>OW121733.1:3577500-4892500 GCA_933228805.2 Hipparchia semele | reverse complement strand
TACCGTCAAAGACGTGCCGCCAAGCGATTTAGCGTTCCGGCACGATGGCGTGTAGAAACCGATTAGGGGTATGGGTTGAATTTAAACTGCTATACCCCTTCCAAGTTAGCCCGCTACCATCTTAGACTGCATCGTCACTTACCATCAGGTGAGATCGCAGTCAAGGGCTATCTTGTCATCGAATAAAAAAAAAAAAAAAAAAAAAAAGCTAGGACCAGGAGGTCCATGATGTAGTCCATGATGTAGTCCATGCTTGGTACCAACAATATCAATTCGGAAGCGACAGTTCGTAATCCCTCCAACCCTGCAGCATCAGGATTGAGGAGCTAGAACCTTTAATTTTATATGTAGTATATGCTTGGTACCAACAATATCAATTCGTAAGCGACAGTTCCTAAATCCTCACAGATTAGGTAGGCAGTACCCCTGCAGCATCAGTATTGAAGAGCTAGGACCTTGAGCTCCACGATGTAGCCTATGCTTAACACTAACAATATCAATTTGCAAGCGAAAGTTCCTAAATCCTCACAGTTTAGGTAGGCAGTACCCTGCAGCATCAGGAGTGAAGATCTAAGACCTTGACCTCCACGATGTAGCCTATGCTTAATACTAACAATATCAATTTGCAAGCGAAAGTTCCTAAATCCTCACAGTTTAGTTAGGCAGTACCCTGCAGCATCAGGATTGAAGAGCTAGGACCTTGAGCTCCACGATGTAGACTATGCTTAATACTAATAATATCAATTCGCAAGCGAAAGTTCCTAAAGCCTCATAGTTTAGGTGGGCAGTACCCTGCAGCATCAGGATTGAGGAGTAGGACCTGAAGCTCTAAGATCTAGTATATGCTTAGGCCAAGCATACCAATTCGTAAATGACAGTTCCTAAAACCCCATAATTTAGGGGGAAAGTACCTCTGCAGCATCAGGTTTGAAGAGTTGAAGGTAAAAATTTTTATGGGACCATTTCGCGAGCTTTCTCTGTCGATTAAAAAAAAATCGCGTGAATCGGTCCAGAAACCCCGGAGTAATCGGTGGGCATACATAGAAAAAAAAAAAATATATACCGGCCGATTTGATAACCTCCTCCTTTTTGGAAGTCGGTTAAAAATGGTTAAAATCGTTAAAACTGTGGAAAAAAGCGGGTGGTTCGGCTTGTGGACAATCCCAAATTAACCAACTCGCTGCAAAGCCTGGAGACACAAGCACAGGAGAGATGTAAGCTCTCTTTGCGTTTTCTATCGGCTATATAACGGGGAGTGTTCTGAAGAGCTATTTGATCTTATTCCACTGTCTTTCTTCTACAACCGCACCACCAACATCGGATGGCTCGGAGTGCTCCAGGCACCACCTGGGTGCCTGGTTCGACCATCCGTTGTGCCAGATCTTTTTTTCCACGTACTTTGAAACTGTGGCACCAACTCCCTGCGATGGTGTTTCCACTAAATTACAACATGGGGTTATTCAAGGGGCGGACCAACAAATTCCTGAAGAGCCGGCAACGCATTGTTGGTGCTTCGGGTGCTACAAATATTCATGGGCGGCAGTAATCATTTAACATCAGGTTAAACTGCTCGTTTGCTCGCTAAAAATATATTTAAAAAAATCACTTTTTTTATTATTTGTTGCTATAGTGGCAATAGAGATAGATATACTGCAAAAATTTTAAGTATGTACCGACACGGTTCATGAGATACAGCCCGCTGACAGACGGACGGACGGACGTACAGCGGAAACTTAGTAATAGACCACCATCACCAAGCGCTTCGCTTCTTTGTTCCTAATTCCCACCGCAAACATTTGGAATGCCTTTCCGGCTTCCGTTTTTCCAACTAACTATAATGTGGGTGTCTTTAAATCAAGAGTGAATAGGCATCCTCTAGACAAGCGCGCACCATCTTAGGCTGCATCTTCACTTACCATCAGGTGAGATCGCAGTCAAGCCCTAGTCTATATATTAAAAAAAAAGACTCCCGTTGGCATCCTTTGGGTACGGAACTCTAAAAATAGCACGCCAGCAAAACATGCAAAATCCGATGTCGTAACATGCCGCCGCTTTTTCCAACCCACCATAAGGTATATCAGGTACCTGTCAATGTTTTTTTTATCGATTAACAAGTGGCGTGACCCCTGGTGACCCCTGACCCACTGACCCCTTCAGTCCTCACGAAGCACTGTCAAAATGTTTACGCAAATACTTAAGAGCGCGCGTAATGGTAAATCTTCAGATGCGGATTTGTTTTATACAGCAGTAGGTAGATCGAGAATTAACTATACGAAAAAAAAAACAGATAAAAATTACATCATATATTTCCAAGGGACGATACTAAGTAGAAACATAAAATAATGGTTGTTCGACAAAATAAAATCGCGATGTTAGGTCTAATTTTTAACCATTTGCATTTATTTTCAATGTGGGCGCATATTACAGAGTCAAAATTATATAAAATTTCTAAACATTATTAAGAGACGATACAACAATTTTTGTAAAAAGTGATAATCTTATACCGCGTCCGCATGCTTGTGGCAAACGGCAAACGCCAAACCTCTACAAACGTTTGCCTTGAATTTGGGAATCATCCGCACTCTTGCGAGGGCGTTTGTATGTTCTGAACAGGCAAGCATGACGGACATCGAACTTGTGTCGGCTTTATTATTTGGCTTAAGTTATTTTTACAAATGTTTTAAGCTCAGTATCGATCAATAATCCTACTAAAATGGAATATGGATGGATGGATGGATGGATGGATGGATGGATGTTTGTTACTCTTTCAGCCACAACTAATGAACCGATTTGAATGAAATGTGGAATAGCGATAGCTCCTACCTACATTTTAGCCCGGAAAATTAAGGACTTTCCGCGGGAATTAAAAAACCTTAATCTGCGAGGACGAAGTCGCGGACGTCATCTAGTTGATAGTAAAGCGTCCTCTAATTAAAATTTTCAAAACATATTTCATGTGCACAATTTGTCCAGTTACAGTTTTAGTATAATATTATAGATTAGTAGTAGTATGTTCGAAAACACTTGGTACCTACCTAGTTTATTTATTTGAATAAAAAATATTCTACTCTATTCTAGTATGTACCTACTCAATAGATATTTTGTTTTTTTTTCTTTATCAACCGATAGACGTCCACTGCTGGACTGTTTATTGCATGGACTTCCTCAGGCTTCGGTCTTGCGCCACCTGTACCCAGTGGCTCCCTGAGGGTCGCCTGATGGTGTCGGTCCACCTATTGCCATACCATTATATACCATTTTCCGGTGCGGAGTCGCCACTTATTATTATTAATATATAAAACTAATTAATTAATTAAATTATATAAACAAATCGTCTTAAAAATTCTTCAGTCGACCAGTCATTCATTTTACGTTTTTACCCACTCACAAAATGAAGATTTCTAAAGGTGCGATACGTAAATCGTAATACAATAACACGTCTAATCGCCGCCAGTGCACAAACGAGACTGAGTGCGCGCAAACGTGTGGACGGAGACGCAAGCGCTTGTGGCAAATTCCCTTTGGTTTGCGATCAAAAGACCGACACTCGATGGATCGGCCACAAACGCTCGCAAGCGTAGGCAAACCATGGCAAACGCTCTATCCGCACGTTTGCGTTTGTGAAGGTTTGCCGAGGTTTGCCAAGCGTGCGGATGCAGCTTTACGAGTTGTTAGAATACATGATGTATTTGGCGCTTATTACACTCGTATTCCGCGCAATACGCTAGCATCTGCGCTTTTCGCACGAGGTTTCGGCCATGTTTTATTTCAAGGCTTAGTCACGATCGCGTGGGTGAAATCGGATTCTTTTCTGACATTCTGCGCAGTCTTAACTGATTTTTGTTATGTAAAAGTTTCATTTCTCTAACGAGACCAACGTTGGGAAGGTCGGTAACGAGCTTGTAATAAGATTATTGAATGCTCATTGCGGCTTTTCACGATACAATCGTAAAGTTAGAATTTGGACGTTATAATCTGCCCTCTTCCTTTTCCTTTTTGACATAAGTATAGTTCTTTCAATTCACGAGGGCGCGTGGCTCATGGTTGTGTGCGTATCTGTATAAGTGTGAGCGAGAGCTTGCTCGCGCGCTTAACCGTTCCCACCTAGGCTCCTGCTAGGCATGCACACTTACGCAACGTGCATGTACACGACGCAAGCACAAGTAAAGCGGCCGTAACTTCGTGAGATAAACGTACTACTTATATTCATTCTACATCGACGATTTTGGGCGATAATGAGTTATATACGTCATTGAAATCAGCAGAATTTTCTGCGTCGATTTGTCTTAATCTCGTACCTAGTACTTGGAAGAGTTTTTTTGACGCTTTTTTTCTAATTTTGACGAAATTATTACTAACACACACTATTTCAGAAAATATTGAGAAAGTTCATAATTTTAAATATCATTTAAGCTTTTAAACTACATTTAAAATTCGTTGAAAACGTTTTTTACGAACTTTTTCCAAAAAAAAAGACGTGGCACTCCGGGACTGCCGCGGTAAAGCTATTGCATAGAATTTTTTATCAACGCCATCTAGCGGTGAGAGGAGTCCCGTGTTATTTTCGTTACGGAACTTCTGGATTCGGTCTCCACGCTCAAGGCCCGCGATAGAAGCTATGCAATAGCTTAACACTTTAAAATGCTCTAGTGTAAACTTACCAAAATGTATTTCCTTTCAAGCGTCGATATTTATTTATTTATTTATTAAAGAGGCACACAAAACAGGTTGAGACTAAAAATTACACAAAATATAAATACATTGTCAGCTTGTCGAGAACCAAGTAACAACCCTTAATATGTGTACACAGCATGATTGAATAAATTAATTAACGAGTCAGAAAATTATAACATAAAATTAGTACCTAAATGAATGACATAAAATATTGACGTGGTCCATATTGTGGTAGAATAGAAAAATAAAAAATGTATATAATGTATAGAATAGAAAAATAAAAAATGTATAGAATAAAAAAATAAAAAATGTATATATGATATGTATATAACCTGTGTATATAAAGCTTGTTGTAGATGAAATAGCAACAAGTTTCTGGTTTAATATTGCCATTGCGCAAACTGTGAACTGTCAAAGTAACGGGTGCCACTCAAACGCGCTGTTGACATAACTGCGCATACTTTAATGCGTTAAAAAGATTTAGTGGCTTCCGAATCAGTGTCACCGGCCATTATTTATGAGCTTTTAGAAAGATTGAGTTGTTATTGCAGCGGTAATAGACTAGCTGTAAAGCCAATTTGACCTCCTTTTCCGAGGTCCGGATTTTGGATCCCTTGCACGAGTCTGTCTTTTCGGAGATATATGTATTTTAGGGTAAAAACATGCCAAAGATGCCTCACTGCGATATCTCGCGGTCGCGGTTTAGCTCGCTACCTCGATGTCACCTCCATGTAAAACAAACGTATGCAAACAGATAAGCTTTTTTTGACGACCTCCCTGGCGCAGTGGTGTGCGCAGTGGTCTTACAACTGGGAGGTCTCGGGTTCGATTCCCGGCGGGGACAGTTTAGGAATTTATAATTTCTAAATTGTCTCTGGTCTGGTCTGGTGGGAGGCTTTGGCCGTGGCTAGTTACCACCCTACCGTCAAAGACGTGCCGCCAAGCGATTTAGCGTTCCGGCACGATGGCGTGTAGAAACCGATAAGGGGTATGGGTTGAATTTACACTGCTATACCCCTTCCAAGTTAGCCCGCTACCATCTTAGACTGCATCGTCACTTACCATCAGGTGAGATCGCAGTCAAGGGCTATCTTGTCATCGAATAAAAAAAAAAAAAGCTCGAACATGTCGAAGGATACCTCACTGCGATACATCGCGGTACAGCGAGGTATCTTCGATATGTTCGTGCTCGTCTGTTTGCATGCATTTGTTGTAAATGGAAGTGACATCGAGGTAGCGAGCTAAACCGCGACCGCGAGATATCGCAGTAAGGCATCTTCGGCATGTTTTTACCCTAAGGCACTGGTCCTATAGTTAATCTATGATTAACTCTGGATTTGCTGATAATATATAAATTACAGCTTAATTTATAGAAAAATTCATAGATCAATTTAAAACACCACGTTTGTCTCTGGAACTAACAATATTGCAAATGACGCATCTACTTCTAATCTTCTATCTAAATATATAAATGAAAAAGGTGACTAACTTACTGATTGACTGACTGACTGATCTATCAACGCATAGCTCCAATTTTTCTGCTGCAGTATACACAATCCACTGTACATATTGAATCGAATTTTGCCATTTAAAAATTACAAATTTAAAAAAAGGATTAAATGTTTATGGTTTATAGTCTGCAATCAAGTGTTGCCACTCTCGCAGAAAGCAATAAACGTTCGCAGTGGGCGGCATTGTTACCGCCGCCATTGTCTGGGTTTTTATCGCGCATCTTAATTATTGCAAGTGCCATGTGCGGTGTAACTCCTAACTAACTAAACGTGACAGATAAGGCACCTAATTATTAACCAACTGTATTCATTGTTGGTCACTGTCCAATCGAATTTGAGTTGACAGGCGTAGCCCGCCTGCTTTTTGGGGTACCGTACGAAAATGACTGGTTCTCCTATGGATCTCCTCATTTCTGATTTGATCGTGCAGGGATAAGATAAGATAAGTTAAGAAGAGATAAGATAAGATAACATCCCAAACGAGGGACCTTCCTATTCTCTAAGACACCAGCGCGGCGTCAAATTAATTACATTTACCTTAAAATACCTCTACCATAGAATACCTAAAGGAATTCAAAAGGTATAGTTCTTTCAACTCACGAGGGCGCCTGAGCTTTACTTATGGTTACGTCATGTACATGTACATTGCGTAAGTGTGCGTGCCTGTCAGGAGCAGGTGTGGGAGCGGTCAGGCGCGAGAGAGCTCTCGCTCACACTTATACACACACACACAACCTTGAGCCACGCGCCCTCGTGAATTGCAAGAACTGTTCTTACTAATCTTCGCAGTAATTAATAATATTTTTTTTGTCTGTTTGTCTGTTTGTCTGTGTGTTTGTGCACGCTAATATCAGAAACGGCTTCTTCGATTTAGATACGGTTTTCACTAATATATTGTAGTAAGCTTCACTTAACATTTAGTGTTTATTTCATGTCAATCGGTTCATAAATAAAAAAGTTATGTCAATTTAAAGAATCACGGCGAACATTTTTAACGTACAGAGTACGTACTACACGCCTCGCGCCTGAGCGTGTGAGAGCCGCGGGCCGCGCCCCGAAAAGTCACTATTCCACGCGAACGAAGTCGCGGGCACAGCTTATTAATAATATAATCTGTGAAATGTGGTCAACGCATCCCAAGGACCACATTTCACAGCTTTGTGGCCGAATTTCGGTCGGCGGGATATTATTGGTCGTACAAGAGAGGGCTTTTAAAAAGGCCATCCATAGTTTACGGGGTATTGTTCGTTACAAAGTTGCGTGGGCACGCGACGCGACCTACCGCAAAAATATAACTGCAGACAGACAGACAGACATATTTACAACCGATTGTTGTACGCTTGAACGTGACTCGAATATTATAAGGCTCCCGGGAAGGTGTAGTAATAAAAGGTATGCTTTTTTTTATTTTCAACGTGTCACCGCCACAGACATTTTTTTTAAAATATATCTTATAGGATATATTGACCAAAACCGACTAGCTATTCGTTAGTTAGTTTTCGGCTTCTGTTTCAAAATTATAACCTATCGTTTTGTGTTCTCTTTTCTGCTTCACCCGATTGTTCCGTTGTCGGATAATAATGTAATTAATAAGTGCTAAGTTTCATTGGAAACAATTTAGGTTTAAGCATTATATATCTGTTTTAGCTTTAATATTTTTACAACACTGTATGTTTCCTCAAAAAAAATATATAGACTAGTGCTTGGCTGCGATCACACCTGATGGTAAGTGAAGATGCAGCCTAAGATGGAACGCGCTTGCCTAGCCTATGCCTATTCACTCTTGATTTGAAGGTACCCAAATTGTAGTTAGAGGGAAAAACGGAAGCCGGAAGGGCATATTATATATATATCATAGCATATACATTTTTTTTTTTTCAAGAATATTCGGCAACCTGAAGTTGACTAATATCCTCCTATCCCCTCCGAATAAGCGGAAAGCTTGTGTTAGGAGTGGGTACGACAATAGTACAACGGGTGGGACTCGAACCTGCGACATTACAGTTTTCAGTCCGCACCCTTAACCGTTGGGCTATTGAGGCTATAAACATTATCAGTTTTTTTTTTATTCGATGACAAGATAGTCCTTGACTGCGATCTCACCTGATGGTAAATGACGATGCAGTCTGGTAGCGGACTAACTTGGAAGGGGTATGGCAGTGTACATTCAAATATACCCCTAATCGGTATCTATTCGCCATCGTGTCGGAACGCTAAATCGCTTGGCGGCACGTCTGACGACGACGGTTGTGGTAACTAGCCACGGCCAAAGCCTCCCACCAAACGTGATAAACGTAAAGTGGCTCTTAAGATTTTCCATTGTCGGGCTTTTAAACTTTTTTTCTTCTTCTAGTAACGTATGCAAGATCTCGTGTGTACTTCAAACCAGTGTAGAGTTACTAGCTGCGTAGGAGGTTTAGGTTCTACCAGTCCGCCCACGTCACTCCCGAGTGAATGAAACCTTTGTGAAAAGGAATAAAACAACCTAAGCAACATATTATTAACTAGACGATGCCCGCGATTTCGTCTGCGTGGATCAAGGCTTTTCAATTCCCATGGGAACTCTGTAACTTTCCGGGATAAAATGTAGCCTATGTTTTAATCCTGGATATGAGATATCTCTATTCCAAATTTCAGGCAAATCGGTTCATTCGTTGTGGCGTGAAGGAGTAACAAACATACACACACATACAAACTTTCGCCTTTATAATATTAGTGTGATATTGTGATTAGTGTGATGTGAAGTGTGATGTGATGTGATGTGATAGTGTGATAGTGTGATACTAGGTGTGGGAGACTGTGTGATGGTTGGTGCTCGATGATTTTAGGAACAACAAAAAAAAACATACGCGTCGAATTGAGAACCTCCTCTTTTTTTTGAAGTCGGTTAAAAACGGCTTTTAGCACAGCACTTGAGTATATTGGCAAATTAACAATTACAGAATTAGGTACGTCTTAACACCGTGGCAGTTCGAAGGCAAGAGAGATAGCGTTCATTAGCACAGCTGAATGAACCACTGAACGACTGAACGATCTTATGTTGTGTTCCCAACACTAGTTGATGGCCGCGGTTTCGCTCACGTGGATTTAGATTTTGAAAATCCCGCGGGAACTCTTTGATTTTCCGGCATACAAAGTAGCCTATGTCACTCTCCCGGTCCTCAACTGTAACCATGCAAAAAATCACGTCGATCCGTTGCTTTGTTGCGGCGTGATTGAA
The DNA here is from genome assembly GCA_933228805.2 of Hipparchia semele. Classification (NCBI taxonomy): domain Eukaryota; kingdom Metazoa; phylum Arthropoda; class Insecta; order Lepidoptera; family Nymphalidae; genus Hipparchia; species Hipparchia semele. The sequence continues at coordinate 4,883,095 of OW121733.1, read as the reverse complement.
GGACAAACCAATACACAAACACACTTTCGCATTTATAATATCAGTAAGGATTGTTTATAAACTTATATTATATATTTAACTTTTTTTTTTGTATTATATTACAAGCTGGTGCCCGCGGCTTCGTCCGCGTGGATTTAGTTTTTGAAATCCCACGGGAATTTCATTTTCAAGTGTGTACATTTTCCGGAATAAAATGTACACACATGCATACTTTCGCCTTTATAATTTATAAGTGTGATTAAATGTACCAGGATTTCATGTTTAAAATATTAATAACTCAAAAGCAAGTTGTCTAGGTACTCATTTCCTTTTGAAATTTCCGCCAAAGAGAAAACTTTTAATTAGATTTCATTTTAAAAGCGCAAGCAAAAGGTACACGTAAGTAGATATTTTAATATAAGTCTCATAAAGTCTACAGTTAACATTCATTTTGTGAATTTATTAAAGCTCCATAATATATTCAGTACTGAGCGTATGAAAATATAAAAATACTGTATTAATTTCTGTGGACTTTCGGCATTAGCAATGTATTCTTTTTACTTTTATTTTAATTTCACTGGTATAGAACGTTTATCTCACGAAGTTACGGGCGCTTTACTTGTGGTTACGTCGTGTACATGCGCATTGCGTAAGTGTGCGTGCCTGTCAGGAGCCTAGGTGGGAGCGGCCGGGCGCGAGCAAGCTCTCGCTCACACTTATACAGATACGACACACACACAACCATGAGCCACGAGCCCTCGTGAAATGAAAGAACTATAACAGTATTTTCATCCGCCATATTGACAAACTTTAATTAATTTACCGTAGGGCGTTGGGGGTCCTAAGGTGCTGGAATGGCGACCCTGCACCGTGATTCGCAGCTTCGGTAGACCCCCTAATACCTAGGTGGAAGGTGGAATGACGCCTCGGGCGAGTCTCGTACTTGGCAGCCTTATTTATTTCAATTTATGCCCATTTTCTCCACATATTTTAATTTATATTCATCGCATCGCCATATTGGAATTATGGCCGTCAGATTTCCATATTTGAAAATAGAACTTTCGTTTGGAAGTGATTAAAAAACATTTATCACAAACTCGCACCTTCGTTCTGAAATCAAGTTCAATGACAGTTCCTTGCTCGGAATTATAGTGATGTAATTCCGTCAGAAATTATGGCTCGTGATCATTTACTTATAATTTAAAGCTATTGATGCACTTCTAAAGCGAAGCCAAGCAAAGCTTAGCTTTCTCAGTGGTGAATATTTTGAATACTAGCCTGGTGTTTGTATGGAAATGACAGATCACGACCAAACTAAGAAACTGAGTCGTAATTGCACCATTTTGCTGAATAATGTTGAACCGAGGAATTATTTTAAAAACCCGCGGGAAATACCTGTTTTTCCGGGATATAATGGACTATGTCACTCTCTAACTCCTCAACGATACCCTTGCTCCATTGCTGCGTGATTGAAGGAAAAACCAAGAAACAAAGACACCCTGTGAACCCTCAATTATTGCCAGGAGCCTGGCATTAATTTATGAACTGGTAAAAAAACAAATAAACATCCACAATAACATACACACATAACTATCAAACACAACATCGTAGTCGGGTTATTAGCATTCGCATCGCTACTACAGGAAGCAGCCCTATAAGTGAGGCTATCAGTGATGCATCCATTTTGGTGGAACTTTCATTACCACGGCGTCGCGGCTGACATCTGTCACTTTCACTTTAATGACATTCGGTTAATGCGCTCACGACCGGTATCGAGTTGTTGCGACATCGATGTAATTATTCGATTATTCGATTATGTTATATTGTTATGCTCTTTTGTAACATGAATTTTATTAATCCAACTAGCTTTTACCCGCTACGTCGTTCGCGTTGACTCTAAGGTCTCTGTTTTTTGGGATAAAAGGTAGCCTTTGTGACTCTCCTAATCCTTAACCAAACGTATTACGGACTAGCTGATGCCTGCGACCAGTGGCTTGCACAGGATGTACTACAGAGTAGGCGGATGATACAAAATGGAAAAAAAGACGTGTGGCACTCGGGGACTGCCGCGGTAAAGCTATTGCATAGCTATCTAGCGGCATCTAGCGGCTCACCGTAGAGGAGTCCCGTGTCAAGTTATTTTCGTTACAGAATTTCTGGATTCGGTCTCTACGCTGGCCCGCGATAGAAGCTATGCAATAGCTTAAAAATCTTCAGTGCGAATTATAAAAAACTTAAGGGTAGGCATTGTACAAATTATAAAATTTATTTATTTATTTATTTATTTATTTTATTTGGGTTTACAAACAACATCACAATATTATATTATTACAAAAAAAATTATAAACTAATATTATTAATTGTGGCGTCAACCACGCAAACCACAAGTTACATTTAATATAGTAAGCATAAGTGGACATTATGGACAATTATTATAAATTATTATAAAAAGCCTACCCTTAAGTTTTTATAACTCGTACTGGCGATTTTCTCCATTTTATATCCTTTTTTCGCATTATTCCTACCCTGTGTGCACGCCACTGCCTGCGACTTCGTAAAAAGGATTTTTACGTTTATATTATTTCTATATGTACCTATAGTTGAGGAAATGCAGAATGAAATAGGCTACTTTTTATCCCACAAAAATAAAGCTTGTTTAAAATACAGACTAATTATTATATGTATAAAAAACCAAAACGAAATGATTTAGAAATATGTAGTTAAAAAAAAATGTCTAAGATTGTTACCGAGCTATTGCGATGTACTTATAATAAAATATGTGTGCTCGCTTATCTTGTTTGCGAGATATGATGAAACAGATAACAGACAGATAACGAATTACATACAGGCCAGGTTTATTTGCGAACGCCTATTAAAGTGCAATAATGTCTGACTTACTTTTGTTATCATTTCTACGCTGTTATCTACATGAAGTCTACATGATAATCTCCGCTCTTGACGCCCATTGCATGTCCTTTTTTTATTTTTATAAAGAATATTAGCCATGCTGAACTTGACTTATATTCTCCTCTCCCCTCCAAATAATCGAAAAGCTTGTAATTGGAGTGGGTACGACAATAGTGCAACATGGTTCGAACCTGCGACCTTAGTGTTTTTAATTTTCAATTTGCCCTTGTAACTCCATTTAAAACTAAGTACATTTTTGCTGAAATCTATATTCCGTACTCTCACCCAGCTCAAACTCAAGACATAGTTAAAAGGAGTAAACGGTATTATTCGTTTCACATAGCAACCCATAAGGAACAATGAATCACAAAGCAAAACACTCTAATCACAGCTCGACCCACTTTATAAGGCAGCCATCGCTTTGCATTAAACTAGCGTAAAACTTAAAAGGTTGGCAACACGTGTAAGCGTTACATAAAGAGTTGCACAAGTATTCGCGGCGCATCTTTCCTCTAGTGATAACATCTCGCGTTCCTCCCATAAACGTGAAAGAGCGATCTGCTCGTAGCCAGATTACACTGTACATTAACTTGCGAGTTACAACATTTCGCTTGGACCACCAACAACAAATCAAATCTTTCGTTTGTGGTAAAACTGTTTTAGGAATAAATAAATAAATTAAGCCTTTAAATAAATAAAGCCTGTTTGGCCACGAGGGTTCTCTTTTTGAACAATCTTACCTCAAAATTCACGAATAATTTTTAAGCTATTGCATAGCTTCTATCGCGGGCCTTGAGCGTGGAGACCGAATCCAGAAATTCCGTAACGAAAATAACCTGACACGGGACTCCTCCCACCGCTAGATGGCGTTGATAAAAAATGCTATGCAATAGCTTTACCGCGGCAGTCCCCGAGTGCCACACGTCTTTTTTTTTATTATTGTAAACTTTGCACGCCATTAATGGCAGATTGTGACGTCATGTACCTATCTAGACTAATAACATATTTGTAACATCTAAATTAAAAATTGTAATTCACAGTCATGCAATAAATAAATTGAAATTGTAAATTCAAATTGAAATAAGACCGCCGAAAGGAAGTAGTACTTCCTGACAATATATCTATTTAATATCCATAATTTTATTCATGTGTGATGGGCTTGGATTAGAGGAAGTTAATAAAAAGATTGAACTTTGGATTATTTAATTTCTATTGTTTTGGTGACAGTTGAAATTAAACAATTGACAAAAAAAAGACGTGTGGCACTCGGGGACTGCCGCGGTAAAGCTATTGCATAGCATTTTTTATCAACGCCATCTAGCGCTAAGAGGAGTCCCGTGTCAGGTTATTTTCGTTACGGAATTTCTGGATTCGGTCTCCACGCTGGCCCGCGATAGAAGCTATGCAATAGCTTAAAAAAAATATACGTGTTACCTAATCGTTCGGTGACGCTGATGAAAGAGGACTTTGAGATTTCTATAATCTATGAAAAGACAACTGTCACCAAAACAATAGAGTGCATATTGGCTTTGGTTTAAACCTTGTTCAGACGAGACGATACAATTAAGTCAAGAACAGACTATCCATTTTCAACAATGTACCTACCATTGTTAACAAAGTGGTAACAAAGTTATATGTATTAGGTATATTAGATACGCCAATCCTTTGAGTCGGTGACTCAGGTTGCATCACAGTCATAACTCTAGGATCTATGGGTACTGGGTAGCGTGTAAATGCACCGTTTTCAACTGCCATTTATCAATGTCCCTAGCCTGTGTTTACAGCTTACAACCTCCTCTATTAAATCTATAGTTTTGCTCAATATAGGATAGCATAAAAGGATTACTTACCTACTTTTAGAAACACTGTTCATGCACTTGATTGTGTGCAAGAGTCGCTATTTTTTTTTAAAGAATATTAGGCAACCTGAAGTTGACTAATATCCTTCTATCCCCTACAAATAAGCGGAAAGCTTGTGTTAGGAGTGGGTACGACAATAGTGCAACGGGTGGGATTCGAACCTGCGACTTTACAGTTTTCAGTCCGTTCTATTGAGGCTATTTATTTAAATAATTTTACAGAGTGAATCTTTTTTTTTATTTGATTACAAGATAATCCTTGTCTGCGATCACACCTGATGGTAAGTGATGATGGTAGCGGGCTAACTTTGAAGGGATTTGGGGGGATATGAATAGGGATATAACAGTGTACAATGTACATTCAACCCATACACCCTAATCTTTTTCTATACGCCATTTTACAACAAAAACAGAATTAAGTAGACCACCCACAAACTACAAAAATACTTTTATCTCAAAAAATATCAAATAATTCTCATGGGATTTTCAAAAAATCAAAACGCGCAATACGCGTTTAGCGTAGCGATGTCGCAATCCTCAGCTAGTACCTACTCGATTATTTAAACCATATCAATTAGGTCATAACAAATAGTGTTGCTTACTCTTGTAACAATAAACGCGTTCCAGTTAACGCGAACTGATCGCATTTCCTGTTTCCCTAGTTGTAGTTGTACCTAGTTATACCTAGTAGTAGTATAAAAGGAATGTTGAAGTGGCTTCGCGTCTGTTTTCACTGCTGAGTAGGGTACGCCTACTAAATTGTCCTAATTGTGAAAAGAAAGTATTCAAATCAGGGTCGAAAAAAAAACAGTTTTTTTTTAAAGTTTATAAAACAAACAGTTCAAAATGTTTTAAACAAGTGTTTTTTTTTTGTTCTTTTTAGTTTATTACGATTCTGTGGAGATTGATCGCCGTGGCCGGATTCGGTCGGAAGGACATTATATGTATAGATTATTATCTATACTAATATAATAAAGTGGAAGAGTTTGTTTGTTTGAACGCGCTAATCTCTGGAACTATCAGTCGGATTTGAAAAATTCTTTTTGTATCTGATAGCCCAAACATGTTTGTCAAACACGTAAAATTTTTACGTGTTTTTGTTACGGTTTTGTTTGAACAAGGTCATCAAACACCAGCGCACCCAATCAAACACCTCCGTTTCCGTTTGTCAAACACGTAGTTTGTTTGACAAACACGACCACAGACTATCAAATACACGTAAAAATGTTACCTGATTGACAAACACGTTTGACCGTGTATGGGCACCTTAACATCGCGTTTTCCGATGCGAGGTCCCTCATATTAGTCACACCTGTCGAACTATCTAGTTAATGTAAAACCAGTGACTCGTGATCATAAAATTAAGTAATTTATAACGCCATAAAACTTAATTTAACATTAATTTCATTTTGTTCACAGGTAATTAAAGATGGAGTTATTACTTTTGGACCTTTGAGGTATTTGAAAGCGTGCGATATCATTTTACAGGATATCTGATATCTAGGAGATTTTTTTTCATCCAACAAGTCAGTGACAATGGACAATAGACATGAAATCTGAGATATTTTTGTATGGTTGTAAAATATTGATATGGTTCTTTTTTTTTAACGGACTTCCAAAGAAGGAGGTTCTCAATTCGTCGGAATCTTTTTTTTTTTTATGTATGTTCCCTGATTACTCGAAGACGCCTGGATCGATTTGGAAAATTCTTTTTTTGTTTGAAAGGGTATACTTCCCAGGTGGTCCCATTGTCATCAGGTCAGGATCTGATGATGGGATCCTGGCGAAACCGAGGGAACGCTTCAAATTTTATAGACACAATTGATACTTTGTAGTGGCGTTTGAAGTCGGTTTTGTAAAAATATCTTGTACGTTTAAACTTGTTCCATTTTTTGATTTATTTGATTGTAGTTAGCCCATAACGCCTAATGATAAATGATGATGCTGTCTAAGATGGTAGCGGGCTAACCTGGAAGGGTGTAGCAGTGTAACTTAAACCATTTCACACAGCAACGAATAAACACGAAAAAATGCGAAAGTGTGTTTGTTTGTTGGTTTGTCCTTCAATTACGCTGCAACAGAGGATCGACGTATTTTGCATGGGTATACTTTAGGACCGGGAGAGTGACATAGGTTACTTTTTATCCCGGAAAATTAAAGAGTTCCCGCGGGGTTTCAAAAACTACATCCACAGGAGCGAAGCCGCGGGCATCAACTAGTTATTGATAATTTTAACTAAGACCTTATTTCATTTCAATGTTTTTCAATTTAAAAACAGAACAACGTGTCAAAACGCGCGCGCTTTAGCTCGCCGCCATTGCTAAGTATAATCAGAAATTCCAAAGAAGGATAAAGTTAGAAAATGGCGGGTGGTGTGTTTGAACCAAAATTATACTGATCCGTTGGTCTGCGAGTCGAGGTGTTGTATTTTGGTAATTTTAGTGAGTTTTGAAATAGCCGAAGCGGTACCCAGTTATCTAGTGGTTAGGAATTCGGTCTTCTTATCTGAGATTCGATCCCAGGCTTCTACTGAACTCATCTCTGACTTTTGGAAGTTATACGTAATAACAACGTGGTGATAATTTTAGTAAAATGTATTTATTTAAGACGTGTTTCCACTTTGGCGATTCGTACAATAATGAATCAACTCATCGAATCATAAACTATAGCTAAAAATGTACGGCGTGAACGTAGGCGACCTACGTTCCCGCCGTTCATTCAATTCACTAATTCGTTTTCTTTCCAATATTACAAAATACTAATAAATTAATATTGTAATATAAATATTTAGTTACTATAATTGCATACATTATTTTATAATATGATTATTAATATGATTGACATTGAATGGCATCTAACAGTCGGCCATCCTTACTACACTAAGTTTGTCCTCAAACTTATAATAAATCAGAAATACAATATTTTTCCATAATATCACAAAAACAGAACAATTCGATTAAATAATCACAAAATTTTAACTTAATTTATTAAATAACTATAGACACCGAGCACTTCACCCAATTCGATACACTTTGTCTTTCAATTATATTTATCATACCTGTTGACTGTACCGTATCCCTCACTGCAAGGTCGAGAGCTTTTCTTGCTACAAGGCTTCACAGCCCTGCCCGACTTCCAGATATCATAATAACTACATGACTAATCTGCACCGCACCCCTCGCCGTTAAGTCAAGAGCAAGTTGTCCTGCAGCAAGACCACACGACCGTGTACGACTTCCAGATTTCAACGACACGTCTGCACCGCACCCCTCACCGTCAAGTCAAGAGCGAGTCATCTTGCAACAAGACTTTACGGCCGTGTACGACTTCCAGACTCCAACAATACATCTGCACCGCACCCCTCACCGTTAAGTCAAGAGCAAGTCATCTTGCATGGTGACTCCACGGCCGTGTACGACTTCCAGATCGCAACAATACATCTGCACCGCACCCCTCACCGTTAAGTCAAAAGCAACTCATTTTGCTACAAGACTTCACGGCCGTGTACGGCTTCCAGATTATATCACTGTTTAAATTACACAATCATAAATCAAAATTATCTCCACTCAATAACATCTAATCAATATCATAATACATATAATAATCTACATTAACATAATAATATAATCCTTATCAAATCAAAAATGATTCACAATAATTATTTATCAATTACACTTATACAAAACCTCACATCCATTATTTTTTTTTTGAGATTTTTAGCCTATTACTACAATAATCGTGTAAAATTCACTTACATACAATTTTAATCCTTTATCGAGCCTGTTTCATCATCTGAGCTTTCACTTTGATCACTGGTAATGGTGATCCATGGTTGTATACGATCAGCAGACCAAATGTTTGAATATTTTCCCCTGGTAATATGTGAGCCGGGGATACTAGAGATTTCATACCTATCATTATCTAAAATACCAGTTATTCTAAAAGGACCCGTATATTTTGGTAGAAGTTTACGACTCTTACCGTCATTAGATGGTAAAGCCTTCAAAATTTTTACAAGATCTCCTAATTTATATACTTTAGCTTCTTTTCTATGTCGGTCAAATCTCTGTCTTTGTTTATTTTGATCTTTATCTATGTATTCATTAACTTCCTCTCTTATTTCTTCAATACTTTTATCATTTTGCCTAGTTTCAGTTAATGTATCACCTAGCAAGCCTTCACCTTTACTTAGCGGCCTTTTGCAGAAAAGCGTTTCGGCTGGGGTTTTACCTATTCCCTTGTTGAGAGTATTATTGAGGCCCCACTGTATTTTACCCACATTCTAATCCCATTTGTTCTCACCCATTTTATCAGCATAAGTTCTAAGACTATCTAGTACGGTTCGATTATATCTCTCTACCTGACCATTTGCGCGAGGAGCGGAGACAGCATTGAGAATATGTTGGATTTCAAATTCCACACAAAAACGTTTGAACTCGTGAGACGTGAAACAAGTTCCACGATCAGAGACTAATCTACATGGATTACCAAAAGTAAAACAGATTTCTTTGAGAACCCTGATCGCAGGACCAGATTTGGTAGTTCGCAATGGCTTGATTAGACAAAATTTAGTGTACGCGTCTACTACCAATAAAATATATTGATTACCATTTGAACTTTTCACAAAGGGACCTAAATGATCAATATGGATGGTGTGGAAAGGGACATCCATTTTGGGTATACTATGTAAAAATCCTTCCTTGGCACCAGCAGGTTCTTTACCTATCGCACAATGCAAGCATGACTTGACATACTTGGTCACAAATTTTTTCATTTTTGAAAACCAGAAATCCTTTTTAATTTTCTCAAGGGTTTTATCAACGGAAAAATGACCTATGTCATCATGATTGCGTTGGCAAATTTGCCACCTAGCACTTTTGGGAACTACGCACTTAAGATCATCTCCTACCTTCCGATACAGCCGGTTGTTTTTTAGCACAAAATTCTGTTTTATATCAACAATCTCTTTATATTGAGGGTCTTCGAGGGCAGAACGAATATGACAAATTTTGGGATCAGTTAGTTGTAAGCTGAGTAGCCAGTCGTCTTGGGAAATTTGAAGTATGCGATTTAAATGCTCATTTGTATCATCATCACTGGCGCATGGGAGTGGATTTCTACTGAGTGCATCTACGTGCTGCATCACTGGTCCTGGTTTATATTCAATCGAGCAATCGTATTCCTGTAAAGCTATCCACCAGCGTGCTACGCGAGGTATTATATCTCTTTTAGTGAAAGTAGATCGCAAGGCGTTGCAGTCAGTGATGATGGTAAAGTGTTTCCCTAATAAATAGACTCTAAATCGACTTAATGAAGCAACCACAGCGAGAGTCTCTAATTCATATGCGTGAAGTTTTTCTTCATCTATAGTAGTTTTTCTACTAAAATATGCAACTGGCTTCAAACATGAACTCGGTGTTTCTCTTTGAAAAAGGATACCACCCAGCCCAACCTTTGAAGCATCGCAATGTAGTTCCGTAATATGCTCAGGATTATATAGAGCAAGAATCGGACGTTGAGTTAGTTTTTCTTTTAGTGTCAAAAACGCCTCTCGCTGTCGTTGTTCCCATTTCCAAGGATGATTTTGTCTTGTAAGGTCAGTCAACGGTCTGGCTATAGTGGCAAAATTTTCAATAAATTTTCTAAAAAAACTGGCCAACCCTAGAAATTGGCGAATCTCATGGACGTTTTTTGGTTCAGGAAAAGAGATAATTGCGTCAATTTTTGTTTTACCAGGTCTAACCCCTTCAGCGGAAATTTCAAATCCTAAATAATTTATGATGGTATCAAAGAAACGACATTTTTTGATATTTAATGTGAGGCCGGCCTCTTTTAATAAAACAAAAGTTTGTTCTAGTTTAATTAAGCACTCATCAAAATCTTTACCAGAAATAAGAAGATCATCCATGTATGCTATGGCGCACTTTTCGCGTGATTTGCCAAGCATTTTATTAACAGTCCTTTGAAAAACAGCGGGACAATTAGCTAGGCCGAAAGGGGCGCGTTTAAATTGATAAAGTCCATCAGGAGTAATGAAAGCGGTTAAGTGCTTACAATCTTCTTTGATAGGTATTTGGTAGTATCCGCTAGACATGTCAAGACTAATAAAATATGAATTGCCGCTAAGGAGATCTAGCTGATCATCTATCCGGGGTAACGGGTACAGATCCCTAACGGTTTTTCGATTAAGCGCCCTATAATCGACACACAATCGATAGCCACCTGTCTTTTTGGAAACTAAGAGTATCGGACTAGCGTACGCAGAATCAGATTCTTCAATTATATTATTTTCTTCTAATTCTTTTACCATGCCACGCACTATTTCCTTTTCAGAATGACTTAGTCTATAGGGACGATAAGCAACCGGGGTTTCATCTGTTAATTTTATATCTAATTCGGAAATATTTGTACATCCTAATTCGGACAAGTTTTGGGCAAAACATTCGCGATATTTATTAACTAGGTTGTAAACTTTTGCTTTTTGATCAGAAGATAAATCAGAGTTAATCTGTATTTCATTATGGGCAAGTGGCTTCAAGGTGCGCGTAGCAAGACATCGCAAGTGTTCTTTAGAAGAATTTAATAAGGCGTTATCTTGAAAGATAGGAATAGCACGAGCAACAACTGAATCTTTAACAAAATAGAGAGGTTGAAGGTCTTTAATACTAGCCATGTTCAATATTATCAAATCGCATTTACCATTCTTAATCTTATACACACCCTCCTGAATACAATATTCCTGACCATTTACATTTCTGTAGGTACTTGGGACATATATGTCAGTATTTAAGAAATCTGAACTATAACAGGTTAATAAATCCACAGTATTTATCTTTGTATCGGACAAAACAATTAATTTAATTTTTCTGCTATTAAAACAATCTTCATCAATACTGGGAAGTTCAGGTATTGAATTTCGTGACAAAATATTAAGGGATTTTTCAGTTTTTGTGATAACAATATCAGGTAGTTCGGTAAAATTCTGACCGATTAATAAGGGTACATGTAAGTGTTTGTTGTCAATTACGTAAGCTGTAATATTTGCCTCAACCGAATCAATGCGCAAAGAGAAGGTAGTTTTTCCTACTATCGGAACGACTACATCAGCTACGCCTCGAATAGAGGGTAGACACTCTTTTGTCAGTTCTAAACGAAATTTTTCTACAGTTTCCTTTGTAATAAGTGAGCAATCACTCCCTAAATCAATAAAGCACTGAACCGAATTACCGTTATTGACTATAGCTTGTTTGTAATATTTAAAATTGTTTGAATTTTGACTGTCAACAAACATAACGCGTTTTTCATTTTTATTTGAATTGTTTTTAAAAACGCAGTCGTTATTTTTGTGTCCAAAACGGCCACAAGCTTCACATTTTATAATAGGTTTAGGGCATTGCTGAACTCGGTGACCTTTGTCCTTGCAGTTAAAACAAGTTGTAAAAGGGGAGGCGGATTGGTTATTTTGGGGGTTATTAGAGCGGCAGAATGCTGCACGGTGACCAGGCTCATTACATCTATTACAAACGGATACTGGGCGGGTTTTATTTGAGTTAGAATTTTTGAAAGTATCTTTTTGTTCCTTACACACATCTTTCAAGAATTTAAACAAATCTTCCGGTTCAGTAAACCGTCCTGAAGATGCACCGGCGCGAACAGTTCGATCATCTATGCCATGTATGAGACAATCTACGGCCCTTTTACCAGAAATCTCACACGCATTTAGAAACATAATTTTTTCGTAATAATATTCGTCCAAATTTTCGCCAAATTTAAGTCTTCGTTCGAGCATTTCTGATAAAAGTACACCGTAGTTAGTTTCTGATGGAAAAGCTTTACGCAAAAGAATCTGCCATTCTTGCCAATTACGTAATACAGATGTCTGACCCTGATACCATTTTTTCGCATTACCCACAAGTTTAGGCAAAGCATAATGCATAATATGAGCTTCATCCCACCGATATATTGTCGCGCACTCGTTTACCTTAGATAACCACAAATCGATTCGGTGATTTTTAATCGATGGGTCAAATTCAGGAATCATATTATTTACATTCGTATTAATAGATGATGATAAACCAGGCTTTATAAAGGTTTGTAACAATTGAGCAAAATCGTTAGAGTTTAATAAAATATTTGGCGTAATATTGGACTGACCTGATGTACCGCTTTGCGGTACCTGCACTTGATGTCCTGCGAGATCACCCTCGGAAGCTGCAGCGGCGGCGGCAGCGGGCGCAGCCTCTGGCGTGGCGGCAGCGGCCGCCGTGTCTTCCCCAAAGGTAGTTGGGGTGCATCTCGTCCGGTCGCAGAACTTCTTGATCGTACTACTTCTCTTCTTACGCCGTCAGTACAAGTTTCAACTCGTCCGGTCGCAGATACAGCGTCGCATAATTCCGGTGTAACAGCGGTACGTCTGCTTGTGCCGCGCTGAGCACGAGATCGATAAACAGTGGAACGATCTCGTCTCTTCCTAGCTGGACTTCGATCGCTCGTATCAGAACTGTACGAGGACTCACTTGTCGTATCGGCATGTCGTCGGCTCCGTTTGCCAGAAATATTGTGACGTGAGCGTTTTGGTCGCTTTCGGCGACCCATTATACCACTTCTGATAATAACAACGTGGTGATAATTTTAGTAAAATGTATTTATTTAAGACGTGTTTCCACTTTGGCGATTCGTACAATAATGAATCAACTCATCGAATCATAAACTATAGCTAAAAATGTACGGCGTGAACGTAGGCGACCTACGTTCCCGCCGTTCATTCAATTCACTAATTCGTTTTCTTTCCAATATTACAAAATACTAATAAATTAATATTGTAATATAAATATTTAGTTACTATAATTGCATACATTATTTTATAATATGATTATTAATATGATTGACATTGAATGGCATCTAACATACGTGAATTTCAACCGACTTCAAAATGGAGGAGGTTCTCAGAATCAAAATCAAAATTTATTTATTTCATGTAGGCCAATTTGTAGCTCTTATGACACGTCATAAATCTACCACCGGTTCGGAATGCAGATTCTGCTGAGAAGAGCCGGCAAGAAACTTTTACAAGTTCTTTTGAATAAAAGGACTTGTAAAAGTTTATTTGAATAAAAAATATTTCTATTCTATTCTATTCTATCGACAAATCAACGTTCTGGGTTACGGGTACATCACTAGAGCAGTAAAAGCGGCGGACTATCCAAACAAAGATATCGTATTAAGTTGTCCGTTCGTTCATCTGATCTCGTCTCGTGGAACTGTGATGTATTCCATGTGTTTTTATCTCTTTCTGTTCTGTGTAACGAGATCCAGTTTAGAACAAGTTATAATTGTACAACTTTATATGTACGATAGTTTATGAACGACGCGCGAATTTTGAAAATATTACAGTGATTTTTCTGGCATGCGGGTTTCACTCACTTTTGACATTCAAATTCAAAAATTCGAATTCAAAATCCATTTATTTCATGTAGGCCAACTTGTAGCTCTTATGACACGTCATAAATCTACCAGCGGTTCGAAATGCAGATTCTGCTGAGAAGAGCCGCTGAGAAACTCAGCAGTTGCTCTTTAAAAAAAAAAATGTTACAATGTGTAGCTTATCTATCTTGTGAACAGCTGAAGCAAACCAGATTGGTTCCAAGCAACTTTGTCATTCCGATCACCGATTCCGAACACCGATTCGGAATCAACATTTCGAATCGGTGGTAAATTCTCGACTTGTCATAAGAGCTACAAGTTGGCCTACATGAAATAAACAATTTTGAGTTTGAGTTTGTATGCCTTTCATCCCGATCCGTCCAGCAGTTAGAGTTGTGCGTTGATAGATCAGTCAGTCAGTTAAACAGTCATTTAGACTTGGTTCTATCAGCGTTAAAGGATAATGCACAAGCTAAACCCATTCGCAATAATGTCGCCGCCGTTATTTACGATAAGGGCCTGCAATCTAAACGCAATCGACATTTATATCGTTTGACCTTTCGTTTAGTGTCCGATTGATATTTATACCGGCTTGGAGGCGAGATATGTTATGTACTTTATTGCTTTATAATTGATTGTTTTATTTATTAAAACGGCACTTATTACGCGAATGGCTTATGTACGAAGCACAAATCGCTCATTTGCGACAAGGGTGACATAACTCAAAATTCACTAATTTTAGTGTCGAACATTTATACTTTTTGCTATAAAAACATTACGCTAAGCGCAAAAAAATAAGAGCGAGAGAGATTGTGACTTAATGCTCTGTCGCTTTGTTGGCGGCTGTGTTGTTTCGAGACCGCAGCATCCACAAAACATTACTCTCTAACGAGAGAATTCTCTCATCGTCGATTTTGAATTATGTCACTCTTATCGCAAATGAGCGAAATATCTCGCCAATAGCCCAACGTGCAGACTGAAAACTGAAAGGTTGCAGGTTCGAGCCCCATCCGTTGCACTATTGTCGTACCCACTCCTACCACAAGCTTTTCGCTTATTTGGAGGGGAAAGGAGGATATAAGTCAAGTTTAGCTTGGCTAATATTTTTTATTAAAAATAATGTCATATACCGGTAACATTGAAATTTTTTAAATGTGAATTGATGGTTAAAAATTAGACGAACAAAATTAGCTTGCTATGCGTTAGTTTAATAATATAAACGTAAAAATTATTTATTTTTGCAAAACCGACTTCAAACACCACTAAAAAGTATATCAATTGTGCCTATAAAATCTGAAGAGTTCCCTCGATTTCTCCAGGACTCCATCATGAGATCCTTACCTGATGACAATGGGACCCCCTGGGAAGTATAGGTACCCTTTCAATTAAAAAAAGAATTTTCCAAATCGGTCCAGGCGTCTTCGAGTAATCGGGGAACATACATTAAAAAAAAGACGTGTGGCACTCGGGGACTGCCGCGGTAAAGCTATTGCATAGATAGCATCTTTTATCAACGCCATCTAGCGGTGAGAGGAGTACCGTGTCAGGTTATTTTCGTTACGGAATTTGTGGATTCGGTCTCCACGCTCAAGGCCCGCGATAGAAGCTATGCAATAGCTTAAAATTTGAAGAATTGAGAACCACCTTTTTTTGAAGTCGGTTAAAAATGTCAAACTATACGAACGCACATGTCGTTTTATTTGTGTCTGCTCAGTGTTTAATGCATATTAAATTAATAAAAACACAAACAAACGCCGTGACATCCGTCACACGTGGCCGGGCTAATTCGATATTCATATCGTCGGTCGTCGTGACTGTGTGTTCGAGATCAGCTGGCTAAAATACCAATGTTATAAACACTCGTTAATAATCGTAATAGAGCTTATTGAATAGAATAGAATAGAATATCGTTTATTCATTGACATGAAAAAAAGACGTGTGGCACTCGGGGACTGCCGCGGTAAAACATTTTTTATCAACGCCATCTAGCGGCTCACCGAAGAGGAGTCCCGTGTCAGGTTATTTCCGTTACGGAATTTCTGGATTCGGTCTCCACGCTGGCCCGCGATAGAAGCTATGCAATAGCTTAAAAATAAAATACAAATGATTTCATTTGTTTAGGTACATTATACACTTAGACTTACACATATACGGAATTTTTTAATATATGACACAACTAGTATCCATTAGGTATGTATCTTGCCAATGAAAGGACGAGTAAACGACTCGCTAAAAAAAAAAAAATAATAATTTGTAAATCAAAATGGATTCGATAGTTTTTTTTTTGCAAGATGACATCGCACTTTGTTTAGTACTTACATTGTTGTACCGATATTAGCAGCGCAGACAATATTTTTGCTTCACATGCAAAATTGTATGATAAAATTTTATTTTTATTTTTAAGCTTGAGCAAATTGACTATGTTATAACAGATTTATAGTACCTTAAGGTACAGAAGATTCACTCCGGAAAATGATTTAAACAAATAGCGACTCTTGTTACCACACAATAAAATGTAATTCAGGTTGACACAGCGCTACTTACCTACCGTCTCATTCATCTAGACTTCTCCCTTTCTATCACTTAACTCTTCGCACTCTCTGAATTTAGGTAGGCAAAAATGCCTACGTCAACCAATCCAACGCATGTCAAGATGGGCAGCCAAAGCAGACCCATTCCCGTTGGTGGCACCCGTTCACGAGCATGACGCATGATCCAGCCATTGCTTCGCTCAACCATGTACCGGTTCGCTCAACCGGTAGAGAATAAAGTAAAATTATTTTACTACAGTAACTTCCATCAAATGTACAGTACATCTTACAGACCACGATTTGCGAATACTATATCAACTTACAACAACTAAGTGTCATATCAAAATGAGCTTTAGCTCCATAGCTTTAGGGGTTAAAGCTCAAAAGCAGAGACTAATAGTGGCTAGTAGGTCACGCCTTCGGTAATTAATTGGCCGCTAATGTAGATGTGCTAGTTAGGTCATTCTAAAAGGATGCCTCGGTTCAAGTCCCGTATACTTTTATAACAATACAAACATCTTCTTGGAGTCCCGTTTTACTTTTAACAATACAAACATCTTCTTTAGAGTCCCGTTTTACTTTTAGCGATACAAACATCTTCTTTAAGTCCCGTTTTATACTTTTAACGATACAAACATCTTCTTGGAGTCCCGTTTTACTTTTAACAATACAAACATCTTCTTTAGAGTCCCGTTTTACTTTTAGCGATACAAACATCTTCTTTAAGTCCCGTTTTATACTTTTAACGATACAAACATCTTCTTTGAGTCCCGTTTTACTTTTAACAATACAAACATCTTCTTTAAGTCCCGTTTTACTTTTAACAACACAAACATCTTTAAGTCCCGTTTTACTTTTAACAACACAAACATCTTTAAGTCCCGTTTTAATTTTAACAACACAAACATCTTTAAGTCCCGTTTTATTTTTAACAACACAAACATCTTTAAGTCCCGTTTTACTTTCAACAACACAAACATCTTCTTTGAGCCCTGTTTTACTTTTAACAATACAAACATCTTCTTTAGAGTCCCATTTTACTTTTAACAATACAAGCATCCTGAGCTTCCTTATCCTTACTAATCCTTATTATTACTAGTCCTTACTCCTTACTAATATATAATTGCGAAAGTGTGTTTGTTGGTTTGTCCTTCAATAACGCTGCAACAGAGCTACGGATCGACGTGATTTTTTGCATGGATATAGTTGAGGACCTGGAGAGTGACATAGGCTACTTTTTATCTCGGAAAATCAAAGATTTTCCGCGGGATTTTAAACACTAGATCCACGCGGACGAAGTCGCAGTTTAATAAAAATAGGATTAGTAGGATTGGAAACAGTTAATATAAACAAACAAACAACCATAAAACTAATAAATGCGGCATAAATCAAACGTGGCTAAACTCAGTTCAGCAATAGAGTAAGTACTTCATCTAGGTCCTAAAGGAACTAGGTCATCTAGATAACGCCTAGATCGCGGCTAGCACAGATTAGCTATTGAACGCAACGTTTACAAATGGCCTATACTGTGTACCTACTAATTTTATCCACGACAGAGAAGTTTTGACGACTTGCCTGGCGCATTGAAGGACAAACCAACAAACAAACACACTTTTTGCATTCAAATTCAAATTCAAAATTTATTTATTTCATGTAGGCTAACTTGTAGCTCTTATGACACGTCATAAATCTACCACCGGTTCGGAATGCAGATTCTGCTGAGAAGAGCCGGTAAGAAACTCAGCAGTTGCTCTTTTCAAAAAAATTTTTTACAAAGCTATGCTATGTATACAGTGCTTCCACAATAAAGCTTCAAAAATGCAAAAATGCATACATAGGTACACCAATCCAACGCATGTCAAGATGGGCAGTCAAAGCAGACCCATTCCCGTTGGTGGCACCCGTTCACGAGCACGACGCATGATCCAGCCATTGCTTCGCTCAACCATATTTGAGGGAACGTAACAACCCGCACCGCACGACACCACCACAGAAATGTTTAAAGAGAGCATTATATGAGCATTTATACTTACCTAATATTAGTAAGGACATTATAAATGCGAAAGTTTGGATGGATGGTTGGGTGAATGAATGTTTGTTACTCAACAGCTGTAGGAATTTGACTGTTTGGCACAGAGATAGATTATAGTCTGGAATAACACATAGGCTACTTTTTATTCCGGAAAATAAGAGAGTTCCCGCGGAAATGAAAAAACTCAGCTATGCATAGAATCGATTGACATTTTCTCTAGTCGCGAGCGATATGCTCTTATTCATTGAGGAGTTCCGTCCTCCATCACCGAAAATATTCATCAGATCTTCACCAAATTTAAATGTGACCGACCTGACGATACGTCCTTTCAAAAAAAATAAATATTGAAATCGCTCCAGATGTGACGGAGTTACGGAGTAGCATTGCCAAAAAAAAATGCAACTAATTGACAAGTTCTTTCTTTTTTGAAGTCGGTTAATAAAACAGTCGGTTCATCGGATGACGAACTTATCGAGTAATATTGCCAAAAAAAAATGCGACTAATTGAGAATCTCCTTTTTTGAGGTCGGTTAATAAAACAGTAGGTTCATCGGATGACGGAGTTATCGAGTAACATTGCTAAAAAAAAATGCAATGAATTGAGAAACTCCTTTTTTTAAATCGGTTAGTAAAACAGTTATTTTTATAAGACCCGTACAATCCATACATATATTTTATCGTCCATCTTTGGAGTCAAGAGGCAAATCCCCATTCATCTCCGCGTTCAATGGAGGTACTCGAGCCTAAATGTGGTATTGTAGATGTTATAGGCTCCGCTGAAATTAACAAGCGACACATGTAGGAGGAGACTAACGTCAATCGTCGTAAGATTTTGTCTGGTGGGAGGCTTTGGCTGTGGCTAGTTACCATCCTACCGTCAAAGACGTGCCGCCAAGCGATTTAGCATTCCGGCACGATGGCGTGTAGAAACCGATTAAAGGTGTATGGCTTGAATGTACACTACCATATCCCTTACAGGTTAGTCGGCTACCATCGTAGATTGCATCATCACTTACCATCAAGGACTATCTTTTCATCGAATAAAAAAATCCTACTAATATTAT
Source organism: Hipparchia semele (assembly GCA_933228805.2). NCBI lineage: Eukaryota > Metazoa > Arthropoda > Insecta > Lepidoptera > Nymphalidae > Hipparchia > Hipparchia semele. The sequence continues at coordinate 4,863,300 of OW121733.1, read as the reverse complement.
GAATGCGAAAGTTTGGATGTATGTATATCTGTCTCGTTTTAACTCAGTCTTGAATATGAGCTGAGTGAGAGTGCGGTCTATAGATTTCAACCTCAATTACGCCATGTTTTAGGTATGGTCTTATTAGCATTTTAAGATGATTACGCCGAAAAATGTTTATATTTGCGAAACTACAAGCGTGGAAATATGAAAATCTTACTTTACTGCACAACATAGTACAAAAAGTCGAACTTAATGCTACAGTATTTTCTCCCAGTCTACCTTTGAAGTGTGGCTCCCGGTCGGGTAGACTTTTGAAGATATCGCAGTATATTTTCTGACCTATTGGTCCGATTCTTTGGCAAAAGAGAGTGTCTGGTATAGCACCTCCCCCTGAAGAAGAGGGGCAGTTACTCATTGAGGCGGAGCCAAACTGACGGCTATCGCACGTGCGGTACAGGATATTATGACTTTGCTTTTATTTCGTGTACTGTTGCTTTTTAGTGATGTACTTCAGATCTTAATAATCTATAGTTTATTTTAAGCATATAAATATCAATGGAATAAATGTCTGGGAGAATCCTCACTTGAAGCCTCAATAGCCCAGCGGTTCAAGGTGCAGACTAAAATCTGAAAAGTTGGTGGTTTAATCTCTTCCTGTAGCACTATCTTAGTACCTACTAGGGAATCCAATCCCGCAACTGCGGGGTCCCGCTTTTGCGGGATACAGTTGCGGGATTGGATTCCCTAGTAGGTACTAAGATACGAGTAGTTCATGATCTCAGTCCCGCGGGTCTGCAGGGCTGTGCTTTCAATGCGGGATTGGATTCTCTAGTACTTACGAACGTACCGTCAACGATGACAGTTGATGACGTCTTAATAAACATAATGAAAGTGCCCAGCCCCACATTAAGCAGGTACTTGTTATTCAAGTCTCAAAAAGTATCACATGTCAATTAATTTGACACATGTTCGACACAAAAGTCAATAAGTACTCACTTTTTTTGCCAAGTAATAAAATTGTTTTGCCCTTTCCGCGTCATTATCAGACCAAGTCATCAGTGATTTAATCAGCCTCGAGAAAATCTGTAATCGTACCTACTGTAGGGTTAGTACAAGATTTAATTCGTCAAAGTAAAATGAACCATAATCACTTTGAATTAGAGCTCAATTTCATGCATTGATTCTTTTACGTTTACGTATATGTAAACGCTCTAAATTAAAATCGGTGGTACTGAATTTGTGACTTTAATCCAATACTATTAAGGTTCATTTTACTTTGACGTTAATGCTATCGAATTCGAATACGATCAATCGAATTAAATCTTTTACTAACCCTACCGATATATGTTACAATAAATTCATTTCGAGAGAGAGCAGAAAAGCTGATAAAATAATATGTCAGCGCAATCTATTGCAAGAAATCTGTCGATTCATTTCACCTTAAGCTTTAACCAGTTTAAAAAAAAAACCGGCCAAGCGCGAGTCGGACCCGCACACGAAGAGTTCCGTACAAGATTTACCATCAGATAATTAAAGATCAATATGTACTTAAGCAGATGTTTATTGTATGGAGTTCCTAAGATGGTAGCGGGCTAACTTGGAACGGGTATGGCAGTGTAGATTCAACCCATAACCCCAATCGCCGCAATACACGCCATCGTGCCGGAACGCTAAATCGCCTGGCGGCACGTCTTTCACGGTAGACAGACCAGGGCCCCAAGTCTGCTATTTTACATGTCATTGTCATTGAACCGCAATACAATTACAATTCATTTATCATTGGTCCAAAATTTCGTAGTCTACTAAATTCACAATGGTCGTTCGATTTCTTATAATTGGATTGTAACTCAATGATACCTCGGTATTGCGATTAGCTTAAAAGTGTTTGCCGAAATGAGTTTCAAAAAAAACTACATATTAAAAACGTTTATTTAAGCTAGATTCAAAGCTAGATGTGTCAGTGGCAAACCATCGGAAAACAATTGTGACGCCATTAAATTAGTAGACTACCAAAATTGCTAAAAGTAGCAATTGGGATGTCATTGATAGACAATTGAACTACAATTGCAATAGCAGACTTGGGCCCCAGACCAGAGACAATTCAGAAATAATAAATTCCCAAATTGCCCCCGCCGGGAATCGAGCCCGAGACCTCCCAACCACAGAGTTCACCACTGCGGCAGGAAGGTCGTCACAATAAGATAAATACAAGAAATATTGTTAATTTTAACTAATTTGATTTATCGATAAATCACTATCGACCCAAGCGCAACACCGCGTGCGATATGCGCGGGGTCATTGCCCGCTATGGTACTAATGAATGCACTGGCTTGTGATGATAAAAAATATTTTTTTAAAGCGGCTAGAAAATGGCCGAAGATTTGAATAGTAATTACTGCCGCGGGCGAAGAGCAGAAATGAGAAATGTATAAGCGATGACGCGTTTGTATTAAAAACTTAGCGCTTGCCTTGATAAAGGATTAAAAGTTAAATGAAAAAGTACTTTTGTATAGGAAAACTGTATTGTAATTTGTGAAGAGCGAATACAAGAGGATACTTTTATGCTGTAATTTAAACGGAAGAATTCTATTTACAAAACCGATTTCAAACGCCACTACAATGTATATCAATTGTGTCTCTATGAAGAGTTCTCTCGATTTCTCCAAGATCCTGACCTGATGACAATGGGACCACCTGGGAAGTATACCCTGTCAAAAAAAATAATAATTTTCCAAATCGGTCCAGGCGTCTTCGAGTAATCGGGTCGTACTACATAAAAATTAAAAAAAGATTCCGACGAATTGAGAACCTTCTCCTTTTTTGAAGTCGGTTAAAAAGTCCTAGTAAATTGACACCAAATGTCAATGTCAATGCTTAGGTGTTGCCACAATAATTTATACTACAATATAAAACCTTTGAAAAATCATGGTGGGAATAAAGTAAGTAAGGGAATAGTGAAATTGAGTGTTTATTTAAATTCATCTGTTGTTTTTTTTTAAGCTATTGCATAGCTTCTATCGCGTGCCAGCGTAGAGACCGAATCCAGAAATTCCGTAACGAAAATAACTTCACACGGGACTCCTTTACGGTGAGCCGCTAGATGGCGCATTTTTTAGCAACGCCATCTAGCGGCTTACCGCTAGATGGCGTTGCTAAAAAATGCTATGCAATAGCTTTACCGCGGCAGTCCCCGAGTGCCACACGTCTTTTTTATTTACACAGTCGGATTTTTTATTTCTTAAATTGAATATTATTAATATAAGTATAGATTAAAATATAATAATTTAAATGCAGACAGAGGAATAAACGGATATCATCTCAAAGGTTATCCGACGTCGGTCGTGGGAAGAGATCCATTCATTAGCGGCCTTCGCGGCGACCTCGCCGTTGCGTTCAATTGATTACTAATTACTGAGGTTTCGTCATGCTACATAATTTGTTTTATTTTGCTCCTCTCCATTAGCATAAAATAAATATTACCCTCATTAGATAATAATAAGTATATTTTTAAGCTATTGCATAGCTTCTATCGCGGGCCAGCGTGGAGACCGAATCCAGAAATTCCGTAACGAAAATAGCCTGACACGGGACTCCTCTACGGTGAGCCGCTAGATGGCGCATTTTTTATCAACGCCATCTAGCGGTGAGCCGCTAGATCGCGTTGATAAAAAATGCTATGCAATAGCTTTATCGCGGCAGTCTCCGAGTGCCACACGTCTATTTTTTTATTCGATGACAAGATAGTTCTTGACTGCGATCTCACCTGATGGTAACTGACGATGCAGTCTAAGATGGTAGCGTAGCGGGCTAACTTGGAAGTGGTATTGCATACTATACCCTTAATCTGTTTTTACAAGCCATCGTGCTGGAACGCTAAATCGCTTGGCGGCACGTCTTTGACGGTGGGGTGGTAACTAGCCACAATAGCACAACAATTCAGAAATTATAATTTCCCAAATTGTCCCCCCCCCGGAATCGATCCCGAGACCAGTTATAAGACCACAGCGCTCTCCACTGCACCAGGGAGGCCAGGCAGGAGGCAGGAGGGAGGCTAATCCTACTTAGGGCCGATTTTACTATTCTTAAACGAATGAACCGATTTGGCCGGAATTTGGAATGGAGATACATAGCTCATAGGTACCCAGGATTAACAAGTAGGCACATTTTATCCATCTAGTCTAGTAGGTAGATATGTAATATTTATTTAAAAAATAATCGAGGATGTGTAAAGTGTTTCCTAAATACAAATCAACAAATAAGAAAACACTAGCGCGAGGTGAGAAGAATAAATAAATTACAGATGCACAATTCACAGCAAACATTCGTCTCTGTCACTTCCGCCATCGCTCGTTTTGAGCAATTGAATATCAGTTTTTTTTTAATTTAATATCCGTTTCTTTAACGTTGAAGGAAATCGTTGTCATATCTTTCTATCTCGGATGAAAGTCCTTAAACAATCACGTAGGTAAATAAGGATAAAAGTTTAAAAAGTCTATACTTAATAATATTATTTGTGTATTTATTATAAGTACAAATAAGAAGTCTGTTAATAATGGAGGAAATTCTAGCGCGAGGTGAGAAGAATAAATAAATTACAGATGCACAATTCACAGCAAACATTCGTCTCTGTCAGTTCGGCCATCGCTCAACAGCGTAGGTATAAGCTCGAGAATCGGCGCGACCTCAGAATACAAATGTGACACAGAACAAAAATTCACTTTGCATAATCGGTGCACGACCTTTAACAGGCGTTAAATGTTTTGAACTAAGTTTTATGTAACACTAAATTGTTATTATCAGAAATGAGGAGGTCGCAGGTTCGAGCCTCACCCGTTGCACTATTGTCGTACTCTCTTCTAGCACAAGTTTTTCGCTTATTTGGAGGGGAGAGGAGGATACAAGTTAAGTTCGGCTTGGCTAATCTATTATCTAAATATATAAAAGGCAAAGGTGACTGACTGACTGACTGACTGACTGACTGACTGACTGACTGACTGACTGACTGACTGATCTATCAACGCACAGCTCTAACCACTGGACCGATCGAGCTGAAATTTGGTATACAGGTAGCTGTTAGGACGTAGACATCCGCTAAGAAAGGATTTTGGAAAATTTCAACCCCAAGAGGGTTAAATAGGGGGTTAAAAAATCAAACCAAACGTGAGCGAAGCCGCGGGTTAAAGCTAGTTAGGTATATAAAAATAAGTCGGGTTTTCCTTCCTGACGCTATAACTCCAGAACGCACGAACCGATTTCCACGGTTTTGCATTCGTTGGAAAAGTCTCGGGCTCCGTGAGGTTTATAGCAAAGAAAATTCAGGATTTAACCGACTTTCGAAAAAGGAGGAGAAGGAGTTGTGTTTTTCTACCTCTGTATATCAATATCTCCGTGATTTCTTAACCGATTTGCGTGAATCTTTTTTTAATTGACATAAAAACTTTGCGAGATGGTCCCATAAAAACTTAAGGTTCCTACTCCTCAACCCTGATGCTGCAGGGGTACTGCTCCCCTAAACTGTGGTGATTTAGGAACTATTGATTATGAATAGTTATCGCAGGGACCAAATAGAGACTACATCGTTAAATTCCAGGACCCAACTCCTCAATCCTGATGCTGAAGGAGTTCTACCAACCTAAACTGTGGTGATGTAGGAACGCGGACGAAGTCGCGGGCGTCCGCTAGTATTCTTTAAAAACAATCCTTTGTGAAGTTGCGTGTACGCTTATATAATACTAGCGATAGCCCGCGACAATTGACAATCGACAATTCGTAAATTCCATCGATGTCTAAATCCCCACAGTTTAGGGGGCAGTACCCCTGCAGCATCAGGATTGAGGAATTGGAACCCGATGTTTTTGTGCGACCATCTCGCAAAGTTTCTGTATTGATTAAAAATATTTAAAATAACGTTATTTTATTACGCGATCTCCAATCATCCTTCAGTGTGATCTTTAATCGGTATTTTTCTGTCTTTGTTTTAATTTCAAATACCTGACGTTATTCCTGTATTAACTAAAACGGTAAATAAACGCCACATAAGAAGTCATGAATTAAATAGTTTACTACTATAACGTCATAAATGTTATTACTAGGAAGTCTTGAACTTGTCTTGAAGTACTACGGTTGAGTCATAGGAATACGTCATAGTTTCTCCAGTACAAAGACTAAAGGAAAAAATGGACAGAAAACGAACCTGTAATTCTTATTAACAATATGTAAGCAAGAGTTCGAGTGTGCAATAAAGTTAAAGACAGCCTTGAGTCTGCATATTGTGCAGAGTAATACAAAAAAATTACGATTAAAACGAATACAAAAAATGTAATACCTATTACAGTAAGAATACCATCGATACTTGTGATTGACTGAGTTTAAGGTATTCTTATGCTGAGATCGATAGAGTATGCTCTGACTTAAGGTAGAGTTAAAATGAGAAACAAATATGCTCTGACATAAATCTTGTCTTGAGTCTGAGCGGAGTGATAGTATAGTAGTTTCAGACTTTATGTTACCATGCATTTTAGCGAATAGTAACTGTTTCAGCCATTTAGAGGTGTTTGCGATCGTTTCGTTGCTGCAGCAATCAAACGACGGCTTCTCTAGCGCTCGAACTAACGCTATTTATTACACTGTTTGTCTATTGTATTGCGCGCTAAGCAAAAAAGACAAGCACAGTACCCTCCAGTCCCATGACGGTTCTCTTTTTGAACAGAAAAGAACAGACTCTACCACTTATTGACCGTAACTTTCTCGCCGTTGGGTGCAACTTTGTCTAAAATACATTGTTGTAGGAATACTACAAATTCTCTAATTCAGATAAACACAACAATTAAGATTGTAGCAATTATTGATACGGCTTTGCCACAATAGAGCAGCGGGGCATCGACCAGTATGTTTGACTTTGGACCTTGTAACGCTGAGTCTGTTTATACAGCATACTTAAACGTCTTTTTTTTTAGCCGAGATAGGCTTGCGCTTGACGACAATCAATACTGGATAGCACTGATGAGTTCTAGTTTGGAGCGCGCTTGCCTAGAAAATGCCTATTCACTCTTGCCTTGAAAGTACTCAAATTATTAAACAGGCAGGAAACACGTCTTCATTTTAACAAATTAGAAAAGGGCCGTTTATGAAGGCTCCATCTATTTTTTTTTATTTAGTCTGCGCTGGAGTGTGAAAAATGTTCGCGAAACAAACAAACACCTGTCTACTATAGTAGCCTCGATATAGAGTTGAAATTCGCTTGCAATTATAGTAAAAACATCTTAAAATATCCTATTGTACAACTTTAATTGGTATTATTTGCCTTATTCGTGATTCATCGTTGATCGCGCCAGTGCCGCGTGCGAGAGGACGAAAACAGACGTCCATTTTGTTTTTGTTTTTTTTTTTTCAAATAAATAAAGCGCGCGGTTTGCAGTGCCAAGTTTAGTAAAGGATTTTGTTCCTGTGTTTCCAAGTGAATTTACGGCTCTGGATTCTAGCCCTTTTGAGCCTTTTGTTTTTAATTAACGATTTTAGTGTGACACAGTCTTGTTTTTTTTTTTTGTTTGGATTACAGTTAAACCTTTGAAGTAAAAAGGTGAGTCAAATTATTTAATGAGAATAACAGGTGAATAGTTTTTTTAAGAAACTTTAAGGGAGTTATACGATCTTGGGATTTAGCTTGAAAGTTGGGATCTGGGAGTATCTCTTAAGAGATACTATTTCGGAAAATTAAAAAGTTCCCGCGGGATTTTAAAAACTAAATCCACGCGGACGAAGTCTCGGGCATCAGCTAGTAGTTCATAATGCTACAGTCTCCCAGTCAGTCAGTCGTCAGTTTTGACGACCTCCCTGGCGCAGTGAGCGCTGTGGTCTTATAACTGGGAGGTCTCGGGTTCGATTCCCGGCGGTGGCGATTTGGGAATTTATAATTTCCAAATTGTCTCTGGTCTGGTGGGAGGTTTTGGCCGTGGCTAGTTACCACCCTACCGTCAAAGACGTGCCGCCAAGCGATTTAGCGTTCCGGCAGGATGGCGTGTAGAAACCGATTAGGGGTATGGGTTGAATTTACACTGCTATACCCCTTCCAAGTTAGCCCGCTACCATCTTAGACTGCATCGTCGCTTGCCATCGGGTGGGATCGGGCCCATAGTATAAAATTAACTGTTATCCTCCACTGTTATTAGCAAAACTTTGAAATAAAATACTTGGATGATGATTCAAAATCAGGTTCTTTTTAGTTCTTTTTTCTTTTCGGATATGAAGAGGATTGCGTGGGTGAGCTAACACGTCCATTAGGCAGATACTTATTAATTTATTACTGACAATACCTATCTTTAGCTAATGTCTGAGGGCATTGGACTTGAGGGACTTTGGCTAGTTACTATCCAAGTAAGCGTGTTTAGTATTCCCCTTTTCCCTCCATTTTTATAATACTATATCCTAATAATATTATAAATGTGAAAGTGTGGATGTTTGCTAGTCAATCACGTCGCAACGACTGAACCGATTTGGCTGAAATTTGGCACAGAGATAGATCATGGTCTGGAATAGGACATACTTTTTATCCCGGGAAATAAGAGTGTTCCCGTGAAAAACCTTAATCCACGCGGACGAAGTCGCGGGTATCAGCTAGTAATACATATACTATAGGCCAACACCTTTCTGCGATTACACCTAATGGTAAGTGAAGACGCCTAAAATTGAGCGCACTTGCCTAAAAGGTGCCTATTTCTGATTTAAAGGACCCAAATTATAGTGAGTTGGAAAAACAAAAGCCCGAAGGGTATCTGCTAGTCTGCATTGTTCCTTATCACCACGTTTATCTCACGAAGTTACGGGCGCTTTACTTGTGGTTACGTCGTGTACATGCACATTGCGTAAGTGTGCGTGATTTTCAGGAGCGTAGATGAGAGTGGTCAGGCGCGAGCAAGCTCTCGCTCACACTTATACAGATACGACAAACACACAACCATGAGCCACGAGCCGTCGTGAAATGAAAGAACTTTGGTAAAAATCGAGGGCTATCATGTCATCGAATAATAAACATATGACGTCAGAAGTTATAACTTTTAGTATTGATGACGTGTTCAAATTGAGCTGAGGAAATCCGAATTCTAAATAATAACAACAAAAATGCGTAACGTTTTTTGATGACGAAATCATCAAATTTAAATATTATAATGAGATCTCGAAACGTCATGGCTACAATATTTTTAAGATGATCGCATATCTCTGATTAGTTGGTCCGCAAGATACAAAAGTCGAGGTACACAATTATTGGGTATTTAACAATTTTTTTTATGTGCTTAAAATAAGTGTTTTTACACTAGTTACTTGTGTTTTTACATTAGACAATGCCATTTTTCTTTTTTTACTCATATAACTTTTGAGTTTCCTGTTAGGAAAAAAGAACGCTATTGCAACATGTCACGATTCAGTAGCTCTACAATAACATCTCCATACAAAATTTCGTTTCAGAAAGAGACAGACGCAGTCGCAGTAAAACAGCTTATAGCTTATTTGTTTTTTGACCAATTTATTTTCTGTTTTTCCAAATGTTATTCTTACAATGTACATTTTCTATTGTAATTAATGAATATCCACATTTTGACAACCGTCAAATACCCAATCCTTTTTCTCAGAAGACGTCGTTTCAGAAAGTGTCGACTTCAGCTAAAACGAGTCAAATCGTATCGAGTCATTTTTTGCAACGGAACCCTTTGTATGCGAATCCAACTCGCATTTGATCGATTGTAATTAATGTTTTCCAGCAAATTTTGTAATTTCTATCTGTGTAAAATGAAAGTAAATAAAAAAATAACCGCCCGTTTCGCGTGCAATACCTTATGTGCGTACACCTTAACGCAGCATCATTTAATACTATGTGAAGGCCAAATTCCTGATTCTGTCATGTCACAAGCACTGCATTCGAAATCGAAAACGATTTGTTAAACAATTTATTACAACTTTGATCTTTACAATTCGATGTTATGATCAGATTTCGTAAAAATATCGATGAACAAAAAGATTCGCGATTCTGACGTGTAGATACCAATTGGGGTTATGGGTTAAATGTACACAGCCATACCCCTTCCAAGTTAGCTTGCTACCATCTTAGACTGCATCGTCACTTATCATCAGGTGAGATGCAGTCAAGTTTTATCTTGTCATCAAATAAAAAAAAAGACGTGTGGCACTCGGGGACTGCCGCGGTAAAGCTATTGCATAGCATTTTTTATCAACGCCATCTAGCGGCTCACCGTAGAGGAGTCCCGTGTCAGGTTATTTTCGTTACGGAATTTCTAGATTCGGTCTCCACGCTGGCCCGCGATAGAAGCTATGCAATAGCTAAAAAATGCCGTGAATTATTACTACCTGTTATTTCTCAGCCGCCAATATGTCTACCAGTCAGTATTATCTCCTACAATTTATTTATATACAGTAATAAAATCATTATCACTGTAGGTATAATTTACATGTGTCAGTGCAACTGTGAACTCGGTTATCGACTTATGACTACTTGCAGGAAACACTCATATGTACCTACCAATTGCATAAACCACATCATAGGTATTACATTACATTACCTACAACTGTCGGTAAATAAATAATCATACGCGTTTTTTGTTTTTCCTTCAATTACGCCGTAACAGAGCAATATATAACATATCGCTCATTTGCGACAAGAGTGACATAATTCGAAATCGACGATGAGAGAATTCTCTCGTTAGAGAGTAATGTTTTGTAGATGCTGCGGTCTCGAAACAACACAGCGACCAACAAAGCGACAGAGCATTAAGTCACAATCTCTCTCGCTCTTATTTTTTGTGCTTAGCGTAATGTTTTATAGCAAAAAGTATACATTTTTGACACTAAAATTGGTGAATTTTGAATTATGTCACCCTTGTCGCAAATGAGCGATATTATATGAGCACAGAATACCTAATAGTAGGTACCAAAGTTACAGAAGATTCACTCTGCAAAATGAATTAAATAAATAGCGACTCTTGTTACCACACAATAAAGTGCAATTCAGGTTGACACAGCGCTACTAACCTACCGTCTTACTCACCTAGACTTTTCGCTTCTTCTATCACGTAACTCTTATCCCTTCGCACTCTCTGAATTTAGGCCTTTGAAAGAGGTACGCCCGTACTTGTAACTCCGCAGTTTACTGCGGAGTTCGCCAGGCCTGGGCCCCAAGTCTGCTATTTTACATGTCATTGTCATTGATCCGCAATACAATTACAATACAATTAATATTGGTCCAAAATTTCGTAGTCTACTAAATTCACAATGGTCGTTCGATTTTTTATCATTGGATTGTAATTCAATGATACCTCGGCATTGCCATTGCCATTGCTTAATAGCTTAAGCTAGATTCAAAGCTAGATGTGTCAGTGGCAAACCATCGGAAAACAATTGTGACGCCATTGAATTAGTAGACTACCAAAATTGCTAAAAGTAGCAATTGGGATGTCATTGATAGACAATTGACCTACAATTGCAATAGCAGACTTGCCCCTGGTATGAGCTACACACACACACATACACACATATACAAACTTTCGCCTTTATAACATCACAAGTGTGATTCTTGGGAGCAAAAGCATTTGCTACGGATTTTTAAGTGGAAAGCCAAAATAACGCGAGCGATAAGAGATATAGTAGGTAGATAATAGATTACTAAACATCACGTTGAACTGTACCACCCCAGACTTTCTATGTGCCTTAGGCCATCTAACACAATATGTACTAACCATAGGTATAGTCACTACCGGTAGATCACGGAAAGCCTCAGGGTTGTATGATGTAACTTTACCTATGTTTGTTGTGGTTTCTATAGCCTCTAGAACCAGAGATGTGTAAGAAGAAATAGATATTGCCAACTCTCGTTATAAGCGATTGTCTTGTTACGCTAAAACTAATCCTAGATGACGTGACTAGTATTAGTTTTAGTTTTAGTTTAATTAATATTTATTTATTTTTTTGATCAAAATACATCTTCATTTTATAGATTACTAGCAAACCCGGCGAACTCCGTTTCGCGACCAGATTACATGCTATGTATCAGAGATGGCGCTGTATGTGAAAAAAGATTTTCCCGCTTTTCTGTTGAAATTTTTCCTGAATTTTCTTTGCTAGGAACCTCACAGAGCCCGAGACCTTTCCAACGAATGCAAAACCGTGGAAATCGGTTCGTGCGTTCTGGAGTTATAGCGTCAGGAAGGAAAACCCGACTTATTTTTATATAGTAGATAGAATGACAAGATAGTCGTTGGCTGTGGTTATCGTCCTTACCTGATGGTAAGTGACGATGCAGTCTAAGATGGTAGCGAGCTAACTTGGAAGGGGTATGGCAGTGTACATTCAGCCCCCAGTCTACACCCCTAATCTGTTTCTACACGTCAATTTATAGGAATGCTAAATCGCTTGGCGGCACGTCTTTGACGGTAGGGTGGTAACTAGCTACGGCCAAAGCCTCCCACCAGACCAGACCAGAGACAATTTAAAAATTATAAATTCCCTAATTGCCAGCGCCGGGAATCGAACCCGAGACCTCCCAGTTATAAGACTACAGCGCTGACCACTGCGCCAGGGAGGTCGTCAAGATTTATTGCTTTACCCATTGCTTCCCGATATCATTTAAAATTACACCATTTTTTGCACCTGAATTTCCTTTCATTGGTGAAAATATAACTGTGAGTCAAATCGTATTCTTGTATTGTAAGTATTCCATTTTGGCCGCGCGTCTAATAGAGGGCGCCAAGATATTGATTGCACGCGGGCGCTACATGGGCTAGAGCCGCCTCTGGCACACCCTGCACCAACCCTGCACCATAGGTAAAGCCGGCGCTGATTAGCAATCTTCTCCTTCTTGCTCGTACTAATCTCTGATGCAGTGTGAGTGTGTCAGCTATTTCAGATATGTCAGATATGTGGGCAACTCTCCAAAGGGTGTCAAGTCAAGTCAATGAAGGTATAGTTATTCAAGATGTCTGAAACGCGTAGAGATGGCGCCGTTTGCTTGTCCACTTACCATGCTTTATGTTAAACTAAACTCGCTGCGAATTAATTGAAATCACATACCCACATAATGCCGTGATAGTCTAGTGGTTTGGACTGTATTCGGAGGGTCGCAGGTTCGATCCACGCACCTCTGACTACAGAGTTTAAGTAATTAACAAGCAATCAAAAGAGATTAAGAAATCAACTGAAAAACAACTTTAAATTGACATAGATCGTAAATGGTCATTCAGAATGAAAAATCATCAAAGAAACCTTACAATGATTTTCAAGTACCTATTCAATGATACCCCACTTGACATAGTTCGTTGACTTTAAATTTTTTCTTTTTCACAATATGGCGTCTGGTGGCCGCCATATTGAATTTTGATTACTGTCATGTGTTTAGGTGGTGTTTAGTGACACTCCCAAGATTAACATCGATTGACGTAAGAATCATCCAAATCAGTCCACGCGTTTGGTCTCCAGAGACCAAACGCCACAACATACATACATACAAAACATCACCGATTGTGTTTATTCCTTTAGTTTAATTCGGTTATCCACTGGTCACTAAGTTAAATTACACCAAATTACACCACATGATACAATTAACTTTTTGAACTGTCAAATTTAAAATACATTTTTTTTATCCGATTATCCGAACACCGATTATCCGAACATCCGATTATCCGAACTCATTCGTGATCACTCAAAAGATGTGATTGATTACGTCAAAGATCAATAACAAGTTATTTCCAACCAAAATTTTAAATTACATAGGTACTTTGTAATTCATTTGCTTTGAAATCGATTATCCGGATTTTCGATTATACGGAATACCCCTGGTTTTATTTGATCCGGATAATCGGGATTCTACTGTACCTGTCATACACGTGTCGTTCCATAGACTTAATTTTGTCGGATAATATTATTATCTCACTTAGAATTTTAGTGACACACTACATATTGTACAATCTTACTTCCATGCTTTAGTCCTACTTTCATGCGACAATCAAGTCAAGTTCAGAAATATAAATAAAATGAAACATCGCCCGGCGCGGCGGCGTTCTGAAAAAATCGTCTTAAAATGGCCGATGGAATGTATTCGAATTTCGAACACACTCAACTCACTGTGGGAGACCTGCGAAACACGTGGCGCTGGCACGCGCACGTTATTATCACGCTGCGATGTCACATTGTGTTTAAATAACTTAATTTTTCATTCAATTTTTCTCTTTCTATCTCTACCGTCTCGTTTTAACTTTATTTTGCAACGAAGCAGAGAATGCCGAGATCTATAGAGCGTGATATTACTTAGCTCAGACTTAAAATAGAGCTAAAACGAGACACAAATATATGCTCTGACATTTTGTCTTGATACTGAGCGAACTGAGAGTGCGGTCTATAGATTTCAGTCTTTAAAAATAACTTCAAAAATTTTCATGTTTTCAAATGTTCTCTTTTAAAATTCATCTCTTTCAGGAAATCTTATGTACTAGCTAATTTTAACAGGATATCTGTAGCTATGAGGTTGGCTTATAAGGTATAAGATGTGTTTCCAGTTTCCACTTCTGTTTTTTAGTTAATATTCACATATATTTATGAAACGTGAAAAATATTTCAAATGAAAATATTTTGTCATCATTTCTGACGCAATTTTATTACTGCATCATCTCCATAAAATTGTTATGAGGAAATATAATATTCCTATCATTTAGAAACTTATATACATATTTTCGTATTAAATTAGAATACGAACGGATAATAAATTATTCTTATGATGATTGCAATAAAAGTTACTACTTTGTCTATGATTTGGAATGCTATGGCGATAGGTAAAATGGCCTTCCTAATTCCATGGTAATTTTTTTATAGGCGTAAAAAAACGAGATTTTAATTTGGAATGTACTTATGTACCCAGTAGGTAATAAGATATCGTGGGATGAATTGTAAACGGACTATAAAAATGCTAAAAGATAGGATATCAGAATATATTGCTGATAATAAATAAGGCTGATAGATTGTAACTTGGCAGCTACCTACAATTATTGGATCTAGAAGTTAACGTAAAACACTTATAGGCATACCACGTTAAACAAAAATGAATGTCTTTTGGCTGTGTAGAAAAAGTTACAATTTTCTCTTTGATACGTATAGACACACTTTTCACAAGACGCTAACTATGAGCTATGGAATGCAGAATCATGCATACATTCGAATTTGGAACGTCATTCGTAATTCGAATGTCATTCGTCACAAACATGGCGCCAAGTTAGGCGCCGTGGCTAGGTGATTAGACACCCGCTGCGGATTGTCAGATTCTTACATAACTTCTTTTTTTTTGTTAATAAAATTAAGAGGCACAGGTGGATAGAGATGCAGCAATGTAGAGATACTTTTATTGGGATATCCTATTTAAGATGTTCAAAAAACCATAATAATTTATGATAGGAAGTAGGAACCATAACAATAGGTACAATCAAAAATCAGTTTTATAAAAATCAAGCGGAAGTTTAGTACCATTATGAGTATATAATAAGTATCTGTAACATTATGATATTTTAAACAGTAACGGTTATTTTAAACAGTTCATCGCGTTTTGTTACTACAAATAGGTACCTAGTTTTTTAGTTTTCCTTAAACGTTAAGAGGCTAATAATAACCATTTCAAAATATTAATTCCTAATTTGTCCGTGTTAGGAAAGTAATTGATCGTATTATTCACACGAGGCAACACCGGAGCCATGAGTAATCTAACAGTAAACGGTATGGTATGAATATTCATTAGTTATCTCTGACCGATAACGTTGGCATCTGGCTTGAGCGCGCACCGGTATATTACTTAACCGTTACGACACGATAACGTTATAGCATCGTAACGATAATTAGTGAGAAGCAAATTACTTTCATAGATATAATAATATAGTTTTACCTAGCTTTAGTTTCGTTTGCGTTAAGTTCAATTTTTCGAACCCCTATTTTATCCCTTTACCTACATCATAATAGCTATCTTCATGCTATTCCGTCTGATCTGTCCAGTAATTTGAGCTGTGCGTTGATAGATCAGCCTGTCAATTATTCAGTCAGTCACTTTTCCTTGTATTATATTTTATTTAGAAGAACAGAAAAGAAGACATCGTGCCCGAGCATGCGATGGCGGGCGCGGCTATTTTTTAAACGAATCCAAAAAGGAGGAGGTTATCAATTCGTCTGGTATCTTTTTTGTCTATGTATGTCCACTGATTACTCCGGGATTTCTGGACCAACTCGCCTGATTTTTAAGCTATTGCATAGCTTCTATCACGGGCCAGCGTGGAGACCGAATCCAGAAATTCCGTAATGAAAATAACTTGACACGGGACTCCTCTACGGTGAGCCGCTAGATGGCGTTGATAAAAAATGCTATGCAATAGCTTTACCGCGGCAGTCCCCGAGTGCCACACGTCTTTTTTTCTTTGTATAGAATCGCGCGCTACTATTGCGTGAATGAATGAATATAATACTTCATACATGTGCAATTACGCGTGCGCGTTTTATGTGAACGAGACCTAAGGACCTTTCCGTCTGTGATGATTCTATTTATCGTGTCGTATCATTATTCAGTCGTACGATTTGAAGAAAGCCATCTTCGTGGCCTGTCTAAATTGAAACCATACCGGTTGGGTTCCTGTCTGTGATAACAATTTGTTAATCACGAAAGCTCTGTTATAAACAATGTTGTAAAGGAAAATAACTCAGCGGTTTACTGACACATTTTTAACCGACTTCAAACAAAAAAAGGAGGTTATCAATTCGCCACGTGTGTATGTAATATTATTGGAACGGTCACAAATAGACATTTGACAATTTATTAGGGCTTCCAAACAAATAAGTTCTTATACAAAATTTTATAGGTGTGATGTTAGCCGGATTGCGATCATTCTTTTTTTTTTATTTGCTTACGTTTACTTCAACTTAGGGAACAGAAAAGATTTCATCAAAATCGGTTCCGTAGTTTTTAAGATTTGGACACTTTTCCCTTTTCAGTTGTTTCGGTAATTGAAGTCGGTTTAATTTTTCTTAAATTATATGGCTTGTGATTATTTATGACTAGTTAGTGTTATCAACTTCGACTATTTTAAAAATCGCTTGTGAACTCTTCGTTTTCCTGGAATAAAGAGCAGCCTATGTCATCCTCCAGGTCCTCAACAGTACCCATACAAAAAATCACGTTGGTCCGTTGGTCAATTGCTGCGTTATTGAAGGACAGACAAATAAAAAAAAGACGTGTGGCACTCGGGGACTGCCGCGGTAAAGCTATTGCATAGCATTTTTAACGCTATCTATCTGGCCATTTGGCGTTGATAAAAAATGCGCCATCTAGCGGCTCACCGTAGAGGAGTCCCGTGTCAGGTTATTTTCGTTACGGAATTTCTGGATTCGGTCACCACGCTGGCCCGCGATAGAAGCTAAAGCATTTATACTATTAGTTAGGACTAAGGATGTTTGGATGAAATCCCGCAATTTAAAGTTAATTTTACTTTTATTTATACATCATATCATAAGTAACGACAAAAGGCCATTCACGAAAGGGTTATATTACACAGTAGTAAGCTATGAATCGATTAACGGTAATTTATCATCGATTTTTAATACGATGAATCGATAAGCTTAAATTGCATTTTAAATTGCATATATACGAATAATACCTACCGTATCGAATTGTTAACAGCGGGGTGTCTTGTTTCACAAGTTTAACTTATTGATTTTTAGCTCTTATTTCAACTGCAGTAGAGTCGAAAACGCTATGATTTTTTTACAGTTATCCTATATTGGACAGTATTAATGTCATCGCATTATGTTAACGCGTTGAAATAACATGAAAACAAAGTGAAGATTATAAAAACAGTGTTAAGTGGAATTCAATGAATTTCCTTAACAACGAGTCTTGCATAATAGATACTGCGTCGAAAGAAACGTTTGTGTAGTGATGGACCTATTGTTTTAATAACGTTACAAAAATAGCAGTAACGTTACGGTATTTAGGATAATTACTACATACTTAAAATTCAGCTGACTATTTAACAAATTTTTGTTTAGCTGAGCAAAAATGTCCAGCAAACTAATTATGTCATTAAAGTATGTGAAAGAACTTGAAAGAAAACTGGTCTAGAATTTTAAACGTGCTCGATAGTATGGCTATACTATTTTATTATCAAGACATAATATATTTTATTATAAATATTTTTATCTATATATATAAAATTCAAAGTCCTGACTGACTGACTGATTGACTGAGATATCAACGCACAGACTAAACTACTAAAGTTAGAAACTTGAAATTTTTACAGTTGGTTCCTTTTATGACGTAGGCGCACACTAAGAAAGGATTATTGGAAATTCCACCCCTAAGGGGTTTAATTGATAAAAAATGCGCCATCTAGCGGCTCACCGTAGAGGAGTCCCGTGTCAGGCAATTTTCGTTACGGAATTTCTGGATTCGGTCTCCACGCTGGCTCGCGATAGAAGCTATGCAATAGCTTAAAAATTTTGTCTGGTGGGGAGGCTTTGGCCGTTTTGGATTTGAAAATATGTACCAGGGATAAATACCGGAGCTAAAATATAGACTGTTTAAGTTATGTTGCTCACAAATAAATTACTTAAAGGGAAAGAAATAAATAAATGTTTTCACTTTCCACATTCGAAAGTACCGACTAGTTTATGATATGCGTTTCGTATTAACTCGCATGAGATTCTGCGCCGGCGCCGCCGCCGGTGCGGGAGGCGCCGCGGCGACGCGGGAAAACGTGCCATAGATTATAGAGATTGACAGATAATGCTGTGGCGAGTACAGATAATAATTATTTACTATAACATAGGTCTTTCGTTGCTTTGAAACTTATATTTTACTGGGTGATGCCCGCGACTTCGCCCGCGTGCATTTAATTTTTAAATCACGCGGGAACTCTTTAATTTTCCAGGATTAAAAGTAGCCTATGTCACTTTCCAAATCCCTAACAATATTCATGCAAAAAGTCACGTCGATTTGTAGCTCTGTTGCAGCGTGATTGAAGGACAAACCAACAAACAAACACACTTTCGCACAGAAAAAACAGAGTTTCCTTTGGATTTAAAAAAAATACCTACCTTTTTTTGGTCCAAACGGCAAAAAAATTGCACAGAGTTAACTTTCATCCTAGTAACGACTTTTAAGCTATTGCATAGCTTCTATCGCGGGCCAGCGTGGAGACCGAATCCAGAAATTCCGTAACGAAAATAACCTGACACGGGACTCCTCTACGATGAGCCGCTAGATGGCGTTGATAAAAAATGCTATGCAATAGCTTTACCGCCGCAGTCCCCGAGTGCCACACGTTTTTTTTTGTTTTTTAACCCTAAACCCATATACCACGTGTATACTATGTAATGTCAATCATCTTGATTGGTCTGAAGTACATACGTGATGAGATTTATCGACCAATAAAAGAACTTCAAAATTGTGTTATATTGCGATGCTTCCAAGAGATGTATGTACTCGTATGTGTAGCAGAGAACGTATATCAGTTGAGACTTGAGACGGTTAATATGATGATTCTTAGGAAAGTTTAGCCTTTCTCCAGCTTAAAATCGCACATTCCTATACATATAGTCGCTTGGATCAAAGCAGATTTGTGAGTAGTTGCGAAAATCAGCATGTTTATTAAAATAATTGGCTCTCCATATTTAAAGTTTAATGGTTAACCATTTTGTAAAAGTACATAGGTACCTATGTGCGTCGTTGGTCTAGCTTATTCGATAGGATATTGTGGTGTTCATTCCAGTTCGAATCGAATTTATATTTTGAAAAATACATATAACAAATTTGGCGACCTCCCTGGCGCAGTGGTGAGCGCTGTGGCCTTATAACTGGGAGGTCTCGGGCTCGATTCCTGGCGGGGGCAATTTGGGAATTTATATTTTTTAAATTGTCTCTGGGCTGGTCTGGTGGGAGGCTTTGGCCGCGGCTAGTTACCACCCTACCATCAATGACGTGCTGCCAAGCGATTTTGATGGCATGTAGAAACTGAATAGGGGTATGAGTATATTCCATATCCCTTCTAAGTTAGCCCGCTAACATCTTAGACTGCATCGTCACTTACCATCAGGCGAGATTGCAGTCAAGGACTATCTTGTCATCGAATAAAAAATATTTTGGCAGATACAAATATTATACATATCTATCTTTTCTCAATAAAGAAAAATATTGAGATTGAATAAGTACTTACAGTATTGGATGCAAGTCTATTTTATGCGATTGATTTCTAAAGGATCAGTGTTTATTGTCAAATGAGAGCAATAGACAAGGCATATTAATCCGTATTCCACAACCGCACATTACCGTACGCTTGATATATGACTTTCCCTACACTTTCAGCGTCGATTGCACTCGCATAATGTCATAGACTATACACCATAGAGTATAGAGTGAGGTCGGTATTGTTCCCTGTAATTGCATACCTTTTGCACACTTTCTCTGTTTCTAGGCTGTACTTATGTGACCACGGTTTCCCTTTACTAGGAATTTGATATTCATTATACCTACTTTAGGTCTCTACACTAGGTGTCTTATGTTGAAAAAGCTCATTTTTGTGGCAAAGGGGTAAAGTATGATTTCTAAAGAATTTTACACAATTATAAGCAATGTGTAAAACACATTTGTATTAAGTAGAGATTAACGCGATTCTAAATATCAAAGATACATGGTTAAATGGAACAAGAAACTGTAATAATTAGGCTATTGCATAGCTTCTATCGCGGGCCTTGAGCGTGGAGACCGAATCCAGTAATTTCGTAACGAAAATAACCTGACACGGGACTCCTCTCACCGCTAGATGGCGTTGATAAAAAATGCTATGCAATAGCTTTACCGCGGCAGTCCCCGAGTGCCACACGTCTTTTTTTAATATTATATTGATAAAGATACATAACTAATATAACACTTTTTGTTTGAAAAGAGGTACTGTTGAGCTTTTTGCCGATTCTTTTCAGCAGAACCGGTGTAAGAACCCTTGAAATTGTCATAAAAGCCAGACGTTGCCTTTATATTTTTTATCACTAATAAATAATTATCACGTCCAAAAGTCTTGGCACGCGTTCGTTACAGCGTTTTCCCTTTATATGACCATGAGTTTACCAAATTCTACTCGCGATTTTCCAATGCGACTGAAATACAACAAACTTTATTACCTCTTCCGCGCCTAACCTTTACCTTAAAATAAACAATAAAACACACTATAAAAGTTATCTGAGTCTATCTACAAAGGAAATTTTACTACCAGGGTATCATAAAACGCGGGAACTGTACGTTTAATCCAGCTGTATGTCGGCCATATTGGATATTTGAATTCAGAATTAAGATTCGATGGTCAAGTGCGACGTAAAGTTATATGACCACCGTTATTAGATCGTTATAACGTTTTACCAGTTACCGACAGACTGTGATAACGTTATAAAACACATACTAGGTACGTTCACTACTTAATTTCCACTGTAAAGGCGATACTTATAAAATTAATTGTTACATCAAACTTCAAAGCAAATTGTGTTACTTTTGTTCGTCGTAAAAACTTTCTTTACTCTTTGTTTAAAGGACTAAGGAAAACGCGCCGCCAAGCGATTTAGCGTTACGGCACGATGGCGTGTAGAAACCGATTAGGGGTGTATGCGTTGAATGCACTACACACTGCCATACCCCTTCCAAGTTAGTCCGCATGCAGTTGAGATCGCAGTCAAGGACTATCTTGACATCCAATAAGAAAAAAAGCTCAGTGAGTCGATGGCAAGTAATAAATCAGTCGATATAATTACTACTAGCTTTTGCTCGCGGCTTTGCTCACGTTAAGTTAGATTTTTCAAACCCCTATTTTACCCCCTTAGGGGTTAAATTTTCAAAAATCCTTCCTTAGTGTGCGCCTATGTCATAAAAGGAACCAACTGTAAAAATTTCAAGTTACTAACTTCAGTAGTTTAGGCTGTGCGTTGATATCTCAGTCAGTCAGTCAGGACTTTGAATTTTATATATATAGATTATTTATTTATATCCGACTACCGCAACTTCGTCCCCTTCTTCAATTCACAATCGACAGTCCCTAGATGCCCACAGTTTAGTTGGGCAGAACCCCTGCAGCATCGGGATTGAGGAGTTGGGTTCTGACTCAGTCTGTATTCTGAGGGTTCTGAGTCCAGCCGTTCCCGAGATTAGCGGCAACAAACAGACAGACAGACAAAAATTTTAAAAATTGTTTTCTTGTTATAAGTACCGTATTTACTTTCTTAGTAAAAAGCTGCTCTTTTGATATTACAAACAGACACTTCAATTTTATGTATTTGTATAGATGTACTACCTTTTGCTCGCGGCTTTGCTCCCGTTAAGTTCGATTTTTAAAGGGCTTAGGGGTTGAATTTTCAAAAATCCTTCCTTAGTGTGCGCCTACGTCATAAAAGGAACCAACTGTAAAAATTTCAAGTTTCTAATTTCAGTAGTTTAGGCTGTGTGTTGATATCTCAGTCAGTCAGTCAGTCAGGACATTGAATTTTATATATATAGATAGATGGAAAATCGATAAAGCGACTAGATTGTCAAATAACTGTTCTGATTTGAATGCATTGTTGATTTCATGCTGTACCGAATTATTCGCGGTTCGATATCGGTGTCAACATAGGTTATTAGTTCAAGGAATTCTATTGTTGTGACTCGTTTGGAACTAACCTTGAGTGGGTATATCTGCATATCTGATCAAAACACCAAATAAGTCCTACTAACTAGTAACTACACTAGGTAATGGATATTTGATTTCTAGGAAAGGACCGAAAATCATAAGGAGTTTGATTTAGATTTAGAATAATTAACGTAGGGATAAACGATACCAGCACTGGCAGCATGGGCAGGAGATAAACATTTTATCCCCCGATTTTATCCACTGACAGGGGATACAATTGCCTTTTCCCTATGCTAAAGCATGGCGACAGGGGAAAGGAGAAGTATATCCCTATTTGACATTACAAGTGGAGGAACTTCCCCGGCTAGAGCATGGGAACAAATGAAAGAGATAAACTTGTCCTTTTTTTTTGACTTTTGAAAGGGTCAAACGAAATCAAAAACCACAGACAAACACCACCTACGAATCACCTATTAACTGTCAAAATCACGAGTAAGTATAGATAAAAATAATGACTTTTTGAGACCGAATTGACATAAATTTTGAAGTTTTGTCATATTTGTACCTCCTACTTCCATAATTTTCTTATAATGGCAATAATTGCGGGGACACATTTTCTCCCATTTTATCCACTGTCAATATTCTTCCACCGCTGTGTCCATGCTCGATGGGTGGATAAGACTAAGCGAGGGGATAAACATTTTATCCTTTTCCCGGGGATACAATTTCTCCCGCCCGCGCCGTGATACCAGTGCTGTAACCTATACTTATAAAAAGACTTGTTACTAAAAGAATAAAAAAGTTTAAAAACGCGACGACGAAAAATCTTAACATAAATTCAAAGTCTTGACTGACATACTGACTGGTTGATCTTTCAACGTATAGCCTTAATCATTTGGGTATTTAACAAAAACACTTTATACTTGAAATAAACTTTTTAATATTAATAAATAAATATTTCAAAAAAAAAAAAACTTTATTCCACGCGGACGAAATCGTGGAAGATAAAACTAGTTAAATACTTAAACATTTTATTGTAAACCTAGTCTAGACTCTAGAATCTAGAAAATTGAGGTCCATCCGTGCGACTAAATGATATGATCGCTTCACATCCGTTATTTCATATTATTTTTGCCCCAGATCATATGATTATCAAATAGGGCTCTGTCATTTTTAACCGACTTCCGAAAAAGGAGGTTCACAATTCGTCGGAACCTTTTTTTTTCTTACGTATGTTCGCCGATAACTCAAAGACGCCTGGACCGATTTGGAAAATTCTTCTTCTGTTTGATAGGGTATACTTCCCAGGTGGTCCCATTGTCATCAGGTCAGGATCTGATGATGGGATCCTGGAGAAATCAGATAAGGCGCTCTGGATACAAATACCGCAAGACTGCACATGGAAGTCTATATAAAAACCGAATGTTAGCCTATTTGAGTATATAGATTCATTAATTATATAGATTCATTTGAATGCTTAGAAAATTAAAGTTTTTTTTGTTGGCTGTATGGGAACTTTCCAAGAAATTACCGAACACTTTTTTTACTGTCCGTACTACCTACTTGAGCTAATGACCTCTAGCCTCCACAATAAATTGCTTCCGGAGCAACAGATGTTAGTGCCAAATTATCGCGTTCACATTTCGTAATACTTTGTTACTTCTCGCCAGTTATCTCCACTACAATATAATCATTCTTTCTCTGCATCGTGTTCCTCATTGCTGAGGGTCGGGTCTCTTTCCGTTATTCATAATATAATGGTAGGAGTTTTCTTGTGATAATAAATTACCTACCTAATGTACAATGAAATCAATAAGAAATTACCAGATGGTGCCCACGACTTCGTATACGCGTGGATTAAGGTTTTTTGGTTCCCGCGGGAACTTCAATTTTCCGGGATAAAAAAATTTTGCCTATGTGTTAACCCCGGATATGAGCTGTCTTCATCACGCACACATGCATTCTGATTTCCGCGGGAACTCTTTAATTTTCCGGGATAAAATGAAGCCTATGTTTTAATCTTCTATCTTCTAAGTATGAGCTATCTCCATTCCAACTTTCAGCCAAATCAGTGTCGGCAACACACACACACACACACACACACACACACACACACACACACACACACACACACACACACACACACACACACACACACACACTCACACACACACACACACACACACACACACACACACACACACACACACACACTCACACACACACAGACACCGCCTTTATAATATTAGTATTGTATTTTTCGAATTGGAAACGGCATCGTATATAGGCGCTTTAGATTTATGAAATTTACCCGGTTCAATATAGACGGGGAACATGGCGCCATATATAAATTTAAATGATAATAGAAAGCTATATCTCTATACGGGTCCGGACTCCGGACCTCTATCGTATAGCTACTTAAAGGGCCATAAAATTCCTATTACAGTCGGGAAGTGGTCGAACAAATTCGATTATAGGAATTACGACAAGGTATATTTATACGAAAGATATTGGATTATTCATAGAAACGGAAGAACAGTTTTGAATGTTAAGCCATTTATTTTGGCTTTAAAAATAAGTCTTGAATATACCAGGGCTCTATAGAGCTTGCTCTGACTTAGCCAGGACTTAAGATAGACTTGATCGTAACAACCCGATTTATGATCTTATGTCTTGTTTTAAGACATAAGATCATAAATCCGGTTGTTACGTTCCCTCAAATATGGTTGAGCAAAGCAACGGCTGGATCATGCGTCGTGCTCGTGAACGGGTGCCACCAACGGGAATGGGTCTGCTTTGTCTTCCCATGTTGACATGTGTTGGATTATATGTATTGCATTTATGAAGCTTCACTGTGGAAGCACTGTATACATAGCTTAGTTTGGTTGCTTATTGTAAAATTATTTTATTTTTTGAAAAGAGCAACTGCTGAGCAACTTCTTGCCGGTTCTTCTCAGCAGAATCTGCATTCCGAACCGGTGGTAGATTTATGAAGTGTCATAAGTGCTACAAGGTAGCCTACATGAAATAAATAAATTTTGAATTTGAATTTGAATCTGTCTCATTTTAACTCTGCCTTGAGTCCGGGCAGAGTGAAAGTGCGATCTATAGATTTCAGTCTGAAACTTGAAAGAAAAAAACCACATGCAATTCAGCTCCGCAGGAAGTGGTTTTTATTTAGCTTGAATTTGACCTAAACAACATACACACATACATTGCGAGTTAAATAAAAGCTTGTAAAAAACATCGTCCCCGTTACGTCATATTCGTGAAAAACAGGATTTCGTCACCCAAGTTAAAAGGCTTTTTGTTATCAAATGACATAATCCTGACGTTACCACGATAACAATCAAATGCTTTCTCCGTTTTATACCTTCATAATATACTTTTGTCACGAATCACGATTCCTTTTCAGACATTTTGTACAAGTCTGCTGAAGTAGGATAATATTTTTCGAGCACATGTGTCTATTTCTTTGGCAGTCTAAACGGTTTCTAAACGGAAAAATAAAACCCAAGTCGGTGTTTTTTCCATTTGCTTTATAGTCAATATCTTCCGCGTGGAGTTAGCTTTTTTGCAATCCCTCGGAAACCCTTTGTTTTCACGGGATAAAAAGTAGTAGACATATTCCAATAGCGACATATTACAGTTGTCCATCTACTTTTCCAACAGTGTTTGATATGTGTTTAAAATGTCTTCGGTTATTTAAAACAATTTGTTTTCCAATTGTTACAGGTAGTACAACAGATCTCACGCCCACGCTCATCGGCATATATGACTCCCTGTTGGAGCCAGTCAAGAGCCTGAGACCTGAAGCGGATCGCCTCGAAACAGCCAAAGATGCCAGAAACGACCCACCCGTACAGGAAAACGTTGAAGACAGCATGACAGAGGAAAAGGACATTACAGTCCCCGCAAGCCCACCTAAAGACCCTTCCAAAATGGCAGGCAGTGTCAAACTCCCCATAGCGACAGTAAACAAAAGTTCCCTCTTTACATTACGAACTAAAAGTGATAACAATGGTGCTAAAGAACCCACGTGTGACCTTACAAGTGATACAATTAAAGTGCAAAGAACGTTTAAAGAAGTTAACAAAGAAGCGACTACTTTCGATAATCTCTCCCCAAATGTTAAACGTATGATATCAGGCGCGGCGGAAACAACAACTCTGAAATTCCAAAAGAAATCAATAACCATCGGTAGATCGTCGACCAGGCGCTGTAATATACCATTAGTGGGTGCGACTTCCAAAATATCTCAATCAGGACTTGAAATTTTACCATCAGTGGAAATTTACGATCAGCCCACATTAAAAACTTTTACCAGTGAATCTCCAGCAAAATCAGCTCCAATTAAACCAGAGTTTAAAATCGACGAAGAACAAACGACATACGATGTCCCAACGAATAACCAACCCGCTATATACGATGTTCCTAATCCAAATAAGACAGCTTTCGAATCTCTCTCCCTTCCTTTTATTGACCAATCCATCGAACTCTCTATTTCTGTTAACGATAGGGAGTTCGATACTAAATTGCCTTCAAAAGACAGCTCCCCACAAAAGCCTGAACTTAAAACCTCGACACCAGAAGCATCACCTATTAAGTTCCCGAAAAATCTTAATGACGGAACGAATAGTTTACATAGAAAAAACTTCGGGTCTAAAACTGAAGGATCACCAAGTAAGCTCCTTAAATCTGGGCCGTATCCCGAAGCAGTAGCATCTACCGGGAATTTAAAGATGATACAAGAGAAAGAAGTTATCAGGCTAAATCCAGCAATAGAAGTAACTAGACCGCTCTCAATGAGCTCGATTGCATCATCAAGTTCCACATCAAGTAGTGGGGTCCAAAATAAGGGAGGAGTGAACTCTGCGTACTTAGCTTCGATTGAGAGTCTAGACGACCACAGTGATGCTGATATGACGTCTGCAAATGGCAGCAATAACTTTGTGAATAGCGCTGGTATGCTGAAAACTAGTGTGTCGGAAGATAGCCGGACAGAGTTGCCGAGTAAGTATTCGAAGTTATCACTTGAAATCTTTAAAAAAATCATTTATTTCGACAATAAGATCACATTTAGTAAAGTAAATGCACACTAAAACTAATGTTAGTAACCTTAAAAACTATCTAATCCTAAAACTATGTCGACAGGCTTGATTAGTCAGCACGTGCACCATATGACAATAGTTCAGGTACTGACAATCAAACCTGTCAGCAAATGCCCTCAGGATGCCGTTACAACTAGCCCGCACCCTGCGCACCAGGGATGTGCACAGTGGATATACTTATAGGATTTATACTTCTCCTTTCCTAGTCGCCATGTTTAGCATAGGAAGATGATAATTTTATCTCTTGTTAGTGGATAAAATCAGGGATAAAATTTTTGTCTCCTGTCCTCACCCTGCTGAACCTGAGTTAATTAAAATATTATCTTTGAGCAGGACAAAATGCGTTCGAGGAGATGCCAGGGCTGTCGCAGTTGGAGCGAGTTTGTGCAGAGATCGTGCAGACAGAAAACGTGTACGTTGAAGATCTCAGGCAAGTTGTTGAGGTAAGAATATTGTTTTCCTGTTTCTCCAAATTGTTGTATTCAGTGTCTAATGCTTGTTTTTACCCCCGACGCAAAAACTAAAAGTTTGACGTTTGAAAGGTGAGGAGTGTTATTTGCTGCTATGTTTGATGATGTTTTTTTGTTTGAAAGGGTATACTTCCCAGTTGGTCCCATTGTCATCATGTCAGGATCTGATGATGGGATCCTGGAGTAATCGAGGGACCTCTTCAAATTTTATATAGACACAATTGATGTACTTTGTAGTGGCGTTTGAAGTCGGTTTTGTTAAAAGCATTTTTCGCTATGCAGCGATAAGGCCGCCAAATTGTATACAATTTATTAAGCTCACTGTGTTAGCTATTTTAATATGATGTGTGGTGTACAATAAAAGTATATTCATTCATTCATTCATTTTTACGTGTCAGTTTTCCTCAAAACTAAAATCAACTAAATCCTTAAAGATGGGGTAACGCTATATGATTTACTCTTTTTTTTTTTGTTCGATGACAAGATAGTCCTTGACTGCGATCTCACCTGATGATAAGTGCCGATGCAGTCTAAGATGGTAGCGGGCTAACTTGGAAGGGTTATGACAGTCACTATCATAACCTAATCGGTTTCTCTACTCTACTGAAAACTAGTATAATCTCCCGTTAAAAGAGAAAATTCAGAATACCATAAGCGTATAAAATAAAAAGGAAGTATTTCTACCACCTTCCGACGTTTCTAATAGGATTGCCCAACGTTGTTTTGGTTGTTTATTTGCGCGCGTTTCCTCTTCAGAAAGCTTTGAAATGCTAGCTCCGTTCGAATTCATCTGGATGTGGTTATATACCTCGCTTTGAATTACGTAACAACTCTATGGCAAGTTAATTTGAGGGTATTTTCGTAATATTGGATAGAATTAGATGTTACTTTGCGGAAGTTCATGATTAGCAAGAAAAGGTTAGAATTAATTATTTTGCTATAATCCGCCAACAGAAAAAAATGCGGTATTTAGTTTAGCGGAACAGTATGCGGTGCTTAGCTTGTAACTGCATGTTTGACCATACAGATTTTTTTTGTTGGCGGATTATAGCAAATTAATTCTAACCTTTCCTTGCTTATTTTTTTATTTTGCTATAATTCGCCAACAGAAAAAATCGCGGTATTTAGTTTAGCGGAACAGTATGCGGTGCTTAGCTTGTTACTACATATTTGACTATACAGATTTTTTCTGTTGGCAGATTATAGCAAATTACTTCTAACCTTTCCTTGCTTATTTTTTTGATTATACGCATATAACGCAATGATGTTATGGCATAAAACTAGTAATTGGGTATTTAACTGATCAAAATTCATATTTTTTTTATTTAATCAATATTAATTTATTTTAATACACCATCTGACTAAAGTACATAAGTCAAAGGCATTCGCTTCAATTTGAATCCTTACTAATATTATTAATGCGAAAGTGTGTTTGTTTTTTGGTTTGTTGGTTTGTCCTTCAATAACGCTGCAACAAAGCTACGGATCGACGTGAGTTTTTGCATGGGTATAGTTTAGGACCTGTAGGGCTAACATGCGCGCCACGAGAAAATTTTGTCTACATGTTTACTCGTAATCTCTATGTGAATCTCTATGGAGATTCACGAGTAAAGTGTAGATAAAATTTTCTCGTGACGCGCATGTTAGCACGACTGGAGAGTGACATAGGCTACTTTTTATTATCAAAGAGTTAACTAAATTCACGCGTACGAAGTCGCGGGCATCGGCTAGTAAAAAAATATGAGTTTTTGTGACTTATGTGCTTTAGTCTGCCGACCTTTTAGTACAGTGTGTAAATGGATATTAAGTTTAGTATCATCGCAGTAAAATGTCACCGTGCTTCTCCGTAACCTCAGTCCACGCTCTGTTTATTTATGAGGTCAGTAGGGCAAGGGATTTGCCGGGCAACCGCAGACAAACCTCTTACCTTGATATTGTCGCTTATTCTGTTGTACATAATCTCCGTGACGTTTTGATTCCGTAAAAGGTGTATCGATCTTTGAATCAATATCTTCTTTTTCTCCTTACTCAATTTTTGGACATTTTTCTTGCACGTCAAATTTTCATAAATTCAAATTCAAAATTTATTTATTTCATTTAGGCTAACTTGTAGCTCTTATGACACGTCATAAATCTACCACCGGTTCGGAATGCAGATTCTGCTGAGAAGAGCCGGCAAGAAACTCAGCAGTTGCTCTTTTCAAAAAAAATTTTTTTTACAAAGCTATGCTATGTATACAGTGCTTCCACAATAAAGCTTCAAAAATGCAAAAATGCATACGTAGGTACACCAATCCAACGCATGTCAAGACGGGCAGTCAAAGCAGACCCATTCCCGTTGGTGGTACCCGTTCACGAGCATGACGCATGATCCAGCCATTGCTTCGCTCAACCATATTTGAGGGAACGTAACAACCCGCACCATACGACACCACCACAGAAATGTTTAAAGAGAGCATGACTACTCAGGCTACCCATGTTGAGACATCGAATTGAGTATTAATATTAAACTATTCATTTTGAGACATGACTGACATGACATAACATCGTCCAATGACTCAGCTGTCATAGCAAACCAATAGCAAACATAGCAGCACGCGCGCGAACCAATCCCTGCTTTCGTTCTGAATTTGAACCAAGCACCAAGCATGTCAACCTGTAACCTCGGAAGTGATTCATATGATTCGTATTTTGAATCATAAGTCCTTTTGATTTGAAATAGGGCCATTTTTTGAGTGGATTTTGTTCTGAATTAGACTTCCTTACTTATTATTTATTCGTAGTGTAAAGGTAACAC
This sequence comes from Hipparchia semele, assembly GCA_933228805.2. Classification (NCBI taxonomy): domain Eukaryota; kingdom Metazoa; phylum Arthropoda; class Insecta; order Lepidoptera; family Nymphalidae; genus Hipparchia; species Hipparchia semele. Next base: position 4,832,270 of record OW121733.1, on the reverse strand, counting down.
TTGAAAGAAATATCTTTTGTACTTTGTTCTATTGACGAATAGTCCATCGTCGTACTTGTCAAGAGAAGCTATTGCTCATTAACTTTGACAAGCGCTAATGGGAGTCGGCTGACGGTTGACAGCCCTTTCAGTAGTTATTTTCGGTCATTTTCGAATTCCTTTAGCGTCTCTTCTATAAATACTACCGCGAAGATTTTAAGTAACGCTTTAATTTTGAAGCCAAAGGATTTATCTACTTGAAATGTCGTGAATTTTGATTATTTCAAGAATAGCCGTTTAAACGTGTAGTAGCATTATCAGTAACGGTTAGCCGTTCCCTGCAAGTTGGCTACTAGCTAATGCCCGCGACTTCGTCCGCGTGACTCTTTGTTTTTCCAGCACTGGTAGCATGGGCGGGAGAAATTTTATCCCCGGGAAAAGGATAAAACGTTCATCCCCTCGCTTAGCTTTATCCACCCGTCGAGCATGGGCACAGCGGTGGAAATAACACTCAGTGGATATACTTATAGAAATATACATCGCCTTCTCCTCTGTCGCCACGCTTTAGCATACGGAAAGATAATTTTATCCTCTGTCAGTGGATAAAATCGAGGGATAAAACTTTTATCTCCTGCCCATGCTACCGGTGCTGGATAAAAAGTAGCCTATGTCACTCTCCAGGTCCTTAACTATACCTATGCAAATAATCACGTCTATTAGTTAGTGCTAGTCATTGACATATAATATATGGACTTCGGGTCAGCGCTTAAAATTGTTCGAACCGAAAGAAAGCCAAAACGCGAAAAGGTATACAATCGCGCTTCGGTCTCGTGTTTGTCATCAGACAAAAAGTATCTATCTGTCCTTTTCTAATTATATCACTACATAGTATAAAACAAAGTCGCTTTCTCTGTCCCTATGTATGCTTAAATCTTTAAAACTACGCAACGGATTTTGTTGCGGTTTTTTTAATAGATAGAGTGATTGAAGAGGAAGGTTTATATGTATAATAACATCCATTAACTGTGAATAACATATGCTATATATTTTATACCCGTGCGAAGCCGGAGCGGGCCGCTAGTGTCAAATAAAGTGGCATATTTTTGTGGTGACTGTGGGAATGACACAGCCTACAAAATTTGGCATAAATAAAAAAGTAACTACCTATCGAATAGGTATGTATAGTCTGATTTTTAATTCCGTGGAATTCTGACGTATCTTAATGTTACCAGAGATTTAAAAAATCCCACAAAAAAGATAATAAATTGAAACTTATACAAATAAAAATCAATGGCCGCACATAGATATATGACAAATGCCTGACAGATAGTTTGGGGTAAAATCGAACTACAGGTGGTAATACTGTTTTTCATACAAATAACTCGCTCTATTTACAAAATGACATCTGTCAGAATTCCACCGAATTAAAAATCAGACTATAATTAATTTTAATATTCAGTTGATAGTTTTCAACGCGGCGGGTTTATTTTTCTCCCTTTTTTTAAAAATTTGCTTGTTAGTTCCTGACCGTCTGGTCTTCCATCTGTCACAGTCATTTTTTTTTTGCATTCTCTCAAACCACCATTTTTCAAACGGAACTAATGAACCCATAAGGTGGATTTTCAACAACACGTATATAAAAATAAAATTAGTTTTGTTACCAAGCCGAGCGATTCTAATTAGGGCTGACAGGTCGATAACAGGTGACGCGGGACAGCCCGTGGTTTTTAGGGTACCGTACCATTTTGCTTAGGGGACCGTACTATTTTGGTTAGGGGACCGTACCATATCGATACCTGAATAACGGTATGGTACTATACCATAGCGTTACTTTGGTATCGATACTTTTTAGTTTTTGCGAATGCCGAAGCATCAGCATAAACTTAACGACAAACTTGATCGTATATTGACAACTCAAACGCTGAAACCTAAAGCCGTCTCCACCACCCCCTTATAACGACCCCTGACCTCACATCTAATCAGTTTAACCACAACACGTCAGACAAACGACTATCTGAACGTGAGGGTAATTATCAAACATGTCCAAGTATTATTTAATCAATTACACTCATCTAAACCTCAGGGCAATATTTATTCGATTAGGTCACGATTGCTATCGCAATCCCTCAATCAAATACAACGATCTTGACGCGGGAGCATCTAATAGCCGAATGAGTCTCTTGGAAGAGACTGAATTCGTAACGTCAAATCCGCCGTATTTATACCATTCAAGTCGGCGCCAGTCGGGCGCCTACGTCGTCAACAAAGTCAAATATCTTTACTATTTCAATATCTCGCTAACAATATGGCCTGTCTTAACCATGCAACGCACCCAGATACCTAGTCCAAATAATCGCAGTGTATTAACAGCGAAACATAAGCACTAATTAGGCCGCTGGAGACTTTTAAGAGAAAGCTAAAATGTTAAGCCGCGCTTTAGCGGGGAAAGTGTGTAATTTGGCTATAAATTCTGTTCCGAGTGAGATAATTGGCCCGTGGACATCCAACTTATGGTTTACATGCTACATTTGTTCCGCTTTGCAAGTTGTTTTCGCGGAAAATCTCGAGCATACATCATAGAACTTAGGGTTGTTGGTGTAAAATTAGTAGACATTTTCATTTTTTTTTTAAAGAATATTAGCCAAGCTGAACTTGACTTATATTCTCCTCTCCCCTCCAAATAAGCGGAAACCTTGTGCTAAGAGTGGGTACGACAATAGTGCAACGGTTGCGGATCGAACCGCCGACCTTTCAGTTTTCAGTCCGCACCTTTAACCATTGAGGCCATTAGGTATTTTGTACAAGTGGTACAGGATTCGTATCATATATGGGATTCAAATCCGGGAACACTCATCACCCGTAGCATCATTACCAGTGATTTATATGTAACTCAATATAGCCATAGCCTACGCCTATTACATACAGTTCGCAAAAACATGCGCTACCCTACAATCATCCCTTTTTAGGCTGTGACCATCCCGTTAGGAGACTAGCAAGTAACAACCTACAAACCTATACTCTGAACTAATCGCTCTTATGACGTAAACGTAGAGTTTAAATTCGCTTGACTTGTACATTTTAATATGACCAGTTTTAAATGGTCCCCACGTCCCCGAAGGTTGTCTTGTAACGGTTCAGTTTATGTAGGGAACTAAATATATGGAAGGGTCAATGTATAGTTGACAAGATGATTAATCAAGTTAGCTTGTTAGAAACATTGCTGTGATACAGTTATAAGGGTAAACTAGCTGATGCACGCGACTGCGTCCGCGTGGAGTTAGGATTTTTAATAACCTCTATTTTTCCGGGATAAAAATGCCTAATTTTGTCAGTCTCTAGGTCCTCAACTATAGCCATGGAATAAAACGTCTTAAGTCATTTTTATAAGCCTTTAAAGACGACTGGTCTAGTGTGGTGAGAGGCTTTGGTCGTGGCTAATTACCACCCTACCGTCAAAGACGTGCCGCCAAGCGATTTAGATGCAATTTAATAGATTAAACGCAATGAAATTTTGTATAGTGGTAGCTGATACTCCGGGTCCTCAGAATACAGAACAAAAGTTTTATTCTGTATTCTTTGTCTGGGTCAATATATAGAATACTTTTTATCCTGATAAACAATAAGGTTTATCCCTGGATAAACCTTATTGTTTATCAGTGTGTGTATCCTGATAGGGGATGAAAGTTTTTGTTGATTTTGCTCCATAACTTCGTCAAATCTAAACCGAATTTAATAATTCTTTTTTATTATAAATTGTGTACTATTAGAAATATTGTGTCCAATTTTGGTGAAGATCTACTAAATATTATCGGAGATAGAGGACATAACTTCTCGCGGATAGTAGCAAGTCACTCTAAACTTTTTCCACGCGGACGAAGACGCGGGTATCGGCTAGAGTATAAATAAGTATGTACCTATAAATAATAATATAACTATTTTATAATACTAGCTGTTGTCCGCGACTTCGTCCGCGTCAATTTCTGTTATTATGATCGCGATTAAGAAGTTTTTAAAAGAATATATTTTAAATATGGATAATTTTCACCGTTTTTACAACATTTTTCACTGATGCTTCGCTTCTATTGGTCGCAGTATGATGTTATATAGCCTAAAGCCTTCCTCGATAAATGGACTATCCAACACAAAAAGAATTTTTCAGTTCGAACCAGTAGTTTCTGAGATTAGCGCGTTCAAACAAACAAACTCTTCAGCTTTATAATATTTTAATTTAATATTAGTATAGATATTATGGTATAAAGAAACTGGCTGCAGAACAATAGACACAGTAAAGTGCAACCGATAACAGTGCAGCCCATCCAATGACGGATTACCACGATCGTTCCATGATCGATCGACGCGTGGGCGCATCGTTCATGATCCAATATTGGTATTAACTGTAATACGCCCACGGTCTCGACTTTTATTGTGTGGATGCTAGTGAATAATCGATGGCTTTAGGGCCAATAAAACTCGAAAGCTTGTATACAGGGCGTAAGGAACTTGCTAACGAAAGATTTAAGACTTGGCTAATGGCTTCTCCCGTGCCTCGGAGAGCACGTAAAGCTCTCTCCGGTCGTGTCGGATTTCCGTCCCATATGACTATGAGAGTGAGGGAACAGATTAAGGGGGGGGTTAGGTATTAAAATTTATTTTTTTCGATTTTTTTTTTATTTTTTTAATTGAATGCATAATATCTCAAGAAGATTGTGTTAAAATTTCAAGTCGATCGGGGCAAAATTGACGAAGTTATGAGTATTTCAGCGTCCGTTGCCAGCCTGAGGTTTTACAACCCCACCCGCCCCAAACGGGTCTGTTCAGGTAAAGTCAAGTATATTCGAGGCATGATCTATGCATCAGTTAAACGCTGTATGCTGTGCTGAGCAGTAACAAGTGACGGACCTGGCATCGACGACTCTGTGTGAGTATAAAAAAATTGTCGAATTTTATCTTGAATACTTCAGTACGCGAACTTTAAAGCGTTTTTCTGAGACTTGTCATTTTTGAAGTCCGTGTCCACCATAACTAAAAATCTACTGGACCAATCATTTTGAAATTTTGCACAGTGTTTCTTCACATAATTCCCCAGGTATTGTCGAGAGCTTTTTTTTTTTCAGTAATTATCAATTTTTTTACAACAGCTAATTAGCCGTTTTTTTTAGTGAAAATCTGGTTTTTGGCTTCCAAGTACTACGAAAAATCGAAAAATCGAAATAAAAAAAAATCCTCTCGTGAATACCTCAACAAACATCTCCTTTAACGAATGCATTTTGATTTTTTTGTTTCAGATGATTTGGTTGCGAGTTATGATGGACACCGCAAAACAACTTTTTCTCGAGGCGCTTCCGGAAATTCACTGTCACTCGCTCAATTTTTAATATTTTGCAATGAAAATTTAGGAGAATATTGTTCTATTGTTACATTATCATGTATGGATCGACTGAATAAACTAACACTATCTGTATTGCCAAAAAAAAATCTTGAAAACATGCCCTTTTTTTAGCGAATTAACCTTACCCCCCCCTTAAACTTCAATAGCCCAACGGTTACAAGTGCGAACTGAAAACTTAAAGGTCGCAGGTTCGATCCCAACCCGTTGCACTATTGTCGTACCCACTCCTAACAACATTTTTCATTTATTTGGAGGGGAGAGGAGAACATCAGTCAAGTTTAGCTTAGCTGATATTCTTTTGAAAAAAAAAAAAAAGACGTGTGGCGAGAGTTTATTATCAAAGCGTGTGGCACTCGGGGACTGCCGCGGTAAAGCTATTGCATAGCATTTTTTATCAACGCCATCTAGCGGTGAGAGGAGTGCCGTGTCAGGTTATTTTCGTTACGGAATTTCTGGATTCGGTCTCCACGCTCAAGGCCCGCGATAGAAGCTATGCAATAGCTTAAAAAATAGAGAGTGCTGTGTTTGCGCACACACTTGTGTATACGCTCCAAATTAAAATCATGTGAATTTGTGACCTTAAATAAATACTTTTAAAGTTCATTTTACTTTGACCTCGAATCATCGAATGATCATGACCTCGAATCATCATGACCTGTCATCGAATTCTTATTCTTTTTTTTTTTGTTCGATGACAAGATAGCCCTTGACTGCGATCTCACCTGATAGTAAGTGACGATGCAGTCTAAGATGGTAGCGGGCTAACTTGGAAGGGGTATAGCAGTGTAAATTCAGCCCATACCCCTAATCGGTTTCTACACGCCATCGTGCCGGAACGCTAAATCGCTTGGCGGCACGTCTTTGACGGTAGGGTGGTAACTAGCCACGGCCAAAGCCTTCCACCAGACCAGACCAGATACAATTCAGAAATTATAAATTCCTAAATTGCCCCCGCCGGGAATCGAACCCGAGACCTCCCAGTTATAAAACCACAGCGCTCACCACTGCGCCAGGGAGGTTGTCAATTCGAATCGAATTGAAACTTAGACTAACCCCATTAAACGGGCAGAAAGTCGTGTAGGAGTAAATATATAAAAGCTTCACAAAAAACGTTCATAAAATTGCTATCAAACAGTTTTAATGTTTACTTCATCGTATAGAATGACAGCCGCACACAAAATGGAACGTATCTATTTGTGCTGGAGCCCACGCGGCGCGATATAATAAGAGTTATGCTTATGTCCCATCCGCGAGGGATATTAATAAATTATCCCGAAACTTGTGACTTGGTTAAGTTCAGTGCATGATAAACGGGATAAAAACCCACTTGTGGCCCGCGCATTGCCACCTTGACCCCGGTTTTTTTTATTTTTTAATCTTATGGCGCACGCATTGTATGCCATCTTGATTTTTTAATTTTTTTAAATTTCGTTGTCTAAAATCTGTGTTTTCAAACGTTTTACTTTTTTAACTAGGTCGACTTTTACTCATTCTAACTTGTAAAGCGTACTGTCTGTGATAGTTTTTTTTTAAACTTTGCTTTATATTATTACTAAAAAACGATTCAGACACACAAATCGATTTAGAAATCACGGAGATATCGATATACATAGGTAGAAAAACACAACTTGTTCTCCTCCTTTTTCGCAATTCGGTTCAAAAATTAGCCTATGTTACTTTAGATAACATCAGCTATCTACCAGTGAAAGTTCCGTCAAAATCAGTCCAGCCGACAAACAGACAGACAGACAAAAAATTGTTTTTTGTTATAATAAGTATTTACATACATTTAGTAAGAAGCTGTTATTTTGAGATTACAAACAGATTTGATTTATAATATTAGTAAGGATATATTAGTAAGGGTACAATTTTTTTTTTATACCTACCAATACCTACAACACATACAATACAATAGAACATATACAATTGTACATAGTAGGTGCTATGTACAATTTCGTTACAAAAATTCGCTTCTATTCCAGCGCCATATGAGTCTTATAGCTAAAGAAGTAGGTACCACAGGAGGAAAACCGGTAGAGCGAGCGTGTGTTTACATTTAACCCACGATGCTACGACTTACGAGTAGTAGGAGCGTGACTGTGACAATGACAGTGGGCAAACCTGTGTCTCTATTGTCACAGTGGATTGTTTACACGCCGCCGTGCCGCGTTTGGAGTCGCTACGTGACTTGAACGCCGAAAAGCAACGTGACTAACTATTTGACAAGTGTTTATTGAATGCTAAAGAAAGACGTGTGGCACTCGGGGACTGCCGCGGTAAAGCTATTGCATAGCATTTTTTATCAACGCCATCTAGCGGCTCACCGTAGAGGAGTCCCGTGTCATGTTATTTTCGTTACGGAATTTCTGGATTCGGTCTCCACGCTGGCCCGCGATAGAAGCTATGCAATAGCTTAAAACTAGACCCTACTAAGCTAAACTAGAACCTACGAAGCTTCATTGTGGAAGCACTACATAGGATAGTTTTGTTACCTATTGTAATTTTTTTTTAAAAGAGCAACTGCTGAGTTTCTTGCCGGCTCTTCTCAGCAGAATCTGCATTCCGAACCGGTGGTAGATTTATGACGTGTCATAAGAGCTACAAGTTGGCCTACATGAAATAAATAAATTTTGAATTTGAATTTAAGAGTACAATATCTTTGAGGAGGTTATAATTACAATCAGGGATTTGAGACAAATATTGGCCAAGTGTGTGCCATATACGGGCTACCGGTAATGATTCACAAAATTGATAAAATGAATCACTGTTACATGTTTGGTATCCTTTATCAATGCGGGACATATACGGACTCACAATAAATGATGATAAAATGCAAGCCAAAACACTTCTTGAAAATATTATAATTATTATTAGTTAATTAGCTATTGCCCGCGACTTCGTCTGAGTGGATATTTAGGTTTTTTAAAAATCTGGCAGAAACTGTTTTACACGATAAAAAGCCTGTCACTATCGAGTTCGTATCGAGAGCACTTGTTTTGTCCCTTTAAAAACCGACTTACAAAATTGAAAGAAAATTTAAAATATGACTATAAAAAACTTAAAATTAAAAAAATTACTCCGACCACCACGTTGGAGCAACCTGAATCCATTCGAATGATGGATATTATAAAAAAAAAAACTAGACTATCACTTCTTAGAGACAGAGTTGAGTTATTAAGGCTCTATTTAGTGACTCTATCCAGTTAAATCCCGCATGTCAACAAGGCATAAGGAATTAAGGAGTCGTATGTTTGATAATCTGGTTTGTCCAGTTAGTATGATGTACTTTATTTGTTTTTATAAAAGAAAGGCATTCCGAACCAGTGGTAGATTCATTGACGATTCAAAAGTGCTTGTAAAAGTTTATTTGAATAAAAAATATTTCTATTTCTATTTCTATTTCTATTATAGAAGAATTCTCATTCTGATCAATGATTCGGAGAAAAAAATATGGTGAGAGATGATGATTGAGGGTTGGGAAGATGGATGAGGAGCACGGCTAGGGTATTAAAGATAGGCGGGGGCTGCTCAAACAAAAAATACTTGAAATCTATTGACAGTTAGCTGAAAAAATCCAAAATGACGGATTAAAGATGGCGGCTATGCTATAGATGTTGATGTATGGAAGAGTGGTTTTTGGCAGAAAATGATCAGGTCCTCAAAGTCTACTTGATGAGCAGAAAAACCACGCTTTGGTTTAATTTTGACGTCAGAATGACTGACCACTTATCAAATAAATTTTTTGGCCGGCACTTTCAAATTTGAACCAAAATGGATGATGTCCTTTCTCTGTTAATATTAGGTACCAGATATTAAAACAAAGGTATTAAAAAGTACTAAATAAGTACTAAGTGCTGGAGAAATTTAACGACGATCGGTCACTTTGGTCAGTCATCTTGACGCTTACTTACCCCTACTTGGTATACTATATGTACTTTTCTAAGGTTTGATTTTCATTTTTCCAGGGCTACCTGCACGTTTGGCGTCGGGAGACAACGTTTTCTGATGAAGAATTGTCGGAGCTGTTCAACAACATTGAAGAGATCTACACTTTTAATAGGTACATATCATACTATACTAATACATAAATAATGAAGAAGAAGGGTTTGTTTGAACGCGCTAATCTCTGGAATCACCAGTCGGATTTGAAAAAATATTTTTGTATCTGATAGCTCAATTCTTGAGGAAGGTTATAGTCTATTCAATATCTCGGTACGACTCTTGGAAGCCGAGCAAAAAGAAAAAATAGCGCGGGCGAATAATGCGATGCGGTAAGTCGGTGGCCGAGGGCGGTCACCTGACGAGAACTGCCCCCCGATTCAGACCCTTCCGATAACTTATTTGTCGATCGATTCGGTTTGTTAACATATATTTGGCTCGCTCTGAATCCACACGACAAAAAGAGATCGATATCTAACCGTATCGACACGGTATGTTATCGAACAGGTCCGAATCGCCCTGCTGAATAAGAGCCGAACCGAATGGTCCTGACCTACTTCTTATTTTCTTATTCCGAAAAATCAAAGAGTTCCCATGGGATTATTACGAGCACGTGTAATGGTAAATCTTCAGATGTAGATTTGATTTTTACAGCAGTAGATCAACTTTTAATTATCCGAAAAAAATTACATCACATTTCCAAGGGACGGTACTGAGTGTGTGCGCAAACACAGGCGCATTCTCTATTCCCTCACTCTCATAGTCGGATGGTACGGCAATCCGACACGACTGGAAAGAGATCAGGAACAAATTGTTCGTCTAAAAATGATTGCTACAGTGAGACGAACGCTGATTGGCCGAATTTACGGTGTTCTTGCTGCATCAATGCATTTTAACCAATAGCGAGATTTGTACCAGCCAATCATTTTTAGACAACCCCACAGCAAAATAACATGGGGTTTTTATTACTTATAAAACCCCCTGGCTGCAATGCCAACACAATATGTCTCGATTCTCGAATAAACGACGATTTTGCATGTCGACGTTTTCTACTGGGGTGCTATTTGACCGTCCTTTTGTATGTAGTACAGGAGCGGACTTACATTATTTTATATTGTAAAAATCTTCGACCATTTAGCCGGGACGAGCCTTTACGCAGATTTAGTACTGAATATATTCTGCCACTTTCTGCGGGAGGTGAGGTAATCACGTACAGCCTACGTACAGTACACATTTACTCACTTCCGCACACTCTTGTAAAAAACTTAATGTCTTTATGAACGCACACTAATTCAAAAGCTGTCACACTTACAAGCGACACGTACATGTACATGTACTTCGGCAGAGGGCAATGCGTGCGCTTGCCAAGTCCTGGCTAAATGGTCGAATGTAAAAATAATACAAGTCACTTTAACTAATAGCTTTTAGAAACTGATTAGGGGTAAGAGTACATTGCCATATTCCGACCAAGTTAGCCCGCTACCATCTTAGACTGCTTCGTCACTTACCATCATTGCAGATTGCAGTCAAACCTGTCAGGTCTGATATTAAAAAGCTGCTCTTGCCAAAATTATGTACACATGTAGCCCTACTACCATTCGCTACTTCATATAGTGCCGGCTTTACCAATGCTGCAGGGTGTGCAACGCACACGGGCGCCGCGCCGAGCCGCGCTTGTTTTTGCTTCCCGACATCATTTAAAATTGCACCATTTTTTGCACCTGAATTTCCTTTCACTGGTGAAAATATAACTGTAAGTCAAACGGTATTCTTGTATTATAAGTATTCCATTTTGGTCGCGCATCTACTAGAGGGCGCCAAGACATTGATTGCACGCGGGCGCTACATGGGCTAGAGCCGCCTCTGACTTCATAATAATATTCCTACAAAAGTATGATAGACCACCGCACATCACAATTTATATTCCGAACGTTCGAGTACGTCCCTTGCTAAAAGAGGACTTTCGCCCTTGTAAATATAATAGGGAAAGACGTCAAAAGCAGAGGGTGCATTATTTTTATTAAGGAAATGATATTATGCCTAATCGTTTCTTTCCTGTGTATTTTTATCTTTTTTAAGTATAGGTATTTTACAGCGGAATCTTTAAGTATAGGTATTTTACAGCGGAATTACAAAGAAGTAACTATATAACTTTTAAACACTTTAAACATCGAACTATAACACTAAGAACAGAAGTTTCTAACAAAATTCCGCTCCAAATATAGTTTCAAAAAATCAATGAATATTGATTATTGTGTGAGTGCCATGTAATTACTTTCTTTTACTGGTAATGATAATTACGTTTTTGATGGTTATCGTGTTGAATTATGGCACCCTTTTCAGAGCACAATCCATTTTTTTATTCGATGACAAGATAGTCCTTGACTGCGGTATCACTTGATGTTAAGTGACGATGCATTCTAAGAAGGTAGCAGGCTAACTTAGACGGGGTATGGCGGTATACATTTAACCCATACCCCATTTGGTTTCTACACGTCATCGTGCCGGAACGCTAAATCGCTTGGTGGCACGTCTTTGACGCTATGGTGGTAACTGGCCACGGCCAAAGCCTTCCACCAGACAAAAAATACGTCATTCAAATCATTTTACTAACGCGACGATATTCGACTTTAAAGGCTTACTAGAAATGGCTTAGCGTCGACTACTACGCTTCTGGCCTTATAGTTTGATGACTAATATTTTTTGTAAAAAAAATACTTCGTAACTAAGAATTGAGAAGTATATGCCTTATTTCGAAAAGTCACGTTTGCCAAGCGGTCATAAAAATCTGGAATGGCTAGGAACAATACCTACTCTGGAATGTGAACAATGGAATGGACTCATGTATTTCTTTCTGGTCATAAATGCTTACTTAAAGGTAGTCGTAATTTTACTTAATTGGTTTTTCGCTTGACCACGACTAACTGACCTTGAATATGAATTACAACTGTAGCTTTTTTTTCCTACTATAAAGCATTATGTAACGGTGGCTTTATTTTATACTACCATCTAGCCAGTGGGCTAATAAGTAATATTATTCTAACTTAAACTTCTACTTATCTAACTTAAACTTCTACTTAACTTTCTTACTTCTACAACTGTAGCTGACGCATTTTTTATCGGACTACGCAAAAAGGAAGGGTTATGATTTTAGCTGTGTATGTATTTGTCTATTTACGTATGTTCCACCGTTTTGCTTAAACTATTGAGCCGATTTTGACGAATGAGGTATGAAATGGATGAACAAAATCAATATGACAAATGTTTTATTCAACTAGATGATGCCCACGACTTCGTCCGCGTGGATTAAGGTTTTTTTGATTCCCGCGGGAACTCATTAATTTTCCGGGATAAAATGTAGCCTATGTTTTAATCCCGAGTAAGAGCTATCTCCATTCAAATTTCAGCCAAATCGGTTCATTCATTGTGGCGTGAAGGAGTAACAAACACACACACACACACACACACACACACACACACACACATATATACAAACTTTCGCCTTTATAATATTAGTAAGTAAGTAAATATGATAGTATGATTAGTATGAAGTATGATTTTCCGTAGTCGAGTTACAATTTTTTTAAACTTTATTCTTGATTTAATTCCAGATCACTATGTAGCGAGCTGAATTCCTGTCGTCTAGACGCCACCTGCATAGCACGATGCTTCGTCAACAACACCACCGGATTTTCAGTCTACACCTCGTACTGCACTGGCTACCCCAAAACAATGGAGAGATTAGCAATGTTAGCTTCACGACCACAGAGCGCCAGAGAGTTCAGAGAAAGACAGCTGGAGTTGAGGCATCCTTTGCCATTAGCGTCATACTTGTTGAAGCCTGTACAACGGATATTAAAGTACCATTTGCTTCTTCAGGTGAGCCTCTTGGAATTCGACTTTGAACTGTCATCCATTGTCCGTAGCTAACTTCTTGGGATATCCCTAACGGTAAATCAACCGTCATTTACTTATAGGAGTCTACTGTTAATACTACTGCACTCTTCTCCCTTTTCCATTATTAAGAGCTGAAATTTAGATGGATCTAAAGGTATATGATAAAAAAATATTTCTAAAATATCCGTCCGTAATTTTATTGTCAAGTATAGTAATGAACCACTTTGGTCAAAAGTATACTGAGATTTTTACAATAACTGAAAATATTAGAATGTGCGAGAGAGAGGGAATGATAAGTTGTTGGGTGTTTACAGAACGTGGTGAAGCAGTGCGCTTCCTGTGAGACGGAGTATGCCCTGCTGAAAATGACGGGTATCGCTCACCACATCGATGACATGAAGAGAAGGCACGAGCACGCTGTCAGAGTGCAGGTTTGATTGAGGAATAATCCTATACTGTTTTTAAGCTATTGCATAGCTTCTATCGCGGGCCTTGAGCGTGGAGACCGAATCCAGAAATTCCGTAACGAAAATAACCTGACACGGGACTCCTCTCACCGCTAGATGGCGTTGATAAAAAATGCTATGCAATAACTTTATCGCGGCAGTCCCCGAGTGCTACAGTTTTTATTTTATTCGATGTCAAGATAGCCCTTGGTATATACTGAGATCGCAGTTAAGGACTATCTTAGTATTTTAGATTTGATTCGTGGTTGAATGACATAATTGTTATAAAATAATACGAGTACGTACTACGGTAATTATTTCAGTTAGGATTGTTGACATTTCGATCCAATTGCATGGACCGTGGTCACGACGGGACTCTCGTAATTACTTGGTACGTACTCGTATTATTTTACAAGGACTATATTGTTATTGGATTAAAAAAAACCTAAAGATTTGGAATTTGTTCTGTTTAAACGGTTAACCAATAGAACGACCTTAAATAACATTTGTCTTATGGTTTGTTCGCAGGAGATTCAATCGTTACTGTACGGATGGAATGGTCCAGATTTGACGACCTATGGAGAGTTGTGCGCCGAAGGGACATTTAGGTAATTTTTTTTCATATTACTTTCCACTTTTTACACGTCTACTGCTGGTATCTTAAATAAACAAATGGAGGGCAAAATAGTTGTTTGTGTTATATGGGGCCAAAGAAATTTGTTGGTCCCCGAGGGCGTTATTTTGAATTCAGAGCGAAGTGAAGGATTCTAAAGTAGAATCCTGAGCGTAGCGAGGAATTCAATATACGCCGCCCGAGAACAAAATATTTTGGCCCCGAGTGACACACACAATTTTTATATTATGAGATAAACACTGAACTTATGAGAAAAAACTAGGAGTATCCTAGTTTTACCTACTATGTATAGACCTGGTATAGACATTACCTATACGTATATTGAAAGTTTAACTAAAACACAGATAAATAAATTATTATGAAATAAATGCATGGGCGTATATATTCGGTCGACAAATTGATCACGTGACTTATCAAAGACAACAGCTTCTCAAACATTTTTGAATTTCTGCAACAAACACAGTAGTAATAAACACATACAAAAGCACGAACGCGGACCAATCAATTTGGTGGACTAGTAAAGCTTCACTTACTTTCACTTTCATACCTCTTAATCCCGGGATCTATTACAAATTATGTCATATCGCTCATTTGCGACAAGGGTGACATAATTCAAAATTCACCAATTTTAGTGTCGAAAATGTATACTTTTTGCTATAAAAACAACATTACGCTAAGCACAAAAAAATAAGAACGAGAGAGATTGTGACTTAATGCTCCGTCGCTTTGTTGGCCACTGTGTTGTTTCCAGACCGTAGCATCCACAAAACATTACTCTCTTACGAGAGAATTCTCTCATCGTCGATTTTGAATTATGTCACCCTTGTTGCAAATGAGCGATATATCATAGCTCCGGAACCACTAGTGTAACTGTAATACCTGTAATTGCAGAGTATTCGGCGCCAAGGCGATGCGGCACGCCTTCCTCTTCGACAAAATGCTCCTCGTCACCAAGAATCGAGAGGACGGAATCCTCGCCTACAAATCGCACATCATGGTAAGAAGTATTACAAGTACATACAGCTTGGCGAAAATGTCTGAACTACTTATTTTCTGTAATGACACTCTGTATTCAGTCACTATACGCATGTTTGGTGGTGGACAGAATAGTACGATACAATACTTCTTTATTGAATTCACTAACTCACCATATCTGTTCGACCGTACAAGGCGGCGAGCGCGAGGCAAAAGTATACAATGCCCTCTAGTAAAAAATTTTGGTACTGATTTTACTCAGACAAATATGACCTTAACAATAAACACTGAACTTGCTGTCCGTATACAAATGACGATGAATCGATTTGAAGCGCTACATTTGACATTCGAGTGTCTCTGAAACTAATAATATTTCCACAAAAATGCTACACCAACCTCTATAATTAATCTCTGAAATCATGCAACAACAACAAAAAAACCATAGATTAATAATTATATAATTAATAGACGTAGAATATTACCCATAGTTCCAGAGACACTCGTATCTCAACAGCGCCAAAATGGCTTGAATCAAATCCAATTAGCTCCAATCAAGCAGGTGCAAAAAAAATTACAGTAGCAAGTCCTGTGTTAACCATGTTAAATATAGAGGTCAGTGATGACAGCACTATTATGTTGCCAAGTGTTATTGCTAAAATGTCAATATTCCAATGTGTCATCCAAAACGGAGTGATTACATTCTCTTGGGTGTCATCTTGAAACCCAACCGTCTATGATTTATTAGTTTTACGAGCGAATAAAGAGAGAGATTTCCTTTAAAGAATATTACCCATGTTTATCTTGACTAATATTCTCCTCTCCCCTCCAAATAAGGGTCAGACAATAGGGATTGAATTCTCAAACATTCACTTTTGAGTCCGCAACTTTAACTATTGGGCTATTGAGGCTCATACCCAAGTAACATTTTAGGTTTTAGGAAGGTTTTGAAAAGGTTCTAGAACCTTTGTATGGAAATTTGCTCGTAAATCTTAATAATCTCAATAACGTTATATTTACCTTATATTAACCTCCTGAGTGCAAAAAGGGCCCTCGTTTTAGAACCATTCTGAGAACTACGGCAAAACTTATAGCTTAAATCCAGAACCTTTCGAACTACTTACATAGAACCCAAATATAACCTTCACAACCTTAATTTGTGGTTAATATAACCTTGCAACACAGCTTTTAAGTTCTAAATTAGTCTTGGATGTAACCCTATAACAACTTAAAACACTTTTAATGGACATGAGTATATGCGTTTCCAGGACTCGCGGGTTTTAAAATGTTTCTGTGTTAAATTTTTTTTACGCAGAATCGTGGATTCTAAAATAATTTATAATGGCGTCTTTTAATGTCATTATACCAAGTTTTAGTGTTAAAAAATAATAACTAACTTGCTGAAGTCAGGAATAATAAAAAAATAGCGCGACTGGCACTTTATCGTGAAACTTTAGGATAATAGTGTTGTATACGACACGGGCCTTTCGTAAGAAAAAGATTTGAACATATTTTAATGAAATAATTACAATCAAAATTATTATAAAATTAGTTGATTGGTGATAAGAACTAATAAAACTTCTACTTATATAAAAACATTTTATTTTCAATCGTATAAGATTCTTAATTTTGCCTTATTGATTTAAAATATTGCTTTTTGTTTAGATTTTTTTTTATTTCAGTGAAAAAATATGGCGGCGTTAGGAAATTACTAGACAGTATTAAAATTAAGTCACGGAGACAACTGTCGTTTCTTGAGGATGCCTGTAAAGCTTTAAAATATTCTCGTAGGACTTTAATCATGCCTTCAGCTTATAAACAATAGCTTATTGGTTTGGGTTTTCGCCACGTAGTCCTAATTTGTTCGCCTAGACAACTTTTATAGAGCCTAAAGGTATTTCAACATTCCATAACTTTGTGGTAACATCAAAGTTAAAAATTAAACCTTTAGATCTCACTTTAGCATAATGTTAGCCTTTCCAGAACTTAATCAGGAGTCTACGACAGCTATTAGATCCTAAGACTATATGCTTTTGAAACACAGGTCAAAATAACGTTAATTTAAACTCTTGTCAATGGCTCTATGGTTGTAATAATAAACAATTAGTTTTAGGACTTACTAATCATTCTCAAGTACTTAATATGACCAGATAGTAAATCATTAACCTTTTGACGACCCTTATATAACCTAAAGGCATTTTTTACAACCTAGGCTCGAAAAAAATGTTACTTGGGTACTTACCTTACTTTATAGGATACTAAATTCAAAATTTTCAGTGCAATAACATGATGCTGGTGGAGTCGATCGCGGGGGCGCCACTGTCGTTCCACGTCATACCGTGGGACGCGCCACGTTCTCAGCTCACGTTGCAAGCCCGATCTCCGCGGCACAAGCGAGAGTGGACTTTATTACTCAAACGAGTGAGTTCATTTTACAATCTATACATATAATAAAATTGTAGAAAAGTGGTGTCTGTACAATGGAAATATATAAAAAAAAGTAGCAGGGGTTGTTATTATATCGATGCCGAACCCGAAAATGTAATTAATTTTTTTTTTTGTCTGTTTTTCTGTTTGTCTGTTTGTCTGTGTGTTTTTGCACGCTAATATCAGAAACGGCTAATTCGATTTAGATACGGTTTTCACTAATATATTGTAGTAAGCTTCACTTAACATTTAGTGTTTATTTCATGTCAATCGGTTCATAAATAAAAAAGTTATGTCAATTTAAAGAATCACGGCGAACATTTTTAACGTACAGAGTACGTACTACACGCCTCGCGCCTGAGTGTCCGTGGCTATATAAAGCGCGCTGAGAGCCGTGCCCCGGAAAGTCACTATTCCACGCGAACGAAGTCGCGGGCACAGCTAGTCACATAATAAAATTATACTTACTAATCAAACCATGAATCCATCGTATAGTAGTATGCGTTTTATTTCTGATCTCCTTTGGTGAAAAGCTTAAAAAATATTTCTCTTAGGGATGAATTTTTAAATACATATCATAAATTGCATAAAATGAACCGTAGCTGTATTGTAAGATGGTCAACACACTGAGGGTGCGACCCAGGAACTTTCGACATGTATTTAAAAATCTATTCATATATTATTTCCTTCAAATGTAGGGTCACTTTAATAAAAAATAAGAAACATTTTGTTTTTAATAGGTTATATTGGAGAACTACAATGCGGTAATACCTTCACACGCACGTCAATTAGTAATGGAATTGGGACAAAATAAAACTGACGGTACGTGAACATTTTCTACATTTTCTAATTACCCTAGTTCAAACTAAAACTTATCTAATGATCCTAAATCATTTATTGCAGATGATATCCTGGCTGAAAAATCGCACAATCTCATAACACAAGCATCAATGCGGAAACAGTTGTCCGCCCCAGAATATCTCGAGAAACGAAAAGTGGACAGAGAAAGGAGAAAATCATTCGAAAATGGCATCAGAGGGAGACTCAAGAAAGTTAATAGAAAATATCCCACAAATAATCCAAGAGATGATAATCAAGAATGTGACTGCGTCCAATACTCAGCTGAAAAAGGCATAGATTATACTTGTGACGTGTGCTATATAGACCTTTGTTCGGACTGTGAAATTGAAATCACTAAAGACAAAGTTGAGAAATGTAGCTGTAAATGTACCGATAACGAAACTAGAGAACAGTGTGCTGAATGTGACAGAGCACTTCATTATATTGATTCTGGAAGTACAGAGCAAATTGAAAGAAAAAAATCATGCAAGTGCTCCGATTTTAAATCCTCACAAGAAAGTGTTACTAAAGAGTTCAGTGGATCTCTTAATAAAACAAGAGGTTACCACTCAACTGATAACATTGTTAGTTATACAGACACTAAAAGTAAAGAAGATTTGACCGATACTAATAATTCTTTGGCCAATGTTAAGACTATTCAAAAAACTTGCCTCAAATGCTCTAAAATAAAGGAAAATATAGCAGTAGTAGAAGCTGCAGGAACTTTGCGGAGAGAAAATACAATGAGAAAATCTAGGTGTAATGTTGAAAAGCATAGAACTGATACTTTGAGATCTAAATCTAAGGACGACCCACAGAGATCTAAACTATCAAAAATTGGTACATGGAGAAGAAAATCAGAACCTGGTCTGCAAAATGCACTTATAATTACAAAGAAAACTCAAGACAGTGACAGTGAAAGAACTGAGAGCAAAGGAAGTGAAAAGATTGAATTTGAATGTCGTAATTGTGGTTCAAATAAAATTACTAAGAAAACAAAGACAAATGATGGAACAATTATATCTGATCCTGAGTTAGACAGTAGAAAAAAATTGTCAAGTGGGCTCAAACCAAATTTAGAAATCAAAATGTATAATACTAAAAATATACCAAAGAAAATCTCAAAAATTAAAAAGAATAGAGCTAAAGGGTTGCGTCTTGGATCAGATACGACAACGCGATTTTACACAGATTTTTCAACTGATGTATCCACAGAAAATATACTCCACATATCCGAATCAACAGACAGTCTTAATATTGATAAATCAAAGAACCAACCGGGTCTAGATATTCCAGATTCAATAAGTAAAGATGAGGACATAGATGAAGAAACGTATAAGAAATTAATAGAAAAAACAGATTCGTTTAAAAAGAATGAACTAGAAAAGGTTAAGTTCTTAAATAAGCAAAAAGTAATTTCTGAAGGAACTGAGACAGAAGATAAAATACATGACATTGAAAAATTACAAGATGTTGAAGTACAAGAGAATTGCAAAGAAATCGAGCAGCCTTTAGAACAAATAATTTCTCAACTCTTACTGGAAAACAGAGAGTTTCAAAAGCTTCTCAAGAAACAACAACAGCGAAATACTGCGCAACGGAGACATCAGAGACTTTTGAAATCCCACTCAATTCCAGATGCAGTAATTTTAGCCAAAAACGAGCTCACAAAGTTAAAACCAAAGTATACTAGACAATTATCAGAAAATATAGAGTTGAAAATAAATGAGCAGAATGATACTGAACGAAGTATTCAAAATGAAGTCGACGACGCTTCTGATGAAGATCATATTTACGAAACCTTGAGAATAGAAAACAGAGTCGATAGTAGTCTACATGAGTTGAATAACAAGAGCAAATTAATACAGCATAATACATATGTTTCTCGCCCTAAAAGGTTGTCTTCTCCTCAAAATCCGATGGCCCTAAATACTTCCGAATCAACTAGAATGAATGGACCAGAATCAGACTATGTTTATCTATCTTTCGATGAAGTTAAGCGACGTGAAAGCTTAGATGATGGAATATATGATGTTCCGGTAAAAACTCCTGAAAAGGTTTCAAAAAATAATCAAACTACAAATGTTGCAGATTACTATGTTGCTATGGAAAATCAAGGCCCTGCAACGAATGATGAAAATGTTTACGACAATTTAATAGAAGTGTGTCGACGAAAAAAAGAAGTGCCAACTACTTTGCCTGCTGATTATTTACCCATGAGTCCAGACCAGCAAAGCCCGAACACTCCAGAAATATGGCTGAGCCGACAAAAGGAACATTTTAACGTGTCTAGAGATAGGAAATCTGGATCTCTGCCGAGAAGTTTTCAAGTAGTAACGGCTGGTCAAGAAGACAGTAATTTGAGCACGTTTAAATATAAGCCTAATAGCAATAGTAAAACCTATCTGAATAGAGACGGGAAAGTAATGAGCGTAGATCGACCGTTCACAATCGCGTCGGATCAAAGTGAAATAAGCTATGACGATGTTGAGACTTACATGAGCGAAGGAGATATATTGAAATTCAATAAAAACTCTAAATCAAAAGACGAAGAATATTCACAAAATATCAGTAAGTCGACGTTAGAATTAGAAGAAGAAATTGACAGATGTTATAAAAGTAATTTTGAAAAAGTAGACCTGGAGACAAGTAAGGAAGAGCATCCAATAAATACATCTCAAGTCAACCTTAATGCCTCCACAACGTCATCTTGCGAAGCGTTGACGGTAGAACAGACTGAAGAAAAACCTAAACTTGTCGATGTTATACACCCAGAGCATAAAATATATAAACCAACAAGCAATGTGCTTTCACTGAAAAATGTTCTTAGTAGATTTAAAAGCCGAACGCCACCAAAAAATAATGAAGATACCGAAATTAATGCAAATGAACAAAGTTTTGAAAGTCCAAAATCTGATTTAAAAAGTCCGACATGTGAGAAAAGGTCTGGTTTAAATCCTCGAAGTTACTCCAAAAACTTGCTGCAACGATTTAGGAGTATTATTGGCGACGAACATCCAGATGACAATTACAATAAACATGAAGTGACCAAAATGAAAGGTGGAGATAGTCAAAATAACTTAGCAAAGACTGAAATCAAAGTTATTATTACATCGACAGATAATAGCCCTACCACCTCAACGATTATCTATTCCCTTCAAAGTGACGCTTTAAGCAAAAGTGTTTGTGAACACACAACAATGAGCGAAAGTCAGAAAGAGAAAAATAACTTGGAAATTCTATCTCAAAGCTGCGAGAATATTAACGAAAAGCCTACTTTGTACCGCCCAAATTACGAAAAAAGTATTAGTATGGTAACGAATGTTTCAAGTTCAATAAGTAGTACACCTTCGCCGACTAAATCTAATTGCAGTTCTTATCAGAGTCTAAATAAGCTGCCAGTCTATATGCAAGGTAGTAAGCATTTAGGTGCTAGAATAGCTCAGTCAGACTATGTAGATCCAACTACCTTGATAAATGAAAAAAATGCACTCAAAAATGTCAATGTTCTTATTAATAAAAATGCCTTAAGGCCTGATAGTCTATTTTCTAACTCTTCCTTCGTTACCTCGTCCAGTGAGAGTACATATCAAGAAAGTCAAAATAAGGCAAGCACAACGCAACAGGTTCTAGTAACGGAAAAGTATGTGGAAAAAGAAAATTCGGATGAGAGCTTTTACGAAAAATCGTTTGAAAAAATAGAGCATATTACAGATGAAGATATGTTTAGAGACTCAGCAGTTTATTCTGATCAAGACGACGCTGAGGATTTACAAAATGAGCAAGCTGAAAAATCTGTTAACAAGCATCTATCTAGAGTAGAAAGTATTAAACGTGATTCTTCATTCAGATCCAAAAAAGTGTTTGTTTCAACAAGTGTTTCAGAGAAAAGTATTATTAATTCCCGTGTCGTTACAGCGAGCATTAAAAACCAGCAAGCTGGAAGCAATAGAAGTATTAATAAAAACGAAAGAGTTGAAAGATCGGAAAAGGTTTTTAAAACAAAGGTAGCTCCGCCTGTACCGATTAAACCCAAGCTAACCAGTGTTCCTACAGTTTCCACTGTCCAAAGTAAAATTATAACATGCAACAACAATTTATCCAAAAGTATTGAACAGTCTTCATCTTCAGAATCTGTTAATACGCGGACTATAAAACGGAATTCAAATTACAAGCCGTCGTATCCAAGATCAGATTCCACTCCTGTAGCGCTGAAAGATGCTGAGAAGATAAGTTCTGTAGAAGATAAAGTAACGAAAAGAGACAAATATGAAAAAGTTGAAAGTAAATCGACTAAAGAAGAACCGAAACCTCAAGGGAATATACAAATGAAACGGTTAAGTTTTGAAAGAGCAAGCCTAGATTCAGCTACAAGAAAAACAAAGCCTGTCATTGAAAATAAAAGGTCTTCCGCGGAACAGCCGTCTACATCAAAATCGGTTTTAGAACGGCGATTGGAAATAGAACAGATGACTAAAAGCCAGACAAATAAAACGATACAGAAAAAGCCGATGCCTAAACCGATGCCTAAATCTGTGAATTCCAAAGTTGCCTCATTCGAGAGAAGTGTTAGTGAAAATAGTAGTAAAGAAATAAGGAATGTAAAAACAAGTGTCCTTTCACCTGGTCCTGTAAGATCGACTGTTGTTTTGAGTAAAAGTGATCAAAATTCGGACGTTAATGAAACTGATCCTAAGGAAAGTTGGGTGAAACAGGTTGTCAATAAATTCCAATGAGCTTATTTTGAGTGATAAGTACCGACTACCGATGCATTTAGAAATTATTCCGTCTGATTTTGTACTCCACTTTTTTGAAATCCCACTTTCGAAATTAATCGTTACTTATAAGGTTATTGTTAATTATTATGGTGCATACACACTGTTTCACCTATTGCCATCAAAGACATTAAAGACATTAAAGAACTTCACACACGGCAGCTATAATGTGTATTAATGTACATTACATCCCGGGATGTATAGCTTTACATTATCTTAACCTATCACACACAGAGCAGGTAATGTAATATAAAAGAATAAAGATAATATCTTAGGAAAGATATTATCTTTCCCTTTATTCCATTGGTATACGTCTCAAAATGATATGTATCGAAATAAAAATGTATATTTTCGTATCGCTCTGTATCTTAAGGTACGAAGATGTAAAAATATACATTATAGCTGTCGTGTGTGGTCCCTGATGATTTATATGGAAAGATGTAATGAGATGTATCGTGCTATAATATACATCTTTACATTATAGCTGCCGTGTGTGAAGTCCTTAAGCGTTGGACATCGAGCGTTTGTTGATACGTTTATTTATGTCCATTTGTTAGCCAACGAGCTAGTAATCTTTCATTCACATAACTAGGTGGCATTAGTTGGACTAGTGTGAAAGCGACATACTGTAAATAATGTTTTTGTTTTATCAAACCTCCTTGAGCTTTGATGTCTTGTGCCATAGACAAGATAGATATTTTGGCGGTATGTTATACATCACTATGCACAAAATATAATAATAATCAATTCGCACATTGTACATAAAGATTTGTTATGCTTATTTTGCTATATATTTATCCGAAAGTGCCATCGTGAAATATGTAGCATTAGATATATGTATGATAATAAGTATACTTATATTTTCAAAAATATTATTTCGTGCAATTAAATTTGAAAATCAGTTTCAAAGTATTTATTTTTTTAATTTTAAGTATTATTTCGTAGATACTAACACCAAAAAGTAGAAAGTTGTTTTTAGGTTACGTTTATTTTGCGATCGAATAAAAAACAAAAAAATAAATCTGATATTATGTTTTTACATTCCGAACACTGCCAATCGGTTATGAATTTATTTCTGTAACTACCTACGTTTCTATGAATTCCGTTATTTTTATTTTCAGTACCTATTTTTTTTTACATTGTTACAATAAAAAATGTTTCTATTCTATTCTTATTAGCCCTCTAGTAATTAAACTTATTAAATCAGAAAAGTTTCGCACTTTTATTAAGTTTGCGAAAATATAATTTTGCTTATTTGTAATTAATTTTATCGCAACAGAAGACAAAGTATACCTACTTAAATTACTTAACTCGTGGAGACTGTTAGTTGTTTAAGTTGATCATTAAAGCCCTGGTCAAATACAACGCTCGGCTGCAGCGAAGCGTGCTTACATTGAAAAAAGCAGTAGGTACCTACATAGAAATTGTAATACAAACTGTAAAATTTAATGTTTTATTTGCAGAAAATATTGTAGAAAGATGGTATGCTTATGCCATGCAAATATGAATAGGTAAAGAAGTACTATGAAATATAATTTAATGACAAAAATTAATTCGATACGGAAAAATGTATGAAAATGGAATAAATTAATTTATTGAAAAAAATCATTAACAAAGTGAAAACTTATCCACCAGCCATTTCCGTCAAGTTTTCTTTTAAAACTATTGGTAGTAGTAGGAACCTCTTTTAATTCATCAGACAATTTATTGTACATATTTTAATTTAATAGAAATACTAGGTATAATTTTTTTTGTAACGATCAAGGTAGATTTTGATATTTCATGAGATACCTGTTAAATTATGAAAACCCGTGCTCTTTTTTGCGTACAATGGATAATACGCGGCACGTAAATAAAAATAAAAATCATTTATTTCGACCATGAGATCGTATAACGCGTTAAATACGCGCACTCCACAGTACTTCAGCGGAGTTATTGCCGCGACGCGTTGTATCTGGCAAGGACTTAAATTGAATGTGTAAAATTATAGAAGAATTATACTAACATTAATGTTATTTTTTTTAAAACAAATCTCAAACACGCGTTCTCTACAACAACGATACTTAATTATTGTACTCTTTTTAAAAGTAAAATTACAAGGAATTGTATTAATTAAGTAGGTGATTATTCTGATTATAATTCCGATTTTGTGAAGACACTATCTTCCTACTTCCAAAAAACATATCTACAACTAGGGGACTGCCGCGGTAAAGCTATTGCATAGCATTTTTTATCAACGCCATCTAGCGGTGAGAGGAGTCCCGTGTCAGATTATTTTCGTTACGGAATTTCTGGATTCGGTCTCCACGCTCAAGGCCCGCGATAGAAGCTATGCAATAGCTTAATAATAGTACCTATTAACAATGTTTTCCCGACCGAATCCGGCCACCGCGGCAAATCTCCACAAAGATGCGCGGGAGATATTGTATTATAATGCACAAGTGAGTACGCAAACACAGGTACACTCTCATAGCCCGATGGGACGGACAATCCGATACGACCGGAGAGAGATCAGGCGCAGGACCGACGGCTTTACATGCTCTCCGAGGCACGGAAAATGAAAAAACCATTAAAATATGAATGTCCAAAATTAAGTTTTTGTTTTTTTCTTAATTAAAAGCGGAAAGCTCGTGCTAGGAGGGGGTACGATAATAGTTTAGTACGATACGGGTGGAGTTCAAACCTGCGACCTTTCAGTTTTCAGTCCACACCTTTAACCTTTGGGCTATTGAGGAAATTTATTTATCAACTTATCTCATTTTGATAGATACGACTTTTTTATTATTAAGTACTATCTTTTTTTTGGGCAAAGGATCCATTTTATTATTCCAGCTATAAAATTTTTGGTCTGGTGGGAGGCTTTGGCCGTAGCTAGTTACCACCCTACTGTCAAAGACGTGCCGCCAAGCGAGTTAGCGTTCCGGCACGATGGCGTGTAGAAACCGATTAGGGGGTACAGGTTGAATGTACACTGCCATACCCTTCCAAGTTAGCCCGCTACCATCTTAGACTGTATCGTCACTCACCATCAGGTGAGATCGCAGTCGAGGACTATCTTGTCATCGAATAAAAAAAAATTATCATAGGTTGAATTTTATTAAATCGGAATTAAAATCGGAATTTATGAAATTATATTAAAGGCCTGTATCAATAATAATTACTGGTAATCGCAAATATTTTCTATTTTATAAACATTTTTCTAATTAATCCAAAGCGGGTCTTAATATTGTTATTAATATAGTACCAATTTTTACACATTTTTAATATCGTAAAAGTGAGAGCGAATTCTTCCTTCATATAGCCTAAGTGGCTATGCCTACACTACAGTAGGTACAGTTCTTACAGTTCACGAGGGCGCGTGGCGCATGGTTGTGTGTGTGTCGTATCTGTATAAGTGTGAGCGAGAGCTTGCTCGCGCCTGACCGCTCCCACCTAGGCTCCTGACAGGCACGCACACTTACTCAATGAGCATGTACACGACGTAACCACTAGTAAATCTCACGCGCCCTCGTGAATTGCAAGAACTATGACAAATTGAAATGAATATTATATAATGTGTAAAAAAATGGACGTATTAAAAATATCATTATTATAACATAATGTAATCAAGCCTTAAAAAGTGCAAAATATTGTCTGATTGTCTAATGGTTTCGTGAATAGAATATAACATACTCCTTACTTTAATATAACTTTAACAAATAATAGCCCTTTCTGCTTGTACTTAGTTGGAAATGATTTATATAAACTCCTTCAGGATAAGATAAGAGAAACTGTTTTCCACACAAGGATACACACAATATTTTTTCAAAAAAAAAAAAATTACTACTTTAAAACAAAAATACACAGTTTGTGAAAATTTCAAGTATGTATCTATTACGATACATGAAATACAATCCACTGATAGACAGACGAATAGACGGATAGTCGAGGCTGTGTGATAGATTCCCTTCGGCAGCCTTTGGGAACCTAACCTAAACGTAAAAATTCTTTTAACAACCCCGACTTCAAACGCCACTACAAAGTATATCAATTGTGCCTATAAAATTTGAAGAGATCCCTCGATTTCTCCAGGATCCCATCATCAGATCCCGACCTGATGACAATGGGACCACCTGAGAAGTATACCCTTTCAAACAAAAAAAGAATTTTCCAAATCGGTCCAGTCGTCTTCGACTAATCGGGGAACATACATAAATAAAAGATTCCGACGAATCTAAAAAAAAAGCTTTCAAATAGAAAAAACCGCAGTAAAATAGGTCCATTCGTCGGGAAGCTACGAGGGAACAGACAGACACAGTCAAACACACGTCGAACTTCTAACACCCCTCTTTTATGTCGGGGGTTAAAAAAATATTGGAAAAAATAACAGAAAAAACAATATACAAACTCAAATTCAAAATTTATTTATTTCATGTAGACTACCTTGTAGCTCTTATGACACGTCATAAATCTACCACCGGTTCGGAATGCAGATTCTGCTGAGAAGAACCGGCAAGAAACTCAGCAGTTGCTCTTTTCAAAAAATAAAATAATTTTACAATAAGTAACTAGACTAAGCTATGTATACAGTGCTTCCACAGTGAAGCTTCAAAAATGCAATACATATAATCCAACACATGTCAACATGGGAAGACAAAGCAGACCCATTCCCGTTGGTGGCACCCGTTCACGAGCACGACGCATGATCCAGCCATTGCAATATTCTTTGTTGTAATTTCTTTGGGAAAATGCTCCTCAATTAAAACGAGCGAAGCCGCCGACAATATCTAGTATTCACGGAACCACTAGACAAAATTATCACCAGTGTACAAGGAACGTTGTGAAGTTAACTCATTTTTGCGAGAATGTAGAGTTACATAGGTTTCGTATTAAGTATTACTAATGCGTATTGCCCATATCGAGGTAGACTTTGATAACAATAAAACGATTTTTTCTTAAACATATTCTTTTATTTCACCCCTTTTAAGCTATTGCATAGCTTCTATCGCGGGCCTTGAGCGTGGAGACCGAATCCAGAAATTCCGTAACGAAAATAACCTGACACGGGACTCCTCTCACCGCTAGATGGCGTTGATGAAAAATGCTATGCAATAGTTGTACCGCGGCAGTCCCCGAGTGCCACGCGTCTTTTTTTAGCACTGTCACCTTTTCATCACAGATATATCGCACTAAATCTAAAATTCCAATTTGTGGGAAACGAGCAAAAAAGACTTAAAAAAAGTATAGTGTTGAGTAAATTAAAATGTATCTCTGCCGTGTTTTATTAGAAAAAGTTGATTTTTTGCAGATTTATATATTGCATCTTTTATGTATGGAAGTAGTGGAAGCGTGCTGGGCCCATAACCTATTGGAATGGAAGCAATAAAACTAAAATTGTAAGAATTTACATCCAAAACCCTTAATCCATGCGTACGAAGTCGCGGACATCAGCAAGTTTATATTTCGCTGCTTCAATTCAAAAGTACCTACCACAAATAAAAAAATTGTAGAAACGTTTTTTTATTAAAATAGCCATATTAAATTAGCCATTAAAATAGTAAATACTTCGGCCTCATTTTCGGCAGGTCTGGAGTTTGAGTCCAACCCTTAGAATAGAATAGAATAGAAATATTTTTTATTCAAATAAACTTTTACAAGTGCTTTTGAATTGTCGATGAATCTACCACTGGTTTGGAATGCCCTTCCTGCCGAGAAGAGCCAGCAATAAACTCGGCGGTTGCTCTTTAAAAAAAAAATGTTTACAATAGGTCACAAAACTATGCTATGTATACAGTGTTTCCACAATGAAGTTTCAAAAATGCAATACAATCCAATACATGTTAAGACAGGCAGACAAAAGCAGACCCATTCCTGTTGGTGGCACCCGTTCACGAGCATGACGCATGATTCAGCCGTTGCTTCGCTACTTAGACAAGAGTAATATTCTTTTAGGTATATAACTTGCATTATGGACCTCTTTTTATACATATAAAATATCATAGATTATGGATGGAAGGAAGTTCCACATAAAAGCTCTGACATTTTCAGGCTGTAAATTGATTGCTGTCGGTACTAGTCGGTGCCTTACACCGATCTTTAAGTTAACCTTCCTCCACCGTCACTTTTTTTTAACCCCCCACGCATGAAGTGGGGTGTTATAAGTTTGATGTAAGTCAAATATGGTTGAGCGAAGCAACGGCTGGATCTTGCGTCATGCTCGTGAACGGGAAAGGGTCTGCTTTGTCTGCCCGTGTTGACATGCGTTGGATTGTGTGTATGCATTTCTGAGGCTTCATTGTGGAAGCATTGTTTATACATAGCATAGTTTTGTTACCTATTGTAAAAAAAAATTTTTAAAAGAGCAACTGCTGAGTTTCTTGCCGGCTCTTCTCAGCAGAATCTGCATTCCGAACCGGTGGTAGATTTATGACGTGTCATAAGAGCTACAAGTTGGCCTACATGAAATAAATAAATTGAATTTGATGTGTGCCTGTCGGTTCCCCCGTAGCTCCCTAACGAATGGAACGATTTTGGACATCCATACTAGGCTATTGCAGTAGGGTTAATATAAGATTTAAATAGATTGATCGTATTCGATGACATTCGCGTCAAAGTAAAATGAACCATAAACTAATTGCATTAGAGCTCAGTTTCGTGCATTCTAAATTAAAAACGGCTGTACTGAATTTGGGACTTTAAGTCAATACAGTTAAAGTTCATTTTACTTTGACACTAATGACATCGATTACGAATACGATCAATCGAATTAAATCTTATATTAACCCTACGGCCCTTATAATATATCGCTCATTTGCGACAAGAGTGACATAATTCAAAATTCATTACGCTAAGCACAAAAAAATAAGAGCGAGAGAGATTGTGACTTAATGCTCTGTCGCTTCGTTGGCCGCTGTGTTGTTGCGAGACCGCAGCATTCACAAAACATTACTCTCTAACGAGAGAATTCTCTCATCGTCGATTTTGAATTATGTCACCCTTGTCGCAAATGAGTGAATTATTACACGAAATACAGCATTCCGAACCAGTAGTAGATACATTTGAAAGCACTTTGTAAAAGTCTACTTGAATAAAAAATTATTCTATTCTATTCTAATAAGTAGGTAGGTATATTCCAAAGCTTGGTGCAAAGCTGCGCCTAGTACAGATATCGCGTGATTCCATTATGTGTTGTCTTCTTTGACGTTTACTTGAGTTGAGGCTTTATGGGCTTTACCGACTTTCAGCCCATCGATTCATATTATGGGCCTGACACTGATGTCTATAGTTAATCTATGATTAACACTGGATTTGCTGACAAGATTTTATACAAGATTTTTTTCAAGCTATTGCATAGCTTCTATCGCGGGCCTTGAGCGTGGAGACCGAATCCAGAAATTGTGTAACGAAAATAACCTGACACGGGACTCCTCTCACCGCTAGATGGCGTTGATAAAAAATGCTATGCAATAGCTTTACCGCGGCAGTCCCCGAGTGCCACACGTCTTTTTTTTTTCTTTTATCAAATTTGCGACGCGGCAATCTGTTTTAATGAAAACAATAAGCCGTTCCGGTGGCTGATAGATATCTGAGTTGGACTTACCCTGTACAAGTGACAGCTTAATTATGGATCAATTCAAAGCGCCACATTTGACACACGAGTGTCTCTGGAACTATTAATATTGCAAATGGCGCACCGACCTCTATGATTCATCTATGGAATCGTACAACAACAGTGACATCATTAACTAACTATTATAGTTGCAAGGAGCTGGATACAGGTGGCGCAAGAGCGAGACCTGTGGAAGTCCATGCAAGAAACCTATATCCAGCAGTCTTTAGGTTGATAAAGAAGATTGCCGCCACTACATGTGCGCAACGTCCCTAAGTCTGCTAACACATGTCTAGTATACAGAGATTAGCCATGTGTACAGGGAAATATTATAGTGCACAAGTGTGTGCGCTAACACAGATGCTCACTCTTATAGTCACGCGCAGGACCGACGGCTTTACGTGCTCTCCGAGGCACGGGGGTGACTCACCGCCAACCTCCTAACTCTGGGCTAGTAGCTACCTACCTACTGAGAATTTCTTGTCAAAAAAACATTTTTTTTTCTGACCCGGGAATCGAACCCAGGCCCTCATCATCCGCAATCGAAGTGCTAACTAACTAGACCAACGAGGTATTTTTGCTTTTATATTCTAATTCAAGACATTCTAAGTCACAGTTCTTGCAATTCACGAGGGCGCGTGAGCTTTACTTGTGGTTACGTCGTGTACATGCACATTGCGTAAGTGTGCGTGCCTGTCAGGAGCCTAGGTGGGAGCGGTCAGGCGCGAGCAAGCTCTCGCTCACACTTATACAGATACGACACACACACAACCATGAGCCACGTGCCCTCGTGACTTGAAAGAACTTTATACCATTGAAAGTGGATTTTTCGTTCAAGTGAATTGAAAACATTTTATTATTTTCTTTGTATCCTTCTAATGACGTAAATTCATGACCTAGGCACCTACGGCATAGTAAATGCGCAACTCAATAACATTCAAGTTGTGAATTTAGTACAATAACTTTTACGATGTTTCTACTATTTATCTATACTTATAATAAATCTGTAACGGGACGAAATATATTTTGAAAATTTTAACCAGAGGATACTTTATTATCGATACCTACTGAGCCCAATACAATTTTTTTTTTGAATTTTTTGTATGTCTGTCTGTTTGTTCGCGAATCACGCGAAAAATACTGAACGGATTTAAATCAAAGGCATAGTGGTAGCTGATACTCAGGGTCAATACATAGTATACTTTCATCCTGATGAAAGTTTTTGTTGATTTTGCTACATAACTTCGTCAAACCTAAACCGAATTTGATAATTCTTTTTTTATTATAAACGGCGTGCTATAAGAAATATTTTTTTCAATTTTGGTGAAGATCTACTGAATATTATCGGAGATAGAGGACATAACTTCTCGCGGATAGTAGCAAGTCAGTCTAAACTTTTTCCGCGCGGACGAAGTCGCGGGAATCAGCTAGGCTGACATAATAATATGATGTAAGTAAGTAACTTTGCCTGCCAAAGTTGATATTAAGCTAGATTTATAACTTATGGTAATATTTCCATCAGTAAATTACTTATTGCCGTCTATACTGTCGTGACTTATACGAAAGAAATGTTCGCGTGATCGGGAACCTGGTTTTCCCTCCCAAAGCTCGTAATGGCGGCATCTGCTTGCACGGAAGACACTGCCTGTCACGTAGGCTAAGAGCTAGATACTAAAATTACGCATTAAAATTAGTTACCACTTACCATTTATTAATTTTATGTTATAACTAGCTTTAACACGCGGCTTCGCTCACGTTAGGTTTTTAACCCCCTATTTAACCCTCTTGGGGTTGAAATTTTCCAAAATCCTTTCTTAGCGGATGTCTACGTCCTAACAGCTACCTGTATATCAAATTTCAGCTCGATCGGTCCAGTGGTTAGAGCTGTGCGTTGATAGATCAGTCAGTCAGTCAGTCAGTCACCTTTGCCTTTTATATATTTAGATTTCTATGTCTAACTTGAATTGTTAATTTTACTCAATAATGTTGTGTTTGGATACTTATATTATGTATACTTCTGTTTTGTGTGCCTCTTTAATCCTACTTCCTACTAATATTATAGATGTGAAAGTGTGGATGTTTGTTATTCAATCACGTCGCAACGACTGAACCGATTTGGCTGAAATTTGGCACAAAGATAGTCTGGAATAGCACATAGGCTTTGTATCGCGGAAAATTAAAAAGTTTCCGCGGGAATAAAAAACCCTCAATCCATAAAATAAAAATGTAAAAAGTCGAAGGTCAAGAGTTTTGACTGTTTTGCGGGTAAATAAAATTACTGGGTCAACCACGTGTAATCATAATGTCCCTTGCGGAGCACTAGATGTGGATCTGTCAATTTAGTTTACTTTACACTTTAGAGATTGTGTAATACAAAATTAGCTGCATTGTACCAAAAAAATACTTTTTAAATGTCAATAACTTTATAAATGTACGAAAAGGTATAAGTGCGATATCAATGATAATAACGTCTACACGCAGAGCAAAATGAGGTGTCCGAATCTACTTGAGTGTATTTGTGTTGAAAATACTTGTTATATTATAATTATAAATATGTAAAAACTGTGAATTTGGGTAGGTAGTTCTTTTTATAAAAAATTTCACAATCACACCAACAAATGATTATTCGGAGTTGATAAATAGAAATAGAAATAATAGAAATAGAAATATTTTTTATTCAAATAAGCATTGACAAGCACTTTTGAATTGTCAATGAATCTACCACTGGTTCGGAATACCTTTCCTGCCGAGAAGAGCCAGCAAGAAACTCGGCGGTTGCTCTTTTTAAAAAAAATAAAATTTACAATCGTTAATGAAACTATTCTATGTATACAGTGCTTCCACTATGAAGTTTCCTGAGTCCAATACAATACAAATACAACTAAATACAATAAAAATAGGTTACAAAAAGA
This sequence comes from Hipparchia semele, assembly GCA_933228805.2. Lineage (NCBI taxonomy): Eukaryota > Metazoa > Arthropoda > Insecta > Lepidoptera > Nymphalidae > Hipparchia > Hipparchia semele. The sequence goes on along the minus strand of OW121733.1, from coordinate 4,798,472 downwards.
AATAGGTTAAAAAAACACAACTCTTGGCTTATCCATTCCCGCGGAAAACTACATTGGAGTGAAAACCACAATGCTGAACGTAAAGTGTGAGTAAGACAAAACACAGGAAGTGGAATTTTATTTCGAAAAAGTTTTCCATGCAATCGTCGTGTCTTTGGCGGTCTTATTTTAAATTCCGAATCCGTAGGCGGGGGACATTGCCAGTGCTAAAAAAATAATAGTTTTTATTAAGATTAAATTAAAAAAAATTCAGTGTTTAGGTACGTAAACAAAGAAATCAATTTTAAAAGATACTCGATTTTGTCGTGTAAGATTGTTTTTTGAAAGCAATTTTTTTTTTATATTTTTAAAGTACCTTAAATATCTTTCTATTGATGTTAATTTTACTGTAAATAAACGCGCGTGATTCTTTGTTGTTTTTTTAATTATTAATAAATATCATAAAGGTTCTTTTAAAAGGGTCACGCTCACAGAAAATCGATAAATTAAGGTAACTTTGTATTGATGTTTATTTTACCGAAAATAAGGAGGTATATTTGGGTCTTATCTGGTCGTTTATCGAATTTGTTGGTCGATAAGTGCAAGGCATGGGCTCGAATAGTTTCCTAAAACCGAAATCAGTTTATCGAACGAAGAGTGGTTCCAGCGGAGGATCTGATAGGGAGATGAACGGAAAACTTAAACGGTCCAAAATCAGGCAAGTATTTTTTTTTAATCACTTATTATTCCTACCCACTGACCTCTATAATTAATCTATGACTAACACTAGACTGGTTGCTGTCATATTTTTTTGGAACTATTTGATTGACGCCATTTTGGCCCTGTAAAAAGTGACGAGTGTCCAAGGAACTAAAATTATTGAAGGCACTAGTTGACCCTTTTTGGTACTTCCTGCATTTCTGTATTAAATAGTTTCAGAGACACTTGTATGAAAAATGTGGCGCTTCAAATTAATAATCATAAGGTCCATAATTTAAGCTGTCAGAGACAATTAGTTCAGTGTTAATCATAGATTAAGCATCAGGAGAGATCTGTGTTCCTACCTCTTTAGTTCTATAACTGCACTGTATCGTTCCGAAAGCAAAAACAGGCATCCTTACCACCTGGGTGCCTGACGCACTTCGGCAACCCGTTATGCCATCTTTACTCCAAATCATGGAACTCCTTTCAGCGGTGTTCCCACTTGGCTTCAAGATGGGGTTATTTAAGTGGCAGATCAACAAACTCCTGAAAAGCCGGTAACGAATTGGCGGTCCCTCGGGCATTTTTTGTATTATGTATAACTTATGAGTAAGAATTTAGAGCGTTTTTAAGGAATTGTATGTCCATTGATCTTTGCCCGTCCCTCGTGTTATTACAAATTAAAAAAAAATTGAAATTTGATAAGATTAACTATAGTCTGATTTTTAATTCGGTGGAATTCTGACAGATGTCATTTTATAAATAGAGCGAGTTATTTGTATGAAAAACAGTATTACCACCTGTAGTTCGATTTTACCCCAAACTATCTGTCAGGCATTTGTCATATTATATCTATGTGCGGCCATTGATTTTTATTTGTATAAGTTTCAATTTATTATCTTCTTTGTGGAATTTTTAAATCTCTGGTAACATTAAGATACGTCAGAATTCCACGGAATTAAAAATCAGACTATAAAATATCTATAGTTTGAATTTAGACACTAAGCAATAACCTCCTCCCAACCACAAATCCTTAAAGGACCGTAACCAAGCTATAAAATTGTTTACCATGACAACCGCAACCATAGCAACCATGTAATCGATAGTCCGCAATAAAAAACTTATTCACTCGAAGAGCGCAATGCGACGCAAAAGGAGTTCCAATTTCAAAAATTTATTTTTGTTTTTTTAATTTTAAGTTTTAAAATGTAACTCTATAGTCTGTCTATGATGTATAACCCGTACTTTTCGTATAGGCGGCCGGTAAAGATGAACGACTATGGGATGAAGAGGATTCCGGATTATACAGAATTGGCGTACAAAGAAGCGGTGTCGAAACTGAGATATTTTTTATCTGGGAATAATGCACCGAGCGTAAGTACCAACCTCCAATTACATTCTACTTAATAAGTTATAATTTAAAAAAAAAATTTAATGAACTTTTTTTATTAATTTCTACCATCGCATCGCCGTTTCGTGGGTGCAGATACCTGCTCCATATAATATTATCTGATAACACGTTTAGTTTTCAAGTGGCGAATACAGTAGATACATATACTATGTAGATTTAATATGCAGATGGGTCAATAGTACCTACCTACCTAACATTACATAACATAATACATAAACTAAAAAAAACTTTTTAATAAGTTGATAAAAGTTAATAGGTAGGGAAGTAATAAATATTTAAACGAAGAATATTTTAACTAAAAATAAAAATGAATAAAATAAATAAGATTTTTAATGTTTATTATTTATTTGAGTGATTAATAAACGCACATAAATCCGGAAAGTCGCGAGACCCTTAAAAAGGAACCACTAGAACGCTGATCTCTTTTTTTTTTTCTTTTTTTTTTTTGATTATTATGGATCAATTTGAAGCGCCACATTGACATACGAGTGTCTCTGGAACTATTAATATTGCAAATGGCGCACCAACCTCTATTATTAATCTATGAAAACAAACAGCGTGGTGCGGTCTATAGATTTCAGCCTTAGTGTTACTCTATGTATCTTTTTATGTGTGTGTAAGCTGAATAAATGTTTTTTTTTAATGAAATCATAGATTAATAAAAAAAAGACGTGTGGCACTCGGGGACTGCCACGGTAAAGCTATTGCATAGCATTTTTTATCAACGCCATCTAGCGGCTCACCGTAGAGGAGTCCCGTGTCAGGTTATTTTCGTTACGGAATTTCTGGATTCGGTCTCCACGCTGGTCCGCGATAGAAGCTATGCAATAGCTTAACAACCGCATCATTTCCTACACAGGTACGCAGCTATGGCGGGTCAGCGTCCATCAAGAATCTGGACGAATCGGACGGGGATCTGGACAAGAAATATTCCACGTCTTTCAACACGCTGTCGGAGTATAAAACGAGGCCGCGACTCACTGCAAAGTACGCCACGCTGTACGCTGACAGCCTCAACAACTACAATCCGCCTCCACCGCCCGTCACTACCACTGGTAACTGTTGCAGTTTATGTAAGTAGTGTTGAAAAGTGCGCAGAATGCCAGAAAAAATCCCCGCGCTAGATTAAATATAACATACCCGAGTTTGAGTTTGACTTTGAGTTTGAGTGAAACGCGACAGATGCTAGCGTATTGCGCGGAATAGGAGTGTAAAAAGCGCCAAATACATCGTGTATTCCAATAACTCATAAGAAGCGGACTAGCCATTTTTTTTTAAATGGCTGGTCCGCCTCTTGGTAATTTTGTACAAAAATTTTGAATCTGTAATATGCAACACATTGCAAATTGGTTAATTAGACCTAACTCCGCGATTTTATTTTTTCGAACTTGGAAATGTGATGTAAGTTTTTACGCGCTCTCCAAGCCATGGGGGTGACACAACACTGACTTCTTAACTCCGGGCAAGTACTGAGAATTTCTCGACAGAAAAACCTAATACAATTCGCAGTCGAACTTGCTAACCACTAGTGATTAGACTTACTATGATTGCAGCGCCCCCTCAGCCCGCGCCGGCCGATCTATCAGGCGGTACCAACCCTGACGTCATCAACTTTATACAGAAGCAGGAAGAGTACATCGAGCAACTTGAACGCGAGAGCCAGTATTGCAGGGTAGGTTATCATTTTGTGTGTTCTGGCATTCTACGCAGTCTTAAATACTGTGTAGAATACCAGAAAAAATCAGATCTCACCCGTGCGATCGTGACTAAGCGATGAAATAAAACGTGCCCGAAACCTCGTGCGAAACGTGACAGATGCTAGCGTATTGCGCGGAATAGGAATGTAATAAGCGCCAAATACATCAATGTATTCTAATAACTCTTAAGATATTAATTTTTTTTATGGCTAAAAAGTAGTCAGCTATGTTTTATTCTAGACTATACAGCTAATCTACCTCTGAGCCAAATCGGTTCAGTCGTTGCGGCGTGATTGCGTAACACACATCCATATATCCAAATTTTGGCATTTATAATATTTTTTTCAGGGAGGTCCCTGGCGCAGTGGTGAGCGCTTGCTGTGGTCTTATAACTGGGAGGTCACGGGTTCGATTCCCGGCGGTGGCAATTTTAAATTGTCTCTGGTCTGGTCTGGTGGGAGGCTTTGGCCGTGGCTAGTTACCACCCTACCGTCAAAGACCTGCCGCCAAGCGATTTAGCGTTCCGGCACGATGGCGTGTAGAAACCGATTAGGGGTATGGGTTGAATTTAACCTATACCCCTTCTAAGTTAGCCCGCTACCATCTTAGACTGCATCATCACTTACCACCAGGTTATATCGCAGTCAAGGGCTATCTTGTCATCGAATAAAAAAAATAAAAAAAAACCTTCTTTATAGGACGAACTCAACAACCTACTCGGCAAAGTGAAAGAAGTCATATCAGAGAACGAACACCTTCACGAGGCGCAGAAGAACAAGCTGATATCTCGGATGTTCCACTCCTACAACGCTGGATCAGAGACCGACGAGTTGGATGACCTGGGAGATAGCACCGGCCTGGATAGTGACAATAAGGTTCATCATCACGTTCATCATCACTGAGCGCCAGAACACAACAACAACACACCACAACATAAATACACAAACACAACACAGAACAATAGAGCCGAGGAGAACTCTCCTCTCAGAGAAGGATTTATTTATTTCACATCGCTCATTTGCGACAAGGGTGACATAATTCAAAATTCACCAATTTCAGTGTCGAAAATTTATACTTTTTGCTATAAAAACATTACACTAAGCACAAAAAAACAAGAGCGAGAGAGATTGCGACTTAATGCTCTGTCGCTTTGTTGGCCGCTGTGTTGTTTAGAGACCGCAGCATACACAATACATTACTCTAACGAGAGAATTCTCTCGTCGTCGATTTTGAATTATGTCACCCTTGTCGCAAATGAGCGACATGTCAGGGGTATTTTTCAATTTGTACACTTATTACAAACGTTATTCTTACGCTTTACATTTATGATTGTAATTAATGAAAATCATTTTGACGACGATCGAATATCCAATAGAGGTTGTCGCTTTATTATATTCATTTGACTTTGACTTTAATTTTTGATTTCAAAAAATATTTAGGTGCTTGTGTGTGTGTGTGTGTGTGTGTGTGTGTGTGTGTGTGTGTGTGTGTGTGTGTGTGTGTGTGTGTGTACACTATGATAAATTTCAATTCCAAGATGGCCGCTACCACAAAATGGCGAATTGCATATTTTTTATTTTCACATATCGGGGGTGTTTTAAATTTTAAATTTACACTTGTTCAAGATATCTCCATCTAAATCTCGAAGGACCAGCAAACCTCGCTCCACCAAACTTGAAGGACCGAATATCGTCTTTGAATCCCGTATCTCTGAACTGGAGGCTCAGCTGACGCAAGCTAAAATAGACCTTAAGAAGGTGCAGGTAAGGCCATTTTAAAATATATAAGAATTGATGTCAAAATATGTACGAAAAACATCTCAATAGAAAACTAATAACTAAAAACGAAGTGATTATATTCTCTTGGCTGACTAGTGTTTGTCCCGAACCAAGCAAGAAAGCCAAGTTCCCAAGGCTTGGGAACTTAGCTTTCTTGCTTGGTTGGGAAGATAAGCGGTTCTTAGCTTGTAACTGCATGTTTGACTATACAGATTTTTTCTGTTGGCGGATTATGGTAAAGTAATTCTAACCTTTTCTTGCTAATCATGAACTTTCGCAAAGTTCATGACATCGATGTGGTCAGCGATGTTACATCGTACAGATCGACTCGACTTACAACGGTTGTAAATTCGGTATTCTGTAACAGTGTAAAGCTCATCGACGATCTTACCGTCGAGACCTACGATGTTCTCACAGACGAGCCGGTGAGTACTAAATCTAATATAGATATTATATTTTAGGATGAAAATAACGAGAACAAGCGCAAGCTTGCCAATGGTCTCGTGGATTCTACGTGTCTTGATGGCTTCAAGAGGCAAATCGATAATTTGCAAAGGTATACTTTATTTCTCTATTTCTCAATCGCCGAATAGTGTTTATACAGCGAATAAAGATGACGTTGTGACAGTTGCCCATACATAAATTGCCAGAATATAATTCTTATTCCTCGGTTAAGTTTACTAGGCCCTTGAACAAATATTAAAATAATCTAAACTATATGACATCCGGAAAGGTAGGCATCGATGAGATGGCAGAGTCGCGGACAGGTAACGTTGGAGCTACCTTTGTCAGCTGTCAGCAGCTGATGCTAATAATCATGATGACAATGATAATGATATTGTTGATGATGATGACGATGAAAGTAAAATAGAAGTTAAACTAAATAAAAAATATGATAATTTAAATTAATATTTTAGAGATAAATCGGCTCTCGAGTCTCAAATAGCTAAACTTAAACTGAGTTTAGAGCAACGAGATGGAGACGACAAATACAAGCGAGGCTCGGACGCAGTAGAGAACCAGCTGCGCGAAGAGAGAAACAACTTGGAGATGGAAATACGCCGACTAAAGGTAACAACAATTTAATAATTGAACAAAATGAGGCGAATGATAGTCTTATAGAGCTTTGTCTTAAAACTGAACACTATCAACAGGATGATTTAGCAAAGGAGAGAAGTAAAGTGCGCGAGTTAGCCGGTGAGGGCACACGTAGAGCCATACAAGAGAGAAGTGCTGCAGAACAGCGTTATAATGCGCATTTCGATGAATTGCAGAATGATCTGGCAGCACAGTACGACAATGTGTCTAAATTGCAGGTAACTGAGGTATTTGCCTATGAAAAGACGTTCAAATCATCATTCAGGCCATAGTTCGAATTTCGAAGAACATTGGGGTCATTGGGGTCCTGGAAAGCGCAGTGTTAGCAGACCTAACTAGACAATGTCAGACGAGTTACAGAGTGTCTGGATACAGGTGGCGCAAGACCGAGACTGCAGGTGTCAAAGAGTGGACGTCTATCGGTTGATAAAGAAGAGGATAATATTATGATCAATTTGCACAGTACATAAAATAGCGCAGGAGATGTAATTACAAATTTTTAGTATTCAAAAGATTTAGAATAGCCTTCATTTCATACAGATGTTTTTAAGAATTAAAGTTTCATTAACAGCTAGATCTAGAGAGACAACGTCGGGAAGAAAATGATCTGAAACGTGAACTGTCGATGAAGAATGCTGCTGTCGAGGAATTGAAGATGGAACTTAAGAACAAAACAGGTAACAAAATAACAGAGACCTGATATTTTCTAAAACTTTTTCCTAATCGGTCACTCTAGAAAGAATGGTCATGGTTGCTGGGATGATTTGACGTCAATCATACTTGGTCTTCTTGTTTTTGGGTCGCAATACCTCCCATAAGAAGCTCCTAGTGTGGTTGGCAACATGATAGGAACACCATCTCCATCACCAACTTTTTCTGACCCTTCATCACCAAACGCTCAACTGACCCTCCATTTCTGGAAATGTGGCCCAAGAACTTCAGATTTTCAAAATCTACCAATACACATCTCGTTGGCTATAAGTGAAAACAATTGACTTAAGCTCACTTAAACTAAAATAATGTGCAGGATAATACACAAAAACAAATCCTAGAAAGATTGGATGAATCTATAATAAAAACTTTTTTATAGCATCTATCCAAGCGGATCTAGCGCAAGCTAATGCGGAGAAAGCTTCGCTTGAAGAAGAATTGGCCAGCGCTCGTCTCGCTATAGAAAGACAACAGCGTCAAGCAAAGCATGAAGTTAATCGGCTTAATTCAGAAGTAAGTGTTGCACAATATAATGTAGCTAAACATTCTATAATAACAAAATTTCTTTCTAACATCAGAATCGATCGCCGGTCCACTACTGAGCACAGATCTCCTCAAGAATGAGAAGGTTTTAAACTAGATTATATAGAAAAAATATTTTCCCTTATAGATCCAATCACTACGTCAACGTTTGGACCGAGCTGACGCAGATTTGGTCCATTCACGCAGGGAAAATTTGCGTTTGTCAGAGCAAATCTCCAATTTGGAAAAGGAGGTATTACATTTTTATTTTTAACAACATCTTTCAACGCTATGACAACTTTGATCATATAAAATAGGAAAATATATTTGATGAAATAAAAAAAAACTAAATTTCAACATCAATTAACTTAAGGATCAATAAGTGAAATAGAGGTAAAATACAAAAAGTTACACTTATGAAAAAACATATTTTTGATCCACAGTTGAACTTGAAGAACTTATCTCCGATATCACCAGAGAAAAACAAAAAGGAGAAAGAAATATCATCGATGCTGGAATCCATGGAGAATAAACATGGTTAGTTAAATTTTATTTGAAACATCATATTTAAGTTACGCCTTAAAGCTGTCGCTTTTCGAATGATTATTACCTCTATCAGTTAAAATTATATACAAATATTTGCTTACAGTATTGAAGACATCCACAATCATTCATTGGGTAAACTATTGATGTTTTGAAAGACTCCATCATTATTCTTTTCGAAACCCATACTACACTTCAAAACATTTATAATTTACCCTTTCATTATGGCGCTTGCATGAAATTTCATAGTTGAAAGGGCTTGATTCTTTCTTAACTTCAATAGTTTATTCATCAGATTGTTCATTGTCACCAAAAATTTTATATTCGATAAATAGAACTTCAACATAAATATATATCAAATTTGGAATGACTAAGTTTATAATGCAAAATACAATTAATTTTTTTTTTGAAAGTTAGTGGTTTTTTGAAACTTTCGGTTCAGTTTTCGGAAAGGTCTTAGAAAATTAATTTGGTTCCACAGCTAAGACAGTGGCTGAGTTGGAGTCCATGATACAATCCCAAAACAGTCTGATGGAGAAACTCACCAACGAATGTCGTTTGCTTACAAACAAGCTCGACGACGCAAATCGTAGGCACAAGTACGAAGTATTTTAAATTTTAACTGCATGCAAATAAATACTTAATTCCTTTGAACATTCTGAAGCACATTATAGAATCTCTTTTGAATTTTCTTACATTGCCATCATTACCCATCACACTCTTGCCTGACATTGAGACCAACGTAACTTTAAAATTGGTAAAATAAATGGTACAGTAACTGTATATGAAATCATTTGGTTTGATCGTATTGGCCCAATGCTGGCATGAAAATAATATGATATCCTAACGTCGTGCTGTGTTTTTATTGGTGACAGGCAGAGCGCAGAGTCGCAACCGTACAGACGAACCAATCAGAACACAGCGCGACCATTCAAGATCTCGAGAATCACCAATCACGACTCACCGTTCGGCGAGGCGCCATGCAAAAGAGTCCGATTCGTCGACTAACTATGCGCCAATAATCGTTGGCCCATTAACGACCAATCAGGATCTCACCGATGCTCACGGGGAGAAAATCTACAATTTACCACTGATGATTCAACAACCCTTTTTACGGGAGAAAAAGGATCCAATTAAAGTTGACATCAGTGTCAAACTAATTCCTAAACCAAGGAAAAGAGATAAAAAGAGACGTGAATCGCATGTTGAAGAGGTTGCTTCTCCAGATAGGAATAAGGGTGTGAAGAACAGTATTAGTATGGAAGTCTCTGATAGAAATGTTCACGTTTTAAAAGAAAGTGTAGAAATTGTTGATGTTAAAGATAAGGACTGTACTGATGTAACTGCAAGTGATAAAAATAGCACAGTAGTAGATGCAAGCATCGAGGAAAAGAATGCAAATAATTTAGTAACAAATCCAGTAAATACCCAAGATAAAACGTCAATAGATCAAATAAAAGTTGAAGATATAACACAACATAAGACAATGGAAGTTGTTGTGGATGATAATGTAAAAATTGATAGTGATTTAGAAATAGACATGGTTCCTGTGGATGAAGTTGAAGCTGTAAATGAAATAGTAGTACAAAATGAAACCGAATCAGTTTTAGATGAAAAGATCGAACAATAAATACGATTAATACGATACGATCTTCAAATATTTATAGTTTTCAGTGTTGTTTTGTTGAATGTTTCTCAAACTGCTAGAATGTTGTTGCCTGCTTTAGAAAATTTTGTTGTATCTAGTGATAATAAATGTTATGTTTTTCATCAAAAAAATTGTGCAATTCTGCTTTAATTAAATGTGTAATAATTTAATTAATCAGTTTGAAAATAGTTCTATCAATTATTACTTTTTAAGTTTTGTCAATGTGCTATATTAACTAGTATTATATAGTTTTAATATTCAAACGATAGTTATATTATTTTTATGGGTGATGATAGCAATTTTCAATAAAATATAATAAATGTTGTATTTCAATATGAACTATTTTTATCAATTTAATTTTTAGACAACGGCAATAAAAAGTACAATATTAAAATGAATTATTAAGTTATAAATGATAAATGATTCTCTTCAAATCTCAACTAATTGACCAAATAATTTCAGTTTTCAACTACGACGCACCGATCGCGTTGGAATATTGAGAAAAAATTGTTTGTGAATAACATCTTATTTGAGAGATTAATTTTATATTTCCAGTAACGTCACCGTTTACGAACAAAACTGATTTTTAAGAGCTTGCTCTGAGTAGGTTAATTTTTACTAGAGTGAGATTACGAAAAAAACTCAAAATTTCAGTTGTAATTTTGTCTAATTTTATCGAAATGCGCTAAAACATAATTAATTTACAAGGCCGTTGTCAGTTTCTAATGATACGACATAATAGATTCAAACTCTCATACACCCACAAACACTCTCTTTCAGAATGGAAAAATCACAGTTGCTTTGCAGAAACTCTGAACTTATGAGAAAACTGAGAAATTTATGGTCTTCTCATAAAAAATACTGCACCACCGCCATAGCACCTTATCGAAGCTACACTCCTCTCAGTGGATACCCAAGTAGCACGAGCTGTGACTTAGACCGCACTTACATGACCTCCACTCTTTATACAAATAGAAATAGATTTAGAGGTGCTAATGGATATAGTTATATTGGTCTCAGTAGAGATGATATTGGTAACTTGAGCAGAAATTTAAGTGATCTCTCATTAGATAAAATTGGCGATTCTGATGATGATCCTATTAAGGTAAGTAAAGAAAAAAGGAAAATTAAAAACCGTATATTCAGATGTATAAGAGATGTAGATTGGACAGTAGTTGGTTAGTGCATGGTAGTTAGTTTTTGCTTTTATACTATCATTAACAAGCATAAGAATTAGGTAGTGATTGATCTTCTTCATTATTCCAAATCTTTGGGTAATACTAATTTTATATACATTGAAAATTACGTTGTAATAATTAAACGAAAATGGCAATAATGAAAATTAAGCTGTCCTTTTTGTATAAAGATGGAAGACCTACGCAATTCAGTTTAAATTTATTTCAGCAATCGATTTGAACAGTATAATAGTTTTTCTTAAATCTGTCTCTTTCATAAATATGAAATGACATACTAATACGAAAATCGAATATGAATCAAAAGTATCATAATATTATACTTTATATATATCTGACATTCATTATGATTGCACGTTTTTGTGTGGCACTGGGGTGTTTGCGTGTTATCACGTGTGTGTGTGTGTTCAGGAAAGAACTGGCAACTATGCAGCGTCAAATAGAGCACCTGGGGCAATCTCTCCAGACTCCATACACGCACCCACCTAGCAGTTATCAAGGTATGTGGTTCAGGGAACTGACCAAAAGATTTTCTTCCAAATATGTATATTTTTGATATCTAACTAAAATCTTGCTTATTATCCTAAAACTCTTTCTGATAGCGAATTTAATAGTCATTAGGTTAATAGTGGTAGGTACCGTTTTGATAGAATTAGATTATATTTCGAGTTTTTTATTTTATATCTTGTCAGTTTCTACTCCATATACCAAAGCTATACCAATTTGTATCTTTTTCAGCATACTAATTTACAAAATATATTCACTTCTTTTTTTATCACAATTTGTTCTGTGTTAAATATCCAATTTTTAAATGTATAGAATCTGATAATAAACCTAAAAGTTAATTAATTCATCTCAATTCAAATTTTCATCATCACTGAATTTTTTTCCCATTTTGTATTTCACTTGACGATTCGTATAGGTCTCGCAAATCGTTTGTTCAGTGTCATCGTTCATAATAACTAACACAATGTTTAAATTATTTACAGCACCTACCTCGCACACACCCGCAACCAACAGAATACCACGTTCCCAAACCGGTACCGGACCCGACTATACCGGAACTGAGTCCACCGGAGACACCACATTCAGAGACCACAGAGTCGTTACAAATGTCCAAGGAGACCACCAAACAACAGGAGATATAGTCCAAGAAGACATACAAGAAACAAATAATACTACAGATAACTACCAAACGGAAGGTGCACAAGATTACAACACACAAGAAGTACACACACTCCCAGAACAAAATTACAGTAAAAAAGAAATTAAACCAATGAAAAAGTTATCTAAACAAAATTCAAGGGAGTCAAATAGTGGAGAAGTTAAACCTTTACATAAAAAATTATCAAAAGACGTTATACCGCCTCAACAAAGTATGGAGACGGATGACACGGGACATACAGAAAGCAAGGAATATGATATAAATGTTAATAAAGCAGAGATTGAACATGTACAAGAAGGGAATACAAATGACATGGAACAAGCCGAATACGAAACCGAAAATAACCCACTCGAAGAGGAACAAACACAACAATATGACAATCAATATAACGCACAAGAATATCAAAATTACGATCCAAATTATGAACAACCGCAACCAAATTACGAACAGCCAGAACAAAATTATGGACAACCGGAACAAAATTATGAACAACAGGATCCAAATTATGAACAACCACAATACACTGAGCAATATGAAAATTATGAACAATATCCTCAACAATATGTAGATCCTAACGCTCAATATGAAGGTCAGTATGAAAATTATCCCGCTGATGGAAATTATACCGAACAAGCTTATGATAATACGCAATATAACCCAGAATTTACAGAACAACAGTATTCCGAAAACGTTCCCGAACAAGCGATTGAATCTACTGATAACGTCCCACCTGCTGAATTGCCACAAGATTTACAAAAAGATAGTACACCTAAAGAAAAAGTAGCTAGCCAAAGTTAGCGTTAAATAGCTGTTAAGATCTCATTTTTTAAGTGCAATATTTTTGTTAAGTTAGCTTTAGTTTTGTTTAAGATTTCAAGTAGGTATTTGCGATTTCTTTATTTAATTAAATAACGCTTTTGATGTTAGAAATAATACAAAAAGTTTAAGAGATTTTTTTTATTACAATTATATTTACCTACTGCTAACAAAATTATTAGAACAATTCATTTTTATAATACTAAATTACATTTAGTCAATAATGTAGAATTATTAGGATATACATGCCGGATTTTATCTTCGATAAGAGCTTATGAATAATTTCTTTGAATATTCATATCACTTGTTTTAACAAAATAAAGAAGTTATATTGAAAGATGTATGGAGTTATTGAAAAATGCCATTATTTGCTCAATACAATAGAGTTTATAGAAAATTATTTGTGTTTTATTGGACTTACTTAAATAACCGTCCAAGTGCGAATTGAAGTTCCCAACCTTGTGAGGATTGTATTAATTAGGTATGTAGGTACTAGTTGATCAGCATTGGGCGCAGTTTTATTCCAGAGTTCCTATAGAGTACTTATAGCCTTCCAATTCCATTACAAGATCCTGGATAATTCGAGTAGACACTCGACGAATTACAAACTTACGTAGTTTCATTAGAGTTTCTATAGCTAATCTGATGATGGAGTAGAAACTCCATCATCAGATTAGCTCTAAGCTCACAGTCACGATAATATTGCATTGGCATCCAATTTACATGTACGGCATGCAAAATCTCAGCTCAATTGGAAACTGGGAAGTGCAATACCACATTCAGTTTTCATGAGACCATCGATCTTTACATTAAATAAAATTTTTAACATAGTGACTACCTCAGGCCGTTTCTGAGAAAAAGTCGTTGACACGGACAGACTGCAGACAGAAGAACAACGAATTTTATATTTTATTTGAAATCATGGTCAATTATAGAGGTTGGTGCCCCATTTGCAATATTATTAGTTCCAGATACATTCATATCTATGCGTAGCGCCAAGATGGTGTCAATCAAATCCAAAATGGCGTCAATCAAATAGTCCAAAAAAAGAAATCATAGCAGCAAGTCCAGTGTTAATCATAGATTAAATATGTACCCTACTTATATAGGTAGGTACCTACCTATCTTCATGGTTGGCTGTTTGATTTTGACTTTGATAATCTTGAAAATGTTTTGACGTTTCACGTTTGACAGAAGCGGTTAAGGTTAGGCGTTTTTATTTTTATTATTATGTATATTATTTATTTCCCGTAAATAATATGCATCGTAACTTATTGCCTATCTATAATTGAATACTCAATATTTATAGGAGAATAATAAGCACAGATTGCGTCATCAGTAAGATAAAATAATAAAATGGTGTGTGAGAAATGTGAGAAAAAATTAGGCCGTGTAATTACACCCGATCCGTGGAAAACGGGGGCTCGAAACACAGTCGAATCTGGCGGTAGAAAAGTTGGTGAAAACAAGGCTTTGACCGCCAAAAAAGGACGCTATAACCCTTACACTTCGAAGTTCCAAGAGTGCAAGTAAGAAGTGCAAAATTATCTATTTTAATTTTATGCAAGCCAACTTGTTGCTCAGAAATTCAGAAAGTAGTCTGCTCGGAAACTCAGTTGCTCAAAAGACAATGTGTTAAAATATGTAATGCATCATTTACACCAAATGACAACAAATGATTGCACTTTTTGTAGATTTTAATACTTATTTTTATTTTATCAAAATTTTTACTTACCCATTAAAACCTACATTTTAAACTATAAAGGACTATGGCACATCAACATTTCGGGGGAATATAACATATTAACTTCAATTATACGTTATTTTTCTTGGAAATACCAACTTACTCTAGTCCTTTATAGTTTAAAATATAGTTTGTAATAAAAAACTCAAATTAGGTAAAAATGTTGCTCATAATAATTCTTCGGCCATAGCTGGATATGTCTTCACAAAAATACTTACTGCTGGTTTAGATTAATAGCATGTTATTCATCATAGAATTTTTGTTTTTCAGAATCTGTCGGACAAAAGTGCATCAAGTGGGCTCTCACTACTGCCAAGCATGTGCCTACAAGAAAGGCATCTGTGCAATGTGCGGCAAAAAGATATTGGACACTTCTAATTATAGGCAAAGTTCTACTTAGTCGGTGTAAAACTGTTTTATAGGTAAAAATTGTAATAATTGTACCAAGTGAATTTTACCAGTTCGTACCCCAACTTTTGCGTTAATGTCATACCCGCACCTAGTACAAACTTTTCGCTTATTTGGAGGGAATTGGAAGATATTATTCAACTTCAACTTGACTGATATTCTTTTTAAACAAAAAATGTTAAAGGTACAGACTAAAAACTGATAGGTCAGTGGTTCAACCCTATTGAGTATGACCATATTGTCTTAGCCACTCTTAATAAGCTTTCCACACTTTGGGAGGGGAGAGGAGAACAATAGTTAAGTTCAGCTTGGCTAAAAATCTTATTGGTTAATACTTCATGAAATGTACTAGTTGATGCCCGCAGCTTCGCTCGCGTGGATTGAGGTTTTTTAATTTTCCGGGATAAAAAGAAGCCTGTGTTACTCTCCCAGTCCTCAACTATACCGGTGCAAAAAATCGTGTAAAACCGTTGCTTTGTTGCGGCGTGATTGAAGGACAAATCAACAAACACACTTCGTATTTATAATATTAGTAAGGATAGTAAGGATTTAATTGATGGTGAAACCCCTATTAAAATCTATTGAAAAGTGTAACTGTGTGTGTTATATATGAATCCATACAAAGGAGGATTGGTACTTTTTACTATTTAGTACCAATTTCACCATTACTAAGAAATGTTTTACCAAGGAGTATTGAAAATCTCAAAATGCAAAATTTTGTATTTAAACTTTGCTCAGCTGTGGTGAAATTGGCTCTTAGAGAATAAAGCAATGTATATATTTTTAGATTAAGAATTATGATATACTAAGACCTTATGTACAAAAGTAGGTATTAACTTAATTTTAATATAATATTATTATAAACAAATAGGTTTGGTAGTTTCGCTTTTTTCAGTTTTGTCCCAACCCAGAATATTGTTAATAACATAGGTTCTTTAAAAATCTAAATGATTTACTGTGTTAGTTTTTTAATACATGAAAATTTACTAAAAGAATTTGGTTTTATTTGATTTAAAATTAGTTAGTAATATTGTAAAGTAAGTGCAAATACAGTGAAATCTAACAGTCATAAGGCCAATATCGAAAGTAAATTCCTATAAATTTTAAACATTGGCTACAAAATTTTCATTATAAAAAATTAATTGAAAAACGTGCACTTAGTAACTAACTTGATAATAGAAAAGATTTACTTGGGTAATCGAAAAACTGAACATGAGTTTTTTCAGTTCTAACTTAATTCTTTTATTGATACTTGTGGTAAGTAAACAATTTTGAGTTTTATTGAAGGACTAGCTTTTGCCCGCAGCTTCGCTCACGTTAAATACGATTTTTTAATCCACTGAGGGCTGAAATTTTCAAAAATTCCGAAAAGACGTGCCGCCAAGCGATTTAGCGTTCCGGTACAATGGCGTGTAGAAACCGATTATGGGGTATGGATTGAATCTACACTGTACCATACCTGTTCCAAGTTAGCCCGCTACCAGAGACAATTCAGAAATTATAAATTCCCAAATTGCGCCCGCCGGGAATCGAACCCGAGACCTCCCAGTTATAGGACCACAGCGCTCACCACTGCGCCAGGGAGGTCGTCTAAATCTATATATATAATTCAAAGTCCTGACTGACTGACTGAGATATTAACGCACAGCCTAAACTACTGAAGTGAGAAACTTGAAATTTTTACAGTTGGTTCCTTTTATGACGTAGGCGTACACTAAGAAAGGATTATTGGAAATTCCACCCCTAAGGGGTTTAAATAGGGGATGGAAGTTTATATGAAACTCCGTCATTTTTCAAGCTGTTTCCATCAAAGTTGGTATTTGAGCTTTCAGTTAAAAATAAAGAAGTACGTGTGTCACAGTTTTTGAAAATTCCACCCCAAAATCTAATTCCACGCGGACGAAGTCGCGGGGGCAAAAGCTAGTCGTTAAAAACTAAAAACTAAAAAAACTAAATTTTTATTTCCACTTTCCAGACATCTTTAGAAATAACATCATCAAAAAATAGAATGATTTTAAGGAGCGAATTACCAAAAAATGTTCAAATAAAACGCTCGTACGTCAATCTGCTGAACTCCTTGATCAAAGTCAACCAAGAAAGGGTCGCAGCGTTGAAGAAACTGTATGTCTTGAACAGCGTAACATATGGCAAGGATGGCTTGAGGAGTACCATCGAAAATAAGCTTGAAGACTTTGATAAAATGGAGGAGAGATTGATAAGCACATTGAAACATATTCTGGACAATGTAAGAACTATTCCACCGTACCGTAGAACAAAGTCTCATCTGCTAAATTCACAACTTGAAATTTGAGCCTTAAAAGTCACATCTGTAAGGCTCAAATCTCAAGTTATGAATTTAGCAGATGAGACTGTTCTACGGAACGGTCGTATTATGTAGTAGGTATATTCTTGTAATTCACGAGGGCGCGTGACCTTTACTTGTGGTTACCGCGTTGTGTGCATGCACATTGCGTATGTGTGCGTGCCTGTCAGGAGCCTAGGTGGGAGAGTTCAGGCGCGAGCAAGCTCTCGCTCATACTTATACAGATACGACACGCACACAACCATGAGCCACGCGCCCTCGTGAATTGCATGAACTATACCTAATAAAATAAATTTGTAGACAAGGTTATAATTATTAAAGGTTTTTGACGACCCCCCTGGCGCAGTGGTGAAGGATGTGGTCTTATAATTGGGAGGTCTCGAGTTCGATTACCAGCCGAGGAAATTTGGTAATTTATAATTTCTGAATTGACTCTGGTCTGGTCTAGTGGGAGGCTTTGGCCGTTGCTAGTTACCACCCTCCCGCCAAAGACGTGCCGCCAAGCGATTTAGCGTTCCGGCACGATGGCGTGTAGAAACTGATTAGGGGTTTGGGTTGAATGTACAGTGCCATACCCCTTCCATGTTAGCCCGCTACTATCTTAGACTGCATCGTCACTTACCATCAGGTGAAATTGCAGTCAAGGACTAACCTGTTATCGAATAAAAAAACGATGTGGTTTCTCGTACAAAGGCGTAAGCGACGCGTTAAGCATAGAGCATAGAATGATCTTATTGCACTGACAATGATATCATTGTTCAATGTTTAAAAAAAAACTTGAGAGATGTCAAGGGACACCCGGATGAAACGAAGTTCAATGCGAAATAGAAATGAAAATATCTGGCTTGCTTTCTATAAGAGAGAGAGAGACAGACAGAGAAACATGAGAGAGAACTATAGCAAAAAGTGTCGTGACAACTTTTCGTAAGAATTTTTTCCGTCTAGCCCCCTTTCACAACGCGCGATAAGGAACTTCGTTCCAAAAAGATTAAAAACTATAGTTTTTTTTACAGTTGAAACCAACACCCACAGCAACAATTGACGAAAGCGAAGTCGATGAACTCCTCCAAAATAACGATCACATTTTCGTAATTCCAATTGAAAGTGACAATAATGACGAAAAAGAAATAAACAATCAACAAGAAACAAATAAAGCTAAAAACATTTTACGTAATAAAGATTCTGATAACGATAGCAAAGATAAATCTAATGACAAGAGTGGTTCTAAAGATGATAGTAAATCAAGTGAAGAATCTCTAAATGAAGTTAGGAATAATGGAACTCAAAGTAGAAGTTATTTCTATGAGTATGGATGCGGTAGGGGAAGAGTTAGATGTATTAAAGCTTGCAAAGAAGCTTACAGATATGCCTGTGATTACTACTATTGTAAGAGCGGTCTTAGAAGCGAATTGAGAAGTTCTTGTAAAACTGAATGTCGAGCGTGGTTTTATTAAATACAATTATGTAGATTATGTAGGTATTTGTGTTTTATTTTAACGACCTCCTTGGCGCAGTGGTGAGCGCTGTGTTCTTATAACTGGGAGGTCTCGGGTTCGATTCCCGGCGGGGGTAATTTAGGAATTTATTATTTCTAAATTGTCTCTGGTCTGGTCTGGTGGGAGGCTTTGGCCGTAGCTAGTTACCACCCTACCGTCAAAGACGTGCCGCCAAGAGATTAAGCGTTCCGGCACGATGGCGTGTAGAAACCGATTAGGGGTATGGGTTGAATTTACACTGCTATAGCCCTCCCAAGTTAGCCCACTACCATCTTAGACTGCATCGTCACTTACCATCAGGTGAGATCGCAGTCAAGGGCTATCTTGTCATCGAATAAAAAAAAAGCATTTCTCTCAATTAATCGTATTGATACATTTAAGACACTATTGATCAGAGTGATTAACATTTCCTGGTAGCAATTTAAATTAAAGAGAAATTAATAAAATAAAGCCGTAACTAAAAACAATACTACGATATGTACGCGATCAAATACTTAATGAGAAACAAGAAAAAGATGAATTACAAAATCAATTTGATATAAAAAATAAAATTAAAAACGCAAATTAATAGTCTCATATATTGATAGTAATAAAAAAAGACGTTTGGCACTCGGGGACTACCGCGGTGAAGCTATTGCATAGCATTTTTTGTCAACGCCATCTAGCGGTGAGAGGAGTCCCGTGTCAGGTTATTTTTGTTACGGAATTTCTGGATTCGGTCTCCACGCTCAAGGCCCGCGATAGAAGCTATGCAATAGCTTAAAAATAGATAACACAGACAAAGTGATTTCTGAAAAGATCGAAGATGAAAAAGTAAAGATGTTTTAAAAGACTTCTTATGACTAACCAATCATAAAAAATAATTAAAACTATGAAAGTAATAAGGATAATGATAATGAAGTTGTAAGGTTTTATGGCTTGAACCAACAACGATTTAACAACAAAAAGTTATTAAGCTTGTATCTTTTTTTTTTACAAAAAGGGAATTTAAGTATGACTTTACTCAACAGCCTAATTTTAATATCGATTGTATTCATTTGTTTAGTGAGTGTTAAGATTTTGATTTAGGTACAATTTGTTGTAGGTAAAACCATATTTACCATATAAACCATAGATTTAATTTTTTACTCTTTTGTCGAAATTATAGATCTACAACGCACACGCAAATAAGGACACTAAATTGCGTAAGACAAACGCTTCGCCTAGTCACGGTCAAAAGTGGTATCATCCAGGTTCAGGAATCATTTTAGTACGTATAAGTTTTGTATTTATATTAATAAGTTGATAACTGTGTCAAGAAAACAGAAACTCCTCGAATAATGAGAAAATTAAGCTTTTACTTTTGTAGATTTTTCCACACTATTTTACCCATTGTCTTATAACATTATCCATTCTAATTGACGTTATAAATCCGAAAGTAACTCTTGTCTGTCTGAAAACTGTTCACAATTAAATTGCAAAACCGATTTTGGCAGAAGTGTCAGATTTTTTTTTACTTAGCTTATCTTCATGGATTATTCAACAAAATCTAAATGTTATTTTTGATTTGTTCAAAAACATGCTTTTCAAGTACTCTTATGGGCACTGTTATTGCCACAATTGATGATTTGTTACAGCCAAAACCCAAATATCCAAACGACATCGCCAAACTAATTTACATATCGTCTGAAAGTGATTCAAGCGACCAAAATCGGGAAGAAATACGTCGAAGAGCACAAAGCTCTGACTCCGAACAATACAACAGTACAGAAATAGAAAAAGTCATCTTCCTCCCAAATAATACGCACAAATATATTAAAACTGCTGAAGTCATAGATTCAACGGACGAAGATGTCAAAGATGAAAAGACTCCAAGTTTAAGGGAAACGGAGGAACTAAAATGTATAGATGCTTGTGAAGAAGTACTTGGTAATGTGTGTGATGCACACAGATGCGGGAATAAAGAGCGGCACGTGTTCGAAAAAGAGTGTTTCAGTGCTTGTGAGAGTCGTTTTAGATAATAAAGAGTTTAATATTCTGTCTATGGTTTCATTTATTTAAAAAATATCTCTATTAAAGAACCTTCACTATGATATAATCGATGTTTTGCTTTAGTCAAAGTCAGTGACTTTTAACCGCAGTAATCTTTCTGTGGTAATCGTCTTAAGAAATTAAAAATGGCTGTCAGCATGGCATGTAGAAAGAATTTTCTTTTGTAAAGTAATAGTAATAGTAATAGTACATAATAGTAATAGTTGTAGTTTAATAACTAATAACAAGTGTAATTTCGAGAAAGTGTAATGAAATTAGTATTTTTTTTTTATTCGATGACAAGATAGCCCTTGACTGCGATCTCACCTGATGGTAAGTGACGATGCAGTCTAAGATGGTAGCGGGCTAACTTGGAAGGGGTATAGCAGTATATATTCAACCCATACCCCTAATCGGTTTCTACACGCCATCGTGCCGGAACGCTAAATCGCTTGGCGGTACGTTTTTGCCGGTAGGGTGGTAACTAGCCACGGCCAAAGCCTCCCACCAGACCAGACCAGAGACAATTTAGAAATTATAAAGTCCTAAATTGCCCCCGCCGGGAATCGAACCCGAGACCTCCCAGTTATAAGACCACAGTGCTCACCACTGCGCCAGGGAGGTCGTCAAAAAACTTTTCCTCTATGTACTCTTCCTAATAAAATTATGTTAACTATAAGTCAATGTCAATGTAGGCAACAATTTTTCATATAAATAATTTCAAAAAACGTCTTTCTTACAGCCTACAGACTATTTTATTTTATTGATTTAATTCATATTACAATAAAAGCTGTTTTCTTTACTCTGATGTTTCAATACTGGAAACGGTTCCCACAAATTTTGATTTGCAGTTTCTTTTGCATTCCTTTTTGAAATCCCGTTTCATTCTACGTCTACACTTGTATGAACTACAGACGATCTTGTAGGCGCTTTTACAAGCCGATGTACAAGTTCTAGAAGCTTTTTTATCGCAGGAAGTCCGCCATCTTTTCCGTAGCATATTCTTTTGGGCGCTGTTCAGATTCAAATCGCTTATTTCTAAATCGGAATTGTCGATTTCACCGTCGTCTATTTCCCTTGAGCCGGTTCTTTCATCTTCTGAATCTGGCGCATCGATTTTTTCATCGTCTAAATCAGAAGAGTCAACTTCACCTGTTCTGTCTATCTCAGCCAGATTGTATCCTTGGATGGCATTCTTGGATTTTTTAGGGGGATTGTGTTTATTTTTCGGTTCCAAATAGTTATTCTGTGAAACATTAATCACATTAATATTATAAAGACAAAATTTTGTGTGTGATCACAGGAAACTAACACCGACGGACTGACAAAATAAGACGTAGGGAGCGATGGATACAAGCGGCTCAAGCCTGAGGCATGTGGAAGTTTATGTAAGATACCTATGTCTATATATTGTTAATATGCCATCTGTCGGTTGTCATCTCAACTAAACTTCTACCTAATACTATAAAAAAAAACTTCTACCTACTTAGATAGTAGGTAGGTAGGTAATGGTGCCAATTAAATAGAATTTTCTACATAAATCTATTTACTTACTTGCAAGATCATGAAGTTATTTTTTTCTGGTAAAAACTCATCTGAATCGTAAACATTTTGTAATAAAAAGGTATCATCTGGCTTTAAATATATCTTTGAAGAACATAATTTCTGAAATAGGAATTGAAGAACATAAATTCATGAGTTAATTAACTTATCGCAAGACCTGTCTAAAAACGATCTATAGGTTCTAGAAATATACTATAATACTGAAATACTATATATTATACTGAAATATATACTTGTAATTGAAATATATACTAATAATTACTTGTATAGACAAGTTTAAAAAAAATTACTTAAGTACCTAATAAATCTTACCAGGTTAAATAAAATCGATTGTGCAAAAATCAATCCTCGCAGAATCTGCATCGTTAACTATTTTTTAACTTATAAACTTCTAAGTCGCGTAGTGAAATTTAATTTTTTATTCGAGTTTTATCTAGGTATTGCAGTAATAACTTATTGTTTTTTTGTTTTGATGGATTGCTTTAACTGTATTCATTTATACATGTAAAATGTTGCTGTTTGTTAGTCTGACTAAAACTCAAAAACGGCTTGGCCGATTTCTTTTCTTTTATTCGCTCTAAATACAGGGGTGGTTTAAAAAGAAAAGAACAGCTGAAAAATCAAAAAATCAAAAATGGTAAGCTTGTATACGAATCACCACTTCAGTTTACTTTTAATAGATGGCGGGAGCGAAGCCGCGGGTAAGAGCTCGTATACAAATATAAAAACACAGTCATACACACGCAATCAATTTCTTATATGTGCAAACTTAAATATAATTAAGTAACGGATCGACACTTAATTCGAAAGCCTACTGTTTTTTCTATGGAGTATGCCAGTATGGTGTAGGACAGTTCAAAATAGAAGGTAACTAAATTTATACAATATTGCTGCAGTCATATGGTTTAAATAACGAAAATATAATACTTACTTTGAGACTCATTAGAGGCTACCTTCGTTGTGAGACTTATTAGGGGCTACTTACGTCGTAAGACTTACAAGGGGCTACCCATGTTATGAGACTCATTAGGGGCTACCTTTGTTATGACTCATTAGGGGCTACCTTCATTATGATTCTCATTAGGGGCTTCCTTCGTTATGATTCTCATTAGGGGCTACATTCGTTATTAATCATTAGAGACTACCTTCGTTATTATTCTCATTAGGGGCTACATTCGTTATTACTCATTAGAGACTACCTTCGTTATGATTCTCATTAGGGGCTACATTCGTTATTAATCATTAGAGACTACCTTCGTTATTATTCTCATTAGGGGCTACATTCGTTATTACTCATTAGAGACTACCTTCGTTATGATTCTCATTAGGGGCTACATTCGTTATTACTCATTAGAGACTACCTTCGTTATGATTCTCATTAGGGGCTACATTCGTTATTACTCATTAGAGACTACCTTCGTTATGATTCTCATTAGGGGCTTCCTTCGTTATTACTCATTAGAGACTACCTTCGTTATGATTCTCATTAGACAAATTAGACAAAAAAATAAAACATTGGAAAACTTTAAAATTCGTCTTTATTTTTTTAATATACATCAATAAAATACATTTTTGTATAATTAATAAATTGTGATAACTTGTTAATTAATGCGCGAATGCGATATACTTAGTTATAATACAATATTGTAACATTTAATACAAAATATTAATAAACAAACAAAAATGATCACAAAAAATACCAGTAAGTATACTTATACGTATTTAAATACGAATCATTAAAATAATAATATCATAGACTAAGGAAAAAGAAAAAAAAACCTGTACACTCAGGTAAGCCCAGATATCACTGACCTCTATAATAATTAATTAATCTGTGATTAATACAGGTCTGGTTGTCCTTATACAAATAATTTGAAGACGACAAAAACGAAATAAACGTTAATATATAAGTCTATGGCCCTCACTGATTTTAGTTCCTTAGAAATTCGCCAAAATAGCGTCATTCAAGTAGGCCAAGCCTGTCCAGTTTTAATCATAGATTAAATATAGTGGTCAGTGCCAGATATGCCTGGTTATTTTATTTAAATTCTTTTGTCTTAATAATATTAAGTAACTAGCCAATACATTTTTAAGATAGACCAGAAAAAATTTAAGTATAGGTTGATCATTCAATATGTTTTTTTTACTGAATAGGTAGGTATCTACTTTTCAGTCTGCCCAAATAGCTCAAGTGTTTAAAAATCAGACATGTCTGTTAACTTTAGGCGTTTATCTCTTTCCTTATGTCTTAATGAAATAATAAGTCGTTCACACGACATTTGAGAACTTAAAATAAAAATTTATTCAATGTTTCATTATTTCATACATAGGGATCGAATAAATCGAATAAAAATACAATAAAAAAGTTGAATACCATTACTAATTGATATTAAATCTCCTTTAAGTAAAGCAGTTTTTTTGTGTTGTATTGTGTTTTTGA
This sequence comes from Hipparchia semele, assembly GCA_933228805.2. Lineage (NCBI taxonomy): Eukaryota > Metazoa > Arthropoda > Insecta > Lepidoptera > Nymphalidae > Hipparchia > Hipparchia semele. The sequence goes on along the minus strand of OW121733.1, from coordinate 4,773,225 downwards.
AATGCAGCCTGCATTATAAAACACAATACACCAACATAAAAAAAAAATTGGAAGACTACCAACACTTCAACGTAATAAACCTATTAAAAATGTAATAGGTACATTTCTATTGGTATTTTGTTAAATAAATATTTTACACTTAAGTAACTGCTGCTTGTTAATTTCTGTCTTATCTCTTTTAACACTATATTAAAAATATTATATTATGTTACATGGTAATACTTATCGGACGGAATGTTGAAAACAATAATATTTAATGGATTATGGTTATTAATATATTTATAATCGAATTGTGACCCATAAGCTACCATCAATTATACATCGATTTCACAACCCTAAAAACAGTATATCATATATTTTATATTCAATTTTATTAATTTTAAAATTTATAAGGCACATTTTCTTCGTTTCGATACATTTTCAAACAAAATATTTAGTATATTGACATCAATAAACAAATAATTTATCTTCTGGCACTTACGTCGTTTATTCAATAGAAATCTCAAGTGATTTACAACTAATTAATTTACAGTAGACATGAGTTATTATTTAACGCCAATAAAATTAAATCCTTCAAAGTTATGACAGTATATAATTTAAAGTATGGCCAACGAAAACGATACAATAACCTTCACAAAGTAATCGAATAGGTAACACCTACAAATTGAATGTTGCCTATCTTAAAAATAAATTATTTCTTGCTAATTTTATTATTATTGGAGGGTCTTCTAAAATGTGAAATACTCGTCTACATACGATAACCATTTTAAATGATCTATTAAACTACTAAAAGTTCGTTAAGGCCCAAGAGACGGGTCTGCCCGCGAAATTCAAATTTAATTTGGTTTTTCGCAATTTGTAAACTAATACGACGAAGTAGGCTTATGGTATTCAAATTGCGCCAATGGCAGTATCATCTCCACAGGTTTATATACTAATCTTTACGTGAAAGTATCCAGTTTAAGAAATTAGTCAAAATAATGAGTTTGACGTGAGCTACTGACAAATTAGTCGTTATTTTGATTCATCTTTGTTCTTGTATCACTTTTCCTTGATCATTGCTTATTTAAGTACCTACGTAAATTTATAATCTTCCACCACTCGGACTTCTAGAACTACTTTTGATGGAAGTAACTGATATGTTGCCAGAACTACCGCTTAACCCGGGAGGGGGTGATCGAGGTAACGAAAAGGTTTTGTCCGAAAGGTTCTCTTGACTTAGCGACTTCTGTGTAGCGAAAACCGGAATTTTGGACGAGACGAAACCCGTAAAAGGTTTCTTCTCGGACGTTTTTACTGGAATGTTCGAAGGTTTGGCAGAAATCATAGGCTTTTGGCTCGAAACTGGTTGATCGCTGGGTGCTCGTAATTGCATTTGGTCGAGTTGTGAAAGGCGTCTGTTTTCTAGGTCCGTACTCGTTACGATAGTGCCTTTTGGAGATTCGTAAGTTGCTGTGCGGAATTTGATATGACTGTTTCTAGGTAAATCGAAATCGGAATGTCGTTTCTTTGGTTCGTTTGTGCTTTGACTCGTTCGTTTTATCACTTCGGCTTGGTGTCTCGCAGAGTGGTACCTCTCATTGGTAATGAAATCGTTCAGCATTTCGATATCCAACTCGTATGTTAGGAGTGGCTCTTCGTATTGCCGAATAGACGGCGGTGTCCTTTGTCTGCTGGACAGTTTACTTATTTCCTTAATTAAATCTGACTTCTGTTGTGCATATTTCTCCGTTTTAGGTGTTACCACTTGGATCTCTGTTACGTGATCCTTTTGGGTGTCCTCTTTAGATTCTACAGCGCGAAATTTGTTATCAGTCGTCATTGTCGATGGGTTGATAGTGTATCTTGTTTTGGTCACCTCAACCGCGTCTTGGTTTGAGCTAGTTCTGTCTTCCAGATCTTGAATTACTCTTATTCCCATCCGAGATAGTTCCTCGCTTGATTTTTGCGCCATAAAACTGGAGTCGCTCTGTATTTTTTCCATCAATGCCTTCGCTTGATCTTCATCCATTTCTGTTGTATTTAAAATTATAGTTTCAGTTCTTGTGTAAGATGGTTCTGTTGTCGTGAAATGTATGTTAGGATTTTGTCTTTTTATTTCTTCGAGCACTTTCCTGTCTATTTCTTTTACATTGGTGCCTTCTTCTAACTCTAACTCATTTATATCCCCGCCTCCTTTCATAACTCCGAAAGTAACCTGTTCCACTTGAAGCGGGGCTTCCATTTTACTCGTTATGTATCTCGTTGATATTTGCTCAACGTTTTGAGTAACTACTTTATTGCCATATTCATCTTCAGTAACATTAACTGTAACAGTTTTTTGTACAGGCTCTTGTTTCATTGTTAAAGAAACGTTTGGCGGTTCCATGTATAGCGTTCTTGTTTCTTTAGCTTCACTTCGACTTTTTGTGTCTTCGACCAAATCAGGTACAAGTCGCAAGCTCGTTTCACCTATCTCTATATTTTTTGTATATGAATTACGTTTGGTATCTGAAGCTAAATTCTTATCATCGGTTGATATAGTCACAATATTAGTTCTTTGGACATCGCGTCTGTTTTTAGAATCGGACCATTCGGTCGAAAATGTTTCCTGAGGTTTTTTGATTAACTTCAAGCTATTATTGTTTGAACCAACTCTGATATTACTAACGAATTCATCATAGTCTTTTGGTTTTGTGGTTGTTGTTGTTGATTGAGATGTTTTCAAATCAAAGTTTACAATATCTGGCTGATGTATCTGATTAGCTGATTTGAATGAATCGGTCATTGCTGGTACATCTTTACTTGATGACGTTGTCGCTTCTTGCTTTTGGGTTGACTGGTCAATGTGAACATTAAAAATAGGGTTCTTAGCTAAAAGCTTCTTCATCATTTCAGATTTAGGTCTTTCTAAACTGTTAACATATGAGCTACGAGACACTTTCATATCATCCGGAATGTTTGTATCATAAGTCATAGTAAGTTTCTCTTCATACTTTACCGGTGATGTCTTAGTAGCTTCCGTGGCCGTATTTGTTTCATGACTGCTATCGAGTGAACTCGTATTGCTACCGTCGGAAGTAGATTTAGCGAATTCAGATACGAGTTTTAAATGGACTTTCAGATTTTCATCCATTATTCTTCGTGCTAAATGATCTGAAGTTTCATGCGGTCCACTCTCTTGGGTTGATTCAAAATTGGTTTGGGGTTTTCTCAAAACTATTTCTTGTAAATCGTGTTTACCTGATTCTACAGAACTATTAGATCCTTTAACAATAGCATCTTCCAGAGTCCCAAATTCCGACCCTTTCTTAAGACGATTTCTTTGGAATGTATTTAAACCTTCTAAAGCAGATGTTTTTGCTATATTCAAGCTAAGACGAGGTTCTTTTTGTTTAATAACTATACCTTTGTCGGACTCTATATCGGGTAAAATATCTTCGGAACCAGAATCAAAGAATGTTGTCTCTACCACTGACATAGCTTTTCTCTTTTTAGGCGAAAGTGTACTTTCTTGGATTTCGGCATCATCTGCCGATATATCCAAGCTTTGCGCTCTTTCTAATGTTCCTGTTGATGGTTTACTTGTTTTGGCTCTTAAGTCAAATCTTGATAAATCACCTAGTGAAGCTGCTTTGCGTTCATTTTCATCTAATAATGAGGTATCATCTGAAGCGGAACGCACTGTCTCATTTAATGGAGAACTATGAATAGTTATATCACTATTATTTAATTCAATAGTGGTAGATCTATTATCACTTTTATCGCTATTGTTTAATGATACCACGGAATGTACATCTTGATTAGATGAGAGATTCGATTTAGAATCTTCAAAGAAATTATTTAGTGAGTCACTTTCTCGCTTGAAAGGCTTTGAAACAATATCATCAATGTCATCTTGACTAAAATTAATGGATTCCTCAAGGCGAGGTTTAGTTTTATTAACTTTTGGTGTTGATGTATTGTATGAGGTAATAGATTTGTTGGATGTTAAGGAGGTCTCATGTAAAAGACTGGAATGATGCTTTTCATTCTTTAAGAAATCATTCATATTTTTCATTTGCTCTAAAATGCTGTCATCGCTTTTATTTTTCTCTGGATCAGGAGGCGATGGTGCTTTGCCTTTAGATTTCTTGGTAGGTTTTGGCACTTCTTCTTTTTTATGTTCGACTTTTTCTTTTTCTTGGATCAAATCTGCTGAACTTTTTCTATTACTTCTTGCCGCTTTAGCGGCATCAAACATATGTTGAGGTAACTCTTGAGGGATACCGTTCTCATCACGTTTTATTCCGCTAGAATTTAAATCACTTCTATTAAAAGATGATGAGAAAGACGTATCAGATGTTTTCGAAGCTTCATGGCTGATATTTGAATCAGATTCATTCGTTTTTACCCTTGCATTTGGTATGGGTGGTGCTAATTTTTCCCTTCGCTTAGCAACGACCGGTTTCTTTTGTTCTGCCTCATTTTCGAGTTTAATTTGAGCTATGGGAGCAAGCTTTTGTGGCTCTGGTTTGTCTGGCTCGTCGACTGCTTTCTTCTCAAGTACCACAGCACCGTTCTCAACACCTTTTTGTTTTAAAACTCCATCATCAGGAACATTGGGTGGTAGTACTCTTATACCGAACTTCATACCTCTTTTTGGATCGTATTCCCTCTTTTGCACTTCTGCGTGATCTAAATTATGTCCTACGCCGTTTTCTGGTTGTATTATTTGAATGTCGCTACCCGTTGAGTTTCTGTTCTTATTTCTATCAGGTTTGTTGAGAACTGGTGGAATTTCTGAGTGTCTTTTGTTTGCGAGCTTCAAATTCTTTTCGTTCTCTCTTTCTAATGTTGTGGGTCCATCCTTTTTCTCTTTCTTATTTCTTTCTAACGTGGTAGGAATTATCTTTTCAGTGATGATCTTCTTTATGCCCCCTTTTCCATGCTTCGTTTCGAGTGTAGAGTTGTTTGAATGCGATGTGTTTGGAGATCTTGGGGGGTGTAAGAGCTTGCCTTCTTTCTCCAGCTGAAATTAAAAAAAAAAACAAGCTTTTAAAACTGTCCTGAATCTTTTACAATTTATGAAATAAAGGACGCGTACGTAGAGGAAAAATAATAGGAACATTTGTAATCCTCAAACCCACATCAAAGCATCCTTGTGACTTTCAACTCCTCCTAACCTTTTACCTGACAGTAGGTAGTTTGCTTTAGCTTGCAGAATAATCTTTAAAATGTAATTATAAGAATAATATCTTTGAAACTACAGTGTCACTTACGACGTTCTTGAATCGAACGTAAAACAATAGCTATACGACATTCCAGAGCGTAGGCGACATGATTGTATTCCAAACAAGACAAACTTATTGAATAATATCTTATCCTAACATTATTGTCAGACGATAAACATCCTTGCAATGTTTATAATAGATCTCTAAATACAGTGCGTTGTTTTGATTCTTACATCTGTATTGATCTGAACTTGTGCTATTAACCATTTTTAATAGGTGCCCATTTTTATAATAACAGTTTGGCATTCAGGGGTCAATCGAAATTGGCAAGCTGTTATGAGTAATGTGTAATTTGTATGGGAAATGATAATGTATGAAGTTATGCATGCCTTTACTCTGATTTATGGTAGGGACTCCATATTTTTTGCTCCATGTTTGCTTCAATGAAATTGTGTAAATTGATACTTTATGTAATTTTGGAAGAATTTTTCATTTGATACCCACTAAACTTCAAAACATTTTATTTCAATGATTTATGTTTGAGATTTTGTTAATTAAACTTAAATCATACTAATAAATCACTACATAGTATAAAACAAAGTCGCTTTCTGTGTCCCTATGTATGCTTGAATCTTTAAAACTACGCAACGGATTTTGATGCTGTTTTTTTTAATAGATAGAGTGATTGAAGAGGAAGGTTTATATGTATAATAACATCCATTAACAGTGAAAGACATATTTTATACCCGTGCGAAGCCGGAGCGGGCCGCTAGTAAATAATAAAGGCGAAAGTTTGTGCGTGTGTGTGTGTATATGTGTGTGTGTATATGTGTGTGTGTGTGTGTGTGTGTGTGTGTGTGTGTGTGTGTGTGTGTGTGTGTATGTGTGTGTGTGTGTGTGTGTGTATGTGTGTGTGTGTGTGTGTGTGTGTCTGTTTGTTGCTGCACGCTACAACGAATGAATCGATTTGGAATGGAGATAGCTCAAACCTAGGATTAGCACATAGGCTACATTTTATCCCGGAAAATTAAGGAGTTCCCGTGGGAATTAAAACCTTTATCCACGGGGACTAAGTCGCGGGATAAAGGTTTTTTAATCTAGTTTTTCTGTAAAATACAATATAAAGGAATTTTCTCAAAGAGAAATTAAGACAGTCCTGATAAAAAGCAGAATATTGGTGATACCAGTGCATGGTGTGTATTGTGTAATGCGTTATTCATTTCCAATGGCATAGTTCAGGTGGTCGTGACGGGATGGTTCAACACAATGTGTTATTATGTGAGTCTTTATGGGAGTGTCCTGCATATTGAATTGTATGTAAAATCTTATTTGCAAATCTGCAACTATGGGCCTTGTAAGAATGGTCAGGATCGCTTGGCGGGCGATGGGGATAGCTATGCTCGGTGTATCCCTGGATCAATTCAAGGAGAGCCGTAGGAGAACCAGAGGTAACAACTTAGATCATTGAGGAAATGGCAATTGGCGCGGCATATAGTCTCCAGAACTGATGATCATTGGGTGCTGAAGTGGCGACCCCGCACCGGAAAGCGTCGTGTTGGCAGACCCCTACTAAATGGACCGACCATATCAGACAAGTCGTAGGAAGCTACTGGCCGCGCAAGTCTGAGACATGTGGAAGTCTATGCAAGAGACCAACAACCAATGGTAAATGTATATCGGCGAATAGAGAAAAAACCGGCACTTGCGCTGCCTGAATCCAGCGGCTCCCTGCGACTCGTTTGATGTCGTCGGTCCATCTAGTGGGGGGTCTGTGAACACTGCGCTTCCCTGTCCCTTCCCGGTCGCCACTCCAGCACCTTGGGACCCCAACGCCCATCAGCTCTTCGAACTCAATACCCCAACGGTTACAGGTGCGGACTGAAAACTTGAAGGTTGCAGGTTCGACCCCCACCCGTTGCACTATTGTCGTACCCACTCCTAACACAAGTTTTCATTTATTTGGCGGGGAGACGAGAACATCAGTCAAGTTCAGCTTGGCTGATATTCTTTAAAAAAAAAACTATGTGTCCCGCCTATTTCCACTTCAGTTTCGCAACTCGCTGAGCTATGTCGGTGACTTTGGTTCTCCTACGGACCTCATTTCTGTCAGAACGTCCAACGTCCTCGATTAAACCTTGCTTGCAGTGTTGTTGAAATTGGTATGACTCTTACCGTGCTAACATCGCCAGTGGAGCCAGCCCTCTTCATCAGCGGGTGGTGCACCCCCCACCCTTCTCCGCTCACCCTGCCCCCCTCCACCACCTCCAGCTCGACGGGGTAAGGAGACGCGAGCGACAGAATAGCCACCGCGTCCTGTAGAGGCGTGCCGTTGAATTCTATCTTTATACTCTTGATTTTGTCACCTGCAATGACAGAAATATGAGAATTAGAAAAATATAATCTTATTTATTTGGCAATCTAAACAGATTACAATAATTATTTAATCTAAAGTCTTAATTAAAATTACATTTATATCTTATTACACAGGGTATCTATAGAGTCGCACAGCATGACAAAGATTTAAAAATCAGGCGCACGAAGTATTCATATTCATAATCTACAAAATTCCTATTTAATTATTATTATATATTATATCCTATTAAGTATATATTATAAATGCGACAGTTTGGATGTTTGTTACTGACGCTGTAACGAGTAAACCGATTTGGCTGAAAGGCGCAGTTAGATTATAGACTGGAATAGCACATAGCCTACTTTTTATCCCGGAAAATATGAGAGTTCCCGCGGGACTCCAATAAAACCTCAATCCACGCGTACGAAGTCGGGCTGAGTCTGCGCTGAGTCAGAGCACGCCATAAAGATCTCAGCATAAGAGTAATGGTAATGGTTACCAGTTATAAGAGTAGTGGTAATGGTTACCAGTTATAAGAGTAATAGTAATGGTTACCAGGTTGTAGCTTGGCAGCGGCCGCGGGCCCGCTCCTCAGCACGGAATGAATGCAGACACCGTCGCGCGCCCCGCCGCCGCACGTCAGCCCCAGACCGGTGAAGTCTCGCGCCCACAGCTTCACGCGCCGGATCCGCGCCCGCTGGAAACAATCACAGGAAAAATAAATCAAAAACTGCAACTCGACTACGTTAGCCAAGCCGAAATTGACTGGCTGAAATGTTGTCTGCCCATCTTAACATGCGTTGGATTGTATAGGTATACCTACGTATGCATTTTTGAAGCTTCATTGTGGAAGCACTGTATACATAGCATAGTTTTGTTACCTATTATAAAAAACTAGCTTTTCCCCGTGGCTTCGCTCACGTTAAGTTCGATTTTTCAAACCCCTATTTTATCCCTTTAGGGTTTGAATTTTCAAAAATCCTTTCTTATCGGACACCTACGTTATAATACCTATCTACATACAAAATTTCAGCCTGATCCGCCCAGTGGTTTGAGCTCTGGGTTGATAGATCAGTCAGTCAGTCAGTCAGTCAGTCAGTCATCTTTGCGTTTTATATTTAGATTTTTTTTTTGAAAAGAGCAACTGCTGAGTTTCTTGCCGGCTCTTCTCAGCAGAATCTGCATTCCGAACCGGTGGTAGATTTATGACGTGTCATAAGAGCTACAAGTTGGCCTACATGAAATAAATAAATGATTTGATTTGATTTGAAATGCTTGTTTAGTGTTCCGTACCCGAAGGGTGACCACTAACCAACTGCGATCTTTTAATTGTCTGTCGGAAATTACCGCCGACGGAAAACTTTCCGTCGGCGTCGGCGGCTGACGACATCGATTATTATTTTTTTATGATATTCTGTCAAACATACATAAAAATCAGCACTTGGAAAATAAGTAAGGTCTAGCGGACTCGGGATCTTGCTCTTCATATATTAGGATTAGCTTTTGCCCCCGCGACTTCGTCCGCGTGGAATTAGATTTTGGGGTGGAATTTTCAAAAACTGTGACACACGTACTTTTTTATTTTTAACTGAAAGCTCAAATACCAACTTTGATGGAAACAGCTTGAAAAATGACGGAGTTTTATATAAACTTCCATCCCCTATTTAAACCCCTTCAGTCAGTCAGGACTTTGAATTTTATATAGGTATATAAATAAAATTTAAATTTAAAGGATTTAACTTTCATGCCAAAAGTTGTTATGTTCCGCAGTTCTTCCGCCTCCGCTCATCATCGGTCTGTCTGTTGTCGAGCTATAGGTATCTCATGATCCTTAATAGGTAGAAAGGTGAAATTTTCAGACAATTTGTATTTCTGTTGCCGCTATAGCAACAAATATTAAAAAAAAAAAGACGTGTGGCATTCGGGGACTGCCGCGGTAAAGCTATTGCATAGCATTTTTTATTAATGCCATCTAGCGGTGAGAGGAGTCCCGCGTCAGGTTATTTTCGTTACGGAATTTCTGGATTCGGTCTCCACGCTCAAGGCCCGCGATAAAAGCTATGCAATAGCTTAAAAAATTAAAAGAGGCTCCTCTACAAGAAACGTGTATTTTTCGGCGTTTTTTGCTATAGTTCTTTCAATTCACGAGAGCGCTTGGCTATGATTGTGTGCGTGTTACGCAAACAATTATGACACGACAGATACGTCTGTATAAGTGTGAGCGAGAGCTTGCTCGCGCCTAACTGCTTCACCTAGGCTCCTGACAGGCACCGTGGCACGCACACTTACGCAATGTGCATGTACACGACGTAACCACAAGTAAAGCTCACGCGCCCTCGTGAATTGCAAGAACTATACTCGGCCGACTCGTACTTGACCGGTTTTTTAAGTTTGTTAATAAAATAATAAAGTACGTTGTTTATAGTAGAATTATGAAAGTAGGCGCTACGTAATATTCTTAATAAGTAATTAACCTACTCACAGTAATATAATAAGTCTATGCCCATTGCCTACTCATAGATTTTATCTCTAAAATTATCTATGTTATGCGTCGCTTAACCAAATAACTTTAAAAAAAACACTAATTTCATTTAAAGCGATGTTTTAATTAACATCCTTTGCATGGCTTTAAAATGACTCAAAACAAATTAACCTCGATGTAAAAATATCATGAATGCATCTTTTAATTATTGTTTTGATTGGACAGGAAAAATACCATTTTGAATGTCAAGACATGATATTTTGACATTATTTTGAGGTGATTCACAACAAGATGGCCGTCAATGCGAGCTGGATTCTTGCAACGAGTTTTTCATATATACTTGACTTCTTAATTTTACTTAATGATGCTGTGTACACATCTCTGTTTTTTCAGGGCTATGTGCGTTTTAATAAGCAAGAAGTGTAAATTGAAAATTTAAAACAACCCCGACATGTGAAATTAAAAAGAAAATGTAATCCGCCATTTTGCGGCGGCGGCCATCTTGGACCGATTTTCATCAAACATAGCTAAGAACACTCCCGACTAATTCACCTTAGCCTATGTCATTCTGCAGGTATCTATACCCATGCAAAAAATCACGTCGATCGTTATTGAAGGACAAACCAACAAACTAACACACTTTCGCATTTATAATATTAGTAAGGATTAACTTGCGATCAACTATTCGCTTACTGATGTTAAGTTAGGTAAGTACAGAGTCAGTAAGTACCTATGTTATCTCACATTAGTGGTTAAAGTATGATTTCATACTGTGTTTATCATTAAAAATACCTTGAGTACGACGCCATTCCGTTTTATGACATCATTTTAATCCTAACTTAACTTCGGATCCGTGTGAACAAATCATTGTAATCATTCATCAAACTTTTAAGGTTATTTTTTATGATTAAATAGGTGTAGGTACCTGTCCAAATCGCAAATAATAAAAACTGTGTGAGAATATAGTTTTTGTTAGACTATATTATTGTGTTAACTTTGTGTAACAGCCGTGATAAGCAAGCGGTTAAAACTTCCTTCTTTTCAGAGGTTGCATGGTTCGAATTCCAGCGTGTAGATTCTCTAAAAATGATTGCATCAGTGTACCGATCGCAATCACCTCTTATTGGCTGGTGCCCTCCCGCTATTGGTTAAAATGCATTGATACAGCTAGAACGTAGCTGTACAGTGTACTTATACTACTTTACCTATCTACAACGTGTATTGAAACTCCGAAATAATACTGAAGGAGGTGAATGTGCTCATGAAACTGAACAACTTTCCCCAAGGAACATAGGTCGAAATGTGAAAAAAAAATGTGGACCTCCCATACAAAATTGACGATCAGCTGATTAATTTACTATGAGAGGTAAAAATTTTTTTTCATTTTTCGACCTATGTTCCTCGGGGAAAGTTGTTCAGTTTCACGAGCACATTCACCTCCTTCAGTATTATTTCGGAGTTTCATTACACGTTGTATAACTAAACTATCTACCTACAGTTATGGTTATATTTACCTAGAAGTTGCCTCTTTTTCTATCTCGTAATTCTTATCCCTTCGGCCTATGTTAGCCCATCGAATTGCTCCTACCTTCTGTTATCTTTGGGCCCGACAAATCGAGCCCGGATACTTGTAACGGCTGAATCATGCGTCATGCTCGTGAACGGGTGCCACCAACGGGAATGGGTCTGCTTTGTCTGCCCGTTTTGACATGCATTGGATTGTGCGTGCCTACGTATGCATTTTTGAAGCTTCATCGTGGAAACACTGTATGTTACATAGCATGGCTTTGTTACCTATTGTAAAAAAATTTTTTTTGAAAAGAGCAACTGCTGAGTTTCTTGCCGGCTCTTCTCAGCAGAATCTGCATTCCGAACCGGTGGTAGATTTATGACGTGTCATAAGAGCTACTAGTTGGCCTACATGAAATAAATAAATTTTGAATTTGACAGGTTCCCATTCCATGGTTTGGATTACGCGATAGGAAGATAGGTATTAAGCCGGAATGCCATCATGTCTGAGATCGATTCGCTACGTGTTGCGTCGGAATGCAATTGGAATGGTTGCGTCGCTGACGGCCGGTTTTTGCGAGGCATGCCCGCCCGTTTCGATGGAATTATGCCGGTGTTATGAAAGGTGTTTGGGATCTTGTGATATCTGTGCAGGCTGCACTTTAAGCAATGATTAGTTAAAGAAGTATACGATGACGATGATGAAAATTGAAAACTCACAACATAGGTAATTATGAATTGAAAATTTATCGTCTAATTATTATTAAGCTATTGCATAGCTTCTATCGCGAGACCGAATGACCGACCAGACCGAATCCAGAAATTCCGTAACGAAAATAACCTGACATGGGACTCCTCTGCGGTGAGCCGCTAGATGGCGTTGATAAAAAATGCTATGCAATACCGCGGCAGTCCCCGAGTGCCACACGTCTTTTTTATTTTTAAGCTATTGCATAGCTTCTACCGCAGGCCTTGAGCGGGGAGACCGAATCCAGAAATTCCGTAACGAAAATAACCTGACACGGGACTCCTCTCACCGCTAGATGGCGTTGATAAAAAATGCTATGCAATAGCTTTACTGCAGCAGTCCCCGAGTGCCACACGTCTTTTTTTTACCTAAGTTTTACGATATTTTGTTGCGAACTTTTAACTGTCTGTCGGAAATTACCTACCGCCGACGGAAAGTGTCTGACGACATCAGTTTTATTAATTTTTAACGATATGCATATGATAATTTTTAACATACATAAAAATCGGCACTCAGATTTTAAGGAAGGTCACCAATGTTTTTTGCATACCTTTAGTACCTACCTGATATCAATCGAATTAAATTCAAATTCATTTATTGATAGTTCATTTTGTATTTTTGATTATTTTGTTTGTACTTTTGAAGGTGACTTTCATGTCAGCCCCATCGGTACTCACAAAATATTACAATTATAAAAATATGTACAATTAATATTAATTGTATTATTGAACGAGCGAAGCGAGTTCTCTGAGTCAACTAGGGCGCTTGTCTGTACTGGACAGAGAAGTGTGTACGTCCAAATGTCTGTCAGAGCCCTATAACTTCTGAATTACTGAATATTAGAACGTGAAACTTGATTGAAAATTCAGTTATATCCTGTACTTGAACAACAAATACTAAAATTAGATAAATGTTATAAAGAAACGAAATTATTTAATTTTAGCTTCACAATAATGCTAATAGATGGCGCTGTGTCAGTAAAACAGTTTTATGTCAACTATTTTTTTTTAAATTTTTTTATTGAAGTGTTAACCTACACTTAAAGGAAATAACCTAATAGATTTATAAATACATATCAAAAATTCCGAGGCCGGCGGGATTCGAACCCACATCTCTCTGGGAATCGCGCCCGAGTGTGTTATCCGTTACACCACGGCGAACCACACGTCAGCCACGAAATTAGTGATATGTATCTACTTTTTCAATCAGTTTTATAGCAACTGTTAGTGACATCTAGTAGCGACACATTACAGTTGTCGATCTACTTTTTTCCAAGACACCATATTACAATCGAGCTCTTAAGAAATTATAGACGCCACATTGCTTGTTACAATTTTTAATTTTTTTATTGAAGTGTTAACCTACACTTAAAGGAAATAACCTAATAGATTTAGCAAAACAGTAGATCGACAACTGTAATGTGTCGCTACTAGATGTCACTAACAGTTGCTATAAAACTGATTGAAAAAGTAGATACATATCACTAATTTCGTGGCTGACGTGTGGTTCGCCGTGGTGTAACGGATAACACACTCGGGCGCGATTCCCAGAGAGATGTGGTTTCGAATCCCGCCGGCCTCGGAATTTTTGATATGTATTTATAAATCTATTAGGTTATTTTTTTTTATTGCGTCTAATGTTAAAAGTTAATTATTACAATATTGTAACACCGGGTAATTTCCTAAACGCCAACTAGATGGCGCCACCGGTCTGCTGCCTCGCGATAAGGTGGTTACCCCTCCGCATGCTTATATAGGCCGACCACCCGATGTAAAATAAGTTCTCCAAAATGTAGTCACTCCGTGATACAATCTACTCGCACTACTGCGACGTCGTGGCATACGTAGCTTCCACCTTGATGGGACTATGTTGAAAGCGACCCCAGCAGTACACACAAAATACTTGTGGTAAAGATTCCGCTTCCACCCTTGTTGGGACGGACATTTTGAAAGCAAGTACTTTGTCCTAGCATTTAACTAGTCTAACACGAATTCTGTTTATATTGTGCAATAAACCCGTACCAACGACGTCACGCGTTTTCTTTAAATCTTCGCCCCTTACAATTGGCGCCCAACGTGGGGCCCGACGAACCGACGACTTTATGAAGTGCGAAGAAGAAGTCGGCAAGACTAAGACTACGCGTAATCCGGGATACGTCATCACCAAGTACGGAAGAGCAACCACCACTGTACTCGCACAGGCTGATGAGACAAGGCCATTGCAAGTAACTTCGCTATCGGAGCAGTTCTAGTACAGGGGGAGAGCGAAAATGACTCGCTTCTTTTGAGCTTGTCACAACAGATACCGTGTATACCATGCGTCGGCTATACGAAGAAGAACCACAAATCACTTCCTGTCTTCCTCGTCGGGACGACTTCAGAGACAGAGGGGGAGACTGTAACACCGGGTAATTTCCTAAACGCCAACTAGATGGCGCCACCGGTCTGCTGCCTCGCGATAAGGTGGTTACCCCTCCGCATGCTTATATAGGCCGACCACCCGATGTAAAATAAGTTCTCCAAAATGTAGTCACTCCGTGATACAATCTACTCGCACTACTGCGACGTCGTGGCATACGTAGCTTCCACCTTGATGGGACTATGTTGAAAGCGACCCCAGCAGTACACACAAAATACTTGTGGTAAAGATTCCGCTTCCACCCTTGTTGGGACGGACATTTTGAAAGCAAGTACTTTGTCCTAGCATTTAACTAGACTAACACGAATTCTGTTTATATTGTGCAATAAACCCGTACCAACGACGTCACGCGTTTTCTTTTGAATCTTCGCCCCTACAATATATAATTAAAACTTTTTGGAATTATGGGATATCGCGAGGTCTCAGTTCGGGGCGAACCACTAGTTATAATTGTAATATTTTGTGAGTACCGATGGGGCTGACATGAAGGTCACCTTCAAAAGTCCCTTATTAAAAAATGAGAATTAAAAAAAAAAGATGTTGATGTTTACGAAAGGCTCTAAACATCTTATACTAACAACAATCTACTAACCCTACTGTAGTGAGCTTTCGATATTTTAAGATGAACATGATATTGGACTATGATAAACATATTATATGAACATTTTAAAAGATACAATTTTTTGTTTGATTCGCACGGCTGCACCCAGTTATTGGATATGAGTAGTTTTTCAAATCAATAGAATATTAATAATATGGTCAGTCACGATTTTTGCTCTATATTGTTTTTTTTAGAGATTTCGACGACCTCCCTGGCGCAGTGGTGAGCGCTGTGGTCTTATAACTGGCAATTTGAGAATTTCTGAATTGTCTCTGGTCTGGTCTGGTGGGAGGCTTTGGCCGTGCCGCCAAGCGATTTAGCGTTCTCAGTTCTGGCACAATGCGCCTTCCCGCCGAGCGGCAGGGTTGGCGCTTCGTTCTGCCAGTGCTTCTCCCGTCTATAGCCAGGGTAGTGTCAATATGTTTCAACGCACCTGTAGATGTGAATCGTCCTTGCTCTGCTCGGGTTTGGTGAACTCCGCGTGCAGGGCGTGCGCCTTCCCGCCGAGCGGCAGGGTTGGCGCTTCGTTCTGCCAGTGCTTCTCCCGTCTATAGCCAGGGTAGTGTCAATATGTTTCAACGCACCTGTAGATGTGAATCGTCCTTGCTCTGCTCGGGTTTGGTGAACTCCGCGTGCAGGGCGTGCGCCTTCCCGCCGAGCGGCAGGGTTGGCGCTTCGTTCTGCCAGTGCTTCTCCCGTCTATAGCCAGGGTAGTGTCAATATGTTTCAACGCACCTGTAGATGTGAATCGTCCTTGCTCTGCTCGGGTTTGGTGAACTCCGCGTGCAGGGCGTGCGCCTTCCCGCCGAGCGGCAGGGTTGGCGCTTCGTTCTGCCAGTGCTTCTCCCGTCTATAGCCAGGGTAGTGTCAATATGTTTCAACGCACCTGTAGATGTGAATCGTCCTTGCTCTGCTCGGGTTTGGTGAACTCCGCGTGCAGGGCGTGCGCCTTCCCGCCGAGCGGCAGGGTTGGCGCTTCGTTCTGCCAGTGCTTCTCCCGTCTATAGCCAGGGTAGTGTCAATATGTTTCAACGCACCTGTAGATGTGAATCGTCCTTGCTCTGCTCGGGTTTGGTGAACTCCGCGTGCAGGGCGTGCGCCTTCCCGCCGAGCGGCAGGGTTGGCGCTTCGTTCTGCCAGTGCTTCTCCCGTCTATAGCCAGGGTAGTGTCAATATGTTTCAACGCACCTGTAGATGTGAATCGTCCTTGCTCTGCTCGGGTTTGGTGAACTCCGCGTGCAGGGCGTGCGCCTTCCCGCCGAGCGGCAGGGTTGGCGCTTCGTTCTGCCAGTGCTTCTCCCGTCTATAGCCAGGGTAGTGTCAATATGTTTCAACGCACCTGTAGATGTGAATCGTCCTTGCTCTGCTCGGGTTTGGTGAACTCCGCGTGCAGGGCGTGCGCCTTCCCGCCGAGCGGCAGGGTTGGCGCTTCGTTCTGCCAGTGCTTCTCCCGTCTATAGCCAGGGTAGTGTCAATATGTTTCAACGCACCTGTAGATGTGAATCGTCCTTGCTCTGCTCGGGTTTGGTGAACTCCGCGTGCAGGGCGTGCGCCTTCCCGCCGAGCGGCAGGGTTGGCGCTTCGTTCTGCCAGTGCTTCTCCCGTCTATAGCCAGGGTAGTGTCAATATGTTTCAACGCACCTGTAGATGTGAATCGTCCTTGCTCTGCTCGGGTTTGGTGAACTCCGCGTGCAGGGCGTGCGCCTTCCCGCCGAGCGGCAGGGTTGGCGCTTCGTTCTGCCAGTGCTTCTCCCGTCTATAGCCAGGGTAGTGTCAATATGTTTCAACGCACCTGTAGATGTGAATCGTCCTTGCTCTGCTCGGGTTTGGTGAACTCCGCGTGCAGGGCGTGCGCCTTCCCGCCGAGCGGCAGGGTTGGCGCTTCGTTCTGCCAGTGCTTCTCCCGTCTATAGCCAGGGTAGTGTCAATATGTTTCAACGCACCTGTAGATGTGAATCGTCCTTGCTCTGCTCGGGTTTGGTGAACTCCGCGTGCAGGGCGTGCGCCTTCCCGCCGAGCGGCAGGGTTGGCGCTTCGTTCTGCCAGTGCTTCTCCCGTCTATAGCCAGGGTAGTGTCAATATGTTTCAACGCACCTGTAGATGTGAATCGTCCTTGCTCTGCTCGGGTTTGGTGAACTCCGCGTGCAGGGCGTGCGCCTTCCCGCCGAGCGGCAGGGTTGGCGCTTCGTTCTGCCAGTGCTTCTCCCGTCTATAGCCAGGGTAGTGTCAATATGTTTCAACGCACCTGTAGATGTGAATCGTCCTTGCTCTGCTCGGGTTTGGTGAACTCCGCGTGCAGGGCGTGCGCCTTCCCGCCGAGCGGCAGGGTTGGCGCTTCGTTCTGCCAGTGCTTCTCCCGTCTATAGCCAGGGTAGTGTCAATATGTTTCAACGCACCTGTAGATGTGAATCGTCCTTGCTCTGCTCGGGTTTGGTGAACTCCGCGTGCAGGGCGTGCGCCTTCCCGCCGAGCGGCAGGGTTGGCGCTTCGTTCTGCCAGTGCTTCTCCCGTCTATAGCCAGGGTAGTGTCAATATGTTTCAACGCACCTGTAGATGTGAATCGTCCTTGCTCTGCTCGGGTTTGGTGAACTCCGCGTGCAGGGCGTGCGCCTTCCCGCCGAGCGGCAGGGTTGGCGCTTCGTTCTGCCAGTGCTTCTCCCGTCTATAGCCAGGGTAGTGTCAATATGTTTCAACGCACCTGTAGATGTGAATCGTCCTTGCTCTGCTCGGGTTTGGTGAACTCCGCGTGCAGGGCGTGCGCCTTCCCGCCGAGCGGCAGGGTTGGCGCTTCGTTCTGCCAGTGCTTCTCCCGTCTATAGCCAGGGTAGTGTCAATATGTTTCAACGCACCTGTAGATGTGAATCGTCCTTGCTCTGCTCGGGTTTGGTGAACTCCGCGTGCAGGGCGTGCGCCTTCCCGCCGAGCGGCAGGGTTGGCGCTTCGTTCTGCCAGTGCTTCTCCCGTCTATAGCCAGGGTAGTGTCAATATGTTTCAACGCACCTGTAGATGTGAATCGTCCTTGCTCTGCTCGGGTTTGGTGAACTCCGCGTGCAGGGCGTGCGCCTTCCCGCCGAGCGGCAGGGTTGGCGCTTCGTTCTGCCAGTGCTTCTCCCGTCTATAGCCAGGGTAGTGTCAATATGTTTCAACGCACCTGTAGATGTGAATCGTCCTTGCTCTGCTCGGGTTTGGTGAACTCCGCGTGCAGGGCGTGCGCCTTCCCGCCGAGCGGCAGGGTTGGCGCTTCGTTCTGCCAGTGCTTCTCCCGTCTATAGCCAGGGTAGTGTCAATATGTTTCAACGCACCTGTAGATGTGAATCGTCCTTGCTCTGCTCGGGTTTGGTGAACTCCGCGTGCAGGGCGTGCGCCTTCCCGCCGAGCGGCAGGGTTGGCGCTTCGTTCTGCCAGTGCTTCTCCCGTCTATAGCCAGGGTAGTGTCAATATGTTTCAACGCACCTGTAGATGTGAATCGTCCTTGCTCTGCTCGGGTTTGGTGAACTCCGCGTGCAGGGCGTGCGCCTTCCCGCCGAGCGGCAGGGTTGGCGCTTCGTTCTGCCAGTGCTTCTCCCGTCTATAGCCAGGGTAGTGTCAATATGTTTCAACGCACCTGTAGATGTGAATCGTCCTTGCTCTGCTCGGGTTTGGTGAACTCCGCGTGCAGGGCGTGCGCCTTCCCGCCGAGCGGCAGGGTTGGCGCTTCGTTCTGCCAGTGCTTCTCCCGTCTATAGCCAGGGTAGTGTCAATATGTTTCAACGCACCTGTAGATGTGAATCGTCCTTGCTCTGCTCGGGTTTGGTGAACTCCGCGTGCAGGGCGTGCGCCTTCCCGCCGAGCGGCAGGGTTGGCGCTTCGTTCTGCCAGTGCTTCTCCCGTCTATAGCCAGGGTAGTGTCAATATGTTTCAACGCACCTGTAGATGTGAATCGTCCTTGCTCTGCTCGGGTTTGGTGAACTCCGCGTGCAGGGCGTGCGCCTTCCCGCCGAGCGGCAGGGTTGGCGCTTCGTTCTGCCAGTGCTTCTCCCGTCTATAGCCAGGGTAGTGTCAATATGTTTCAACGCACCTGTAGATGTGAATCGTCCTTGCTCTGCTCGGGTTTGGTGAACTCCGCGTGCAGGGCGTGCGCCTTCCCGCCGAGCGGCAGGGTTGGCGCTTCGTTCTGCCAGTGCTTCTCCCGTCTATAGCCAGGGTAGTGTCAATATGTTTCAACGCACCTGTAGATGTGAATCGTCCTTGCTCTGCTCGGGTTTGGTGAACTCCGCGTGCAGGACGTGCGCCTTCCCGCCGAGCGGCAGGGTTGGCGCTTCGTTCTGCCAGTGCTTCTCCCGTCTATAGCCAGGGTAGTGTCAATATGTTTCAACGCACCTGTAGATGTGAATCGTCCTTGCTCTGCTCGGGTTTGGTGAACTCCGCGTGCAGGGCGTGCGCCTTCCCGCCGAGCGGCAGGGTTGGCGCTTCGTTCTGCCAGTGCTTCTCCTCCTGTCTGAAGCCAGGGTTGTCAAACGCGAATTCATCCTTTACAGACTCTGGGTCTGTCGTGAACACTAGGTGTTTGCCTGGAGACAAGAGAAAATATTTGTTGTTATAAATTGTAATAACACCTGTGCAAACAAACTATTTTAGTTGAATGTTGTGACGTTAATTATATAACTCTGATTGTATTTATTTTTTGTGTGAAGAGCTGACGGAAATAATTTTTATAGAGAAAATAGAGATTTTGAACAAAATCGATATAATTATGTCTTTGGAGATAAGTGATCAATCTATGTGTAGTATTTTGATTTCCATTTTATTTTGTTCGACTTAATCACAATATGTTCTGAAAAAAAAAACACCCGATATTCAAAAACACCTCCTTAATTAATTTAATTTATTTTTTATTTTTACCTATCTGTAAAAGAACAAGAAACCTATTTAATTATTAGGAAAGGAATAATATCGATAAAACTGCATTAATAATAATAATAATAATAATAATAACTTTATTTTAAAAGAAAAAACACACAACAAAGAGTAATAATAATAACATAAATCATAGTACATAACATAACATTTTGCTCAAATTGCTCTGAACCCCCAAACTAGGATGACCCGTGTCATGGGGGTCAATCTCTTCCCAATTGTACAGGAAACAAATACATCATATTATCATGTTCATGGTAGATTTGTACATTGGAAAAGTTACATAGCATATTGTGAAATATTTGTTTTATGTTGTGTGTGTGTGTGTGTGTGTGTGTGTGTGTGTGTGTGTGTGTGTGTGTGTGTGTGTGTGTGTGTGTGTGCGCGCGTGTGTGTGTGTGTGTGTGTGTGTGTGTGTGTGTGTGTGTGTGTGCGCGCGCGTGTGTGTGTGTGTGTGTGTGTGTGTATTGGGGTGGATGTATGTGATGTACCTATGTAGTGTATGTGTTATGCATTGCATATTGCATTAATATAACTTTTACTCGTTAATGTCAAAAAAATTGCTAGAATATTTTGAGTGGCAGAAAGTTTTAAATCTCCGTTTTTGCACTTGTGAAAATATTGTGAAAGTCTCTTTTTTGTATGATATTTTTATTACTTATAATAATAATTGTTAATTAAAACATCAAATCAATAACCGTGCCATGATAAAACGGTAAAAAATCCCCAGTGTCACAACTAGGGTTATCAATCATATATTTTTCACTTTTTACAATATTATAATAAAAAAGTTCACAAAATACTGTTTAATCATCATTAATGATTTATCCAGAGTAGGCATCTGTAAAAGGGAGAAATAGAGACAGAAAAAATAACTTCATTTAAAAATAAAATTCTTTAACCACACATGAATAAAAACACATAAATATATTCAAAGTAAATTCAATGTGAAAGTGTGTTTGTTTGTTGGTTTGTTCTTCAATAACGCTGCAACAGGGCTACGGATCGACGTGATTTTTTGCATGGGTATAGTTGAGGACCGGGAGAGTGACATTGGCTTTTTTTCATCCCGGAAAATCAAGGAGTTCCCGCGGGATTTTAAAAACTAAATCCACGCGAGCGAAGCCGCGGTCATCAACTAGTTTTATTATATTTTTTGAATAGATTAGAATAGAAATATTTTTTTATTCAAATAAACTTTTAAAAGTGCTTTTGATTCGTCGATGAATCTACCACTGGTTCGGAATGCCCTTCCTGCCGAGAAGAGCCAGCAATAAACTCGGCGGTTGCTCTTTTCAAAAAAATTTTTTTACAATAGGTAACAAAACTATGCTATGCGCAATGTACACAGTGCTTCCACAATGAAGTTTCAAAAATCCATAAGACCTATATTTGCATGTTACAAATTACAATCCATGTTAAGACGGGCAGCCATGTAGTAGACCCATTCCCGTTGGTGTCACCCGTTCACGAGCATGACGCATGATCCAGCCGCTGCTTCGCTCAACCATATTGCTTGTACAAAGAGTTGACAACCCTAATCCCACGTCACATATAAGCGCACATCAACACGTTATCTAAGCGGAGAGTTTATTTGGACAGTGGTTATTAGAAATCGAAAGCGACTTCCTATAGCGCAGTCAGGCAACTTTTAAGGCATGCGCACATTCCGGAGAAGTCTAGCCTGTTTTTTTATTGCGAGATAAGCTTGCGTTTGATGACAATCGTTGATCTATGTTGGAGCGCGCTTGCCTAAAAGATGCTTATTCATTCTCTTTGAATATACTCAAGGTACACGCCACCGAACGTCGGAAGAGCGTTTCACACTTTAGGGGTACGTTTCAGAAACTTAGCTGTATTTGGCATTTCAGGCTTATACCACTTGACTTACGCTGAGATCTATAGAGTGTGCTCTGACTCAGCTCAGACTCAAGATTAGAATAGAAATATTTTTTATTCAAGTAAACTTTTACAAGTGCTTTTGAATCGTCGATGAATCTACCACTGGTTCGGAATGCCCTTCCTGCCGAGAAGAGCCAGCAATAAACTAAAATTTTTCTTTCATATTTCGACCTATGTTCCTTGGGGAAACTTGTTCAGTTTTATGAGCACATTAACCTCCTTCAGTATTATTTCGGAGTTTCAATACCCGTTGTATATGGCGTTCTTGCCTCATTACTGCATTTTAACCGAGAAACTACCAGGCAATCAGAGGTGATGGCAATTCTTAGTCAATCCCACAGAC
Source organism: Hipparchia semele (assembly GCA_933228805.2). Classification (NCBI taxonomy): domain Eukaryota; kingdom Metazoa; phylum Arthropoda; class Insecta; order Lepidoptera; family Nymphalidae; genus Hipparchia; species Hipparchia semele. The sequence continues at coordinate 4,750,781 of OW121733.1, read as the reverse complement.
GATTAATGAATGGGATTAAAATCAAACTCGTCGTAGTATGCGCATAGCTTTATGCAGATAATAATTTAGTGAAAGCACCCGTTGCACACATTTTTACGACATTCAGGGGTAATTAATAAATATTTTTACGATAACTTTAATAACTTGATACGCGATTGACCGTAAAGTTATGATTTCCTGACAACGAAATAATTGTTTGAAGAAAATGTAATATATGTATAGTTCTTGCAATTCACGAGGGCGCGTGGCTCATGGTTGTGTGCGTGTCGTATCTGTATAAGTGTGAGCGAGAGCTTGCTGCGATCTCACGTAATGGTAAGTGACCATGGTAGCGGACTAACTTGGAAGGGGTATGGCAGTGGAGTATATTCAGCCCATACCCCGAATCGGTTTCTACTTTCTACACGTCATCGTGCCGGAACGCTAAATCGCTTGGCGGCACGTCTTTGACGGTAGGGTCGTAACTAGCCACGGCCAAAACCTCCCACCAGACCAGGCCAGAGACAATTCAGAAATTATAAATTCCCAAATCGCCCCCGCCGGAAATCGAACGCGAGACCTCCCAGTTATAAGACCACAGCGCTCACCACTGCGCCAGGGAGGTCGTCGAAACTTAGGTCCTAAGTTACAAGCAACATGTAAAAGCGTGTTTCACATTTCACTAAGTGAAAACATTAGGCCCCATTCACACGTCGATCTCAAGGCTGTTGTGTGAAACAAAGCGTACAGAACTACCAGACCTATGTTTGTGCGTAGATTACATTACATAGTTAATTGCTACTGGGTTTTGCATTGACGCCATTTTGTAATAGTTTTTGTGCGAGTTTGTGAGATTAAGTATTACACATACACATAGATGAGAACATTAATTTAATAAAACTGGCCAAGTGCGTAACTGACTCGCAAACGAAGGGAAACCAACTATTTTTTTTTTAAAGAATATTAGCCAAGCCGAACTTGACTTATATTCTCCTCTCCCCTCCAAATTAACGAAAAGCTTGTGCTAGAAGGGGGTACGACAATTATTAATTGCGATACCTCGACGTCATAACACAAAATAAACAACGTTAAATAAGAAGCTTTTGCAATAATAATTCTAAACCTAGTGTAGGAGCTAACGTAGATTTTACTTCTCACAACAAAATGTTTGAAAAGCGTAACCCAATTACGGAAAATGGAATATAACAATCGTCATATTGATTTAAAATGCAGCTTATGCCACCCGAACCATAATAACCTACGAATCCTTACATAATATTATAAATGCGTAAGTGTGTTTGTTTGTTAGTTTGTCCTTCAATAACGATGCAACAGAGCTACGGATCGACGTAATTTTTTGCATGGGTATAGTTAAGGACCTGGACATAGGCTACTTTTAATCCCGGAAAATCGGAATTTTAAAAATGAAATCCACGTGGACAAAGTCGCAGGCATCAGCTAATAAATAACGAGTCGATTGACACTATATTCATCAAAATCGGCTCAGTAATTTAGACGCTGTTGTGGAACATACGTAAACGTCACATATATACAAACAGATTGCTAAAATCCTTCTTTTTGGTTTAAAATAGTAGGCTAAAAATCGTTATACGCTGTAAACAGCTAAATAGAACTTAACCAAACGTTAAGTTCTGTTTATTATGTAACAATAAAAGTAAAACTGAGTACGTGATATAGGCTCCTTAATTTCGATCAATTCACCACAAATGCGTAACGAATTGATCTATTGCGTTCTTTGATACGCTTCGTTACGCCGCCAAGTGATTTGCGTATTACGTAACGAGTAGGTATCTATAGACATTCCTGATAATAATAGAAGACTGATAAATCTCTAATCGCACTAATCTCGCACTAAGCCTCCCACCAGAGTGGGAGGCTTTGGCCGTGGCTAGTTACCACTTTACAATCAAAGACGTGCCGCCAAGTGATTTAGCGTTCCGGCACGGATACCTCACTGCGATACATCGCGGTACAGCGAGGTATCTTAGACATGTTCGTGCTCGTCTGTTTTCATACATTTGTTTTACATGGAGGTGACATCGAGGTAGCGAGCTAAACCGCGACCGCGAGGTATCGCAGTGAGGTATCTTGGACATGTTCTTACCCTAACACTACACTGACTCTTGCTTTCAATAGAGATTCAATACAGGTGACACACTTTCTCGAGTAGCTCTCGGCTTATAATTTCTAAGCGTTTTGTTCAATATAATTTTATAGCGATAGATGCATCGCATTTTCTTTATTCTATGACTGCATTCTCACGATGGTAAGTGAACATGCATTTGAGGAGCGTCGGAACAAAAACCGATAAATCCCATTTTGACTTTTTTTCTATTAATGATGGCAAAGCCGAACGAACACGGCCGCAGGCAAAAGCTTGTTTTACATAAAATTCCTATACCTATAATAACTAAAAGGTGATACAGTGAATACATCTTACGAGTTTATATATTGTATATTCAAATATACATACATGTATTTGGTGCCCCTAAGCCTAAACGCTAGTATTTGTCGCGTTTCACACGAGGTTTCGGGTATGTTTCATTTTTTTATTTTTTTATTAAAGTTACCTACACTTAAAGAAAATATCCTAATAGATTTATAAGCTATAAAACTGATTTAAAAAGTAGATACATATCACTAATTTCGTGGCTGACGTGTGGTTCAATTAGGCCGTAGTGTAACGGTTAACACACTCGGGCGCGATTCCCAGAGAGATGTGGGTTCGAATCCCGCTGGCCTCGGAATTTTTGATATGTATTTATAAATCTATTAGGATGTTTTATTTCATCTATCGCGAGGATTTTTTCTGGCATTCTGCGCACTGTTAACTTATTTCATTACTATTGTATCACTAATGAGATTACAAGGCTAATACACTTTGTAATGGAATTACAGAAACTATCAATTGATGCCTAGTTGTTTATGTAGTAGTAATATATACCTTTGACGACCTCACTGGCATAGGTGAGCGCTGTGGTCTTGTAATTGGGAGGTCTCGGGTTCGATTCCCGGCGGGGGCAATTTGGGAATTTATAATTTCTGAAGTATCTCTGATCAGGTCTGGTCTGGTGGGAGGCTTTGGCCGTGGCTAGTTACCACCCTACCGTCAAAAACGTGCCGCCAAGCGATATCGCGTTCCGGTACGATGGCATGTAGAAACCGATTAGGAGTATGGGTTGAATGTACTAACACTGTCATAAAAAATCATTTTTTTACAGGACTAGATATTTAAAAAAACTGAAAACATACATACAACATATACTGATAAACACATTACCCTCTTTTGCGTCTCGCAATCGGGTAAAAACCATATTACCGTTGCCAGGCGAAGGTCAACATATGCCCAATAAAATATTCTATCACGTCTTATTATAGGTCAGGAACTTGCAGCAATTTTGGTTGGAGGAATGGTACGAAAAAAGTAATATAATTTTCAAAATTAAGAAAAAAAGTTTTAATTTTATTAGTGGCTGACCAGTCAATTCAAATCATTAAAAACTTGATTGTGTCATCAACTGACATTAGGTGCATGTTTTTAAAGCTTGTATAATGTTTTATGGCAAATTATACACGATGAAATTTTATTCCCCGTAAACCCTGAAGGAGGTGAATGTGCTCATGAAACTGAACAACTTTCTCCAAGGAACATAGGTCGAAATATGAAAAAAAATTTTGGACCTCCCATAGTAAATCATGGGAGGTCCAAATTTTTTTTTTCATATTTCGAACTATATTTCTTGGGGAAAGTTGTTCAGTTTCATGAGCACATTCACCTCCTTCATTCAGGGTTTACGGGGAATAAAATTTCACCGTGTATAGTTTACCGTATATGTTGTCTCTGTAGGTATCTGAGTAACTATTTAAATTGATAAAATTACATAACCTAGACTGATCGATAGAGAAAAAAATTACGTTTTTTATTTTGATTTTTCATTGTAGCACAGTTTAATTGCTAGTGCAGTACGAACGTCTACTATGTGCTTAGCGCGTGGCTAACCGGTCGTGGTATTAAAAATACATATGGTGCATGTGAGTGACGGTGGCATTGCTTGCTTCGGAACTTGTCTTTAGCTAGGCTTTACGTAAGCGGTGCTTAGCTTGTAACTGCGTGTTTGACCATACAGATTTTTTCTGTTGGCGGATTACAGCAAAATAATTTTAACTTTTTATTGCGAAGGCAGATTACTCCACCAGCTCCCGGGTTATAATCACTAATCTGCATTCCCGGCGAGTTGTCAAACGCCAAGATCCAAGATGGCGTCGAAGCACGACAGCGACACTCCACCGTGAGATATGCAGCGCGACCGGTTTATAATGGGATAGTTGAATGAGCTTGTATCGGCTGGTTAATGGCAGAAAGATTTGCGTACAATATGGTTAGGTACCTATCTACTTGTATAGTCACTTTCGAAAACTTGCAATATGTACTAGGTATATAGTAGGTAGGTATACACGTATCTACCAAGCTAGTGTCGCTGCTAAAGAAACACCTAACACGGTTCTTTTTTTAAAATATAATACCAGCCATGCTGAGCTTGACTTATTTTCTCCTCTCCCTCAAAATAAGCGAAAAGCTGGATGGGGCTCGAACCTGCTTTTGGGTACATAGCCCTAAATAATGACTAGAATCTCTAATTAGCGAACTCTAGTCTTGCATGGAAATAATGAACATGTCTTAATGAAATATAATTATCAATCTGAATAACTATAATTATTATTAATCTTACTTATTTAATGTTGAAATCACTAGAAACCTAATTAACAACGAAAACCTAACGTTATAAGGTAAAAGGATCGTAATAAATTCTTGTTGCAAGTGCTCAAGTTGATTTCATTTCCTTTCGAACATTGCTCTAAAACAGCGATAATAGCGTCCGGGAACTTATTACGTCTTATTTGATAGACGCATTTAATTGTCAGGTGCATGGAAGTAGAACTAAAGCATGGAAGTAAGACTGTCAGGTGCACGGAAGTAGGACTAAAGCATGGAAGTAAGACTGTCAGGTGCATGGAAGTAGGACTAAAGCATGGAAGTAAGACTGTCAGGTGCATGGAAGTAGGATTAAAGCATGGAAGTAAGATTTTCAGGTGCATGGAATTAGGACTAAATTATGGAATTAAGTTTTTCACTAAAATTCCAAGTGAGATAATATTATACGATAAAATTAAGTCTATGGAACGGTACGTATAGTTTGACCAAGAATATGGTGTTTTAAAGACACTATAAAAGACGAATTCTATAATTTGGTGTCATTTGACAATTTGAACCATGGAAGTTATAGAACTAAAGCATGGAAGTAAGGTTGTCTATGTAGTTTGTCACTGAAATTCCAAGTGAGATAATATCATGCGACACAATAAGTATATGGAATCGGGTCTATGGACCAGAGAGAGATCAGGCGTAGGACCGACGGCTTTACGTGCTCTCCGAGGCACGGGGGGCTACTCACTGCCAACTTCCTAACTCCGGGCTAGTACCTAGTCGGAATTTCTTTGGCAGATAAACCCGATACTTTTTTTTTTGGAATCGAACCCGGGACCTCGTTATCCGTAGTCGAAAACTCCAACCACTAGACCAACGAGGCAGTTATAGTTACTTATAATAACACTGGTCTGCAAAATAAATTTTTTTTGCACTCCTTCCTATTATTGTGCACGATTATTATAGATGTGATATTTCTCAACAGAAACTGGGTTTTAAAAAATTTGTATCACGTATATATTTTCCGTGAGGGAATTTTTAAGAAAATAATTTTTTGTTCGAAAAATCAATAATTGTTTTAATAATTAAGACAAAATATTACATATAATCACACTAAAAACATTAAAAATCATAAGACAATGTAATTACATGTTGTTTCTATCATTTTACTTATTAGTTTTTTTTCTTTTCATATTATCTACTGGAGTTTCGCGACGAATCGACCAACAAAAATCGGCAAGCATTGCTTCCGATCATTTTCCGTTGTAGCGCCTCTCAATGTGCGATATGTCCTGATGAAATCTTTCACCGTGTTCATCAGATACCGCTCCAAGATTTTCGGGAAAGAAATCTAAGTGAGAATCTAGAAAATGAATTTTAAGTGACATGTTGCTTGTTTGCAATTACTTTACAACTTTAAATCGAACTGAGCGCCACGGAGTCACTGCGAGAACTGCGCAAGCGTATGCATTAGTGTAAAAATACCATCAGTCGAAATCGTTCTCTCTCTTTCTATCAACCTAAGTCGTTTTTGTGTGGAAAAATATGATACAGACTGAATAAATTAGCGTTAGTGCAAAAATCACTCACAAAAAATATAGAATTTCGAGGTATTTAAAAAAAAAATTTAAGAAAGATATACGTGATAGCAAACAAAAGGAAGCAGACCTAGATTCAGCATGTTAAGCTCTTCATATTTATCATATTTTTATTTAAAGGAGGATTTCGTTGCAGACCAGTGTAATTATAACAGTAGTTACGAAGTACACAGTAACAGCTAGGTATTAGGTAAGCGAGCGCAATTCACAGTTAATTCATTATTCAATAACCTTGGCACTACTTCACGCTCCGCGCTCCGCTCTCCGTGGATAAATAAACAATTACACATTTTAATTACCATCATTATTTATTTAAATTAATAGCGAGATCTTTGATTGGATTTTTTTACTCGACGCCCCCTAATGGTTAAATACTCAAAGCCTCCTAAACACGATCTTGCCCAGAGATAATAGAACTTAGAAGAGATTAGATCTTATTCTGTTGTCTCTGATCTTACTCGTAATGGATGAGCGAGAAATATTTTAAACCAAAAGAGACGAGTCATTTTGGGATAAGTATAACTACTATATATCAAAAAAGGTAGAAAAATAGTGAAATTGTATAAAAAATAAAATAGTTTAGGAATTTATTGTAAATAAGTTGCACAAATAATTAAATAAAAGGGTAAGTAGGTACTGTTTAAGAAATATAATTATGTATAGTAGGTGGGTATGGAAAAAATTTGGATGGATCAATTTTTATTTTGCAACACCGAATTTTTTTAATTTATGAACGAGATCAGATTTTTGTCAATTTTTACTCTTCAAATAAAATACTTTAGTCTTTAATTTTTATAGCTTATGCTGAAAATACTAGGTATAAATAACAATCAGCTTTCGTCCAAGCAATCAGCCGAAGAAATGTTGCTACTGAGTTCAAATTACATAATAAGAAGTTTTATGTAAGAACTATATCTTTTCCAGTTACCAATTAGATACATTCCATACCCAGCAGTTAATTTCAAAAGAAAACTTTAATTTCCTTTAAGGGGGGGGTAAGGTTAATTCGCTAAAAAAAAGGCATGTTTTCAAGATTTTTTTTTGGCAATACAGATGGTGTTAGTTTATTCAGTCGATCCATACATGATAATGTAACAATAGAACAATATTCTCCTAAATTTTCATTGCAAAATATTAAAAATTGAGCGAGTGACAGTGAATTTCCGGAGGTGCCTCGAGAAAAAGTTGTTTTGCGGTGTCCATCATAACTCGCAACCAAATCATCTGAAACAAAAAAATCAAAATGCATTCGTTAAAGGAGATGTTTGTTGAGGTATTCACGAGAGGATTTTTTTTTATTTCGATTTTTCGATTTTTCGTAGCACTTGGAAGCCAAAAACCAGATTTTCACTAAAAAAAACGGCTAATTAGCTGTTGTAAAAAAATTGATAATTACTGAAAAAAAAAAGCTCTCGACAATACCTGGGGAATTATGTGAAGAAATACTGTGCAAAATTTCAAAATGATTGGTCTAGTAGATTTTTAGTTATGGTGGACACGGACTTCAAAAATGACAAGTCTCAGAAAAACGCTTTAAAGTTCGCGTACTGAAGTATTCAAGATAAAATTCGTCAATTTTTTTATACTCACACAGAGTCGTCGATGCCAGTTCCGTCACTTGTTACTGCTCAGCACAGCATACAGCGTTTAACTGATGCATAGATCATGCCTCGAATATACTTGACTTTACCTGAACAGACCCGTTTGGGGCGGGTGGGGCTGTAAAACTTCAGGCTGGCAACGGACGCTGAAATACTCATAACTTCGTCAATTTTGCCCCGATCGACTTGAAATTTTAACACAATCTTCTTGAGATATTATGCATTCAATTAGAAAAATAAAAAAAAAATCGAAAAAAATAAATTTTAATACCTAACCCCCCCCTTAAGAAATACGAGGCAAAAAGAATATAATCGAGGTTCTCAGCTACGAATATCTTTCTATTGTTTAGACTTTTAGAGTAATCTACTTAGGTTTGTTTCCGTTGACAATGTCCGATTTTTTATTAAACATACTCGTAGGTTATTTAACTTATTTTTTTTTAGCCGATTTCTTTTACTGTCAAATTTCAAACACCATATTCCTGGTCAAACTATTATACACGCGTCGTTCCATAGACTTGATTTTGTCGCATAATCACTCACTTATCTCACTTGGAATTTTAGTGACAAACTACATAGACAATCTTACTTCCATGCCAAGATACTTCTCGATATACGGCCATTATCTTACTTCCATGCTTTAGTTCTATTTCCATGATTCAAATTGTCAAATGACACCAAATTACACCATTTCGTCACAGTAAAACAGCTTATAACTCAGGTACTTACCTAATTGTTTTTAACCGATTTATTTTACTGTCAGACACACCATATTCCTGGTCAGACTACACGTGTCGTTCCATAGACTTGATTTTGTCGCATAATCACTCACTTATCTCACTTGGAATTTTAGTGACAAACTACATAGACAATCTTACTTCCATGCCAAGAAACTTCTCGATATACGGCCATTAATGACATAATACGACACGCATAACGCTGCGCTTACATTCACATTTCGCTAATTAAGAGTATTCGGATCATAAATCGTAACTTTACTTCTTTTGACTGCGGTGCGGAAAAGGAAGTAAGTTACATAAACAAAATATTATGTGCCTCGATCCGAAACTAAAGATTCGTTTCGATTCGTAAGAAGACAAGCGATTTTATTTTTTTCTTTTTTTCCGGGTTGTGCCACACATAACTTAGTTGTTCCGGCGCTTCTTCTGCTTGACGTCTTTTATCTTTAATGTTCAAGTGGTGGAGGCGCCGGGACAACCTAATCTAGGTAAGTATACCTATTGTGTGATGTGTGGCACAATGCATTAAATAAACGCTTCTTTCTTTCTTTGCTTTCTATTTACTTCCACTACTACTTCCATATATTTTGTTTTAATTCGATGACAAGATAGTCTTTGACTGCGATCTTACCTGAAGGTAAGTGACGATGCAGTCTAAGATGGTAGCGGGCTAACTTGGAAGGGGTATGGCAGTGTAGATTCAACCCATACCCCTAATCTCTCTACGCTCTAAATTTAGCCAATGAGAGATGATTGCGACCGTCACACTATAGCAAAAATTGTATTGTATTTAAATTAATTTAAATAATTTCAACAAGAGGAAATTAAATTAATTTAAATTTTGGATAGAATCACGCGTTACTTTGCTTAGCAAGATTAGCAAGAAAAGGTCAGAGTTATTTTGCTATAATCCGCCAACAGAAAAATCTGTATGGTCAAACATGCAGTTCCAAGCTAAGCACCGCTTACCTCCCCAACCAAGCAAGAAAGCCAAGTTCCCAAGCAAGCAATGCCACCACCACTCACTTGCACCACCACACAAGACTTTTATACTAAAAATTTTACATAAATTTTACATTTTATCATAGCTATACCTACCTATATACCTACTAACTTATCATATTAACTATTTTCTTCGTACTACTATTTATTATATGAGGTAACTATTTTCTACGAACTACTATTTTTATTTTTATTATTCATTATGCTAACTATTGCTACGTAGTACTATTTATCGTGACTAACAGTCATCCGAAACCTTTGGATCCACGGAAGACCAGCGCTATGCCTGTGCTTTTTCCACAGGGATAGCATATGCTGAGTGGAGTCCATTTTGGGACCACACATATTTTTTTTTGTTTTGTATCTCTTTTAGTTATTAACTGTGCTGTGCGTCTCAAATTAATGCTTTTTCTTTCTTTCTTTCTTTCTAAATTAATTTAATCCTTAAAATATTGATAACAATGGAAACGATGATGTAACGATATTTTTCATCGCCGACTCAAGACTCGTCTCAGCACGCGATGCGTCAATAAATTTTCATTACAATCGCCCTGAATGAGCAGAGCTTTACACACTCCGACGCACTTGACGCTAACGATGTTTACTGCCACTTCGTTATGACGGTTCACACGGGTTCTATCTGCTTGCCGAGTTATAATAATTACGTAAATGAAATAAATCCTCAAGCTATTGAGGATTTATATCATTTATATGTAAGACTGAGCGTACCTGACTAGCATCAGGTACGCTCAACTGGTCAGGTACGGTCGTCAACTATACCCATGCAAAAAATCATGTCGATCCATTGCTTTGTTGCGCCGTGATTGAAGGACAAACCAACAAACAAACAAACACACTTTTGCATTTATAATATTAGTAAGGAAGTAAGTATTGTCAAAGTTGTATGACGTCATTTTGTAACGGTCGACGACGGCCAACTTGAAGTGAACGGGTAGTAAACACTTACATCGTTTTGTAACCATCCATTTGTCTGATACTTTAATTATACATTGAGTTAAGACACTGAAAAATTGTGGATCTCAAGGCTCGAATTAACATACAGTCAATTAATTTGATCTTGGGAACCATTTGAGAACTGAGCTTATTATTTTTAACCCCCGACGCAAAAAGACGGGGTGTTATAAGTTTGACGTGTCTGTGTGTATGTCTGTGGCATCGTAGCTCCCGAACGGATTACTTAACCGATTTTGATTTTGTTTTTTTTTGTTTTAAAGGTGAATTAGTCGGGAGTGTTCTTAGCTATGTTTGATGAAAATCGATCCAAGATGGCCGCCGCCACAAAATGGCGGATTACATATTTTTATTTTAACGATTACTGACTAGCGATTAGGATTTATTAAGGTTCGGTGATCAGCTAAATAGAGCCGAAAGAAGATCATTTTATTCAAAATCTATTGGTCATAATACTATGAAAAAAAGGGAGTTACAATTGATCATATTTCTAGCCTGATGCCTGTTTCCAAAACACAATGACGTAAACTTTTTTCAATAGAAAAAAATTGCAAAGTTGCCTCTGCAAATACATGAATTCCCATTTTTCTCAGTTACCATACATTAATTTTTGTAAAATTTAAGTACAATTTGTTTGTCATATTTTACTACAAAAAATGGCAGTTTTAGATTTTTTTTACAGCGACTATTATAATTTAATCTTTTTTTATCACAATTTGTGTCTTGGCCGTTTTATTTCCCAGTAGCGGCTTCTTTGTCACTCGTACTCAATTAGACAGTGATCGCTGAGGCGTGCTGCTAGACGGACCTGCGCTGCACTGCTCTCGCTCGGCTATCAAATAACATCGCGAAATATAATAATTGAAAATTGTTTTTGTTTTATGTTGAAGAGTATTTTGTATATTTTAGTGAAGTCAAATAGAGTGTACCTAGTTATAAGTTTGTATACAATATATTGTTAATAAATAAACCATAATATAGTTGTAAATAAATAAGTTACTAAGTAGTAGAAATTTTGAAAATGAGTCCGAAAAAGAAAATGAACAAAATAAGAAGTCGGTTAAAAACAACAAAAGCAGATGGTGATAGTTATAAGTGTCTACCTACCTATTTTTAATTTTATCGTACAGTACGTAAATGTGACGTAAATCGGCTAATCAAATTGTTGTGTGGTACTTTACTATAATGTACCTTATTTTCGTCATTCTTTCTAGTAGAAATTTGGCTCAGTTAGTTTGGTCGCGATTTGATAATTAGAAATTGCAGGTTCGAATCTCAACTACGTTCATTTTGCATTTTCTAAAAAAAGGTTTTATGTTTTTTTTTTTAGGACAAGTGTTTTTTTTTTTCAAAATTAATTATAATAAGTAAAATTGTTTTTGTTTTATGTTGAAGACTATTTTGTATATTTTAGTGAAGTTAAATAGAGTTTACCTATTATTTTGTAAAGGTTTTGCATTATGTAAGGGATCATGAAATATCAATTTCATCATCAATTTTCAATTACTTGAAAAAACGTAATAATTGTGAAGAAATTACGTAACTTACGTAATTTCTTCACAATTATTACGTTTTTTCAAATTACCTGCGAGATCAAATCAGAAATGAGGAGATCCGTAGGAGAACCAAGTTACCGACATAGCTCTGCGAGTCGCGAAACTAAAGTGGAAATGGGCGGGGCACATAGTTCGAAGAGCTGAAGGTCGTTGGGGTTCCAAGGTGCTGGACTAGCGACCTCACACAGGGAAGCTCAATGTTGGCAGATCCCCCACTAGGTGGACCGACGACATCAAACGAGTCGCATGGAGCCGCTGGATTCAGGCGGCGCAAGAACGAGATCTGTGGAAGTCCACGTAAGAGACCTTTGTTCAGCAGTAGACGTCTATGGGTTGACGAAGAAGAAGGTAAGTATCTAATAATAATGGTGTAATACCCCAGTTCGTCGTACAGTTCGGCTTATCAAACTGTAGTTAGCTTGTTAGGTATATCTATAGTTAGGTAGTTAGGTATAGCTATACTAGACCTTATTTTCGTCGTTTATAGTATTAGACGTTGGGCTTAGTCAGTGTAGGAGAGAGTTGATAGCTAGAAGTTACGGGTTCGGTTCTTCTACCGTGTTTGTTTTGCATTTTCTAAGCGCATTTTTTTAGGACAATAGTATTTTTTTTTTCAAAATTAATTATAATAAGTTATATTTAATTTTCAGTCGGAAAAAACGTTTGAAGCTCAGTTCTGAGGAACCATCAACATTGCAAGAGTGAGTAAAGCCTTTGCTCCGAATCTTGCGGGCAGCGGTGCGGCGACGGCGCACTATGGGACGAAATCATATAAACCGTCTCGAAAATCAATAACTTTTTTGTTTCTTGACATTTTGATTTGAAAATTTGTACACGTATTATTGAATGTATAAGCTACTAGAAAAATGAAACGCCAGTATTTTAAAGATAATATTTATTTCGTGAGAGCATGTCAAAAATCAAATTATTTAATTTTCCATAAGTACTAAAAATTGAATTATAATACTTAAAATTATTTCATTACTATATATATAGCTACTCGTGCTGATTCACTGACTGACTGACTGACTGACTCATTGATCACCTCTCCTGTAAAATTTTGTATGGAAAAAATTTTTTTCACCCACCGTTTCGTATAGAGGACAAAAATTCATTCGGAACAAAAATATGGAGAGAGCTGATGATTGAGGATTTCGGAGACGGGTGAGGAGCACCGGCCAGGGTATCGAAGATAGGTGGGGGATGTTCGACCAAATGTCACTCGAAACCTCATCCAATTGGCAAAGAGCCGAAAAAAACTCCAAAATGGTGAATTCAAGATGGCGGCCATACAAATTTTGTTTGTGTCTATCTCGGAGAGTATAAGAGATGGAAGAGTGGTTTCTTGGCAAAAGATGATCAGGAGCCGAAGTTCAACTTGGTGAACAGAAAAAAAAATTCAAGATGGCGGAAATTATTTTTTTCCATACAAAATATATGCAAGACTTTAATACGGTTCCTTTTCAAAATTTCTGATGGTTTCGTATAGAGGACAAAAATTCATTCGGAGGAAAAATATGGAGAGAGCTGATGATTGAGGATTTCGGAGACGGGTGAGGAGCACCGGCCAGGTTATCGAAGATAGGTGGGGGGTGTTCGACCAAATGTCACTCGAAACCTCATCCAATTGGCAGAGAGCAAAAAAAAAAACTTCAAAATGGCGGATTCAAGATGGCGGCCATACAAATTTCGTCGGTGTCTATCTCGGAGACTATGAAAGATGGAAGAGTGGTTTCTTGGAAAAAGATGATCAGGACCCGATGGTCTACGTGGTGAATAGAAAAAAATTCAAGATGGCGGATTTTTTTTTCATAAAAAATAGAATTGGGAATTTTCATATGTTCGATTTCAAAATTTCTGATGGTTCGGGGAAAAATATGGAGAGAGCTGATGATTGAGGATTTCGGAGACGGGTGAGGAGCACGGCTAGGGGATTGAAGTTAGGTGGGGGGTCCTCAAACAAAAATCACCAGAAACCTCATTCAATTGGCAGAGAGCTGAAAAAAAATTCAAAATGGCGGATTCAAGATGGCGGCCATACAAATTTCTAAAAAGATGACCAATCCCGAAGATCTATTTGGTGCACAGAAAAACCGCGGTTCGCTTTAGCGAGCCGCGCACCCACGCGCCCTACTAGTTATTAATAAATAATTATTGTCATTTTAGTTATTTCATTAAAAATAAGTACTAGTTAAATAATAAGAATGATCTTATTTACATAATAAAAAATTTTTTTCACCCATGGTTTCGTGTAGAGGACAAAAAATCATTCGGAGGAAAAATATGGAGAGAGCTGATGATTGAGGATTTCGGAGACGGCTGAGGAGCACCGGCCAGGGTATCGAAGATAGGTGGGGGGTGTTCAACCAAATGTCACTCAAAACCTCATCCAATTGGCAGAGAGCCGAAAAAAAAACCCAAAATGGCGGATTCAAGATGGCGGCCATACAAACTTCGTCGGTGTCTATCTCGAAAACTATAAAAGATGGAAGAGTGGTTTCTTGGCAAAGGATGATCAGAACTCAAAGGTCTACTTGATGAATAGAAAAAAATTCAAGATGGCGGAATTAATTTTTTCCATACAAAATATATGCAAGACTTTATGCGGCGCCTTTTCAAAATTTCTGATGGTTTCGTATAGAGGACAAAAATTTATTTGGAGGAAAAATATGGAGAGAGCTGATGGTTGAGGTTTTCGGAGACGGGTGAGGAGCACGGCCAGGGTATCGAAGATAGGTGGGGAGTGTTCAAACAAAAGTCACTCGAAACCTCATCCAATTGGCAGGGAGCTGAAAAAAATCTCCAAAATGGCGGATTCAAGATGGCGGCCATACAAATTTCGTCGGTGTCTATCTCGGAGACTATAAAAGATGGAAGAGTGATTTCTTGGAAAAAGGTGATCAGGACCCTAAGGTCTACTTGATGAATAAAAAAAAAATTCAAGATGGCGGATTTAAATTTTTTCCATACAAAATATATGCAAGACTTTATACGGTTCCTTTTCAAAATTTCTGACGGTTTCGTATAGAGGACAAAAAATCATTTGGAGGAAAAATATGGAGAGAGCTGATGGTTGAGGATTTCGGAGACGGGTGAAGAGCACGGCCAGGCTATCGAAGCTAAGTGGAGGGTATTCAAACAAAAGTCACTCGAAACCTCATCCAATTGGCAGAGAGCCAAAAAAAAATCCAAAATTGCGGATTCAAGATGGCGGCCATACAAATTTCGTCGGTGTCTATCTCGGAGACTATGAAAGATGGAAGAGTGGTTTCTTCGAAAAAGATGATCAAGACCCGATGGTCTACGTGATGAATAGAAAAAAATTCAAGATGGCAGATTTTTTTTTTCATATAAAATGTATGCAAACTTTGATGCGTTCCTTTCCGCTGATGGTTTCGTATAGAGGACAAAAATTCATTTGGATGAAAAATATGGAGGGAGCTGATGATTGAAGATTTCGGAGACGGGTGAGGAGCACGGTCAGGATAATAAAGATAGGTGGGGGCTGCTCAAACAAAAGTCACTCGAAACCTCATCCAATTAGCAGTGAGCTGAAAAAAAAAACACCAAAATGGCGGATTCAAGATGGCGGCCGTACAAATTTCGTCGGTGTCTATTTCGGAGACTATAATAGATGGAAGAGTGGTTTCTTGGAAAAAGATGATCGAGACCCGAAGGTCTACTTGGTGGACAGAAAAACCGCGGTTCGCTTTAGCGAGCCGCGCATCCACGCGCCCTACTAGTTACTATATATATAGCTACTCGTGCTGACTCGTGCTGATTGATTAAATAATAAGAATGATCTTATTTACATAATAAAAAATTTTTTTCACCCATGGTTTCGTGTAGAGGACAAAAATTCATTCGGAGGAAAAATATGGAGAGAGCTGATGATTGAGGATTTCGGAGACGGTTGAGGAGCACCGGCCAGGGTATCGAAGATAGGTGGGGGGGGTGTTCAACCAAATGTCACTCGAAACCTCATCCAATTGGCAAAGAGCCGAAAAAAAACTCCAAAATGGCGGATTCAAGATGGCGACCATACAAACTTCGTCGGTGTCTATCTCGGAGACTATAAATGGTGGAAGAGTGGTTGCTTGGAAAAAGATGATCAAGACCCAAAGGTCTATTTGATGAATAGAAAAAAAATTCAAGATGGCGGAATTTATTTTTTCCATACAAAATATATGCAAGACTTTATGTGGCTCTTTTTCAAAATTTCTGATGGTTTCGTAGAGAGGACAAAAATTCATTTGGAGAAAAATACGGAGAGAGCTGATGGTTGAGGATTTCTGAGACGGGTGAGGAGCACGGCCAGGGTTTCGAAGATAGGTGGAGGGTTCTCGAACAAAAGTCACTCGAAACCTCATCCAATTGACAAGGAGCTGAAAAAATCTCCAAAATGGCGGATTCAAGATGGCGGTCATATAAATTTCGTCGGTGCCTATCTTGGAGAGTATAAAAAGTGGAAGAGTGGTTTTTTAGAAAAAGATGATCAGTACTCGAAAGTCTACTTAATGAATAGAAAAAAAAATTCAAGATGGCGGAATTTATTTTTTCCGTACAAAATATATGCAAGACTTTATGTGGCTCTTTTTCAAAATTTCTGATGGTTTCGTAGAGAGGACAAAAATTCATTTGGAGAAAAAATACGGAGAGAGCTGATGGTTGAGGATTTCTGAGACGGGTGAGGAGCACGGCCAGGGTTTCGAAGATAGGTGGAGGGTTCTCGAACAAAAGTCACTCGAAACCTCATCCAATTGGCAAGGAGCTGAAAAAAATCCAAAATAGCGGATTCAAGATGGCGGTCATATAAATTTCGTCGGTGCCTATCTTGGAGAGTATAAAAAGTGGAAGAGTGTTTTTTTTAGAAAAAGATGATCAGTACTCGAAAGTCTACTTAATGAATAGAAAAAAATTCAAAATGGCGGAATTTATTTTTTTGATACAAAATATATGCAAGTCTAAGATAAGGTTTCTTTTCCAAACTGATGGTTTCGCATAGAAGATAAAAATTCATTTGTATGAAAAATATGGAGGGAGTTGATGATTAAGGATTTCGCAGACGGGTGAGGAGCACGGTCAGGGTATTGAAGATAGGTTGAGGGTGCCCAAACAAAAATCACTCGAAACCTTATCCAATTGGCAATGAGCTGAAAAAAACTACCAAAATGGCGGATTCAAGATGTTGGCCATACAAATTTCGTCGATGTCTATCTTAGAGAATGTACAAGATGAAATAGTGGTTTTGGAAAAAGATGATCAAGATCCGAAGATCTACTTGGGGAACAGAAAACACGCGGTTCGCTTTAGCGAGCCGCGCACCCACGCGCCCTACTAGTAATTTTATATACCTAGAACTAAAATATTTTTATTTTTCAACATTATTCATAAAGGTCCTATTATCTGAGGATATTAATCCATGGAAAAATCTTTGGAATAATAACATTCGTCCCAACCATTTATGAGACGGTTTATATTATTTCGTCCCATAGTGCGGCGGCGGCACTATGGGACGAAATAAAAATTTTCTCTAAAATTGATAGTTTGCCCGAAATAGTTATTTGTTCAACAAGATAGCAAAGTTTTTTTGTTGCGAGTGCCTAGTTTGAATCCCGAGCGAGAGAAGGATTCTAAGTTAGAATCATAAGAGTAGTGAGGGATTCAAAGGCACAAGAAGCAAAAACTTTGCTATCGTGTGATACTTACAACTTTTCACCTAAATAGCGAAGAAATACAACATGTAAGAAAAATATTTATTAGAACATTTTATTTATTTTTTATTCGATAACAAGATAGCCCTTGACTGCGATCTCACCTGATGGTAAGTGACGATGCAGTCTAAGATGGTAGCGGGCTAACTTGGAAGGGGTATAGCAGTGTAAATTCAACCCATAACCCTAGTCGGTTTCTACACGCCATCGTGCCGGAACGCTATATCGCTTGGAGGCACGTCTTTGACGGTAGGGTGGTAATTAGCCACGGCCAAAGCCTCCCACCAGACCAGACCAGAGACAATTTAGAAATTATAAATTCCTAAATTGCCCCCGCCGGGAATCGAACCCGAGACTTCCCGAGACCTTTTTTGAAAATCGGTTAAAAAAGTAGCCTATATTACTCCTACCATCAGCTATCTGCCAGTGAAAGTCCCATCAAAATCGGTCCAGCCGTTCAAGCGTGATGTTTCGACAAGGGAAATAGGGATTCATTTTAAAAACTAATCCACGCGAACGAAGCCACGGGCATCAACTAGTAATTTATCAATATATCAATATATTATAGAATATAGATTAAAAAATTAGGTAATAAATTAAAAAATACAACACCTAACTTAAAACACTATTTATTCAAATTATGTACTTAAGAAAATGTAAGTAATATTGAAATACATACTATGGTAAAAAAAAAGCTAAAAATGAATAAGGAAATTAAAAGAACAATGTTACATTACTGGCTAGGAATCGAACCTGTACTCTGTCTCTGAAAATAAACTGTAGCCATACCAACCGAGCCATATACGTTACAATACGGTTGACGAAAATAAGTTACAGTACAGACCTAATATAGTTTTGTCAGCCGGACTGAGTCATTTCTTGCCGCCACCTTGTCGCTATCAAAGCTAATATTTCGCGCTCGCCCTAAATTCGTCCGGGGGCCCCCCGCGGTTGGCGGGACTAATACCGCGCGCTTTCCTCTGCCGCACCCCCTCAAATACCTAAAATTCGTCCAGAACCTCGTCTTAACATGTCGGGGGTGTTTAAAATTTTTAATTTGCACTTTGTATGTGTATAAACCGGCCAAGTGCGAGTTGGACTAGCACACGAATTGTTCCGTACCATTGTAACAGTGATTGTTAAGATTGAGCAAAAACGCCGAAAAAATCACGTTTATTGTATGACTAATTAAGCTATTGCATAGCTTATTGGTGAGCTTAGCGGTGAGCCGCTAGATGGCGTTGATAAAAAATGCTAAAAAAAAAATGCTATGCAATAGCTTTACCGCGGCAGTCCCCGAGTGCCACACGTCTTTTTTTTAATTATTTGTTATTAATATAACGACAATACATACACACGGTGTCCCTTACACCTTGTAGATAAAATATAGATAATGCCTACTAATAAACCGCACAGAGATATATTGTAATTGCGCAAGCTTCGCATATTTATGCTATTTGTCATATACGATATTTAACCAGGTGTGTATATAAGTAAATAGTATACGCTATTGTAACCCTTAAGTGAATGTGCCATAAAGTTCAAAATCGTTAAGCCAGTAGCCAATTATAACATGTTTGAAATATTTACAACAATCGTAGATTTAATACCACGATAACTGGCGTGATATGATAATTTGTCTGGCAATAAATTAGAAGTCAAGAATTCTCTGAATGTAGTGTAGGCATTTAAAAAAAATATTTTAAAAATAATGATTTACTTATGTACATTTATTTGTGTTTTACAGTGATAATATAATACGCTGATGCTTTTATTTTTATACTAGCTCATTCCTCATTTCATTAAAAAAAATATTTTAAAATAATGGTTTACTTATGTACATTTATATGTGTTTTATGTGATAATAATACGCTGATGCTTTTATTTTTATACTAGCTCATTCCCGCGACTTCGTCCGCGTGGAAAAAGTTTAGAGTGACTGAGTGACTTGCTACTATCCGCGAGAAGTTATGCCCTCTATCTTCGATAATATTAAGTAGATCTTCACCAAATTTGGACAAAATATTTCTAATAGTATACAATTTATAATAAAAAAAGAATTATCAAATTCGGTTTAGATTTGACGAGGTTATGGAGTAAAATCAACAAAAACTTTCATCCCCTATCCCGGATAAACTTTTTTGTTGATCGGGATAAAAAGTATTCTACATATTGACCCGGAATATCAGCTACCACTATACCAAATTTAAGTCAAATTTGTTTAGTAGTTTTCACGTGATGTGCGCACAGACAGTGATTTAATAGTTAATGGTGGTGAATCAGCTAGTCCATAGTAAATCCACAGAGTAAGGCCAGTTTATGTGTGGCTGTCTGATCTTCCATAGATAGACGTGTTATCCCTTCACCTCCTACTATCGTTTTGTTAGTCGGTCACGTTCTGCACATCCGTGGAACAATCGTTCAAGATCACCCGTGGTGATGTCATACACCCATTCTTATGACGTTCGACGTCGCAGGCTTTTGTTTACTACTTCGTTATGACACATCAATAGTAGATATCTATTTTTTATATGGTCTTGATGAAATGAGTACATATTTATGACTAGCTGCGCACCGCGGTATTACACGCGGTGAATAAGATTGTGATAATAATAAGGTTGAATGGGTTGAAGAAGGGTTTTTCAAAATCCCGCGGGAACTATATTTTTTTTTAAGGATAAAAAGTAGTTATGTTTTAATCCAAGGTATAATCTATCTCCATTTTAAATTTCAGCCAAATCGGTCCAGTAGTTTTTGCGTGAAAGAGTAACAAACATACACACACACACACACACATACAAACTTTCGCCTTTATAATATTAGTAGGAAGTAGGATTAGTAGGATGTATCAAGATGTTAGTAATTACGTGATAGGTATATACCGTCGTGAAATCTTAACGTACAGCCACAAATACAAACCTAATCTTGCAAAATATTTCAATTGGGTTCATGGCGACTAATACCTAATTTCCAATTTCGTCACATTCTGTATTTTCCTTTCTATCAATGATCTCTAAGTTTTTCTCGGCGACCGCTGTCGAAGGACGTCTTTCATAAATTTTGTCACCGACATAAATAAGACCCTTTGCTAATTTAACCATAATATCATGGAGTAGGTAACGTTTAATTTTTAAGCTATTGCATAGCTTCTATCGCGGGCCAGCGTGGAGACCGAATACAGAAATTCCGTAACGAAAATAACCTGACACGGGACTCCTCTCACCGCTAGATGGCGTTGATAAAAATGCTATGCTATAGCTTTACCGCGGCAGTCCCCGAGTGCCACACGTCTTTTTTTATTTTATTCGATGACAAAATAGTCCTTGACTGCGATCTCACCTAGTAATAGTAAGTGACGATGCAGTCTAAGATGGTAGCGGGCTAACTTGGAAGGGGTAACGCAGTGTACATTCAACCTATACCTCCTAATCGGTTTCTACTCGCCATCGTGCTGGAACGCTAAACCGAGGAGTATAAACGTTGGATTTAGAATGACGTCACACAGTTAACCATGCATTGTCATCCAAACTAAACGTGTATACAAAATTTTAGCTCAATCGGTTGAAGATATCTGCTTCAAAATTGAGTTGCAAGATTCCACCCGAACAAACATAGTTACATACATACATACATTGCAAGTTTAATAAAATCTTTTAAAAAATCGCTTGGTTACATTTAAATGCAATCAACTTAATGGAATCCAGTTAGGGCGTAGTAAAAGTGGCATTGACCGCAAAAATCAGGCTTTCACGCTGCAACGCGATCATAAAACTCAGAATGCAAAGTAAATTGCTGGTAAATATAAATTAAAGATTCGATAGATGTGCCGACATGGTCCTATCCTAACGTAGTTCAGTGATTACACTAAAAGCAATATAAGATAACTAGCTTTTGCCCCCGCGACTTCGTCCGCGTGGAATTAGATTTTGGGGTGGAATTTTCAAAAACTGTGACACACGTACTTCTTTATTTTTAACTGAAAGCTCAAATACCAACTTTGATGGAAACAGCTTGAAAAATTACGGAGTTTCATATAAACTTCCATCCCCTATTTAAACCCCTTAGGGGTGGAATTTCCAATAATCCTTTCTTAGTGTGCGCCTACGTCATAAAAGGAACCAACTGTAAAAATTTCAAGTTTCTAACTTCAGTAGTTTAGGCTGTGCGTTGATATCTCAGTCAGTCAGTCAGGACTTTGAATTTTATATATATAGATACAGTATAATGAACTTGCGCAGGTTCAAAGCTTAAGTGGAATTAGAAATCGCGGGAATTTTGAAAAATCATGAAAATAGTTACTTACTAGTGATTATAAATGCGAAAGTTTGGATGTATGGATGTTTGTTACTCAATCACGCCACAACGACTGAACCGATTTGGCTGTTTGGCACAGTGATAGATTTAGTCATATAATCTATACTTATATACAACATAAAGGCTACCTTTTATCCCGGAAAATAAGAGACTTCCCGCGGGAATCTAAAAAAACCTTAAACCACGCGAACAAATTCGTGGACATCAACTACTAGTTACTTACATAAATGCTAAAATTGAAATCTCTCAATTATTATCTTCCATATCTTTTATTGAAAATATTGCTCCAAACAATTTGGGTATACTTCCGATTACCGGTTGGCAAGTTAAAATTTTCCAACCTGCATTTGGTCGTGAAAAACAACCAACCTGTTGGCAAATATAAACGCGATAAAGTGTGGGTGCAAGCGTACGACCTTGCGGCACTCCGTGACCGATTGATTGCGCATGCGTCGCGCGCAGTAAAAACTTAACTTCTGCCAACTACCTACCAAGTACCGATGCTTTGATTCCTCTGATAAATACTAAAGGTAAACTCAGTTACTTTAGAAATATCCTAATGCATAAATGAACATGTTTATTTCTTAGACTCATCACACTTTACAAATCTAATTAACTTATACATATTCTTATCTTCTAAATTTTTATGAACACCGATTGAATTACCTTCGCATTTATAGTTAATACTAGCTTTTGCCCCCGCGACTTCGTCTGGAATGGAAACAGCTTGAAAAATGATGGAGTTTCATATAAACTTCCATCCCCTATTTAAACCCCTTAGGGGTGGAATTTCCAATAATCCTTTCTTAGTGTGCGCCTACGCCATAAAAGGAACCAATTGTAAAAATTTCAAGTTTCTAACTTCAGTAGTTTAGGCTGTGCATTGATATCTCAGTCAGTCAGTCAGTCAATCAGTCAGTCAGGACTTTGAATTTTATATATATATATATATATATATATATAGATATTATTAAAGTAGATTGGTTTGATCATTTTAGCTAATCATCATCATCATAAGCAACACCTCAATGGCATACAACCGAGCACAGATGTCTTCTCCGAGAAGGGTAACGATAACGTTCTATATTATGTACAAATGCTAGCGCTAATAAGGAGTATTATATTTGCTGTAAAAATATCTTAGTATATCTGAAGACCAAATTCAAACAAGAAAATGGATACAAATGTGTTATGTAATTTAATACATATTCATTTTTATCTTATTTCTTGTCAATACCAGCACCACATTAATTGTTTAAAGGTTGGGAAATTTCCAATGAACAGGCCTTAGCTGGCTCAAAGACGCTATGTTGGTATAAATTGTGTAAAGATCGCATATTCTCAGTGTAATTGCCGATAAACTCGTGATCGACATTGTCGAATGCCTCACTCGTATTTATTTGTGTTTCGTACGTGGAATATTCTACGCTTTGTTTTGGTCTATTTTGATCGTTTTGTATTCTGATTGCTTTTGGATGATGCGAATGTGTATTTATTTCATAAGAAGCTGCTGTTTATTTTAAATGGCCAAGAAAATAATACCTTGTATCGATTGTGTTTTTTTTACGCTCTTATATTGCTGCAAAAGGTTTTGGATTATTTCTCTTTAGAATAGGTGTTTTAATGTGTTTTTAACTGACTTGAAAAAAAGGAGGAAGTTCTCAATACATCGGAATCTTTATGTATGTTCCCTGATGAGCTTTACTTGTGGTTACGTCGTGTATATGTACATTGCGTAAGTGTGCATGCCTGTCAGAAGCCTAGGTGGAAGCGGACAGGCGCGAGCAAGCTCTCGCTCACACTTATACAGATAAATACGACACACACACACAATCATAAGCCAGGTAACCTCGTGAATTGAAAGAACTAAAATCAGATGAGCTTCTTATCGATATATGTAATATAATCTTAATACGTTTACTTATATGCTATTTTTTATAGTCGACGATATCTTTGGAATTTTAATAGGGCTTATTTATAAACATTTAAACATAACTTTTATTATGCAGGTACCTTTAGTTGAATTCTTAATTTCAAAAAAGCTAACACGAGATCATAAAGAGTAATTTAAGATTAACATAAATATGTAAAACCGGCCAAGTGTGAGTCGGTCTCACGCTCAAATCGTTCCGTACCACCACACAATATAAAATTCTTGTAGTAAATAACAAAATACTTTAGAGAGTGGATTTGTTCACTTTCCTTTTAATATTAGGTCTTCTTTTATTAAGTTATTGCATAGCTTCTATCGCGGGTCTTGAGCGTGGAGACCGAATCCAGAAATTCCGTAACGAAAATAACCTGACACGGGACTCCTCTCACCGCTAGATGGCGTTGATAAAAAATGCTATGCAATAGCTTTACCGCGGCAGTCCCCGAGTGCCACACGTCTTTTTTTATCACTCTATGGATGTACGGTACCCTAAAATCTGACTCCGTAATCTGCCACTACAAATATACAATACAAGGTTATTGTATTCAAATTTATTTTATCATCTTTAACAAAGATGTAATAAAATATCCTGACACATTGGTTATGAGTAACAAGAGGTATTTCTTGCAATTCACGAGGGCGCGTGGCTCACGGTTGTGTGTGTGTCGTATCTATATAAGTGGGAGCGAGAGCTTGCTCGCGCCTGACCGCTCCCATCTAGGCTCCTGACAGGCACGCACACTTACGCAATGTGCATATATACGACTCACAAGTAAAGCTCACGCGCCCTCGTGCAATTGCAAGAACTATATCTCAGCTGAAGGCATGATAAAAAACCGACTTCAAATGCCACTATAGTAGGTAGGTATATCTTCAAATGCCACTATAGTAAGTAGGTACCTATGCCTATAAAATTTGAAGTGTCCTCTCGATTTCTCCAGGATTCCATCATCAGTACCTGATCTGATGACCATGGGATCACCTGGGAAACACTTACGCAATGTGCATGTACACAACGTAACCACAAGTAAAGCTCACGCGCCCTCATGAATTGCAAGAACTGTACAAGTTTTGTGTCCTGAACTCCTGATGTGCGTTTCTATGTACATAATACCAATCTATTTCGATGGACATTATATTAAGGTCAGGGGGAGTAAGAGAAACGGTGGGGTAAGAGAAACACAAAGCCATATCTAACAAACTATGCAGTTTATCGATATTTGCTCTCAGTCGATAAAAGAGTATTGACGAAATGGTATCAATTTTTTAACATAGATGTTGCTGCGATAATTCTACACGGTAATATTTAGGAAAGAAATTTGACATTTTTCAAAACTCAAAACACGAGTTAGACGCGGTTATATTTATTGCTTGTTTTAAAGTGATTTTATAGAGTTTTCAAAAGTTTTTTGCCGTAAGTACCTTGAATAAGGTATAGATTTAATGTTCCAATTGTATTTTTTGTCTAAAACGTTCAGATTATTAATTTAAGACATGGTAAAGATTCTAGTCTCTAAAAGTTTCGAGTGGGAAAGTGAAACAGAGATGAGCGGGGTAAGAGAAACATATGTTTCACATACCCCATGTCAGAGATTACCAACCTTTTTTAAATCCTATCTTATTTAAAAAAACTAATATTTGATTATAGGCCGTCTTGTGTCTGACACACCAGTCATTCTGTTTGTTCGAGCGTCATTCAAAAACAACTCGACTGATTTTGATGAAACTTATCACATATATAGAATATATCTGTACATAATATTATATTCTTTGTATAGAATAAATTTATGTTTTTATTGACAGACTTAGTATATTTAATTTTATTCCCATAATTATTTTGATAAAATTTGAGGGAGCTGCTAGTTATAAAAAAGTTATTCTATTAAATATATATAAGGAAAAGGTGACTGACACTGGCTGACTGATCTATCAACGCACAGCTCAAACTACTGTACGGAACGGGTTGAAATTTTGCCTACAGATAGCTATTATGACGTAGGCATCCACTAAGAAAGCAAGAATAGAAGAAGACGTAAAAATATTGTAAACATGGTGTTAGCTAACTAATAAAAATTTATAACGTACCAATTTTATTTTTGGTTTACTACCCCTGACTGCTTGACTATGTTTCTCTTACCCCATTTTCAGTTTTTTCCTTTTATTTAAGAAACTAGACCACATAGCCATGCACTGAGACTCGTATTCGATTGAAGCAATTAAAGATGTCATTTTAGTCCTTGAAATAGTTCTGTAGACCTTATATTAGCAGCATACTGATCATTGTTTCACTTACCCCATTTTGAGGGTAAGTGAAACGAAACCATGGTCTACTTTTACTTAGTAATTTTATCGTCATTTGCACTAATAGAGGACCTAAAGATCATGTCATAGAAAGCCCATTTAAGGAAGAGTACTTTGCATTGATCGTTATTTAAATTGACATTTTTTTTATTGACTTAGAGGTCATTTTGTAGAAAAAACAGAAAAGTATGTTTCACTTACTCCCCCTGACCTTATACTAGCTGTTGTGCGCGACTTCGTCCGCGTCAATTTCTGTTATTATGATCGCGATTAAGAAGTTTTTGAAAGAATATATTTTTAATATGGATAATTTTCCCCGTTTTTGCAAAATTTTCACTGATGCTTCGCTCCTATTGGTCGCAGCGTGATGTTATATAGCCTAAAGCCTTCCTCGATAAATGGACTATCCAACACAAAACTAATTTTTCAATTCGAACTCGTAGTTCCTGAGATTAGCGCGTTCAAACAAACAAACTCTTCAGCTTTATAGTATTAAGTATAGATTATTTTTATGTACCTATATTAACAAGATTTCATCAAGTTACCTAGATATTCGTATGTTATTCCCGTATATGGTCAAGGCTTTTAGACATATTGTGTGAAATGCATGTGAAATGAGTACACAAACTGAGAGTAACTTTTAAGCAATTATATTTCGCAACGCTTAATAAATATTCAAGTCATATCGCAGAACAGTTGTCGCTTGCTCAATAGGTACCTACTTACCTAGTAGGTTGGACGAACATGGTAATCGTTACCTATTATGATGCCAATCAATCCCTAATAGCGCAGCGGTTACAAGTGCCGATTGAAAATTGGAAGGTAACAGGTTACAATTGGATATAGTTCTTTCATTTCATAAGGGCTCGTGGCTCATGGTTGTGTGTGTGTCGTATCTGTATAAGTGTGAGCGAGAGCTTGCTCGCGCCTGACCGCTCCCACCTAGGCTCTAGACAGGCACGCACACTTACGCAATGTGCATGTACACGACGTAACCACAAGTAAAGCGCCCGTAACTTCGTACTATACTTGACAATTTTTTATATATATGTAATTACTTTAAAAAAAGACGTGTGGCACCCGGGGACTGCCGCGGTAAAGCTATTGCATAGCATTTTTTATCAACGCCATCTAGCGGCTCACCGTAGAGGAGTCCCGTGTCAGGTTATTTTCGTTACGGAATTTCTGGATTCGGTCTCCACGCTGGCCCGCAATAGAAGCTATGCAATAGCTTAAAAAAAGGTTTTTAATATTATAATACGTCATTGTCATAATAATCATGTAATTTTTCTTTTTTTAGGGTTCCGTACCCAAAGGGTAACAAACGGGACTCTATTACTAGGCCTCCGTTGTCCATCCGTCTGTCTGTAAGTCATTTCAATAACAAATTTAACTAATGTAATCCTGCATATGTACCTACTCAACCTTATTTTTCCCAACGGGCTAACTTGGAAGGGGTATGGCAGTGTACATTCAACCTTTAATCGGTTTCTGCACGCCATCGTGCCGGAACGCTAATTCGCTTGGCGGCACGTCTTTGACGGTAGGGTGGTAACTAGCCACGGCCAAAGCCTCCCACCAGACCAGACCAGAGACAATTCAGAAATTATAAATTCCCAAATTGCCCCCGCCGGGAAACGACCCGAGACTTCCCAGTTATAAGACCACAGCGCTCACCACTGCGCCAGGGAGGTCGTCAAACCATTCCCGTTGGTGGCACCCGTTCACGAGCACGACGCATGATCCAGCCGTTGCTTCGCACAACCATATTTTCAGATCACGGCATACCAAGATCGTATGCCCTAATAGTAGATACCTGCATACAATCAATATTACCTAGAAATGTACTCACCTACTAACTCGAGCAGAGAGCATTTTACGCTCTAGATCTTATGTACGAGAACTTGCTACCTACCTAGCCATCTGTCTACTTTCTCACTGCTTAGGTACATATCAATCTTAGTTATGACGACCTCCCTGGCGCAGTGGTGAGCGCTGTGGTCTTATAACTGGGAGGTCCCGGCGGGGGCAATTTGGGAATTTATAATTTCTGAATTGCCTCTGGTCTGGTGTGGTGGGAGGCTTCGATAGTGGCTAGTTACCACCCTATCGTCAAAGACGTGCCACCAAGCGAATTAGCTTTTAGACACGATGGCGTGTAGAAACCGATTAGGGGTATGGGTTGAATTTACACTGCTATATCCCTTCCAAGTTAGCCCGCTACCATCTTAGACTGCATCGTCACATACCATCAGGTGAGATCGCAGTGAAGGGCTATCTTGTCATCGAATAAAAAAAAAGACGTGTGGCACTCGGGGACTGCCGCGGTAAAGCTATTGCATAGCATTCTTTATCAACGCCATCTAGCGGTGAGAGGAGTCCCGTGTCAGGTTATTTTCGTTACGGAATTTCTGGATTCGGTCTCCACGCTCAAGGCCCGCGATAGAAGCTATGCAATAGCTTAATAATAATAATCGGTAAGGAATAATTAATTTTTTAACCGACTTCAAAAAAGGAGGGGGTTATAAACATCTCAATTTCCTTAAAAGGCAGTGGCGATGATGCCATTTTTAAGCATTTTTACTTCATTTAAGATACCAACACCGCAATCTAAGTAAGGCGCTTATCTGATAACAGTGATAAGGAATAATTGTTCACACACAATTAGATATAATGCGCAAACACTACATCGCGTCGCCTTCATCATCGCTTGCAAACATTGGCGCAAGTTTATTACACACAAGTAGTAATATGTAAGTACATATGTACTTACACATCCGGTTATATATTTTTTTTAACGAGGCCAGAAGATTAAAATTTTACTACCCCACTGCCGAATAAATGTTATATCACGTTTGTTATATAATTTAATATTGTATATGCGTAAAAGCTGTAATTTGTGGCTAATTAAAAATTGTATATTGATAGAAAAACTCAAAAGAATAGCTGAAAAATTGAAAACTCTTATTAATAAATGGTGTACGCGAAGCCGCGGGTAAGAGCTACACTCGATTTTTCAGCTATTCAGTTGAGTTTTCCTTATTTTTTTTTTCTTTTAAACCACCTCTGTATTGAGCGAACAAAATAAAAATTCAATTCAGAGACAGATTTATGTCAGTTTTCGCGTGATGCGCGCACAGACAGACAGACAAAATAATCAAAAAAAAAATGGTTTTGGGCTCAGTATCGATAATAAAGCATCCACCGCCGATTAAAATTTTCAAAATATAGTTGACGTACAGAATTCGTCTCATTACAGTTTTATTATAAGTATAAGTATGTATAGATAAATAAGTATGATACACAAGCATATTATAGATAGACAACAGACAGACGTCTTAACATGTATTGGATTGTATGCACCTACGTATGCATTTTTGAAACTTCATTGCGGAAACACTGTACCTATACATAGCATAGTTTTGTTACCTATTGTAAAAATTTTTTTTTAAAAGAGCAACTGCTGAGTTTCTTGCCGGCTCTTCTCAGCAGAATCTGCATTCCGAACCGGTGGTAGATTTATGACGTGTCATAAGAGCTACAAGTTGGCCTACATGAAATAAATAAATTTTGATTTTTTTTTTAAGTAAGCATAGGTTTAACGCCGCATAGGCTCGTCGCTGTAGGCACGCCGAGATCTAGAATGATTGGAAAGCATCGCCTATCGCATCTAACGGCTTCCGTATCGGCAGAGATTGTCCGCACGCAACTTGATTCACGACTCGCGCATTATATGGTTTTTTACAAGCTTTTATTTAATGTACCTATGTGACGACCTCCCTGGCGCAGTGGTGAGCACTATGGTCTTTTTAAGCTATTGCATAGCTTCTATCGCGGGCCTTGAGCGTGGAGACCGAATCCAGACATTCCGTAACGAAAATAACCTGACACGGGACTCCTCTCACCGCTAGATGGCGTTGATAAAAAATGCTATACCGCGTAGAGGAGTCCCGTGTCAGGTTATTTTCGTTACGGAATTTCTGGATTCGGTCTCCACGCTGGCCCGCGATAGAAGCTATGCAATAGCTTAAAACCTTCCAGATTACAATCTAGACGTTTAAGAGGACTTTATCACCGAGATTCAAACGTCCGACCTCCAAACGTTAACGGCTTACCGTTGAGCCATTGAGGTTGAGGCTAACTCGAGACCGTGCAAAACGTAAACCTATTTTGATAGGGTTGTAACAGGAGGAGTATAAGAATTAATATAATAGTTTTAATCAAATTCAAATTATTTTTTAATATAGGCCAACTTGTAGCTCTTGTGACACGTCATAAATCTACCACCGGTTCAGAATGCCGATTCTGTTGAGAAGAGCCGGCAAGAAACTCAGCAGTTGCTCTTTTAAAAAAAAATACAAAGGTAACAAAACTATGCTATGTATACAGTGCTTCCACAATGAAGCTTCAAAAATGTATACGTAGGTACATATAATGCAACACATGTTAAGACGGGCAGACAAAGTAGACCCATTCCCGTTGGTGGCACCCGTTCACGAGCACGACGCATAATCCAGCAGATCTAATTTAATATTATTTGTTCTAAATAATATATTATTATCTACTAATTGAGTAATAAGATTAGAATCTAAGTTTTGCACACCATTTATAATGGCTGATTGTAAATTGCTCTAAGTATACTTTAGCTTTATAACGTCGTACTTAGTATCCTATTATGTACATGTGTTTGTTGGTTTGTCCTTCAATAATGCTGCAACAGAGCTACGGATCGACGTGATTTTTTGCATGAATATAGTTGAGGACCTTGAGAGTGACATAGACTACTTTTGATCGCGGTAAATCAAAGAGTTCCCGCGGGGTTTATAAAACTAAATCCACGCGGATGAAGTCGCGGGCATCAACTATGTATTTATAAATAATTATAATTAATTATTTATAACTAATTTAAATAATTATTGTATGTTTTTTTTTATTCGATGACAAGTTAGCCCATTGACTGCGATCTCACCTGATAGTAAGTGACGATGCAGTCTAAGATTAGCGGGCTAACTTGGAAGGGATATAGCAATGTAAATTCAACCCACACCCCTAATCGGCTTCTACACGCCATCGTGCTGGAACGCTAAATCGCTTGGCGGCACGTCTTTGACGGTAGGGTGGTAACTAGCCACGGCCAAAGCCTCCCACCAGACAAAAGAGTTAGTTTCAAAAGAGTTACTTTCGAAAGAGTATTCGATCCATATTATTTTGTTTCCTTTATCCCATTCTCCTTTGGCAGCCCTATCAACATAGGTACACACATGACGCTATTCAGAAAATTTACCTCTGTTATTTACCCACTCATAATAATTTGTCCATGGTATACATTTAGAGATATGATCGAGAATATAACAGAATATTATATACTTACCTACTCCGTGGTACCATTTCTTTGATACCGTTTGACCGACAGAACCGTTTGTAAGCAATCTAGAATCTAGAATCTGCTCAGTAACTAGATTTACAGATTTTTAGATTTACAGATTACTAGATTGCCAGATTTTTTTTCAGTCTATAAGGGACAAATGGTTAAATAGGTAAAAAAATACGGGATTTCAGTTTTTTACCCAGGACAAATAAAGAAACAAAATTATTTAGTGTCATTTTTTTTTTATATTTTTCGAGGATCAAGTTTTAATATATTTTTATTCGTTTTAAAATATCTGTAAAAATCAATACAATTATAATCGTAATTAAAAACGGTAATCAACTCACTTTTTTACGAACGTTGCGTGTGTGAATACTTGAATCGATATCATAATGAAAAACGAAGTACGGTTCAAATACGGGACAGAGTGAGTCCCGCCGGGACATTTTAAATTTAAACTATGCCTCAAATACGGGATGTCCCGGGAAATACGGGACGTCTGACAACCCTATCAGTAACTAACATTGAATTATTATACTGGACTAGCTGATTCCCACGACTTCGTCCGCGTGGAAAAAGTTTAAACTTGCTACTGTCCGCGAGAAGTTATGTCCTCTATCTCCGATAACAGTAAGTAGATCTTCACCAAAATTGGACAAAGTACTTCTAATAACACACAATTTTTAATAAAAAAAGAATTATCAAATTCGGTTTAGATTTGACGAAGTTATGGAGCTAAATCAACAAAAACTTTCATTCCCTATCCCGGATATAACTTTTTGTTTATCGGGATAAAAAGTATCTCATATATTGACCCGGAGTATCAGCTATCACTGTACCAAATTTCATTCAAATCCGTTCAGTAGGTTTCGCGTGATGTGCGCACAGACAGACAGACAGACAAAAAATTCAAAAAAAATTGTTTTGGGCTCAGTATGCTTTCCTCCGATTAAAATTTTCAAAATATGTATATTTAATGTACAGAATTCGTCCCGTTACAGTTTTATTATAAGTGTAGATTAAAAAATTATTTTATTTTATTAAAACAGGTGTTACTTTGCGGAATTCCACGATAATTTTTTTTTGAAAAAGAATATTAGCCAAGCTGTTACCATGTGTGCCAAAAAGATTTGATGTAAACGGGGTTTTAATAATTTTACTGTCATGTAAACAAGCCTTATAGGCTAAGAGATGATCTCCACATTTGTTTATATGTCGCACAATAAACAGCGGAACGTGGAACCAAAAATTTTTTGTTCCCCGAGGGAATTATTTTGAATCCTGAGCGTAGCGAGGAATTCAATATGTACACCGCCCGAGAACAAAATATTTTGGCCCCGAGTGACACACTATTTTTCATCATTACCTATGAGGAAAGGTAGGAGTATCGACCTACTATGTATAGACATTACCTATACGTATACTGAAAGTTTAAATAAATTATTATGAAATAAATGTATGGGCGAAAATTCGATCGACAAATTGATCACGTGACTTATCGAAGACAACAACTTCTCAAACATTTTTGAATTTCGAACGGAATGAGCGGTCGACAGGTTTCTGCAACGAACGCAGTAGTAATAAACACGTATTAAAACATGAACGCGGACCAATCAGAAGAGAGAAATGAAAACTCCCATGGGCCTAAAAATTAAATTTTGCTCCCGCTATCCTTTGAAACCAATATTCGTTTTTTTTATTCGATGTCAAGATAGCCCTTGACTGCAATCTTACCTGACGGTAAGTGACGATGCAGTCTAAGATGGTAGCGGGCTAAATTGGGAGAGGTATACCAGTGTAAATTCAACCCATACCCCTAATCGGTTTCTACACGCCATCGTGCCGGAACGCTAAATCGCTTGGCGGTACGTCTTTGACGGTAGGGTGGTAACTAGCCACGGCCAAAGCCTCCCACCAGACCAGACCAGATACAATTTAGAAATTATAAATTCCTAAATTGCCACCGCCGCGAATCGAACCCGAGACCTCCCAGTTATAAGACCACAGCGCTCACCACTGTGCCAGGGAGGTCGTCTAAATAGGATCGAATAGGTATGATGAAAAAAAAAGATACCGGCCGAATTGATCATCTCCTCCTTTTTGGAAGTCGGTTAAAAATAATACGGCCGCCGTCTCCTGGACTATTAAGCTCGTCTCGCAGGTGGGGCCGGCGGGACGGCATTCCACGCTTGACCCACATAGCCGCAGCGGGCGAGCGTGTGTTGGCCCTTTTATAGGAATACCTCTTTTTTGCCCACTAGTGTGTTCCACTCGCTTTACACTTATGTAAACAAATACTCACGCTTCGACTTTCGTTGCAACTCGCCTTTGCAACTCGCACACAAGTTAGTGATTGACACGTTTTGTTTTTAACCGACTTCTAAAAAAAGAGGAGGTTCTCAATTCGTCGGAATCTGTTTTTTTATGTATGTTCCCTCATTATTCGAAGACTCGACCGATTTGGAAAATTCGTTTTTTTTTTTGTTTGAAAGGGTAGACTATACTTCCCAGGTGGTCCCAACTCCCATTGTCGTTAGGTCAGAACCTGGAGAAATCGAGGGAACTCTTCAAATTTTATAGGCACAATTGATATACTTTGTAGTGGCGTTTGAAGTCGGTTTTGTAAAAATAATTTTTACGTTTTTTCCCACGCGTGGTTCACTCACTTACACATATGTAAACAAATACGCTTCAACTTTCGTTGCAACTCGCCTTTGCAACTCGCCCACAAGTTAGTGATTGACAAGTTTTGTTTTTAACCGACTTCCAAAAAGGAGGAGGTTCTCAATTCGTCGGAATCTTTTTTTTTATATATCTTCCCCGACTTCGTTCGTTGGATTAAGGTTTTTTGGCCTGTGTGTTATTTCAGACTATCTGTCTCTATACCTTTCAGTCAAATCGGTTCAGTCGTTGCGGCGTGATTGAGCAACAAACAACCATCCATCAATCCATTCAAACTTTCGCATTTATAATATTAATAGTATAGCAACTGGCGGTTTACCAGTCAACCTTCGAATCATTGAAAAAAGACGTAGGCGATTGCTATAATTATGTAAATAAATTATAAAACAATTATTGCATAATAGAATCTTTATTGAATGGAAGGCTACCTTACACTCAATGTGTCTTAATAGTTTAGTACTAGCTTTTGCTCGCGGCTTTGCTCACGTTAAGTTCGATTTCTCAAACCCCTATTTTACCCCCTTAGGGGTTGAATTTTCAAAAATCCTTCCTTAGTTTGCGCCTACGTCATAATAGGAACCAACTGTAAAAATTTCAAGTTTCTAACTTCAGTAGTTTAGGCTGTGCGTTGATATCTCAGTCAGTCAGTCAGTCAGGACTTTGAATTTTATATATATAAATAGTTCTTTTAACACCTGCTGAGTTGTCTATCAGTTATTTGTTCAACAAGATAGCAAAGTTCATTTTTGTTGCGAGTGCCTAATTTGAACCCCGAGCGGGCGAAGGATTCTAAGTTAGAATCCTGAGTGTAGTGAGGGATTCAAAGGCACAAGAAACAAAAACTTTGCTATCGTGTGATACATACAACTTTTCACCTCACTAGTAGTATTAGTAGTAGTAGTTAGTTTTTAAGATTATAATGTACAGAATGAATAAATAAATAAATTGTTCAAAAAGGGCGCTTTTGCCGTCTAAAACCAGTGAGCAAAAGTCGTTTTTGCTCACTCAGTGATAAAAAGTGTTGAACTTTTCTTGAGACGACACTATTGCTCACTGAGTGAGCAAAAACGACTTTTGCTCACTGAGTGAGCAAAAACGACTTTTGCTCACTGACTGGTTTTAGACAGCAATGGCGCCCTTTTTGAGCTAGTGAGGTGAAAAAATCGTTATCGTAAGTTTTTTTTTTCTTTAAAAAAATATATCAGGCAAGCTGAAGTCGGGGTCATCTAGTTTGTAATATAAGTAAGATTTTGGAGTTCCAATAATATATTTATACATACATACGTGTCGAACTGATAGCCTTTTTTTTAAGTTACTTAGTTAAAAACATCCGCCCGCATGACCTTTGACAAAATACATATTTTATTCGACGCTTAATTTATTCGAAACCCAAACACAGACGCGTTCTTCTGAAAGTGTCGAAAGGTTTATATGTATGGAGGTGGTAAAAGTTGTCTTGACCGGTCCGTACAAATTACAATTATGGGTTGTTTTCTTGGTTTTTTTTAGACAGCGAGCTGTAAATGTTTTGCGGAATCATTCGCAAACATTACAAAGATGGAAGGAGTTTGAATATTTTGGCCTACCGTGCCGCCATTTTGTTTTTTTTTTTTTTTTAAATAACGGCCACTCATAGAAGCTGTATTTTTTTAATCAAAAGCTGACATCCATACAGATAAGTAATATTAAATGTGCTATTAGACAAAATCTTCTCACAGAGATAAAAGTTTTCTTTAATTTTCCGGGATAAAAAATAGCCTATATGTTAATCCATTTTATCTAACTCTATTCTACTAAATCCGTCCAGTTTTTGTTGCGTGAAAGAGTAACAAACATACACACACATACAAACTTTCGCTTTTATAATATTAGTGTGATGTTATGGCAGAGATATTCTAAACTACAATCTATTTTTGAGTTCAATACCTACTCAAAAATAGATTCAATACTCAAAAATAGATTGTAGATTAGAATATCTCTGCCATAGGACATAGCATAGCAGTGATAGACTGAATTAGGATTTAGGACCATGGGCTCCATAAAGAGTGCATTTGAGTTCATGCACTATTTGTTTTGCACCATAATATCTCCTGAGTAATTGGCTGGCCACCTTGGCTGTCAAGGGGCTGCCCACCTTGTTAATTAAACGAATAATTAACTAATTATAAAATGTTTTAACATAATTAAATGATAAGAAAACCATTAGTTTTAAATAGTAAATGATACTATTTAATACGTAATAAATCGTTGATAACACGTATTTTTTTTTTTACATTTGTAATAACGCAGCAAAGTGGTCATTTTAATAAATTAAGCGAAATTTTTATCTGTTAATTACATATAAATTAATAGTAATATATGCAGTTAATTAAATAACTCGAAACTACTATTATTTCCCATTGTATTCATTTCCTGGTTGCTCCCTTTGTCTTCTCAAAAATATCATTCATTCATTCAGATCATTCATTCATTCATATTGTTCATTCATTCAAATCATTCATCTTCTAAATATATAAAAGGCAAAGGTGACTGACTGACTGAGCGATTGACTGATTGACTGACTGACTGACTGATCTATCCACGCACAGCTCTAACTATTGGATTGATCGGGCTGTTTGGCACACAGCTATTAGGTAGGAATTAGACACCGCTACGAAAGGATTTTTGAAAATTCAACCCCTAAGGGGGTAAAATAAGGGTTTGAAAAATCAAACTTAACGTGAGCGAAGCCGCCGGCAAAGACTTAAATCAACCCATCGTCGGCCTATTACTGGGCCCTCTTTCTTCCAAATAAACATTGTGTTAGGAGTGGATACGACAACTACCAATAGAATAGAATAGAAATATTTTTTATTCAAATAAACTTTTACAAGTGCTTTTGAATCGTCGATGAATCTACCATTGGTTCGGAATGCCCTTCCTGCCGAGAAGAGCCAGCAATAAACTCGGCGGTTGCTCTTTTCAAAAAGAAAAAATTTTTTTTGCAATAAGTAACAAAACTAAGCTATGTATACAGTGCACAAACATATAAGATGTTTCCACAATTAAGTTTCAAACTCAATATTGCAACAGGTAGGCATTGAACCGTCCCACCTTTCAGTTTTCAGTCTGCACCTTTACCCGTTGGGCTATTGGGGCTTGAAATTGAAAAAAAAATATATAATATGCTTTTTTTTTTAACCTACTGCACAAAGCGAAGTTATCACATATTTCGACTGCCCCTACGTAGATCATCGAAACTCAAAATGACGATTTTTTGTATTAACTTTTTTTTTTTAAAGGATTATTAGGCAACCTGAAGTAAACTAATATCCTCCTATCCCCTCCAAATAAGCGGAAAGCTTGTGTTAGGAGTGGGTACGATAGTAGTGCAACGGGTGGGATTCGAACCTGCGACCTTACAGTTTTCAGTCCGCACCTTTAACCGTTGGGCTATTGAGGCTATAAACTAACTTTTACAAGCAGTTACTCGTTAAATAAATATTACGCAATTCAAAAAACGAAAACCAAAACAGGCCTATCCGAATCGCCTCACTACAGGGATACCTGTATCAGTGACGTCACCGGCCTTGGAATTTCAAGGCTTTTTATCTCCCATTCCTTCGCCCAAAATAATTATGCGCCTTACTCCAATCGTGGTCGTTTGTTTTTATGTTCATTTTACATGGGCAGGTAGGTATATGTACATTATTCTACGTTCATCGCGCCTCCTCACAGTTTAGGTGGGCAGTACCCCTGCAGCATCAGTATTGAAGAGCTAGGACCTTGAGCTCCACGATGTAGACTATGCTTAATACTAACAATATCAATTTGTAAGCAAAAGTTCCTAAATCCTCACAGTTTAGGTGGGCAGTAGCCTGCAGCATCAGGATTGAGGTGCTAGAACCTAGAACTCCATGATGTAGTCTATGTTTATTACATACAATAACAATTCATGATCAACAGTTCCTAAATCCCTACAATTTAGGTGGGCAGTACCCTACAGCATCAGGATTGAGGAGTAGGACCTGGAGCTCTATGATCTAGTATATGCTTGAGCCAAGCATACCAATTCGTAAACAACAGTTCTTAAGCCCCCATAATTTAGCGGGACAGTACCCTGCAGCATCAGGCTTGAGGAGATGAAGGTAAAAAATTTTATGGGACCATTTCGCAAGCTTCTTCTGTCGATTAAAAAAAAAATCGCGTGAATCGGTCCAGAAACCTCGGAGTACCCAATCGGTGGACATACATAGAAAAAAAAAGATACCGACCGAATTGATAACCTCCTCCTTTTTGGAAGTCGGTTTAAAAGAAGATACCGGCAGAATTGATAACCTCCTCCTTTTTGGAAGTCGGTTAATAAAATTAAACTTACTTTGTCGACCTTTCGATCTCGGAGGCGGTCGTGGCACATCACTAACGTCACATGGCACCAACCTCCTTACGGATGGTACAGGCACATCACTATTTGACATATTGAAAAAAAAGTCACTTTATTTTTTTAACTTTTTTTTTAATAAATCACAAGCAACGATTCAGTCCCGGAGTTCATCAATGACTGGATTAGCATAATGTTTTTTATCGTGAAACAACGGTGGCGATATGTTATCGATTACAGATTTATACACCTACTGATTTTTATCTGCACTTGAATTTATCTAATCGATACATAATTAGGCTCGTATCGGTAAACAATCGTTTGTACATACCAATAGAATAGATAAATGGCAGTCAACTCATAACCGGTCAAAACCAAAACCGGTTAAAAGTGCGTAATACACATTACACATACATAATTAGGTTCGCATCGGTAAACAATCGTTTGTATATACCAATGGAATAGATAAATGGCAGTCAACTCATAACCGGTCAAAACCAAAACCAATTCTTCAGTGTTGGTTAGGTTAGAAGTTTTTTTAACCACCCAGAAATACTTGCATTCGAAATTTCATGTTGGTTAAAACCACCAGTCAAAACTCCAGAAAAAACAAGTGTTGTCTGATTTTCGCAGTTTTGATCAACTTTCTTAGTCAAAAGTGGTCTTACCTGATTTAAAGTTCAGTTTTATCAGTCAAAAGTGGTTTTAACCGGTTATATTCTCTTCTCAGCAGAATCAGCTTTCTAAACTGGTGGAAGATTCTCGACTTGTCATACAAGCCACAAGTTAGTCTGTATGAAAATAATTTTGAATTTTGAGTACTAAAGACACCTGCTTAATAATTTAACTGAAATGACCGGAAATACCATACAAATGCAGTCCTCAGCTCATGACATGTGCTACTGTGTATTACAGTTTACAGCTGATTGCAAAAATATTGCAAGATGCTATAAACTATTTATGGAAATACTGGTTTTTGTGCAACATCTGTTACTTTATACCTATGGGCTAATTAAGTAAGTTTGATCAAAAAAACTGAAATAGGTACACTTTGTCTACTTAAAGACACTATCTCTACCAGTTAGACACTCACTTAGACTTTAGATACTATGATAACTTAAATATTAGGTTTTCAAAAGTTACTGTGGGATCTTTCAAAAGCTGAAGAAGTCGCGGGCAACAGCTTATTAGAATATAAGAAATATATCGTCGGCCTAATTATCAAACTTCATATCTCCATTTGGTCAAACTTTACAGAAGAAAGAAAAAACTTTTTTACTATATACCTAATTAACAATAAAAACAGACAAACAGCTTTATTTACATTTGAATATTAATTGTGCTTATGTTTGTTGTAATTATGATTTATTATCTGTTATCATGATTCAATAAATGGACTTAGGTATTAGGTCAAAATGGCGTCGGCTTATGCCGTGGTATTTTTATTTTTTGTAAATAGCAAAAAAACTAAAAATAAGACAATGGGAGATACGAGTGATTCCATCGCGTTCGTTACAGAATTTTACACTAGATGACGTCAAAATAAAAAAAATCGGAAATTTTAGAGTTACGAGGTTTGATAATTAAGCCGACGATATCACGCAGTGTTTGTGTGTAGGAGTTGAACAGCGTTTGAAGTTCTGACCTAGCTAAAATTATAAGAACTTGAAATAGAAATAGAAATATTTTTTATTCAAATAAACTTTTACACGCATTTTTGAATCGTCAATGAATCTACCAGCACTGGTAGCATGGGCGGGAGAAATTTGATCCCCGGGAAAAGGATAAAACGTTTATACCCTCGCTTAGCTTTATCCACCCGTCGAGCATGGGCACAGCGGTGGAAATAACACTCAGTGGATATACTTATAGAAATATACATCGCCTTCTCCTCTGTCGCCATGCTTTAGCATAGGGAAAAGATAATTTTATCCCATGTCAGTGGATAAAATCGGGGGATAAAACTTTTATCTCCTGCCCATGCTACCAGTGCTGTTCGGAATGCCTTTCCCGCCGAGAAGAGCCAGCAAGAAACTCGTAATGTAGGAAAGTTAAGTATACTAATGCTGAGATCTTTAGACCGTGCTCTGACTGAACTCAGACTTAAGATAGAGGTTAAAACGAGACACAAATATGCTCTGACATCAATCTCGTTTTAACTCTGTCTTGAGTCTGAGCTGAGTGATAGTGCGGTCTTTAGATTTCAGCCTAAGTAGTACTAGGTAGATTATCTTTTTTGCAAAACCCCTAATGTTTCATACCGTTTTTTGTATACATGTTTGTGCATAGCAATAGGTACAATCTGCCGTTTTAGAGGTACTAAAGAACCTTGTTTATTCAACACCTACTTTTTTTGTAACTAAACTTGAAGATTTTGTGCCATAGTAAGTAATAATTTGAAGTCGATCTTGGAAACCAAGGTCACTTCCAAAAACCAGTTGATTAGCCATTCGGCGGCATTCCGAAATATTGGACATAATAATTACGACTAAACTGTTAAAATGGCGTCAATTTAGAATTCTGTGAAATACATAGGTTGGTATTTTTTAAAACCATACCTTTGTTGTTCTTTTTGTTCCTATCTAATCTAGGTAGGTATTTCTTTGCAAAGCAAATAATGAACTGAGAGACACCGCGGCGTGTTGCGACTTACGGCGCCATAACGCTATAAAGCAATTTGTAGGCCACACTACTAGATTGGAGTCGCAAAGACTTTTTTCTATGTAGGAACCCATCGACCCAAAACGCGTGACGAATCAGTTCGATAGCATAGGTAATTTGTGGTATACCATGAATTGTGGCATACCATGAATTTTTCGGTAGATAAGACTCCATCATCGCAGCAGGAGCAACACAAAAACGTCACAATTCATCGTGGTATGTGTGGCATCGCTTTTAGATACAAACTAATTTGTTGTGTACTGGACTGACGCATAACTACAGTTAGCCTCAAAATCCTGGATGATATTGGAGGAGATGGTTTTTACTTAGTGGAAATCGCAAAGTTGATTTATGAATCAATCGTACGATAACAAATTCAACAGCTACCGTCGCACAACTTCAAGCGGCAGTTTCAAAAAGTTATTAAGCTATTGCATAGCTTCTATCGCGGGCCTTGAGCGTGGAGACCGAATCCAGAAATTCCGTAACGAAAATAACCTGACACGGGACTCCTCTCACCGCTAGATGGCGTTGATAAAAAATGGTATGCAATAGCTTTACCGCAGCAGTCCGCGAGTGCCACACGTCTTTTTTTTTCTGAGATCAACTTCAAAATAATTTTAAAACAGTCTTTTGCGTTTTACCCAATAAACCACTACGATATACTATATGCCGATAAATAAAATGCTTTTCAACTTTCACACCTTATTAAAATTCCCACTTTTTTACGCCGGTATAAATCGAATCTACATCAAGGTAATAAAAAATACATTACTATCACTTTACGGACGGTAAATAGTAATTTCGCGGGTGCTCAAAACGGTTTACATAACAAAAGAAAGATGGCAGCGCCGCGGATATTGGAAAGTGAAAACATGCGAAGTTGACGACGCGCCGCCATATTGTATGGCTCAGCCATTTCCTGTCATTGATCGATTGGTATCATGATGGTATCATGCTTTTGCTTTTTATTGGAAAATACGGAAGGTTAATCGTGTTAATGATTTGCAAATTTTTGCGAATGACCTTTGAACTCTTAATGACTTTTGTGAGAGAGTAAGTGAGTGAATGAGAGAGTGAGTGTGAGTTTTTAAGCTACTTCATAGCTTCTATCGCCAGCCTTGAGCGTGGAGACCGAATCCAGAAATTCCGTAACAAAAATAACCTGACACGGGACTCCTCTCACCGCTAGATGGCGTTGATAAAAAATGCTATACAATAGCTTTACCGCGGCAGTCCCCGAGTGCCACACGTCTTTTTTTTATACCATGACAAGATAGCCCATAACTGCAATCTAACCCTGATGGTAAGTGACGATGCAGTCTAAGGTGGTAGCGGGCTAACTTGGAAGGGGTATGGCAGTGTACATTCAACCCATACCCCGAATCGGTTTCTACTCACCGCGTGTCGAAACGCTAAATCGCTTGGCGGCACGTCTTTAGCGATAGGGTGGTAACTAGCCACGGCCTCTTACCAGACCAGACCAGAGACAATTTAGAAATTATAAATTCCCAAATTGCCCCGTCGGGATCGAACCCGAGACCTCCCAGTCATAAGACCACAGCGCTCACCACTGCGCCAGGGAGGTCGTCAAAAAGAGTATTACCCATTCACAACTTGACTAAAATTACCTTTCCCCTCCAAATAAGCGTTGTTTCTATTAGGAGTGGGTACGACAATAGTGCAATGGTTGGGGATTGAAGCACCGACCTTTAAACGTTGGACGACCTCCCTGGCGCAGTGGTGAGCGCTGTGGTCTCATAACTGGGAGGTCTCGGGTTCGATTCCCGGCGGGGGCAATTTAGTAATTTATAATTTCTAAATTGTCTCTGGTCTGGTCTGGTGGGAGGCTTTGGCCGTGGCTAGTTACCACCCAACCGTCAAAGACGTGCCGCCAAGCGATTTAGCGTTCCGGCACGATGGCGTGTAGAAACCGATTAGGGGTATGGGTTGAATTTACACTGCTACATCCTT
This sequence comes from Hipparchia semele, assembly GCA_933228805.2. Classification (NCBI taxonomy): domain Eukaryota; kingdom Metazoa; phylum Arthropoda; class Insecta; order Lepidoptera; family Nymphalidae; genus Hipparchia; species Hipparchia semele. The sequence goes on along the minus strand of OW121733.1, from coordinate 4,707,300 downwards.
TCCAAGTTAGCCCGCTACCATCTTAGACTGCATCGTCACTTACCATCAGGTGAGATCGCAGTCAAGGGCTATCTTGTCATCGAATAAAAAAAAAATATATTGACCGCTTATAACTGGATTCTAGAACAGATTTTATGCGTGAAAATAAGAAAACAACGAGTTTTCTTCGACTACTCATCCAGTAAACTTAACAGTAAACAAAGCGGGCGTTGCCCAACAGAAACTGCATTTTCAACCTTACGTCGATGGAATAGGGTTGTAAATTGCTGTGAGCACTAATATGTAGACCTTAGGAAAAACAAGATGAGCGCAATGAATAATTTAACAGATAATACGGGATAAGATCTGTTAACTTGTTTGTCCCGCGACTTTTAGTATGGTAGGTACCTACGTAACTACCTACTTTAAAATGACAAATGACTAATATTATCCTACTAATCAACTAGTTAATATTACTAGTGGTTCGCCCCGAACTGAGACCTCGCGATATCCCATAATTCCCAAAAGTTTTAATTATATATTGTAATAATTAACTTTTAACATTAGACGCAATAAAAAAAATAATAGTTGACATAAAACTGTTTTACTGACACAGCGCCATCTATTAGCATAATAGTGAAGCTATTAGCTTCACAATAATGCTAATAGATGGCGCATTAAAATTAAATAATTTCGTTTCTTTTATCTAATTTTAGTATTTGTTGTTCAAGTACAGGATATAACTGAATTTTCAACCAAGTTTCACGTTCTAATATTCAGTAATTCAGAAGTTATAGGGCTCTGACAGACATTTAGACGGACACACTTCTCTGTCTAGTAGGCAAGCGCCCTAGTTGACTCAGAGAACTCGCTTCGCTCGTTCAATAAATGCGAAAGTTTGGATGTATGAATGGATGGACGGATGGCACGAGGCGAGTAGAAACCGATTAGAGGTATAGGTTGAATGTATACTGCCATACCTCTTCTAAGTTAGCCCGCTGCTGTCTTAAGGCGGCTCTCCACCAAGAAAAGTTGCCAACTTTTATCATCAACACGTGTTGGCAACACAAAAGTTGGCAACTTTTCTTTGGTGTAGACCCGCCTGTAGACTGTATCGTCTCTTACCATCAGGTGAGATCGCAGTCAGAGACTATCTTGTCGTCGAATAAAAATAAAATATCTATAGCTATTACGGTTTATGAGATACAGCCCGCTGACAAACAGACGGACGGACACAGTCGGACAGAGGTGGCTTAGTAATAATAATAAAAAAAGAGTTTTCAATGTTAGGTCACGTTAGGTCATTCACATTTGCTGAAAGGTTATACCTACTAGGGCTTCAAGAAATCAAAGAGAATCACGGTCTACCACCACCTATACCATCACCTACTTTTTTTTAAATTTTTGTACAGGGTGTCCCCTATCGTAGACAGGGAATTTGTTTTTCAATTTTAAATTTTAATTTTATTTAAGTTTCTTACTATTAATATTTACTTTGAGCAATTTTACAATTTTAACTTAATATAGGTATAATATGTAATAACAATATAATCAATTTTTATTAACAATATAATCAATATAAGGTGTGGTCATTCTTCAAAGCTCGGAGTTACCATCACCTACTTGGGCTGAGATCTGACTCAGCTCAGACTTAGAGATTAAAACGAGACATAAACATACTCTGACATACATCTGTCTCGTGTGAGAGTGCGGTCTATAGATTTCAGTCTTAGTTCTTACCCATTTACGTGCCTATCTATGATGTTTATAATCTCTTAACACACTTAACATATTCTTTACATATTCTTACGCGGTAATCCCTTATCTTATCTTTACTGGTAAATCTAAACGCCATTTTCTTTAAGCAACTTTAATAGCTGTTAATAGGTAGGTAGGTAGGTAGGTACAATCGCTAAGTAGCGCGTTCCCATTTTGAAGCATACATAGAAAAATTGTTTTAATATTTCTTTAGGGATCCGTACGGTTTTTTAGGGTTCAAAGGGACCCTATTAATTGCCTCCGCTGTCCGTCCGTCTGTCTATCAGAGGGCTGTATTTAACTCATGAATCGTAATAGGTAGGTAGATAGGTAGGTACTTGCAATTTTCACAGAATGTGTATATTTATTGCCGCCATAACAACAAATAATAAAAATAAAATAAAAAATTAAACAGATCTATCTATATACAAGGTGTTTGTTAATGTGTATAACTTACCAGCAACCACCCATGCACTTTGACCCCATAAACACAATGGCGGTGGTAAAAAGTGAAAATTAATTATCAAAAACTTTCATACAAAATTAATTAATTAATTAACAAAAAAACATTTTGGAAACCCTAACTGAAGACATAATAACAATACGCCACATAAATCCCTTTCCGTAGTAGTAATTCCAAGAATGACTTTGACCGCGCCGCTCGAGGTAAAGGCGAGGCTACAAGCAAGACTTGCGGTTGCGTTTGCGCAACGAAAAATTACATCGCATAGGACATAGTACGAGAAAACTCTGTCCATTAGTTTAGTTTCTAATGAGACATGGACCGCACTAAGTACTACTTCTGCTTGGCTTAAGACGCATCAATCTTCCGTTGGTTTCTCCCAAAGGACAGGACAATCCTGAATCAAGTAAATCAGATAATCGATATCGTAATTAATCATCTTGATCAATTAATCAATCATCCGTTTTTACGGTGCACAGCGGATATTTCCACGGTGCGTTGTGGTCGCTACGTCTATGATTTTTACAACGCGATGTCGCACTCCAGTGAGGGCTCGCCCTTACGGTGTTCGACGTACCTATTTAATATTCAAAGCACGTACGCGGCTTTGGAAGGGGCCGGAACTAGAGCGGGGAATTTCGAGCACCTGTGAAAATCACCGGTGATTTGCCATTCTCCGAAGATTCATCGGAGATCTCCGGTGAATTCGAATACAGATTTAGCATCAATTAAAATGTTATTGACTGTTAATGTTCTAGTACAATGCACAGGAATTTTAAGCGCATCGATATTGTGTGAACTCAAAATGATATTAGATGTATTGTAAAGTTTTTAAATAAAAAAAATATTAAGAAAAAAAATATTTTACTTTATTATGATAATTATTATTTAAGGAGGTAGGAAATAATGATAAAGTAATTGTATTTGAATAAATGTTATTAAGTTAATAATTAACAATGTTCCTCAACAAACTTCTTTTTATTTAAATTAAATTACTTGAGTTATGATTCAATAATAATCGGTTAAACACCGATTACTTTCACCGGAGAGTCACCGGTGATTCTCCGGTGAAAAATCACTTCTCCGCGCCGCCGCGGTGCAAATCACTACGCCGGACACCGCTCGCTTTCGACTACAAATGCTAGTAATATGCTTGCACTGTACTGCAAGCGATAATAATAATTATTGTATCGTTTTGCAATTGATTTATTATTAAAAATATCACACACATTCATTCGTTCATTCACATACAGTCATTGTTAATCAAAACCACGACGCGAGATATTAATTACCTGCAAATAAAGAGGCGGCAGTCACTTTATGGATTACGTAGGTACGGACTTTAACTTATGGAGTCCGAAAGTAGTCGGGAATATTCTTGCAAAAATACGAGATTTCTAATCGGTTTTCACTCTACTGAACAATACTACAGGTTTACAGATTTAATTGCATGCCGATTAATGGTTAGGTATCGCATCTGGAATATTTTATCGCAACGTTATAGCATAGCAAGTAGTAATTTGTAGGCCTACAAACATCCATTCATAGTTTTATCGTTGGCAGTTCATTGCCATTGAATCAGCTGTTTTAAAGGTTGCCACCTAAACATTTATGGTGAATTTTTGAAGTCCTCATAACTTGGCCAGGATATGAGCTACACGTCTCATGATATTTTTTCATGTATCTATACACCGACCCCAACTTATGGGTTTCGGTAGGATAGGGACATTAACTAACACCTTGTATATAAAATTCAAAGTCCTGACTGACTGACTGACTGACTGACTGAGATATCAACGCACAGCCTAAACTACTGAAGTTAGAAACTCGAAATTTTTACAGTTGGTTCCTTTTATGACGTAGGCGCACACTAAGAAAGGATTATTGGAAATTCCACCCCAAGGGGTTTAAATAGGGGATGGAAGTTTATATGAAACTCCGTCATTTTTCAAGCTGTTTCCATCAAAGTTGGTATTTGAGGTTTCAGTTAAAAATAAAAAAGTACGTGTGTCACAGTTTTTGAAAATTCCACCCCAAAATCTAATAGGGTGATTTCGCCGGTTGGCGACCGATTAGCGGGATATTCAACTTTACGTCAATATTTAAGTATGTTGCACCCATAGCACATGTATTAAAGTTATATGACGGGGTCCTCGATATTGTCAAGTTATATTTAAAAGTAAAAAAATAAGAATTACAGTTGTGAAAACATTTTAAATTGAATAAATCTTAAAAACTATGTGAAATGCTAGTTGGCGACCACTTTTGCTAGTTGACGACTGCACCCTTATCTAGTTGGCGACCTCTCGATTTGCTAGGAAAAACTAAATTTGATTAATTAAAAATAAAAAATATGAACGTGTTAATGTTTAAAAAATAATTATTATTCATGCTTTATTATTCATACATTTAATAAATTATTAAAACACATTTTTTCCTGAGATCAAAGGTACACTTTAATATTCAAGCTTAAGCTTGAATGAATCTTAGCAAGTATAATACATTTTCCTACACAAGTACAAAATTAAAAATATCACTTTAAACAACAATTACAAAAGTTTAGAATCAAATCATCAGATCTCGGGATGTTATACATTTTACATTTTTTTCTAATACCGTGTCCTCCTTCTCTTATATTTTTAAAGCACATTCCAGATCTCTTTGGGAATAAGCCGGTGTTATTTTCTAATACGGTTTGTGGAGGACATCTGTAATGAAAATTTTATATATTAAACACCTACATTATGCAAAAAACAGATAAGATTATAAGTAGTGATTGCAAATGGTCGTAAACCCACATATTAATTTGCTCATTTTTAGTTGGCGACCACTTGATACCCATACATTTTAAAATGTTTTATAATAATAATTTGGTGGTCGTAAACTAAAAGATACACGGATAAAAATAAACAAATTAAATTGAAAGTGATTAAATTCCGAATTAGATTTGTAGTCTATAAAAAATAAAAATAAATGTTTTTCTTTCTAAATGTCTATTGGCGGCCAGGTGGTCGCCAACTGAAGTTATTGGATAATTCCAATTTCAGTTAGCGACCATTCAATTTTTTTACCTGATTTTGTATATTACATGTAATAAATGTACAAATAACGTAAAACATATATATATCCACTTAATAGAACATTAAAAAATTGACTCAAATAAATACATCACGATCTACTTACCTCGAACGCTTCACTTACTCACTATTTTTTTCGTTGTTTTGGGAACGTGTACGCGCCGAAAGTATGAGCGGCGGATTGAACTAAGATTTGTTTGCTTTCGGGTAAACACAAAGCTGCCAACTATTGTAGGTAAAACTAATAGGTCTATCCCCCTCTTTACTTAAGTGAATTTCATTTGGAAAAGAAGAATAGAATTCTTATTATTTTCGTTTTAATGCCGTAGGACCTGTTAGTGGTCGGCTAACTGACCCCGGTCGCGTAACCCCCGAAACCACCCTACCACGCGGACGAAGTCGCGGGGGCAAAAGTTAGTCTATAATAATCTACAGCAATAATTAATAATGGCATGTAATTAAACGAGCTTCTATTTAATACCATTATTGGCTTCTTAATTACTAAGTCAGCTTCAACTAGTGAGCCTCTAAAAAATATAATTTTAGCATCTATATTTATAACTTAGCTTCAAACCGTGAACTCCTAAAATACTTAAATATTAGCATCAAATAATACACCAAATCTTCAACCACATTTTTAATTTTTTTTTTGTGAGAAAAATGAAATAAAAAAATGTTTCTAACTAAATAAAAAAACGTTTTTTTTTTTGATAAAATGAAATTAAAAAAATGATTGTTTTTAAATTTAACTCAAGATAAATACCTACACATAACATTGTAACATTTTTGAAAAAAAAAAATCAAATTTTTTTTTCAACTTTTTATTTAGTTTTAGGTAGGTTTACGATCCCAACAGAACCTAAGTGCCCGGCCTTCGGCCGGGCACCTGAATATTCATGTATAACCCTAACCTAACCTAACTTTAGTTTAAAGAAAAAATTATACAAAAATAATTGCAATATTAACACACTAACAACAGAACAACAAAAAAAACAAATGCATGTTTTGAATGGCGCTCTCTGATTGGTGCAAATAGCCATAACCAACGAGATCGTGCAAATTGCCAGTCGCATCCGTCTCACTCGCACCAACGAAATCGTGCAAATGGCCAGTCGTATCCGTCTCACTCGCACCAAATCGTGCAGTGGCAGTGGGCAATAATAAAAATAGTGGCTCTTTATTTGATGCTTTCTTTGGAATATTTTGTGGCCATTGTGAAGAAGCCGAGTTAGTATATTAGAAGCTTCATCATTTTCCCGTTGCTGAGTTATTAAATTAGAAGCTAGGTTTTGATGCCAAAAAATAAATTTTGTTGGTCGACTTATTATATTCCATTAATAATTAGTAACGAAGTTTGCAATAGGTGTGACGATATGAGAGAAGTAAGCGAGAGGTGTCAAGGAGGTTCTCTTAGCATTTGAATAACGTAATACCTACCATATTGAGTATATTTACCTATTCTTATTACATAGGTATGTGTTTTTCTAGTAGAATTCCACAAAATGATCTAAGCGACCTCGGCGGATTAAAACATAATAAATCTTTAAACACAAGTTAACATAAACTTTGATTTAACAGCTCTTCAATCAAAATGGATCTTATTGCTAACGGAATAAAGACTATAATTTGCGTTAAAATTAAGTATTACTTTTTACATAGTCTTTGGTATAAATACCGAGATGTGTAAATGACAACCTTATTTCGATAGCAACAAGAACTATAAACCTGCTAATAGAAAAACCAGAAAAATACGGATAATTTGACTCATCGTCATACATAATTATACTCTATGTCACTAAACATAAAAACGTTTTTCCATTAGCAGTGATTTAAATCGAGTGAGACTCTTACGAAGTAAATTATTCAACTTTGAACTTTTAGTTATGCAAAATAAGGTTGTTTTTTTGCAAACTAATTACATATAATGATTCGTGCACACTAACGTGTTAAGTGGCTTAAATAGTTTTATACACTGGCGACAAATATCAACACAAAACTTTCTATGATTTCTCTTTTAGTGTTATTGGTTTTGAAAAATATGCAGACATTTTTATTTAGTTTTGTACATTTCATGATTTTTTTATTGATGACTTGCATTCTAGCAGGTAGGTGATGCAACTTGATGCATTTTTCAATGCATTTTAAAAAAGTAGGTTATGATTTTTTAATAAACACATTGTTTTAAAGAATTAGGGCATCGGCCCATAATTTGATCCCAAAATTATGTTCATATATGTACCTACTTACTTAAATAATTAATTTTTTTCTAATAAAAATATGCCAAAATAGAAGGTAGTTTCAATTTACAGATCAAATTATGCATTTTGAAAAATTGTAGTTAGGTATTAGTTTTAGTAGCTGTTGTTGTTGTAATAGTAGTAAGTTGTAGTTGTATTAAAAAAAAGGTTGACTATTCCAGTCTATTAACTCAGCGAAATAAAGGTCATCGCATACTTCACTTCAATAACCTCAATACCTTCTACTTTATTAGCTTCAATAGCCCAACGGTTAAAGATGCGGAGTGAAAACTGAAAGGTCGACGGTTCTATCCCCACCCGATGCCATTAGTCGTACCCACTCCTTACACAGGTTTTACGCTAATTTGGAGGGGCTAGGAGCTTAGTTCAGCATGTATATATGCTGAACTTGACTAATATGCCTTTAAAAAAAAAAATTAAACTTCCTTAATACTTGAGTTCATCTCGGCACCAAAAAAAAAAAAAAAAAGACAAGCATAAATCATCAATAACACTGACTGTGTATTGTGTGAACATTAGAGTGGGCCATAGTAGCCACAATAAAGAGTTCAATTATTATTATAAAGCTACCTTACCTTTGCGAGATTTCCAATACAACTTCCTCAAGTAATACGCGGCGACGATTATAAGAAACGCCGCAATGAAAGCGCCGATCGCCGCCCCGGCCACGCTCCCAGCACCAAAACACTCTTGTTGCCCAAAAACACACGGCAAAACAACCGTCACAACGATAAACTTCAACAGAACACCCATTTTAAATCTAAAACATCACTATATGGCACTAAAAAAATTGTTTATTACAAAAAAAAGCAATCACATTCCTAACTTGAACAGTTCAAATAAGTATTGCAACGAAGTTTGATGTTTTTTTTTTCTGAGAGACGCAAAGGCGTGCGCCGCGTCAGCCAGCGCGGTCGACTGTGGAGGTTTCTTTACGTAGCCGTTCGTTCGCTTCGTGAATAGACTGTGATTGTGGGACAGGCAAGGTAGAGCGTGTGTGGAAAACGTGTTTGGGCTCGGTATTGTGAACGTTGAGGCGGTAGGACCAGTTTGTGATTAGTATATTTATTTTATTTCATTTTTAACCGACTTCCAAAAAGGAGGAGGTTATCAATTCGGCCGGTATCTTTTTTTTTTTTTTTTTCTATGTATGCCCGCCGATTACTCCGAGGTTTCTGGACCGATTCACGAGATTTTTTTTAATCGACAGAGTAAGCTCGCGAAATGGTCCCATAAAAATCTTTACCTTCAACTCCTCAAGCCTGATGCTGCAGGGGTATTTCCCTCCTAAATTATGGGACCTTAGGAACTGTCGTTTACGAATTCGTATGCTTAGTCTAAGCATATACTAGATCATAGATCTCCAGGTCGTACTCCTCAATCCTGATGCTGTAGGGTACTGCCCACTTAAATTATAGGGATTTAGGAATTGCTAATCATGAATTGTTATTGTATGTAATAAGCATATACTACATCATCGAGGTCTAGGTTCTAGCTCCTGAATCCTGATGCTGCAGGGTACTGCCCACTTAAACTATGAGGATTTAGGAACTTTCGCTTGCGAATTGATATTGTTAGTATCAAGCATATTCTACATCATGGAACTCAAGGTCCTAGCTCTTCAATACTGATGCTGCAGAGGTACTGCCTACCTAAACTATGAGGATTTTGGAGCTGTCGTTTACGAATTGATATTGTTGGTACCGAGCATATACTACATCATAATGCTCAAGGTTCTAGCTCCTCAATCCTGATGCTGCAGAGTTGGAGGAATTACGAACTGACGCTTTCGAAATAATATTGTTGGTACCAAACATGGACTACATCATGGAGCTCCTAGTCCTAGCTCTTGTGTATTGTTAATAAGTATTGTAGGTACCAAGTGTAGAACTACATTAGTGCCGTAGCGTTGGAGGAAGGGGAGAAAGAGAGCAGGAACAAGCTACACTAAAAAGCTTAAAATAAAAATTCTTTTCAAAAAACCGACTTCAAACGCCACTACAAAGTATAAAAATAATTTTATTTTGTACACGTTTGTTGAAGTCGGGCGGGCTTAACTAGAAACGATGAAATCGATTTGCGACGCTTACCTTATGGTGACATATAAGAGACACGTTTATTGAAATCGGGCGAGCATCGCGTATCGGTTTCATCGTTTCTATTTAAGCCGCCCGACTTCAACAAACGTGTACAAAATAAAATTATTTTTAAAATTTTTGGTGGCGTTTGAAGTCGGTTTTTTGAAAAGAATTTTTATAGTTAAAGAGGCAGGTTGCGAAAATACCGTTAACACCAGAAAGCGCAGTGTTGTTAGACCCTTCACTAGGTGGAACGATAAAGAGAATATGCCAAGCTGTATACTCTAGCAAAGAACAGAAGTCATTTGAAGCGCGTGAGAACATCCTGACAGTTTGGGAAATAGTTCCTAAACGTTATAAATATAACATTTGCACTCCACATTTTACGAATAAAGCCACAAGTACCCGGCGTCGTCCTGTTCTGACGGGCCCACTCAATAGGCTTACGTAGTGCGAAGGGATAAGAGTTACGCGATAGATAGGGAGAGAACTTCTAGGTAAATCTCCTAGATAATACACCTAGGCTCCTAACAAGCACGCACACTTACGCAATGTGCATGAACACGACGTAACCACAAGTCAAGCGCCCGTACCTTCGTGAGATAAACGTACTATAAGGGTTATGATTTTAGCAGTCACACAACCTCACGTACCCTCGTGAATTGAAAGAACTATACTGTGTATTCTGTGCTACAGCGTGCAGGCAGAAGTTTAAAGCGATTTTTTCCTTCCCCGAAGAAAAAAACACAGTAAAAGACGTGGACCGATAGCATAAAGTAAATCGCGGAGAGGCAAAAGTTGCAGAAGTATCTCCCGACTTTCGGTTCGTTAGCAGCTTCACCATAAATCTGAATAAATCAATGCATTTTTTTTTTAACTGCAACAGTCCATCGGTTTGGGTTCCTTCCGGTTCAAAGTTTTTATTGAGCCCGCATGGCCATCTTTTGTTAGAGCATTGACAAAGGCGCCTTCCCGTGACGGCCGTGAATGTGCATTGTCTCATAAATAACTAAGGAGGCTATTGCCTGACCGTGTTGAGACTATACTAGTTCTTTTAATTCACGAGGGCGCGTGGCTCATAGTTATTTTTTTTAAGCTCTCACCTCCACTCTCACCGCTAGATGGCGTTGATAAAAAATGTCATGCAGTAGTTTTACCGCTGCAGCCCCCGAATGCCACACGTCTTTTTAAATTACTGCGGCTTTCAAACAGAAAATCCGCATCAAAATAGGTCCATTCGTTGGGGAGCTACGAGTGAACAGACAGACACACAGGCACACACGGTAATCTTAAAACACTAATCTTTTTACTTCGGGGGTTAAAAATAAAACGTCAAAGGGTCCGACGCTCGAAACGCATATCATCACCTGTAAATGCGCGAGCGCAGGTATTCTGGCGTCCTCTCACACACACACGCATGCACACAGCCGCACCGTACACCGCCATACACATGTACATTTTGTAACTATCAACCGTGTTTGTTGTGATACCATCTACATTACGTAACAAAGCTTATTTGGTTTATTTATAAACTGGCTTCTCAGAACAGGGGTCTTTAGGACCGGTCCAAAATAAAAAGGTTCAAAGATATCTGGAATCGGAATTCGCGCTGCAAGAGGGTTAAAAATGTTTGCAATGTTGCATATTTTTACATTACCGCATTGCCGAAAAGAAGGGTTATGATTTTAGCAGAGGTATGTTGTGATGTTTCACCGTAGGATATCGCCTAAATTAACTAAAAGTCACTACTCACTATGCCTAGTGTACCTACTCTAGTTGTCCAACTAAAAATTGTAATGCGGGTAGTACCTACTTTAAACCGGGCACATAGCCCATAGGGTACATTTTAACAAATAAAATCAGTATGATGGATGTTTCACACAATGTTCCGTAGGAGTTTTAAAGTTTTTAAACTTTATATGTGAAAATTTATTAATAGGCTATGTACCTACCTAAGTATATTGAGGTCCTTTGCAATTTTTGAACTTAAGGCCCTATTTCACTATTGGTTAGTAATAATAATTTTTATTTCAGGTAATAAAACCCAATAAGAACCCAATAAGTACAAAATTACACAAATTCTTACCAACTAATATTATAATGTGAAAGTGTGTTTGTTTGTTGGTTTGTCCTTCAATAAAAAAAAATAACGCTGCAACTTAGCATATTATGTTATCAAGATATCAGATAATTCAAGTTAAAGTCAAATTATTTAAAAATTGGTAATCATTTGTCCGCTTAGGTCCGCTTATTAGTATACATACTTTTTATCCTTACTAATTATATATATGCGAAAGTGTGTTTGTTTGTTGGTTTGTCCTTCAATAACACTGCAATAGAGCTACGGATCGACGTGAATTTATGCATGGGTATAGTTGAGGAATTGGAGAGTGATATGGGTGATTTTTATCCCGGAAAATCCAAGAGTTCTCGAGGCTACGTTTTAGCCTGGAGAATCAGATTTCTCGGGGGATTTTAAAAACTAAGTCGCGGGCGTCAGCTAGTTCAGAATAAACTGAAATAATCGATGCTGAAATAACGGTAAAATTGTACTTTTTTACGTACGTAACTGCTAGGTATACGCACACAATAAAGCCTCATTACTTTAAATCTATCTAAGTCTAATAAAGGTAAGTTCGTGTGCTGTTATCAGCGAATGAATATTCGATAGCTGTTATCTAATAATTAAATTTTTCTTCCAAGTTTAAAATATAACAACAACAAAACAAAACGTACATCAAAAACATTTGGTCAAATAAGTATCATTTATTAATAAACCATCCTGTTACACAATATAATACTTACCTACCTGTTACAAGAACTAAATTAATTTTGCTTTGATTTAAATTCGAAACAACTGAATGCCCTATTTATATTTACTTTTTGCAACTCAATCAATCAACTGAAACCAAACGAACAGAAAATGTAAATAACGCCATCTAGCGGTGCCAGGAGGATACCAAAAAAAGTTGTTTTGTAAATTGGCATATTTTAAACTGTTGCAAATTAAAATATAAACAAATATTTTAAAAGAAATTCTCTATTTCGTGATACGGTTGTTTGAAAAATATTGATTTTTAAAATGTTATTTAGCGCACAGACATTTTATACCTTAAATTCAATTTTCTTTTTGTACTCTGTGCCCTAATCATAGAGCAAAGTAGGTAATACTCTAATGCAACTAGGTATAGGTACCTAATCTGTGGTTAATGCCAGCTTTTGAGTTTTGTGCATTTCTTGTGACTGAAAATTTCTAAAGAAATTAAATGTTCAGTGCAGTGTTTTACGTGTTATAGTGCTTTCAAATGCTTCAAAACTCTTAGAACAACATGGAAAACGATATATTAGACTCCCTTAATGATCTGGGGTAAGTTTTTAGGTTCCAATTTTAGGTTATTTGAAATCATAGGTCGGCTTTCCAGAATTTACTTTTTGCTTTTTATTACTTACCACTTGTTTCTAATTAGCATTAAATTTCAAGCAAGGTTGCTATATTTTATTATCATTACATTGGAATCTCGGTTATTCGAAAAATGGACTGTGCTTTATTCTATAATGGCATACTTATGTGAACATTCAGTCATTGATTTATCTCATTACCGACCCATTACTAGGTCTAAGTCTCCTCTCGAATGCGAAGGGGTCATGCTGGTCAAGTGCGGATTTGGAGAATTCACACCTTTGAGAACATTTTGGAGAACTTTCAGGCATCTTAAACCATCGCCGGCCCATTACTAGGCCTAAATCTCCTCTCGAATGCGAAGGTGTTCATGCTGGTCAAGTGCGGATTTGGAGAATTCACACCTTTGAGAACATTTTGGAGAACTTTCAGGCATCTTAGACCATCGCTGGCCCATTACTAGGCCTAAGTCTTCTCTCGAATGGGAAAAGTAGCCTCTGTCACTCTCCCGGTCCTCAATGATACCCATGCAAAAAATCTTGTTGATCCATTGCTTTGTTGTTGCGAGATTGAAGGATAAACCAACAAACAAACATACTTTTGCATTTATAATATTAGTGAAGATCGTGAGATTCAGCCCACTGACCAACAGACAAATGTATGGACAGATGGACAGCAAAGGCTTATTAATAGGGTTCCATTGATTACTCTTTGGGTGCAGAACCCTGAAAAGGTTATCTGTAGCTTGCCATTTAAAAGGTTGGGATTTCCAAAGGAAAATAGTCCTTAAAAGCTCTAGCATCAGAAGAAAAAAAGATCAAATTTTGAGTGATTATTTATTTCCGGTAAATTTTGAGTTATTATTTATTTCCAGTAAATTTTGAGTGATTATTTATTTCCGGTAAATTTTGAGTGATTATTTATTTCCAGTAAATTTTTAGTGATTATTTATTTCAGGTATGAAGGCCCTCTCCAAGATGAAGTGTCCTTCTCCAAAGCCCTGGACGGGGGACCCAAATCCCTGGAATACACCAAGCTCGTGCACATCCTGGCTGAGGAGCTGAAGAATCTGTGTAAAATAGAGGAGACAGTCAACATGATGAACGATCCGGACGACTCTAACTCCTTCCTGCTAGAGTTGAGCTCATTTCTCAAGGAACTTGGATGTCCTTACAAGAAATTGGTGACAGGTATGTGTCACTTTTTTACCCAATGATGGTCTCAAGGAGTCCCTGGGTACAGGTGACCCGCAGAAGTCCACGGAAGAGTTTCTTGGACTTCTATCGGTCTTGCAGTAGGGTTGTCCTATATAGGTTGATAAAGAAGCTTGGAAGATGTTTTTTTTTATAAAAGAATATTAGCCAAGCTGAACTTGACTTATATTCTCGTCTCCCCTCCAAATAAGTGGAAAGCTTGTGCTAGGAGTGGGTACAACAATACTGCAACAGGTGGGATTCGAACCTGCGACCTTTCAGTTTTCAGTCCACACCTTTAACCGTTGGGCTATTGAGGCTTTTTTTAAAAATGTATATCTCAATTTTCGCAGGTCACATGTCATCTCGCCTCCAAAGCAAAGAAGATAGAATCTTACTCCTAGACTACTTAGTATCAGAGCTCATGGCAGCCAGAATGGTCAGCGTGGACTGTCCCAAAGAGAAACACGGGTCTGGCATGGAAATTGTCATGGTAACGTTGATGTGGCTTTTATTTATTTTTACCTTGATATTGTTTATATATGTTAAGGTAAATGTGATTATCCTATTATTAAGCTATGGTATAGCTTCTATCGCGGGCCTTGAGCGTGGAGACCGAATCCAGAAATTCCGTAACGAAAATAACCTGACACGAGACTCCTCTCACTGCTAGATGGCGTTGATAAAAAATGCTATGCAATAGCTTTACCGCGGCAGTCCCCGAGTGCCACACGTCTTTTTTTTTTTTAATATTATAAATGCGAAAGTATTATGTATAAATAATACGATAATTAATAGGAACACGTTTATTGTGCTAGGTAGCAGACATGACATAATAAAATTACAGAATTAATTTACCTACCCACTTGTGTTAACTTTTGTTAAGAAAAGGTAAACAAATGATTTAAGTTTCATATACATGACATATCTTCCCCCCAAGTATATAACATAATTTAATTAAAGTTAAACAATTTTGAAAAGCTACGTCCTAATTAAACACCTTATAGCAATATAATCACATATTCAAATCAATGCACTTAATCTTCCATTTCATTAGAATAACTAGGTCTAGTATAAGGAACCTTAACATGAACATTTCTTTTTGTTCTAATTTTCCCCCCTGGTATATCAATCTCAGCTGATTTAGGGATTCCTAATATCTCTTCCCACTTCTCCGCGCTTGGTATTTCAATAATAGGATCATTTTCTATCTCAGCTTCTGAACCCCTTTCACACTCATTATTCTGTTCACTTTGCCCCATATCTTCCACTGTCTCTGATATTTCCGGTTCTACTTCATTTCCATCATGAGCTGCACTGGTTTCCTCGCTATTTTGTATTTTAATGATTTGATCTATATGACGCCTTAAAACTGCACCATCTCCAGCTTGCACTCTATAGCTAGATGGACCATCCTTCTCAACAACTTGGCCTGGTAGCCATTTTGGTCCGCTCCTGTAGTTCCTGTACATCACTCTTTGTCCCACATTAGTTTCTCTGTTTTTCTGTCGGGCGTTATTTACAATTTGATTTTCTTCTTTTCTATATTGTATATTATCAGGATGCAAGGCATCCATGACAGTGCGAAGGCGTCTGTTCATCAAAAGCTCGGAAGGACTTTTATTTGTAGTGGAGCATGGAGTAACCCGTAGGCCTAACAACATGTTTGGAAGTTTCACTTCCCAAGATCCATCCATCTTCCGTAACTTTTCTTTCACTGTCTGTACCATTCGTTCTGCTAAGCCATTAGTGGATGGATGATATGGTGCTGATGTCACATGTTTTATTTTGTTAGATTGTAAAAATAACTTCATTTCACTGGACACAAAAGAAGTTCCATTATCAGAGACCAGGGTCTCGCACACGCCATGCGTTGCGAATAAATTCCTTAAATGGTGAATCACCGTTGTGGTATTAGTATTATTTACCATTAATACTTCAGGCCATCTAGAAAATGCATCGACTGCTATTAAGAAAGTTTTATTCATGAACGGCCCCGCAAAGTCTATATGAATTCTAGACCATGGCCTAGATGGGATGACCCACTCATGTGAAGACTTTGGAGGCATATGTCTGTTTTCTAGACAGCTAGTACAATTGCTAACAAGTTCGTTTATGTCCTCATTCAATTGTGGCCACCACACATAGCTCCTGGCCAATGCTTTAGTGTGAACAATTCCGTTATGTGTGGTATGCAACATGCGTAGGATGGTTTGTCGCAGAGGTCGTGGTATGACGACACGACAGCCTAAAAGAATACAACCATCGTGTATAGATAACTCTGATCTATGTAACCAATAGGTTCGTAAATCTGTATCAGTAACCTTGTTGGGCCATCCACAGTGAAGGAAGTGACCCACTCGCGACAGTGTTAGATCTTTTTTAGTCTCGGATGCTATATCGTGAGCAGTGTAAGGAAAATCTTCTAAATTTTCCGCCATTAGAAGTACCTCGTAAAGAGGTTGTTCTTCTTGTTCTGGAACTGGTAATGGCCATCGACTTAAACTGTCTGCATTCCCGATTTCTGATCCTGGTCTATACAGAATATTATAGTCATGGGCTGTCAATGCTATGGCGATTCTTGTCAAACGAGGCGATAGAATAGATGGTAAAGGTCTTTTAGGATCGAATATTCCAAGTAAAGGTTTGTGATCTGTAATTACTGTAAAAGACCTCCCCACTAAATAATTATGAAACTTTTTGATTCCGAACATAATTGCTGTGGCTTCTTTATCCAACTGTGAGTATCGTCGTTCATGCTTGTTTAGAGTTCTCGAACTCATCGCGATCGGTCGTTCCTGTCCGTCGTCCATGACATGTGATAATACTGCTCCAACGCCATATTCGGAACTATCACATGTCAGGATCAGTGGTTTATTCAAATCATAATGAACTAAAGTTGTATCGAAAGTTAACAGCTGTTTAGCTTTTGTAAAAGCTTCTTGCTCGCGTTCAGTCCACCGCCATGTTTGTGATTTATCTAATAACCTGTGGAGAGGTTCCAGTATGGTTGCCTTGTGAGGTATGAACCTTTCATAGAAATTATAGAGTCCTAAGAATGCCTGTAACTCTTGTACGTTTTTGGGTTCTGGAGTCTTTAAAACAGCTTCGACCTTGCTTGGAGCTGGATGAATACCTTCTCCATTAATAATAAAACCCAAGAACTCAACTTTCTCCTGAGCAAATTTACATTTATTCTTGTTAAGACGGAATCCAGCCTTCTGTATACGATTTAAAACAGTTTCGAGTCTCTGTTGCATAATAACCATTGTAGGACCACTCACAATAATGTCATCAAGCAAAATTGCGACTCCTTGTATTCCAGCTAGCAATGCTGTCATTAATCTCTGGAATATTCCAGGGCAAGCCTTGACTCCGAAAGGCAACCGATGAACTGAGTATAAACCCTTGCATGTGTTTAACGTTAAAATTTTAGAACAGCTGTCACTCACTTTCACTTGTGTGTATGCTCGATCAAGGTCTAACGTGGTGAAATACTTTGCTCCTGCAATTGTAGCAAATACCTCATTAGCTGTAGGCATAGGATAAGTATCAGCTTCCGAAGCTTGGTTGACCGTACTACGATAGTCTCCACATAATCGAATATCACCTGATTTCTTTATAATTGGCACAACAGGTGTTGCCCACTCTGAAAAAGATAACGGTCGTAGTACCCCTTCTGCCACTAGACGGTCAATTTCCTTCTCAACTCTTTCTTTGATAGCGTAAGGTACTGGACGGGCTTTTAAAAATCTAGGTGTAGTGTTAGGTTTTAGATGTATGGTAACCGGGTTTCCGGTAAATGTGCCCAGTCCATCTCTGAAGATTTCACTGTATTTGCAAATTATTTTATCCATGTTGATTAAATCACTGTTAGTTATAAAATTAATGTTCAATGCAATATTCAGTGGGGATAACCAATCCCTTCCCAGCAGATTGGGACCACGCCCTTTCGCTATGATTACATTAAGAGTACATTTAATGTCCCTGTATTGAACTTGCAATTTGGCTTGGCCGAGTAACTGCACTGGTGTGTCTGTCCATGTGCGTAGAGTAAGTGATACTGGTTGAAGAATAATGTGTCTATTTCGATGTTCTATCTTCTTCCAAGTGGATTCATTCACTAATGAGAAACTTGCACCTGTGTCTACCTGAAGAATTACAGGTACGTCTTCTATCATAACTTCAATCACAAATGGTGATACTTTTGTCTCATGTTGAATACTGTAAATACCGTTCAAGTGAAAATCTTCTTCATCTTTAGTGAAGTTAATATTCTTCTTAGAAGACTTCTTTAATATGCAAATCTTCTCAATGTGACCTATCTTTTTGCAGAACCGGCATGTAGCATTAATAAATCTGCATTCACCCCCATGCCGATCACCACACCGATAGCATAGTCGTGTATTTGTTCTAGACTGTACTGCGTTAATATCCATAGCTTCCACTGAGGAACCTTGATGCGTAGTTGCAGGTGCATAGTTTGTACTTGTGCTGCTGTTCTCTGTACTAATAGATGACTGAATCATATGGCAGTCTTTTCCCGCTGTTTCGGCTGCTAACATAGTATCGACGACATCTTGATAGCTAAGGTTATCTTTTTTTAACAGTTCGTACTGCAGACGGCGATCTTTCATGCCACACACAAGTCGGTCACGTAACATGCGTTCTAACTCCATAAAGTTACATTTGGAGCTAATTTTTCGCAATTGTGCAATATACTCTGAAGCATTTTCATTTGTATTTTGATTACGTGTGTAGAATTTGTATGACATAGAAATTTCGTTAGGCTTAGGGCTATAATGTTTTGTCAAAATAGCTTCAATTTCCACAAATGTAATATCACTAGCTTTTCTTGGTGTAATTAAAGCCAAAAATGTTTCAAAAACTTCTGCTCCACACACAGTAAAGAAATTAGCTCGTTTTGCACCATCCAACATGATGCCATTAGCCTCAAAACAAAACTTTAACCGATCAATGTAATTTTCCCATATGTCTATTTTCGGGTTAAATTCACCAAACTTCACAGCTTTATGATCCATTTTAACTGAATTTACACTTCGTCGCCACTATTATGTATAAATAATACGATAATTAATAGGAACACGTTTATTGTGCTAGGTAGCAGACATGACATAATAAAATTACAGAATTAATTTACCTACCCACTTGTGTTAACTTTTGTTAAGAAAAGGTAAACAAATGATTTAAGTTTCATATACATGACAGAAAGCTTGTATGTTTGTTACTCAATCATGTCGCAACGACTGAACCGATTTAGCTGAAATTTGGCACAGAGATAGATTATAGTCTGGAATAGGACATAGGCTTTTTGACTTGGGAAATAAAAGAGTTCCCGCGGAAAATAAAAAACCTTAATCCACGCGAACGAAATCGCGGGAATCATCTAATTAGTAGTAATTTTCTCAGATAAAGTGTATTCATTTCATTCTCGTTTCAAAAATAAATTTATTAAAAATAATTTTAAATTTATTTATTTACTGTTTTTCTTCCAGCAAGAATCACCAACTGCAAAAGATCTGAAGGATATCCTAATAACCCTCAAATTCAACAAGCCTCCGCCAAATATTACCCCCGAGGTATTATTTTCTAAACTAGAGGCCAAATTGAAAGACACCATACAGAAAGAAGGTAAGGTTGTTAACACCTCTGACTAATAACATTCTTTTTTCTTTTTTAATAAAGAATATTAGCAAAGCTGAACTTGACCTATATTTTCCTCTCCCCTCCAATTAAGCGAAAAGCTTGTGCTAGGAGTTGGTACGACAATAGTGCAACGGGTGGGGCTCGAACCTGCGACCTTTCAGTTTTCAGTCCGCACCTTTAACCGTTGGGGTATTGAGGCTTCAAACATTGTCTATAAGATAGTTCTTTTTTATTCGAGGACAAGATAGTCCTGGACCCCTGTCTCACCAAATGGTAAGTGACGACGCTGTCTAAAATGGTAGCGGGCTAACTTGTAAGGGGTATGGCAGTGTATATTCAGCCCATACCCTTAATCTGCAATTTTTAGTGTAATTAAACTAACTTGAAGTAGATTATTAGATTAACTTGAAGTGAATGGGTAGTACCTATATACAAATCTCTGCCGATGATATTTCAAAGCTACATAGTTGGTATAATCAATTTTTTCTTGCTGTCTTAAAATGTCAACAGCGCAGAAAATGTTTAGGATATAGCCGGGCGCTTACGACTTTCTTAAGTTTGGTTATTCTCTTGTAGCATGGTTTCATTGTCACATGACGGTAACAACATCACATTTGCTGATGTGCTGTGCTTAGTGCGTCGCTTACGCCTTTCTACAAGAAACTACTAACGACACCTACGTAAGTTGTATCTCCAAAACGCTTACGTGACGCGTTAATTATTGTGAAGGTCAATATGATGGTTTAGGCCGTCGTTTTAATAAAGATACAACTTTGTACGTCTTGAGAGTTAAAAATGCTGTTTTAATTTTTTTTTTAAACAAACACATAAAATAGATAAAAACAAATGATATAGTGCACAAAGCCTAAAATGTCAATTTTGTGGGATACAACAACTTACGTTGGAGGTAACTTACCATCAGGTGAGATCGCAGTCAAGGGCTATCTTGTCATAGAATAAAAAAAAAAAAAGTATCGACTTGTTTACCTTTTGAGGAAGAATAGATGATAATAATATAGTTCCAATTTCACTTGGTTTTCAGGTGACCAGCTGGTAGGCAAGCCCCTTTATAACAAAGCTTTATCCGAGAAGGACTGGAAGAATCTAGAAACTGCGTTCACCGAAATGTTTGAGGAGTACAGATTAAGGAGAGAAACTCTTATAACGCGGTTAGAATGTACGATACAGAGTTTTGAGGTAAGTTGACAATATAGAGTTTTGAAGTAAGTCTATTACACAGACTTATGAGGTAAGTTTACAATATAGAGTTTTGAGGTAAATCTAGGATACAGACTTATGAGGTAAGTCTACATTATAGAGTTTTGAGGTAAGTCTACGATACAGACCTATGAGGTAAGTCTACAATATACAGGGTGTCCCACGGCTATGTCACATGGAGGGGAAGTACCTTAAATATTGTAGATGGAACATTTTGCTGAAAGAAGACTTCATTTTAATTTAAAAAACAATTTAAACTGTATTCATAGATTTTTAAATAATTGCCTGGTTGAACCGGGACTCGAACCTGCTATACGAGAAAAAAAATTAACCTGTATCTTTATCATACCGATCGGAAGGCTTCATCATAAGGATTATTTTTTGTTAAATAACATAGCATGAGAAATAAAAGGAAGACCATGAATTTTAGCCTTTGATGTAAAATTTTGTTCAGAAAAATGAAATTTATTTAAAAATCTATGAAAATTATTTAAAAATCTATGAATGCAGTTTAAATTGTTTTTTAAATTAAAATGAAGTCTTCTTTCAGTAAACTGTTCTGTCTACAATATTTAAAGTAAGTACTTCCCCTCCATGTGGCATAGCCGTGGGACGCCCTGTATAGAGTTTTGAGGTAAGTCTACAATACAGACTTATGAGGTAAGTCGACATTATAATATAGATTTTTGAGGTAAGTCTAGGATACAGATTTATGTATGAGGTAAGTCTACAATGTAGAGTTTCGATGTAAACCTCACGCACACTTGTGTAAAATTAGCTCAAACACGCCACTGAAGAATTTAAAATTTTTTAACAAACATATCTAATAGCTTACTCTCCATAGCGATACATATCTGTAAAATGTAGTACACATTACATTTTACAGAAATTAAATTATATTATCTAATTTTTCAGTGGTCGGACCGTCTCAAGCAGAAAAAAGATCACATCCAATCAGCGTACAGACCCAAACGGGAACAGTTGAAAGTGAAGCCGGATGTTAAGTTCTCCGACTTCCTCGCAGCGAGAACTTCTCTGCTGCAAGTGGAGAAGACGTCGAGTGCCAGCGTGAGGAAGAATACTCAGAGCGAGGTCAACAAAGTGCTCATCGGCAGAGTAAGTACCGATAATAGGGTATTTTACTCTTTCTTGAAAAGTGTCTCAACTTAATCCTAATTTACTACAAGTTTTTTTTTTTTTTTTTTATACAAATGTGAGTTCAGTGCACAGGTGGTATGGTACATAGTTAAAGTTTCTCACATTTTACCATTTACATGGTGTGCAAAATTTCGTTAAAAAAATCAGCTGCTTGCTATTAATTATTATTTACTTATTATCTGAGAATTATAATAGCAATGGTAAAATGTCATGATTAATAATATAATTACAATAAGAATGAAAAGATATGCATAAATATATGCATATTAAAATTTTATTCAATCGATAAGTACCAAATCGGGACCTGCATAGCCGCAACAAATCGGAAAACCGATTAATATTTCCCGCGAAAAAATTTTCACAACTCGTTTTCACTGTTTTGTACCATAATGTACTATTTTAATATTATTTTCTTCACGAGTGTGTTGAAAAACGTCGTATGATACACATGTGTATTGGTGATTACCGTCCTCGGCTATCTTAAGACCCTCACCTAACGGCTTGGGTCTCAATAGCGCCTCAGCGGTAATCACCGGTATTAAAGGGTTCGAAGGGTAACCAACGAGACCCTATTACTGAGCTTCAGCATTTAAGTCCGTCCGTCCGTCTCCCCTACTAGAAACGAGTATTTTCCGGCGGTTTTTGGTACGGAACCCTTTGTATGCAAGTCCGATTCGCATTTGACCAATTTTTTATATACTTTGTAATTTGGAATTATAATTATAACTAGCTTTTTCCCGCGGCTTTGCTCACATTAAGTTCGATTTTTAAACCCCTATTTTATCCCCTTAGGGCTGAAATTTTCAACAGTCCTTTCTTAGTGGAGACCTACGTTATAATACCTAGCTATCTACATGCCAAATTTCAACCTGATCCGTCAAGTGGTTTGAGCTATGCGTTGGTAGATCAGACAGTCAGTCAGTCAGTCAGTCACCTTTGCCTTTTATATATTTAGACTAGCTTTTGCCCCCGCGACTTCGTCCGCGTGGAATTAGGTTTTGGGGTGGAATTTTCAAAAACTGTGACACACGTACTTCTTTATTTTTAACTGAAAGCTCAAATACCAACTTTGATTGAAACAGCTTGAAAAATGACGGAGTTTCATATAAACTTCCATCCCCTATTTAAACCCCTTAGGGGTGGAATTTCCAATAATCCTTCCTTAGTGTGCGCCTACGTCATAAAAGGAACCAACTGTAAAAATTTCAAGTTTCTATCTTCAGTAGTTTAGGCTGTGCGTTGATATCTCAGTCAGTCAGTCAGTCAGGACTTTGAATTTTATATATATAGATGAATTTGTTGTAGGTACCAGACAGGGGCGGCAGGCCGAACGAGCAGCAACCCCCGCCGCCAGAAATGCCCTCGTGGCAACAGAGATCTGCGCCCCAGGTAAATAAACAATAGAATAGAAAATACTTTATTGCACAGCAAGAAAGTAAAATATAAATTAACAAGAAAAAGGCAATAAAATTAATGTGTGTAAAGGCAGTATTATTGCAAAAGCAATTCTTCAACTGCGTTTTGTTAAATAAGGTATCTTGAAATGTTTCTGAACAAATGAGTGTTTTTCAGGAAACATCGGTTTATTGCGAACAAAAGAGATGTTTATTTGTTCAGCAAACATTGGATTTATTTTGAACAAAAGAGGCGTTTATTAGTTCAGTAACCACTGGGTTTATTGCGAACAAAAGAGAAGAAACATTGGATTTATTTTGAACAAAAGAAATGTTAAATTCTTCAGGAAACATTGGATTTATCTAAATATATAAAAGGCAAAGGTGACTGACTGACTGATTGACTGACTGACTGACTGACTGACTGACTGATCTATCAACGCACAGCTCTAACCACTGGACCGATTGAGTTGAAATTTGGCATACAGGTAGCTGTTAAGACGTAGGCATCCGCTAAGAAAGGATTTTGGAAAATTTCAACCCCAAGAGGGTTAAATAGGGGGTTAAAGTTTGTATGAAAGTCCGTCATTTTTCAAGTTATATCCATGAAACTTTGTATTTAGGCTTTAGAATAAAAATAAAGAAATACGTGTTTCACAGATTTTGAAAAATCCACCCCCCAAGGAATCAAATAGGGGATGAATGTTAGTATGAAAGTTTTTCATTTTTAAAGTTGTATAAACTTTGTATTTGGGCTTTCGATTAAAAATAAAGAAATACATGTTTCATCTAAATATATAAAAGGCAAAGGTGACTGACTGACTGATTGACTGACTGACTGACTGACTGACTGACTGATCTATCAACGCACAGCTCTAACCACTGGACCGATTGAGTTGAAATTTGGCATACAGGTAGCTGTTAGGACGTAGGCATCCGCTAAGAAAGGGTTTTGGAAAATTTCAACCCCAAGAGGGTTAAATAGGGGGTTAAAATTTGTATGAAAGTCCGTCATTTTTCAAGTTATATCCATGAAACTTTGTATTTAGGCTTTAGAATAAAAATAAAGAAATACGTGTTTCACAAATAGGGAATGAAAGTTGGTATGAAAGTTTTTCATTTTTAAAGTTGTATAAAATGTATATGGGCTTTCGATTAAAAATAAATAAAATACATGTGTCACAGGTTTTGAAAAATCTACCACAAAAGGCATCATCTAAATGTAAATATATAAAAGGCAAAGGTTACTGTCTGACTGACTGATTGATCTATCACCGCACAGCTTAAACCACTTTGCATACATATAGCTATGATGACATAGTCATCCGCTACGAAAAGATTTTTCAAAATTCAACCCCGAAGGAGGTAAAATAGGAGTTTAGGAAATCGAACCTAACGTGAGCGAAGCCGCGGGTAAAAGCTAGTTTTGAATAAAAGAGGCGTTGATTTGTTCAAGGAACATTGGGTTTATTCCCCCAGGGTGGTGGCGGTCGCGGCGGCGGTGGCGGCGGGCGTGGCGGTGGCGGTGAATTCCGCGGCGGTCGTGGCGGCGGAGGTGACTTCCGCGGCGGCCGTGGCGGTGGCGGAGGTGGCGGTGGCGGTGGCGGCGGTGGCGGTAGGGGCGGCGGTGGCAGCGGGAGAGTGCAAGGCGGATACAACCAGACCAATGATCAGAGGTACTTATACATAATGTACATACACAAACACACAAACACAGACGCACGCACGCACGCTCGTACACGCACGCACACACAGACGCACGCACGCTCATTCACGCACGCACACATAGACGCACACACGCTCATACACGCATGCAAACACACGCACGCACGCTCATTCACGCACGCACACATAGACGCACGCACGCTCATACAGGCACGCAAACACAGACGCACGCACGCTCATTCACGCACGCACGCACGCTCATACACGCACGCAAACACAGACGCACGCACGCTCATTCACGCACGCACGCTCATACAGGCACGCAAACACAGACGCACGCACGCTCATATACGCACGCACACATAGACGCATGCACGCTCATACACGCACGCACACACAGACGCACGCACGCTCATATACGCACGCACACATAGATGCACGCTCACACACACGCATTCACACATACACAAACACACAAACTTTTTGGACGTTTCAAAAGCACTTTAAAAGTTTCCAATTAAAAACTGTTCAGTTCTATTCACGTTCATAGACCTCAAACAAGTCCCGGCGGTTTCCAAAACCCGCGGAACTACCAAACCTACGAGGTGCCGCCGGGCGGATACCAGCAACCGCAACCCGCTGGTTACCAGTCGCAGAAGAGCTTCGAGGGCAGCTACAACGGCAGCCGCAGTTACAGCAACCAGGGTTACGGTGGCAACCAGGGTTACAGTAGTAGCCAGGGTTACAGCAGTAGCCAGGGTTACAGTAACAACCATGGCGTTTACGACAGTTCCGGCGGTTACAGTCAAGGTTACAATCAGGGTGAGTAACTAACAACCTTCTTTGTGTATTTAAAAAAAATTGGAATTGGAACGGCATTCCGAACCAGTGGTAGATTCATATTTTGAAGATTCGAAAGCATTTTGTAAAAGTTTATTTGAATAAAAAAAAATTCTATTCCATTCCCAAATTACCCCCGCATGGAATCGAACCCGAGGCCTCCCAATTATACGTCCACCGCGCTCACCACTGCGCCAGGGAGATCGTCATCCCGTGGAGAGTGATAGATCTATTATCCCCCAAAAACAGGGTCCCCGCGGAATTTTTAAAAACCTAATTTCACACCAATTCGCGGACAAAAAGCGCGAGCGCAGCGAGCACAAGTTCCGTTTTTTCCAACTAACTATAATGTGGGTGTTCTTTAAATCAAGAGTGAATAGGCATCTTCTAGGCAAGCGCGCACCATCTTGGGCTGCATCTTCACTTACCATCAGGAGAGATCGCAGTCAAGCGTTAGTCTATATATTTTTTTTCCCCCTACCATAAAGCACCATGAAACGGTGGCTTTATTTTATACTACCATCTAGCCTGTGGGCTAATAAGTAATATTACTTTAACTTAAACTTCTACTTATTATTAATTTCTATATCTAATTTACAGTCCAATAACTGTCCTTAGTTTATTCTAACGAGTTCACTATGAGTTCACTTTGAGTTCACTGTGAGTTCACTATGAGTTCACTATGTGTTCACTATGAGTTCACTATGTGTTCACTATGAGTTCACTATGGGTTCACTATGTTCTTGTGTTAGTCTATATGTTAAAAAAAATTTTGATCATTAGGAGGCGGCGGCGGCGGCGGTTACAAGGGCCAGAGTGGCGGGTACCACAGCCAGGGTCAGGGGGGCGGGTACCAGTCGCGCGGGGGTAGCGGGGGCGGCGGGGGCTACCAGAACGAGCACGACGACCGCGACCGGCGCCGCGGGGGCTACGGGGGGCGGGGCAGGCGTTGACCCCGCGCCGACCGCGACCCCGCCGCGACGACGGCGACCCTCGTAACCTTATAGCGAATAAATATTAAACATACAGCCTTCGATCACAGAAAAATAAGTGGATTCAGCACTTCACACTTCAACTATTACTCAAATGTAGGGTTGCCAGACGTCCCGTATTTCCCGGGACATCCCGTATTTTAGGCATAGTTTAAAATGTCCCGGCGGGACTGACTCTGTCCCGTATTTGAACCGTACGTCGTTTTTCATTATGAAATCGATCTACTAACTTGCACTCGCAGCCCGCATCGACCAATGACAGTGTTAGTGTCAGAATGACAATGTTAAAACTGACTCGATCCTCGGAAAAGTATAAAAAATAATAAAAAATGACACTAAATAATTTTGTTTTTATTTGTCCCGGCTAAAAAAATGAAATCCCGTATTTTTTTGCCCATTTAACCATTTGTCCCTTATAGGCTGAAAAAAAATCTGGCAACCCTACTCAAATGCATCATTGTTCCTTGACACTGAAATAACTGCTTCACGTCAATTTTCGATGACAGAATAACTCTATGATTTAAGGTCCAAGAGACGGGTCTGCCCGCGAAATTCAAATTTAATTTGGTTTTTCGCAATTTATAAACTAATACGACAAAGTAGGCTTATGGTATTCAAATTGCGATAATGGCAGTATCATCTTCACAGGTTTATATACTAATCTTAACGTGAAAGTATCCAGTTTAAGAAATTAGTCAAAATAATGAGTTTGACGTGAGCTACTCACAAATTAGTCATTATTTTGATTAATTTCTTAAACTTAATTTCGCAGGCAGACCCGTCTCTTGGGCCTTAAGTTAAATTATCTTTACTCCTAACCTTTTCTTCATTTTCATCATTTCATTTATTCTTGAATGATGCTCACATGTTCAGAAATATAAAGATTGACAATTTTAATTTTATTTTTTAATCTAGTGTTATATTGTTGTGGACGCGTGTTAAGACTGCAATTATGTTAGAATTCCATATTAAAAAAAACCTCCAAAAATTAATCTTTTGCGTAAAAATTTTCAAAAATTACATGATATGAAATTGACAGTTATAATTCTTTCATTTCACGAGGGCTCATGGTTGTGTGTGTGTCGTATCTGTATAAGTGTGAGCGAGATCTTGCTCGCGCCTGACCGCTCCCACCTAGGCTCCTGACAGGCACTTACGCAATGTGCATGTACACGACATAACCACAAGTAAAGCGCCCGTAACTTTGTGAAATGAACGTACTATGAAATGTTTTATGTAGATATATTACTTACCTATATTAACTTATTTTACTTTCAAGCTCTGTAAGAATATGCTAAATGAAATTGTAAGTTAAATAAAGTACCTACCCCAGTACCCATACCGTAAAGATTGATAAAATAAAAAATTAAATGAAATGAAAAATGAAAATTGTTATATATACATTGATACTGTAGGTACTTACTAGTTTTTTCCTTGTATAATGGTGTGGGTAATAGGTCAATAGAACGTAACTTATTTTGTGTCGTATGATTGCTGGCATAAGGTTCAAATTACGGAAATAGATTTTCTGAAAAAAAAAAAAATAGTCTCAATAGATTTTTATGGAGTGAATTTGAACCTTATGATTGCGTTAATATGGTACAAAATACGTTAAGTTACATTGATCTATCACCTACTCTGTGCTACGAGAAAACTGTTGTGTTCTCTAGCCTATTTATACATATACAGGAGTACATTCAATAATAATTAATTAAAGTTATTACTAAGGCGTATTTAGTATACAAATAAACAATTTAAAAGAAAATACTTAGTTGTTTTTTTTACACTTATACTAGCTAATTCCCGCGACTTCGTCCACGCGGAAAAAGTTTAGAGTGACTTGCGAATAGTAATTCGTGAGAAGTTATGTCCTCTATTCCAAATTTTATTCAAATCCGTTCAGTAGTTCAAAATATATTTAATGTACAGAATTCGTCCCGTTACAGTTTTATTATAGGTAGTAAGCAAAGTAGGTAAGGTTGAATAAGTCAAATTTGACACTTCAAAAAAAAAAACAACAGCTTGTACATAATCATAAACATTTTATTAACCGTATTTACAAATCTTGATTTACAAAATATGAAGAGTACAGGAAAAGAAGGGACTTATCAGCTTTAATAAAATTTTTTTAATAAAAAAAGTGAATCACATTTGTTGAATTTTATTGATAGATCTATTGAAAAAAAAACTCAATAACAGGGCAATAAAGACTTATGCGCGATTTCACCAACCATACCTAAATCGTCCCTAAGAGTTTTTACTTAGCGCTACATTCCTAACTCCGGCCTATACTGAGAATTTCTTGACAGAAAAACCCAATATATTTTTGGCCCGACCAGGGAATCGAACCAGAGACGTTATCCGCAGTCAAACTTACCACTAGAGCAACGAGGTAATCAACAACCGACTTATTTAACAGACAATATCAAATGTTATCGTTAAAATCATCTACAAGTCCTCCATACTCTATTGGTAGACATCTTCCTCCTGCGCTTTTGTCTAAATCATCTACAAGTCCTCCGTACTCCACTTGTAGACCTCTTCCTCCTGCGCTTTCCTCTAAATAATCTACAAGTCCTCCGTACTCCAATGGTAGACCTCTTCCTCCTGCGCTTTCGTCTAAATCATCTACAAGTCCTCCGTACTCCACTTGTAGACATCTTCCTCCTGCGCTTTCCTCTAAATAATCTACAAGTCCTCCGTACTCCACTTGTAGACCTCTTCCTCCTGCGCTTTCCTCTAAATAATCTACAAGTCCTCCATACTCCATTGGTAGACATCTTCCTCCTGCACTTTCCTCTAAATAATCTACAAGTCCTCCATACTCCATTGGTAGACATCTTCCTCCTGCGCTTTCGTCTAAATCATCTACAAGTCCTCCGTACTCCACTTGTAGATCTCTTCCTCCTGCGCTTTCCTCTAAATCATCTACAAGTCCTCCGTACTCCACTTGTAGACCTCTTCCTCCTGCGCTTTAGTCTAAATCATCTACAAGTCCTCCGTACTCCATTTGTAGACATCTTCCTCCCGCGCTTTCGTCTAAATCATCTACAAGTCCTCCGTACTCCACTTGTAGACCTCTTCCTCCTGCGCTTTCCTCTAAATCATCTACAAGTCCTCCGTACTCCACTTGTAGACCTCTTCCTCCTGCGCTTTCCTCTAAATCATCTACAAGTCCTCCGTACTCCACTTGTAGACCTCTTCCTCCTGTGCTTTCCTCTTGCTCTGTTGTGCGAAGTACTTGTTCTCGTAGCCGTTGGATCTGTCTACACCGTCCCAGCGGTAGGCCGGGCGGATGTTGAAGCGATTCGGCGGGAAACTGCCTTTGTAGATTGGTTTTTCTGAAAAAAAAATGTAGGTTCATTTTGCTGAAAAAAAAAAAATGTAGGTTGGTTTTTTCTGAAAAAAAAAAAATTGTAGGTTCATTTTTCTGAAAAAAAAAAAAATTGTAGGTTGTTTTCTTAAATGTATCAATTTCGTGTGCACTCATTCTGTCCACCGCAAGTCCGCTAGGTAGTGGACGCGGGTTTCCTCTCAGAATAAGTATTTGGGCCATAGTCACTGAGCTCTATAATATAATTAATGTATGATTTACAGTGGAGAAGCTGCTGTCATATTTTTTTTTTTCGACCTATTTGATTGACGCCATTTTGGCGCTGTAAGCAGATACGAGTGTCTCTGGAACTAATAATATTGCAAATGGCGCACTTTTATAGCCTCAATAGCCCAACGGTCAAAAGTCCTGACTGTAAACTGAAAGGTCCAGTGTTAATCACAGATTTATTATCCCTTAAATCGGCAATACTAAAAATAAATACCGTCGGGTATAGTGCAAAACCGTGTATGTACATTTGGTAAAAACCGCGGATTTACACTAGTCACAGTTTTACAGGGGAAGTTTAAAAGTTTATAAATTTCTTATTTTTACGGCTATTGGGCTAATTTTTACAAAGAGAGTATTAGTTCAGGTGTTCTGATAACAATAGATATCTTTTAAAGTGATTAATTTAGTCGCTACGACACTTACGCGGTTTTGATTTGACCACAAACGTATGAAAATAGATTTTAAGGTACTAATGCTAGTTACGCGGATTTGCACTATCCCCAACGATATATTAGACACTTACCAGGCCCCAACTCGCCTCTCTCCCTCTTCCTCTCTCGCATGTACTGCAGCATCGGATCTCCCTGTCTCTCCACGTCCTTCAGCTTGTCCTCCAGGTCGCGGTCGTCCTTGTACCGGGCGAGCGGCTTAGACGCCTCGTGCAGGAAGTCTTGGACGGCAGCTTGTTGGGATTCTATTTGTTTTAGTCTGTGGAAAAAGCATTACATATTTTTTTTTTTAAATATTTTTAGCGAGCAAACGAGCAGATGGGTCACCTGATGTTAAGTGATTACCACCGCCCATGAACATTTGTAGCACCAGAGGCACACCACCAATGCGTTGCCGGCTTTTCAGGAATTTGTTGGTCCGCCCCTTGAATAACCCCATGTTGTATTTCAGTGGGAACACCGTTGCAGGAAGTTGGTTCCACAGTTTCAAAGTACGTGGATAAAAAGATCTGGCACATCGGATGGTCGAAGTGACATATACACTACTACAATCTATATAATCAGTCATAATGGTTCTTTAGTCGTAGATGACAGTTTACATCTATGGAAACTTAATAAAAAGTTCCCATTTCACATCAGCTGAAAGGCAATTTTTTGAATATCTAAATAATAATTAAAAGGAAAAGGTGACTGACCAACTGATCTATCAACGCACAGCTCAAGCCACTGGACGAATCGAGCTGAAATTTGGCATACAGGTAGCTATTATGACGTAGGCATCTGCTAAGGATTTTTGAAAAATCAACCCCTAAACGGGTGAAATAGGGGTTTGAAAAATCGAACTTGACGTGAGCGAAGCCGCGGGCAAAAGCTAGTTTTGAATATATTATAGGCACATGCTTGACCACTATCACACCTGATGGAAAGTGATGATGTGGTCTAAGGTGGTCAATATCTTTAAGTGCTTTATTTTCTTTTTGTTAATGGTAGGCACTGCTTTTTTGCCTCTACAAACTGCACACCACTGATTATCTCTCTTTTCCAATCTTCTGGATGAATAAACACCTTACCCTCTACTCCATTGCTTATATTTTTCATCCAACACTTTTTGCCTCTCCGCTTTATCCTTTTGCTTTTGTCTGTCTTCTGATGTTTCTCGTTTACCTGAAAAAAGAAAAAAAAAATTGGAATTGAACTAAAAATGTTAAATCACTATTTCTATCACTTTTACAAATTCAAATTCAAAATTAATTTATTTCATATAGGCTAACTTGTAGCTCTTATGACACGTCATAAATCTACCACCGGTTCGGAATGCAGACTCTGCTGAGAAGAGCCGGTAAGAAACTCAGAGTTGCTTTTTTCAAAAAAAATTTTTTATTTTTACAAAGCTATGCTATGTATACAGTGATTCCACAATAAAGCTTCAAAAAAAATGCAAAAATGCCTACGTAGGTACACCAATCCAACGCATGTCAAGATGGGCAGCCAAAGCAGACCCATTCCCGTTGGTGGCACCTGTTCACGAGCACGACGCATGATCCAGCCATTGCTTCGCTCAACCATATTTGAGGGAACGTAACCCGCACCACACGACACCACCATAGAAATGTTTAAAGCGAGCATGACATACTTAGGCAAGTATTATTACTACATACAACACTTCTGAAATGACAAGATTCAGTTTAGAGTACAAAAAAAAATTAGTACATTACCTTTCCTTGACACAATCTTAGCGTTCCTTCCAGACATTTCATCTGTCATATTTCTAAATGCTGCTTCCTCTCGCCTCCTAAAAGACTCATTTTCTTGCTTCAACTGTCTTGCATCTTGCAGACCCGCTTGCTTGCCGTCCAAAGTTTTCTCCATTTTCTTGTTACTAGGCGGTGGGTCATCCCTTCTTTCTTGGTAATTCTTGCTTCTTTCTTTTCTTGGAGGTGACAGATCTGAATCACTGTCTTGCCTTTTACTCCTATTTACAGATCTTTTATCATTAGTTTTACTTCTTTCTTGCCTTGGTGGTGACAAATCTGAATCACTATCTTTTCTTTTACTTTGATGTCCGCTTTTGTTTCTTTCTTTTCTTGGAGGTGATAGATCTGAATCGCTGTCTTGTCTATTACTTTTATTTGGAATTCTTTTATTGTAAATTTTACCCCTTTCTTGCTTTGTTGGAGATAAATCTGAATCACTATCTCTTCTTTTACTGCTTTTTTTATAATTTCTTTTATCATCACTTTTGTAACTTTCTTTCCTAGGTGGTGCTTCATCAGAGTCACTTTCATACCTTCTTTTATTACTATCGTGTGATTTTTTTATCTGTTCAGAATATTTATTAGGCTTACTCCTTTTAGGTGACGAACAGTCTCTATAATTGTCAAAATTTTTATCATACTTTCTGTTTTCTTGTGATTGCTTCTTTTTCCTTGGTTCATCGGAATCAGGCGATCTATTTCTTTTAGGTGAGTCCCTTGTAGATTTCCTAGGTGGTGACATATCAGAGTCATTATCATATTTTTCAGTATCATTATTCATTTTTTTACTTCTGTCTGATGAATTTTTACGTTTTTCCGTTCTATTTTTGGGACTTTTTGATCTATCATTTGATTCATCTTTGAAATCACCCCATCGTGAAGGTTTTCTAACTCTATTTCTATATTGATTATCATCCTTTCTTCTTGGCGGGCTTGCGTCACTATCATTTTGATTTTCCAATCTTTTACCATCTGTTCGATCAGTTCTGGACTTTTTATCATTTGAAGTGGTATTTTTGGATGTTGATTTTGAGTTTTCTGCAGCATTTTTATGTCTTGACAGACTGTTATCATTATCACTATTACTTATATTGGTTTTTCTGTCATTCTTTGCATTTTTTCTAGGAGGTGACACGTCTGAATCATAATTTTTATTTCTATCCTTTGTTTGCTTTCTTCTTGGTGGACTAAAATCACTATCACTGTTATGTTTTTCTTTCTTTTTAATGTTAGGGCTATTTTTACTATCATTTCTCCTAGGTGGTGATGCATCGGAGTCATTTTTCTTTTCATCCTCTGAATCACTGTACATTTTACCAAATACAATTTCATTTTCTTTTTCCACTTCTTTCATGTTGCGCTTTACCTCTTCGACTTGAAGTTTGCTGTTGAAGCCATCATCCTGTAATAAAAATATTATCATTAAGAAATATTAATTATATTTTAAATAAATTCTATATTATACGTATTTTTTTAACTTAATCACTACATAGTATAAAACAAAGTCGCTTTCTCTGTCCCTATGTACGCTTAAATCTTTAAAACTACGCAACGGATGTTGATGTGGATTTTTTAAATAGATAGAGTGATTGAAGAGGAAGGTTTATAGGTATAATAACATCCATTAACAGTGAATGACAAATTTTATACCCATGCGAAGCCGGAGCTGGCTGCTAGTTAAATAATAAAATTAAAAATAACTATTTTCATTTGTTCACTGGTTTACCAGAGATTTGAACTGTTCACTGTTGAACATAGCCTCTTTCAGGTAGCACCAACATTGAATATCTTCTGCATTTTATTAATGCATCTGATTAATGACTATGGTGTGTAGAAACCGATTAGAGGTATGGGTTGAAACTCAATGTCATACCCCTTCCAAGTTAGCCCTCTACCATCTTAGACTGCATCGTCACTTACAATCAGGTGAGATCGCAGGCAAGGGCTATCTTGTCATCGATTTTAAAAAAAATTTTTTTAGACAACGTAATTTGGAAGCTACAATGTATGACCAGCTATTTAAAGAATCTGTTACCTGAGTGATCACTCTCCATTTAGAAGAGCTCTGAAAGGCGTCCATCTTCCGAAGCTCCTCAGGCCTTTCATCAATAATGCCAGCTATCTGAGGGGCATCTTCACCTTGATTCAAAATATCTAGCTCATCACCATCCAATGGACGCAGTTTGGATAAGTCCAAGTCATCGTCAATTATTCTGAATCTGAAAAATGCATTAATATTTAGAAAAATAACAGATCCACTTCTAATTTCATTCAATATGCTAAACAAAGTGAAGTGGAATTTCCACTTCACTTAATAAACATTTTTTTATTTATTTTATTAGCTGACAAGATAGCCCTTGACTGCAATCTCACCTGATGGTAAGTGACGATGCAGTCTAAGATGGTAGCGGGCTAACTTGGAAGGGGTATAGCAGTGTAAATTCAACCCATACCCCTAATTGGTTTCTACACGCCATCGTGCAGGAACGCTAAATTGCTTGGCGGCACGTCTTTGACGGTAGGGTGGTAACTAGCCACGGCCAAAGCCTCCCACCAGACAACATCAAAACAACACAAAACACATCAAAAGAAGAACATGAAAATAATAAACAGAACAATGGCCGCCAATATGGCATGGTTATCATTATATTACAGGACCGCTTTGCAGAATGCAGACAGAGCGAGATGTTAAATAGAAAATTGTACTCTTGTGACTGAGAAAGAGAAACATCGCTCATGAAACATTGTTCATAATATAGAACAATTGTCAATGTTGTAGATTTCAAAATCGATGTTAATATGTTGATGTTTATGAAGGATACATGTATGTTTTTAAAGATCGATGTATCACTTGCATCCTTAGACAGCTGTTCTTGGCGACTCACCATTGTCTTCAATAGCCATTAATTAGCCACTGAGATAAAGAATAGTTCCCCTGCCCCCTGATT
Source organism: Hipparchia semele (assembly GCA_933228805.2). Classification (NCBI taxonomy): domain Eukaryota; kingdom Metazoa; phylum Arthropoda; class Insecta; order Lepidoptera; family Nymphalidae; genus Hipparchia; species Hipparchia semele. The sequence goes on along the minus strand of OW121733.1, from coordinate 4,671,405 downwards.
CTGTAGCTCAGTTCCTATCAAAAAATGAAAGCCACAGACATATATTTTTTATCCATTGAAGGTTTACTATGAAATAGTAAATGACATTTCTCTTCAAACCTTCAATGGATAAAAAATGCCTATCGTCGTTGATAGGCACTGAGTTACAGAATCAGGGGGCTGGTTTTCAACTATAACCATGCAGAAACCCATTATCTGTTGCTCCCTTGCAGTGTAAGGATAAACCATCAAGACCATTTCACCGCGTGAAGTTATAGGGTTGTTGTCGCCAAGTCCTCGACTTTATACATGCAAAAAACTAACAATCCGTTGCTTGTACGATTGAAGGACAAACCAACAAATAGACACACTTTCGCATTCAATATTAGTAAGGATTAGTGTCACTCAAAGCACTGAAAATTATTTAATAAGTTTAATAATTGAATATTGTTTACCCCTTTCCTTTAACGTTTTTCTTCTTTTTCTTTTTCTTATCGGCTGTTGGACCACCAAGGTATTTTTGTAAATACGATTTTTGATCGATTGCCGATGTCATTTTTCACGATTTAACTATTTAAAAATGTTTTTTAAGGAAAATCACTGTAAAAGTAAAAGATTATAGGTAAAGGCAGGTAAAGGTACCTATTACGTATAGCACAGATTAGGTATTAGTTATGACGTATAGTATTTACGTCAAACGTCAAACTCAAATGTCAATAACTCAATACTTTCAGCTATAAGGTACCTACTCTGTGGTCATGGTCAATACTCAACACAGACTAATGATACGGACTTTTTGTAGTACCGACTGATTAATAAATTGATTTTGCTGTTACTAAAACAAGAAAAATCAATCAAGTTTAGGCATAAAAATAAACTTAAAATAAAACCCCACATAACTGTCGTACAGCATTGTTTTTATTAGCGCAATATTTACTACATAATAATATCAATGTCCGGTGAGCTAAAATGCATAGAATCGTTTTGTGTTTGCAACTTGTCACTATAGATTGTCATATTGGTCATCATCGTCATCGCGGTCTTGATCTTGCTCTCTCTGGAAAAATAATATTAATTACATATAATAGTATTCACACCATTTCCAAAAAAAAAAAATGGTAGGTAGTCGTTCTGACTTAGTGAGAATCGTGTAAAGGAACGTAGGTAATTCGGACTTCCCCTCTTTAGAGTCCCTAAACTTTTTTTTTGTTTTTGACAAGAAAGATTTTATGATCTTCTCTGAATTGTTTTAAAAAGTTGAGTCTCATTTCCACACTCAGTGTAACAGGTAGCTTATATATAAATTATTACAATTGCTTAAAAAAAGTAAAAACAAACCAAGGAAACTGTGATACGTGAATCTGGCTCATTAATATTGTTGAGGCTCTGTAAGAATAAATAAAAACAAAAAAAAAATTAAAATATGGGCGCTTAAAATTTATAAATGTTATACTTAAAATAATTATAAGATAACTTGATAAGTTTATATATCTGTGTACATATATACGTATAATTGCGTATAATATAACTTTTGCTCCTTTACTTATGTATTTATTTTGTACGCGGGTTTGAGAGTGGAAATATAATATGGTAAACTAGCTTTAAACCGCGGCTTCGCTCACGTTAGGTTCGATTTTTTAAACTCCTATTTTACCTCCTTCGGGGTTGAATTTTGAAAAATCCTTTCTTAGCGGATGACTACGTCATCATAGCTACCTGTATGCCAAATTTCAGCTCGATCGGTCCAGTGGTTAGAGCTGTGCGTTGATAGATCAGTCAGTCAGTCAGTCAGTCAGTCAGTCACCTTTGCCTTTTATATATTTAGATAATAATGTAATATTCGTACATATTTAATAAAATTTTATTTATTAGTGTCACTTACGCTCAACGCTGGTAGTTGGTACTGTAAATTATTGAAAAATGCCTATTATTTGATGGCAGACTGATTTATTTCTTTAACTGCCCCGTTGGTCTAGCGGTTAGCAAGTTCGACTGCAGATGTCGAGGTCCCGGGTTCAATTCCCGGGTTGGGCCATAAAATGTTTTGGGGTGCCTCGGAGAGCACGTAAAGTTGTCGGTTCTGCGCCTGATTTCTCTCCGGTCGTGTCGGATTTCCGTCCCATCGGACTATGAGAGTAAGGGAATAGAGAATGCACCTGTGTTTGCGCACACACTTGCGGACATCTTTTGAAATTATAATAATACCTATCAAGGTATGTTCTCGGTAAGTATAAAGTTGATTGTAAAAATTAAACTGGTAAGTATACAATAAGTTTACGATTCCATGTCGTAATTAATTAATAAAATGAAAAAAAAAAAAAAACTGTCAAAATCACGAAAGTACCGAGGAAAAATTCCAACGGTGAGCGACTAAAGAATCATGTACGAATCCCTGGGTTTCAGTTTTCTTTACGGTGTCTTTTACACTCTGTATATAGTACATTTATCTCACGAAGTTACGGGCGCTTTACTTGTGGTTACGTCGTGTACATTCACATTGCGTAAGTGTGCGTGCCTGTTAGGAACTAAAGTGGGAGCGGTCAGACGCGAGCAAGCTCTCGCTCGCACTTATACAGATACGACACACACACAACCATGAGCCACGCGCCCTCGTGAATTACAAGAACTATACTTAACTAAAAATATTATTTGAAAAATACCTACCGATCGATGAACTAAGGGCGTCACTGGCGCTGGTGCATACTATAAATTCAAAAGAATTGAAAATTAGAATCTCAAGTAGTTATTAATATAAGTATTACCCTTCCATCTCAAGTTGGCCGTCGTCGACAGTTACAAAATGACGTCATACCGTACCGTTGACAAGAAAATAATAATTGTATTTTTTACTGTAACCACAACTATGACGGAAGTTTCCCTCTCTGGCAATGCATTTCATGGCAATGACATCTTGAAAGTCTAAAGGGCGTAATTTTTAATTTCTAATTTTTTTCCGCTTGAAAAAAGTCATTTATTAAAGTAATTAATAGTCTGCGCTATGCAAAACTTTTCCTTTTTTAATCATCGTAGAAGACGATACGCTGACAATAACCAAACAAAAATAAATAAATTAATTTAAAGTTAACAAAAATATTCAAAATTTAACAATTACAAAACTTACAAACACAATATAAAACTTTAAATATATTATCTGGAATACTGGATCTCGAACACTGGACTTTCTTTGAAAGTTGCAGACATAAATGATTAACACCTAGATTAATGTAAGCTACAGGTACGATAGCTTCATAATAAATCATTTTTTTTACATCTGACGATAAATAGGAACACTTACGTATTTACAGTTCAGGCTCTGCAAAATGAAAGAAAATGCATGTAAAAATCATGTTTTTGTTTTATTTTAAGTATTAAGTTTTTATTATTATTATAATCACTCTCATTTATTTTCATACACATTCATCCTATTATTTTTAAAAATGTTTACAAATATACATTATACAAATATAAATATAAAAACACCATTAAAAACAATAAAACAAATGGGTCCCACTTGCTGCGGGATAGGGACCCAAGCAGCCAGTGGTCAGGGCTCCAGAGTGAGGAACCTCCTCACAATGCGTGCCGTCTCAAGGAGTACCGCCTTCTGTATCTTGCTCTTGATCCAAGTATTAAGCGAAAGTTTCTTAAGATGTTGATCGAAACTTTTCGCTATGAGACCATTGACCGAAACGACCATCGGCACTACAATCGTTGAATCAACATTCCACATGGGTAATCTCGTGGGCAAGGTCTAAATATTTTGATAATTTTTCTTTTTCCGCCTTCACCAGATTATCATCATGTGGAATTGTGATATCGACAATTATTATTATTTTTATTTATTATTATTATTATAATAAGTTTTTAACATAAATCCACTTACGCACAAATCGTAGACTCTTGGGATCAATCGTAGATGAGACTAATAGAATTAAAGAATACATTAATTAATTATTTTTAATTAGGTTATTAATACTACATAGCAATTAGCAGGTATACCTAGTACGTTTATCTCACGAAGTTACGAGCGCTTTACTTGTGGTTACGTCGTGTACATGCACATTGCGTAAGTGTGTGTGCCTGTCAGGAGCCGAGGTGGGAGCGGCCAGGCGCGAGCAAGCTCTCGCTCACACTTATATAGATACGACACACAGTACACACAACCAGGGGCTGCGTACCCTCGTGAAAAGACGAAAGAACTATAAAATAATTGAACGCCACTTACAGGACTTACAATCTGCACTGGTTGTTGGCGAGGAACCTAGAAAAAAAAACCATACTTAATAATATTAAATATTTTTTTGTAAGTAGGTACCTACCTACTAGGTACCTAATGCTTCTAAAATGAAGAAATAAGGAAGAAATATTCTTGTTTTGTTTCTGAGCCTTTAATAAAATCTATGTATAAAAAATATATAAGTAATATATTTTATAGATTCCTAAAATTGAGTCATTATGGTTTTTAAAATATAATAAAATTAATACTATCTGCCTCAAGAGATTGTAGCTCAAAAGTCTTTTCTAACTTTAAAAAAAAAACTTATAGTGCACATTCAAAAAAATTGTGTTTAATGTTTTATTGTTAGCAGTCACCATTTTTTGTTTTTTTCCATGTTTTGTAATTTTATATAAATTTTAGTTTTAAGTTCTCTATAAGTGAGCAAAATGTTCTTTGGAGAATAAATTTCTTTAAACCTAACCTACTATGTGATGTATATTAAACTCAAAAAAAAATAATTTGAATCAAGCAAGAGATTTTGTCGCTTGAGGAATTGTAGGTAGGCGTAAAGACGAAAGAACTATAAAATAATTGAACGCCACTTACAGGACTTATAATCTGCACTGGTTGTTGGCGAGGAACCTAAAAAAAAAACCATACTTAATAATATTAAATGTTTTTTTGTAAGTAGGTACCTACCTACTAGGTATCTAATGCTTCTAAAATGAAGAAATAAGGAAGATATATTCTTGTTTTGTTTCTGAGCCTTTAAATATAATAAAATTAATACTATGTGATGTATATTAAACTCAAAAAAAATAATTTGAATCAAGCAAGAGATTTTGTCGCTTGAGGAATTGTAGGTAGGCGTAAAACATAGAAAAAGTTTCATTAGTTAGTTAAAGATAATGAAACAAATGACAAAAAGCTCTAGATTTTTTTTGTATTCAAACTTTAGAGTGACTTACCTACTACAATCCGCGACAAGTTACTCCGATAATAGATCTTCACCAAAATTGGACAAAATACTTCTAATAGAACACAATTTATAATAAAAAATATTACTTACTAGCTGTTGCCCGCGACTTCGTCCGCGTCAATTTCTGTTATTATGATCGCGATTAAGAAGTTTTTAAAATATTTTATTAAATATGGATAATTTTCCTCGTTTTTGCAACATTTTTCACTGATTCTTCGCTCCTATTTTTCGCAGCGTAATCTATAATTATATAAAAAGGCTTGTGTTATATAGCCTAAAGCCTTCCTCGATAAATGGACTATCCAACACAAAAAGAATTTTTCAATTCGAACCAGTGGTTCCTGAGATTAGCGCGTTCAAACAAACAAACTCTTCAGCTTTATAATATTGGTATAAATATAGATTATGTTTATTTACTTACGTATGAAATTTTCAGCGACTGTAAAAATTAAAGGCATGTAATTAAACAAGCTTCTATTTAATACCATTATTGGCCTCTAAATTACTAAGTCAGCCACAACCAATGAGCCTCTAAAAAATACTATTTTAGCCACTAAATATTTTGAATATAAGCTTCTAATTTCATAACTCGGCACCTTTAAAATTTAGTGAAGCATCAATAATTATAACACATCCTATATTGTTCTATCATCAAAATGTACCTAATCTAAATAGCATCAAAAAAAAGTTCAATTTTTTTTAACTTTTTTTTTAGTTTTAGGTAGGTTTACGATCCCAACAGAACCTAAGGGCACCTGAATATTCATGTATAACCCTAACCTAACCTAACTTTAGTTTAAAAAAAAAATTATACAAAACCAATTGCAATATTAACACAGTAACAATAGAACAATAAAAAACAAATGCAGGTCGCATCCGTCTCACTCGCACCAACGAGATCGTGCAAATGGCCAGTCGCATCCGTCTCACTCGCACCAACGAGATCGTGCAAATGGCCAGTCGCATCCGTCTCACTCGCACCAAATCGTGCAGTGGCAGTGGACAATAATAAAAATAGTGGCTCTGTATTTGATGCTTTCTTTGGAATATTTTGTGGCCATTGTGAAGAAGCCGAGTTAGTATATTAGAAGCTTCATCATTTTCCCGTGGCTCAGTTATTAAATTAGAAGCTAGGTTTTGTGGCCAAAAAATAAATTTTGTGGCTCGACTTATTATATCCCATTATTAAATAGTAAGCTCATCGAACTATAACGCTTAGAAGCGCAATAATCGACGCGGTTTGAACTATTTCACAAGCGCTAAGAATTTAGCTAAACATATTAATGATTTTTATACTTACACCACGGCCTTGCTGTAAAAATTGAAAAAAAAATTTTTTTTTGTATAAGTTAATACAATTTTTTTTTATATTATATATGTCGTTTTCATATCTTCCATTTAATTACATTATGCTTAGAAAAAAACAACAACAAACTCTAGAAAAGTCCAAATACTCCAGGTGCTCCAAATATTCATGGGCGGCGGTGATCACTTAACATCAGGTGGTGACCTTTGCTCGCTATTTATATTGAAAAAACATTATGGCGTTGTGACCACAAGTTCACAATTTATCTTAATACTAGCTTTTGCCCGCGACTTCGTCCGCGTGACTTAGTTTACTGTTTTTCCGGGGTAAAATGTCACTTTCCTTGCCATTAAAAACCCGTTCAATACAAAATATATGAGAAAATGAAATTTTTTCATAATTTTTTTTTTCGTAAATTTTTCCGATATTTTAAAAGTAATTTTGCTATTCGGGACGGAGACAAATACAACAAACCAAAAACCATGAAAATCGGTTTAGCCGTTCTAGAATTATAAGTGTTCGAACAAACCCAGCTTTGTTTTCTAGTATACGGGATAAAAAGTATCCTATGACCTCCTGGTACCTCCCCACCAATTTTTAGCCAAATGGATTTAGCCGTTCCTGAGTTATAAATGGTGTAATTAACACGACTTCCTTTTATATATATAGAATACTACTATATGTAATGGATATTTAAAGAAAGCGCAGTGAGCGTGAAATTTTTGTTGTATAATATGACTTACCATCAGAGCATCATTATCGCGATCTTGATCATCATCGCGATCACGTTGGACAACTCGGTCATTGCGTTCTTGTTGGACTTGACGATCACGTTGGACATATCGGTCGTGATGGTTATCGCGGTCGTGATGCTCGTCGTGACTGTGATGGTCGTTGCGTTCTTGTTGGACTTGACGATCACGTTGGACATATCGGTCGTGATGTTTATCACGGTCCTGATGGTCGTCGCCGTGATGGTCGTTGCGATCTTGTTGGACTTGAAGATCACGTTGGACATATTGGTCGTGATGCTCGTCGTGACTGTGATGGTCGTTGCGTTCTTGTTGGACTTGACGATCACGTTGGACATATCGGTCGTGATGTTTATCACGGTCCTGATGGTCGTCGCCGTGATGGTCGTTGCGAATTTGTTGGACTTGAAGATCACGTTGGACATATTGGTCGTGATGCTCGTCGTGACTGTGATGGTCGTTGCGTTCTTGTTGGACTTGACGATCACGTTGGACATATCGGTCGTGATGTTTATCACGGTCCTGATGGTCGTCGCCGTGATGGTCGTTGCGATCTTGTTGGACTTGAAGATCACGTTGGACATATTGGTCGTGATGGTTATCGCGGTCGTGATGCTCGTCGTGACTGTGATGGTCGTTGCGTTCTTTTTGGACTTGACGTTCTCGTTGGACATATCGGTCGAGATGTTTATCACGGTCGTGATGGTCGTTGCGATCTTGTTGGACTTGACGATCACTTTGGACATATCGGTCGTGATGCTCGTCGTGACTGTGTTGGTCGTTGCGTTCTTGTTGGACTTGACGATCACGTTGGACATATCGGTCGTGATGTTTATCACTGTCGTGATGGTCGTCGCCGTGATGGTCGTTGCGATCTTGTTGGACTTGACGATCACGTTGGACATATCGGTCGTGATGCTCGTCGTTACTGTGTTGGTCGTTACGTTCTTGTTGGACTTGACGATCACGTTGGACATATCGTTTGTGATGTTTATCACGGTCGTGATGGTCGTCGCCGTGATGGTTGTTGCGATCTTGTTGGACTTGACGATCACGTTGGACATATTGGTCGCGATGGTCGTAGCGGTCGTGATGGCCACGTTGGATGTCACGGACGTCTATCCTGTCATCGCGATCCCGTTTGTCACGATGATCGCGATAAATGATGCCATGGAAACCGTCTCTCATGTCGTCATCATGCCGCTCATTGCGATCCCATCTGTCATGATGATCGCGATGAATGCCAGGGAAACTGTCTCTCATACCGTCGTCCCACCTGTCATCACGATCCCGCCTGTCATCACGATCCCGCCTGTCATCACGATCCCGCCTGTCATGATGATCGCGCCTGTCATCGCGATCCCGCCTGTCATGATGATCGCGATGAATGCTATGGAAACTGTCTCTCATGTCATCGTCCTGCCTGTCATCGCGAGATCTTTTGTCATCATGGTTTTGATTCTTTACCTGCGTAAGAAATAAGGTTTTTTTTTTGTGTAACTAAGTCCCACCTATTAAATACATAACAAATGTAGAGTTGATGTTGATGAGATTGTAAAGTTGGCCTACATGAAATAAATAATTTTGAAGTTTGAATTTTGAAATTTTTTAAAGTATTGAGTGCAAAGCATATAATCTTGCATATAATCAATTGTTAACATATTATTCTGTAATGTAGCATGTAAAAGAAAGAATTATAAATGAAGAAATAAAATTATACGTCACATTGATAGGTCATAATTAAAACATTGATTTGCTGGGCAGCTGTATATTGTATACTCAGAAACGGGAATATACATAAATTCTATATTCCCATTTCTAAGTATGTATATGCTACATAAATAATATCCTTCAAGTACATATATAAACAAGAATATAATAGGGATGCTAACACTAATCACAAATTAATGTTTAGTGTTAATTTTATGATAGTTTGTAATATTAGAATATCGAAAATCACATTTTTGTAATTTAATATAACTTAATAAAATTAAAAATGATTTTAAATGCTATATTTATAATCTGATGTCACGTGACTGCAAACGCCAAGAAGAGCTTGTGACGTCACTAATCGCGAAACAAGCTGACTACTGTAAATATGTATGCCATGAATGGCGACCAATGTTTGTTTGACGATTGTCGTCATGTCAGTCACGTGACAGTTGTGGAGTGTTTTAGCGGGAAGATTCAAAATTACTCTATTTTTGTATATTTTCTCTTCGAAAATACTAATATTTTTAAATAATTTTTTTTTTATGGCAAACAAGAGTCAATCTTCAAAATAAAAGCAATTCCGAAAAATTGTTAACATCCCTATTTCATATATGTACACATTTACTCGTACTAAATTGAAAAAATGTACTTATATAATCGTATGAAATATGTACTGTACTTGCTTATATATTTTTTTTATAAAAGTTAAGATATTTATAATATAAAAATATTTACGTACTTTATTATTATCTTCATCGTAGAGCTGTAATGAAAAAGAAGGAACAGAAATTTTATTGGAAGATACAATACTTAATAAATAATTTTTCATATTATTGAATGCATACTAAAATAAGCTACATATTATAAAACAATAAAAATAGAGTTTGAAAGACCTTTAGATTAAAAACAAACCCAATATTTCTCCTGTTTAAAACATAATTATTTTCATTTCCATAAATATATTTTAAAACAGAGAGTTTTTGCAATGTAATAATTAAAACTTACATTTAAATGTAGGCTTTGTAATCTTCTTCGAAGTTGTTGCTGGGAAATCTATAAATATATAAAAGGAAAAGGTGACTGACTGATTGACTGACTGACTGACTGACTGGTCTATCAACGCATAGCTCACCACTGGACAGATCAGGCTGAAATTTTGCATATAGATACGAGTAGCTATTATGCCGTAGGCATCCGCTAAGAAAGGATTTTTGAAAAACCAACCCCTAAGCGGGTGAAATAGGGGTTTGAAAATCGAACTTGATGTGAGCGAAGCCGCGGGCAAAGGCTAGTAAATAATAAAATAGCACCATTAAATAAAAAGTTCTTTCACTCTTTATAAAAAAAAAATTAAAAAATTTAGGATAATAAAAATAACTAGCTTTTGTACGCTCACTGATCCTCGTGGAGTTCGATTTTTAATTAAATTTCGCGGGAACACCATCGAATTATAACGCATAGAAGCACAACAGTCGACGCGGTTACAGGCCATTTTTATTAGTAAGCCTTCAAAGGCCGAGTACGCAATATCTGCGCATTAGTACGAGTTCGCAGACAATCTATACAAATAAATAAAATTGAAGTGTCTGTTTGTAATATCAAAAGAACAGTTTTTTACTAGCTGCATACGAAAGTAAATACGGTACTTATAACAATTTAACATTTTTGTCTGTCTGTTTGTTCGTTGTCGCTAATCTCGGGAACGACTGGATCGATTTTGACAGGACTTTCACTGGTAGATAGCTGATATTATCGGACGTAATATAGGCTACTCTTTTAACCGTCTTTCGAAAAAGGAGGAGAAGGAGTTGTGTTTTTCTACCTCTATATATCGATATCTCCGTGATTTCTGAACCGATTTGCGTGAAACAAAAACTTTGCAAAATGCTCCCATTAAAATTTCGGGTTCTCACTCCTCAATTCTGATGCTACAGGGGTACTGCCCTCCTAAACTGTGGGGATTTAGGAACTGTCGTTTATGAATAGTTATTGTAGGTACCAAGTAACTAATTCTAATTTCGGGACCCAACTCCTCAATTCTGATGCTACAGGGGTTCTGCCTACCTAAACTGTGGGGATTTAGGAACTGTCGATTGTGAATTGAAAAAGCGGACGGAGTCGCGGGCGTCCGCTAGTAATATTAGTATGTATAATGTGGTAAGTACCTGATCGTCAAATTGGTCTTGGTGGTCGTGATCATCATCTGGCACTGGCTAAAAGGAAAAAATATATTTTGTTAGAACCACTTAGAGGATAGGATGGAGGGGATAGGCTCGTGATTCCCCGACTACGCCTCAAGAAAGTCTGGAAGTCGTTTGTCGGAATGGGCGTGAGCCGTGACGTTCTATAATAAAAGTCCACAGTCGATCTTAGACTTGCCTTTTTTTTTAAATTCGATACAAGATACCTTGCCCTTGACTGCGATCTCGCCTGATGGTAAGTGACGATGCAGTCTAAGATGGTAGCGGGCTAACTTGGAAGGGGTATGGCAGTGTAAATTCAACCCATACCCCTAATCGGTTTCTACACGCCATCGTGCCTGAACACTAAATCGCTTGGCGGCACGTCTTTGACGATAGGGTGGTAACTAGCCTAGGTAGGCCTAGGTAATAAAAAAGTTTACTCACCACAGGCCCAGCCAAAGCTGCGGCGAAGCAAATACAGGAGATAATAACTAACTTCATCCTTGCTTTTCGCCTCTTGCCGTTCTAGCTCCTTGCTGTTCTAACTACACACTAGCTATTTGGTAACTGCTTATATAAACGCCAGTCAATATTCCGTGAATAATTTCACAAAGTGGATGCCATGTTTTCTTTAATCACACACAAAATAACCGTTGTCCTTGAATTGCAATTTTTATTGATTAATTTGTTTTTAATAGCGTTGCTAACTGATTTTTCAGTGGTGTTAATAATGTGTTTAACTTATTTGTGTTAATTTAAAAGATTTTTTCACATGCTCATAATATGTATTGTTATAATGAATTAGTTTTTGCGCGCGACTTCGTCCGCGTTACTTCGGTTGCTGTTTTTCCGGGGTAAAAGGTCACTTTCCTTGCCATCAAAAAACCCGTTCAATACAAAATGTATGAGAAAATGAAATTTTTTCATAATTTTTTTTTTCGTGAATTTTCCCGATATTTTAAAAGTTGTTCTGCTGTTCGGGACAAAGACAAATACAACAAACCAAAAACCATCTAGAGTTATAAGTGTTCGAACAATACCGACTTTGTTTTATAGTATACGGTATAAAAAGTATTCTATGTCCGTCTCCTGGTTGTAAGCTATATTCCCACCAATTTTCACCAAATCGGTTCAGCCGTTCTTGAGTTATAAATAGTGTAACTAACACGACTTTATATATAAATTTGATACCGTAATGCGACCATAATTGTGACCATAATTGAAGACTCCTCGGGAAAAACAATGAATGTCAAAATATGATTAAAAAGAGAAATACAACTTTTTATAGTTTCAAAGTCTATATTTCTTTCATTTTATGCTCATTTTGTATAAATATTGAAATAACATATTACTATTTAAACATGTTCTTTGACTTTATCAAAAAATATAGTTTAGTTCTATATTTTAGTAACAGATAGCATTAAAGGCTCAGTTTCACGAAAAAAGTGACATTTGACGACCTCCCTGGCGCAGTGGTGAGCGCTGTGACCTTGTAACTGGGAGGTCTCGGGTTCGATTCCCGGCGGGGGCAATTAAGAAATTTATAATTTCTAAATTGTCTCTGGTCTGGTCTGGTGGGAGGCTTTGGCCGTGGCTAGTTACCACCCTACCGTCAAAGACGTGCCGCCAAGCGATTTAGCGTTCCGGCACGATGGCGTGTAGAAACCGATTTGGGGTATGGGTTGAATTTACACTGCTATACCCCTTCCAAGTTAGCCCGCTATCATCTTAGACTGCATCGTCACTTACCATCAGGTGAGATCGCAGTCAAGGACTATCTTGTCATCGAATAAAAAAAAAAAAAAAAAAATTGTTTTTCCCGAGGAGTCTTCAATTATATTGTGGTCTTGAAAGGACACGTTTTTAGGAAAAAACGTGTTTAAAGTGGGGACTTAGGTTACACGTGCTGTAAAATAGTTATTCCGATACTCGTGTATAATTAACTGCCTCATTGGTCTAGTGGTTAGCAAGTTCGATTATAGATGACGAGGTCACGGGTTCGGTTCCCGGGTCGGGCCAAAAATGTATTGGGTTTTCTGTTAAGAAATTTTCAGTACTAGCCCGGAGTTAGGAAGTCGGCGGTGAGTCACCCCCGTGCCTCGGAGAGCACGTAAAGCCGTCGCTCCTGCGCTTGATCTCTTTCCGGTCGTCGGATTTTCCGTCCCATCGGGCTATGAGAGTGAGGGAATAGAGAGTGCACCTGTGTTTGCGCAGACACTTGTGCACTATAATATCTCCCGCGCAGATGGCGGCCAAACGCAGTGGAGATTGGCCGCCGTGGCCGGATTCGGTCGGGAAGACATTATTTTTATTCACGCGTTCGTTCAGCGCTACAATACCACAGACTGATAGACAGACAGACAGACAGACAAACTTATAAAACCCCTCTTTTTCCTGCGGGGGTTAAAAACAAATCTTGTTTTCATTGATTTCTCGTGAAATGCCCGGGAGTTAACTTGGCGACGTGATGTCTACTGAGTATGCAGAGTAGCTGGTTACAGAGCTTTACTATAAAAATATCTTTATATATATACTATTTTTAACTTTATTTAACGATTTAAGATTACTATCTGTAGTGTATGTAGGTACACTGTCTCGTGTGTTCATGAACAATGTTGCAACATCAGTATTACGCGAGCCGCCGGTGCGAGTAGACGTGCGACAGGTGTTCGTGTGCATTGCCGAGCCAGTGTCGGGGCGGCGCTATTAGCGATACTACAAGTGGCGACGAGGAAAAAGGTAAGTGGAAAATATTTTTTATAAGGAAGGAGGGGTCTGATATGGCAGGCATTATTGGTTATAAATTAGATAGTTCAGACGGTTAGTTTCGAGATTGTCATTATAACAATGCAACGAAACAGAATATAAAATTACAAAGGGAGTAAAGGCAAATCGGTTGGGAATTGTTTTTATTATAAAATAATCTGATTTAAATTTTTATTTGTTACAATACCCTTATATTTTATTAATCACAGATAACGGATAATTTTATAAATGGTCAGAGTTAATGACGTAGATATAATATCGTTGGTATTACATGATGTGACTTTTATTTCGGGCTACGGTTAACTTAATATGATATCATAGGTACAATCCTTTTTAATAGGTGAGTCAGGATGGGTAAATAAATAACTTTGTATTTCACTTTAACTTGGTGTATTTACAAAGCGTGTACTCTCATCGAATTTTACAACAGATCCGCTGGTGCCGGTCAGGAATATAGGAACTCCGGCCCCAAGTAACAATAATCAATTAATCATATTTTAATACAAACAAAAGTTAGCTTAGGTAACGCCGGAAAAGTCATAAAGGAAATTATTATTTACCAAGCTCCATACTGTTAATACGATCCCCTAACGTTTAAAATAAACAATCTGTAGCTATGCGAGTCGCATGAACAAAGGCCTGTTGATAGGTACCTAATAACTATTCAAAATATCAAAACTAAAACGTACAGTCAGGGCATTCATGAGGCTCAGCAATTAGTTACATAAACAAATTCTATAACACCTTGCAAGTAACCTAATGCATATAAGCCTGTTCTTCGCCTTCAGTTCAGTGGAGGAAATATTAAATTATTTTTCTTACCCCAACAAAATTGTTAAGGTAACAGTTTAACAGGTGGTTAATACTTTTATGCTTTATACTTGTTTATTGAAGAATATTTTAAGATCATGATGTTAATGTGGGAGTAAAACTAAATAAGTATATTTTAGTTAGTATGGAATCAGTTTTGCCAAGAGTTGTCCTTAGACAACCAATCATGGAAATGTTGGGTTCTGTGTTTAATACGCAATGATTGCAGTATAACCTTACTGCGGGTAGTTATTTTATTGAGATAGTTTGTGACTTCTTTTATTAGTTGCTCGGTGAAGTGTATCGTCTCCTTCACGAGATAATCACGTTGAATAATGCTCAGTTATAGTCGTATGGTTGTTAGTTTAATTTCTTCCGTTTTGCTTCTGATGTTCGGCCAGGGGTGCCTTTGTCGTCATTAGAAGTGAGATGGTAATTTCATACCCACAGATGTAGCTTCATGCCACGTTAGAATTTTATACCCACAAGACTTCATGCCATGGGATATGATTTTATGGTCACATTAGTTTCGTTAGCTAGAAACTTCTTCCTAACCTCTTGTGAGAAGTTTAACATAGAATCATTGTTGATTATTAAGGTAAATGGGAAATTAAGATTTCTGTGGGGTCGAATAGCTTACGTTCCAGTAGTTTCGTGGAAACTATAGGGGTGGTGTGTGATTCCGTGTGCGGATGCACAATGAATAGTAGCGATTGTATAATTATTTATCTATTCTTTATTACACCACAAACAGAGAAAAGTGAACTTAACAAGATATATTATGTCGATACAAAAAGGCAGCCTTATCGCTCAAAAGCAAACTCTTCCAAACAACCTTATGGCTAAGGGAAATAAGAAAATAAACAAACAGCAGGAGGTGTTGCAATAATAAAAAGATTAACTTACATGTTAATATTTAGATAAACTAAACCAATATAGTATTATGTATACGTGGATCGGGAAGATTCTTTGAGTATGATCGATACCATGGCGATTCCATAGCCAGTTAGCATGTAAGATATTTCATGATCTTACAAGTTACAGAAGAATTAAGATGTTGATAATTATTAAAACGCGTTTTTACTAAATAAAGTAACCATTTAATTAATTCACAGAATATAGCAGTGTAATAATGACAATTGATATTGACATCGACAGCAGACCACAGACTGCAGATAAATATGTACGTACATGGAATATAATAGGAGAGGGTTGCATTCGTAAACCAAGTATGTGGATGCAATTAGGAAAAAAAAGGGGTTAAGAAGGCACAGCTATTGTGACATTTGTGAAGTCATTCAACAGTTTTGTTTATCTTGATCTGATTCTTTGAGAGGTTCCGGGTTTATAATTCTTTGTTCAATGATCTTTGATAGAGACTTTTTAGTTAATGAAGTTGAGATTAATGTTGAGTTGAAATGAGATCAAAATGAGACTGTAACTTGGTTGAAAGCAACTTGCTCAGGCTAAATGTGTTCCGTTGATTGTTAGTAGTAGCAGTAGTCATTAGAGAAGGTAGTGATCCTAACTAGAGGATATTGCGTTGACGTTCATTGTGAGGATTCATAAAGAAAAGAGTAATGCCTAATTTTGTAAGTTATCGAACAAACTTATTTCATTGCTTTAGTTACTGTTTTGTTGTTTTGCGTTTCTCATCTATGAGAACGCCAAATAGAGTGTTTGGTTTGGTTAAGTCAATGACCAGGAGGTTATGGATTGTAGTAACCAGATGGTAGTAACCTGGATGAAAGTTGCCAGTATATGTGGTTGTGACAGTAAAGACGCCGCAATAAAGAATTAGCAAAATAATAAACTTTGATTTATTTGTTGGTTTGCGTTACGAGTGATTATGTTGAGCACCGTTGACAATCAAGTCAATTAGGTTGAGCTGATGAGATTTAGAAGTTTTCACTTTTAAATGAAGTTTTCATTTTAAGTTAGATCCAAAGCTTACAGGTCTTTTAAAGTAATAGAAACCTTAGATGAAGACCGACGTAGTCTGAAGTCATTAACTAACAAACGCACTTACAAGTACGCTCACGATAGGTTTTGATGGTTGCCTAGATGTGAAGTTCCTTTAAAGTTAGACAACGGTAGTGACAATCATGTTGATTAAGATGCTTAAACGTACACTTTGGCGGGACATATCTGCAGACATCGGACGTGTCGCTTCCAAACTTTGTGTGGGAGTAATGAGCGTCCGACTATGTTTTGGAACTCAAGTCTTGAAGAGACTACAGTTTTGGCCTAGGGTGTTTCGGGTCTCTGAGGAGACTACAATTGGCAATTTGATGCAACCCGAATCCCTGTGGGGATACAAGTGTATTTGGTTTTGTTTGGTTAACTTGGGTGACCGATGGTCGCTGTTGTAGTTACGCGCTGCATGTGGCAGTCGGGCCTAAAATTATACCACTAAGCAATTACTGTTTCCTTTAATGGATTCTGTATTGATGCGTGACTGAGATCTTGATCAATCTAAATTAGTGGGAACTTTTCATTCGGACAAGTATTATTTCCATTATAATTAATTGGTTACAGTTTGAGTTATTTTATTTTAAACAACATGCCAAGTAGTCCGAACCTTGTAAGTAGTATATTTCAAATGTTTCCTTTTCCTGTCAACAAGTACATTGGGAACGGCTGACTGTCAGTTCTGGCCGTGTCGGAGATTAAAATTGAAGTGATTATTATTTAAAGTGCCATCTAATGACGGTAGTCTTATAACGTTGGTATCACTATTCGTTGAGCATTATGCCATTGCTCCTCGCTCGTTCGGTCCATTAAAATAAGACTCGCAACGTGTCTATTGTCAACCGTCAATCGTTATTCCCCGTTTCTATTTGGTTTTCTGGTGTAGTGTTGTCAGTTTAAGATTACTTTGGTAATGTGACTATTAAGTGATTGGTTGAACAGTGTTATGCGGTTTTATGATCTGACAAAGCCAGGTAATGAATTCCAGGAGATGAGTTCACAAAATTACTTAAAATTAAATCAATATAGGTTGATTTTCTTTTGGTTTCTGTATATAGAAAAAAGGTTATAATTTGTTAAATTTGACACATTGAGTGTGATTTTAGTATTATTATATTGAAGCACTTATTGAAGGTCATTTCCATTAAAATGGGAATTTCAGATATAACAACTTTTGAGTTATTGGTTATGTGACCACCATTAAATTGGAAACATCTAGTGGTATTGGAAGAAAAACCTCCATCCAATTGGGAATTTCAAATATGAGAATATTTGAAGTATTGGTCATGCAACCACCATTAAATTGGAAATATAAAGTGGTGTTTGGAAATAAACCTCCATTAAATTGGGAATTTCAAATACCAGAATATTTGTATTATGGGTCATGTGACCACCATTAAATTGGAAACAACTAGTGGTATTGGAAAAACCTCCATCAAATTGGGAATTTCAAGTATGACAATATTTGTATTACTGGTCTGGTCATGCAACCACCATTAAATTGGAAATATAAAGTGGTTTTGGAAATAAACCTCCATTAAATTGGAAATTTCAAATATTGGAATAATTATATTATTGGTCAGGCGACCACCATTAAATTGGAAAATGAATTTATGAGCATAACCAGGATGAGCTCGTAAAAAATAACAAATTTTTTGAGATAGAACTATGTTTTATCGATATATTGCTCAGAGGTAACCGGATGGTGATACCTCAGAATTTGCTTAAGAATGTTATAGATGCCATACACGAAGGCCATTCCGGGATCGTGGCAAGAAGGGTCGATTATTTTCTAAGGTAAAGTGGCCGCGAAAAAAGTAGATGTCAAAAAAAAAATTAAAAAAATTTAGTGAAATCCTGCAGTAAATAATTTTCAAATTTTTCAAATAATTGTGGATAAAATGAATTGGTTAGGAATAAACACTGAAGTGAGAAACAGAGATATCATTCAAAAAAGAGAAAGGGAAAGAGTACGGAGAGGAACTACGGAATCGAGTACGGAGAGGAACTACAGAATCGATACTAAACGAAGGTGAAAAAGTTAGTTAAGGAATATAGTTCATCTTAAAAAGATTGAAGACCAGTGGACAACAGTACCGGAGAAAGATCAGGATGAGAAGAATAGACAAAGTAATGGAATCAGTGACTAAACTGTAACTAAAGGAAGATTGAATAAGTGATTAGGAAATAATTGCTAGCATTTTATTATTATTCCCGTATATATTTTGACTCACACACCCACCTACAAAATAAATACATATAAAGTCAAAGAGTTATATAATAAACATTGTGAATTTGAATTTGAGATTTATTATATATATGTGCTGATATCCTAAATCTGCATCGTGCAAATAATTATATATTAGTTGTCACTCCTATGATTTGAAGATTTAGTGATGCCGGAAATTATTATATAGAAGTGAACTAGAATTATATTTTAGTTGTTTATTTATTTAACGAAGGAGGGATGTAGTGTATGTAGGTACACTGTCTCGTGTGTTCATGAACAATGTTGCAACATTGTTCATGAACACACGAGACAGTGTCGGGGCGGCGCTATTAGCGATACTACACTATCTACTAGACGATGTCCACAACTTTGTCCGCGTGGATTAAGGCTTTTAAGCTATTGCATAGCTTCTATCGCGGGCCTTGAGCGTGGAGACCGAATCCAGAAATTCCGTAACGAAAATAATCTGACGCGGGACTCCTCTCACCGCTAGATGGCGTTGATAAAAAATGCTATGCAATAGCTTTACCGCGGCAGTCCCCGAGTGCCACACGTCTTTTTTTTTTATTCCCGCGGTATCTCTTTAATTTTCCGGGATAAAAAGTAGCCTATGTGCTAATTCACGTTTTATTCTATCTCCATTCTAAATTTCACCCGAATCCGTCCAGTAGTTTTGCGTCAAGATGTAACAAACACACGAACACACACGCATACAAATTTACGCCTGTATAATATTAGTGTGGTGTGAAATCAGTGTGTCGATTCTCCAAAAATGATTGCATCAGTGTAACCACAGATTAGAGTACATATATTAAATATTTTGTAGATTAGTCATAAAATATAATACCCACCAAAAGGAGTGACAACACTCTAGTAATCAAATGTACACGTTATGACTTGTAACAAAAACTAAAATTAAAAAGACTAACTGACTAACTTATGCTCGTGAACGGGTGCCACCAACGGGAATGGGTCTGCTTTGTCTTCCCATGTTGACATGTTTTGGATTATAAGTATTGCATTTTTGAAGCTTCACTGTGGAAGCACTGTATACATAGCTTAGTTTGGTTACTTATTGTAAAATTAATTTAATTTTTTGAAAAGGGCAACTGCTGAGTGTCTTGCCAGTTCTTCTCAGCAGAATCTGCATTCCGAACCGGTGGTAAATTTATGACGTGTCATAAGAGCTACAAGGTAGCCTACATGAAATAAATAAATTTTGAATTTAAATTTATTAAAATTAGTTTCGTAGTTTAGGCGCTACGGTGGAACATACATAAATACGAACAAAACTGCTAAAATCAGAACTCTTCCTTTTGGCTTTGCCGTAGTTGGGTACAAAAAAAAAATAGCCAGTGGTTGAAGGTAGTCTGTGCGGTTGCCTAGCAACGGCTGCTGGGCGACGCGCGATCGTTGGAAGCGACCTATGAGGCTATGATTACCATCGCGATGCGAATTTACGCGCATTCACGTATTTACGCTAATGTACGTGGAACAACCGCCCGTAGTTCAGTGGTTAGAACGTTTTTTTTTAATCCGAAATAAGCTTGCGCTTGACGACAATCAATACTGGATAGCACTGATGAGGTCTAGGTTGGAGCACGCTTGCCTAGAAAATGCCTATTCACTCTTGCCTTGAAGGTACTCAAATTATAAGTGGCAGGAAACACGGATGCTGGAAGAGTGTTCCACACCTTAGCGGTTCTTATCAGAAACGTTGAATTGAAGCGTTTCGTTCGAGTAGGTTGAATTTCTACCACATAAGGATGCCAACGGTTAGAACGTGGTGGTATTTAGTAGAAAAAAAAAAAATTCAAAATTATTTATTTGTTATAAGAAAATACGAGTACGTAACCGGTAATTATTTTAGTTGGGATTGTCGATATTTCGCTCCATGCAATTGGATCAAAGAAGTTGCTCAGCAGTTGCTCTTTTCTTAACAAAACATTACAATATTAGTTTATAACTGCATGATATTACAATGTTTTTTTTTATTCGATGACAAGCTAGCCATTGACTGCGATCTCACCTGATGGTAAGTGACGATGCAGTCTAAGATGGTAGCGGGCTAACTTGGAAGGGGTATAGCAGAGTAAATTCAACCCATACCCCTAATCGGTTTCTACACGCCATCGTGCCGGAACGCTAAATCGCTTGGCGGCACGTCTTTGACGGTAGGGTGGTAACTAGCCACGGCCAAAGCCTCCGACCAGACCAGACCAGATACAATTTAGAAATTATAAATTCCTAAATTGCCACCGCCGGGAATCGAACCCGAGACCTCCCAGTTATAAGACCACAGCGCTCACCACTGCGCCAGGGAGGTCGTCGAAACAATGTAATAGCTTATTACACTATCTTGTGGGTAGCTGGATGCCAAGCCGATTGATTCCATGCCACTTAATCTCAATTATCATTAAGAAAGATAGAAGAAGATTATCTTAATCTTAATTGTCATTAAGAAAGTCATGTGTCTTTACGCATTGTTTTTTGTGCAATGAGAAATCCAGTGATTCCTTCGGGATCTTCTTCTTCCTTAGAGGTTCGCGAGTTCGACTCCTACCCATCTCTGAGCATTGTATACCAACTAGCTTTTGCAAGTTGGTTCACACTGGGCCTTTCGGTGCGGGGTCGCCATTCCAGCACCTGGGGGCCCCAAAGTTCATCACACCCTAGCTTAGTCACTCGGTGAGCTACGTCGGCAACTCTGGTTCTCCTACGGATATCTTCATGCCTGATTTAATCATGAAATATTCGTTTCATTAGAAGACATATGGCAGCGACATATTGTGTATTGATTTGGTGTCATCACCGCGAACAGGCGCACGAATTAATCATTAATTTGTCGGTGACATCTATAATAAAGAGGTGTTTATTTAGTGGGCTGTGCCCCGTTGTAATTCCCACCACCTTCCTGAGTTTACCTCTGTCCAGGCGGAGTAGTCTGTTAGTTAGGTGTTTGTCTAGATAAGGAAAGGCCATTTAGACCATCATCACAATAGGGATGTTAACAATTTTTCGGAATTGCTTTTATTTTGAAGATTGACTCTTGTTTACCATAAAAAAAATACATATACACGGTGAAATTTCATTGGTTGTACTCCCTGAAAGAGGTGAATGTGCTCATGAAACTGAACAACTTTCCCCAAGGAACATAGGTCGAAATATGAAAAAAAAAATTTGGACCTCCCATAGTAAATCAATCAGCTGATCGTCAAGTTTGTATGGAGGGTCCAATTTTTTTTTTCATATTTTGACCTATGTTCCCTGGGGAAAGTTGTTCAGTTTCATGAGCACATTCACCTCTTTCAGGGAGTACAACCATAAAAATTTCAACCGGTATATTATTTAAAAATATTAGTATTTTCGATGAGAAAATATACAAAAATAGAGTAATTTTGAATTTTACCTCTAAAACACTACAATACTGTCACTTGACTGACATGACGTCATCGGTTCGTCCGCGCCACGAAAGAAGTCCCATAGAGGCGGCGCTAGTAGTCGTATGTCTAGATATGGAAAGGCGATTTAGACCATCATCACAATTCACAGGACATATTGCAGCGACATGTGTATTGATTTGGTGTCATCACCGCGAACAGGCGCGCACTAATTAATCATTAATTTGTCGCTCGGCTGCCGGTGACCGGTCGTGAGCAATGGCCCGGCAACGCTCTGTTATTCATTCGCTATTTTAATTAACGCCTTTATGCTGTAATTCGTTTTAATTAATTAAAAATGTCTTTGTTTCTTACACATACCTCATACCTAAGTAGGGTTGCCAGATTTTTTTTCAGCTTATAAGGGACAAATGGTTAAATGGATAAAAAATACGGGATTTCAGTTTTTTACCCGGGACAAATAAAAAACAAAATTATTTAATGTCTTTTTTTTGATATTTTTCCGAGGATCGTATTCGTTTTGATATATCTGCAAAAATCAATACAATTATAATCGTAATTATAAACGGTCATCAACTCACTTTTTTACGAATGTTGCGTGTGTGAATACTTGGATCGATTTGATAATAAAAAACGAAGTACAGTTCAAATACGAGTATAGCCTGTCCCGCCGGGATATTTTAAATTATGCCTAAAATACGGGATGTCCCGGGAAATACGGGACGTCTGGCAACGCTAGTAGCGAGTGTGTGCGTGTGAATGTGTGTGTTTGTTTGTGTGTCTATTTTAAATAGGTTTTTATTAGGTACTTTTAATAATTACACCATCGTTTCATCAGTGGACATATGGCAGCGACATGTGTATTGATTTGGTGTCATCACCGCGAACAGGCGCGCACTAATTAATCATTAATTTGTCGCTCGGCTGCCGGTGACCGGTCGTGAGCAATGGGCCGGCAACGCTCTGTGCTATTAAGCTGTTTCCTGGTGTCTTGCATAGATTTCCACATGCCTCGGTCTTGCACCGCCTGTATCCAGTGTCCGATGCAGGGTCGCCACTCCAGCACCTGGGGGCCCCAAAGTTTATCGCACCTTAGCTTAGCCACTCAGTGAGCTACGTCGGTAACTCTTATTCTTCTAGTGATCTCTTCATGCCTGATTTAATCATGATTTTGATGTGATGTGATTTACATGCATGATATTTAAAAAATAACTATTAGGTACTTTTAATTAGACGATCATCAGAGGACATATGGCAGCGACATGTGTATTGATTTGGTGTCATCACCGCGAACAGGCGCGCACTAATTAATCATTAATTTGTCGCTCGGCTGCCGGTGACCGGTCGTGAGCAATGGCCCGGCAACGCTCTGTGCTATTAAGCTGTTAAGCTATTCATTCGCTATTTTAATTAATGCCTTTATGCTGTAATTCGTTTTAATTAATTAAAAATGTCTTTGTTTCTTACACATACCTCATACCTAAGTAGGGTTGCCAGATTTTTTTTCAGCTTATAAGGGACAAATGGTTAAATGGATAAAAAATACGGGATTTCAGTTTTTTACCCGGGACAAATAAAAAACAAAATTATGTATTGTCTTTTTTTTGATATTTTTCCGAGGATCGAGTCAGTTTTAACATATCTGCAAAAATCAATACAATTATAATCGTAATTATAAACGGTCATCAACTCGCTTTTTTACGATTGTTGCGTGTATGAATACTTGGATCGATTTCATAATGAAAAACGAAGTACAGTTCAAATACGAGTATAGCCTGTCCCGCCGGGATACTTTAAATTATGCCTAAAATACGGGATGTCCCGGGAAATACGGGACGTATGGCAACGCTATAACTAAGTCTCATTAATGTAAATTAACCATAATAACACGTGGAGACTGGTGGGTGTAGTTTTTGGGACATGAATAATGTACAACAAAGTAATGATTGATCAAGTTTATTGGTCACTAGCTTTAACCCGCGGCTTCGCTCACGTTAGGTTCGATTTTTTAACCCCCTATTTAACCCTCTTGGGGTTGAAATTTTCCAAAATCCTTTCTTAGCGGATGTCTACGTCCTAACAGCTACCTGTATACCAAATTTCAGCTTGATCGGTCCAGTGGTTAGAGCTGTGCGTTGATAGATCAGTCAGTCAGTCAGTCAGTCAGTCAGTCAGTCACCTTTGCCTTTTATATATTTAGAAGACTAGATGATGCCCGCGACTTCGTCCGCGTGAATTTAGTTTTTGATATCCCGCGGGAACTCTTTGATTTTCCGGGATAAAAAGTAGCCTATGTTTTAATCCAAGGTATAATCTATCTCCATTTTAAATTTCAGCCAAATCGGTCCAGTAGTTTTTGCGTGAAAGAGTAACAAACATACACACACACACACACATATACAAACTTTCGGCTTTATAATATTAGTGTGATATATAATATATATATATATAATATTATGTATTAGTGTGAAGTGTGATTAGTGTGATGTGATATAAGTGTGATTTAAAATGTAAATTCAGCTATTTTTATTAAATAACTAGCTGATGACCTCGACTTCGTCCCCATAACTTAGTTTTTTAAATCCGGCCGGATTGAAAATGACTTGGACGAAAGAAAATGACGCCGGATTGCAATACTTACAACTGATGCCCGCGACTTCGTCCGCGTGAAATTACTTTTTAAAATCCTGCGGGAACTCTTTAATTTTCCGGGATAAAAAGTAGCCTATGTCACTCTCCAGGTCCTCAACTAAATCACGTTGATCCGTTCCTCCGTTGCGGTGATTGAAGGACAAACCAACAAATAACCACACTTTCGCAAAACATAATTTATTAGTAAGGATTTCTGTAAAATGTAGGTAGTTAGGGAAAGTAAAGATATTAAATTCGTTCAAAAATTTAAAACGCAAAAATAGCGTGTTTTAAGCTAATTTTAATTCTAAAATTCATGTTTATTACATTGCTAGATATCATGTAACTTTCAGATCTTAGTTTAAATTGTTTTGTAGACACGCTAATAGTGCTAGAACCTAACCTAGACTTCTTCTAGTGACGCAAAGAGCGAATAGGTTCAAATCAAGAGTGAATAGGCATTTTCTAGGCAAGCGCGTTCCATCCTAGGCTGCATCTTCACTTACCACCAGATGTGATCGCAGCCAAGCGTTAATCTATATATATAAAATTCAAAGTCCTGACTGACTGACTGACTGACTGACTGACTGAGATATCAACGCACAGCCTAAACTACTGAAGTTAGAAACTCGAAATTTTTACAGTTGGTTCCTTTTATGACGTAGGCGCACATTAAGAAAGGATTATTGGAAATTCCACCCCTAAGGGGTTTAAGTAGGGGATGGAAGTTTATATGAAACTCCGTCATTTTTCAAGCTGTTTCCATCAAAGTTGGTATTTGAGCTTTCAGTTAAAAATAAAGAAGTACGTGTGTCACAGTTTTTGAAAATTCCACCCCAAAAGCTAATTCCACGCGGACGAAGTCGCGGGGGTAAAAGCTAGTCTTTATATGTATTTAAAAAAAAAAGAAAGATTCGGTTGCATGGAAGTTCCGCTGAGCGACATATTGCACAAAGTTTTGAAAAATTTTTGTTAAACTGAAAACTGAATGGTTGAATAAGTCTGTTCCCCCACCCGTCATACTATTGTCGTACCCACTACTAATACAAACTTTATGTTTTCTGGAGGGGAGAGGGGAATATTAGTCAGATACAGGACAGGATGACGCAGCAAAAGGGGCTGATGGTGTGAAGGGGAGCAAAGATGGGAAATGCGTAATATTAAATTTACTTTTTTTTAATTTCTATTGCATAGCTTCTATCGCGGGCCAGCGTGGAGACCGAATCCAGAAATTCCGTATAACCTGACACGGGATTCCTCTACAGTGAACCGCTAGATGGCGTTGATAAAAAATGCTATGCAATAGCTTTACCGCGGCAGTCCCCGAGTGCCACACGTCTTTTTTTTTTTTAATTTTATTTGAAGGCTATTTATCTGATGTTATCGGGAAATACTGGATTAAAAGCTGAATATAATATAGACTGAATTGAGTTTGTTTGTTGGTTTGTCTTTCAATCACGCAACAACGTGAACTCGAAGAAATCGTCAGCCGTAAATCCTCCGTGGACGACAGACTCCACACATAGTAGGTACATACCCATAGTAACTACTTATATATTTTTTTTTAATCGATGACAAGATAGCCCTTGACTGCGATCTCACCTGATGGTAAGTGACGATGCAGTCTAAGATGATAGCGGGCTAACTTGGAAGGGGTATAGCAGTGTAAATTCAACCCATACCCCTAATCGGTTTCTACACGCCATCGTGCCGGAACGCTAAATCGCTTGGCGGCACTTTGACGGTAGGGTGGTAACTAGCCACGGCCAAAGCCTCCCACCAGACCAGACCAGAGACAATTTAGAAATTATAAAGTCCTTAATTGCCACCGCCGGGAATCGAACCCGAGACCTCCCAGTTATAAGACCACAGCACTCACCAATGCGCCAGGGAGGTCGTCAAAAATGATTTATGATGATCCTTGTCAGTAAGGAATGTGATCTTTCCTGTATAGCCACTGGATATCCTCAGCCGCTGACATAGATAAATGCTCGCACTACCCAAGCTTTCTTGAGAGGATGTGACATAAAAATATATAAAGACACTAGTTGTTGCCCGCGACTTCGCGTAGATCTAGTTTTTAACAATCCTATGTGTATTTAAAAATCTTTGGTTGTCCAGAATGAAAAGTAGCCTTCGGTTCAGCTCTCGTCGGTTGACGTTATTAATTCAGTCTCTTCCAGAGACTCATACGGCTATTGGATGCTCCCGCGTCTAGGTCGTTATATTTGATTGATGGGTGGTGATAGCAATCACACCCTAATCGAAAATATATCACCCGTAGGTTTAGATGAATGTATTTGATTAAATACCTACTTAGATATGTTTGATAGTTACCCTCACGTTCAGATGGTGGTTTGTCTGACGTGTTGTGGTTAAATAGATTAGATGTGAGGACAGGGGCCGTTATAGGGGCGGTTGGAGACGGCTTTAGGTAGGGTTTTAGCGTTTTTGAGTTTATACGTGCGAGTGTAGTGCCCGGGTCTTACCTACGTGTGTCGTGCGTGGTAGTGCGTGAGTCATTTAAATGTCGACCATTAGAATAGTTCTGAATTATGTGCGTTTTGACATTCGTAAGCGCTTTTGTGAGTCAGAATTGAAGAAATAAACAATACAATACAATAAGGAATTAAATAACACATTCTTCAACGATGAAGGAAAACATTGTCAGGAAACCTGCACACCTGAGAGTTCTCGATAAAGTTCTCAAAGGTGTGTGAAGTCTACCATTTCACATTGGGCCAGCGTGCTAGTCTATGGCTTATAAAAACGCTAGTGTGCGCGAAAACAGGTGCACTCTCTATTCCCTCACTCTCACAGTCCGATGGGACGGAAATCCGACACGACCGGAGAGAGATCAGGCACAGGACCGATAGACACGGGGGTGACTCACCGCCAACTTCCTAACTCCGGGCTAGTACTGAGAATTTCTCGACAGAAAAACTCAATACATTTACTGCCACGAACCGGGAATCGAACCCGGGACCTCGTCATCTGCAGTCGAACTTGCTAACCACTAGACCAAACTAGGCAATGATGTAGCGCTCCCTTAACGATGGGAGTCCTGAAACCGTCTGAAAATCTAAAATCCTAGCCAATGTTATCTGGGCAACTGAAACCGAAAATAATATATATGGTTTTTGTTGAAATAAACAAAATTCCTAACTCCGGGCTAGTACTGAGAATTTCTTGACAAAAAAACCCAATATATTTTATGGCCCGACCCGGGAATCGAACCCGGGTCCTCGTTATCTGCAGTCGACCTTGCTAACCACTAGACCAACGATGACGACCTCCCTGGCGCAGTGGTGAGCGCTGTGGTCTTATAACTGGGAGGTCTCGGGTTCGATTCCCGGCGGGGGCAATTTAGGAAATTGCCCCCGCCGGGAATCGAATTTATAATTTCTGAATTGTCTCTGGTCTGGTGGGAGGCTGTGGCCGTAGCTAGTTACCACCCTACCGTCAAAGACGTGCCGCTAAGCCATTTAGCGTTCCGGCACGATGGCGTGTAGAAATATTAGGGGTATGGGTTTTTACACTACTATACCCCTTCCAAGTTAGCCCGCTATCATCTTACATCGTCACTTACCATCAGGTGATTTCGCAGTCAAGGGTTATCTTGTCTTCGAATAAAAAAAAAGACGTGTGGCACTCGGGGACTGCCGCGGTAAAGCTATTGCATAGCATTTTTTATCAACGCCATCTAGCAGTGAGAGGAGTCCCGTGTCAGGTTATTTTCGTTACGGAATATCTGGATTCGGCCTCCACGCTCAAGGCCCGCGATAGAAGCTATGCAATAGCTTAAAAAAACGATGCAAAAACATCATTATGTAGCGCTCCCTTAACGATGCGAGTCCTGAAATCGTCTGAAAATCTAAAATCCTAGCCAGTGTTGACTGGGCAACCGCCGGGAGCGCATGTGCGGCTGTTCAGAGACAATATTCTCCGCGCGAGTGACAATAAAGAGTGATTTTTGAATCGGATTAACCATTTTTTTCTGTGAGTATTGTATTCTTGGGTAGAGCTATTGTGTTTTTAGTATTTAGCGGGGATTCCATGGCGAAATTAAACGATTTGCACTGATAAAATTGCTCGTTATGGTGTCTTGAACTCTTGACAGTAATTGTGCATGTTGATATGGTTTTATTGTGGTCGGTCTGGTTGGCGTGCGATTATAGCTGACGCGGTCCTGGGTTCCATTCCTGGGTTGGAACAAAAGAAAGCTATTGGGATTTACTGTCAAGAAATTCTCAGTACTAGCCTTTATACAAAGCCTTTATAATAATTCAATGGTACTAGCCCAGAGTTAGCAAGTTGACGGTGAGTCACCCCCGTGCCTCGGAGAGCACGTAAATCTGTAGGTCCTGCGCTCGATCTCTCTCTGTTCGTGTCGGATTTCTGTCCCATTGGAGTATGAGAGTGAGGGAATAGAGAGTGCAACTGTGTTCGCACACATACTTGTGCACTATAATATCTCCCGCTATCTACGAGGAGGTTGGCCGCTGTGACCGAATTCGGCCAGGAGGACATTATTTTTATGTATTACTAGCTGATCCCCGCGACTTCATCCGCGTGGGTTTAGTTTTTAAAATCCCGCGGGAACTCTTTGATTTTTCGGCATAAAAAGTAGCCTATGTCACTCTCCCGGCCCTCAACTATACCCATGCAAAAACACGTCGATCCGTAGCTCTGTTGCAGCGTTATTGAAGGACAAACCAACAAACAAATACACTTTCGCCTTTGACTTTGACTTTCACACATATTAATAAGGATTGTTTCTTTTCTAAAAGTAGATACATAAGGCTCTGACTGGTAATATGTGACGATGCATAAGTGATAAGATGGATGGAAGGAAGGTGTAAGGCAGTGTACATTCAACCCATACCCCTGATCTGTTTTTATCATCGTACCGGAACGCTAAATGCCTTGACGGTAGGGTGGTAACTAGCTACGCCCAAAGCCTCCCACCCGAAAAAACATTACCCTCTCTTGGTAGTCGGGTAATAAGTGGCCAAAAAGAATCGATCGAAAGAAGAAGTGACAGAGACAATCAAGTCATAAACAATCTGCGCTAGAATCGATAGATATAGAACAATCTTGTTGAAGGTCAGACGAGACTTTGTCACGGATTTATAAGACGCAAGCACGCAAGCACGACATTTTTAGGGTTACGCACCCATAAGCTGCCAACGGGACCGTATTACTAAGCCCTGTTCGTACGTCTGTCAGCGGGATGTATATCATGAATAGGGTTGCCAGACTTTTTTTTAACCTATAAGGGACAAATGGTTAAATAGGCAAAAAAATACGGGACTTCAGTTTTTTACCCGGGACAAATAAAAAAACAAAATTATTTAGTGTAATTTTTTTTTGATAAATTTTCGGGGATCAAGTCAGTTTTAACATATTTATATTCGATATCTGTAAAAATCAATACAATTATAATCGTAATTAAAAACGGTGATCAACTCGCTTTTTTACGAACGTTGCGTGTGTGAATAGTTGGATCGATATCATAATGAAAAACGAAGTACGGTTCAAATACGGGACAGAGTGAGTCCCGCCGGGACATTGTAAACTATGCCTGAAATACGGGATGTCCCGGGAAATACGGGACGTCTGGCAACGCTAATCATGAATCGTATAGTACGTTTATCTAACGAAGTTACGGGCGATTTACTTGTGGTTACGTCGTGTACATGCACATTGCGTAAGTATGCGTGCTTGTCAGGAGCCTAGGTGGGAGCGGGCAGGCGCGAGCAAGCTTTAGCTCACACTTATACGACACACACTCTACCATAAGCTACGAGCCCTCGTGAAATGAAAGAACTAGTAGATACTTGAAATTTTCACAGAACGTGTATCTTTATGCCGTTATAACGGCAAATAATAAAAAAAAAAAAAGACGTGTGGCACTCGGGGACTGCCGTGGTAAAGCTATTGCATAGCATTTTTTATCAACGCCATCTAGCGGCTCACCGTAGAGGAGTCCCGTGTCAGGTTATTTTCGTTACGGAATTTCTGGATTCGGTCTCCACGTTGGCCCGCGATAGAAGCTAAAAGCTTAAAAGTTTAAAGAGAGTTTGTATAGAATAGAATTACATAGTGTTTTGTTTTAAGATGGTAGGTACGGAATCCTTTGTATGCGGGTCCGTTTCGCGCTTGGCCGATGCTTCCCAAAACTGTGCCACTGGGTCTCCGGTGCAAAAATAAACTTGTCAACACGACTGACAGCTGAGGCCTTGACAGCTCGGTTCAAAAGTTGAATGACGTTTGTCTATGGATCGAAATCGTAACGTCCTCTAGAATCCTACCAAGGGTATCGCTGAAAGGGATAGTTATATACAATATTAAAATACTGAAACGAACCATTGTTTATATTCCCTAATCGGTTTCTTCTCGCCATCGTGCCGGAATGCTAAATCGCTTGGCGGCACGTCTTTGACGGTAGGGTGGTAACTAGCCACGGCCAAAGCCTCCCATCAGACAAATTTATGATGATAGACTCGTGGTTCGCCCCGAACTGGACCTCGCGGTATCCCATAATTCTGTTTTACCGATGCCGATGGTAAATACAGCACCATCTATTAGCATTATTGTGAAGCTATAGAATCTATTAGCATTAAAAGAAGATTAAAAGTTAAATAATTTCGTTTCTTTATAATATTTATCTTATTTTAGTATTTGTTGTTCAAGTACAAGATATAACTGAATTTACAAACAAGTTTCACTTTCTAATATATTATAGTTTTTGAGATATGGCTCAAATTAAATCTCCATTTAAAAGTTAAATAATTTCGTTTCTTTATAATATTTATCTAATTTTAGTATTTGTTGTTCAAGTACAAGATATAACTGAATTTACAAACAAGTTTCACTTTCTAATATGCAATAGTTTTTGACATATGGCTCAAATTAAATCCCCACTTTGAAAGCCCCTCATTTCGTCAATTTTAGGGGAAAAATTAAAAAAAAATACTTCACACACGCTTCTATGAGAGCCCCCCTGAAATAAAGGTTTTTATAATTTTTTATGCAATAATAAATGCTGAACCCATCAATTTACATATTATATTTAAATTTGAAGTAATCACGTTCAGTAATTCAGAAGTTACGGACGGACGGACAAGTGCAAATTTACTCAAGTAGACTCAGAGATCTCGTTTCGCTCGATCAATTAGTATGGCAATAGTACTTGTATTTATCTTAATCATAACCCCCTTTCCCCCCTCCCTCCAAAGTTTCAAGAAACATGAGCCGGATCTGTATTAATAAACTTGCACTATTGAAGACTTGCTATCGAGTCTCGAAAGTTTCCCAGTAGGTAGTAAAGTTCAAGTTTGTAGTAGAACTCCATTATGTCTTGTGATGTATTATTTCTTGGTACTGGTAAGTAATACTATGTCTAGATTATATTGTATCTTTGATTTTCCTGGATACAGTACCCTGTGTGGTCTTCCTTCGTGAATTAGAATTGGGTATTTAACTTTATACATAGCTAGTTTTGTTACGTATTGTAAAAAAAATTTCTTTTTTTTGAAAAGAGCAACTGCTGAGTTTCTTAACGGCTCTTCTCAGCAGGATCTGCATTCCGAACCGGTGGTAAAATGACGTGTCATAAGAGCTGCAAGTTAGCCTACATGAAATAAATAAATTTTGAATTTGAATTTGAAAATATATTACTAGCTGATATCCGCGACTTCGTACGCGTGGATTGAGGTTTTTTTGGAGTCCCACGGGAACTGTAATTTTTTTCGGAATAAAAAGTAGCCTATGTTTTAAGCCAAGGCATAGTTTATCTCCATTTTAAATTTCAGCCAAATCGATCCAGTACTTTTTGAGCCAATTCGTTACAAACATACTTACTTACTTACAAATCTTTCCTCTTTATAATATTAAGTATAGATATTTAAAATAACCGTTTTCATGTTTAAATTAAAAACAAGGGTTTCAATGTTATTTTTCTTTTTTTAATATCTTGACTAGTCTCGGAAATTATGTTCTCTTGGCCTGCCTATTTTTTTTTTAAAGAATATTAGCCAAGCTGAACTTGACTTATATTCTCCTCTTCCCTCCAAATAAGCGAAAAGCTTGTGCTAGGAGTGGGTACGACAATAGTACAACGGGTGGGGTTCGAACCTGCGACCTTTCAGTTTTCAGTCCACATCTTTAACCATTGAGCTATAGAGGCTTCAATTAAACATTCTATTAAATGACATTGTAGGTTAAGGACACTTCAATGTAATTCAAAATGACGAGACAAGAGTATTAGTAAGACGCCGACAAGTAATTTATATACTACAAAGACGTACCGAAATATTTCAATTGTAACGAGATCGGAATGATCAAACGATTTGCTTTATTTGTGCCGACAAAGGGAAAGAGATTAGGACATATTTTTATCTGTCTTCAATATACACATAATGCTGCGGCTACATTATCGTACGAACATTCGTGTCGCGTTGTCACGATAAAATTATCGTGTTCGGTTTTACGCGATGTTCTTGTATACCTCAGCAGTGAAATTGTTATTTACATTACCGAAAGTGCCGCGATAAAGATTCGTGGTCGCTCGAATACATCGCGATTCAACGATTCGGATTTAGGCGAAAAGATACGCCGATATCCGATAATGTAGCCGCAGTAGATATAAAAGTATCGTCAGAACAAAAATCGATAATTCAACAACAAACAACAACAACACAACAACAACAAACAACAAACAAAAACAGAACAAAAATCAAAAATCAATAATAGTCAATAATTAATTTTTTAAAATAAGGATTTTTAATATTGTAATGCAATGTCATTTTTCTTTTTTTTTATATCTTAACTAGTCTCGAAAATATAGAGCATTTAAGTTTCTTATTAGAAAAAGAGAACGCTATTGGAACATGGCGTCACGGTTCAGTAGCTCCATACACTTTTCATACAAAATTTCATTTCAGAAAGAGATGGATGCATTAAAACAGCTTATAACTTATTTGTTTTTTGACCGATTTATTTTCTGTTTTTACAAATGTGATTCTTACATGTTGCATTTTCGATTGTAATAAATGAATATCCAAGGAATGTCCGCATTTTGACAACAGTCAGTTAATACCCAATATTAGCTTTGCTACAGTCGCTAAAAACGTAGGTAAATATCTAGTTAAGAGACAGTTCGATTTCGTATTTCCAAGCGCTATTCTCAGTGGCCGGACGCTGTGACAGCTGACACGAACAGTGTGGGGGTGCCTTTATGTGTGGTCTTTTGTTTAACGTGATTAGAAAATATGGTATACGCATGAATAGTACGTTTATCTCACGAAGTAACGGGCGCTTTACTTGTGGTTACGTCGTGTACATGCACATTGCGTAAGTGTGCGTGCCTGTCAGGAGCCTAGGTGGGAGCGGTCAGGCGCTAGCAAGCTCTCGCTCACACTTATACAGACACGACACGCACACAACCATGAGCCACGCGCCCTCGTGAGTTGAAAGAACTATTAGATATTATTTCTGAAATGTTAAAAATATAAGTTTAGTTTTTATTTCAGTAATTTGTATAAATCACGCTATAGCGGTCCTTAACCTTTTCATTATGGAGACCAGCTAAGGGATACAAAAATTTAAAGGAAAAAGATTAGAAAATTGAAAAGAATTTTTCATGAAAAAAATAAAATAGAACGTTAATTCGATTATTGTAACTTGTAAGTATGTAGGTACCAAGCACAAAGTCAAGTTTCGTCTCGAATAGCAGAGTAACTATTAAAAACATTGGAAAATTGACGAAAAAAATATTATGAAAAAATTTAATTTTCTCACACATTTGTTTTGAATATTGTATTGAACGCTAATTGAACGGGTTTTTTGACGGCAAGGAAAGTGACCTTTTACCCCGGAAAAACAGTAACCTAAGTCACGCGGACGAAGTCGCGAGTAAAAACTAGTTAATCAATAAATTTAAATAAGATAAAACAAAAATTAACTGTAGAAATTCTGAACAACTCGGGAGTAATCAAAAACAAAGAATTTTTTAAAAAAGGACACTTTTATAGCGACGTTTCCTTACTACAAAAGGAAATTATTTTTTAATAAAATATCATTTCTGTCAGCAAAAAATTAAAAAAGCAAGATCGGTAAAGCGAGTGCCCTAAAAATAAAATTCATGTTGTATGAATTTCAAAACGCTGCCTACATTTTAGAATAGAGCATGAACCGAGCGATCCTTGCCTTTTTTTTTTTTTTTTATTGAACAGACTAACAATGGCAGCCTTTCTATTGTTAGTTAGGATTATGCTAGCGTAAACTATATTTATTTCACAGTGTACACTGTGATTTTTTAAGACTTTACCTAAACAATATCGTACTTATATAGTACATATCAAATATGGTTGAGCGAAACAACGGCTGGATCATGCGTCATGCTCGTGAACGGGTGCCACTAACGGGAATGGGTCTGCTTTGTCTGCCCGTTTTGAGATGAAATAGAAATAGAAATAGAAATATTTTTTATTCAAATAAACTTTTACAAGCACTTTTGAATCGTCAATGAATCTACCACTGGTTCGGAATGCCTTTCCTGCCGAGAAGAGCCAGCAAGAAACTCGGCGATTGCTCTTTTCAAAAAAATCAAAATTTTACAATTGTTATTGAAACTATGCTATGTATTCAGTGCTTCCACGATGAATTTTCCTGAGTACAATACAAGTAAAAATAAATACAATACAAATACAAATAAATACAATTCAATACATGTTAACACAGGCAGGCAAAAGCAGACCCATTCCCGTTGGTGGCACCCGTTCACGAGCATGACGCATGATCCAGCCATTGCTTCGCTCAACCATATTTGAGGGAACGTAACAACCCGCACCACACGACACCACCACAGAAACTTTAAAGAGAGCATGACATATGCGTTGGATTGTGTGTACCTACGTATGCATTTCGTTTTTGAAAAGAACAACTGCTGAGTTTCCTACCGGCTTTTCTCAGCAGAATCTGCATTCCGAACCGGTGGTAGATTTATGACGTGTCATAAGAGCTACAAGTTGGCCTACATGAAATAAATGGATTTTGAATTTGAATTACTTAGTTCTTTCAACTCACGAGGGCACGTGAGCTTTACTTTTGGACTCAGTATCGATACTAAAGCATTCTCCGATTAAAATTTTCAAAATATATTTAAGTAATGTACAGAATTCGTCCCGTTACAGTTTTATTATATGTATAGAATATATTGTATAATAAGGAAGGAAGGATGACGCCACAGTCCCATATTTCTTACGAGCTGCTACGTCATGCATGCCATGACATTTTTTTTTTTTTAATTTTTAGCGAGCAAACGAGCAGGCGGGTCAGTGATTACCGCCGCCCGTGAACACTTGTACCACCAGAGGCACCACCAGTGTGTTGCCGACTTTTTAGGAATTTGTTGGTCCACCCCTTGAATAACCCCATGTTGTAATTTAGTGGGAACACCGTCGCAGGAAGTTGGTTCCACAGTTTCAAAGTACGTGGAAAAAAAGATCTGGCACACCGGATGGTCGAAGTGCTCCAGGCACCCAGGTGGTGAGGGTGAAATTGTGTTCGGTGGAGCGGAGTGAGAAAGAGTTAGTTTTGATTAGTCAGCAACATCCCTATTTAGACCAGGGTAATAAACTAGAAATGAAACCTTTTGTGTGCGAGAAACATTCTGAAATGGCGCACGCAATTTAATTTGCATCCCGAAACACGTTGGAGCGGCTAAATTTTTTAACCTCCCTCGTAAAACCGGCTTCGGGGTTAATTCATTATTCAAAAGGTTCAAATTCAAAAGTATCGAATTCGCTCATAAAGCGTACGCAAGTACTAAAGTAGATTATGCCCCGCCTTACATTTTTTTTAATTGGACAAGATAGTCCTTGACTGCGATCTCACTTGATGGTAAGTGACGATGCAATTAAAGATGGTAGTGGGCTAACTTGGAAGGGGTATGGCAGTGTACATTCAACCTATACCCCTAATCTGTTTCTACACGCCATTGTGCCGGAACGCTAAATCACTAGGCGGCACGACTTTGACGGTATGGTGGTAACTAGCCACAGCCAAAGCCTCCCACCAGATCAGACCATAGAACATTCAGAAATTATAAATTCCCAAATTGCCCCCGCCGTGAATCGAACCCGAGACCTCCCAGTTATAAGACTACAGCGTTGACCCCTCTGACAGAGAGGTTGTCAAAAACATTATTGCAGTTCTGTTAGATTTTATATTCATGTAGCAAATCGCGTCTATCGGTGCTGCGTGATTGAAGAACCAACTAACAATCAAACACATTTTCGCATTTATAATAGATATTAGTGAGCATGAAAAAAGAAATAAAAATATGGAGGCTATATTGCGGGACATTAACTAAGTATTTTACTTAGAAAATGTATGCCTATTTTCATTTCATAATATTAACGATCGAACGACGAACGCTTGGATCGTGTTTATAAACGTATTTTTTATACCGAGCAATTTTCTACGGGGACAAAAATACGGGTGTTTACGTCGATTCCCAAACCCGTAAATCTTATATTTGTTTTTTCTTTTCTTTATTTTTTTTACAGGACTTTTATACAATAAGTACCTACTTATGTGACAGTCCCATCGTTCTTTTATCAGATACTTTCAAATCAACAATTATGCTTATTATTTATAATTATTTTTTAAACTTTTTATATAAAAACTAGCTTTTGCCCCCGCGACTTCGTCCGCGTGGAATTAGATTTTGGGGTGGAATTTTCAAAAACTGTGACACACGTACTTTTTTATTTTTAACTGAAAGCTCCAATACCAACTTTGATGGAAACAGCTTGAAAAATGACGGAGTTTCATATAAACTTCCATCCCCTATTTAAACCCATTAGGGGTGGAATTTCCAATAATCCTTTCTTAGTGTGCATCTACGTCATAAAAGGAACCAACTGTAAAAATTTCAAGTTTCTAACTTCAGTAGTTTGGGCTGTGCGTTGATATCTCAGTCAGTCAGTCAGTCAGTTAGGACTTTGAATTTTATATATATATATAGATTAAATAACATTTTGGCTGAAACCTTTGGCTGAAACTGAAATTTATCGTGAGTACCAGTCATTCGAAACCTCTGGATCCACGGAAGACCAGCGCCTTGCCTGTGCTTTTCCCACAGGGATAGCATATGCTGAGTGGAGTCCATTTTGGGACCACACATATTTATTTAGTTTTTGTTTTGTCTAACATAATATGTCTCTCTGACTTAAACTGTGCATTTTGTGTCTCAAATAAATGCTTTTTCTTTCTTTCTTTCTAAATGGAATCCGGTTCAGCCAAAATGCTATTTATAAATCTAATGTCAAATATGGTTGAGCGAAGCAATGGCTGGATCATGCGTCGTAATCGTGGAAATGGGTCTGCTTTGTGTCTAACAATCTTAACATGTGTTAGGTTGTGGTAGGTGTGCATTTTTGAAACTTCTTTGTGGAAACATTGTGTGCATAGCATAGTTTTGTTACCTATTGTTACTGTTCTCAGCAGAATCTGCATTCCGAACCGGTGGTAGATTTATGACGTGTCATAAGAGCTACAAGTTGGCCTACATGAAATAAATAAATTTTGATTTTGATTTTGATTTTTTGATTTTGTATGTCCATGTCATTCCATTAATAAATGCTGTTCCACCTTATACACGACAAACAATTTGGTGAGTCTACAACATCTTGTATTTACTTACGAGTATCTACCTATTACGCAAATATCATACTACGTAAAGGAGATAGACAGATTTCCTTCATCAAAATTTATGTGCTTCATAAGTTACGGCTACATACTTACATTATTTTTTTCTGAACGATAAGGTCTTTTCTTTGGTAATTTAATATTTTTTCTCGACTATGTATGTACCTAATGTATGTATATATTTTGTTTTATTCCTGATAGTAAGTGACGATGTAGTCTAAGCTGGAAGCCGGCTAACTTGGAATTCATGGCAGTGTACATTCAACCCATATCCCTAATCTATTTCTACACACCAAAGTGCCGGAACGCTAAATCGCTTGGCGGCACGTCTTTGACGGTAGGGTGGTAACTAGCCACGGCCAA
The DNA here is from genome assembly GCA_933228805.2 of Hipparchia semele. Lineage (NCBI taxonomy): Eukaryota > Metazoa > Arthropoda > Insecta > Lepidoptera > Nymphalidae > Hipparchia > Hipparchia semele. Next base: position 4,632,383 of record OW121733.1, on the reverse strand, counting down.
AGCTTCCCACCAGACCAGACTAGAGATAATTCAGAAATTATAAATTCCCAAATTGCCCCCGCTGGGAATTGAACCTGAGACCACCCAGTTAATAGACCACAGCGCTCACCACTACGCCAGGGAGGTCGTCAAAAGGTATTTATCATATTATATCAAAACTATCCCCAGGTAATAGAAACGTAAAAATTCTTTATACAAAACCGCCTTCAAACGCCACTACAAAGTATATCAATTGTGCCTATGAAATTTGAAGAGTTCCCTCGATATCTCCAGGACCCCATCATCAGATCCTAACCTGATGGCAATGGAACCAACTGGGGAGTATACCCTTTCAAACAAAAAAAGAATTTTCCAAATCGGTCAAGGCGTCTTCGATTTATCGTGGAACATACATAAAAAAATGAAAAAAAAAAAAGATTTCGATGAATTGAGAGCCTCCTCCTTTTTTGGAAGTCGGTTAAAAAGCATAGACAATGTTAATGGCTAATAAACATAAATCACGCAGAAACAGACAGGAATAATTAATTAATGGTAACAGTTGCGTGGCTCGGGACAATTTGTAATTTATACAATACACACCTATACTTGTATAATTTCTAATGTCTGAAATTCTGGCGGTCGATTCTGTAATAGATCCATCAATCATTGCTACTGTCTCAAGTGTGGTGATTGGCTGAATTTACCGCTTAAATAATACACTACAATGGGGATGTTAACACTAATCACAAATTAATGTTAAGTGTTAATTTTATGATAGTTTGTAGGATTAGAATATCGAAAATCGCATTTTTGTAATTTAATATAACTTAATAAATTTATTAAAAATGAAAGAAGAGCTCGTGACGTCACTAGACGAACCGCGAAACAAACGGAGTGATTATAGGTATAGTACGCGCCACGAAAGAAGTCCCGCGGCCATCTTATAATAGACTAGCTTTAACCCGCGGCTTCGCTCACGTTAGGTTCGACTTTTTAAACCCCTATTTAACTCTCTTGGGGTTGAAATTTTCCAAAATCCTTTCTTAGCGGATGTCTACGTACTAACAGCTACCTGTATGTCAAATTTCAGCTCGATCGGACCAGTGGTTAGAGCTGTGCGTTGATAGATCAGTCAGTCAGTCAGTCAGTCACCTTTGCCTTTTATATATTTAGATTTTACATACAATAATTGCCTAGACATACGAGTTACGAGTTACGACTACTAGCGCCGCCTCTATGGGACTTCTTTCGTGGCGCGGACGGACCGATGACGTCATGTCAGTCAACTGACAGTTGTAGAGTGTTTTAGCGGGAAAATTCGGGAGGACATTATTATGGGCTACTTTATATCCCGGAGAAACAAAGTTTCCTCGGGATTAAAAAAAGATTAACTCCACGGAACAAAGTCGCGGACAAAAGTTAGTTTAACTTTGGTAAGGATTAGCAAGGATTTAACAAGTCTTACCTATTCAACTTTTCACTGACTTTTTTCAACCAAATAAAAAGTCTATATACATTTTAATACTTACATAAAAATCCACAAGAAATACTAAGACTTGCAAAACTTTAAATTGCTTAAACTTTGAGCATCGCTGATGTGGTAGGCGTGTGATTGTTGTGAAAACTTTGGGAATATTTTAAATTAATATTCGCATCGTGCAGTGTAGAGATAGTGTAGTGTTACAGAGTTTTGAACTAGCTTTCTTTGGGCCTGCATCGTAGCTTTTTTTATTTTCTTCTTCTCATAGAGAAATATTAGTCCCTACAAAGTCCCTACGACTCGGCGGTCTTAAAAAAACACGGGCGAATACTGGAACTTTTGTTTGTTCATACAGTTTAGGTACTAACAATCACTATTAGTACTTAAAACACTTAGATGAATTCTGATTACGCGACTTGCGGAACTTCAAGGTCTTTCGAATCAAATCAAATAAAAATTTATTTATTTCATGTAGGCCAACTTGTAGCTCTTATGACACGTCATAAATCTACCACCGGTTCGGAATGCAGATTCTGCTGAGAAGAGCCGGCAAGAAACTCAGCAGTTGCTCTTTAAAAAAAAAAAAAATTACAATAGGTAACAAAACTATGCTATGCATAGTGTTTTCACTAAGAAGTTTCAAAAATGCACACCTACCACAATGTAACACATGTTAAGATGGGTAGACACAAAGCAGACCCATTCCCCTTGGTGGCACCCGTTCACGAGTATGACGCATGATCCAGCCGTTGCTTCGCTCAACCATATTTGAGGGAACGTAACAACTAGGGTTGCCAGATTTTTTTTTCAGCCTATAAGGGACAAATGATTAAATAGGCAAAAAATAAGGGATTTCAGTTTTTTACCCGGGACAAATAAAAAATCAAAATTATTTAGTGTCATTTTTTTTATATTTTTCCGAGGATCAAGTCAGTTTTAACATATTTTTATTCGTTTTTACATATCTATAAAAATCAATACAATTATAATTGTAATTAAAAACGGTGATCAACTCTCTTTTTTACGAACGTTGCGTGTGTGAATACTTGGATCGATTTCATAATGAAAAACGAAGTACGGTTCAAATACGGGACAGAGTCAGTCCCGCCGGGACATTTTAAACTATGCCTAAAATACGGGATGTCCCGGGAAATACGGGACGTCTGGCAACGCTAGTAACAACCCGCACCACACGACACCACCACAGAAATGTTTAAAGCGAGCATGACATACTTAGGCTACCCATGTTAAGGCATCGACTTGTAGCCATTAGAATATACTGTTTAACACTTAACAGCCCCATAACCGAGTAGGTATACCTAAAGTCGATAAAATATCGACCAAACAGCTCTTTGACCTTAATGCTTGGAATTCTATAAGTAACGACCTCCCTGGCGCAGTGGTGAGCGCTGTTGTCTTATAACTGGGAGGTCTCGGGTTCGATTCCCGGCGGGCGCGATTTGGGAATTTATAATTTCTAAATTGTCTCTGGTCTGGTCTGGTGGGAGGCTTTAGCCGTGGCTAGTTACCAGTGTCAAAGACGTGCCGCCCAGCGATTTAGCATTCCGGCACGAGGGCGTGTAGAAACCGATAAGGGGTTGAATCTACACCGTTATATCCGTTCCAAGTTAGCCCGCTACCATCTTACACAGCATCGTCACTTACCATCAGATGAGATCGCAGTCAAGGACTATCTTGTCAACGAATAAAAAAAAAGTGGTGTAATTAGTTACCATTTGTTTAATAAATAATTGTAACTAATTATAACTCCTGTCACCAGACAGGCTTAATTTTGTTGGCAAGTGACGTCATAGCTTTTCGAACGGAATTCCAGAAATAGACTAAAACTACTAGAAAGTCTAGACTAGCTTTTAACTAATAAATAGGCTTTTGCTCATGATTTTTTAATTTTTCTGGGTTAAAATATAGCCTAGTAGGTAGGTATGTTATTCTCTAGGTTCTCGATTATAGCCATGCTAAAATCACGTCGATTGCTCCGTTGCCGCGTGATTGAAGGACAAACCAACTAATACACTTGACGGATACAGTCGCAGTAAAACAGCTTATAACTTATTTATTTGATTTATCTCCATGTTTTTATTTTTTCATGTTACATTTTCGATTCGATGGTACAGTTCTTTCAACTCACGAGGGCGCGTGGCTCATGGTTGTGTGTGTCGTATCTGTATAAGTGTGAGCGAGAGCTTGCTCGCGCCTGACCGCTCCCACCTAGGCTCCTGGCACGCATGCACACTTAAGCAATGTGTATGTATATCTTATACAGATACGACACATACAACCATGAGCCACGAGCCCTCGTGAAATGAAAGAACTGTACTAACCCTACTGCTGACTATACATTCAAAAGGGTTATTTGAACTTTGAAAACTGTACAAAAGCCGCTAAGCCTTTTGAAAATAATTTTAAGCTATTGCATAGCTTCTATCGCGGGCCAGCGTGTAGACCGAATCCAGAAATTCCGTAACGAAAATAACCTGACACGAGACTCCTCTACGGTGAGCCGCTAGATGGCGTTGATAAAAAATGCTATGCAATAGCTTTACCGCGGCAGTCCCCGAGTGCCACACGTCTTTTTTTTAATACAATTTTAAAGTCATATTAAATGTTAACACAAAAATAACCTTTTGTGCAATAATAATACGCCAGCCAACCATAAAAAACCTTTTATCGTCATTAAAATTTAATATTATTTATGGTTTAAATTGCAGGTATTGCTACAATTTGACCCATAAATCATGTGAATTTATACACAAAAAGAACCCTTTGTCAAATAATATGCCAGTTAACATATACAAAACCTCTTCTCATCCGGTCAATGACCCAGACGGGGGGATATAAAACCGGTCAAACCATTTGGAAATCTCTGTGCTTCGTAAACACTAGCCTAGACAATTTTGTCTGATATTTGCCTTGTAATAACAGTCTTGTCTTAAAATGAATAATTTAATATTAGTATTCAATTCGATGCCTTAACATGGGTAGCCTAAGTATGTCATGCTCGCTTTAAACATTTCTGTGGTGGTGTCGTGTGGTGCGGGTTGTTACGTTCCCTCAAATATGGTTGAGCGAAGCAATGGCTGGATCATGCGTCATGCTCGTGAACGGGTGCCACCAACGGGAATGGGTCTGCTTTCACTGCCCATCTTGACATGCGTTGGATTGGTGTACCTACGTACATTTTTACATTTTTGAAGCTTTATTGTGGAAGCACTGTATTCATAGCATAGCTTTGTAAAAAAAAATTTTTTTTGAAAAGAGCAACTGCTGAGTTTCTTGCCGGCTCTTCTGAGCAGAATCTGCATTCCGAACCGGTGGTAGATTTATGACGTGTCATAAGAGCTACAAGTTAGCCTACATGAAATAAATTAATTTTGAATTTGTTTTCTTCTTCTTTACTGACCGAATTCATCTCTTGCACCATGCCCATAAACGACCACTTGGACGGCGTGTATTTTTTGTAAATATAACTAGTAGTAGTTTTAATTTATTTAAGTTTTATTTTGTTGTCTATAAATTACTATAATAATACAATATGTTCTAATAAACTGGATGCCCCATTTATTAGAACGACTGTCTTGTCTTATCCTGCTGTCTTTAGACTGCATCATCCATACATGCCTCGCTGCCAATTGTCGCGGGATCGATTCCGGTCGCGTCGAGTTTGTATGAAATAAAAACAAAGACTTGTCTGCCTTAAAGCTTTCGCGATACGACTTTTTTTTATTCAATGATAAGATAGTCCTTGACTGCGATCTCACCTGATGGTAAGTGACGATGTTGTCTAAGATGGTAGCGGGCTAACTTGGAAGGGGGGCTAACTCGGCAGTGTACATTCAACATATACCCCTAATGGGTACGAGTAGAAACCATCGTGCCGGAACCCTAAACCGTTGAAAATGATATAATCCTTCTTCTAAATATAGAAAAGGAAAAGGTGACTGACTAACTGACTCACTAATTGATTGACTGACTGACTAACTGATCTATCAACACAGATAATTATTATGACGAGGACGTAGGCATCCGCTAAGAAAGTATTTTTTAAAATTCAACCCCTAAGGGGGTAAAATAGGGCTTTGAAATTTGTATGAAAATCGAAAATAACGCGAGCTAAGCCGCGGGCAAAAACTAGTATAAAGTGTGTAAAATCCTTCAATCAAGTAGAAAATGAGCTGATAATCTTCAAACACCTAAAGCAGATCTTCATAAACTATGGCAAAGATCCATCTCGACAGCGTCAGCAACAAACACCGGCGACCTCCCTGGCGCAGTGGTGAGCGCTGTGTTCTTATAACTGGGAGGTCTCGGGTTCGATTCCCGGCGGGGGCAATTTAGGAATTTATTATTTCTGGATTGTCTCTGGTCTGGTCTGGTGGGAGGCTTTGGCCGTGGCTAGTTACCACCCTACCGTCAAAAAAAAACGTGCCGCCAAGCGATTTAGCGTTCCGGCACGATGACGTGTAGAAACCGATTGGGGGTATGGGTTGAATTTACACTGCTATACCCCTTCCAAGTTAGCCCGCTACCATCTTAGGCTGCATCGTCACTTACCATCAGGTGAGATCGCAGACAAGGGCTATATTGTCATCGAATAAAAAAAAAAACAGAGAAAACCGCATCAAAATAGGTCCATTCGTCAAGGGAGCTACAAGCGAACAGTGGCGGCGGCCATCTTGGACCGATTTTCATCAAACACTCCCGACTAATTCACCTTTCAAACAAAAAAAAAAAACAAAATCAAAATCGGTTCATCCGTTCGGGAGTTACGATGCCACACACACACACACACACACACACACACACACACACACACACACACACACACACACACACACACACACACACACACACACACACACACACACACACACACACACACACACACACACACACACACACACACACACACACACACACACACACACACACACACACACACACACACACACACACACACACACACACACACACACACACACACACACACACACACACACACACACACACACACACACACACACACACACACACACACACACACAGACACGTCAAACTTATAACAACCCGTCGTTTTTGCGTCCGGGGTTAACAAAGACAGTATTGTATAAGCCTTTTTAGGGTTCCGTAGCCAAATGGCAAAAAACGGAACCCTTATGGATTCGTCATGTCTGTTTGTCCGTCCGTATGTCACAGCCACTTTTTCCGAAACTATAAGAACTATACTGTTCTGTTGAAACTTTGTAAGTAGATGTATTCTGGTGAACCGCATTAAGATTTTAATACAAAAATAGAAAAAAAAAAAACAATAAATTTTGGGGGTTCCCACTACGTTCCCCATCTTAGAAATGACTGAAACTCAAAAATTATTTTTCATCAAACCCATACGTGTGGGGTATCTATGGATAAGTCTTCAAAAATGGTATTGAGGTTTCTAATATCATTTTTTTCTAAATTGAATAGTTTGCGCGAGAGACACTTCCAAAGTGGTACAATGTGTGTTCTAAAAAAGAGAATGATAAAACTAAAAAAAATATATGAACTTCCACCGAACATTGGTTTGAACGAGATCTAGTTAGCATTTTTTTTAATACGTCATAAATCGTAAATCGCAATTTACATATGTGATTTATATTATACTTTTATATTATGTTACTTGCTGCTACGGAACCCCTCATGGGCGAGTCCGACTCGCACTTGGCCGCTTTATTTCAGCCGGGCATAGGCTCTCTTATTTCAATAGGAGGGTTGTAATTGTCAAAGTTTTAAGCCCTTCAGCCCTTTAATACGTGCCTCGAGTTTCCAGCCCTGTTTAGAGCCATTTTTTGTGCACTTTTACTTGACAGCAGAAGGGTTGTAATTTCATAAAGCTACTTGTTATCTTTATGAAATAACAACCCTTACATTGTTGTTTGTGCGTTATCTATGTAACTACTAGCTTTTGCTCGCGGCTTTGCTCGCGTTAAGTTCGATTTTTCAAACCCCTATTTTATCCCCTTAGGGGTTGAATTTTCAAAAATCCTTCCTTAGTGTGCGCCTTTGTCATAAAAGGAACCAACTGTAAAAATTTCAAGTTTCTCACTTAGGCTGTGCGTTGATATCTCAGTCCGTCAGTCAGTCAGTCAGGACTTTGAATTTTATACATATACATATAGATATATAGATCTAATATGTAGTTGTAGGTATATCACATGACATCACTTCACAGTTCACACTAAAGTTTGTGTGTTTGTGTCTGCGTGCGTGCGTGCGTGTGTGTGCGTGGTGTGTGTGTACTTGCGTACGTGCTTGCGTGTGTGTGTTACTCTTTCACGCCACAACGAATGAACCGATTTGGCTGTAGTTTGTAATACAGATAGCTCATACCAAGGCTTAACATATAGGCTACATTTTATCCCAGAAAATTAAAGAGTTCCCGCGGGAACTGAAAAAACCTTAATCCACGCGAACGAAGGCGTGGTCATCAACTAGTAATATTTATAAAGGCGAAAGTTTGTATGTGTGCGTGTGTGTGTGTGTGTGTATGTATTTTTGTTACTATTTCTAAATTTCTGTGGAATTAGAAACTGAGGTTATATTTCTTTAATCGTAACCCTTTGAAAAATCTTGAAAACAGTTATTAGCGATTAAACCTATGCTATCTATTCACATGCAAGTCTCTAATACTACTTACTACATATGGGTTAAATCTTAGAGTAATATGTAGTACATATTGTAAGGTTACGTTGCTATTTGTGATGTAATTTGAACTGTATTTTTAAAAATAGTATTGCATTTTAGTCATCAATTCCGTAACATTCAATAAATAGGTTTTAATTTGAGTATTTTTTTTAAATATGGAATGGCAAAAAACAAATGATGGGGGTTGACAGATAGAGATGACGTGGGTGGGGAGGTGTTTTTGGAATGAGAAAAATGTAAAGGAGGATTAGTCTAGTGGACGCTGAAGGTGAAGCCAGATGGGCAATGTAGCAATGAAATATTGTAATGCACTAATCTGAGTTGTAATGAAATAAAAGAAGATAATGTGACGTTGGTGTTTTCTTGGTGTCCTGGATTGAGCTAATGCTACATTTCAGAAGTGGGATTGTCCTACGTAAGTAAATGCATCCTGGTTATTTTTGAATTTATTATGCCGTTAGATTTTTGATAAAGTGAATTGCTAGATAGTCATGTTGGTTTAAAATGTTAGGTTAATTTGCTGTTACATTTATGCATATTTCTATATTTGTTTGCGATAAATTATTCAAGACTTAATAAAACTAGTGGTTCGCCCCGAACTGGGGCCTCGCAGTGTCCCATAGTTCCCGAACGATGGTTTTAATTATATATTGTAATTATTATTAACTTTTACCATTAGACGCAATAAAAAAATAATAATAGTTGACGCAAGACTGTTTTACCATGATTTTAGCGATACAGCGCCATCTATTAGCATTATTGTGAAGTTATAGAATTAAAAATTAAATAATTTTGTTTCTTTATAATATTTATTTAATTTTAGTATTTGTTGTTCAAGTACAGGATATAAGTGAATTTATAACTATTATATAATTGCGATATATTTAAAAAGATATATCGTAAGTTTAGAGAGCCCCCCCTGAAATAAAGTTTTTTATATTTTTTTATGCAATATTCGACTGAAGGCCATCAGTTTACATATTATATTTAAATTTGAAGTAATTACGTTCAGTAATTCAGAAGTTATAAGGCTCTGACAGACGTACGGACACTGGACGGATAAGTGCAAATTCACTCAAGTAGACTCAGAGAATTCGCTTTGCCCGTTCAGAAAAAAATAGCGGGTAGATCTTAGTAGATATTGATTTTATCGGTTGATATGTTTGAACTACCTACAGGCAATTTAGAAGGTATATCAGATTGTGATTACATAATCATCCAATAAACTATAATAAAGCTGCGTAATCTAATATTTTCACGTGGTTAATGGTTTAACTATATCATTTAAAGTAGGTTTATTAATTCTTCTTGTTGTCTTATTTGTACTCACAGGAAGTTTCCACATACTTAAATCTCTTATATTTTAGTTATTGACTGATGAATTTATTTATTCCTATACATAAACTAATACCATGTTTTCTTTTGCGATTTCCCGAATATGAATGAGGGGGAGTGACAGGCGCAGAACAGGGACGCCGTCGCGCACCCGCAGCCACAATGGTTTCGAATTGAACTGGGCTGGAGAGCTATATCGATGGGAACGAGAAATTCTTCAGCAACGAAAAGGAAAGCTCAAGGTGGACGTCGTCCGAGAGGCGGCGGGCAAGCTACACGGCAGTCGGAGAGACGCCGAACGGAGATGGACGAGGAAGAATCGACCGTGGACATCGTACATCACGCGTCAGGTCATGTACTCCCTCCTTTTATTAAATCTATAAAAGACTATCTTGAACCTCAATCATTACTGCGAAAATACGCTGACTAAAATATACATAATATGAATATTCGTCAAAATTTTCAGATTTAGATTCACTCTATTTACATAAAACATTACAGCTTACATTATAAAGGTACATTTAGGTTCATGTTAGGCCATAAAATTAATTATTACACTACACTATTTTTAGTGATAAAAATTAAACCTTTTATGTAAATATATCAGTATATATATCATATCAAAAAAATATATTAATTACATTAAACCATTTATCGCAAGGAACTCTCACAGAATAGTAGCATGTGTCAACCAAAATCAGTTAAGTAGTTTTGTTTAAAACCTCATTAATGGTAAATTTGTATGGGTAGAAGGTAGTTTATATAATATACGGTGTAAGTAATGATCTTGGCTCTAAAGTAGAGTAGTAAGATAAGGTTTTCTTGTGAACAAAACTATGGCCAACGTTGGGGACATGGCATGAGATGCGATATACGTATTTCTCGTCAACGCGTTGTCAAGTTCAGAAGGGTAATAAGGTTGTGAGTATAGTATTTAAATATCCATCGGAATATCAGGATTTTGGTGGTAAAACTATTGACGTTTTAATTAAAAGATACAGAGTTCAATAGAATTCGGGATGCCCTTTTTTATAAGTATGTAATAACAAAAAAAAAAAAACTTTACATAAATGAAGGAAAATATCAAATATAGTTTCAATACATGACTAAAACTTCTTAGGTATTGTGTAGGCCGTTAAGATAAGGAGGCGCCTTAGGCTCAGCCTAAAGACGCTCGTTGGCAATAGAAAATATTATGCATGTTAATTAACTTGGACTTAAATATATTTTTCCTGTAATCTTATTAGACACAAAATTATATCGTGATAAAGTAATCTACAAGTCTGAAGCGAATGGCACTTTTAAAATATTAATTTATAAACATTTTAGTAAGTAATTTTTGTTGAATACTACAGTAGAGAAAAACGAAGGGTATATCGGAAATAAGTTCTGATGAAATGAGGATTGAATAATTGAAAATAGTATTTAATAAAGTTCCTGGTCTAATTTAAATACTTGACGAAGTAAAGGAAAAAAGAATGTTTTGGTGGGACGAACCTATCAATAATAACATTAACAAAAAAAGAAAATATTACTGATAACCTGCTCATTTTATAGATAGATAGATAAATAGATTATTCATTCAACAAAATGCAGGTACAAGGTGATGTAATATGGAAAATCGAGCCTTATACATAAAGTTAATAATTTTAAATGTCATATTAATAAAAATAAAAAAAAATAAAAATTAGTAAATAATAATTATACTTACTCAGAAAATTAAGCCTTATCGAAACATTTAACGAAATAATATTATTTATTTAATAGACAGTACTTATCATCAAGGGGGAAAAAAAAGGGGGAATAAAAGTTATTAATGTGGAAAAGCTGTGGCCTGATAAATAATCGTTTATGTCATAATAATTTTTAGTTAGTCTATAATAAAAATCTATTTCTAAAATATATGGGCATAGTTTTTCTTTTAAACTATCAGGCAATTTAATAAATAATTCGATCGCCATGCAATACGCACTCTTGGAGTATAATTTTAGCTCTATTCGGGGTAAGCACATTTAGTTTTTCAGTGAGTTTTTTCGGTTTAAGTAATCGTATTAGGTATGATCGGGAAAAATGTTTTGATATTGTTGTAAAAATCTTTCAAACTTAACTCATTCAGTGTTAATGATTTATATTATAATCTATTAGTTAGCTTAGATTGATTGGTCTGTGTTCTCTTTTAAAGTAGTGTGACAGAATTGGAATAATACCTAATCTATAGTTTGGATTGCCACAGACCGTGTTTTCTTTTAAAAATAATGTTACAGAGCTTGGGAGAGAATTGGAATAACAGACCAAAAATTACATATATGCTATATTTTAGAACAGTTTCTACCCCTTTACTTTCTTTACTTTTACACATTGACAACTGACACAGATATATCCCAACTTTGAGTATATAACCAACTATCCCAATGATATTTGTTTACCAAATGCTAGTGAACAAACTAAAAACTATGAAACAATTCGGAAAAAATTGTTGGACAAATTATTAAAACAATGGCTTAGTAGATAATTCAATATTACTCAACTTCTAGTGGCATCACAACTTTTAAGTTAATTGGTAAGCAACCATTAATTTAGCTTAACCAAAAATAAAATTAACTATTACTGATAATTTTAAATAGTTCAACCCTCTGATATAATCTGGTAGTGAGGTATGACGGCTACAAATATTTGTTTCCGTTTAAATAAATAACATTTCAGAAACATTTTATTCGAAAGTGACACGTTTATTTATAATTCTCTTGCAAACAAAACAAAAGAAAAAAAAATGAACATTTCAAGTTAAGAAAAAAAAAAAAACAATAATAATAATCGTCCTATACTAGTATGCTCTACGCCTATTATGAGGCTTCAAAAGAGGGTATTGTTATATAAACAGTTGATATAAGTTAACCTCTTTCATGGAGTCAATATCTGGACTTCTTAGTCGAATTTATAATAATTAATTAATGTATTTAAAATTTTAGATCATCTTAACCTGAAATAGTTTTATTTCATGGCAACCAAACGGGCAACACTGATTGATGATGAATTAAAATACCGATATGGGAAAATGGGGAAAACTCTTACTTCCTTTCTTAACATAGTTTATGGACTATTTCAGCACGGTAGGATGTAACTCTTTAAGCTACAGTGTGATTTTCTCTTGTTACAGGTCAGGAGCGAGAATTGATTGGTTCGCACCTTGACCGTAAGAATTGCAAGAATTGTCACATTAAAGTCCTTGAGAATTGATTGGTTCAAGGCAGTATCATTGAGAGAAGAGGGACTACAACTAAGAATTGATTGGTTTAGTTGTAGTACAATTAGAATGAATAGGTAGTACAACCAAGAATTGATTGGTTTGATTGTATTAAAGGGAAGTCTTTGAGAATTGTTTGGTTCAAGGAATCAGCATTAGAGAATAGGGACTGCAACTAAGAATTGATTGGTTTAGTTGTAGTACAATTAGAATGAGTAGGTAGTACAACCAAGAATTGATTGGTTTGATTGTATTAAGAGGAAGTCTTTGAGAATTGTTTGGTTCAAGGAATCAGCATTAGAGAATAGGGACTGCAACTAAGAATTGATTGGTTTAGTTGAGGTTATGAGAAGTTCTTGAGAATTGATTGGTGCAAGGCACAGTCGTTGACATAATTGATATCGGCGTCGGCGGCGCTACGAGGGCGGCGCTACGAGGGCGACGCTACGAGGCGGCGCTAAGAGGGCGGCGCTACGAGGCAGTGCAACCAGGGCGGCGCAACCAGGGCGCTACGAGGGCGGTGCAATCACGGCGCTACGAGGGCGGTGCATCCAGGGAGTAACGAGGCAGCGCAACCAGGGTGGCGCTACGAGGCGACGCTACGAGGGCGGCGCTACGAGGCAGCGCAACCAGGGCGGCGTTACCAGGGCAGGCAGGGTGCTACGAGGGCGGCGCAACCACGGCGCTACGAGGCAGTGCTACGAGGGCGGTGCATCCAGGGAGTTACGAGGCAGCGCAACCAGGGTGGCGCTACGAGGGCGGCGCTACGAGGCAGCGCAACCAGGGCGGCGCTACCAGGGCAGGCAGTGACGCACCGGCGGGGGGAGCAGCCCCGCGGACACCTGCGGCGGGCGGCGACGCGCACCGGCGGGGGGAGCAGCCCCGCGGACACCTGCGGCGACGCGCACCGGCGGCGACGCGCACCGGCGGGGGGGAGCAGCCCTCACGGACACGACGAACCGCAGGCTCCTGGCCAACGCCAGTGAGCCTGCTAAGAATTGATAGGTTATAGCATAGAAAATTCTTGAGAATGATTGATTGAAGGCAACAAATTAAGCGAAACTAGATACCGCAACTGAAAGTTGATTAGTTGAACTATTGTAATAATTTTGAGATTTATTGGTTTAATATGGTAAAAAAAAAAAAAAAAAATTTTTTTTTGATAAACTACTATTTATTAGTAATGTAGTTCGATTGTAAATTTGTATGGTTAAATTAAAATAAGTGGTTCGTACTTAATTCAGGATTTTTGGATTTATTAGCAAGTACATATGTAGTACGTAGGCCTAATGTAAGGTTATCACTTGATTCGTGTATGGGGACATACACGGTGTCAGGATGGTCGAATGTAAGGTTACGTTGCTATTTGTGATGTAATTTGAACTGTATTTTTAAAAATAGTATTGCATTTTAGTCATCAATTCCGTAACATTCAATAAATAGGTTTTAATTTGAGTATTTTTTTTAAATATGGAATGGCAAAAAACAAATGATGGGGGTTGACAGATAGAGATGACGTGGGTGGGGAGGTGTTTTTGGAATGAGAAAAATGTAAAGGAGGATTAGTCTAGTGGACGCTGAAGGTGAAGCCAGATGGGCAATGTAGCAATGAAATATTGTAATGCACTAATCTGAGTTGTAATGAAATAAAAGAAGATAATGTGACGTTGGTGTTTTCTTGGTGTCCTGGATTGAGCTAATGCTACATTATATGCGCTACGCCGAACTATAAATATGTATAACTAATCTAGTATTACGTTGTTACAGGTATAGACGCAAAAATCGACCCTAAAAACCAAGTATGTTATAGTGCTTGGACATCAACCTGTAGTGAAGTTTGTAGGCTTTTATATTAACTTACATTTTGATATTACTAGTCGTTAAGGTCCAAAATGGGTTGCAACACCAGTTCGGAAGCTAAAGGTACAGAAGAGACGAAAGAAACTCAATCTCAAGAGAATCAGACCAATGCAGGTAAGTTAAGTTTATCATCATTAATATTCATAACCCCATTATTAAGCTATTGCATAGCTTCTATCGCGGGCCTTGAGCGTGGAGACCGAATCCAGAAATTCCGTAACGAAAATAACCTGACACGGGACTCCTCTCACCGCTAGATGGCGTTGATAAAAAATGCTATGCAATAGCTTTACCGCGGCAGTCCCCGAGTGCCACACGTCTTTTTTATTTATGACTAACGGACGCCCGCGACTTCGTCCGCTTCTTCAATTCACAATCGACAGTACCTAAATCCCCACAGTTTAGGTGGGCAGAACCCCTGCAGCATCAGGGTTGAGGAGTTGGGTTTTGGAATTCAACGACGTAGTCTTTACTTGGTACCTAAAATGACTATTCATAAGCGACAATACTTGAAATCCCTACTGTTTGTGGGGGCAAAAAATCACGGAGATATCGATATACAGTGGTAGAAAAACACAATTCCTTGTCCTCCTTTTTCGAAAGTCGGTTAAAAAAGTAGCCTATATTACGCCCGATAGTCCCGTCAAAATCGGTCCAGCCGTTCCCGAGATTAGCGGCAATAAACAAACAATTAGATAGAAAAAAAATTACAAATTGTGTTCTTGTTATAAGTATGTAGGCACACGCTGAGGCGCATCACCAGGCATCAGAAGTGAAACGGAACTAAACTAAACTAACAGCCTTAGGACCATGACCGAGCATTATTCATTGAGATTATCTCACGATAATGAAGACACACCTCTTACCGAGCGTCTAATAAAAGGAATCACAAACTAACATGGAACCTAACATTACCAGGTTCTAAATAACTAACCGGCTAACTAACCTAGCCTAGTTACGGCCTCCACCATCCCCATAGCCGTCTCATCACACACCATGATAGAAGAACCTAGCCAACGTCTATTCTAACCACTACAAGCCACGAATGGGCGAGAACCCTACAGGGATCTCACAGTAACACAACATGATTAAACATTGGAACGAACTCACCAGAAACCAAATCAGGATAACCTCGACAACACTTTCAATCACTCAATCGTCACACTACCATAGTAACCTTAAAACACTCAGTTCACACCAACTGAACACTAATCCAACTCTCTACCGAATCAGAATAACGAACAACCACGACTCACGAATGAAGAATGACGAATGACACGCTGTACCTTTCCTTTTTATGGACCGAACGAGTGGGGAGCGAACAATGATACCAACGTTACAAAACTACCGTCATGAAACGTTACAAGACTACCGTCATGAAACGTTACAAGACTACCGTCACTAGATGGCGCCTCGAACAATAATCACTCTAATCCTACTCGCCTACAAGTAATATTACTTTCGTTCGTATGCACTATGCAGTTAGTAAAAAGCTGTTCTTTAGATATTACAGACACTTCAAATAGATAATATTATAAATTATGAATGAATGAATGAATATGAATGATAATGATAATAAATAATAAATAATAAAAAAATATATATATCTATATATATAAAAATGAATCCCTATTTCCTTGGTAATCGCATCACGCGTGAACGACTGGACCGATTTCGCTATTTCTTTTTTTGTTGTGTTTGTTATTGTCAGGAGAAGGTTCTTATAAAAGAAAAAATTAAGAAAATTGCGCGAAAAATTAGAAAATTTAAGAAAACTTAACCACCATATTAAATTATTTCTAATGTAACCGCTTTTACAATTCAAACTTTTTGATGTAACCTTATGGCGTTTGACATAACATTGACAGAATGCGTGCTGCCAATTTCGTCAAAGAGGATGTAAAAAAACTTAAGACTTAACGTCTGTCGGGTCCGCTAGTAATAAATAAATGAATAATAAATAATAATAAATAATAAATGAATAATAATAATAAATAAATAAATATAAAACAATAAATTGTTTATCCTATAATCGTAGGGCGTCAAAAATTGCTGGCTGTGACCAAAAAATACTGATTTGAAGGTATAGACAAACTATTATGCGATAGTAGAGAACGCAACGCTATCTTGGTCTTTCCTTAGGCAGCGCCATCTAGTATGCGTTTTGAGAAACATTGGAAATTGAAACTTACGAAAGTGTACTTGTTTTTTACATTTTCAAAGCTCACCTGCTGAACCAATCTAAACGAAATTAGACATGGAGATAGCTTGCATCATGGAGACGGTCATGTCCTAAAAAAACAAAGAGTTTTTTTTTTAATCTGAAAAACTCAAGTAGGTATATACACCATCCCGTTTAAGGTGGTTTGATCCGGTCAGCAAGCACATCAGCGCCAATAGATGGCGTAGATTTTGTAATTAGACTTATTTTATTTTTTTTATGAATGAAAATATGAATATTTTTTATAATAATATGGTTCCCGATTGTAGCGGTATATCTGTAATATATATCCAACTACGTTTCAGATGTATTTTAATTTTCAAAATACTTTCATTTGTACTGATAATCACGCGGTGGTAGGGTAAATTCTGTTGCTATTTGGCGCTGATGTGCTTAGCTGACCGGATCAAACCACCTTAATGGATGCTTAATGGTCTATAGCTATGAGGTATCTGGTTCGATTCCCGATGGGGGTAATTTAGGACGGTCTCTTGTCTGGTCTGCGACTGACCGTGACTAGTTAACACCCTACTGTAAAAATGTGCCGCCAAGTGATTTAAGCGTTCCAGCACGAATGCAGTAAAAGCTGATTATGGGTATGGGTTCAATTTACACTGCCATATCTACCTCCAAGTTAGCCCACTACCATCTTGAACTGCATCGTCACTTAACATCAAGTGAGATCGCTGTCATTGAATAAATTCTTGATTGGCAAACAGTGTTGGCAGATTCCCCACCAGGTAACACACACGACTCGGCGGGAGCCAATGGATACAGGTGCCGTAAGCTCGAGTCCTGTGGAAGTCCATGCAAGAGACCTTTATTCAGCAGTGGACTCTATAGGTTCATAAGAAGAAGTCTTTAAGCATGTTTTTCGCAATAATTGTCAAAAGAAAGCTGTGTGCGAATCTTTCACATAATAATAACACAAAGAAAACATCTCGCAAATCGGCTTATAAATAAGGTCATAAATAGGATCAGTATATTTGTGGAGTTATAGGGATAAGTCCTTGTTGTGACTTGGGTTAAGCTTATGTGTTTATAAGGAAATATGTGCAACATTAACATGTTAATATATTAAGTGATGCATAATTAAGCGGGTGCCACCAACGGGAATGGGTCTGCTTTGTCTTCCCATGTTGACATGTGTTGGATTATACTATGGAAGCACTGTATACATAGCATAGCATTTTTTATCAACGCCATCTAGTGGCTCACCGCTAAATGGGGTTGATAAAAAATGCGCCATCTAGCGGCTCACCGTAGAGGAGTCCCGTGTCAGGTTATTTTCGTTATGAAATTTCTGGATTCGGTCTCCACGCTGGCCCGCGATAAAAGCTATGCAATAGCTTAAAAAAAATCACATCGATCCGTTGTTTCGTTCTAAATCAGGTCGATCAGTTGCTCCGTTACAAATTACTTCAAACCATGCAGCCGGTGATTGAAGGACAAAACAACAAACAAACACACTTTCGCACTAGCAAACAGTATCATAGTTTTTAAGTTCACTTTTAAGTAGGTAAATGATTAGCGTGTTCCTTTGAAGAATAAAAAAAATAAACTTGTCTATTCCTATAACCAAAAGAATCTGGTAACCCTACTGACAGTTAATTTATAGAACGATGCCTCAGTCTTGATCATATAAGTTTTTGTAGTACGCACTTCGGCAGACTGATTTATTTTATCGGGGTTTTCGGTTGTTTTTATGTTTTCGCCGAAAAGTTTCGGATGTCTTTGTTATTTGCTCCGAATCTGGGTCAAGGTGAACATGAAAGTCTAATCTAGAACTTTCTGCAGATTAAGCCCCGCTTTTATTATAGCTAGAGGCTCCCACGGGATTTTTGAAATTCCTCATCCAATTATTATTTATCCTTACTAATATTATAAATGCGAAAGTGTGTTTGTTTCTTGGTTTGTCCTTCAATCACGCCGCAACAGAGCAACGGATTGACGTGATTTTTTGCACGGGTATCGTTGAGGATCTATAGAGTGGTATAGGCTATTTATCCCGCAAAAAACAAAGAACTCCCGTGGGATTTTAAAAACCTAACTCCCTGCGAAAGAAGTCGCGTGCATCAGCTAGTTGGCTTATAATTATCATTATTTAAATGCTTGTCTGACAAAAAATAAAAATTAAGAAAATAATTATAAATGTTTATTTATTATATTATATTATTTAATTCATTCTCCAAAATAATGGTAAAGTCAGCGCAAGGTCAGCGTAGATTGAGTGTACAAATACCTAGCGTAGGTACGTGGTGGCAATTTTTAACGAAAAATTTAAAATATAATATCATGCGTAAATAAAATTAACTCTTATTGTAATCTAATTGTTTCAAAAAAAAAGATACCTACCAGCTGAATTGAGAAACTTCTCCTTTTTGGCAGTCGGTTGAAAAGCGCCATCTAGTGCAAAAGGTAGAAAGTTTGCCGCAGTGCAACATAAATTGTCATGGAAGTTGAAAACGGGTTCACGAAACATTTTAAATTAATACTTGGAAGTCTCAATAGATGGCGCTACACATAGTACCCGCGAAAGTTAATCATTTAAAATCTAATCCCTTAGTTACAGAAAGAAATTCTTTTTTTTTTGAGAAGTAAGGAGACCTTTAGGTCATGACTTTTATTTTGTGTTAAACAATAGAAAGTCATCCAGACTTTAGGTATTTATAGAAGTCAAGACTGAAGTTTTATCTGATTTTGAGCTCAGTACCTAAAAACGAAAGATGCAAGTAAGTACTTGGGATAAATTGATAGTTACTGTAATATACCATGGAAATTTTACATAATATATTATGTACTTATCGAAAGTTTTAACTTCAAAAACATAAGACTTACGAAGAAAATGTGCAGAATAATAAAAAAAAATCTTGTGCCCTGTGCTCGTCTTAATTGGTTTGGTATGCATAGTATTAAAAATTACAATAAATAAAATAAAAGGTTTTTTTTTTTTTTTTTTTTTTTTTAAATATATAGACTAACGCTTGGCCGCAATCACACCTGATGGTAAGTGAGGATGCGGCCTAAGATGGAACGCGCTTGCCTAGAAGATGCCTATTCACTCTTGATTTGAAGGTACTCAAATTATAGTTAGAGGGAAAAACGGAAGCCGGAAGGGCATTCCAAATCCTAGCGGTGCGTAACAGGAACGAAGAAGCAAATCGCTTAGTGCGCGTTCTTGGGATTTCAACAACGTAGGGGTGCAGATCTTTTCTGTGCCTTGCGTTACGATGGTAAAATGGTGACGGCGGAACCAAGTTGAAAAGTTCCTGAGCACACTCTCCGAAATATATTCTGTAGAATACCGACAGACAGGCAACTTTTCGCCGATGCTCCAAGCTTTGAAGTCTGGAGTTGACCAGCGCTTCGTCACCAATGAGTCTTCTGGCGCGACGATCCACTGAATCCAATGCAGCAAGCTGGTACTTGGCAGAGCCATCCCACAAATGGCTGCAGTACTCCATGCACGATCGAACTTGAGCTTGGTACAAGGTAAGAAGCTGTTCCGGCGTGAAGTACCGCTTGACCTTGTTGAGGATGCCAAGTTTCTTTGCAGCATTTTTTGCCTTGGATTCAATGCATCGTCCGAAGTTAAGATTGGATGATATGTTAATGCCTAGAAGCTCAATACTGTCGGCAATCGGTACAGATACATTCCGGAAAGTCGGAGTCATTGGGAATGGACTCCGTTTGGCGGAAAATAGGCACGATTGCGTTTTGGAAGCATTAAATTTGACAAGATTAGCGTCACCCCAATCGGACACCCTACTCAAGGTCAAATTAATGCTTCCAACTAGAGCCTCTCTACGCTCAAGAGTCTCAGCTCCACTAGCACGAGGACTGGACAAGTATCTCTCCGTAACGGTGCTGTCATCTGCATACCCAAAGATACCGGGTTGCAGGAGGTCGTTAATGTGCAGCAGGAATAGCGTTGCGGAGAGAACTGATCCCTGAGGGACACCGGCGTTAGTCGCCATAAGATCAGATGAGGAGCCATCTAAGACTACTCGAAATGATCGCCCACTCAGGAAGTCTGATGTCCAGTCGCAAAAAGTGCTGGGTAATCCATAAGCTGGAAGCTTGCTTAAAAGGCTGTCATGCCATACCCGGTCAAAAGCCTTCGAGACATCGAGCGAGACTGCGAGTGCCTCCCCGTGCCTGTCGATGGCTTCGCCCCAGAAGTGTGTGGCATACACTAACAGATCACCTGTGGACCGGTTTCGGCGAAAACCATACTGTTGGTCAGACAGGAGATCATTATTCTCGAGGTATGCCAGGAGCCTATCGTTTAATACACGCTCCATACATTTACAAAGTATGGAGGTGATCGCGATGGGTCTGTAATTGGCCGGGTCGGCACGACTTCCCTTTTTTGGTACTGGTTGTACAGGTTTAGAAAAAAAATTATATAAAAACCGAGTGTTAAGATGAGAATTTTAAGAAAGCATGAAATCTCTCAAAAACCGAAATCTTTTCAGAAAACAGAAAATAAAAACGAATTAAGAAAAATATAAATACTTTATAATTCCTTGCCATCCGGCGTATCGTTCAGTAACTTCATTAATATGTATCTCTGATCCATTTCAACAGAAACAAAGGAATTTCTAAACGAAAATTTATTCCACTTTTTTCCCCGTCTCGATTTTAACGAACACCCCATTATGAATAAACTTGAATAGAATATATTACCACGAAAAGGTTAGAATTATTTTGCTATAATCCGCCAACAGAAAAAATCTGTATAGTCAAACATGCAGTTACAAGCTAAGCACCGCTTACCTTCCCAACCAAGCAAGAAAGCAAAGTTCCCAAGCAAGCAATGCCACCACCATTCACATGCACCACCACACAAGACTTTTATACTTACTCGACGCACGTTTCGCCCCGACACCGGAGCATCCTCAGGAGATATCGACTTTACAATATGCGCGGTATTACAATTACAAGAATATATTACAATTTAATAAATGTATTTTTTATTTTAGGTCTTAAAAATACAATATAATATGCGTTTATGATTACACCACAATGCTGTATACGAGTAACGTCGTTGTTTTAAAACCTCTTAGTCTCTTAAAGAATTAATAATTAATTAATTAAAAAGATTTACTGACTGCACAAATTCTTATATCTTTATATTTCAGCAACTTGTATGTATTTACTAGCGGACCCGACAGACGTTGTCCTGTCTTAAGTTTTTTTACATCCTCTTTGACGAAATTGGCAGCACGCATTCTGTCAATGTTATGTCAAACGCCATAAGGTTACATCAAAAAAGTTTGAATTGTAAAAGCGGTTACATTAGAAATAATTTAATATGGTGGTTAATATTTCTTAAATTTTCTAATTTTCCGCGCAATTTTCTTAATTTTTTCTTTCATAAGAACCTTCTCCTAACAATAACAAACACAATAAAAAAAGAATTAGCGAAATCGGTCCAGCCGTTCACGCGTGATGCGCTTACCAACACATTAAGCGATTCATTTTTATACATAAGATTACCCCCTTGGGGGGAGAATTTAAAAAAAATGTAAAATACGTAATTCTTTATTTTTAATCAAGAGCCAAAATATCAAGTGTAAGGTTACGTTGTTATTTGTAAAATTAAAATATAATTTAAGGGTATTTGATGTAAACAAGACTGCACTGTAGTCATCGATTCCGTAAAATTCAATAAATAGTTGCTAATATGGGTATTTTTAAAAAATGGAACGGGGGCGGTACGCTCGGGGACTTGCATAGGGAAAAAAAAAGAAAAAAAGCGAAAAAAAAAGAAAAAAAACAAAAGGTGGTGATGGCGGATGAAATAAACGGGAGTGTAATTGTGAAGCTGGTGTTTTTATTTCCTGATTGAGAATTGTGTTTTTACATCTCAGAAGTGGCATACCTACGTAAGTGAACGCATCCCGTTTGTTGAATTTAATATTAGTTAGATTTTCAATAAAGCGAACTGGGTTAACTTCAAAAGTTTAACATGTGTTTTTAAAGAACATTTTATTATGTAATTCATATATTCATTTGGTGTTTGGGGTAGATACTAAAAAGTATGTCAGATAAAGTAGGGAAAAGATCTAATTAGTGGGTTGATACTGAATTATTATATTGGCTGTTGTCTGTGAACTACAGGCATTATAAGAGGTAGGTCAGATGATGATTACGCAATATACCTACCTAACCAAAATTTCCGAGTTCTTAGGAGTATGGTGATGTATGATTTAATATTTTCACCTTTGCTTTGTGGTTAAAGAAAAGAAGGTAGTTAAAAGAATGTTTACACGTAATTCTTTTTATCCTTTCGTTATTATTTAATGATCATGATTATTTATATCTTATACATATTTTAAAAATAAAATATAAATAGGTTATTTTTTTAGTTCAGATAAACTTTAACGAACTATTATTACAAATACATAACTATTTCTAAATTAAAAGCATTAACAATAATTATTTCTAAAATTAAAACTAATTTAAACCTAAAACCTCATCGATATCACCGCAGCGCGGCATAGTACCCAAGATGCTGGCAGCATTGCCCCTTTGATTGAATACATAAATTATATATAACTTAAATCATATTTTTCTTTACGAGGTCCTGAATATGAATGAGGAGAACGAAAATCGCTGCTTAGAGACACCGTCTCGCAGCCGTAAGCGAAGTCGGGCTGAAGCGGGCCACAGCCGGTCACCCTCCCGCAGTCGTAGTCGTTTTGAGCGGAGCCGGGAGCTCGATACAGATCGGGATCGTATCCAGAGGTTGGAGCGGGAGCTACGACGAGAACGGAAAATTTTACGGCGACGTGAGAGAAGCTCGAGGCGGACATCAACCGAGAGGGGGCGTGCAGCTACACGGCAGCCGAGTGTTGGAGAGTCGGAGAGGCGGCGTGCAGCTACACGGCAGCCGAGTGTTGGAGAGTCGGAGAGGCGGCGTGCAGCTACACGGCAGCCGAGTGTTGGAGAGTCGGAGAGGCGGCGTGCAGCTACACGGCAGCCGAGTATTGGAGAGTCGGAGAGGCGGCGTGCAGCTACACGGCAGCCGAGTGTTGGAGAGTCGGAGAGGCGGCGTGCAGCTACACGGCAGCCGAGTGTTGGAGAGTCGGAGAGGCGGCGTGCAGCTACACGGCAGCCGAGTGTTGGCGAGTCGGAGAGGCGGCGTGCAGCTACACGGCAGTCGAGTGTTGGAGAGTCGGAGAGGCGCAGGGACGATGATGAGCGACGAAGAGGAATCGACCATAGTTCTTCTACATCACACATCAGGTCACGTAGTCTATCTTTTTCTTCCAATGATGTTTTAAAATTAATACAGTCCATAAAACACGGCCTTCAATCTCAACCATTACCGCAAACTACGCAGACTAATAAAAATATAGACAATAAGAATATTCTTCCAAATTTTGATCCTTCTGTCAAAAATCAGCGAATAGATATCTGGCTTAAGAAGGTTAATGAATGCGCCGCGGTTTATGGTTGGGACGATAAGACTACCATTCATTTTTCACTACAAAAGCTTCAAGGATTGGCTAAGACGTGGTTTGAGAGTTTAGATTCGATTTTATATACATGGCAAGAGTGGCAAGATAAGTTAAAAAACGCGTTTCCTTATGAACAAAACTATGGCCAATGCTTGGAGGACATGTTAAAGCGTAAAAGCAGATTTAATGAACCCATAGAAACATATTATTATGAAAAATTAGCATTGATAAATTTATGTGATATTTCTGGAAAACGCGCTGTCGATTGCATTATCCATGGGATTAGTGATAAGACTATGAAGACTAGCGCCTTAGCATTGCGTTGTTCTCATCCAGAACAACTTTTACAGTTTTTAATGAGCAATAGGGACACGATGAGTATTCAACAACTTTTTCACTTGAAAAATAGGAATTATGCGGGCACTACTAGTAACAGCAGTTCCGCAGCAAACCCTAGAAGGAACACAAGTCAAGGCGTTTACTGTTTTAACTGCAGGGAACTAGGGCATCTATATTTCAATTGCTCAAAACCATTAATTAAGTGCAGTAAATGTAACAGGATAGGGCATAAATCCGACAATTGTTTTAGTAAACAAGGGGACGTTACTACCAATCCGAATACGGTTCATAAAACGATGTGTATATCTAGCTCCAACCCAAATGCAAAGTTTACTAAACAGGTGTATATTAATGGCAAAGTTTTTGAATCATTTGTAGATTTTGGAAGCGAGATAACGCTAATAAAAGAATCCATAGCTCTGAAAATAGGAAACGGTCATGACAACATACCCACAGTTATGAAGGGTTTTGGTAACGAATTAGTACAATCGCCTGGGAGCATAGCTCTCGATCTAGAGATTGATGGGGTTAGTGCTAGGGTACAATGTAAAGTGGTGGACGATCAGTTATTGGATAAGTCATTACTAATCGGCCAATCTTATACTGAACAGACACATATTCTAGTGTACAAGGACTCAAATAGCCTGCAGTTTATAAATGTAGGTTCCGAACTACCACAGGCAGATTTATTTTTAGAACATGATCGAATCTTTAAGGGTAAAATAATTGGCGATATCCAGCTATTCGGAACCGCGAGTATTAAGGTCTGTACTAGTTCAATATATGATGGTGACGTGTTAGTGACGAGTAAAATTGTGGGTAAACCAAACAATCAATACTTAGTTTATGGAGGCGTTTACCCAGTTAAACGTGGGTTGATGTACGTTACTATTACGCCAGGTGTTGTACCGTGTTTACTACAAGAGAATGCTATCATTTGTCGAGTTGAAGAGGTTAAGGTTGTGAGTAGACTAACCAAAATAGCCCCGGAAATAATGTCCAATGGAGGACCTAGGGATCTAGATGACCAAACTATTGATGAGAATCAAATTCAAATCGGTCAAAAAGTGCTCGAAGAAGATAAACGCAGGTTAATTGATCTGTTATATCGATACAAGCATTGTTTTGCGTCGAATTTATCTGAGTTAGGCTGTAGTGACGTTACTGAAATGAGTATTGAACTAAGTAGTCAGAAACCCGTAGTTTATCGACCATATAGACTTTCACACTCGGAGAGAGAGAAGGTGCGGTGTATGGTAAACGAAATGTTGGAGGCCGGGATAATTAGAGAGTCCACGTCAGACTACGCCAGCCCCATAATTCTAGTGCGCAAGAAAGATGGTAACACTAGGATGTGTATCGACTACAGAATGCTTAACTCTGTGACTCTAAAGGAAAGATATCCTATGCCAATTATAGAGGACGAGATTGCCAGGCTATCGGGTCAAGCGTGGTTTATCACTTTAGATCTCATGTCTGGTTATTACCAAGTCCCAATTGCCGAGAATAACAAACGATACACTGCATTTGTCACCCCAGATGGTCAATATGAATTTAATCGTATGCCATTTGGGTTGGCAAATGCGCCTGCTGTATTTCAACGTATGATGAACAGCGTTCTTGGCTCAGCGCGTTATGATAAGGCTACCGTTTATATTGATGACGTGTTAATATATGGGGAAACCTCGAATCAATGCTTGGAAAGATTGGAGCATATAATGAAATTGATTGAAAGCGCTAATTTAACACTTAATCTGTCCAAGTGCAGTTTTCTGCAAAACAAGATCAACTATCTTGGGTACGAAGTAAGCGCTGCAGGTGTCAAGCCGGGTGCAGTAAAAATACAGAGTGTTATGAATTTTCCACGTCCAGAAAATGTTCATGGTGTACGACAATTCCTGGGATTAGTAAGTTTTTTCAGGAGGTTTGTCAAGGGCTTTGCGTTCATTGCGCAACCCCTGAACAAACTGCTGAAAAAGAATGTTGCCTGGGAATGGTCAGAAGCACAAGAAGAAGCTTTTTCAGCCCTAAAAAGAAGTCTCGTAGATAGACCGGTTTTGGCTATCTATAATCCGAATGCAGAACTAGAGCTCCATACGGATGCTAGCAAGATAGGAGTAGGTGGTATCTTATTACAACGCGTTGAAGGAAGTGACAGTTTTCAACCCGTAGCATACTACAGCAGACAAACTTCTCCTGAAGAAAAGATGTTTCACTCATATGAACTTGAAACGTTGGCTGTTATATGTTCACTGAAGAAATTCAGGGTATATTTACTGGGAAAAACATTTAAAATAGTGACTGATTGTAGTGCGTTGCGTTCTACGTTCCTAAAAAGAGATTTGATCCCGCGTATCGCACGCTGGTGGCTATTGTTACAGGAATTTGATTGTAGCATTGAATATAGGTCAGGCACCAAAATGGCCCATGTCGACGCATTATCCCGTAATCCTGTTCCGACAGATAGCAATCAGGCAGATGAACAAATACCAACGGTACTGACGATTAGTGACGAAGATTGGCTATTGACACTTCAATTAGGAGACGCAGAATTAGGTAGAATTCGAGATATCCTTTCTAATAACATAAATGAAAAAGAACTCCAATATATCAAAGACAGTTTTTTTATACGTGACAACAAACTTTTCAGATATATAGATGATGAGAAGAAGGAGGCGCGTTGGGTGGTGCCAAAAGGCGCTCGTTGGCAATTATGCAGAATGAATCATGATGAAATGGGGCATTTAGGTTATGAAAAAACTTTAGAGAGAATTAAGCGAAATTACTGGTTTTCAAAAATGACTCGTTTCGTGAGAAAATATGTAGGGGCGTGCATTGAATGCGCTTACGCAAAAAAAAGTGCAAATACACGAGAGGGACTGTTACATCCTATCGCAAAAACTGACATTCCATTTCACACCCTGCACATTGATCACGTCGGTCCTTTCGTAAAATCTAAGCGTGGACACACACATATTTTGGTGGTAGTAGATTCTTTCACAAAATTCATATTTATCAAGTCTGTAAGAAATACGAAAGCTCAGAACGTTATAAACGTGTTAGAGGAGATATTTTACACTTTTCGCAACCCTGATAGGATAATTAGTGACCGTGGCAGCTCTTTTACGTCACATTTATTCAAAAAATTTTGTCTTAACAAAGGCATCAAACATATTTTGAATGCTGTAGCCAGCCCACGTGCAAATGGCCAAGTAGAACGGTATAACCGCACTATTCTGAACTCATTAACAGCGCAGAACTTGAAGGATAACGAAAAGGAATGGGATAAAAAACTGGGTGCAATTCAATGGGGATTGAATAATACGATACAAAAGACTATTGGCCGAACACCTTCGGAAGTAATGTTCGGCATGAAAATGAATAGTGAATTAAACCCGGCTCTGAACGAAATTACGATATTACCTAGTGAAACACCTGATCTCATTTCAATTCGTAACGAAGTTAAGGACACGATAGACAAGGAACAAGAAAAACAAAAACAATATTACGATAGGAATAGAAAACCCGCGCGGATATATAAAAAGGGGGAACTGGTAAAAATATTGAAGTCTGTTTTCAACAATGAAGGCAAAAGTACAAAACTTATGCCTAATTATGAGGGCCCTTTTAGAATCACGAAAGTATTGGGAAATGATCGTTATAGGGTAGCTCCAATTCCCGGATTTGAGGGAACAAAGAATAAACGCAAAACTACTGTTGCTGCTGATCGAGTACAGCCGTGGATACATATGGCGTCACTCGAGCTAGATGATGAATCTGATTCCCGAGATGATGCAACCGACAGTGAATGATGTTTTTCCTTGATTTAAATCATTTTCTTTGGTAAAACCTAATTATTAATATATAAATGTAATAAATATAGTATTATAATATAACAGAAAAAATGATGATTTACTTGTAAAGATGATATTATAATAATTATATGTTAGAAGCATAAATAACTTATTGATTTCTTTTTATTAGTATATAATGAAATTATTGATATGCTTAATGTATTTATTAAACATAAATAAGAGTAATTTGAATTGTTAATGCTATAGTGTGATTCTATCTTTGCAGGTCAGGAGCGAGAATTGATTGGTTCGCACCTTGACCACAAGAATTGTGACATGTAGAGCAATAAGTCCTTGAGAATTGATTGGTTCAAGGCAGTATCATTAAAGAGAATAGAGACTACAACTAAGAATTGATTGGTTTAGTTGTAGTATTATTCAAATAACTAGGTAGTACAACCAAGGATTGATTGGTGGTTGTAATATAGGGAAGTTCTTGAGAATTGATTGGTTGTGGTAATAAAGTAAGCGAAAGTAAGCGCTGCAACTGAAAATTGAATAGCTAAATTATTGTAATATTCATTTTTGAGATTATTATAGTGGTTCAATATTGTAAAATAAATTTTGTTAAATTGTACTGTTATTGATTTACGCGACAATGTAGTCCGATTGTAGAGTGTAGTTAATTTAAAATAAGGGATATGTACTTTTGGATTTAATAGTTGGTTGAAGTATTAGTGGATGTGGTTTTACATTTCGTTTTATACAAAACGTACATCTAAGGCCGAATGTAAGGTTATCACTTGATTCGTGTATGGGGGCATACACGGTGTCAGGACGGTCGAATGTAAGGTTACGTTGTTATTTGTAAAATTAAAATATAATTTTAAGGGTATTTGATGTAAACAAGACTGCACTGTAGTCATCGATTCCGTAAAATTCAATAAATAGTTGCTAATATGGGTATTTTTAAAAATGGAACGGGGGCGGTACGCTCGGGGACTTGCATAGGGAAAAAAAAAGAAAAAAAGCGAAAACAAAGAAAAAAAACAAAAGGTGGTGATGGCGGATGAAATAAACGGGAGTGTAATTGTGAAGCTGGTGTTTTTATTTCCTGATTGAGAATTGTGTTTTTACACAAGTTTCATAAACGTAACTTGAAAAATAACTTGAAGAACGAAGGACTATTATACAAACATTCAACCCCTATTTAACCCCTTAGGGGGTAGAATTTTTAAAAACTGTGAAACACGTACTTTTTTGTTTTCAATTTAAAGCCTAAATACCAAATTTCATGAGTATAACTCGAAAAATGACGGAGTTTCATGCAAACTTTAACCCCCCTTTTTACCCCCTTGGGGGGCGAATTTCGAAAAATCCTTTCTTAGTGCTCGCCTACGTCATAAAAGGAACCTACTGTCAAAATTTCAAGTTTCTAACTTCAGTGGTTTAGGCTGTGCGTTGATCGTCAGTCAGTCAGTCAGTCAGTCAGTCAGTCAGTCAGTCAGTCAGTCAGTCAGTCAGTCAGTCAGGACAAGCCTTTTTATATAATTATAGATTATTTATAAATTTTCTAAAAAAATATTATCCTTTTTTTCAGAAAGTTTTTTTTAATGATAATGATAGAAGCTTTTGTCGTAATAGGAGATATTAAATTTTCAACGACCATAAAGTCCTTTAAGTTTTATGTAAAAAATGTATATAATTGCTACAAAGTCGTTTTTTGATGATTTCAGGCCAATGGATGCCGGTAGCACAAGAGCGTGTTGTGTGGCGATCATTTCAGGACTATCGGTTGTGATAATGATGATGACCCCTACTACTAAACATAATCTATCTGTATAGTCATATTTTGTTATATGTGTTAATCGTTAAGATTTTCCTATATTTTATACAGTAACTTAGTATGCTTAGTTTGCGATAGCGAGTTTAGCATAATGTTAAGCTCGCTGCATACATAACGTGCACGGGACGGGACGGGACGTGGACGGGACGGGACGTGGAGTTTTGGAAATATCGTTTCATAGAAAATGTATACGACTGTGCATACGTCACGGAGCACGGACGGGACGGGAACGTGCCACGCGCGGAACGGGAAAAATATCGTCGGCGCAATTAAAGCCAATTCTTCAAATGAAAAATCCATCTTTCCTTGTTCACATCACTAGCACGTTAGTTCTGAGTTATTGCCACGTTGCGTATGCATTAAAAATCCCCGTCCGTGTTTACTAACCACGTTCGGCCCCGTCCCGTCCACGTCCCGTCCCGTCCCGTGCACGTTACGTATGCAGCGGCCTTTAGTTTCCTACACAGGTTGTGCCGGGCTTTGTTCGTAGCAGCTACACCGCTACGATCTACGGCGCTACACCGCTACGAGCTACGGCGCTACGACGTAGCTCTATCAAGTGCACATCCGTTAGGGGTTTTTCACACTATGCGTTTATGACTACGACTGCGCAATCTTGTGGTCGCAATATTGGGTCCTAATAGCATAGTCTATTATTATCTATAGGGCTATACGCTATCTCAGTGGCTATCATTTTGTTGACTAGAACTGTCAAATCCGCATTTTGTGTGAAGAAAAATGCAAGTTTGACAGTCCATCTATCCATTATTGGCAATTATCCATTGTTTTCCATAGTCGCTGGAAATATCATAAATCGTACAGATTTTGATGAAACTTCACAAAGTGATAGTTTATTCATCAGAATAGCACGTAGGCAAATTAAGAAACGGGAATTAAAACAATTAAAACACGTTAATATTGGGTTATTCAAGGGGCGCACCAATAAGTTCCTGAAATGCCGGCAACGCATCGGCGGTGCCTCTGGTACTACAAGTGTTTATGGGCGGCGGTAATCACTTTACATCAAGTGACCCGCCAGCTCGTTTGCCCGCTATTCATATAAAAAAAAGACGTGTGGCAATCGGGGACTGCCGCGGTAAAGCTATTGCATAGCATTTTTTATCAACGCCATCTAGCGGTGAGAGGAGTCCCGTGTCAGGTTATTTTCATTACGGAATTTCTGGATTCGGTCTCCACGCTCAAGGCCCGCGATAGAAGCTATGCAATAGCTTAAAAAAAAACGTTAATCCACGCGGGCATCATTTAGCATGAAGTTTAGTTGCAACGAGTCGTACGAGTGCAGTCGAGGTGCAGTATTAGTCAAGTTCCGCATAGCCAATATTCTTTTTTTTAAGTTTAAGGTGCCATAAAGCAAACGTGAATCTAGGTTAAACGCCACCTTAAAGTAATCAACGCAAATTCCGTTACACTAAAGTTCTGTAATGTATTCAAAAGATACATTATCAAATTGACGACTATTTCCTCTATACAAAGCGGGGTTGTTCGGTGTTACACACAAGTTGTGTTTTTTTTTACTGATGACAGCACAAGTGAACACGGCCATTGACTGCGATCTCGCCTGATGGTAAGTGACAATGCAGCTAAATAGCTTATGTCACTCTCCAGGTTCTTATCTATACCCATGCAAAAAATCACATCGATTTGTAGCTCTATTGCTGTGATTTATATGATATTCTCTGTGATTGAAGGACAAACCAACCAACCAACAACAAACACACTTACTCATTTTTTTACTATTACATTCAAGCCTCAATAGCCCAACGGTTAAGGGTATGGACTGAAAATTGAAAGGTCGCAGGTTCGATCCCCACCCGTTGCACTATTGTCGTACTCACTCCTAATACAAGCTTTCTGCTTATTTGGAGTGGAGAGGAGATTATAAGTCAAGTTTATCTTAGTTAATATTCTTTTAAAAAAAAAAATTCTTAGAATAGTAAAAATTATTCAAAACATGTCCAATTAAAAAAATAAAATCACACATTCACTTTAATCATATTTCATTCATTCTTTTCAATATTTTTTTAAATTTTTTCGCTTTTTTTAGTTTTTTGAATTTTTTGTCTTTCTTTTTTGTGATTTTAGTAAGGATAAGAATTTAAGTAAGGATTAGTAAGGAGACAGCGGTGTCTCGCTCAGCGGGCGACGAAGAGATTTGCGGAAATTCCAGGTCTTCTCATTAGACAGCCAGTGTTGGCAAACCCTCATTAAGTCGACCGACGACAGTCGCAGGGAATCGCTGGATAAACGCGGCCCAAGACCATGCTCTGTGGAGGTCTTACGAATAATTAACACGGTACGAAAACCTAAGCAACAACAAAGCAAATATGAATTTAGGACTCTTAACAATATATAGCCAGATGTAGCCAGATTTTTTTTCAGCCTATAAGGGAAAAATGGTTAAATAGGCAAAAAAATACGGGATTTCAGTTTTTTTACCCGGGACAAATAAAAAACAAAATTAATTAGTGTCATTTTTTAGTTTTTTTGATATTTTTTCGAGGATCGAGTCAGTTTTAACATATTTTTATTCGTTTTAACATATCTGTAAAAATCAATATAATTCAATTCAATTCAATTCAATTTATTTGCATAAAACATGTGAGATACAGGTGTTACAATTATAATCGTAATTATTAAAAACGGTCAAAAAAAATCTCGTTCGTTTTACGAACGTTGCGTGTATGAATATAAAGATTTCATAATAAAAAACGAAGTACGGTTCAAATACGGGACATAGTCAGTCCCGCCGGGACATTTTAAACTATGCCTAAAATACGGGATGTCCCGGGAAATACGGGACGTCTGGCAACGCTAAATATATCATACAATTAGATACCTAACCGTTATAAGCCCGTTATTACTTCTACGAGTATATGTGCAACTTCGATAACGTAGCAAATATCGGAAAATAAAGGAAATAAAACAATTTTTCAGATGAAAACTTCTGTCGATTACTGTTTGTGCAACCTTTCTTGGAATTCCATAGAAATATACATGAATTTAAACGTTAAAGTATACTAAATAGAGACTATATTTGCGTGATAGCGTTTACACCACCCTTTTCCCGCGCTACAACCTGAAAATCTAAGCGAACCTGCCCGAGTAAGAGAGACAATGCTATGCTATTGAACAAGGATGCATTTACAGCTATCTCGCTCTGACATGTAGCTGTGTCCCTGTCTCTCTTTTTTTTCAACTCAGCCTTTCATAGTACTCGCGCGGTTCCCGACGTTAACACGTCTTCTGCCCATACAAATATTGCCACCCAAATCGGTGGCAAAGTTACAAGTACTTTAAAAAGTTAAAGTGGATTTATTCAGGAAATATTTGAAGATCGTCGAAGAGAGGTTCTTCCCGGGTGAGCGATTTTTTTTTAATTTTGTAGGCAAAGGTCCACGATTGTAGAGCCTAATTTTAAAGTTAAATCCGCGAGGCTTTATGCATTTGATAACGATATTATGAATGAAACATTTGTTATTTAAATGAGTATTATGATTGCTTGGAGTGAAAATGTTTTATTTCAGTTATATTATTGTGTTGAATCGAATGTGGTCGAAATGGGAACACGAGGTAATTTCATTGTACTACAGCCTCCATTCCTGAATTTCCCGTAGGTACTTGTTTTTACATTAAAATTTGAGAAATTAGAATTTCCCTGTCTAAATACGTACGTTTTTCTATTCGATTACTGCGATCTCACCTGATGGTAAGTGACAATATCTAGTTTAAGGCTGAAATCTAAAGACCGCACTGTAGCTCTACTCAGACTCAAGATAGTGATAAAACGAGACAGATTTATGTCAGAGCATATTTGTGTCTCGTTTTAACCTCTATCTTGAGTCTGAGTTAAGTCAGAGCACGCTCTATAGATCTCAGCATTAGATGGTAGTGTATAATTCTTTGGAAGAGGTAGGTATGACACTAGTATTTTTGACGACCTCCCTGGCGCAGTGGTGAGCGCTGTGGTCTTATAACTGGGAGGTCTCGGGTTCGATTCCCGGCGGGGACAATTTAGGAATTTATAATTTCTAAATTGTCTCTGGTCTGGTCTTGTGGGAGGCTTTGGCCGTGGCTAGTTACCACCCTACCGTCAAAGACGTGCCGCCAAGCGATTTAGCGTTCCGGCACGATGGCGTGTAGAAACCGATAAAGGGTATGGGTTGAATTTACACTGCTATACCCCTTCCAAGTTAGCCCGCTACCATCTTAGACTGCATCGTCATTTACCATCAGGTGAGATCGCAGTCAAGGGCTATCTTGTCATCGAATAATACAATAAAATAAAAAAAAGTATGACAGTATATTAAACCTATACCCCTTAATCAGTTTCTACGCGCTTCGTACCGTAACGCTATATCGCTTGGTGGGCCACGTTTTTGACGGTAGGGCAGCAACCAAAACTTATAGCTTGGTTTAATATTGATTTTATTGCTCCAAAATACGCTAAATACTTCGGTTATTTGAATTTTTGGGTTAAAAGTAATTTGAAGTAGGTATTTTAAAAATTCAGTGTTGTAAAAAACCCGGACTCTTGCCTGAAGCTCAAATTTTTAAAATTTTAACCATCCTTACTAATACATAAATGCGAACGCGTGTTTGTTTGTTGGTTTGTCCTTCAATAAAGCAACAGAGCTACGGGTTGACGCGATTTTTTGTATGTGTATAGTTGAGGACCTGGAGAGTGACATAGGCTACTTTTTATCCCGGAAAATCAAAGATTTCCCGCGGGATTTTAAAAACTAAATCCACGCGGACGAAGTCACGGGCATCAGCTAGTAGTGAATATATTTAACATTCGCTAAGCTTCGAAAGGGATTGAATTAATAGGTGCTTAGCTTCTCAACAGATTCTGCTGACAAGGGCCGGCAAGAAACTCAGCAGTTGCTCTTTTCAAAAGAAAAAATGTTATAATATATATGTAGCTTTATAAACACAATAGCAAATTTTGAAAAGAAAGAAACATTTACGTATTTAATAAATTGTGCCAATTATAACTACACTACAATAGTAGGTTTTAAACTTATTACTAGCTCTTGCCCACGGCTTCGCTCACGTTATGTTCGATTTTTTAAACCCTTAGGGGTTGAATTTTCAAAAATCCTTTTTTACTGGACGCCTACGTCATAATAACTATCTGTATACCAAACAACCCGATCCATCCATTGGTTTGAGCTGTGCGTTAATAGGTCAGTCAGTCAGTCAGTAAGAGGGTAAAATAGGGGGTTGAAAAATTTATTTTATTTTATTTTATTAGGTTTACTTACAAACACTTACACTAATACATTAATGAACATACTAAGGACTAACTACATACTAGCTGAGTGTAGTGATTATTTAAAAGTAGACACAACATAAACATAAAGTGACGTAAGTTGATCTAAATATATAAAAATCAAAGATGACTGACTGATTGACTAACTGACTGACTGATCTATCAACGCATAGCTCTAACCACTGGACAGATCGGGCTGAAATTTGGCGTCCAGACAGCTATTATGACGAAGGCATCCGCTAAGAAAGGATTTTTCAAAATTCAACCCCGAAGGAGGTAAAATAGGTGTTTGAAAAGTCGAACATGACGTGAGCGAAGCCGCGAGTGAAAGCTAGTATAAAATAAAGGCGATAGAAATCGTGACAAAGCAGAGCTTAGGGGACCTGGGGGTAATTAGGTTAGAAGTAATTGACTGGGGTTGTTTATATTTACCTGCGACTAGAAAGGGCAGTCTATTCTCGATGCACGCGTCAAGTGCTGTTGTTTTAATGCGATCTTATATAGTAGAGGTCACAGGCTGAAGTAAAATGATGAAAAATAACCGGTCAATATAACTTGAGTTCCCTCGATTTCTCCGGGATCCCATCATCGGATTCTGACCTGGTGACAGTGGGACCACCTGGGAAGTGTTCCCTTTCAAACACAAATAGAATTTTCCAAATCGGTCCAAGCGTATGTAATGGGGTCCAAGTAATGGGGCAACATACATTAAAAAATAAAAAACAAGATTCCGACAAAGAACCTCCTCCTTTTTTGGAAGTCTGTTAAAAAAGTATGTCTAGACGCAGAATGTACAATTTGCAAAATATACATTTTTGAAATTGAATAATTGATTGAGAAACCAACAAACAAACACTACCTATTTCGCATTCACAATATTAATAGAAAAATATTTTATTTATTTATTTTATTGAAAAACTATAGCAAGGCTCGAAGTATCTCCATTATTTCCTTATTCGTTTCTTTTTCTTTCATTATAGTTACCCGTACAGTTTAATCACTTAACCTAATGTAATTATTGTTAGTTCTGGTATTTGTGCTGTTTTTGTATATTTGATAAGTATTCCATTTCATAATTTTCATCCCCTATCCCGGACAAACCTTATTGTTTATCAGGATAAAAAGTCTCTAAAAGAAAATCGTGTTAGTTAGAGTCACGTGGGGTATCTGTACGCAGTTTTTGGTAAATCTCTTATAAAATGAAACAGTTTTATAATTTATAACAAATCAGCCGTTATTCTCTTTAATTAGACATCCCTTTACAATATCGAAACATAAAATTTAAACTCTTTTGATAATTGTAATAGTTATTGGATGTTTTAATCAACTCGGGAAATGCGGACACTTACCCACACTAAAGGGAAAGTATCCGCAAGCTTTCGGATAAGTGTACGAACGTAGGGTAAGTGTACGCTCTCAATGTATTATGCATAGATCACATTTAAATTCCCCTATTTTATAGCTTGTGCATGCCTTGTATCACCAAGACTTACATATATTGCACTATATCTAGTCTTGGGTGGAGGGAATGCTCATTCCTCCCTTGGCACAAAGGACAGTAAAACCTGAATTTTCATTTACTTTTTTGTAGTCTTATTCTTCTTGTTATATGTTAATGGGCTTATAATATAAGTCTTTGAAACAACAGTACTTAATGGATTATGGGGCATGTTTGAAATGTAAACAAGACCGAAGGGAAAAGAACTGCGTTCTTGAAAATTCAGGAAGTTCATCTACTAAGTTTTGGAAGGGCCAATGCACTGACAAAAACTTAGTAGATCCTAATGGTTCAATTTCAAGCTGTAAGGTTTGTAACCAATAACTTCTTCAAAAGGATTTACTTTGATCAGGCAAGTGCACGCGTGCGGACACTTTCCCGCGTATACTTTCCCCATTTACGAAAAGAAATTTATATTTGTCAAAAATGTAAGTTTAGGTTGACTTAGATGAAATCACTGAATTATCATAAAATATTTATTAATTTTCCCTATTGACAAATACCGTATAGTTGTAGTTAGTTCAGCCGTGTCCTTACACCACGCTCATGTATTTAAATAAAAATAATAAGAAATCGACGCAAAAATTAAATGACTTTATAACTTTCCAGCACGCCACACGACAGGTGCATGACGCGACCCCCTCACTTGCCTCTCAATTACGAACTAAATTCACTATATTGCGATCAACCTATGACAACGAGTCTCGTGCAAACTTCACTGCGTATACTTACTCGCCGCGTACGGTTACCCCACGTTACTCTACACTATTTATAACTCAAGAACGGCTGAACCGATTTGGCTGAAAATTGGTGGGGAGGTAGCTTAGAACCAGGAGACGGACATAGGATACTTTTTACCCCCTTCCCGTGACACGGGATAAAAAGTATCCTATCCTAAAATGACCGGAAATGTCCGTATCGGGCTATATGGCATACAAATAGCTATTTTGACGAAGGCATCCGCTGAGAAGAGATTTTTGAAAATTCAACTTTTTAGGGGGTAAAATAGGGGGTTGTAGAATCGAATTTAACGTGAGCGAAGCCGCGGGCAAAAGCTAGTATCTTATATATTGACCCGGAGTATTAGCTACAACTATACTAAACATTTAAATCCGTTCAGTAGTTTTAGCGTGATGTGTGCACAGATAGACAGACCGACATACAAAAAATTCAAAAAAATATTTGTTTTGGGCTCAGTATCGATAACAAAGCATCCTCCGATTAAAATTTTCAAAATATATTTAATGTCCCGTTACAGTTTTATTATAAGAACTAGCTTTTGCTCGCGGCTTTGCTCACGTTAAGTTTGATTTTTCGAACCCCTATTTTACCCCCTTAGGGGTTGAATTTTCAAAAATCCTTCCTTAGTGCGCCTACGTCATAAAAGGAACCAACTGTAAAAATTTCAAGTTTCTAACTTCAGTAGTTTAGGCTGTGCGTTGATATCTCAGTCAGTCAGTTAGTCAGGACTTTAAATTTTATATATATAGATAGATAGATAGATAATAATAATCGGCTTCACGCAACGTCGTATGTTTTGAATAAGAAGCATTACAAGAAGGCATTAAATAGAATATAAACCGTACTCGTAAATGTTCCAACTTCTAGTTCTAAATAATGGGGAAGCCACAATGGAATCCGCTTAGAGTTTCGAAAGTTATAAGTGAATACGTAAACACGCAGATACTTAGGTGTTACACTTGCTACTTATTACTACAGTTTGCTACTTATTTGTTTTATTCCTAGAGATAACATTCTAAATCGTTTTTTTTTAATTCGATGACAAGATAGCCCTTGCGGGCTAACTTGGAAGGGGTATAGCAGTGTAAATACAACCCATACCCCTAATCGGTTTCTACACGCCGTCGTGCCGGAACGCTAAATCGCTTGGCGGCACGTCTTTGACGGTAGGGTGGTAACTAGCCACGGCCAAAGCCTCCCACCAGACCAGACCAGAGACAATTTAGAAATTATAAATTCCTAAATTGCCCCCGCCGGGAATCGAACCCGAGACCTCCCAGTTATAAGACCACAGCGCTCACCACTGCGCCAGGGAGGTCGTCGACTAGAAGAGAAACTTGCTAATTTTCAGGAGAGCATATAAAAAGTTGCCATTAAGCTTCGTGACTTATTACAATATCGTTTCTGTATTACACTTTAAATCAACCGCAATCTTCTTTCTTCTTTATCAACTGATAGACGTCCACTGCTGGACAAACGTGGACTCTTGCATGGTCTTCCACAGGCCTCGTTCTTGCACCGCCAGAATTCAGTGGCTCCTTGCGACTCGTTTGATGTCATCAGTCCACACAGTGGGGGGTTTACACTGCGCTTCCCGGTGTGGATTCTCCACTCCAGCATCTTGGGACCCCATCGACCATCAGCTCTTCGAACAATGTGCCCCGCACATTTCCACTCCAGTTTCGCGATTCGCTGAGCTATGTCGGTGACATAATAATTGTGATTTATACGAGTACACGGTATTCCCACTAAATTACAATATGGTTATTCAAGGGGCGGACCAACAAATTTCTAAAAAGCCGGCAACGCATTAGTGGTGCCTCTGGTACTACAAATGGGCGGCGGTAATCACTTAACATCAGGGGACCCGCCTGGTAGTTTGTTCGCTAAAAATATTAAAAAAACACACTACGATAATTGTTTTAGTTGAAATAACTTATCACAATTGTCATTATACGAATCAAGTCTAAAATATTTAGCTTATGTCGGTAACCGTAGTTCTCCTACGGATCTCCTTATTTCTGATTTGTTCACGCAGAGATACTCTAAGTATTTTCTCCATCGCCCGTTGAGTAAACCTGAGCCTTCTTATGAGGACCATAGTTAGCGACCATGTTTCTGATCCATAAGTCATTACTGGCAACTCGCACTGTTCGAAGAATTTAACTTTAAACGCAATCAGTCTTTGGTAATTGGTTCATCCGGCATAAATTATTTGGAGGGGAGAGAGGAATATTGGTCAAGTTCAGTTCCCTCAAATATGGTTGAGCGAAGCAATGGCTGGATCATGCGTCGAGCTCGTGAACGGGTGCCACCAACGGGAATGGGCCCATGTTGACATGTGTTGGATTATATGTATTGCATTTTTGAAGCTTCACTGTGGAAGCACTGTATACATAGCTTAGTTTGGTTACTTATTGTAAAATTATTTTATTTTTTGAAAAGAGCAACTGCTGAGTTTCTTGCCGGTTCTTCTCAGCGGAATCTGCATTCCAAACCGGTGGTAGATTTATGACGTGTCATAAGAGCTACAAAGTAGCCTACATGAAATAAATAAATTTTGAATTTGAATTCAGGCTATGGCTAATATTCTTCAAAAAAAAAGAAGAGTTTTCCGTACCTATGAATACTAAACACTGCTGAAAATATTCTTTTCCAATATCGTTATACTTGAACCGTATAATGTAATGTGGTATATAAATAAAGTGTTTCTATTTCTTATTCTATGTGAAAGCTTATTCCTTTCTTCGGATTCTGAATAGAAAGCCTTTAAGGCTCGCTTCTTTGCACGTATGGGTTTAGAAATTGAATTCACTTCTCTAATATTGTAGTCCTTTTCAGAATATGATTTATGAAATGCGTAGAAATTTCAAAATATTGTTACTATAATAAACTATTATATTATACTAGCTTTAACTCGCGGCTTCGCTCACGTTAGGTTCGATTTTTTAAACTCCTATTTTACCTCCTTCGGGGTTGAATTTTGAAAAATCCTTTCTTAGCGGATGCCTACGTCATCATAGCTACCTGTATGCCAAATTTCAGCTCGATCGGTCCAGTGGTTAGAGCTGTGCGTTGATAGATCAGTCAGTCAGTCAGTCAGTCACCTTTGCCTTTTATATATTTAGATAAACTAGCTTTTTCCCGCGACTTTGTTCGCGTGGATTTAATTTTTAAAAACCCCGTAAGAAGTTTTCCGAATTAAAAAGTAACCTATGTCACTCCCCAGGTGCTCAGCTATACTAATGCAAAATCACGTCGATCTGTTGCTCCGTTACTGCATGATAGAAGGACAAACCAACAAAAAAACACATATTGGCATTAACAGTAATACCTATTAGTAATTAGGAATAGCAAGGATTTACGATCTGTTGACGTAAACTTCAAAAGTTTCAATAGCGTCATTAAATGTACCATAAACCAGTTCATACGAGTAAATGTAATATGCTTTTACTAGTATATAAAGTTGTTAACGATCGTTCAACTCGTTAAGAATCAGTTTGCATATTCAGCAAAATTCATATATTCATATTCATGAACTATGTCCTTGGGGTCGCATTTTTGCTTTGCATCCACCGACCACCATATTGGATTTCGTATGACGTCAAATATCCTACAATTGAGATGTTTTGTATAGGTGTAGAATATTGATTTTATTCATATAAAATGTGGCCTATATCACCCGAACCATTATAACAAATCGATTAACATATCATTAATTTTCATCGGCTCTAATTAAGGCGCTACAGTGGAACATAATATTATGTGAAGTTGTAAAATAGAAATTTGAAAAAAAGAGACGTGTGGCACTCGGGGACTGCCGCGGTAAAGCTATTGCATAGCATTTTTTATCAACGCCATCTAGCGGTGAGAGGAGTCCGTGTTCCCGTCGAGCCTTAGGTTTTTTCGTTACGGAATTTCTGGATTCGGTCTCCACGCTCAAGGCCCGCGATAGAAGCTATGCAATAGCTTAAAACTATTATTTTAGGTATTTTATATTCCACATGTATAGGATACTCGTATAAGTTGTATAAGACATTTTTTTATCTTTCAAGTAACACATAAAACATCGCAAA
Organism: Hipparchia semele; assembly: GCA_933228805.2. NCBI lineage: Eukaryota > Metazoa > Arthropoda > Insecta > Lepidoptera > Nymphalidae > Hipparchia > Hipparchia semele. The sequence continues at coordinate 4,590,509 of OW121733.1, read as the reverse complement.
AACCCTTATATATTATGACCCCTTAAATTCAAATAAAAACAGTTATGTTGATTTATTTCCTACTTACTTTTCAATTTATAAAGTCCATCATTCATATTTGAAGTAAAATTGAATTCAAAACATTAAAAGCCTCAATAGCCCAACGGTTAAAGGTGCGGACTGAAAACTGTAAGGTCGCAGGTTCGAATCCCACCCGTTGCACTATTGTCGTACCCACTCCTAGCACAAGCTTTCCGCTTATTTGGAGGGGATAGGAGGATGTTAGTCAACTTCAGGTTGGCTAATATTCTTTTTAGAAAAAAAAAAAAAAAAACGAATTTTACTCAATGTAAAAAATAAAAATCTTTTAAAACTCCGTTACCTGTGGTACCTTGCACATTTTATTGAATGATAAAGTTTCGTTCAAGTAACTTTGATAGAAACTTAATGGAGGGGGAAATTAGTTCAGCCAGTGGTTCAACTTAACATACTCTGCATTAACTAGACATGGAAGTTGTGAGAGTAGTTTAGATTTAAGTTGATCTTGGTTATCCGTACTTCCTTACTAATATTATAAATGCGGAAGTGTATTTGTATGTTGGTTTGGAGGTGATTTTTTGCATGGATATAGTTGGGGACCGGGAGAGTGACATAGGCTACTTTTTGTCCCGGAAAATCAAAGAGTTCCTGCGCGATTTTAAAAACTAAATCCTCGCAGACGAAGTCGTGGGCATCAGCTAATAACTTATAAATCATCATCATCATCATCGTCATTTCATCCCACTATGTGTATGTGTGTGTGTGTGCGTGTGTATGTTTGTTACCTACTCCTTCACGTCACAACGAATGAACCGATTTGGCTGAAATTTGGAATGGAGATAGCTCATACCCAGGATTAAAACATAGGCTACATTTTATCCCGGAAAATTAACGAGTCCCTACGGGAATTGAAGAACCTTGATCCACGCGGACGAAGTCGTGGGCATCAGCTAGTAACTTATAAATCATCATCGTCATCTCATCCATCATCAGCACAGGGTATGCCATGCCGCGTCTATTCGCAGTGTCAGTTCATTTTCTAGTCGCAGTGACTAGACAATACAGACTAGCGAAACGTGCGTCGAGAGTAGTATAAAAGTCTTGTGTGGTGGTGCATGTGAGAGGTGGCGGCATTGCTTGCTTGGGAACTTGGCTTTTTTGCTTGCTTGGGAAGGCAAGCGGTGCTTAGCTTGTGTTTGACCATACAGATTTTTAAGCTATTGCATAGCTTCTTTAATAAATTAAAAGACTCCTTCGTCAATTATATCACATTTATTGCTTGATTGCACACAGTACACAATAACTTAAGACCCTTTTCACTTCCGCTGCTCGAATTATAATCCCCGAATTAATGGCCGAAATCACCTTTTATCTTCTCATAGCAACACCATTCCCAGTTCACAGTCGTCCACGTGGCAAAAAGTCCTGATTGGTCAAAGATAACGCGCACATTCGCGGTTGTTTTTGTATGGACCAATCAAATACTAGGTGGTGTTGCTACTACAGAAGTTATAAAATTATAGTTCCACAGATAATAAAACTAATACAGAATATAAAACCAGAAATCATGACACTTCTATCTCGGGCCTTGAGCGTGGAAACCGAATCCAGAAATTCCGTAACGAAAATAATCTGACACGGGACTCCTCTACGGTGAGCCGCTAGATGGCGATGATAAAAAATGCTATGCAATAGTTTTACCGCGGCAGTCCCCGAGCGCCACACGTCTTTTTTACTATTGGCGGATTATAGCAAAATAACTCTAACCTTTTCTTGCTAATCATGGACTTACGCAAAGTAACGACTAACGCCTAATTCTATCCAATATTTTTTAGGTCAGTTGTAAACTAGGAGGATTAAGCCCTGGAGTGGCCATAGGCTGCGTACCCCTCTGTAAGTTTTTATTTGACGGGTATGCCCAACGATCATACCCGTTATATAAAACTGTGTGATTCGCGTCACGCGCAAACACAACATTTTTTTCCTCCGAGGTTGTAAAGGATGTAAGTTGTCTTGTAGTGGGGCAATGTAAGCCGTGCAGTGTCAATCCGCTATCGCACTGCAGAGGCGGGTCTCCACGTTGCGGCATTTCGTGATTTCCGCCCACGGCCACTCGCTCCATGCTACGTTACATTTTACGATGTAAAATGCACCTTATTTTTATTTATCTAAGGATTTCCTAGACTCTTTTGGCTATTTATTACGAAGCTAGAAAACTGAATAGTCGCGAAAAAACGACTATATAAAATACGAGAATAAAACATGCAATGTACTTGCAGTGTACCACGCAGAATTTTTGCAATTTGACGTTTTTTTTTTAATTGGAAGATAAGATTGTTCTTGGATGCGATCTCACCTGATGGTAAGTGACGATGCAGTCTAAAATAGTAGTGGGCTTACCAAGTTGTACCACACAGAATTTTTCCAATTTGACGTTTTTTTTTAATTGGAAGATAAGATAGTTCTTGACTGCGATCTCACCTGATGGTAAGTGACGATGGTAGCGGGCTAATGCTAAATCGCTTGGCGGCTTGTCTTTGACGGCAGGGTGGTAATTAGCCACGGCCAAAGCCTCCTCCTTTGCTGCGTGATTGAAAATCTAACCAAAACACTTTCACTAGCTTTTCCCCGCGGCTTCGCTCACGTTAAATTCAATTTTCCAAACCCCTATTTTACCCCTAAGTACGTCATGATAGCTGTTTGCCAAATAGCCTGATCCGTCTAGTGGTTTGAGATGTGCGTTGATAGATCAGTCAGTCACCTTTGAACCCTCGAGAAATCGAGGGAACTCTTCTATTTTGTAGTGGCGTTTGAAGTCGGTTTTGTAAAAAGAATTTTTTCGTTTATACTTGTAGATATATACACGGTGAAATTTTATTCCCCGTGAACCCTGAAGGAGGTGAATGTGCTCATGAAACTGAACAACTATACCCAAGGAACATAGCTCGAAATATGAAAAAAAAAATTGGACCCTCCATACAAAATTGACGATTAGCTGATTGATTTACTATGGGAGGTCCAAAATTTTTTTTCATATTTCGACCTATGTTCCTTTGGGAAAGTTGTTCAGTTTCATGAGCACATTCACCTCCTTCAGGGTTTACGGGGAATAAAATTTCACCGTGTACATTCAGACTAAGGACAAAACTTTTGGTGTACGTCATTTTACAGATCGTTGTAACAATATTACAAGAGTTTATCTCGAATATCATCGTATTGCCCTCAAGGGGGTCGTAAGCATATCTCCTCAGATATTAAACATAATAGGGGAAATAAAAGTATCTTCATAGTCTGAATGTTAGTATATCTATATTTGAAATCTACCATTTCCTAGGTAGTTTTCAGTTGATAGGCAGCTATTTGAATTTAATTTCTAGTATTTTATGTATGCATCTTTCGGAGTTATGCAATTAAATTGATGTTTTAGTCTAACTTTAACGGTTAAAGAAATCTTTTTGTTTAAAACTATATTTTACTAGCTTTTGCTCGCGGCTTTGCTCACGTTAAGTTCGATTTTTCAAACCCCTATTTTACCCCCTTAGGGGTTGAATTTTCAAAAATCCTTCCTTAGTGTGCGCCTACGTCATAAAAGGAACCAACTGTAAAAATTTCAAGTTTCTAACTTCAGTAGTTTAGGCTGTGCGTTGATATCTCAGTCAGTCAGTCAGGACTTTGAATTTTATATATATAGATTTACTTATTTATCAAGGCATCGTACGAATCTGCACCGCTACGTGGTCGAAATTCCACGATCCCGCACCAAACGCTTTGCTTCCTCGTTCCTAATACGCACCGCAAAAATTTGGAATGCCCTTCCGGCGTCCGTTTTTCCAACTAACTATAATGGGTGTCTTTAAATCAGGAGTGAATAGGCATCTTCTAGGCAGCGTAGCATCTTAGGCTGCATCTTCGCTTACCATCAGGTGAGATCGCAGTCAAGCGCAAGTTAGAGCACGCTCTATAGATCTCAGCATAAGTCTCAGATATGAAAAATGAAAGTGAAAAAATGAAAAAGTGATTTATTAATAAAAAGTTACAAATACATTAAACCGTCGCTGGGGCATCCTTTTAGGTAAGTATTAAGGTCGTAGCCCATTTACACGACACCGCTCCCACACAACCAAAGTGTGAGCATTCAAATATGGACTTAATATCGTGCTCTGGAGGTGCACTTTACAGTAACAAAACAATAACCAGAGTGTGTGTGTGTGAAAGTAGGACTAAATTTTTCAGTTGATTACTAGTAAAGCCTCAATCTCTTCATAATTTAATTTTGTGAGCCACTCAATTAGAGACTTTTTAAGTTTGTGGGTATTCAATGAATATATTTTTAACGAACTGTTAACAAAGATATACTGCGAGAGTCACAGGCTTTCGCTAGTCATAAGGCAATAATATTAAGGTGGTAACAAAATAAGGTCGGGCGAGGCTTAATTGCGTTCGCTTCATGTGCTTCATTAGAGCCTGTCTGTCAAACTTTGGGCTCACATTATGATCATGAACGGCTCGGAAATTAATATTCATGTGGGGTTAAAATTAGTTTTTGCACCTGTAGGTAGTCGCTATCTATATATATAAAAGTCCTGACTGACTGACTGACTGAGATATCAACGCACAGCCTAAACTACTGAAGTTAGAAGCTTGAAATTTTTACTGTTGGTTCCTTTTATGACGTAGACTAAGAAAGGATTATTGTAAATTCCACCCCTAAGGGGTTTAAATAGGGGATGGAAGTTTATATGAAACTCCGTCATTTTTCAAGCTGTTTCCATCAAAGTTGGTATTTGAGCTTTCAGTTAAAAATAAAGAAGTACGTGTGTCACAGTTTTTGAAAATTCCACCCCAAAATCTAATTCCACGCGGACGAAGTCGCGGGGGCAAAAGCTAGTCATCAATATATGCTATCCTCAATAGTTTCAATAGAATAGAATAGAAATATTTTTTATTCAAATAAACTTTTACAGGCGCTTTTGAATCGTCAATGAATCTACCGCTGGTTCGGAATGCCTTTCCTGCCGAGAAGAGCCAGCAATAAACTCGGCGGTTGCTCTTTTCAAAAAAATTTTTTACAATATGTAATGAAACTATACTATGTATTGTATACAGTGCTTCCACGATGAAGTTTCCTAAGTCCAATACAGTACAAATACAAATAAATACAATCCAATGCATGTTAAGACGAGTAGACAGAAAGCAGACCCATTCCCGTTGGTGGCACCCGTTCACGAGCATGACGCATGATCCAGCCGTTGCTTCGCTCAACCATATTTGAGGGAACGTAACATCCTCAATATATATATTATTATATAACAATAGCCTCAAGGTTAAAGGTGCGGACTGAAAACTGAATGGTCGCACTTTCGAATCCCACCAGCTGCACTATTGTCGTAGCCACTCCAAGCACAAGCTTTAAGCTTATTTGGAGGGGATAGGAGGATATTAGTCAACTTCAGCTTGGCTAATATTCTTTATTAAAAAAACATATTTATAACTAGCTTTTAGCCCGCGACTCGAAGAGGAAATGCGGTCGCAAAGACTTGAAGATTAGGTGAATAAATGTTTATTTGTTTATTTATTTTATTTTAAAGCTCACGGGCCCTCGTGAATTGTAAGAACTATACAAGGATTTTTCAACAGATGTGCAACGCGTATTCCGTTAATTAATCACGGAAGGTAAATGATGAATGGTAACAGTAATAAGTAAGAACACCCGTTGATGTGCGACTGCCCAAAAAGGGAGTACTCGTATGGTTTCTTTTTTGAGTTCATATACCTGTCTATGTGAGTTTCATTATTCCACTTTATTCCACTACAAGAAGTTCTCAACAGCACCCCGTATTCCGTAATTATCACGGAAGGTAATTGATGAATTGTAACAGTAATTAGTAAGAACACCCGTTGATGTGCGTCGCGAGACCGGGCATTAATCTCGCTGTCAGCACGTGGATTGTGCTGCAAATCGCTCTTGATTTGTAACGGAATCATTATCCACTAGGGAATTATCGCTCAGATGTGACACTTGTTTTTTCGAAATCCTCGAAATTAATTAATTTATTGGATGGATGGATGTTTGTTATTCCTTCTATAGGATGTTGAACTCACTATAAATAAAACCTATCATCGCGCCTGTTAGGGCGAAAATATGCCAGAGATGCCTCACTGCGATACCTCGCGGTCGCGGTTTAGCTCGCTACCTCGATGCCACCTCCATGTAAAACAAATGTATGCAAACAGACGAGCGCGAACATGCCGAAGGATACCTCACTGCGATACATCGCGGTTCACATCGATGTTTCTCGGCATGTTCGCGCTCGTCTGTTTGCATACATTTGTTTTAAATGGAGGTGGCATCGAGGTAGCGAGCTAAACCGCGACCGCGAGGTATCGCAGTGAGGCATCCTTGGCTTGTTCCCACCCGAACACTTGTATTGAATCAGATCACAATTACTATACTATTATTTATTTATTTATTTATTTTTAAGCTATTGCATAGCTTCTATCGCGGGCCTTGAGCGTGGAAACCGAATCCAGAAATTTCGTAACGAAAATAACCTGACACGGGACTCCTCTCACCGCTAGATGGCGTTGATAAAAATGCTATGCAATAGCTTTACCGCGGCAGTCCCCGAGTGCCACACGTCTTTTTTGATTTATTTATTTATTTATTATTGAAAGGAACGTTTGAGCAGGCGCTGCAGGACGTCTGGCGTGGACAGAGGCGTAAGCCATATTCTAAACACCACCAGCACGGTTGGTAGATAATAGAACAATGATCTGTAGCGCATGTCCAAGCTTACAATTTCCTAAATTAACATTCGAAATTCAAAACATCAATTCCAAATTTAAACGCCTTCGATCATGGGAGACATAACCAGCCAACCAGCAGTAAGAACTTTGTGGAGACGGCAGACTCCACACTTCATGCTACAGCGAATGAACCGATTTGGCTGAAATTTGGAAAGGAGATAGCTCATGCTCAGGATTAACCCTCGCGTGGATTGAGGTTGATACACACACACACGCATTCGTACAAACTTTTGCCTTTTGCCTTTATAATATTAGTGTGATAGAGCTTAGCTGTAACGTAGTATAGCTCTTGGTCGACATCCCGCTATAGGGTTGCCAGATTTTTTTTCAGCCTATAAGGGACAAATGGTTAAATGGGCAAAAAAAGACGGGATTTCAGTTTTTTACCCGGGACAAATAAAAACAAAATTATTTAGTGTAAATATTTTTTTTTAATATTTTTCCGAGGATCAGGAGTCAGTTTTCATTTTTTTTTTTCATTTTAACATATCTGTAAAAATCAAAACAATTATAATCTTAATTAATAATTAAAAACGGTCTTCAACTTGCTTTTTTATGAACGTTACGTGTGTGAATAGTTACTTGGATCGATTTCATAATGAATACGGTTCAAATACGGGACAGAGTCAGTCCCGCCGGGATATTTTAAACTATGCCTAAAATACGGGACGTCCCGGGAAATACGGGACGTCTGGCAACGCTATCCCGCCTCTAAAAGAGGCTTACAATATGAAATTCAAAAATTTCAAGCCATGTAGCTGTATTGAACTGAATGACTCCGGTCGCTGCGCTTGGCAGCTTGACAAAACCATCCGTTCGCTGGTAGTTGGTACATCCGCTATAAATTGCTCGAACCTATTTTTTCTTCCAAAATTTAATGTAAATATTTTCACTATTTCTTTATTGCTTTATTTTTTTAACGATAATTACGATAGGTATAATACCTGTATTCATTTTTTTTATATGAATAGCGGGCAAACGAGCTGGCGGATCACCTGATGTAAAGTGATTACCGCCGCTCATGAACACTTGTAGTACCAGAGGCACCACCAATGCGTTGCCGGCTTTTCATGTACTTATTGGTTCGCCCCTTGAATAACCCCATATTGTAATTAAGTGGGAGCACTGTCGAAATGAGATAATTCCACGATTTGGCTTCGTAAAATATAGCTTCGTTCTCACTATATAATTCGAGTTAAACTGTCGTCTAATGGATGGGATGGATTAGTTCGTGAAAGTAGAAACGAACTAATTTGCTTTGTAAAATATTTATTTCATAGTTATATGTTTGTTAATCCTACTTATACTCGTATAATATTATAAATGTGAAAGTGTGGATGTTTGGATGTTTTTGTTACTCAATCACACTGCAACGACTGATCCGATTTGGCTGAATTTTGGCACAAAGATAGATTATAGACTGGAATAGCACATAGGCTACTTTTTATCCCGGAAATTAAGAGAGTTCCCGCGGGAACCCAAAAAACCCTCAACCCACGCGAACGAAGTCGCGGGCATCAACTAGTGAACTAATAATATGGATACCTTGACTTTCATTCTTTTTCAAATAGGTGACATATAACAGTGTTCTTTAAAAAGTCTTTAAATGATAAATTGTAGTAATTCTGTTAATCCTGTTAATCCTATCCTATCCTATTAATTATATTAATATTATAAATGCGAAAGTTTGTATGTTTGTTACTCAATCACGTCGCAACGACTGAACCGATTTGGCTGAAATTTGGCACAGAGATAGATTACAGTCTGGAATAGGACATAGGCTACTTTTTATCCCGGGAAAAAAGAGAGTTCCCGAGGGGAATCAAGAAATCTTAATCCACGCGAACGAAGTCGCGAGCATTAATATAAATATAAATTAAATAAGCTGAGAAATAAGAAATAAAAAATCCTGTAGTGATTTCTCAACCATGCTTCAAGGAAGTCTGAAAGGCGTTTGTGTGAATGGGCGTGACGTTCTTTGATAAAATTCCACAGTCAGCCTGTAAACAAGTTCAAGAAAACTATTAAAATTAAAAGTTTGCTCATAAAAAGCATATTAAAAAAAACATAGATTGACTCCAAGTTTCTGGCTGGTTCTTCGTGATCAGAACATGGTGGTTGATTTTCTTAACGATTTGAAATTAACTTGTAAAATTTTAGCTGCATAAACAATAAATTCAAAGAATTACTTTTCTATTCTATTTTACACTAACTAAAGACTACTGGGAAATTTTCATCAGAAACTGTATGGCCATGTTTTCGTGGTGTAATTTGTTTTAGTTTGTAGTGCTAGGAGTACTTAGGTAACTACGACCAAAAATAAATGGATTTGAACCGCCGACCTTTTGGTTTTCAGTCCGCACGCTAACCACTGCACTATTGGGGCTGCTTGGATAGTATTTTGAAATTGTCGATCGAACCTTTGAACTTACATACATGAAACGTGATCACCCCACGCGTATCGAAACCTATTCAAAGTGCACCAATCGGTATTTAGGAGCTAATTTAATAGCAACTGGAGTATTTTCCACTTTGAACTTTAACGTGAACGTAATAGAGTCGATAATCGCTTAGAGATTGGTGTTTGAGCATAGTAGTCGAAATTGACTGAGCCGATTTAGGTGGGAATTAGAGGCGATTATTATACAACGCTCGTGTAACGTCGTGTCTAATCCTATTAAAGAGTTTGGTGCGGTTTATGTCGACGCGGAAGTTTGTTATTGCTATATGTCAGGAAGATAATTCCATTAATGTCTGTGACGTCATCGTGGAGAAGAAAATATTGGCGAAAATATATTATTATAGCAGAGGATCCCAACTAAGGTCGACCTTCACTCATCTGCTTACCAGATGAAAATTATATTTATATCAAACTAGCGACCCGCCCCGGCTTCGCACGGGTGCAATGCTGATAAGAAATATACTACAGAATGTCTTTATATCCAACTTTGTCTATCCCTATCCTGGCCGAGGCGAGCCTCAAAATCTACAGATGATTCTCTGGCTCTCTAAAAATAAAGGATAAAAAATGGTTATTGTGGGTTATCCCTAAGAGATAGACATATACCATTGCAGACTTTTTTGTAGACCTTTTTAAGGCGTACAATACTGTAGTACATTATTTTGATCTATCTCGTAGGGTTCAGCCAGTGTTTGCAATGTAAGCGCAAAAAAATGTGTTTATTTACGACATCACACTCTATCTATTAAAAAAACCACATCAAAATCCGTTGCGTAGTTTTAAAGATCTAAGCATAGAAGAGATAAGTGAAAGCACTGAAAGAATATAGGCGCAAGGCAGTTTTATGAACACCCATAAACCTTTCCCTAATCGGTTTTGACGTCGCTCCGGATCACCAAATGAAGGCTTCGTCAGCAGTGTTAGCAAATTGACCCGTGGTAATTTAGATAAAAATTTTCAGACTACCCGATCAATAATAATAATTAATCGCGTGACCTTTTTTCATCACTACCCTTCTGAAGGAATTTCTGCCACTATGATTATACCATTTTGCTATGTATGACTAGCCAACTGTACTGGATATTTTTAACCCAAAACGGAAAAAGAGGGGTGTTTGACGTGTTTATCTGTGTCTGTGTATCTGTGTATCTGTGTATGTGCTTGTCTGTGTACCTATCTGTGTGTCCGTCTGTTCTCTAGTAGCTCCTTACTTGAGGTGCTGATCCATAACTAGAATAGGTAAATTAGACGAATATATAATCAGTAGATTAATGAGGCAATTCAGATAACTCATAAAGGTAGTAGAATCAAATCAAAACGTTAAATTTACGCTAAAATTGAGGGTAGATATTAGTCACGAAAATAGAGAATTGTAATAAACAAGTGCCAAAGGTAAGTACGAAGGTGCTTCATTTGGAGATAATTAATTTAAGACGGATTAAGGAGATCAATAACGAATTTGATACTCCTTTATTCCTGTCACTCTTAGCTTTGTGGATTAAACTAGAGCTTTTGATTGTGTCAGCTGAAACCGTTTATACAAGGTCCTATGAAAACAGAACGTGCCTGGGCGTCTTATTACTCTGTTTTAATTAAAAAAGCGTCCGTAAACTGTAAATAGTACTTTACCTCTCCGATAAGTTTAAATATAGTGTTTGCCGAGGGTGGCCTTTAGGGCCCCATTACTTTTTACATCTATATTTATTGAGGAATCAACAAAAGTGCCCGGATAAAGCTCCTAGGTTGTGAATTGAATGAATCGATCAATGTTGACCGTATTCAGCAAAGCTTGAGGCAATTTATCGATAGCCAATTTGACTTGCCCGGTGCTGAGCGCTATGCTCTTATAAGTAGGTCTCGGGTTCAATTCCCGGCAGGGGTAATTCATCATCATCATCATTACTATTATCATGAGCAATCCATCAACGTCTCTCTACTGAGCGCAGGTATCTCCGAAAAGTTAGTTAGCGTGCCCGGGATTGAACCTGCGATCCGCCGAATATGAGTCTGCAGTCCTAACCACTAGGCTATCACTGCTTATATGCGGGGGTAGTTTAAGAAATTTTCTGAATTGTCTCTGATCTGATGTGTGGCAGGCTTTAATTACCACCCTAATCTACCAAAACTACCTAGAGAATTTGAATAAAAATTATTCTGTTCTATTCCCAAACTACCCCCGCCGGGAATCGAACCTGAGACCTCCCAGTTATAGAACATCAGCGCTCACCACTGCGCCAGCGAGGTCGTCATAAACTACGGACTGGTGATTTCAAAAGTTCGTACTGTTATACTCATATTTCTTATCACATTCATACCCGATCCATCTTACCTAAATTCCTAAACCTACGGATACCATTTTATTCTTTCACAGGGAATACTTTTCTAATACAATCTCAATTCAACGCGCTACCTTCGTGATATATGAGTTGGCTTACTCAATTTTTCTTCATCCGGAACGCTACGCACGATGTGCCGGATAATCAGAATGCATGTGGGTTACCCGGATAATCCATTTTGAAAGGCTATTTTATTATACTAGCTAATTCCCGCTACTTAGCGTGGAATTACGTATTATAAATCTCTTCTCTGTTTTTTTTGCCTATGTCACTCACTCCAAGTCTTCACCTGTCTCTCTCTCTGCGGCATATTCCCCATTGCTGAAGGTTGTAACGCCATTCACCAAGGACTCTTTTGTGAATGATGTCGCGCCTTGTGACTCGGTTTTCTTCAGCTACATCTATGTGAAATATCACTTCTATTCGTTGTATTAGGTATTGAAGGACAAATCAACATAATATAAAGAATAATAGGATATAGTAAGGCTGTCTATTACTAACTTTTCACATCCAATAATATATCCGATCGATCACAAACCGACTGATACCATTTTATTCTTACAGAGGGAATGCTTTCCTAATACAATCTCAATTCAACGTGTTACCTTCGTGATATACGAGTTGGCTTACTCAATTTTTCTTTATCCGGAACGCTACGCACGATGTGCCGGATAATCAGAATGCGTGTAGCTTAGCCGGATAATCCAATTTGCAAGGCTATTATATTATACTTACGGGCTGTGTTCGCCTTTATTACCTTTCACGTAAAACAAATGATTCTACGACATACTTTAATTAATTTAATACAGCTATAGCTATAGCTTTTGCCCCGCGACGTCGTCCGCGTGGAATTACTTTTTGGTTTGAAATCTTCAGAAAATGTGAAACGTGTATTTCTTCACTTTTAATTGAAATTCCAAATACCAAGTTTCATGGATTTAACTTTAAAGATGAATAAGACGTGCCGCCAAGCGATTTACTAAGGTAGTTTTCATATTTCGACCTATGTTCCTTGGGGAAAGTTGTTCAGTTTCGTGAGCACATTCACCCCCTTCAGGGTTGACAAACCCTTTTGTTACACGTTGTAAAGAATATCAGCTAAGCTGAATTTGACTCATATTCTCCTCTTTCCTCCAAAGAAGCGAAAAGCTTGTGCTAGGAGTGAGTACGACAACAGTGCAACGGGTGAGGCTCGAACCTGCGAGTTGCAACCTTCGAGCATTCAGCACCTTTAACCGTCGGGCTATTGAAGCAACTTGTCATTTATTTATTTACTAGCTTTTGCCCCCGCGACTTCGTCCGCGTGGAATTAGATTTTGGGGTGGAATTTTCAAAAACTGTAACACACGTACTTCTTTATTTTTAACTGAAAGCTCAAATACCAACTTTGATGGAAACAGCTTGAAAAACGACGGAGTTTCATATAAACTTCCATCCCCTATTTAAACCCCTTAGGGGTGGAATTTCCAATAATCCTTTCTTAGTGTGCGCCTACGTCATGAAAGGTACCAACTGTAAAAATTTCAAGTTTCTAACTTCAGTAGTTTAGGCTGTGCGTTGATATCTCAGTCAGTCAGTCAGTCAGTCAGTCAGTCAGTCAGGACTTTGAATTTTATATATAGATTTTACGAAAAATCAACAGCGAATTAGAACAATATTAAACTTAAGAGATAGTGACAATTGTATGGTCATAAGTGGTTGGATCAAATTAGGTCTAAAAATAGACACGAACAGCAGACATTTCACTCATAATAGTAGGACTACAGTGCTAGACGCTCCGACGCCAAAGATTTGCGAACGTGAATTTCTTACGATCACGTCGGAGGCTTCTCGGGAAACGTGCCAAATTTCCGCTATGAAAACTCGTTCGGGCCGTCGACAAGCGTTATACAATTTGTCCGTATTTTAAGCCTGTATTTAATTTTGGCCGTTGCTGTATAATTTTTCATCCCCATAAAAGTTTTATGAGCATATAGGGGTCATTAGCAGTGAAATATTTGTGCGGAGGGATCCGGGAATCCACTGCATTATTACCCCTATAAAACTCCTACCATTGGTCATGACCCTCAATGACGGAGGGAGCAATGAGCGATACAATTCAGTGAAAGAGACCAGTAAAATATAGGGTCATAACTCTCTGGTATATAAAGCTTTTATTAGGTTATAACTTGTTTTTTTTTTCGAGGACTTCCTGCTGAGTGGTGAGCTCTGTGGTCTCATAACTGGGAGATTTCGGGTTGGATTCCCGGCGGGGCAATTTGGGAATTTATGATTTCTGAATTGCCTCTGGTCTGGTCTGGTTTAGTGGGAGTTACCACCCTACCATCAAAGACGTGCCGCATCGCATTTATAATGCTAACAGGATGTATGTTCCCCCAATTACTCGAAGACGCCCGGAGAAAAAGAGGAGGTTCTCAATTCGTTAGAAAATTCTTTTTTGTTTGAAAGGGTATAATTTCCCAGGTGGTCCTGTTGTCATCAGGTCAGGATTTGATGATGGGATCCTGGAGAAATCGACAGAACTCTTCAAATATAGGCACAATTGATATATTTTGTAGTGGCGTTTGGAGTCGGTTTTGTAAAAAGAATTTTTACGTTTATAACATTTTAATAAGGAGATTTGACTTAGAGTGTCGTTATTAAAGAAAATACTTAGATCCGTTAATAGATTTTTTCGCTAAGCTTTCACTAATTTTAGGCAGTCTATTCTGAGGTACGTCATTATCTAAAACTTTTACAACATTTAGTAACAACAGTATCAGTTTCACGCTTAATTCAAGGAAAGTTTTCCCTTTGTTTGGTCTCAATAATGAACAGACAGAACTTCGGAGTCGACGTTATTTGAGGAGCAAGATTAAAGAGACAGGGATGATATCGCAATATTAAGTTTCAGAGTTAATTCTAATGTAATTATTGTTCACTGTCCCCTTTTAAAACTTATTCCAAACTTAGACACAAGGATAAGAAATCTACTACAAGTATGTTAATGGAAAATCATACACGCTTATATTTACACCAAATAACCGGTCAAGTGCGAGTCATACTCGCGCACTGAGGGTTCCGAAACTCTTGACCATTGTATTAATTAGGTACCTACTAGATGACAGCTTAAGTGCGCAGTGTTATTGAAGTTCCTATAGACGCCTTCCGGTCTCATCATCAGACCCTGCATATCATCTAGGACTAGAGTACTTGTCAAGATGAATCAAACAAGCCCAAACTCAATGGGGTTGTGTAGTTTTCTCACAGTTCCCAATCTCCATGTTTCATCCCATTATTTGTCTCTTTGAGTTACTTCCATAATGCAATGTATAACTTGTAAAACTAAGTCTAAGCTGTCTTTAAAGCATTTGAGATAGTCAATCAAAAGATTCTCTATGTTTGACAGAATTTTCTTTGTGACCCTTTTCATGTCTGAACAAGCAAGTAATAATATCATATGTTCTAATAAATGTGGGAATAGCTCAAAGTAAAAACACTAAATATATATTAACTTCTTTTATTTAAACTACTTTTAGCACTCCTTAGCATGACTTGACTCCGTATGCCATCTTGCCAATCTTTTTTATCTCCATATCTTCCCACTCTCTCTATCGCATACATCCATCCCTGTCATACACTTACATTCCGTTTCCCACATTCGGTCATCCTGCAACTATGTCTGTCCCCAGACATACCTTCTCCGTTCATACATCTTTACCATATTCATACTTCCGCGCATACTTCATACCTTCTCAACACTAACACACCTTACGTTAAATAATACAGTTTTCATACATACTTAACAGTAATACATCTTAAGTTAACCAATATAGAATGACATCTTATGTATAAGGAATCTAAACACTAGTAAGTATACATGGTCACAAATTATTATAATTAATATTTCTTTTACAAAATAAAATAAAATTTGAATGATCTCGAATTTAAAAAACCATAGGTATACTTAAGTTGGTTTTTTTTTTCCTACCATAAAGCACCATGTAACGGTGGCTTTATTTTATACTACCATCTAGCCTGTGGGCTAATAAGTAATATTACTTAAACTTAAACTTATTATTAATTTCTATATTATCTAATTTACAGTCCAATAACTGTCCTTAGTTTATTCTAACAAGTTCACTATAAGTTCACTTTGAGTTCACTGTGTGTTCTTAAGTTGGTAATAACAAAATCATGTACAAACATATTATCAGTGTAACACATAACCTAGTATATATACAATATACTTGGCGGTGCTGTTGACAAAGCTAACTACATACATCTACTTAACTATATTAATACACAAACATTCATTCAACACAGTCACCTTCATTATTACTTTACAGTACTATTTACCTACTATTACTATCTCTATCGACTATTTGACTCTGGTTTTTTTTCATAATATGGTCAGCTGAGCCATGCGTCTTATACATATTTCCAATTCTTCTTCTTCTTTAAAAAATGTCCATTGCTATGGTTTATTTCTTTTTCCAATTGCTTGGGTATGACCAACGATTGTCCTGGATACTTGCAGAGTACATCTCCATCCACTGAGTAATTATTCTCTCTTTTCTCTATCCTCTATAGTCCGCATACTCCTGGTTATCTCAAAGAACGTTTCACCTTTCTTGCTTCCATCGATCGTCCCATGCTACTTCGCTCATGCCTAGACAACAAGCTCAAAGTTCCTCATAGAAATACTAATTTTTATGGCAAGTCATTCTCAGCATATGCTGTGGAGTTGTGGAACTCCCTGCCGAATAACGTCCGAAGCTCACCATCCTTAAATATTTTTAAAAATCGCCTGAAACAGGTATTAATATCCAGATGCCATGGTAATTAAACTATATATTTATCGCTATTTCGTATAGATATATATGTATATATATATATAGGTATGTATGTATTATTTTATTTTATTTGTTCAAATAGATATTATAGTATTTGTTATGTTATTTGTTATGTAGTGTAAATATGTATATTGCTTAGATAATGTTGCACCATACTACCCTCACACATCATTTCACTCCTATCACCAATGGTTGCCTGGTAGAGATTGCTTTGTAGCAATAAGGCCGCCTTTGCATGCGTAGTTTTAAGTTTTATTTATTTTTGTTTCTTTCTTGTGTGCAATAAAGTTTTTATCTATCTATCTATCTATCTATTCTTGTACTTCGACTGTTCTTTTATCTCCTTACTTGCTCCGATGCTATCTTTCTTTTTAACGAATGTATTGCCTTGCTTCAATAATTTCGGCCGCTGTGCTATGGACACTTCATCTTTTAACAAGCTCTTGAGCTGCTGAGGTGCCGCTTTAACTTGGACTGGATGGTAGTTATCTATGCACTGGTCAACCTCCTGCTTAATTAATGGCTTTCCGACATGTTCCACCAAAGATTCCACTTCACTCTTGATGTTTCCCTTAGCTAACCACCTCTTCGCATCTTTAAATATAGACGTATCCTTCTCTCATTAACACTGTTACATCTTTCAAAAACTCATTTCCTAATTCCTATCGTTATATGAACATTCGAAATATTTTAACAATTCAATTCAAACATTATTTAATAAGACATGACAGTTTTTGACAACTGGGTTATAAGACTGCGTTGACCTCTATTTTTAATCTATGATTAACACTGGATTGTAAATGCCATAGCAGATTCTATTACATATCTACCTATTCTACAAAAAAATGAAGGTAAATTTATTAGGTACGAGACGATGCCAGCGACTTCGGCTGCGTGGATCAAGATTTTTCAATTCCCATGGGAACTCTGTAATTTTTAGGGATAAAATGTTGCCTATGTTTTAATCCTGGGTATTAGCTATCTCCATTCCAAATTTCAGCCAAATCGGTTAATTCATTGTGGCGTGAAGGAGTAATAAGAGTAATAAACATACACACACACATACATATACAAACATTTGGCTTTATAATATGAATTAGTGTGATATGTGATATAGTGTGATGTGAATACAAAATATGACGGCATAAATTAATTAAAGAGATAGGTAATAGATAAAAAATATTTTTCTTAATGTATATGCCATTGCAGATTCTATTACATACCTGGTCTATTCTACAAATCATAGAGTAATTATAGAGGTCAGTCTACAAAAGTTGTGACAGTTCTGTGATGTGACGCATTAAAAAGTTAGGCTTAGAACAAACGATCCGACGCGTCAACCGCGGCTGGATAGTGAATGTACATTGAATTGTGCACACAATCGGACGTAGTCGCGGACGTAACCTTGGGCCATTCTTGAGTCTTCGGACGTCCGATAGAAATCTGGGCCTGCTGATCTCAAACGACTGTGAAACCTTATCTGTCGCGGCTCTCAGTCGATGCATCTGATAGTGTGTTTTAGCTTCAGATACTTTACTCCAGTTACAGTACTTTAAAAGTCATAGTAAGTGGTAGGTTTTTATTTGGTTTTTAGCTGTTTAAGTTACTCTTACTATGTTTAGAGATATCAATATGTTCGTCATTTGTAAGACTTTAAAGCTGGTGTTTGTAAAATATAACGGCACTTACTATGAAACTAAGAATTAGGTATGGAAAAAAACGATTTTTGGAAGATGTCCCTTAATTTGTTTTAATAATGAGAAAGCCGTGGTTTTAAAGCTGTAACTTTTCACTGAGTTAAGCTATAAGCTTGATATTCTTAAAACACTACGAGACCATTGAACTTTATATTCAGTATAAATTTCGACTTCGGATCATAAGCCGTTTTCGAGAAAAACGGTGGTGACACACTGACAGACAGACGGACAACAAAGTGATCCTATAAGGGTTCCGAAGTTTTTTTCGGAACCCTAAAAAGGACGAGATCCTTTTTAATCTCCGTCGCAAAAACGACGGCGTGTTAGAAGTTTGCCATGTGTGTGTGTGTGTAGTAGTCGGGAGTGTTCTTAGGTATGTTTCATGAAAATCGGTCCAAGATGGCCGCCGCCACAAAATGGCGGAGCACATATTTTTCACAACTCCCTAAATATGGATATCAAATGAAAGGGCTTGACTAGTAGAATACTATACACTAGGTACGATAGTAGGATAAATTTCAAATCCAAGATGGCCGCCGTCACAAAATGGCGGATTACATGCTTTTTTTTTAATTTCACGCGTCGGGGGGTGTTTTAAATTTTCAATTTACGCTTGTTTAGAAATCTGTTAAAATACGTGTGTATGACTTGTTCCAGCAATTCAAGAGACGGTAATAGCTAAACTGAAACATTTATGTCCTTGTACCCTGTATGCGATTTGAGTCTATTGTTTCCGGTAAATGAGTAAAGTTCGTATACGGTAGTCGGTACAAGAGGGTGGTACATAATCAAAATGCTTGCCCATGTCTGAAATTAAATTCCGCACTGGCTTGCCCTTCTCCGTGCTATTTTTGTTATTCCCCCTTACACATGCGCTCTGTTACATCCCTAAACTCTAATGCTACGTTTACACGCTTGGCAAGTCTCGACAAGCGTCCACAAACACAAGCGCGTAAATGGGGTGTTTGGCTTGGCTTGCGTGAGCTGGTCGCCGATCCGGGCTAATGTTGGTTTTTGAACACAGATCAAAAGAAGCTTGCGGCAAGCGCTTGCGACGCTTTTACCCGTTGGCGCTAGAGTTGTTCAAAAATGCTATAAATCAATATCATGCTACTGACTACTAACGCGCGCGCGCTATGTCTTGCAACACGCTAAATCACATAGCATGTTTATTGCGAGTTGCGATAAATCCATCTGCTAACTGCCCGGCCGCCTTAGCGCCGCTGCTACGCGCAGTGTGCTACACCGCCTACAGCGCGTGATATTTATATCATCGTAGCACCACCGCGCCTACGTATGTAGCACTTGCTGTGTGCAATGGAAAGATAGCATGCTGTAATATGTTGCTAAGTGCTATATTAACCACCTCTAGTTGGCGCGTGTTTAGTGTCGCTCATGAGCTCGCACCAAACGGGTGTTTCTACGCTGCGCTATTACGACGGCATATCGATCTCATGATCGATATGCCTCATGGTAGTTGGACAAACGCAATAGCCGACATATCTTCAACGTCTACGTCTTCCATCACTCCCATGTTTTTCTGCACCACCTCTGCACAGTTTACCTGTCCGTAACACACTAACACACTCGCAAGCGTGTAAATGGCATCCAAGCGTTTGTAATAGAGGTGGTTAATATAGCAATTAGCAACATATTACAGCATGCTATCTTTCCATAGCACACAGCAAGTGCTACATACGTAGGCGCGGTGGTGCTACGATGCTATAAATATCACGCGCTGTAGGCGGTGTAGCACACTGCGCGTAGCAGCGGCACTGAGGCGGCTGGGCAGGTAGCAGATGGATTTATCGCAACTCGCAATAAACATGCTATCTGATTTAGCGTGTTGCAAGACATAGCGCGCGCGCCGGCCACCCACAAGCTTCCTAATTAAAGTTGCTATAGCATAGCATTTTTATAGCATGCTAAAATTTTATAGTTTATAGTCAGTAGCATGATATTGATTTATAGCATTTTGAACAACTCTAGTTTGTAAAGGCTTGGAGCTTGTGGACGCTTGCCAAGCCTCGGCACGCATGTAAACGTAGCATTACTCATTAGGTATGTATTGCTGAGCCACTATTATCGTTTGACGTCAATAACGAAATGTTAATCAGCAATATATGTCTGTAAAAACGGCTAATCGATAACAATCGGTTAGTCGTTCTGGCAATTATCTTAATTGAGTATTGGACAATTTTTTTTATGCTTAAAATAAAGGTATATAATACAACACGTCTCGAAAATATAGAGCTTTGAAGTATCCTGTTAGAATATGTGACTATCTGGAGAACACGTTTTGTTTTTTGACTGATTTATTTTCTGTTTTTATTAATGTTATTCTCTACACGGTGTTCCCACTAAATTACAACATACGGTTATTCAAGGGGCGGACCAACAAATTCCTAATAAGCCGGCAACGCATAGGTGGTGCCGTAGGTGCTACAAATGTTCATGGGCGGCGGTAATCACTTAACATCATATGACCCGAATGCTCGTTTGCTCGCTAAAAATATATAAAAAAACATGTTATATTTTCGATTGTAATTAATGAATACCCGCATTTTGACAACATATGAAAATACAAATTAATTTTCACACGATACCTTTATAAAAAAACATGCCAGTATTAGTTCAGTAACCCAGTTAATACTTTTGCTCACAAAGAGAGCAGCCTCAATGGCGCCATTGAGGCGGTATCGCACAAACATTGTAAATCAAAGTTTCCGAACGTAACTTGCGAGTCATCCGCCATTTTAGTAAATTGTCTGTACACAAAATGGCGCCGACTAATGGACGCGTAGTTTGCGCGCGAAATTAAAAATTTATTGTCTGGAATTAACCGTTTTTCTAGGTTTTTACTTAACAATATACGAAATTGCATACAAATGTTTCGTTATCCGCGACAGATTTACTGCTATCTTCAAATTCAAAATTATTTATTTCATGTAGGCCAACTTGTAGCTCTTATGACACCTCATGATTCTACCACCGGTTCGGAATGCAGATTCTGCTGAGAAGAGCCGGCAAAATACTCAGCAGTTGCTGTTTTCATAACAAAATATTACAATATTAATGTATAGCTACATATCTAATATTACAATGTAATAACTTATTACACTATCTTCTTCTTCTTTGTCGATCAATAGACATCCACTGTTGATCAAAACTCTTGTATAGACTTCTACATGCCTCGGTCTTGTGGAAGTATATGTAATCGTCTATGTGTATCAACCCATAAGAAAAAGAAGGTTTTTTTTATTATTACATTTTTATTTTTTTATTCGATGACAAAGTAGCCCTTGACTGCGATCTCGCCTGATGGTAAGTGACGATGCAGTCTTCGATGGTAGCGAGCTTACTTGGAATGGGCATGGCAGTACAAATCAACTTATACCCCTAATCTGTTTCTACACGCCATCGTGCTGGAACGCTAAATCTCTTGTCGGCACGTTTCGGCGGTGGTAACTAGCCACGGCCAAAGACTCCATGTTGTATAATTATTTATGTGGTTTTTTATTAGAAATTTCTCTGAGTGTAGGTAGGATAAATACTTTAATAAAATTAGCACGTATTCTAATAAAAGGAACTACGGATATTTTTGCGAAAAAAATTCTAAGTGGATGAAACAATAAAGTTTTACGCTCAAGTTTCTGAAGGGTAGGAAATGTTTTTTATGAAACATGAAAATATTAGAAAAGTTCCCGGGGCTTTTTAGATTTTGTTCATGCTTCTGCACGATATGCCATGCTTGGATGGGCTGTTATGTTATACTCACGACCTGTTATGGATTAGGGTTATTTTCCTTGTTAACAAATTCTCGAAAAGAAAATAATTCCTTCTGTTTTCGAATTTTTATTTGTTCTATTTTCTTCGTCAGAAAGTTATTATTTTTATGCGATTTTATGCTACCAACAAGTAGTATCTGAGTTCAGCTGTTTTATACCAGTAGTACAACTGCGTCTGTTGTAAACAACAAGTTTCTAGACCATAGACATAGTCACATCTATGGTCTAGTTAAAGACTTATGTGAAAGTGACAGTGACAGTGAAAATGAAAGATAGCAAAAAAACTTATTTCAAATTAAGAATGATTCAGCGTCTTCGATCGCATACAACGGTTTTTCTTATCATCAAATCATCAAGTCATCAATTGGGTACGGTCATCACCAGCGACCTACGCATTACAGTCCAAACGTTATTAACAGTGTCTAAATCCTTTTAACAATTGTAATACATGGGAAAAAATCCTGATAAGTTCAACGGTTGAACCAATCTCAAATAATAATTAATTTAATATTTTATTTGTATTTTCATAACACTAGAGGCTGGGATTCAACACTCTTAACCAATCCATAGCACTGCCAATTCTACTGCCAATGAATTTAGATGAGAGACCCAGACGGGTCTCTCATCTAAATTCATTATTTTATACGCTCGATAAAAGATTCACAAACACAAAATTTTTTTTCCTCCGAGTTTTCTAAACATAATATTATGTATTATCATAACACAAATACACAAATATTCCTAGTAAACTTATATTGTTATCTATATATGTATATAAAATTCAAAGTCCTAACTGACTGATTGACTGACTGAGATATCAACGCACAGCCTAAACTACTGAAGTTAGAAACTTGAAATTTTTACAGTTGGTTCCTTTTATGACGTAGGCACACATTAAGAAAGGATTATTGGAAATTCCACCCCTAAGGGGTTTAAATAGGGGATGGAAGTTTATATGAAACTCCGTCATTTTTCAAGCCGTTTCCATCAAAGTTGGTATTTGAGCTTTCAGTTAAAAATAAAGAAGTATGTGTGTCACAGTTTTTGAAAATTCCACCCCAAAATCTAATTCCACGCGGACGAAGTCGCGGGGGCAAAAGCTAGTAGACTATAAAGCAAAACTAATGCACTTCGTTGTTTAAAAAAGAAAGTTGTTTTTATTATTATATTTTCTATTTATTTTCAGTAAAATTTATAAAAAAATATTACGTGGAGTGTTTGATCAAAAACCAATAATTCCATTTTCTAAAAAAAATACAATTTGTTCTGATCGTGACGATCGTGACGTATACTAAAAAGCCTCTTCAAAAATCTAATTCGGATCAAAAGCCAATAATTACCTAATAAATACTATAACACCTTACCTAATATATACTATATATCTAGTAAGATACTTTGCTACTAGGCTATTTGTACTATTTCACATGCAGGTACAAAAGCACCAGGTTTAAATTACTTACGGGGTATGACGTCACAAGAACTCGTTTCCACCATTTCCACCGTTTCCACAATTTCCATCCGCCCCCATTCGTTCGTATAAACCATAGAGTTGCCATATTACTAGAGGCAGATATCGCATTTATCTCGTTTTATTAACCGATGTCAAAAAATGAGTTTATTATCAGTAGATCACGTATGTGTGTAAAATTATACCTTCTAAAAATACGCGCGTTAGCATTCAGTGGTTTTGCAAGCGCAATAAACAACGGGGGCAATGCAGTTTATGGAGCAGTAGGTATATATCTTAGGAGGTACTTACAGTTCGTATCTTCAATCCTGTACCGTCTTCGTTGGTTTAGTCGTTAGAATGTTCGAGTGCGGATAATGAGGTCCCGGGTTCGATTTCCGGGTGGGTTCAAAAATGCAGTGGACTTTTCTCTCAAGAAATTCTCATTAGGTAGGTACAAGCCCGGAGTTAGGAAGTTGGTGGTGTATCACCCCCTGGCCTTGGAGAGCATATCAAGTTGTCGGACGTGCGCCTGATCTCTCACCGGTCGTTTCAGATTTCCGTTCCATCGGACAATGAGAGGGAAGGAATAGTGAGTACACCTGTGTTTGTGCACACACTTGTGCACTATAATAACTCCCACGCAGATGGTTAATATCTGTGGAGATTGGCTGCCGTGGCTGGATTCGGCTGGGAGGACATATTTATTATCTGTGAGTTAACATATATTAGTAGTATGTAATTTTTTATTAGCAAGCGTCTCATTCTTTCTAGTAACTCTTAACAGTGTGTTCAGATCATATAACATAATGTTATACTTAGTTATTTATTAAGCTATTGCATAGCTTCTATCGCGGGCCTTGAGCGTGGAGACCGAATCCAGAAATTCCGTAACGAAAATAACCTGACACGGGACTCCTCTCACCGCTAGATGGCGTTGATAAAAAATGCTATGCAATAGCTTTACCGCGGCAGTCCTCGAGTGCCACACGTCTTTTTTATTTATTTATTAGGTATATTAACAATATATACATATTATACACTCAAAAACAAACATACAAAAACATTGCAACATTGACTGATATGTATATCAATAACAAGCATACACAACATTCACACAAAAAAAAAAGAAGCACCGGATAAACTAAGTCTTAAAAACAAATTTCTAACTAAAATATACTTAAATCTATTTATTATCTTAAATCTTATAAATTATTTTATATTTACTAACAGCATTTTTTTAACGCTTAAAGTATCTCTACGATTAACAACTCAGTAGCGATAAACGCTTCGGGAGAAATTGCTATAATTTTTCAATTCGTAGCTATATACTTTTTGCCGTAACATTCGAAGTATCCAATGATAGGGCATGTTTCATTTTTATTATTTTTACTTCTAAAGTTTCAGTTGTTATAGTACTGCAATGCGATGCGAACTTGATGTACCTACTCATTTTTTTATTTATTTACTAGCAGACGCCCGCGACTTCGTCCGCGTTCCTAAATCCCCACAGTTTAGGTGGGTAGAAACCATGCAGCATCAGGATTGAGTTGTTGTAGTATTTACTTGGTACCCACAATAACTATTCATAATCGACAGTTCCTAAATCCCCACAGTTTAGGAGGGTAGTATCCCTGCAGCATCAGGATTGAAGAGTTGGAACCCGAAATTTTTATGGGAGCATCAAGAATTTGTTTCAATTAAAAAAAGATTCACGCAAATCGGTTAAGAAATCACGGAGATATCGATATACCGAGGTAGAAAAACACAACTCCTTCTCCTCCTTTTTCGAAAGTCGATTAAAAAAGTAGCCTATACTATGTCCGATAATATCAGCTATCTACCAGTGAAAGTCCCGTCAAAATCGGTCCAGCCGTTCCCGAGATTAGCGGCAACAAACAGACAGACAGACAGACAAAAATTTTAAAAATTGTTTTCTTGCCATAAGTAGCGTATTTACTTTCGTATGCAGTTAGTAAAAAGCTGTTCTTTTGATATTACAAACAGACACTTCAATTTTATTTATTTGTATAGATGTATAGATATGTGTTGTTCTTTTTTTTTATGCAATAAAGTTGTATAAATCGTTACCTCCTACGTAAGTTGTTATCCTATCATTTATTTTTATATATTTGATGTGTTCGTTTAAAAAAAAATTAAAAACAGCATTCTTTTAGATACTTTCAAGACGTATAAAGTTGTATCGTTATTAAAACGACAGCCTAAACCATTGTATTGACCTTCACAACAATTAACGCGTCACGTAGGCGTTTTGGGATACAACAACTTACGTAGGAGGTATCGAAATAAATAAACGTTTTTCTCAAAGAGAAATGCCTAATATTCGTCGATGTAGGGTTACAATGTAAACTTACGTAAGCCATATTCCACCTGCACGATTCGCGTCTCGTGATAAAAGCTTTCTGTTTTAATGACCCCCCTCGTACGTTTCGTCTTATCTTGTGCCAGTTTCCCCGCATCTGTGTCAACACGCGTTTTCACCTCAGGGTTAGTGATTAGAGAATGTGGGACCGAAATAGTCTTGCATGTTC
Source organism: Hipparchia semele (assembly GCA_933228805.2). Taxonomy (NCBI): domain Eukaryota; kingdom Metazoa; phylum Arthropoda; class Insecta; order Lepidoptera; family Nymphalidae; genus Hipparchia; species Hipparchia semele. The sequence goes on along the minus strand of OW121733.1, from coordinate 4,564,568 downwards.
AATATATTATTGGTGCGACATATTGAATTATTTATTTATCTTTACTTCCTTACTAATTTTATAAATGCAAAAGTGTGTTTGCTTGTTGGTATGTTAGTTTATTGGTTTGTCCCTCAATCACACCGCAACAAAGCTACGGATCGACGTGATTTTTTGCATGTGTATAGTTGAGGAGCGGGCGAGTGACATAGGCCACATTTTATCTCGGAAAAATCCAAAAGATCCCTCGGGTAATGAGCTAAATTTCAAATCAAATCGGTTCATTCCTTGTGGCGTGAAGGAGTAAAAAACATTCACACATACACACACACACACACACACATACACACAAACTTTCGCCTTTATAATATTAGTGTGAAGACAAGAAAAGTTAAGACAGACTTCATTGATATAGACTAACTGCGATCACAATAATTAATTATTAATGGTTAGTAACAAGACTTGTTACTGACCATTAATATATGATCAAACGAACTTGCAAAGTGAAGTTCGATCGATATTATATGAGTACGCTTCATTCGAAGATATATATGTCGGAGCGAGCGAAACTCCGGGTAGTCATCAGGAGGGCAATCTTAGGCTAGTTCATTTATTGTTCTGAGCTTTTGTGGGCAATGGAAACACGAGAGACAAACACAGTCATTATAACGATTTCACTAAAACTTGTTTAACAATATTGTTCGCACTAATCACTCGATTGTCCAATTTATAATCTACGTTTTAAAGTCTTTGTCTAGATTTAGTTAAGAGAGCGGATACGAGTCCGTGGGTCGCGCTTAGTCGCTTCCTAGGCAAGTATTTGACTCCCAGGCTCACGCTCTACCGATCTTAGAGGAATCCAAACCAACCCTCGGCCACGTACGATGGCATACTGATCACTTCACCGTCGCTCTGCTTTGAAACAATGATCCTGTTGTAACATAAACAATCGCATTCCCCATATTTGGGCGAGGTACGAACTAACACCGGCGCCGCGCGCCGACACGGCGATCCTGACTCTCACACGTCCTCGTGTGCTAATGGACCTAAGTTGACCATCTGCAAAATGCAGAAGCAATAAGCTTAATTGTATGTGATAAAACAACCTTTTTTGTAAGGCCCGTTCGGCTATCCTGCTTAATTACCAAAACCAGAATATGTCAGGTATCCACAGACTAGGAATTAATTTACCATTATGTACCAAAACTCAATCAAGAAGAACAATCTAGTTTTCTATTCAAAGTAACAGAACTAATAATGCTTTAAAACACCAACAATAAACACATCGTCAAATTAACTAAATTAAAGTGAATTAACGTGAATTATTTTCACCCAATACCACCATGGCTATAGGAATACTTCCACAAACCACGGCAACATCACAGTGACTGTAGTAAGACACACCAGCACAACGGTGACTGTGGCAAGTCACACCAACATTACAATGACCATAGTAAGTCACACCAACACAACAGTGACTATAGTAAGTCACACCAACACAACAGCGACTGTAGTAAGTCACACCACAAACGGATCCGCACACCACGGCACAAAGCCAAGCCCACCATGGGGCACCACCACACGGAATCAATCCGCACTCCACGGCACAAAGCCAAGTCCACCATGGGACGCCACCACACGGAATCAATCCTTACTCCACGGCACAAAGCCAAGTCCACCATGGGACACCACCACGTCCACGCCCGTTAATCCATTGCCGTCGCACAGTCTCCGACCAGCTAAACTGGGTTAGGAATACGACCTACGATCGGACAACAGAAACAGGCCGTGACGTCAACTACATCACAAGCACCTCCACGCACCTTTAACAGGAGCAAATCGTGGACAAAATAAATCACGTTATTGCATTAATATCATTATTCACTTTTGTCATTATCATGACGCGCGCCGACAACGGCTCAACCTGACTGTTCCTCATTATCATTTAATCTGAATAGATAATACTCTGTGGATACGTAACAATCTGGCATCTCAATTATAAATCTATTAGGATATTTCTTTTAAGTGTAGGTTAACACTTCAACAAAAAATAAAAATCTGGCATCGTTACCATTAAGTAACTCAATAACTTTCAAGAAACCACGAAACTTTGGATAAAACTTAATCTGATATTTTTCATGATTTTCTATTAAGACGAATACACTAACAACAAACTGTTTTAAACTTTGCTTATGTTTAATCAAATCTGGATTTTACTTTCATTGATCAGGGTTTACTTATTTTATTATTGTTAATAACGAAAGAGATCTGGCTACTTTGCTAATAATAAAATTATTTTCTCATACGAATTACTATCGAGTTAAGAGCAAGTTGAACATGTGGTATAGAATCTTATCATGTTTTTGTTTTGTACTCAACTGCAAAGACATCATATTCTTTAACGTAATCATAAAGCATTCAATAAAAAAAAAAAAATCGTTAAGTTATTGTTTGCAAATCAAGTTGGTCAGCAATTACACTAGAATTCTGAATGAATCCTTTATTTATCTTTATCTCTTTTTATTTTACTTAGATCTTAACTTAGACCAAATTTTATAAGTTAGAAACTTCCCAAAGAATCATTGCATTGACAATCATCAATCAAATCAAAGTTAAAATGACTTTTTTTTCACAAATATTGCAATAGCTTTGCCTTCTTAACTCTTTAACGCACATCCTTACGTGGAATAAACACAACATCGTGCATTCGTATACTATAACATCATCATGAAACACAGCTCAAAAGCTTTTTTTCTTCCTTGAACAATCGAATTCAACCCAAAAGAACTTCAAATCAAAAGTGTACAAAACACAGAAACACAGAACAATAGACGAACATTTGGCTTATTATACCTTGCAATAAGCGGTGATCTTCTAAAGGAAAACTTTTCACAGTTCTAATCCATAACAGCTATAAGTTTACAGCTAATGAATGACGGTATTGTCCGATGGTTTATTTTGACCGTCGATTTATGTGTCGCGCCGAAACGGCGAGTATGTCAAGTATTTACAAGTCACGCCGCTAAGTTTATAATAAAAAAAAAGGGACTCTTTGTTTGCGCCTTACCGCTTCGTACAAAGAGAACTTTGATATGGTACACGTTTTGTAATTATTTACTCTTTGCAAAGATGTGAATAATCAAATATCAGACCTTTATTACTATCAACACTTTAGCTAATACCGCCAAAGCATTTCATCATCATAGCTTTAATCATGGTTCTAATTCTAAATTTTAATAAAGGGAACCAACTCTTCAACATCGGTACCGACTAAAACAAACTAATTGTAAACATCGCCCTGTAACTTAACACTCAAAGACGGCGACATTCCGATAAGAAACTCTGTTAAACATCGCGGCCGATTATTACTCTACTCATAATTTTGAGATACATAAAACCAGCAATAGGTACTTAGGGTTGGCAATACTGCGCAATAGAAACGTTATTCTAGAAATATGATTTGCGCATTTGGAAGCACATATAAATGTGAACAGTTCTTTTCCACGATGAAAATTAATAAATCGAAGTATCGATCCAGGCTTGCAGATAAAAATTTAGAAAACACTTTGCGTCTTTGTATTCGTGGAATTGATCCCAATATTGATTATTATCTTGTTTCACAAGTTCAATTAATTCAAGTAATTATCCCCATTACGTCAATTTAGTTTTAGTCTTTAAATTCAACAATTGACAATCAAAAAGTCTCAAAAAGTGTACATTCGTACCAACTTTAAACTGATGCTTTTTTTTCCCAACCAAATAAAAATTTATTTATTTCTATGCCCCGCGACTTCTATTTCATCCATAAGTTTAGCTCGCCACTTTCCATAGGTTGCCTATTACCTGTTCTATGGATACACATGCTCTGTATCAGATAATATCTTAACTTATAAAAAATAATTTGAAGTAAAAAATAGAATTGTCGCGAGAGCATTTACCGTGCTATGATTTACATTTTACTATGATTTAAAGTCAATCCAAGTGTACATTTTGTGCATTGAAAGACCGCAACAAGCACATGAGGAAAAATCTCCATTTAGGGCGAGTGCACCTAGATAACTTGTTGAACTCAAAAGAGACTGCAGTTCAGCTATTCCTGGCAGACCATGTTCAGGCATCACCTCCGAGAACATTGTAAAACTTTAGAGACTGACTAAATAAGACCCAGTTTTAAGATCTAAAACTTTTCTTTTCAAAATCATTAGTAGCTTTCCTGCATCTCAAAATTTATAGACTGACCTATCACCTAAGTATAAACATCCGGTCAGACTTGCAATAAAATCTTTAAGATGTGACATGCAAAACAAATTTTGACTGATACTGAATATTTTCGCATTTTCAATAAATTTCCAACTTCTTTTTATTCTAAAAAGAATAAATTTGTTATTAAAAAATAACAACAACAAAAAAATAAACTCTCTTTCGTATCTAGTAATGCACGATCTCTATTATCAGAGAATATTCAGTACCCAACTCAAAATAAAAATTCTAGAATACACCTGATTTGTGAAGTTCTCCGGTAGGGGACTCATCTGCTTCACTCAGCTCTGCGCACACGCACAAACACCATTATCGTGTTTCCAAATTATTGTATTAGCGTGCATTTTGCTTACTCTGCACTTTTAACTATGTTTGCCATAAGGATTCATTGTCGGAACACATTAAATGAATAACTATACTTTCAATGTTCCAATCTCACAAGTCCCAATATCATAATAAAAAATCAGATTTTCCGACAATTTTCCACTTAATTCGTATTTTCCTAATAAATCTTCAGGTATCCCACTTCTGATGTCGGAGCGAGCGAAACTCCGGGTAGTCATCAGGAGGGCAATCTTAGGCTAGTTCATTTATTGTTCTGAGCTTTTGTGGGCAATGGAAACACGAGAGACAAACACAGTCATTATAACGATTTCACTAAAACTTGTTTAACAATATTGTTCGCACTAATCACTCGATTGTCCAATTTATAATCTACGTTTTAAAGTCTTTGTCTAGATTTAGTTAAGAGAGCGGATACGAGTCCGTGGGTCGCGCTTAGTCGCTTCCTAGGCAAGTATTTGACTCCCAGGCTCACGCTCTACCGATCTTAGAGGAATCCAAACCAACCCTCGGCCACGTACGATGGCATACTGATCACTTCACCGTCGCTCTGCTTTGAAACAATGATCCTGTTGTAACATAAACAATCGCATTCCCCATATTTGGGCGAGGTACGAACTAACACCGGCGCCGCGCGCCGACATATATATAACAAGTAGTCCTTTTACCTTACAGGCAACGTTTCGCACATTTATAAGTAGATAGTTTAAGATTTTTATTTCTTGTAGGTAGGCTCTGTGACAAGACCTCATTCTTTAGAGTAAGATTATAACCACAAGAACCAAAAATTTCTTTATAAGGGTTCGGGTGGGAGGGAGTCTATATCTTCGAATGAAGCGTACTCATATAATATCGATCGAACTTCACTTTGCAAGTTCGTTTGATCATATATTATATTTCGTCGCTTCATTCTTCAGATATATATATAACAAGTAGATGTTTAGAGAGGAAAATTTTGTAAAAGTGAAAAAATAAGTCCAGCTGAATAAATCATATTAATCCTAAAACAGATTATTAAAAAATAATAATAATAGTCTGTAATGAAAATAAGACAGTCAGCAGTCTATCTAATAGTAAATTTATATTGTGGCTGTTTTAACAGACGATCTAATGCCTGTTTTCACGTTTTATGTAGGCAGTTCCTAAGTACAATGCCCTTAACCAAAAACATTTCCACTTTTAGATGATTTATAAAAGTTCGTGAAAATGAATTTGACAGAAAGCGTCACCTAATTTGACTTAGGTAGCTTATAAGGGAATGTTGGTAAAACAATCGTGGCTGGATCTAACGTATGGGATTAATCTCATGTGAGATATCAACTGATCCTTTGGAAATAAAACGTTTAGGTACCTACATAAACGTTTTATAAAATATATATATTATTTTTTATCTTTAGCCAGCAAACGAGCAGGCGGAACACCCGATGTTAAGTGATTACCGCCGCTCATGAACATTTGTAGCACCAGAGCACAACCAAAGCATTGCCGGTTTTCTAGGAATTTGCTATTAACTAAGAAAGTTCATGGTTTACATGAGCCTATATCTGAAGCTTTAATGACATCGGCAATAGATATTAAGTTCATTTATCTCTTACTTAATATTTGGAATCGTAATCAATGATAATACGCAGTTAGCACTTTTTCAAGTGGGCAAGGCCAATAAAATGATCAACTTCTTATTGCATTCAAAGTATATACTCTTATTTAGATATTAGAATACCTATTTGCAAATTAATTAAGCACTACATTTGAATCTCAATTTCCACGTATTACCCACTTGGGAAACATAGGTTTGTTTTTGAAAACATCTATATTTTTGAAGGCCCTTAACGTTCATTATTTGAAATAAAGCAATTATTTCAAATTATGGAAAAAACTGAACGGTGATTAATATGAGGAACCTCTGCTTAAATAATTGATTTACTAGAATGTTTATCATTTAACAAACTCAAATAGGTATCATACGGATGTAAATATTTAGTATACAACTAATGTTTTAAAAGGTTTAGATTCCAAATATATTTTTAGTTTATATGTGGTTTGGTATCGCCGTGTACTAGTTCCCATAGTTTAAAGATTGAAATTTACCTACTGGAACTATTCGGCAAGGATGCAAGATATTGCAATATTTGCTGAAGGATGTACTCGCTGCCAGGTGAAAACCTTGTCAGATAATACACTCACCATCGGGCCAAAACACTGGTAAAAAATTTCCTTAAAATTAGAGGAAAGATTCCGCAAGAGATTCTACATACATATAATAATATACATTATAATACAATGCTCATAACCTGGATGGCCCACTTTGGAGGTGCTAAAATGGTGCGGACCTGTCAACACAAAGGGCGAACTATTATTTTTAAGAAGGAATAGTTTTTTGGGGCGGTTTACAATTAGGTACTATCATAATCACGGCAAGTTATAAATAAACTAATACATTCTTGATTTGAGTTTTCAAATTGAATTCAATGTCGTAAACCGAAAAAGGAAAAACACAGTTACCAACTTGGGAACTAGAACTGAACTTGGTTACACGTGGAATACAGCTTGATTTAATCACTTTACACTGACTTTAATGTAAAGAAAAAAAACTGTATATCTTATTTTATTGTAAAAACATCCGCGTTATGAGAGAATTTCTTTTCAAAGAAATGTAGGAAAGTATTAATTGCATTTTGTGTTTTTAATAAGAACAATAATTAAAATTTATTTTTAAACCTCTATAAATTATTATTTTCCTGCATGAGAAAATGTGACATTTCCAAACTAATGCCAACAAAAGGTTATAATTCCAGAAACTTCCAACAAAACGTTACTTTTCCAAATTTTGAATATATTACAAATCGTCCATATTAAATCTTATATTTGGACGTTTTCTAAAATGTAATCAGTACCTAATTTATATGATAATTAGTTGATTACGTTCATCATGATTCCAAGAACAACCGATTATTTCTCCCAGCAAGAGGAAGAAGCATAGAAATCAGTTTAGATGTGAAGTTTCTTGTTTTTTTTTTTTTTTATAATTTATAATATAAAATGTACATGATAATTTTTATCACGTGTCTTAGATTAGATAAAATATTCATTATTTGAATAAAATCGACTATGAGCAACAAAACCAAAACGTATTTGGATTAATCCTACCAAACGTATTTGGATTAATCCTTCCTTTAAAGGTCCATCTTCAAAGATGGGTTCCCTTCAGTTCGCTTAGTCTGACAATTCAGCTGACGTCTTTGGATTCAGTTGCTTTAGCCGTAAACAACGGTGATGGCGTCACGACACCGCATGCTTCGGTTTTCTCCGATGAAAGTTAGCGATTCACGGAGTTCACAACCAATAACATGTACATGTAGAATGCGCCAAACACGCCAGAGACCACGAAAAGGAATCATTTCATATTTGGCTATCGGTCAATATCGCGTATTGACTCGAAGCTCTAAAAAACATTTACAGCCTAATATCCCGTATTAGATCATGTTATATTTTGCTGTTGGTCAATATCCCGTATTGACTCGAAGCTTTATAAAACGTTTATACAGATACATTTACACAATACTCCAGATTTTCATATTATCACTGTTCGTGTTAGGCGGGTATGGAGAAAAATCTTTTAGAAGGTAGTTAATAAGTACAAACCTTCACTAAACAATGAATTGTTTTCACAGTAATGGCGTTTTGCAGCCTTTTAGAAAGAAATCTGCAGTCATTCTGCATCATTGAAATCATTGCTACCCGCGTCTTGTGGGTACGAATAAAAACATTCTTAAGGTATTCGTATGAACGCAAACCTTCACTACACCATTTATAATAATGATGTTTTATCTTTCAACCCACTTACGCTCTCTGCAGAGTATTTAATTGTCACTGCACTTGAAGAAATATTATTTTAAAAATTAAAAAATGTTACTATTTGCGTGGACGTGCGCGCTCGAAAAGCAAATGAAGTTTGGAGCGCGATGGTCATACGAATGTACAATTAAAGATTCGAAAACAAACAGGTGTTTAGTTTTCTTGGCATCAACTGGTTCCAGTAGGACCTTTACATTTTAGGTTAGGGCGACCCGCGCTCGACCATTGGCTTGATTTTTAGCGTCTCGCTTGTCCTGCTTGTTAACTCGCAGTTAACCCGCAGGAAAGCCTACTAGACACTTTATGCACATCAAATAATCACACACGCGCTCAACCATTGGGTTGATTTTTAGCGTCTCGCTTGTCCTGCTTGTTAACTCGCAGTTAACCCGCAGGAAAGCCTACTAGACACTTTAAGCACATCAAATAATCACACACGCGCTCAACCATTGGGTTGATTTTTAGCGTCTCGCTTGTCTTGCTTGTTAACTCACAGTTAACCCGCAGGAAAGCCTACTAGACACTTTATGCACATCAAATAATCACACACGCGCTCAACCATTGGGTTGATTTTTTAGCGTCTCGCTTGTCCTGCTTGTTAACTCGCAGTTAACCCGCAGGAAAGCCTACTAGACACTTTATGCACATCAAATAATCACACACGCGCTCAACCATTGGGTTGATTTTTAGCGTCTCGCTTGTCCTTCATGTTAACTCGCAGTTAACCCCCAGGAAAGCCTCCTAGACACTTTATGCACATTAAATAATCACACACGCGCTCAACCATTGGGTTGATTTTTAGTATCTCGCTTGTCCTTCGTGTTAACTCGCAGTTAACCCCCAGGAAAGCCTACTAGACACTTTACTAGGCACATCAAAGAATCACACACTGTAACGTATTGTTAAAGTGCTTACCCACATTTTCTTCGGAATCCGACGATGAGTACATGATTATGCGTCGATGATTTTCTCATTTATTTATCTATTTAATTTTTTATTTTTTATTTTTTCACTGTAATATTTTTATTTTTCCTCAGCACTTCGAGCTTCGTATAGAAGCGTGCGCTCGTTGCCTCGCACGGAAAAAGAATGAGGTCTTGTCACAGAGCCTACCTACAAGAAATAAAAATCTTAAACTATCTACTTATAAATGTGCGAAACGTTGCCTGTAAGGTAAAAGGACTACTTGTTATATATATATCTGAAGAATGAAGCGACGAAATATAATTGAAAATTTAAAACACCCCCGATATGTGAAATAAAAAAAATATGTAATCCGTAATTTTGTGGCGGCGGCCATCTTGGACCGTTTTTCATCAAGCATAATGTGAAAAACATATCAACACACCTGACCTATAAGGATAGAAATGATACAACAAATACCAGTAAATAACCATTTATTTAATTCGGATTTATTTTAAACGTTCTTATGTTTTGAATTAACGATTCTCTATATCTGTATTTCATTATTTAACCCTATTCCATAATAAATTTACCACCGCTTCGGAAAACCTAATCCGTCAAGAAGAAGCGGCGGAAGAAACTTGACAGAATTCCTAACCGTTTGCTTACGTCATATGTATATACGTTAAGAGAAGTAGATAATTAACTAAAACGTTTAAGTATGGCTAAACTACATCTACTAGAAACCCGAGGCAAGTAAAATTTTAAGACCACACAAAATTATACTACAATAGCTGATTCCAAAATACCTATAAATACTTTGTTACACAATTTATACAACATTAAGTATACTTAGCTTTTCAACTTCACTATAACTTCACACTATAACATTAACACACAAAATTATTTAACAAAATGAGCCCCAACTATTTGTTGTAAATCCGTTTTATAGTTTCTTTTCCCGCCCGCAAAAATGGAGAACCACCCTCCTACTTCAATGCCTCTTCGTCTGATTGGTCAAAGTTATTACGGATATAGTTAATTATTAATTTTCTGATTGGTTGACCTTTTACCGGATGGAGTTAATTCTAATTTTTTGATTGGTGCACCGCTTGACAGCTCTATTTTAGTATCAACACAAGAACTTTGTCTAGAAACAAAGATAAACAACTACGTTCAGAAACTAATGATTTCAATTTTAATCTAATCACAAATTCTAATCACATTTAATCAATATTTTTTAATTAATAATTTTAAATTAATTACGCTGAACCCATAATTTTCAGTCAATATGGCCGAATCTTGACAATACTAAAGAACACTCTCACGCGCACACACACACACACACACACACACACACACACACACACACACACACAGAGAGAGAGAGAGAGAGACAGACACGTTAAACTTATAACACCCCGTCGTTTTTGTGTAGGGCTGAGATGGAGTGTGCTTAGAAGATACCTATTCACTCTCGATTTAAAGCTGCCCAACTACCCAAGTTATAATTAGTTGGAAAACGGAAACCGGAAGAGTATTCCAAATTTTAGCGGAGGATTTTCGGGTTCATGTTGAACTTTAGTGATGTTTTGAAGTCTAACAGTGTTTGTAGTCTCGCGGGAGAGCGGTCAGCTTCCGGGAACATAATTATCGTTACCAACATGTATGAGACTTGATGAGATAATTTTGATCCAAACTGTGAGACGGATATAACAAACTATAATACTTACCTTATTTGTTTTGTTTGATACTAAACGAATTCCATCTTTATTTGCTATCAGGAAAACAGGGCATCCGCATATTGCAAAAACAAAATATATAGATAGGTATGTTATACGATGTTATTTTACAATCTATATAATAAAAAGACAGCAAATAAAATCGTAATTATATTACGTACTACCTGATTCCCACGACTTCATCCGCCTGGAAAAAGTTTAAAGTGACTTGCTGCTATCCGCGAGAAGTAATGTCCTCTGTCTCCGATAACATTCAGTAGATCTTCACCAAAATTGGACAAAATATTTCTGGTAGCTTACCATTTATAATAAAAAAGAATTATCAAATTCGGTTTAGATTTGACGAAGTTATGGAGCAAAATCAACAAAAACTTTGATTCCCTATCTCGGATAAACCTTATTGTTTATTTATTTATTTATTTTATGGAAACATACAGTATTAATTGTATTAAATCTAAAAACAGATTTATAATTCTTAAACCTAAATAGTTTCCAAAGGCTATATAACACTTATAGATTACATTAATCCGACAACGTAATAATCAGGTGTAGCAGAAAGAGAAAATAAAAGTTATAAATTAATTTTTTAAACAAAAACTTGCCGAAAACCGACCAACGTGTAGCTAGTCGGTTTTCGACAAGGTATCCTTAATAGCTAATTTAAATTTGGAGAGAGAGAGATAAAGATGTCATTTTCCGAAAATAGCACGTTAAATTGGTTGCAACTTCTTCTAATAAATGTATTAATATCAGGATAAAAAGTATTCTATATATTGACCCGGAGTATCAGCTACCACTAAGTATACCACATTTCATTCAAATCCGTTCAGTAGTTTTCGCGTGATGCGCGCACAGACAGACAGACCGATAAAAAATTCAAAAAAATTGTTTTGGGCTCAGTATCGATAACGAAGCATCCTCCGATTAAAATTTTCAAAATATATTTAATGTACAGAAGTCTTCCCGTTACATTTTTATTATAAGTACTAGCTTTTGCCCCCGCGACTTCGTCCGCGTGGAATTAGGTATTGGAGTGGAATTTTCAAAAATTGTGACACACGTACTTCTTTATTTTTAACTGAAAGCTCAAATACCAACTTTGATGGAAACAGCTTGAAAAATGACGGAGTTTCATATAAACTTCCATCCCCTATTTAAACCCCTTAGGGGTGGAATTTCCAATAATCCTTTCTTAGTGTGCGCTTACGTCATAACCAACTGTAAAAATTTCAAGTTTCTAACTTCAGTAGTTTAGGCTGTGCGTTGATATCTCAGTCAGTCAGTCAGGACTTTGAATTTTATATATATAGATAAATAGATATAGAGGCCAGTGTCTGCAAGGTATACAGATTATGTTACGTCTTTTGTTTCGACGAAATATTCGAGGGGTGGGCGAACAAAGGAGTACTTGTTAAATAATTTTCACGGTTCCACCGCGCGACCCATTGACCTGCCTCGGTGTGCCCAGAGTTATAACGTGTACACTATAAATCAATAAATCGTTTCTGTGATCCGTCATGCGATCGTGTTGCGTGCATAGTCGTGATTTGTGATCATGCGACCAACGGGTCACGAATGCATTCAACGTTCAGCGTACGAGACTTCTAGTTGAAATCCCAAAATCCCTTTTTTATACACGGTGAAATTTCATTGGTTGTACTCCCTGAAAGAGGTGAATGTGCTCATGAAACTGAACAACTTTCCCCAAGGAACATAGGTCGAAATATGAAAAAAATATTTGGACCTCCCATAGTAAATCAATCAGCTGATCGTCAAGTTTGTATGGAGGGTCCAATTTTTTTTTTCATATTTTGACCTATGTTCCCTGGGGAAAGTTGTTCAGTTTCATGAGCACATTCACCTCTTTCAGGGAGTACAACCATTAAAATTTCAACCGGTATATCTTTTACATATCATGCTCTCTCATCACATTTTTCATGCTCTCTTTAAAATTTCTGTGGTGGTGTCGTGTGGTGCGGGTTGTTACGTTCCCTCAAATATGGTTGAGCGAAGCGAATGCTGGATCATGCGTCATGCTCGTGAACGGGTGCCACCAACGGGAATGGGTCTGCTTTTGCCTACCTGTCTTAACATTTATTGGATTGTTTTGCATTTTTGAAACTTCATTGTGGAAACACTGTATACATAGCATAGTTTTGTTGCCTATTGTAAAAATTTTTTTTTTAAAAGAGCAACTGCTGTGTTTCCTACCGGTTCTTCTCAGCAGAATCTGCATTCCGACCCGGTGGTAGATTTATGACGTGTCATAAGAGCTACAAGTTAGCCTACATGAAATAAAAAGACGTGTGGCACTCGGGGACTGCCGCGGTAAAGCTATTGCATAGCATTTTTTATCAACGCCATCTAGCGGTGAGAGGAGTCCCGTGTCAGGCTATTTTCGTTACTGAATTTCTACATTCGGTCTCCACGCTCAAGGCCCGCGATAGAAGCTATGCAATACCTTAATAAATTTTGAATTTGAATATCTTAGGCTGTTTATAGACCGCACTCTCTCCGAGCTCAAACTTCTAACCTAAGCATGATTCATTGACTTGACCTGAATTAGAAAATGGTTAAGTACAAACTTATATATATAAAATTCAAAGTCCTGACTGACTGACTGACTGACTGACTGACTGACTGACTGACTGAGATATCAACGCACACCCTAAACTACTGAAGTGAGAAACTTGAAATTTTTACAGTTGGTTCCTTTTATGACGTAGGCACACACTAAGAAAGGATTATTGGAAATTCTACCCCTAAGGGGTTTAAATAGGGGATGGAAGTTTATATGAAACTCCGTCATTGTTCAAGCTGTTTCCATCAAAGTTGGTATTTGAGCTTTCAGTTAAAAATAAAGAAGTACGTGTGACACAGTTTTTGAAAATTTCACCCCCGAAACCTAGTTCCACGCGGACGAAGTCGCGGGGGCAAAAGCAAGTCGAGGTATAAAAGGAAAAAAGCGATTATGCAAAATGAGCGTACCCTTTTGTGTACTTAACTCCGGTCGAACCATGACACGGACATCCGTAGTCGCCAGTTTAATTGGTTTTCTTTGTGACATTTATACAATGTCCGATCGAATGAAGTGACCTCATCGTTTTCCAATTAGACATCCCCTTTATTGATACCTATTCCTTTTACGGGCTTTGCCTTGATTCGATGTGGTAATAGGTCATCAGAGAATCGATTTCTTCTGTATTGACTTTTTTTATTATTGGATGACAAGATAGTCCTTGACTGCAATCTCACCTGGTGGTAAGTGACGATGCAGTCTAAGATGGTAGCGGGCTAGCTTGGAAAGGATATGGTAGTGTATATTCAACCCTAATCTGTTTTTACACGCTATCGTACCGGAACGCGTATGTCTTTGACGCTAGGGTGGCAACTAGCTACAGCCAAAGCCTCCCACCAGGCCAGACCAGACACAATTTAGAAATTATAAATTCCCAAATTGCCCCCGCCGGGAATCGAACCCGAGACCTCCCAGTCATAAGACCACACCGCTCACCACTGCGCCGGGGAGGTCGTCATTAATCGACTTCTGTATATTACAAATTGCTCTTATACCTACTTGGATTTGTTGTTTTAAAGTATGAGCTGTAACAACTTCATGAACGTTTACAAAGTTACCCATAACGTGACAAAGTTACCTAACTACTAGTACTTTTAAAGTGAGAATTAAACGCCTCGCGTGATGGCATGGCTTTCGAAAGTTTCAGTCGCGTTAACGACTCGACAGCGTTATGATATCATTCAAATATCGAATGTTATGCTGTATTTATGTGAATTGAAATCCTATTTAACTGTCAACTGTTTTTAACCAACTTCAAAAAAAGGAGGAAGTTCTGAATTCGTCGGAATTTTTATCTATACTAATATTATAAAGCTGAAGAGTTTGTTTGTTTGAACGCGCTAATCTCAGGAACTACTGGATCGAATTGAAAAATTATTTTTGTGTTAGATAGTCCATTTATCAAGGAAGGCTTTAAGCTATATAACATCACGCTGGGACCAATAGGAGCGAAGCATCAGTGAAAAATGTTGCAAAAACGGGGAAAATTATCAATATTTAAAATATATTCTTTTAAAAACTAGAATAGAAATTGACGCGGACGAAGTCGCGGGCAACAGCTAGTATAATAATATGTTCCTCGAGGCACCTTTGAGAACGTCTTGGAGAATTCTTCTTTTGTTTGAAATGGTATATTTCCCAGGTGGTAAATAAGGTGGTTGATAAACCAGTCGGTTCTTTTCATTTTCTACACTCAGATCTTGAAAAGTCACACTTGGGCCACAGTACCATCGAAACGCCTTACCTAATTCCGTAATTTTTGTCCTTCATGAATAAAAGGATCGTAAATTTGGCAAGGAACGTTAATTTTAAAAATGTCGTCAAGTTGCCAGCGGGTCGAAGCACGTAGCGGACATTTTTGAAATGAATTTATTTTTCCTGTCTTAAGACCAACTTTGGGAAGAGACTTTGTTAATCTAAAAATGCGACAAAACGTATAATCCTTACTAAAATATTAATATAGAATCAAACGAATTTACCAAGTGAAGTTCGATCTTAATTGTCCATTCTCTTGTGCGGGTTGTTACGTTCCCTCAAATATGGTTGAGCGAAGCAATGGCTGGATCATGCGTCATGCTCGTGAACGGGTGCCACCAACGGGAATGGGTCTGCTTTGACTGCCCGTCTTGACATGCGTTGGATTGGTGTACCTGCGTATGCATTTTTGCATTTTTGAAGCTTTATTGTGGAAGCACTGTATTACATAGCAAAGCTTTGTAAAAAAAATATTTTTTTTTTTTTGAAAAGCGCAATTGCTGAATTTCTTGCCGGCTCTTCTCAGCAGAATCTGCATTCCGAACCGGTGGTAGATTTGTGACATGTCATAAGAGCTACTAGTTAGCCTATATGAAATAAATAAATTTTGAATTTTGAATTTTGAATTTTAGCGGAGAGATCTGACTCAGAAGCGTCCGAAGACACTACTGAGTCAAATCTTGAAGTTAAGATGGACAATCATTAGTTTGATAATATTAGTAAACTTAATTTTAACATTATTAATAAAGGATTTTACGTTCAAGTCAACCGTTCAATAAAACACATTTGTTGTTCAATGCTGCTTCCCATCGCAGCGGTTAAAGGTGGTCGGCTGATTGCTTGCCTCAAGATACGCAACAGCCGCAAAAGCCGCAAGAAGCGCAAGCAACCCTCGCGTTTGTAGGCCTGACGTGTGGACGCGCGAAGAGTATTTTCTGCCAAATGTATATCATAAACTGACAGAAGGAATATTATATGCTAATTACTTACTACGACAGAAAAAATTTACAGTTTACGCAAACTTCTAATTCAAATTCAAAATTTATTTATTTCATGTAGGCCAACTTGTAGGTCTTATGACACGTCATAAATCTACCACCGGTTGGAATGCAGATTCTGCTGAGAAGAACCGGCAAGAAACTCAGCAGTTGCTCTTTTCAAAAAAATAGAATAGTATTACAATAAGTAGCCAAACTAAGCTATGTATACAGTGCTTCCACAATGAAGCTTCAAAAATGCAAAACATATAATCCAACAATCTATGATGAATATTCAAAAATTCTCTTTGCGTGGCGAGCTTAGGCTGAATTTTATAGACCACACTCTAGCTCTACTAAAGACATAGATAAAACGAGACAGATTTATGACAGAACATATTTGTGCCCGTTTGAACCTCTATCTTGAGTCTGAGCTGAGTCAAGCACGCTCTATACATCGCAGCATTAAGGTGCCGAGACAATTTATTTCAAAAAAACATTTTTTCGGTGTATCCACTGTTGTGGGATCGTCTAAAATGATTACACCAGTGTTGATCGTAATCATCTCTGATTTGTTGAATTACTAGGTGAAGGGACGAACTGAGGCGATTAGCTAACTGGATGCAGGCGGCACAGGATCGTGTTCTGTGACAATCGTGTTAAGAGACTTATGTTCAGTAGTGGACTTATCAGGTGAGATGATGATAAATGCAATGAGGAGCTCTTGCGGCCCTTGCGGTTCTTGTGGCTTTTGCGGATCATTGTAATATGCGATCAATATAAACCACATTTGCTCCACAGTTGCCGCTTCCCACCGTACTCTGTAATCAAGCCGGCCCGTAGGAAAGATGACGTTTATTATTCAAACACGTATGCACAAGTTATCAGCAAATTGCACTTTATTTATAGAGAGCCAGAGTTCGTTTTTGAACTAATCTTGTATCTTGTAATTCAGTGTACCTTGAACGTTTGAATTTTTAAAGTTACCAAGTCAACTGCGTCTGGTCTATGTCAATATTTGAAGACGCTTTTAGACTTCCAGACCAAAATAGCAAAAAAGAAAGCGATTCCTTATTATCTTTACTATGCGATTTCCTTTGTCTGTCTGTCTGTTTGTATGTTACCACTATTAATATTATCTTCAGTCACTATACTATTAAGTCTGTATTTGTATTCTGGAATACAAATACAGACTTATATTATAATATTTTTACTAATTCTGATTCCACTTCAATATTTTGACCCCTTTTGATTCCGTTTATTGCAAAAGGGGTCTTTTTCATGTATTAAGTACTAGCTAATGCCCACGACTTCTTCCTGGATTTAGTTTTTAATTCTCGCGGAAACTCTTTGATTTTCCGGGATAAATAGTAGCCTAGTCACTCTCTAGGTTCTCAATTCTGTGTGTGCCGCCGCCAAATCAGAAAAAATCTGTATAGTAAATTATGCATGCATATACCAATGTGGCATTATATATTCAAAAGGCGGATTATAGCAAAAGAATTTTGTTTTCCTCGAATTTAGTAAATATATAAAAGGAAAAGGTATCTGACTGACTGACTGATTTATCAACGCACAATCACTGGATGGATCGGGCTGAAATTTGGTATCCATTGTGACGTAGGCATCCGCTAAGAAAGGATTTTTGAAAGTTCAATCCCTGCAGGGTTAGCATGGGGAGGAGATAAAAGTTGTATCCCCCTATTTTATCCACTGACAAGGGATAAAATTATCTTCTCCCTATGCTAAAGCCTGGCGACAGGGGAAAGGAAAAGTATATTCCTATAAGAATATCCACCGTGGATATTATTTCCACTGTTTTGCTCATGCTCGACAGGTGGATAAAGCTGAGCGAGGGGATGAACATTTTATCCTTTCCCCGGGGATAAAATTTCTCCCGCCCATGTTAGCTATGATGAGGGGTAGCGAATAAGTCGCGAGCAAAAGCTAGCGAGTATATTTTCATCATGAGCGCTTATTCCAGCTGCTCGACGTAACGCAGTTAGTGAGGAGACTCAAAAGGACAAAACCGCATGAACTAGTTTTTGATTAGTGACTAGTGCATAGTGATTAGTGATTAGTGATAGTGTAGTATAAACGCTGCCTCAAAGAACACAAGAACAAAGTGTCTTCAATCGATAAATAAAGACTAAGTTACGTCAGTGGACTAATAAGATTTTATAAGTTTAGGTTAAAGTAAAATTGCTCATTAGCCATATTATTCGGCTAGATTGTAATATTAGTGAGTATACATTGTAGTGTATACTTACATTACTGAAAAAAAAAAAATGAGCGCTTGTATTCACTTTGTGTGACGATATTCTCTTGGCCCAACAATTCGGTACGCATCCCGTATTCAATCAGCAACTGTACGCTCCAATAATTAACCTCTATGCGGACAGTTCCATCACACAATTCAATCATATCGCCGGAAATAAAGGCTTACGCTTTGTTTCACGGTAATGGAATTACAAATACAATAAATCCAATTCACGTAATCAATGACGTGCGTTTTGTGCCTACCAAGCAAATCGATTTATTATTGACTACAAACTACATAGCTCACGAACAAGTTCGCACAGATACGTTTTTAAATAACGAGTATAAATTGAAAATTTAAAACACCTCCGACATGTGCAAAAAAAAATATGTCATTCGCCATTTTGTGGTGGCCGCCATCTTGGATTTGAAATTTATCATAGTGTAGGTATAGTATTCTACTAGTCAAGCCAGTAGGCTCAAGTAAGTAGTAACTTACTTTCATTTGATATCCATATTGAGGGAGTTGTGAAAAAATATGCAATCCGCCATTTTGTGGCGGCGGCCATCTTGTACTGATTTTCATCAAACATAATTTAAACAAAAAAAAGAAAATCAAAAACGGTTCATCCATTCGGCTGCTACGATGCCACAGACACACACACACACACACACACATACACACACACACACACACAAACATCGTTTTTTCGTCGGGGGTTAAAAATCATCGTGTATGGCTTCAAAGCATTCAGAGGATTTTGCAAACCCTTACCAATTTTATAAATGCGTTAATGTGTTGGCTTGTCCTTCGATCACGCTATAATTTTATCACCATTTATAATTTTATCGAGACGGCTAAAAATAGAACGTGTTTGGATAGATATTAGTTTAAAAATAAATAACAAAAATGTAGCTAAATTAAATGAAATAAATCTAATGTCCCATATACAAAACCAAATGTACAGGAAAAACAACGCATTTGGCGGCGATTTATAGACCATGAATCCAGAGTAAAATGTTATCACAACGTTTTACAAAATTGGTAGTTTTCCACTAAACAAAACCATAACGGAAAATCGTTTTGTCTGGTGGGAGGCTTTGGCCGTGGCTAGTTACCACCCTACCGTCAAAGACGTGCCGCCAAGCGATTTAGCTTTCCGGCATGATGGCGAGTAGAAACCGATTAGGGGTACAGGTCGAATGTACACTGCCCCTTCCAAGTTAGCCCGCTACCGCCTACCATCTTAGACTCCATCGTCACTTACTATCAGGTGAGATCGCAGTCAAGGAGTATGTTGTCATCGAATAAAAAAAATCGCTTAATCACAGCACCTATCAAATAAACTTTTGGCCCAAAAATACTTAAAAATCTATATTACTAGAGCTTAATCCTACTTAATATTATAAACGCGAAAGTTTGTAAGTATGGATGGATGAATGTTTGTTACTCTTTCACGTAAAAACTACTGAACCGATTTGGCTGAAATTTGGCATAGAGGTAGATCAGGTTTGGAATAGCACATAGTCTACTTTTTATTCCGGGAAATAAGAGAGTTCCCGCGGAAATAAAAAACCTTAATCCACGCGAACGAAGTCGCGGGAATCATCTAGTACTTTATAACTTTTTGTCATAGTTTTGGAATAATATCCACTTAAACTATCCCACGTAGCTATAATAATAAAGTTTTCATGACCTTACTGTATTTTCTCTAAACAAGATAAAATGATCCCTACGCGAAACTCATAAGGTTGTATTTTCTTTTCTTTAATACAATCCCGCAAAAGCAGAATTTACTCTTACAACTCCATTTGTTAGAAATGTCCAACCACAGTGGGATTTATGTAAGAACCAGAAGTTAATGTATGTAAGATAAGTTACTTGTATAAGTTACTACAGTAGTAATGAAGCTTGATACTTTATGTTTCTTACTGTTTGTATTTATTTACTGTTTATTACTGAGGCCAACCAAACTTTGGATGCATCGTATAGCAGGGTTAGTCCAAGTTTGAATTCGATTACCAACCACCAACGGGAATGGGTCTGCTTTGACTGCCCATCTTGACATGCGTTGGATTGGTGTACCTACGTATGCATTTTTGCATTTTTGAAGCTTTATTGTGGAAGCACTGTATACATAGCATAGCTTTGTAAAAAAATTTTTTTTTGAAAAGAGCAACTGAGTTTCTTGCCGGCCCTTCTCAACAGAATCTGCATTCCTAACCGGTGGTAGATTTATGACGTGTCATAAAAGCTACAAGTTAGCCTACATGAAATAAATAAATTTTGATTTTTTTTTTGAATTAATCGTATAAGAATTCGATAACAGTAGCGTCAAAGTAAAATGAACGTTAACAGTATTGATTTAGCGTCACAATTTCACTGCAATCGATTTTAATTTGGAGCGTATTCAATTAAGTTCTAATTGTGTTATGGTTCATATAACAACTGTTTTAATTTTTATTAATAACTAGTTAATGCCCGCAACTTCGTTCACGTGGATTGAGATTTCTTGATTCCCGCGGGAACTCTCTTATTTCCCGGGATAAAAGTAGCCTATGTTCTATTCCAGACTATAATCTATCTCTGTGCCAAATTTCAGTCAAATCGGTTCTGTCGTTGCGACGTGATTGAGTAACAAACATCCAAACTTTTTTTTTAGCCAAGCTGAAGTTGACTAATATCTTCCTATCCCCTCCAAATAACCGGAAAGCTTGTGCTAAGAGTGGGTACGACGATAGTGCAACGGTGTGGGGTTCGAACCTGCGACCTTTCAGTTTTCAGTCGGCACCCTTAACCATTAGGCTATTTAGGCTTGGATTCCGTAAACTCAGTTAATAAATTCTACATCCATTTTTTATCTGGTGGTAGTAGATTTTCTAACAGTTAGGTATTTTTAAAAACTTTGCATAGACCTCATAACAAGCTCTCTAGAGACTCATAACGTAGTTTCTACGTAGTACGTCTACGAATAACCAACAGTTTTATGCTATTGCTCTACGACGTAGAACATAAAGCTACGTAGGTTCTACGCCGACCGCACGTTGCAGTCAGGCCAAACCACAAGCGGTGATGTTATATCTAGTGAAATTCGAGTCACCGAGGGAATGCAGATGTCATCATTACCCTATCTACTAGAAGTGGCAAAAACGCATCTTCGTCAAGATGGAATCATTTGTTAACCAACTTCAAAAAAGGAGGAGGTTCTCAATTCGACGTGTATTTTTTATATTTTAAGCTATTGCATAGCTTCTATCGCGGGCCTTGAGCGTGGAGACCGAATCCAGAAATTCCGTAACAAAAATAACCTGACACGGGACTCCTCTCACCGCTAGATGGCGTTGATAAAAAATGCTATGCAATAGGTTTACCGCGGCAGTCCCCGTGTGCCACACGTCTTTTTTTTTATGAATGTTTTTGGCTATGTTAGTCCATAACTCCGCCAAATCTGAGCCGATTTCAGTGTTTTTTTTAATCTGAAAGGACGTATCGTCAGGTTGATCCTATTCAAATCTGGTGAAGATCTGATGAATATCTTCGGAGATGGAGGACGGAACTCCTCAATGAATAAGAGCAAATCGCTCGTGATCAGACTATGTGTAGGCTTTTAACCATGCATAGTTCATAGCATACATACATATGCTAGACTTCTATTCGGAATCTTTATATTTTTTTAAGGAGCAAAACAAATGATCTAGCCCTATTAAGCTAAACTAAAAAGCTTAAAATAATAATATGAAAAAAATCTTTTTAAAAAACCGACTTCAAACGCGACTTAAAAGTACAAAATAATTTTAGTTTGTACACGTATGTTGAAGTCGGGCTAGCGTCGCGCATCGGTTTCATCGTTTCTATCTAGGCCGCCCGGTAATTACCGATTACATAGTAATTTTCGATCTTCCGCATCTTTAAAATCAGAGGTACAGGGTGACACACAGACCACTTTCAAACTCCGGACTAGTATGGAGAATTTCTTGACAGAAAAACCCAATAAAGATTTTGGCCCGACCTGGGAATCGAACCCGCGCAGTTGAAAATTTATATTAGGTACTTAAAAGATTAATATTGAAGATGGATTCTTCCAAAAATAATTTTATCACGTACTTAAAAATAATATCATTAAGCTCTGTATAATTATACAATAATCAAAAGATGTTTTACTTTCATCCAATTATAATTGGATGAAAGTAAAACATCTTTTGATTATATTAATTCAAAGTCATCGAAATCCTATTAAGTGAAGCGTATCTCGTTAATGTTATTCGGTTTTATTCCGTGCCTTTCTAATTAAGTTACGTTATGACAAAGTATATTAAAGAATTTTTACAAGGTACGTAAAACATGGTGAAAGTATATTCCCTTTTTACCTTGGTCAGGTAATAACAGGCACTTGGGCCCTATGTTTATTTATTCTATTTTATTCGATGACAAGATAGTCCTTGACTGCGATCTCACCTGATGGTAAGTGACGATGCAGTCTAAAATGGTAGTGGGCTAACTTGGAAGGGGTATAGCAGTGTAAATTCGACCCATACCCCTAATCGGTTTCTACACGCCATGGTGCCGGAACGCTAAATCGCTTGGCGGCACGTCTTCGACGGTAGGGTGGTAACTAGCCACGGCCAAAGCCTCCCACCAGAGCCTCTTCCTTATTGAAATTTCTGAGCTTTGCGCATTCAACTTCATGTTCTAGGACACTGATCGCCAATTTTAATCCTTACTATATTACATTATTCAATATTATATATGCGAAAGTGTGTCTATTAGTTGGTTTGTTCTTCAATAACGCTGCAACAGAGCTACGGATCGAACGATATAGTTGAGGACCTGGAGAGTGACATAGGCTACTTTTTATCGCGATTAAACCAAAGACAACATAGACCAGCAGGGCGATCAGCTAACAATTGTCTCTTATCTCACATCAAAAAATATCCTTATGGACCGATATCGAAACAGTCCATATAACCGGTATCGCGTAAGCTTTTTCAGGATTGTAGCAATGGTCGCAATCACGTGACTATCGACATTTTAGTGGTGGGCCATAACTTATAATCCGACTAATTTGAATATCTATGGTTACCTAGCAATCTATACGGCCATAGCAGTCTTCCAAATTTGACTGCGTTATAGCTGTCGAAATAAAGAGTGAAGGAATCTGTGGCACGTGCCGCAGAATATGTTAATTTATGGTTCTTCTAGGTTCATAGAGTAATATTTATTATTTATTTACACTTTTATTTTACTGGTTCTTTCTACTGTGTTGTGTTATTTAATATCTGCAAATAATAGGTATAGGCAGTATTTATTTATGTAGGTACTTCTTACACATAAAAACACAAAAGTTAGGTTATGAAAACTAAAATAGTAAATATGTACTATGTTCCCACATGCTTATGCCTTATGTATTGAACATTAAGGTATGTAATATATATCACAAACAGAATTTACCCAGGCGCATATTATTATTGAGTAGGTACATAAATCTTATGTAATACATACACCTACATACCTACTTCCCTATACGGCAAACATACGAAAGTGTAAAAAGGTAAATCTAAAAATTATTCTTCAATGATTTTAACATTTTCTTACTTCATATAATAATACTAATTGCATTGTTAATTTGATAAATTATTTAATAAAGCTTATTAAATATTTTTACAAAAATATGAGTAGTAAAACGACTTTGGATACCACATATGTCACCGATAAGAACACCTAACGAGGTGTATCAATGAAAGCCTAGTTTGACGTTATATTTGTCGTAGTCCTTAACGGACATCTTACTTCAAAAGTCTTACGCGGTACCAATTTTCAGCAATATTCATACAAAACTTTTATCGATGTGATACTGCATCAATGTCAAAATATTTTTTTGTCCTCAACGATCCTTTACGGACTGTCTCAATGTTACGTGGAGCCAAAACCATGTTTTGACATTGACGATGTCCTTTAATGATTGCGATAAAAGTTAGCTGATCGCCCTGCAGTTGTCAATGAAGTTAGCTGCAAGTATAAAGGCTGATCTATTTTTAGTTGAAGACGGTAACACAACCTACTTCCTAGCAAGCAATACAAAAAGAGTCATGAATCTAGATCTAGCAGGTAACAAAAGATTTCCTAGAAACATTATAGCAAAAGTGGGCCACAGAAAGGTAAGGGCGAAATTAAGAACTTCTTTCGCACACAAGACCTCTTTATATTGTTAGTCTTAGATGTTCTTATACAAAGAACGGTTTAGGGCCTCTCCACGAACTTCTCGCTACGAGCTGAGTCTAGCGTAGAGCGGTTTGCGGCAGAAATAATATAAAAGTTAACACATAGTTTGGAGAACCCATAGGTGTTAGAACCTCAAGGAATAAGGCGACTTTGCACTGGTAATCGCATTTTTGGCTAACCCTTCTCTAGATAGGATGAAGGCATTAAACACGTCGCAAGCAACCGCCGAATAGAATCGGTGCAATACCGCAATGATTTCCATAAATGAGACTGATATTCAGCTGTGAACGTCTCTCGATTAATGATGTCGATCTACTAGAGTAGACGAACACGTACAAAGATGCTACTTCAACCCTCAGGAGGTAAATTACCAAGCCATATTTCATCACGCTCAAATAAACAGCTTCAGTGCGCTGTTGAGAGTATATCTATCCTATGTCCTGGACCTTTTCACTAAAGTCTCCGAGTCTGGACAGAGTTAACAGATAATGTCCCTTAAAGAAATGATTGTTAATTCCTTTTCAAATCAGATCATAACTTGCAATTCCCCTCTAACCAGTGAATACAATATACATAGGACACTCAGAAATGAAGTGGGAGCTGGTCTTCTTCTCGCTACATCTACTGCCGCTGTTCGAATCAAATTACTACATGGGGTAGTAAATTCCTAATCACCCATGCAGTACCCGCTCCCCACTCTTCTAAAATTATATAATAATAAGCTTCACCTATGTATACTTCTTCTAATATATCTTCTTTTGTAAATATTTATATGTACATAAAAAATAAAAATAAATAAATAAATAAATAAAATTCTTAATCGTCAATGCAGTACCCGCTCGCCACACTTCTAAAGTTTCTAATCGTCAATGCAGTACCCGCTCGCCACCCTTCTAAAGTTTCTAATCGCCAATGCAGCACCCGCTCGCTACACTTCTAAAATTCCTAATCGCCGATGCAGTATCCGCTCGCTGTATTCTAAAATTCCTAATCGCCCATACAGTACCGCTCGGCGCACTTCTAAAATTCGTGGGCTGGCAGTTAGCTAGTGTTCTGAAACAAAGAGTAATGAGCAGTTTTGAGCAGGTAATTGTTTAGTTTGCAAATTGCTCTGCATAAAGTTTATAGCGAGTCTTTAACAGGTTTAGTTGTTTTGTTTTATTTTACGACTGCAGTAGTACTAGGATTTTAAATATTTGTTCACTCATTTTAAAGCTGAACTTATTTTAAACATAATTATAAAAAATGAAGCGTTTCCAGAAATGACTATGATACGCGACTTCGTCCGAAGGAGAGCATGCGTCATGCTCGTGAACGGGTGCCACCAACGGGAATGGGTGCCCATCTTGACATGCGTTGGATTGGTGTACCTATTTATGTATTTTTGCATTTTTGAAGCTTTATTGTGGAAGCACTGTACACATAGCATAGCTTTGTAAAACAAAAAATTTTTTTTTGAAAAGAGCAACTGCTGAGTTTCTTACCGGCTCTTCTCAGCAGATCTGCATTCCGAACCGGTGATAGAATTATGACGTGTCATGAGAGCTACAAGTTAGCCTACATGAAATAAATTAATTTTGAATTTGAATTTTGAATTTGAATTTAGAGGTTATGATTTTAGCAGTCTGTGTACGTATGTGATCATTCACAAATGTTCCACCATAGCGAATAAACTACTGAGCCGATTTTAATGAATGAGGTGTCAATCGATTCGTCAAGATGGTCCGGGTGACATAGGCTATATTTTATATGAACAAAACAAAATCATTATGACGGATGTTACATCCAATTTTCCGCAGTCGGTTTTTTACATTGTTTCAACTTTAATCCTTGTTCTTTCAAATTTTTACGCCAAAAACAAAGAAAAGATAGATACAATAGAAAATCATTTCATTTTTCCCTAACCTCACAAGCTTGATTCGAATTTCACACATTCACCGGATCAAAGAAAAGAGAAAAGAAAAAATATTTAAAAAATTCGGAATAAAACCTCTAAATAATTTGCCTTTTTTGTGAAGGTACATTTATAATTTAGGAGTCATTCTAATTCTCGAAATTCCTAAAGTAGAGCAAAGAAATTTCGACCATTGAATAAAAACTTTCAAGAACTTTCAAGTTTCAGCACACAAGGCGGTTTTATATCTTAAGTATTCTCAAACAAGTAATAAGCAGTCTAGAAGTACTCTAGAAGTACTATACTTCGTGTGTATTTATATTCTTTGCGGTTTTCTTAAAATGAAATATTTAAGTACATGAATTGTTTAATGGTAGGCATATCTACGTAATTTAGGGCATAACTTATCTGAAACAATTATTGTAATTTAAAGCGATTATATACCTGTAAGTAAGCCTATTAACCGTAGTATATTTTATTTTTATTATTTTTATTAACGTGGTGTAAAAACTTAGCAGTGGTGAAATAGGCCATTAGTCTTAGAACTTTATAAAAAAAGGCATTTAAATTACATCTAAAGCCAATTTAGCTTAGCTTTCGACGACCTCCCTGGCGCAGTGGTGAGCGCTGTGGTTTTATAACTGGGAGGTCTCGGGTTGGATTCCCGGCGGGGGCAATTTAGGAATTTATAATTTTTAAATTGTCTTTGGTCTGTTCTGGTGGAAGGCTTTGGCCGTGGCTAGTTACCACCCTACCGTCAAAGACGTGCCGCCAAGCGATTTAGCGTTCCGGCACGATGGCGTGTAGTAACCGATTAGGTGTATGGGTTGAATCTACACTACCATATCCCTTCCTAGTCAGCCCGCTAATATCTTAGACTGCACCACTTACCATCAGGTGAGATTGCAGTCAAGGACTATCTTGTCATCGAATAATAAAAAAAAGACGTGTGGCACTCGGGGACTGCCGCAGTAAAGCTATTGCATAGCATTTTTTATCAACGCCATCTAGCGGCTCACCGTAGAGGAGTCCCGTGTCAGGTTATGTTCGTTACGGAATTTCTGGATTCGGTCTCCACGCTGGCCGGCACGATAGAAGCTATGCGATAGCTTAAAAGTTAGCTCAGTTTTCGATGTGGCTTGCGCCTAAAGCAGGTGTGCTACTGAGTAGGTAATTACATTCGCAGTTTACGATGGTATAATATTTTCTACAAGAAAATGCCCCGTGTATTGCATCGGCCTGAATCTAATTAGCATAAACCACAATATAATGGCAAGAAATATGGTGCAAGGAAAACGTTTATATAATTTAAAAGATATGCTAAAGACTTTAAACGTCATTAGGTTATCCTAGGTGTTCTTTGGTGGTGTCGTGTGGTGCGGGTTGTTACGTTCCCTCAAATATGGTTGAGCGAAGCAATGGCTGGATCATGCGTCATGCTCGTGAACGGGTGCCGCCAACGGGAATGGGTCTACTTTCTGTCTGCCCGTCTTAACATGTATTGGATTGTATGTAGGTATGCATTTTTGAAACTTCATTGTGGAAACACTGTATACATAGCATAGGTTTATTACCTATTGCAAAAAATTGTCGGTTTATTAGTTTGATGGTTTATCCTTCAATCACGCAGCAACGATGCAACGAATTGACGTGATTTTTTGCATGGGTATAGTTGAGGACCTGGAGAGCGACATAGGCCTTTATCCCGGAAATTTGAAGAGTTTCCGCGGGATTTAAAAACTTTAACTTGTTACATAACATTACAATACTTGGCACAGTGTAAACTCCATGAAAGTTATTGTGCTTACCGCAAGCCGCTCCGCAGTATATAACATTGTTTAATACTAGCACATAAATCATGTGTAACATATTATGAAAATGAACTTTCAACCTGCCAGAATTGCACAGTGGATTTATGTTTAAAACTATCTCAAAGGCCTTGTTTTAAATACAAAATAGCTTTTTCACCTCACTAAAAAGTGTAGAACTTTTCTGGAGACAACACTTTTTCTCACTGAGTAAGCAAAAACGACTTTTACTCACTGGTTTTAGACAGCAAAGGCGCCCTTTTTGAACTATTTATTTATGTACTAGATGATGCCCGCGACATCGTTCGCGTGGATTAAGTTTTTGATTCCCGCGGGAAATCTTTGTTTTCCCGGGATAAAATGTAGCCATGTTTTAATCCAGGGTATGAGCTATCTCCATTCCAAATTTCAGCCAAATCCGTCCAGTAGTTTTTGCGTGAAAGAGTAACAAACATACACACACACATACACACACACACACACACACACACACACACACACACACACACACACACACACACACACACACACACACACATACAAACTTTCGCTTTTATAATATTATTATAGTGTGATTTATTCTGTATTATTATAAGTATATTATAATCTTAAAAACTAACTACTACTACTAGTGAGGTGAGTTTTTGTTTTTTTTTGCCTTTGAATCCCTCACTACACTCAGGATTCTAACTTAGAATCCTTCGCCCGCTCGGGGTTCAAACTAAGCACTCGCAAGAAAAATGAACTTTACTATCTTGTTGTACAAATAACTATTACAAAATATCTTCTTCAACTTTGGAGTTATGTTTTTAAAAATTCCTCCCGAGCTCTTAGTTTTTCCGGGATAGTTTCCCGGGATTACCGTATGCCCATTTTCCATGCCAGGAAACTTGTTTTCTTAGTAAAATATGAAAATGCATTCGAGTTACTTGGACCGTATGAACACTCGAAATCGCATTGCAATTTCCATTATATTTTAATTACATTTGCACTAGTTACCTACATTGTACGGTAGAGTTGCCGCCCGTAGCATGGTGCCAAAGTTATTATATACAGAACTAGCTGATGCCCGCGACTTCGTCCACGTGGATTTAGTTCTTAAAATCCCGCGGGAACTTCTTGCGACGGTATTCCCACTAAATTACAACATGGGGTTATTTAAAGGGCGGGTCAACAAATTCCTAAAAATCGCGCACGGCGCTACGCATTGGTAGTGCCTTTGGTGCTGCAAATGTTCATGGGCGGCAGTAATCACTTAACATAAGGTGACCCGCCTGCTCGTTTGCTCGCTAAAAATATAAAAATAAAGAACTCTTTAATTTTCCGGTATAAAAAGTAGCCTTTACTCTCCAGGTCCTCAACTATACCCATGCAAAAAATCACGTCGGTCCGTAGCTCTGTTGCAGCGTTATTGAAGGACAAACAAACACACTTTCGCATTTATAATATTAGTAAGGATATACTTAACGTAAAAACTAACTGCCTCGTTGGTCGACTGCGAATGACGAGGTCTTCGGTTCGATTCCCGAGTCGGGGTAAAAATGTATTAGGTTTTCTGTCAAGAAATTCTGCGGAGTTAGAAATTAGGCGGTTTGCCATACCCGTGTCTCGGAGAACACGTAATGTACGGAATATGAGAGTGAGGGAATAGTGAGTGCACTCCCATGTGCACTATAATATCTCCTAAGCAGATGTCTAATCTCTAAGGAGATTCGGTTGGGAGGACTATTTTTTTTTTAAATATTTTTAGCGAGCAAACGAGCAGGCGGGTCACCTGATGTTAAGTGATTACCGCCGCCCATGAACACTTGTAGCACCAGAGGCACCACCAATGCGTTGCCGGCCTTTCAGGAATTTGTTGGTCCGCCCCTTGAATAACCCCATGTTGTAATTCAGTGGAAACACCGTCGCAGGAAGTTGGTTCCACAGTTTCAAAGTACGTGGAAAAAAGGATCTGGAACATCGGATGGTCGAAGTGCTCCAGGCACCCAGGTGGTGAGGGTGAAATTGTTTTCGGTGGCGAGCGGTGCGGACTATTATTATTATATTTGAAATAGCCTGTCAGAGCCTCATTATATATCTCCTAAATTACTGAACTAACAATTAATTAAGTACATGAAATATACAAAAATTGTTGACTTGTGTGTATTCTTCGTCTTAATTAGATTTTATATATAATTCAATCATCTTGTTACGAGGTTATCCAATTAATTTGTCGCGCCGTATACCTATTTAACTTTTTTCTACATTTTTCAGTTTTATACTATACTAGCTTTTGATCGTGGCTTCGCTCACGTTAAGTTTGGTTTTTGAAATCCCTATTTTACCCCCTTAGGGGTTGTATTTTCAAAAATTCTTTCTTAGCGAAAGCCTACATCATACAACATAGCTAATCTGTATGCCAAATTTTTGCCCGATCCGTCCAGTGGTTGAAGCTGTGCGTGGATAGATTAGTCAGTCAGTGAGTCAGTCAGTAAGCCAGAGCTTTTCCTTTTATATATTTACACTAGCTTTAACCCGCGGCTTCGCTCACGTTAGGTTCGATTTTTTAACCCCCTATTTAACCCTCTTGGGGTTGAAATTTTCCAAAATCCTTTCTTAGCGGATGTCTACGTCCTAACAGCTACCTGTATACCAAATTTCAGCTCGATCGGTCCAGTGGTTAGAGCTGTGCGTTGATAGATCAGTCAGTCAGTCAGTCAGTCAGTCACCTTTGCCTTTTATATATTTAGATAAAGTTGAACTAATCTGTTAATTATCATTGTCTGTTACATACACATGTAACAGACAATGTTGAGGGCAAGAGCGAGTTAGCGAGAGAGTAACAGCCAATGAGAGGTCATTGCGATTGTCACATTGATGCAATCATTATTAGATATTTCCACAGCCTATTAGTCTTAAATTTTTAAATAAGTTATGTTAAGTTGTAGATAAATGGATATTAAGTCAATATTAACACAACCAAAACTTATTTTCACATAATAATTGTATTAAGTAAAATCCATAAACACATCGCGTGTTTCTACTTTATAACTTACACACAAAATGAGTTTAAGCTGTAGAGCTGTAGAGTAGGAACCGTGTACTTAAAATAAACGTATAATTATATTATTATATAACACACTTAATATAATTCAACTGAAAGTACACCTGACATCCAAATAACATGAATCAAGCAAATTACTTATTTGTTACTTCGTTCCTTCGTAAAACAAAATGTACTAAAAATAAATAATGCAATATCGGAGAAGGAAACGCTTCTGTAAGGGAAACAAATATACGAAATGTGTGTAACAATTTATATTATCTGATACAAGCTGATTCGGGCAACTTAGTCCGCGTGGAAAAGTTTAGAGTGACTTGCTACTATCCGCGAGAAGTTATGTCCTCTATCTCCGATAATATTTAGTAGATCTTCACCAAAATTTGACAAAATATTTCTAATAGTACACAATTTATAATAAAAAAATAATTATCAAATTCGGTTTAGATTTGCAGGAGCAAAATCTACAAAAACTTTCATCCCTTATTCCGGATAAACCTTATTGTTTATCAGGATAAAAAGTATACTATATATTGACCCGGAGTATCAGCTACCACTATAGCAAATTTCATTTAAATCCGTTCGTATCGATAATAAAGCATCCTCCGATTAAAATTTTCAGAATATATTTAATGTACAGAATTCGTCCCGTTAGTCTTTTTTATAAGTATAGAACATCTATATATATAAAATTCAAAGTCCTGACTGACTGACTGACTGACTGAGATATCAACGCACAGCCTAAACTACTGAAGTTAGAAACTTGAAATTTTTACAGTTGGTTCCTTTTATGACGTAGGCGCACACTAAGAAAGGATTATTGGAAATTCCACCCCTAAGGGGTTTAAATAGGGGATGGAAGTTTATATGAAACTCCGTCATTTTTCAAGCTGTTTCCATCGAAGTTGGTATTTAAGCTTTCAGTTAAAAATAAAGAAGTACGTGTGTCACAGTTTTTGAAAATTCCACCCCAAAATCTAATTCGAACGAAGACGCGGGGGCAAAAGCTAGTACTTAATATAATTCAACTGAAAGAACTCCTGACATCCAAATTACATGAATCAAGCAAATTAGAAGTTACTTCGTTCCTTCGTAATACAAAATGTACTAAAAATAAATAATGCAATATCGGAGAAGGAAATGTCTCTGTAAGGGAAACAAATATGCGAAATGTGTGTAATAATTTGTTATATTATCTGGATATATAAAGCGAAAAGCTGACTGACTGATTGACTGACTGATCTGTCAATGTTTAAACCAAAAATGACAGGAGCGCTCCTGTCATTTTCAAACAAAACTTCTTACTGGCGTTATCTTTACATTTACTATTCGAAAGTTAAAATGTTCTTGCTTAATAAGCTACAGATAGCTATTGTGACGTAGTATATGACGAAATTATAAATTCCCAAATTACCCCTGTTGAGAATCGAACCCGAGACCTCCCAGTTATAAGACCACAGCGCTTGCCATTGCACCAGGGAGGTCGTCATATCCTACATATGTGTATTATTAGATGTCTTATACATTATTTATATAAGTTATTTATTTTATTTTTTGGCATGCGCTCCTGAAAGGTTTCCTGTACATTCTCGTGAGGCTGAAAATGCAAAATACTTTTGCCACGTTCCGGAGTTTTATAACTCTCTTGCATAAGGAAGGTATTTTGAAAATACAACAGGCATTTATATTAAGTAGGTAAGGTGTTAGTTATACAGTGCGTCTGGACATGAACTAGAGATATTTTAAACACTTATATAACAACTATTTTTAAGTACAAATACATTCTAAACTTGGGGCCAATCCGCTTCCTACCTGTTCTGTGTGTGTGGCAGCCATTTTGGTTTTTTTGCTTATACGTGTACATATCTCTCAAAGTTTTGCTCTTACTGAGATAAAAATGGGCTTATTCGAAGGGCAAACACGATAAGGATGTTAACACTAATCACAAATTATTATTAATGTTTAGTGTTAATTTTATGATAGTTTGTAGGATTAGAATATCGAATAATATAACTTAATAAATTTATTAAAAATAATTTTAAATGCTATATTTATAATCTGATGTCACGTGACTGCAAACGCCAAGAAGAACTTGTGACGTCACTAACCTAACCGCGAAACAAACGTAGTGATTATAGGTATAGTACGCGCCACGAAAGAAGTCCGTCGGCAATCAGGTGGAACTAATAGATTTTACATACAATAATTGCCTAGACATACGACTACTAGCGCCGCCTCTATGGGACTTCTTTCGTGGCGCGGACGGACCGATGACGTCATGTCAGTCAAGTGACAGTTGTAGAGTGTTTTAGCGGGAAAATTCAAAATTACTCTATTTTCGTATATTTTCTCATCGAAAATACTAATATTTTTAAATAATATATATTTTTTTATGGTAAACAAGAGTCAATCTTCAAAATAAAAGCAATTCCGAAAAATTGTTAACATCCCTATTGTCGAAGGGCGAACACGATAGGACAGTATTGTTCTATCGTCTACATTACAAAACAAAGTGTTCACATTTCCATAACTTTTGAAAACTAAATCCACGCGGGCACCAGCTAGTAGCGTGTATAAAATGATTGAACATTTCTGTGGTGGTGTCGTGTGGTGCGGGTTGTTACGTTTCCTCAAATATGGTTGAGCGAAGCAATGGCTGGATCATGCGTCATGCTTGTGAACGGGTGCCACCAACGGGAATGGGTCTGCTTTGACTGCCCATCTTGACATGCGTTGGATTGGTGTACCTACGTATGCATTTTTGCATTTTTGAAGCTTTATTGTGGAAGCACTGTACACATAGCATAGCTTTGTAAAAAAAAAATTTTTTTTTTTAAAGAGCAACTGCTGAGTTTCTTGCCGGCTCTTCTCAGCAGAATCTGCATTCCGAACCGGTGGTAGATTTATGACGTGTCATAAGAGCTACAAGTTAGCCTACATGAAATAAATAAATTTTGAATTTTGAATTTTGAATTTTGATTTGCTTTGTTTGACGATGCTGTGCCGAAATAATTATTATGACCCAGTTGTAAAACCTCATGCAGTCGCTTATTACTTATGCTGCCGCTGCAGCGAGCTATGAATTTAGTTCGTAACTTGCATATGAAGCTAATTACTATTAATTAAAATTGCCATACTTGAAAGTTTATAGCATTTGAGGAGTGGTCGAACAAAAATCACAATTCCACTTTTGACTTAAATCGTTTTTTTTAAGCTATTGCATAGCTTCTATCGCGGGCCTTGAGCGTGGAGACCGAATTCAGAAATTCCGTAACGAAAATAACCTGAGACGGGACTCCTCTCACCGCTAGATGGCGTTGATAAAAAATGCTATGCAATAGCTTTACCGCGGCAGTCCCCGAGTGCCACACGTCTTTTTTCACACTTGCAACACTAAATTGCATCAAATAAACTCGCTATTGTATTTATAAACGAAGTAATCCCGCCGGGAATCGAACCCGAGACCTTCCAGTTATAAGACCACAGCGCTTACCACTGCGTCAGTTAGTCTGTGTACTATCAGTTACTATCAGTCTTATACATTATTTATATAAGTTATTTATTTTATTATTTGCTCTCCTGAAAGGTTTCCTGTACATTCTCGTGAGACTGAAAATGCAAAATACTTTTACCACGTTCCGGAGTTTTATAACTCTCTTGCATAAGGTACTTTGAAAATACAACAGGCATATACATATATTAAGTAGGTATACCGTGTAGCATACAGAGGGTAGTCTGTGAATATTCGAGTAAACATGTTATAAATGCAGGCGTCATTGGTCAGTCGTGCTAGGACTACGGGTCGGATAGCACGTCGGTTGTGTAACACACATTATGTGTGCCTGGAGTGTGCATTGGTATATACGGACTATATACTTGACTACTATATACGTGAGTGTTGGAGCATACTACATACCGTATAAGGTAGACTATGCTATAGTAAATCTAACTTAAAAATTGTAAGATATGTGTTGTCTTACACTCGCTGCAAATATTTGGCACTTGAGATATGTGTGCATCTTAATCAGGCGCCGTTGGCAGCGGTTCAAAGCATCCATTCTACAGATTGGACGCGAGGGTACGAGGCAAGAAATATATACTATACCTGTTATACTATATGCCTATTAATGTCGCAGTTGCAGCTCTTTTTGCTTCCATTTCAACTGTCATTTTGACTCGAAATATTCAGCTAAGTTCACCGCATAGTATTACTTACGTCTTTATGGGTTTACATTAGTGTCTAATTATATAAAACTAGCTGAACAGCGACTTCGTCCGCGTGGATTTAGTTTTAAAATCCCGCGGAAACTCTTTAATTTTCCGGGATAAAAAGCCTATGTCACTCTCCAGGTCCCCAA
Source organism: Hipparchia semele (assembly GCA_933228805.2). Classification (NCBI taxonomy): domain Eukaryota; kingdom Metazoa; phylum Arthropoda; class Insecta; order Lepidoptera; family Nymphalidae; genus Hipparchia; species Hipparchia semele. The sequence goes on along the minus strand of OW121733.1, from coordinate 4,528,595 downwards.
CTATAGCCATGTAAAAAATCACGTCGATCCATAGCTCTGTTGCAGCGTGATTGAAGGACAAACCAACAAACAAACACACTTTCACATTTATGTATTAGTAAGGATAAGGATATTAAGGATATTAGTAAGGATAAGGACTAGTGAACGCCCGCGACTTCGTCCGCTTCTTCAATTCATAGTCGACAGTACCTAGATCCCCACAGTTTAGGTGGGCAGAACCCCTGTAGCATCAGGAATGAGAAGTTGGGTCCTGGAATTCAACGATGTAGTCTTTACTTGGTACCTAAAATAAGTATTCATAATCGACAGTTCCTAAATCCCCATAGTCTAGGGAGGCAGTATCCCTGCAGCATCAGGATTGAGGAGTTGGAACCCGAAATTTTTATGGGAGTATCTCGCAAAGTTTTCATATCGATTAAAAAAGATTCACGCAAATTGGATTAGAAATCACGGAGATATCGGTATACATAGGTAGAAAAACACAACTCATTCTTCTCCTTTTTCCAAAGTCGGTTAAAAAAGTAGCCTCTGTTACTCCCGAAAACATCAGTTATCTACCAGTGAATTAAGTATTTTTTAGTATACAACGTGTAACAAAAGTGTGAAATAACCCTGAAGGAGGTGAATGTGCTCATGAAACTGAACAACTTTCCCCAAGGAACATAGGTCGAAATGTGAAAAAAAAATGTGAACCTCCCATACAAAATTGACGCTCAGCTGATTGATTTACTATGGGAGGTAAAATTTTTTTTTCATATTGCGACCTATGTTCCTTGGGGAAAGTTGTTCAGTTTCATGAGCGCATTCACCTCCTCAGGGTTAAATTCAAATTCAAATTCAAAATTAATTTATTTAATGTAGGCTAACTTGTAGCTCTTATGACACGTCATAAATCTACCACCGGTTCGGAATGCAGATTCTGCTGAGAAGAGCCGGTAAGAAACTCAGCAGTTGCTCTTTTCAAAAAAAAAATTTTTTTTTACAAAGCGATGCTATGTATACAGTGCTTCCACAATAAAGCTTCAAAAATGCAAAAATGCATACGTAGGTACATCAATCCAACGCAAGTCAAGATGGGCAGTCAAAGCAGACACGTTACACGTTGTATATTTCTAAAATATTTGCATATTATATTTCTTTTATTGCAAAAATAACCGCTTCTCGTCACCACCCCGTATACCTGAGTAGCTATTTGAGCGTCATTTTATACAAGTTTAAAATTCTTTCACATAAAATGGTAAATGCCTGAATATAAAAGTCGTACAATTTCGTTTAAATATTAAAGCGGTCGTGGAGGCCCGTTCCAGATAAAGTTTTATTTTGAGGCTCCCTCCCTTCTCTGGATGGTTGTCAGGGGACTGAGGAAATTAGGTTACATTCGCGGATTATTTAGTTTGACAAATGTTTTATTTCTTGTTTGTTTCTTTTTAACCTTCTAGCTTTACGTCGCAGTCAATGACTTCTTGTGAAATAGAAATAGATTTTTTTTTTAGGATAGCATCCTACTTCCTACTAAAATTATAAAGGCGAGTTTGTATGTGTGTGTCTGTTTGATACTCTTTTACGCCACAACGAATGAACCGATTTGGCTCGAATTGGGAACGGAGATAGCTCATATCCAGGATTATCACATAGGCTACATTTTATCCCGGAAAAATAAAGAGTTCCCGCGGGAATCAAAACCTTAAAGGGAAACGTACGACCGTGATGATTAAGTGTTAACAAATCCCGTGGGAACTCTGACTTTCCAATATAATAAAAATTCTTTTCAAAAAACCGACTTCAAACGCCACTATAAAGTATAAAAATAATTTTATTTTGTACACGTTTGTTGAAGTCGGGCGTTTTAAATAGAAACGATGAAACGGATACGCGATGCTCGTCCGATTTCAATAAACGTGTCTCTTATATATCACCATAAGGTAAGCGTCGCGCATCGATTTCATCGTTTCTAGTTAAGCCCGCCCGACTTCAACAAACGTGTACAAAATCAAATTATTTTTATACTTTATAGTGGCGTTTGAAGTCGGTTTTTTGAAAAGAATTTTTATTTTAAGCTTTTTAGTGTAGCTTGTTCCTGCTCTCTTTCTCCCCTCCCTCCAACCCTACGGTACCAATGTAGTATATACTTGGTATCTACAGTACTTATTAACAATACACAATTTCTAAAGAGCTAGGACCAGGAGCTCCATGATGTAGTCCATGCTTGGTACCAACAATATCAATTCGAAAGCGACAGTTCGTAATTCCTCCAACCCTGCAGCATCAGGATTGAGGAGCTAGAACCTTGAACTTTATGATGTAGTATATGCTCGGTACCAACAATATCAATTCGTAAACGACAGTTCCTAAATCCTCACAGTTTAGGTAGGCAGTACCCCTGCAGCATCAGTATTGAAGAGCTAGGACCTTGAGTTCTACGATGTAGAATATGCTTGATACTAACAATATCAATCCGCAAGCGAAAGTTCCTAAATCCTCACAGTTTAAGTGGGCAGTACCCTGCAGCATCAGGATTGAGGAGCTAGAACCTTGACCTCGATGGTGTAGTATATGCTTATTACATACAATAACACTTCATGATTAGCAGTTCCTAAATCCCTATAATTTACGTGGGCAGTAGCCTGCAGCATCAGGATTGAGGAGTAGGACCTGGAGCTCTAGGATCTAGTATATGCTTAGGCCAAGCATACCAATTCGTAAACGACGATTCCTAAAGTCCCATAATTTAGGGGGGAAATACCCCTGCAGCATCAGGATTGAAGAGTTTGAAGGTAAAAATTTTTATGGGACCATTTCGCGAGCTTCCTCTGTCGATTAAAAAAAAATCTCGTGAATCGGTCCAGAAACCTCGGAGTAATCGGTGGACATACATAGAAAAAAAAAAAAAAAAAGATACCGGCCGAATTGATAACCTCCTCCTTTTTGGAAGTCGGTTAAAAAGTAGCCTGTCACTGTCCACGTCCTCAACTATACTCTATGCAATAAATCACGTGAATCCGTAGCTCTGTTGCAGCGTGATTGAAGGACAAACCAACAATAAACACACTTTCGCATTCTTACTAATATTTTGAATGCAAAAGCATTTGTTTGTTGGTTGTAATAATAAGTTTTTAATTCAGACTTTTGGTCCATACATGTAAAAGGAAGTCGGAGAAAAACAAAAAGCAAATGCGTTAGTAATAAAATCAAGACTAGTTTATTTATCCTAATTCTTATTATCTAATATGCCTGCTGTACTACTGATACTACTGTAGTACTGTAGGTTTAGAAAATTTAAACGTCAAACATTTTCGTTCGGACGAAGTTGCCGAACGAAAACGAACCGTGGTAGGAAATACGCGAAACTTCGATCGATATTTCGTTTTTCGTTGAATTAGAGTAGACCCCCTGATGTGTGCAACATTCCAGCACCTTCATAGGGGGCCATCCGTTTTGCTAGCAAATGTGCTGAGGATGGCGCTTGTGCTTATCACAAGCCTGCTCATCATCAATACAGCACGCTTGCGCATGATCGCAACCATTGCTTTATACAATTTGGAGAAGGTATGTCATGGTGATTTTTCTTGTTTTACAGAAGAGAAACAAAAAGAACCAGCAGAGGAGGACAAGTCAGAGGAACAGGCGGCGACGAAGATCCAGGCGGCGTTTCGGGGTCACAAAACTAGACAGTCGATAAGCATGAAAGCAGCCACCAAGTCCAGCCAGGAGCCGGAGCCATCTAAGGCTGAACTGGAGGCTGAGTTCAGGGCTGATGATAAAGGTAAGTGGCATCTTCGTAAATATCCCTGATGACCTCCCTGGCGCAGTGGTGAGTGACGACCTACCTGGTGCAGTGGTGAGCGCTGTGGTCTTATAACTGGGAGGTCTCGGGTTCGATTCCCGACGGGGGAAATTTAGGATTTATTGTTTCTAAATTGTCTCTGGTCTGGTCTGGTGCCGTACAGTAAAAGACATGCCGTCAAGCGATTTAGCGTTCCGACACGATGGCGTGTAGAAACCGATTAGGGGTATGGGTTGAATTTACACTGCTATATTCCTTCCTTTCCTTCACGAGAAGTTATGTCCTCTATCTCCGATAATATTTAGTAGATCTTCACCAAAATTGAACACAATATTTTTAATAGTACACAATTAATAATAAAAAAAGAATTATCAAATTCGGTTTAGATTTGACGAAGTTATGGAGCAAAATCAACAAAAACTTTCATGCCCTATTCCGGATAAACCTTATTGTTTATCAGGATAAAAAATATTCTATATATTGACCCGGAGTATCAGCTATCACTATACTAAATTTTACTCAAATCCGTTCAGTAGTTTTCGCGTGATGCACGCACAGACTGACAGACAGACAATAAATTAAAAAAAAAGACGTGTGGCACTCGGGGACTGCCGCGGTAAAGCTATTGCATAGCATTTTTTATCAACGCCATCTAGCGGTGAGAGGAGTCCCGTGTCAGGTTATTTTCGTTACGGAATTTCTGGATTCGGTCTCCACGCTCAAGGCCCGCGATAGAAGCTATACAATAGCTTAAAAAATTGTTTTGTAAAATTGTTTGCTCAGTATCGATAATAAAGCATCCTCCGATTAAAATTTTCAAAATATATTTAATTTAATGTACCTACAGAATTCGTGCCATTACAGTTTTATTATAAGTATAGATAGATAAAAAAAGTAACACGAAAAACAAATAATTTAATACAAAAGAGTGGCCTTATCGCTAAGAGTGATCTCTACCAGGCAATCTATACGAAATAACTTTGTACTTGAGAGACATGGTATCGCAATAAAACAATAAAACGATATTTTATTATGTCCTCGAATGACGCGACCCATTTAATATCGGTCGAACTTCGCTTGAGAAGTTCGATTGATCATAATATAAGTATATATTTTTCGATTTTTATTGTGTATCGGTAAATAATAATATTGTCATTTATCAATTCATCTCATTTGAATATTCATACACCAGATACCTATTGTAGGATGTAAAAAGAAATGAATATATTTGTAATACGAAAATCCAGATGAAAAATTAGTAGATTGTTACACAAGGGACGTAAGTAAGCTATTACAGAACAAGATCCAATTTGGCGCCAGTGCGAGCGCAGCTCGCATAGGGCGCTAATGGATCGCGTGCACCCGAGATATTTAGTCACACGAGCGAGCGCAGCGAGCGAGGGTGAATATAGTTCGAGGTTGTAATAGCTACTTGCAACCGAGGTAAGCATTCTACTTTATATCATTCTTGCGAGGTAAATAAAAGGTTTTGCATCCTTTGTTCTGCTTCAAGCAAACAAAAATCAGGCTCTCCTCCTTTTTCAACATCTGACTTAAAGATGTTTGTTCGTAAAGGGATTTAAGTAAATAACTTAAATCCCTTTACGAACAAACTTCACAAACTTTCAGATCAAATGAAATGCCGCCATTTCCATTTTTTTTCGTAAATAGTCTTCCATTTTTTTTTTACGTCTCTGAGTTCCAAGGAGTTTTGCATAGTTTGAAATGTATGGAAATTAAATGCCGCCATGTTCAGTGTTTTTTTTTTCAGTAAAAAGTTTTCTTACCATTTTATAAGAAAAGAGATTGTTTACCAAGGAGTTTTGCATAGCTTGAACTGTAATGTGAACATTACAATTCAAGCATAGTGCGACGTAATGTTGCCTTGAATTGCAAACACCAACTTACAAGGAGACTTTCCACCATAGTAATCCCTAGTTACTGAGCAAGTATGATATAAATATTATTTACTTACCTACTAGATTTTGCCCACAACTTTATCCGCTTGCTTCTATTATTTTTTATTTAATCATAATAATTAAAACAAACATCTATACGTCGTGTACAATGTACCTACATGCACATTGCGTAAGTGTGCGTGCCTGTCAGAAGCCTAGGTGGGAGCGATCAGGTGCGAGCATGTTCTCGCTCACACTTATACAGATACGACACACACACAACCATGAGCCACGTGCCCTCGTGAATTTAAAGAACTATACCTTCAGTACGTACTATAGCACCTTTAACCGTTAAGCTATTGAGGTTTTATTATTTATCTGTTACATCAACAAAATAAATAATAATTAACCGCAGATCAGAGAATTATCAATTATCCAGTGAACCGATCCGGTTTGTTTTCATATTTGCGAATTTCGATTACCACATTTAAACCGAGGCACCCATTAATTACCCGCCTTGAAATTACACACGTGCCTACTTGATTTTATTATGTCTAAATAAATTAGGTTTTAATAAAAGGACGTGTGGCACTCGGGGACTGCCGCGGTAAAGCTATTGCATAGCATTTTTTATCAGCGCCATCTAGCGGCTCACCGTAGAGGAGTCCCGTGTCAGGTTATTTTCGTTACGGAATTTCTGGATTCGGTCTCCACGCTGGCCCGCGATAGAAGCTATGCAATAGCTTAATAATAAGGATATATACTTAATAAGCATTAGTTATGTAATGTGTGTGTGTATGTGTGTGTGTGTAATTTAGTAACTTGAATATTGTACACCGCCAACGGTAGAACATGCAGACCTGAACTACGAATGTAACATCTATAATATGTAATGTTTATTATAATGTACCATGTTCTCGACAATAAATATCTATATAGTACACCTATTTAAAAATTTATACCTAAACCTTCAAGTATAAAATAAATATCATGTATAAAATGCCTAAAATATTAATAAAATCTTCCAGTGTTTACTTATAAATAAGGAATTTCCTTGATAAGAGGTCACCAAAAATGTCCTTTTCTGAAAAAGATTCGAGTGGCGTTCAGATCCTTCAGCTTCAGACGTCGTGGCCTCATAAGTATAGCATTGTTTAATAAGGACCCTTCATACTTCTGCGACCCTGGTACTTGGTCTTAAGTAGACAGGAGCATGATTCAGCATTCGAATTTAATAAAACGCGGTGTTTTTTAATTAAAATAATACCTAACATCTCCAACTAATCAAAAGAAAAAGGTGACTCACTGCCTGACTGACTGACTAATAGCTCCATCTTAGAACAATCTTAATTTACGAAATATTTTTCTACAAAAACTCCATCAAGTGATAGTAGCAAAAAATTAGAAACCGGAACAAGAAAGTGTATTCTACACTTCAACAATGCTTAAATCTTCTCTTCTCTAAATACATAATGAAAGGAAAATGATTGACTGACTGACTGATCTATCAACGTACAGCTCAAACCGCTGGTCGGATTGGGCTGGGCATAAATGACGTAAGCATTCGCTAAGAAAGGATTTTTGAAAATTCAACCCCTATGAGGGTAAAATAGGGGTTTCAAAATAGAACTTAACGTGAGCGAAGCTGGTAAAAGCTAGTACTTGTTGGGCATAAAGATATCATGACGTAAGAATTCGTTAAGAAAGTATTTTTAACAAATCAGCCCCTAAAGGGGTAAAATAGGGGTTTAAAAAATAGAACTTAACGTGAGCCGGTAAAAGCTAGTACTTGTTATAAATGCGAAAGTGTTTATTCGTTGGTTTGTCCTTCAATCACGCGGCAACAGAGAAACGGATCGAAGTTATTTTTTGCATGAATATAGTTGAGGACTTGGAGAGTGATATAGGCTGTAATATCCTCTCCAAATCGATATTTTTATCACGAAAAATCAAAAAGTTCCACCAGATAAAATACACAATTTTGGGATGGGATAAACTTTTACTTCTAAGAAATAATTGGCTTCACGAATCAGGAACTTTATTAACGGAATCCCCCGTCCTTCAGATTCAATTTGCTGACCAATTTGTTATCTCTACTAATCTTCTGTAACTTTGGAATTATACTGAACCATCAGATTAAATTACTGTTGATAATAATCAATTCATTAGGAAATGCTTCCATGTACCTTACAAGTACCTAATACTTCGTTTATGGTTACCACACGTACGTGTACGGAAATAATAAATTTTTAAGCTATTGCATAGCTTCTATCGCGGGCCTTGAGCGTGGAGACCGAATCCAGAAATTCCGTAACGAAAATAACCTGACACGGGACTCCTCTACGGTGAGCCGCTAGATGGCACAATTTTTATCAACGCCATCTAGCGGTGAGCCGCTAGATGGCGTTGATATAAAATGCTATGCAATAGCTTTACCGTGGCAGTCCCCGAGTGCCACACGTCTTTTTTGTGAAATCTCTTATTTTCTGGGATAAAAGTTATGTGTTTCAGCCAAATCGGTTTCGTCGTTGCGGCGTGATTGAGTAACAAACATCCATCCATCCATTAGACCATCCATACATCCAAACTTCCGCATTTTGTTGGTGGGATTAATTAATTGTTTAACGGTCACATCGTGCCGCTATTTCAGGTGTTTGACAAATTTTTCTTATGTACACTTAAAATAAAGGTTTTTAATATTATAACACAATGTCATTTTTCTTTTTTAATACTTATCTCAACTAGTCTCGAAAATATAGAGCTTTTAAGTTTCCTGTTAGAAAAAGAGAAAAAAAGAGCGCTATTGCAACATGACGTCACGTTTCAGTAGCTCCATACTCTCTCCAAAAGAGACGGAAGTCGCAGTAAAACAGCTTATAAATTATTTGTCTTTGACCGATTTATTTTCTGTTTTTACAAATGTTATTCATACATGTCACATTTTCGATTGTGATTAATGAATATCCACATTTTGACGACAGCCAGAGCCAAACACCCAATTTCGATATTGTCATTGTGCGTATAGTACGTTTATCTCACGAAGTTACGGGCGCTTTACTTTTCAGGAGCCTAGGTGGGAGCGGTCAGGCGCGAGCAAGCTCTCGTTCACACTTATACAGATACGACACACACACACACACACACACAACCATGAGCCACGAAGGTCATGAGCCCTCGTGAAATGAAAGAACTATAATAATATGAGGTGTGATACTCAGTACAACGGGAATGGGTCTGCTTTGACTGCCAATCTTGACATGCGTTGGATTGGTGTACCTACGTATGCATTTTTGCATTTTTGAAGCTTTATTGTATACATAGCTATGCTATGTATACAGTGCTTCCATAATAAAGCTTCAAATTTGTAAAAAAATTTTTTTTTTTGAAAAGAGCAACTGCTGAGTTTCTTGCCGGCTCTTCTCAGCAGAATCTGCATTGCGAACCGGTGGTAGATTTATGACGAGTCATAAGAGCTACAAGTTAGCCTACATGAGATAAATAAATTTTGAATACGAGTACCTTAAAAAAGAACTAATCGGCCAAAAATCTACGTAAACTTTAGTTGAAGATAAAATATACATGAATACTATTCTCTAGTCTCTGTTCATTGTAAATGCAACGCCTGTTTATTTATTAACGTCTTTTCGGCAGCTCTACGTGTTTCAATATTAAAGAAACAGGAAAGATAAGAGGGATTAGAAAAGCAGGGATGAAAATGCAAGTGTAAAATGTCTTTTTTATTATTAAAATGTTACAATTAAATTTATAGCTAAACTAAACTAATTAGTAATTACTATACAAATCATGCCAGCTTATAGTTGTGCCAAGAAGACTGGCTGCATTTTCGCGCTGGATAGCCAGGCTGATCCGTTGTGCAAAAAATGAGCCAACCCTTCTATCACCAGATGAGGCAATTAACCGCAGTGAAATGTATCGTAAATTTTAAGCTATTGCATAGCTTCTATCGCGGGCCAGCGTGGAGACCGAATACAGAAATTCCGTAACGAAAATACTCTCCTCTACGGTGAGCCGCTAGATGGCGTTGATAAAAAATGCTATGCAATAGCTTTACTGCGGCAGTCCCCGAGTGCCACACGTCTTTTTTATTTCAAAAATTTATAATTTCTGAATTGTCTCTGGTCTGGTCTGGTGGGAGGCTTTGGCTGTGGCTAGTTACCTTACCGTCAAAGACGTGCCGCCGAGCGTTTTAGCACAATGGCGTGTAGAAACAGATTAGGGGTATAGGTTGAATGTACACTGCCATACCACTTCCAAGTTAGCCCGCTACCATTTCAGCCTGTATCGCCGCTTACCATCAGGTGAGATCGCAATCAAGGACTATCTTGTCATCGAATAAAAAAAAGGGAGTGTCCGTTTGTCCTCTTTAACACTAAAGTCTAGATATTTCAGGATTACAAAGCACGTAGTCCCCCTGTCGCCGCAAAAGAGTTATTAGCTTCCTTTTGGCAAGTTATCAAAAACGTACCTCAAGGGAGCTTGGATAATGGGCTGGAAATCGATTCTAACGGTCTGCATTCACATTTAAACCACTATTAGGGGAATTCAGACGTTTTTTAGTATTGAAACGTTACAGCATTTTACTACCCATCGATTTCCAAAAAAGAAGGAGGTTCTGAATTCGTCGAAATATTTGTTTTTTTATGTATGTCCCCCGATTACTCGAAGACGCCAGGACCGATTTGGAAAATTCCTTTTTTGTTTGAAAGGGTATACTTCTCAGGTGGTCCCATTATTATCAGGTCAGGATCTGATGATGGGATCCTGGGGAAATCGAGGGAGATCTTCAAAATTTTATACGCACAATTGATATACTTTGTAATGGTTTTGTTATAAGTTGAATTTTTATGTTTATATCGTTTACTACGAGATAAGGTTGCCCTTGACGTCAATTAATGCTAGAAAGTACTGATGAATACTAGATTGGAGCGCGCTTGCCTAGAAAATGCCTAGAGACGTTGAACTAAAGTTTTGAAGTCTTTCATTCCGCTTTGATTTCGCGGCTGAGAGGACCATAAAGAACTAAATAATACTTTAACTTAACTGGTGTAAGCTTTTAAGTTACTACTTATAGTACGAAGCAAACGAAGTGGCAGATTAACGTCGCTCTAGTGTCACGTTCAGCGAAAGCCTGCAAACGCGTATTATATTTTATGAGCTTAAATAAAATCGCATTATGAAGTATAACTTTCAAGTTCTTCGGGACAGTCAAGTGTATTGGTGTGAAGTAGAAAAAAAAATGTGTAATTAGATTAACGTAGCTCTTGTATAATGTTTAGAGTATAAAATTTTGACTAGTTGATTCCCGCGACTTTTTATTCCCGTGGGAGCTCTCTTATTTCCCGGGTTAAAAAGTAGCCTATGTTAGTCCAGACTATAATCTATCTCTGTGCTAAAATTCAGCCACATCGGTGGCGCGATTGAGTAACAAACATCCATTCATCCAAACTTTTGCATCTATAATATTTTAATTAATTAAATTATATTAGAATAATAGGATAATCGGAAAGTATGTTTGTTTGTCCTTCAATCACGCTACAACAGAGTGACACAGATCGATGTGTTTTTCTGAATGAGTATAGCTGAGGATCTGGAGAGTGACATCAGGTTATTTTCATCCCGGAAACTTAAAGAATTCCCGCGGGAATCAAATTAAAAGACGTTCGGCACTCGGGGACTGCCGCGGTAAAGCTATTGCATAGCATTTTTTATCAACGCCATCTAGCGGTGAGAGGAGTCACGTGTCAGGTTATTTTCGTTACGGAATTTCTGGATTCGGTCTCCACGCTCAAGGCCCGCGATAGAAGCTATGCAATAGCTTAAAAATCTTAATCAAAGCGGACGAAGTCGCGGGCACCATCTAGTAAAGCAGGTATAACGGTAGGTACGGTGTACATATTAGATCGGTATTTGGAACAAAGCGAATACCGTTATGTTAATTTGTCATATCCCCACCCGCAAGGGGATACGTTGGCCAAACAATGTACGGGCAAGTGGAACAATATTTGTTACGTGCTGGTGCTTAATTGCTATCTCTAGTGCAGATGTTCTAGGATATATTCTATTTTTAACCGACTTCCAAAAAAGGAGGAGGTTCTCAATTCATCGGAATCATTTCTTTTTGATTATTGGATTGATTGGGTATGGTAGATTGAATGCCATATCCCTTCCAAGTTAGCCCACTACCATCTTAGACTGTATCGTCACTTACCATCAGGTGAGATCGCAGTCAAGGACTACCTTATCATGAAATTAAAAAAAGACGTGTGGCACTCGGGGACTGCCGCGGTAAAGCTATTGCATAGCATTTTTTATCAACGCCATCTAGCGGCTCACCGTAGAGGAGTCCCGTGTCAGGTTATTTTCGTTACAGAATTTCTGGATTCGGTCTCCACGCTGGCCCGCGATAGAAGCTATGCAATAGCTTAAAAAAAATTTATGTATGTTCCCCGATTACTCGAAGGTGCCTGGACCGATTAGGAAAATTATTTTTCACGTGATTATTTTTTTATTCTATATAAGCAAGAAGCTTGCGATTTTTTTAAATATACCTATAGACTAGCGCTTGATTGCGATCTCACCTGAAAGTTTTCTTTGTGTTTGCAAATAGCTGTTTAATTTTGACGAAAAAGAAATGGCGAGAACGAGCAATGACCACAGTTACAGAAAAAATCCTTTACAATTCGAAGACAATACCATTATACAATTTGTTATATTTGGAAGTCTATCGGTTGATAAAAAAAGAAGATGCCACAGCTGCTTACTTACGGTAATTTCCCAACTACTCGATACTTTTACCTCATCACTAAAGTTAAGACGTCAGACAGCAGATATAGTCTATAATATATACTATTCTCTTTCTGATGCATAGCGTTATCTCTCTCGATAGCTCTCGATGGAGTGGAGTTTCTTCCATGCTCATAAGTAGGTACTATCCTGAAAGAATTATTTATTATTTCACATTTAATTTAATGCACGCACGCGGATGCTCAAGATGTCTTATTATCGACTAGCTTTAACCCGCGGCTTCGCTCACGTTAGGTTCGATTTTTTACCTCCGGGGTTGAATTTTGAAAAATTATTTTTTAGCGGATGCCTATGTCCTAACAGCTACCTGTATGCCAAGTTCCAGCTCGATCGGTCCAGTGGTTAGAGCTGTGCGTTGATAGATCAGTCAGTCAGTCAGTCAATCACCTTTGCTTTTTATATATTTAGATAACGTAATATCGACTAAATTACAACTCTAGCTCTTACGTCAACATTCCTTAAGATTCCTCGGAGCTCGCGCGCGGACTGTAAATAAATTGATTTTGGCATTCCCTTGACCTTTTTTGTTGACGCTTAGACCTCAAAATATGGGGCACTTGAAATAGAATGCCCCATTGTGTTCTCGCATACCCTTTACTTTGAAATACAAAACATATTGTATTTTCAAATACCCTTTTCTGAAGGTTCTGCCACAGAAATAGAATTGTGCCGTCAGTTAATTAAAACACAGGTAAACCAAAAGTCTTCAATTTTGCGACTCATCAGGTAAGATAACTATACCTGTAAGTTATAGGTAAGTACATATGTTTTCAGTTATATTAAAAATATAATAGGTACATACTAATGTATATACCTATTATATTTTTACCCTTCTATGGCATAGCCAAAAAGAAGGGTTATTAAAAGAAGGGGATTTTAGCAGTCTATATATGGATGAGGTATTTTATATGAATAAAATCATAATGTTAGATTTTATATCAAATTTTTTTATCATCCTAGTCGAATGCATACAAACAATCACTGGCACTAAGTTCGGTCAAGCGTTCACTAAAACGCAACTAAGTATCACATTATCTTTTCACTACGGACAGTGGCCATAAAACTCATTCATCAAAATCCGTTTAGTAGTTTAGACCTATGGCGGAAAGTGCGTAAATCTTCATCTTAATCTTAATACATAAAAGGTAAAGGTGACTGACTGACTGACTGACTGATCTATCAACGCACAGCTCTAACCACTGGACGCATCAGGCTGAAATTTGGTATACAGAGAGCTATTATAACGTAAACATCCGCTAAGAACGGTTTTTGAAATTTCAACCCCTAAGGGGATAAAATAGTGGTATGAAAAATCTAACTTAACGTGAGCGAAGCCAAAGCCAGGAGACAAACGCTAGTAGAAACACATTGGCAAAATCATAACCCTTCCTTTTGGATTTGTCTTAGTCTGGTAAAAATAAGATTTCTGTACTTAGCTGCCTTTTAGTGAACGGTCGGTCGAATTCAGGGCCAGTGATCCTTTTTCAGTGTTCGGTAAAAAGGGGATCATGAAACAAAATGGCGGTCGACGTGAGAATCAAGGGCGATTTAGCCGGCTTCCCGAACGACTTAAAGGATTTCCGATTTTGTGGGACTCTAACTGATGTTTGCTTCAACTTTTTCCGCTTTAATTTTAATGTAGTAAGTAGGTATAGTTCTTGTAATTCACGAGGGCGCGTGGCTCATGGTTGTGTGTGATTTTGGTTTTTTGTTTTTTTGTTTGAAAGGTGAATTGGTCGGGAGTGTTCTTAGCTATGTTTGTTGAAAATCGGTCCAAGATGGCAACTGCCACAAAATGGTGGATTACATATTTTTATTTTAACGATTACTGACTAGTGATTAGGATGTTGTAACATGTCGGTTTTAAATTTTTAATTTACACTTGTTTTTTTCTTGCTCTTCTTGTCTAAAATGCATAGCAAATCTGTACCTACTTAATATAATAAAGTGGAAGGGTTTGTTTGTTTGAACGCGCTAATCTCTGGAACTATCAGTCGGATTTGAAAAATTATTTTTGTATCTGATAGCCCAATTCTTGAGGAAGGTTATAGGCTATTCAATATCTCGGTACGACTCTTAGAACCCGAGCAAAAAGAAAAAATAGCGCGGGCGAACAATGCGATGCGGTAAGTCGGTGGTCGAGGGCGGTCACCCGACGAGAACCGAACAAGAACCGAACCGAAGGCTATTTATTAATCCGGAACATCAAAGCGTTCCCACGGGATTATTAAAAACTAAATCCACGCGGACGAAGTCGTGGGCAACAGCTAGTCTTCTTCTTCTTCTAAATATATAAAAGGCAAAGGTGACTGACTGACTGACTGACTGACTGACTGACTGATCTATCAACGCACAGCTTTAACCACTGGACCGATCGAGCTGAAATTTGGTACACAGGTAGCTGTTAGGACGTAGACATCCGCTAAGAAAGGATTTTGGAAAATTTCAACCCCAAGAGGGTTAAATAGGGGGTTAAAAAATCGAACCTAACGTGAGCGAAGCCGCGGGTTAAAACTAGTTAAATAAAAAACATAAACTGACCAATATAGATCTTGAAGTAAATTTTAAGATTTAACATTTTTTAAGTGTATTGTACTATACGATAATAAACTCTAATTTAACAACCCTTAACATAAACTTATTCAATTCGAAAGCTTTCTAGTACAATTTACTGAGGTACCTCCTCTGCTTCGAATAAATCGAGTTAACCCAGCTTGCTTTGGGTTATCCTTTCTAATAATAAATAAGGTTTCCGGACAATATAGAAACCTTTTATGTAATAGCTAGTCTTACCCTGGGACATTACCCATGTTACATGTCTCATAAATTGAGTAGAAAAGTATAAAGAAAAACTAGACGAGGCCCGCGACTTCGTTCACGTGGCTTAAGATTTTTCGATTCCCGTGGGAACTCTTTAATTTTCCAGGATAAAATGTGATATGTGTTAAACCTGGGTATGAGGTATCTCCATTCCGAATTTCAGCCAAATCGGTTCATTCGTTGTGGCGTGAAGGAGTAACAAACATACACACACACACACACACACACACACACGTGTGCATGTGTGTAGTACGCTGTGATTTAGTCGTTTGATCTATAAACCAGTACTCGTACTGTTAAGCTGAATTTAGACTGTGAAATTAGTGGCATGAAATTAGTTTCATGACATTAATTTCATCAACAATTTCACGTGAAATTTTTATTTTAATAAAAATAAAAAATAGTTGGCAACATCTCAATTGATTTTCTATAGATATAAGCAAGATATAAGTAACAATACACAATCCCGCGCGGTAGTTCGAAAATACAACACGCCTAAAAAATTCATTCCGCCGAACATGAAACGTCGCGTGGACTATTTCGAGTGTTATAATTTATTTTATTTCCCTCCGACGGCGACGGAATTACAATGAAATTTGTAAAGGAAGACTCGTTTGTCCCCACTTCCATTTTCCCCCTAAATACTCGTTTTTCATTTTTGTCCCCACTCGAGTTTCCCCCAATAACAATGAACATTGTATCTCCTACAAATCTATAATATCTGTAGACAACTGCCACCTCCGAAATTCGGTAGTTAAGTTATAAAGAGGAACGCTAAGTTAAACAATAGTTTGAACTTAGTTTTACACAGTTCTGGAGTCTAGGTTGGTTGAAACTTGTTAAGCTTTGTTTTCACGCTTCTTCGTCAGTTGAATAGTTTGTGTTACTTGCTTGCTGAATTAATTTTGACAACAACCAACCAACTGTTTAATTAGGGTGACCAATTATTTCCCAAAAAACAAATAACATATATTTTCATTCCACAAATTATGAATCATGATACATATAATCATCGTTATAAAACTCTAGTTCTATAATATTGAAAATGAAATTGTCATTTCATAAAAATATCGTTTAACAAACAATTGATTTATTAATCGTATTAATTAGCAAAACAACGCATATCATATATTCTTGTGATAACTTTAATAAATACTTTAAGAATTTACAAAATCATTTTTATCAAAACAATTCGGAATCTGAGCACCCTCACTACGCAATCTTCTCTGTCCTACCCCTAGGGTGTTTTTGTAAGGCGCGAAGCCATAAGCTTCCATACTTCCATACAAATAAGTCAAACAAATTCTATTATATAATATATCAGTATGGTTGTCAGTAACAGGCATAAAAGAAAGAAAATTTTATCAACTAAACATGCACTACTTTAAATTAAAAATTACAAGAAGAGAAGAAAGATAAAAAGATAACAGTGATAAACATCAGTATAGGCGTAAAACGACACTAACTAAAGATGCATCACTTCTATAAAACAATGTAAAAACTTAGAATATAGGTCTTGAATGAAGTGAGCCTACGAGACCGAGTAGAGCGAAAGGGGAGCTGACGAGCGAAGCGAGCCGCCGGCCTTCGCAGCGAAACAAAGAATCGCATCCGACATTATCGTTGGGAATCGAATACGAGACGAGGCTCTTTACATTCACAGGTCGTTAGTACCAAGGAAGTAAGGACGTGGCTTTTGAGAATTGCATATTTAATTTAAAGCCTTTGTTAGCAACCCGACTGAGCTAACTACATATTTAAATACAAGTACACTCGTTCATGACGAGAGTAATGTTGATAAATAGAGCATAATCCCGCCCCGGCCGGATAAGCCGCCTGTCAACTACGTGAAGGGGGATTGCGAGATCAAAATATACATGTATTATGTATAATAACGCATAAATTATACATTTGTACAATTTGCCAGTAGGTACAGTAGGCATATATGTGAAATCTCCTAATCCACACTTGGGCTGCGTGGTCAGTGGTGGACTATGGTCCTTCGAGAGGAGACTTTTGTCCAGTAATGGGTCGCGTGATAGATTGAGATTAATGGTCAGGGTCACTCAGCGGGCGATGGGCGAATAATGCAATTTTTTTTTAAAGAATATACGAGTAGCAATAAGTAAGCGGAAAGCTTGTGCTAGGAGTGGGTACGACAATTTAGTGCAACGGGTGGGATTCGAACCTGCGACCTTTCAGTTTTGAGTCCGCACCTTTGAACGCTGGGCTATTGAGGTTAATACAAATAACAATTTGCAGAAGAATTTAATGATATAATTGGAGTGACATAATTTAAGTAACTAAATAATTGACAAAATAAACTTAAACCTAAATTACTACTAAAATTAAAACTTAATTAAATCTAAGACTTCATTATTAATTTCGTCACCAATTTACAGTTTTTAATTAGTGACGAAATTAATGTCATGACACTACTTTCGTGCCACTAATTTCGTAATGTAAATTCGACTTAACTCAGGTCACGCTCTATAGATCTCAGCTTTAGTACCCAAGATGCTGGCAGCGTTGCCCCTTCTGATAGCCAAACTAATAATTTAGTCAAGGTAACTCTTGGATCCTCTTTTAGACTACCTACCGTTTTTGAAAATTCTGTTACTTAATTTGTATTAAAAGTGAAGTGAATATGTAAAAGCAAAGTTAAAAATAAACCGGCACTCATCGTAGCTCGAGTAGAGTAACGAGTTCACGTTAATTTAATTCCGATCGAAAACTATGTACTTAGTACCTTCCACGTCCGTTGAAAATTAAAAAACGCCAACCGCGCTGACTTTCGCACAAAGGGTTCTGTCATCATCTCAAGCTCAACACATCCTTCTATCACTTATGAAGTTACAAGCTTTCCAAAAACAGTTCGTAAATTAAGACCGTTCTTAAGATTTGAAACGACGGCCACGACCTTTTTTGACGACCTCCCTGGCGCAGTGGTGAGCGCTGTGGTCTTATAACAGGGAGGTCTCGGGTTCGATTCCCGGCGCGGCGGGGGCAATTTGGGAATTTATAATTTCTGAATTCTCTCTGGTCTGGTTTGGTGGGAGGCTTTGGCCGTGGCTAGTTACCACCCTACCGTCAAAAGACGTGCCGCCAAGCGATTCAGCGTTCCGGCAGGATGGCGTGTAGAAACCGATTAGGGTTGAATGGACACTGCCGTACCCTTCCCACTTAGCCCGCCACCATTTTAGAATGTCAGTCAAGGACTAACTTGTCATCGAATAAAAAAACAAAAGACTGAGAAAAGATTATTTTATGGAAGACGTTATTTCTAGGGAAAACCATGTAGCTCTTATGATAAGTCGAGAATCTACCACCGGTTCGGAATGCAGATTCTGCTGAGAAGAGCCGGCAAGAAACTCAGCAGTTGCTCTTTTCATAATAAAATATTACATTATTAATGTATAGCTACATAATATTACAATGTAATAACTTATTACACTATCCTGTGGGTAGCTGGATGCCAAGCCGATTGATTCCATGCAACTTTGTCATTAAGAAAGTCACTAACTTTATAATAACCACGACTTAACAAATGTGTCTTTACGCATTGTTTAAATTTGTGCAATGGGAAATCCTATTACTGCTATAGACCGCTGCTATAGTCAAGCAGACGGTCAGACAATAGAGGATTATTATTAGAGTCCTGATTGACACTTTTTGGTTACGGAACCCTAAAAAGCCAGCCGCTCGGAAATCTGCGGTTGACGCGGCACTTAATATAATGGCATTGGACACGCTACCTAGCTATTTACTGATTTCACTCAAAGGGTGCGGTTATAATATTAATTTTCAGTGTAAACCTGAAACAAACAGAACACGAAGCTTTTTGTCATCCTTTTTTTATTCGATGACAAGATAGCCCTTGACTGCGATCTCACCTGATGGTAAGTGACGATACAATCTAAGATGGTAGCGGGCTAACTTGAAAGGGGTTTGGCAATGTACATTCAACCCATACCCCTAATCGGTTTCTATACGCCACCGTGTCGGAACGCTAAATCGCTTGGTCTTTGACGGTAGGATGGTAACTAGCCACGGCCAAAGCCTCCCATCAGACAAATCCTTCCAATATACTACTTGCTAATATTATAAATGCGAAAGTGTGTTTGTTTGTTGGTTTGTCTTTCAATCACGGCGCAACAGAACGACGTGATTTTTTCCATGAGTATAGTTGAAGATCAGGAGACTACTTTACTAGGAAAATCAAAGAGTTCCCGCTGTATTTTAAAAACCAAATCCACGCGAGCGAAGCCGCGGGCATCAACTAGTATGATGTACATTTTGTCATAAGTCCAAAAAATGTCACACATTTGCCACAGCACTTTTTTATTTCAAAAATCCTTGATTTTTTCAGAACATGTGTCAAAATTTTAGTACCTAGTCTTCTGTGAGTTTACTTTTCAACTAATGTAGTTCATATACAGGATGAAATGTTGATTTTTCCTTTTCTAAGTTAATAGTTAAAATCACTACTGTTTATACGTACCTATTTTTTTTAATTTTTTTTTTCGACTCTTTTGAGGTTGATGCAGCAAATGAGAAACTAAGGTTTTTTATAGTAAAGTGAAGTACAAGATAGGAAAAACTTTCCAGCAAAATTTTGTATAACATTAAATCACGTGGACTAAGTAGCGGGCAAAAGCTATAGTGTTAAAATACGTAAGTATGAATCTTCATTTGGATGCACTCGAGAGCTTTCTTTTAAAGAAAAAAAGACGTGTGGCACTCGGGGACTGCCGCGGTAAAGCTATTGCATAGCATTTTTTAACAACGCCATCT
This sequence comes from Hipparchia semele, assembly GCA_933228805.2. Lineage (NCBI taxonomy): Eukaryota > Metazoa > Arthropoda > Insecta > Lepidoptera > Nymphalidae > Hipparchia > Hipparchia semele. Next base: position 4,508,474 of record OW121733.1, on the reverse strand, counting down.
AGCGGCTCACCGTAGAGGAGTCCCGTGTCAGGTTATTTTCGTTACGGAATTTCTGGATTCGGTCTCCACGCTGGCCCGAAGAAGCTATGCAATAGCTTAAAAATTTTTTTGGTTGTATAGTATATCTGTTCGCTAGAAGGACCGGGAGGAATACGATTCCTCTTTTTTGGATGTGTGTCCAGCTCCAAAAGTGCACCCAAATCGTCAACGGACAAAATAGGGACCACTTACCGCTATCCAGAGTCCAGGTTCCCCGAAGGCACAGTGATGAGCACGGCACAACCTACTGTCCACCGGTGGATTGCACGAACTTTGCGGCTTTCAACGCACGGCGTGGAGTCTCAAGATGTGGTGGTATATGGAGACCAGACACGTAGACGCCCGTTACGAACAGTCATCTGATTTATTTTTTTTAATAAGGTTGGTGCTTGCGGCGGCGTCATTTCGCCGGCGCGGCCAATCGGGGGTCGGTGGAGTGGGAGTGGCCCAATGTTGTCAATTGCAGATTCGAATACACTTTGGTTTACGGAACACACCCCCTACCGAAACCATAATGATGGTTTCCCACCAGTGAGGAAAAAAACAAATTATATATAATTAAAGAATAAATAAAATAAATAAAAATAAGATAAAATAAAGTTAAGCCCTACTATATACATACATTAAATAATAGTTATGGGTAAAATTAAGATGAGGCTTAATTAACATAAGGTAACGGGCTTAACTTATTGACAGGCCGTTGTAACCTACTCTTTTGTGTACGTAACGTTACGCAACGAACAATGCCGTCGGGGCCGGGATGTAGGCATTCTATTCTACCCATAGGCCAATTGCAAGGAGGCGCGTTATCAGTTTTGATGAGAACTAAATCACCCACGTTAAGCTTAGCCGTGGACGTGAACCATTTCGCTCGCTGCTGGAGCGTGTTAAGATATTCGCGACTCCATCGCTTCCAAAATAGTTGCGAACTCTTTTGCAGATATTGCCAGCGAGATAGTCTACTGATCGGTACTTCCTCAAGCGGATATTCAGGCACGGTCGTCAGACTTTTACCGATCAGAAAATGTCCCGGTGTCAAAACGTTAAACTCGTCCGGATTGTCACTTGCCGGCAAGGGACATAGTGGTCGAGAATTAAGCACCGCTTCGACTTTACAGACAACGGTTGTCAATTCTTCAAACGTTAGGGCCTTGTCCCCAACACTACGCACTAAATGATATTTTGCAGATTTTATTCCTGCTTCCCATAAGCCTCCCATATGGGGAGCACTAGGTACATTAAATTTCCACAAAATTTGTCTCTGTGCACACCCAGCCGTGATAGCTTCGTTATCTCGCAAAAACTTTTGTACTTCGGTTAAATGTTTGCTGGCAGCACAGAAATTAGTTCCTTGATCCGAGTACAGGACCGAACAAAGTCCTCTACGAGAGCTCATTCTGTCCAGACTGGCTAAGAAGGAGTCAGCTGACAGCGAGGACAAAAGTTCTAAATGAACAGCTTTCGTTGAATAGCATATAAATAATGCTAGATACGCTTTTGTTACTTTCGCATTTCGACGTAAGCTCTCCTTAACGTAAAAAGGACCCCCGATGTCTACCCCTACATTTTCAAACACCTTATGAGGGACTAGTCGAGTCGGAGGCAACGGAGCCATCTCCGGTTGCAATAGAGGTGGTTTGTTTTTAAAACACGCCTTGCATTTAGATAAGACGGATCTAATTAGGCTACGAGCCGATAATATCCAAAAATTTTCAGATATTATGCTTTGCAGAGCACGTGGACCGACGTGCAAATATTTTTTGTGATAATATTCAATTAACAGTTTCGTAAACAGGCTGGTTTTTGGTAAAAGTCGAGGATGTTTAGCGTTAAACGGTAACTCAGAATAAGTAATGCGACCCCCTACCCTGAGAAAGCCCCGATCATCAAGGAAAGGTGAAAGTTTCTTAAGAGTAGGAATAACTTTAACACCTTTTGCTAAACTCTCGATTTCTTTATCGAAGTGAACGTCTTGGATCAATCGGATCAGCGATTCTTGAGCTGCATTTAATTCTTCAGTATTTAGACATTTTGACTGAATGGAATTGAGTTGCTTATTTCGCCATCTAAGAATCCAAGCGACAGATCTTTTTAACTTTGAATAAGATGAAAATCGATGCAGCAGCCGCTCACAGAATTCCTGTTTCGTTTCCGCGGTGTCATTAATATTTTCAGCGAGTAAGCTCTGAGAAGGTTTCAATTCGGGCGGCTCAGATACCTTTTCCTGAATGAAAACTGACACGGGCCAATCCGCAGCGGGCTGGTATAACCAATCAGCGCCCTGTAGCCACCGAAAACGGTCGGCGACCAGCTGCGACGGCGAAACACCGCGCGAGCAGCAATCCGCTAAGTTATTCTCGCTGTTCACATGACGCCACAGATGAGAAGGTACGACCTCCGTGATTTGTGTAACACGGTTACAAACAAATGTTTTCAATTTATAAGCTTCCGTATGAAGCCACGACAATACGATCGTCGAGTCCGTTAGACACGTGATTCTATTAATTTTAACTCGAGTAAGATTATTACGAACGAATGTTAACAGCTTGCTAAGCAGCACAGCTCCCATGAGCTCTAAGCGTGGGATGGTCATAGGTTTGACCGGCGCAACCTTAGACTTCGCGGTCACTAAACGAACCTTTACGTTCCCTAGCCCATCAGCTGATACGACGTACACGCATGCGGCGTACCCGCACGATGACGCATCGCAGAATCCGACTAACTCGCATTCGGTCTGTCCGGGCAGCAGCATGTGTCGCTCAATAGGTATGTCCGCCAAGAGCGGTAGTTCCGCTATAAAAGTCGACCATCGGTTACCTATTTCGCACGGTATTTGTTCATCCCATCCGATTCCTAACTTCCACAAATCCTGCATAATCAATTTCGCGATGAAAGTACTAGGCGCGATGAATCCCACGGGGTCATAAATAGACGCTAATAATCTTAATACTGAGCGTTTCGTATGGTCTGGGTCCGTTTTGTTTATGGCGAATACGAAGTTATCAGACAGAGGCGTATATGTTAAGCCGAGTACCTTAATAGTACATTCGTTTCCGTCTTTCATAAAGGTCAAAGGGCACTCCCTATGATCCGAAGGGATTCGGTTCAGTAATTTTGAACTATTACTCGTCCACTTTTTTAACAGAAACTGGCCACTTGCAAACATTCCAATGAGTTGGTCCTGAACCTGGCAGGCCTCCTCGTAAGTATTACAGGAATACAAAACGTCATCCATGTAAACTCCTTCTCTAATAACCTGAGCGGCGAGTGGGAAACGTTCCTCTTCGTCGCTAGCTAACTGCAATAAAGTGCGTATAGCAAGAAAAGGGGAACAACTAAGTCCGTAGGTGACTGTTTTGAGTTCGTATAGACGTATAGACTCAGTGGGCGATGTTCGATACAAAATATGTTGGTAACACCGATCGCTTTCCCTTAATTTTATCGCTCGGTACATCTTGCAGACGTCGCACACGAGACAATAATTAAAAAGTCGAAAGTTAAGAATAATAGCCGAAATATCACGATACAGTTTCGGCCCGGTTAATAATATGTCGTTAACCGACAGATTATTATTACTGGTTCGGCAAGACCCATCGAACACCACTCTCAGAGGGGTCGAAGTGGAATTAGGTCTTAAGATACAATGATGAGGAATTATATATTTGCTAGGAGACGCTCCTACATATAGCTCCATATGATCTAAGGCTTCGTATTCACGCATAAACTCCGCATAGGCTTGCTGCAAGACAGGTGTGCGCGCGAGCTTACGTTCTAAGTACAATAATCTTCGCTCGGCCGCGGCGCGTGACTCACCGAGCGGCGGGTGGCCGGGCACGCGAGGCAGCGGCACTACGTATCGCCCGTTCGATTCGCGCGTGTGTTCTTTTACAAAGATATTCTCGGCTAATTCATCGAGAGGATCGACAGAGGGAGTGCACGGCACCTCCTCGATGGTCCAGAACGCACGTAACGCTTGGTCTAACGACTCACCTTCCGAAACCGACAAAAAATAATTTTGAGTGGTACTTTGCCCGCGATCTTTTCTATCGGTGATGAGTTTACCACTAATCACAGACCCGAACACAGTATCGATTACGCTAGGAATATCCGAGTTAATTATCAACGGTTTACTTGTTATAATTTGGGTGACTATGTCGTTACCTAAAAGTAAATCGACTCGCGCTCGTTTATAAAACTCAGGATCCGCTAAATTAAGATGATTATATTGACTAATCACTTCGCGCGAGAAGTTCACGTTAGGCATTTCACCGGCTACCTTAGTTACGACGACCATATCGATCGAGAACTTAGGACCGTCCTGGTACCGCGGTTTTATGGTACACGTTACCATACCCTGGTTTTTTATATATTCTCCGCCAAGGCCGGAAATCGAGAAAGGACACTTTTTACGCGGGAGTCCCAAACGTTGAGCACATTCTACGGTAATGAAGGACGTCTGCGCCCCGGAGTCTATGACACCCCTGCAGTCCTGAAATTGTCCACTAAAATCGAGAATGTGTGTCCGCGTAGTTCCTAATACTACACCGTAATCGCTGTAAGAATACAGTGCATCTTGCGCCGACGCCGCTTCACTCACGGAGTGAGATGACACTAGCGCGTGCTGCTCATGCGACGAGCCGGGCTGCGCGGGGGAGCGCGGCGGCACAGCCGGAGTGCTCGCACAGTTCCCGCGACCCTGATCCCTATGGAGGAGATAATGGTGGGGCAATGCACACCCCGCTACACCACACTTCAGAGTACTATTGCAGGCGTTTTCGTGAGACTTTAGGCAATTTACACACAGTCTAAGGGCTTTGACACGGTCAACACGAGCCCCGACTGGCAAATTTCGAAAAACCTCGCACCTATAAATCATGTGTCCTTGGCTACAATGTGGACACACTAACTTATTTTTGTTATCTTCCGTTTTATTTACCCGTGACGAAGTGAGAACCGATTTTGATGACTTGGTTTGTCCTTTGTTCAATCCTGGCTTAACCTTAACGGGCATATTTTTTGGTTCGGAAGTTGATGGGAACACGTGTTCCAGAACCTTAATCTGTTTGTTAACGAAAGTCATTAACTCGTTAAATTTAGGAATAGTCTTCTGATCCCTACTTTCCTCGAATAACTTTTTTGTATGAGGGTCAAGGCCACGCAATGCTAAGTGACACATCAAATAGTCATCGAGATTTTCGATTTGAAGCGCCTGAATCGCTTTAAGAGAATGATCAAACGTTTCGATAAACAACGTTAGATTCGCACTTGTATCCTTACTCAAAGGAGTAAAATTTAACATTTTTTCTAGATACCTACTTGCTAACGCCCTATTATCTTGGTATTTTTCTAATAAACTTTGCCATACTAATGGATAATTAGCTGCCGTGATAGGTAATTTCTTCACCAAATTCAGCGCGCTGCCTTTAACACACGATATCAAATAATGAAATTTATCGATGTCTGAAAAGTCTCGGCTGTGCACAAGTGAACTAAAAGTGTCGTAAAACGTCGTCCAATTCTCTAATTCCCCATCGAATTCGAACAATGTTAATTTTGGAAGCGACGGTTTCGCTAATTCGCTCGAGCTACTTTTTCCCGATATACCGCGCGTTTGCTGTGCCTGATATTTACGTGAAATCGCACTACACCCATCGTACAACGCTTCAAACGCATCCAATTGCGAGGTAGATAGCTTGACCCCGGGTTTCAATTGCATCTCTAATTCTAAAATATCCATGATTGTATTTTCAAATTTCGTTCGTACACTATCTAACTCAGCAAATTGAGCTAGAAAATTTTGTATCTTATTTGAATCCTCCTTTATAGATTTCGATGAATCATAAAGTTTTTGAGCTTTAGTAAATAGATAATCTCTTTTAAAGATCAGAGTTTTCAACTTTAATTCGAGGGCCGTAGGTTCCGCCATGTTGGCGAACAATATAGCTACTACACAGCGACCACGTTACGTTCACAAAAGAATCGAACGATTGTCGTAATAATGTATGTAGAATATGTGATCGAATGGTATAAATACGAATGATAGAAATACGAATACTTATAAGTTATAAGTTATAAAGAAAATACGATAAATATATAGGACTTTAAAGGTTAACACTGGTTTATTTTTGAAAAATATATGCTAATACGGCTCGAAGGCCAGAAATGTTCGCTAGAAGGACCGGGAGGAATACGATTCCTCTTTTTTGGATGTGTGTCCAGCTCCAAAAGTGCACCCAAATCGTCAACGGACAAAATAGGGACCACTTACCGCTATCCAGAGTCCAGGTTCCCCGAAGGCACAGTGATGAGCACGGCACAACCTACTGTCCACCGGTGGATTGCACGAACTTTGCGGCTTTCAACGCACGGCGTGGAGTCTCAAGATGTGGTGGTATATGGAGACCAGACACGTAGACGCCCGTTACGAACAGTCATCTGATTTATTTTTTTTAATAAGGTTGGTGCTTGCGGCGGCGTCATTTCGCCGGCGCGGCCAATCGGGGGTCGGTGGAGTGGGAGTGGCCCAATGTTGTCAATTGCAGATTCGAATACACTTTGGTTTACGGAACAATATCGTTCCTAAGCGTACAATATGAATAATGCCTTAGCAATATAAATTAAAAATTAAACGTTGACTGTTATTATTTGTTTGACGAACGATAAATATTAATTTAAATGGCCTGGTATTTTGCAGCTAACCAGGTTCCTAGTACATACCTCGCAGTTAATACCTACAGAAGACTACAGTTTTTATATTATACTGGCTGATTCCCGCGACTTTGCGTGGAAAAAGTCTAGAGTGACTTGCTACTATCCGCGAGAAGTTCTGTCTCTATCTCCGATAATATTTAGTAGATTTTCACCTAAATTGGACAAAATATTTCTAGCTAGAAGCCCGCGCTGACTTCGTCCGGGTTGAAAAATTAAAGTTATCCTTAAGTTAAAGTAAGTTATCCTTAGAAGATAGACATATGCTATCGCGGACATTTTTTAGAACTCTTTGGGAGGAACAGTTCACCCATACATTATTTTCATCCAATAAAAGTATATGACTTAGCGCACGTCTTGAAAACTTTTAAGAGTCAAAAAAAAAAACCGACTTCTTTAACAAATTTGCACATAATATCTAGTCATAATACATTTATGTACATAACATATAGCCTATAACCATCTGTAATAGTGTACCTTTGAAATGGTGAAAGAATTTTTGAAATAGGTGCGGTGGTTCCAAAGTTTGCTCCGGACATACACACAAACTCACAAAATTCGCGTTCTCTCTTTATTATAACAGTACACAGTTTATAATAAAAAAGAATTATCAAATGTGCAGAATTCGTCCCGTTACAGTTTTATTATAACTATACAAGATATAGAAATTATAATTATATTCTTGTACTTACTAAGAGCGTTCTCAAATCTCTTGGACGTCAGCCACTGCACGTTCCAGATTAAGAAGGATTATAACAACGTTCACGTTGGCAACATGATCCCATTAATGGCAGATTAAGGTTCTTCAGGTCAACAGGTATTTGTTTCAAGCTCATGCTGACTCAAATTACTTAATTACTTTACACTAGCTGATTCCCGCGGCTTCGTCCGTGTAGATTTTTAACCCCCGACGCAAAAACGGGGTATTATAAATTTGACGCGTTTGTGTGTGTGTGTCTGTCTGTGACCGATTTTGATTTTGTTTTTTGTTTGAAAGGTGAATTAGTTGTTCTTAGTTGTGTTTGATGAAAATCGGTCCAAGATGGCCGCCGCCACAAAATGTCGAATTATGTATTTTTTTACAACTCCCTCAATATAGGTATCAAATGAAAGGGCTTGACTAGTAGAATACACTATGATAAATTTCAAATCCAAGATGGCCGCCACCACAAAATGGCGAATTAGGTACATATTTTTTTAATTTCACATATTATTGTAACTCTTTGATTTACCGGAATTTAAACATCACTTTCCAGGTCTTTAACTATACCTACCGATGCCGAAAATCACGTCGATTCGTATTTGTTGTTTTTAAGATCAATTATAAGATATGTTTTAATTTGTGTACAAATACTACAATAAAGTATTTTCATTTCATTTCATTTCATTTTTATTATTATCCTAACAAACACGAGTTTTACGTTAAAATATTTTCAAAACACAAAGCACTTAGCATCGGAAGCGTCTTGCGATTCAATTACCTGTGCAACCATCACACCTAAACACGATAACATCTCTCACACAATAACTAACCGTATTCCCAAGTCTTAAGACTTCATTTTCTTTGCATTCATCAACGGTTCTATCTTTGCCATTTCCAGCATCAACTGTTAATGGAAAAATATATTCTGTAGCTGAAATAATAGGTTTCAAATTTGCCTGTATCTTTAATCTGTACTTCTGTAATGGTTTCCAATACTAGTTTCCTGAATTGATCGTCGATACGGCCGCTTGAATGTGTTTTGAGTTATTGGAACGGTTATTGAATGCTTATCGCCTTGTATAGAATTTATTGGTATAGAAGAAAGATAGATAGAAATACATTTCCTGAAAAAGATTCCCCTTTGTCAATATTTAATGAAAAGATAAATCTATTTTTGCCGTTGAAGAAAATAAAATCTAATTCACAATAATGCTAATAGATGGCGCTGTATTTAGTATTGGTAAAACCATGGTAAATCAGTTTTGCGTCAACTATTATTATTAAGCTATTTCATAGCTTCTATCGCGGGCCTTGAGCGTGGAGACCGAATCCAGAAATTCCGTAACGAAAATAACCTGACACGGAACTCCTCTCTCCGCTAGATGGCGTTGATAAAAAATGCTATGCAATAGCTTTACCGCGGCAGTCCCCGAGTGCCACACGTCTTTTTTATTATTTTTTATTGCGTCTAATGTTAAAAGTTACCTAATTATTACAATATATATAAATTAAAACTATCTTTTGGGAATTATGGAATACCGCGAGGTCTCAGTTCGGGGCGAACCACTAGTATAATATTTAGAAGAAGAAATATTGCAAATTGTTGACAGGCGCGTCCCGCCCACTCTATTCCGTTCTATCTGTATATAGTTCTGTGGGTAGGAACAACGAATAAAAATAATAATATAGAGTTGAAAATTCTAAAATTGTTGGAACATTTTCGCTTGCCCAGTCAACTGGGAAGTTCGCAGTTCCGGGTTCCGAGGCAAATTGTTAGCTGCAGAAGAAATAACTGAACTACGACTGAACTTTGTTATGACGCTCCGTGCATCAGAATATTCGGGCTTAATCCCGGCATCGTTTTGACACTTTCCATTTAAAAATACCTGGTTTTTAAATTAAAAATAGGAGGACGCTTCCACGAGCGGAATTTATTAATTAAATTTTCCATTTCAACGTTATGCATTTTTGCATAAGCCTTACATATATTAAATGTTTGGTATAAAATGGTAATCATGGCTATGATTAACACTGGATTGACTGTCCCGATACAAATGACAGCCTAAATTATGGATCAATTTGAAGCGCCACTTTTGACATACGAGTGTCTCGGGAACTAATAATATGGCAAATGGCACTCCGAAATCTACAATAATAAATCAATAAAATCTATGAAATCCTATTATCCTATTAATCCTAGTAATATTATCAATACGAAAGTTTGGATGTATGTTTGTTACTCAATCGAGCCGCAACGACTGAACCGATTTGGCTGATATTTTGGCACTGGGATAGATTAAAGTCTGGTATAGTACAAAGGCTACATTCCAAAAAATAAGAGAGATCCCGCGGGAATAAAAAACCTCAATCCACGCGAACGAAGTCGCGGGTATTAAGTTGGTGCACCATTAGCAATTTTATAGCGTCAAAATGGGGCAAATCTACAGCGTCAAAATGGGTCAATCAAGTAGGTCCAAAAAAAATCTACTTACCTATTTCGGTTCATGAGATACAGCTCGCTGACGGACAGACAGATAGCGGAGGTCTAGTCATAGGGTCCCGTTGGCACCCTTTAGGTATGGAACTCTAAACATAAATTAAATAAAGCCTTTCCATATCAAAGTGTAACTGCTATATTCCGATGATAAATAAATTATATCTGAATCAGAAGCAATATTCGTAAACATTCAAGGATGCAAAAGATGCAAGCTATTTTCGCGCTAAGTTTCGTCAATATCGGTTAAGCGGGTGAGCTGTGAAAAGACTTGAAGAAAAAAAAATCTTTCAATGTCCAATGCTTCTCAAAACGCATACTAGATGGCGCTGCCTCAGTAAAGACCAAGGTATCGTTGCGTACTTTACAACGGTATAATATAGGTTGTCTAAAATAATTTATTATGTTTTTTTAATGTGACTGCTAGTGTTGTATAATTTTTGTCTTTTGATGCCTTACTATCTTAGGTCTTATAGTAAGGCTTACTGATGCAGTATATCGGAAATTCGGGAACAGTATTTCAATCATCGACTCTCAACTAGCGCAGAAATTCTAGCGCAATTTAAACTAAATACATATTATATAGTTATATATAGTTCGTGCAATTCACGAGGGCGCATGAGTTTTTATCGAAGTGTAATTTCTTTATTCCGATGACAAATAAAGCATATCGAAATTAGAAGCAAACATTCGCAAAATCTGACCCAAATTTATTTAAAGTGGGTCATGGGTTCATTTTTTATTTAGGGGAGTGGTCAATGTAATCCACCCCTGTTCTCCCCTCGCTTCCTTGTTTGTGAAGGGACTACTGCAGCATGACTTTTGGTAAACAGCGGGGAGAAGCGGGGATGCTTCAATTTTTGCAAAATAAATAGCAGAAGAATGAATTCGCAGATTTCGCCGTTGTTTTCTGTCGACGAATTCCGCAATAATTTTTATTGTTTTGTTCTATGATTTTGACATCGGTATCTAAGCATTTCGGGAATTCTTTCTATTAAGTATTTTAAAAATAAATAACGCTTTTTCGGAAACTGTGAATCAAAATAAATTATTCTTACCTTAAAATCTTACTTTTAAATCCTGATCTAGCCATTTGGTTTTTTGACTGTCTCAAGGATGCAAGTTATTTTCGTGCTAAGTTTCGTCAACATCGGTTTAGCGGATGAGCTGTGAAAAAACTGAAAGGAAAAAAAATTTTCAATGTCCAATGTTTCTGAAAACGCATACTAGATGGCGCTGCCTCAGTAAAGAGCAAGGTATCGTTGCGTACTTTGCAACGGTATAATATAGGTTGTCCCTAATAATAATTTATCATTATGTAAAAGCATGCATGTGTAATTTTTTTATGCCTTACTATTAGTATTGTAGGACTTGCAGTAAGGCTTACTGGTATAGAATATCTGGAGCAGTCCATTCATTTTCAATCATCGACTCTCAACTAGCGCAGAAATTCTTGCGCGATTTAACTAAATACATACTACATAGTATACATTTCTTGTAGTTACATTGTGTACATGCACATTGCGTAAGTGTGCGTGCCTGTCAGGAGCCTAGGAGGCTGGAAGGTCTATTCTCATACTATTAGGGCTAAGATTCGCGCCACGAGGATATTTTGTCTGCACGTTTACTCGTAGTCTCATAGAGATTCACGAGTAAAGTATAGACAAAATTTTCTTGTGGAGTGCATCTTAGTTCTTAGGCCTACTGAATAAAGTTTTATTTATTATTAAGCTATTGCATAGCTTCTATCGCGGGCCAGCGTGGAGACCGAATCCAGAAATTCCGTATAACCTGACACGGGATTCCTTTAAAGTGAGCCGCTAGGTGGCGTTGATAAAAAATGCTATGCAATAGCTTTACCGCGGCAGTCCCCGAGTGCCACTCGTCTTTTTTTATATTATTATGTTATATATGTATGTATTATGTTATATATTTATGTTTTATGTATTTATTTTACCGCTATAATTTTAAGTTTACGAAAATAAAGTTACTTATAATGTGTATTTGGTAACGTAACATTGCTCAAATACTATCTCGCCATGATTGTGGGAATGCCGTCTAGGATTGTGCCAGTACCAATTTCTGTATCCTGTGCAAATATCAAAGGCTGAGTCTGTTTGAGCTAGCTACCAGTACATTGTACCCGGATAGGTAGGTAGCTACTAGCGTTGCCAGACGTCCCGTATTTCCCGGGACATCCCGTATTTTAGGCAAAGTTTAAAATGTCCCGGCGGGACTGACTCTGTCCCGTATTTGAAGCGTACTTCGTTTTTCATTATGAAATCGATCTAAGTATTCGCACACGCAACGTTCGTAAAAAAGCGAGTTGATCACCGTTTTTAATTACGATTATGATTATTGTATTGATTTTTATAGATATGTAAAAACTAAAAACGAATAAAAATATGTTAAAACTGACTTGCTCCTCGGAAAAATATAATAAAAAATGACACTAAACAATTTTGTTTTTTTATTTGTCCCGGGTAAAAAACTGAAATCCCGTATTTTTTGCCTATTTAACCATTTGTCCCTTATAGGCTGAAAAAAAATCTGGCAACCTTAGTAGCTACTATAACGAGAATGTCTGTAATGCCAAGTATAGAATGTAATGCTTTATAGACTCTCAGTAATTGAATTTTTTTTTTGTTCGATGACAAGATAAGCCATGCTTGCGGTCTCATCTGATGGTAAGTGACGGTGCAGTATAAGATGGTAGCGGGCTAACTTGGAAGGGGTATGGCAGTGTTCAACCCATACCCCTAATCGGTTTCTACACGTGTCGCTTGGCGGCAAGTCTTTGACGGTAGGGTGGTAACTAGCCAGTCTAAGATAATAATTTTAGACTGCACCGTCACTTACCATCACGTGAGATTGCAGTCAAGGGCTATGTTGTCATCGAACAAAAAAAAACAGTAAAATATCACATGACATATTATGACAAAGGTCATACGCGAATAGTTATATATACAGCCGTTAAACTAGCACTCCCTTCTACCTGAAAGCTCATGTGACATTTACATTATAAGGTGAACACGAGTCTGTATGTAAATACATACCTATATTATTTAAATTTTATGGATTTATATCTGAAATAAATATTATTATTATTATTATTATATTATATATTAAGTACATATTGTAGTAATTCTACATACTTCGAGTCATATACATACTTCTTACATTGCATACTTCGAGTCATATACATACTTCTACTTAAGTACATATTGTAGTAATTCTACATACTTCGAGTCATATACATACTTCGATTTACAAAGTTCAGGTATTATGACGACCTCCATGGCGCAGTGGTGAGCGCTATGGTCTTATAACTGGGAGGTCTCGGGTTAGATTCCCGGCGGAGGCAATTTAGGAATTTATAATTTCTAAATTGTCTCTGGTCTGGTCTGGTGGGAGGCTTTGACCGTGGCTAGTTACCACTCTAACGTCGAAAACGTGCCGCCAAGCGATTTAGCGTTCAGGCACGATGGCGTGTAGAAACCGATTAGGGGTATGGGTTGAATTTACACTGCTATACAGTATACCCCTTCCAAGTTAGCCCGCTACCATCTTAGACTGCATCGTTACTTACCATCAGGTGAGATCGCTGTCAAGGGCTATCTTGTCATTGAATAAAAAAAAAAGACTTTCTGTTAACATTTTCTTCTCTACAATGTGTCCAAGTCCAACCCATACCCATGTAAAAATCCTTTGAAAAAATCACATCGATCCGTTACTGCGTTGTTGTGTGATTGAAGAACAAACCAACAAGCATACACACTTTCACATTTATAACTTTAGTAAGAATAAGAATGATTTTAACCGAGTTCCAAAAAAGGAGGAGGTTCTCAATTCGACGGAATCTTTTTTTTTTTATGTATGTTCCCCGATTACTCGAAGACGCCTGGACCGATTTAGAAAATTCTTTTTTTGTTTGAAAGGGTATATTTCCCAGGTGGTCTCATTGTCATCAGGTCAGGATCTCATGATGGGATCCTGGAGAAATCGAGGGAACTCTTCAAATTTTATAGGCACAATTGATATACTTTGTAGTGGCGTTTGAAGTCGGTTTTGTAAGAAGAATTTTCACGTTTATATTATACTTGCTTTAACCCGCGGCTTCGCTCACGTTAGGTTCGATTTTTTAACCCCCTATTTAACCCTCTTGGGGTTGAAATTTTCTAAAATCCTTTCTTTGCGGATGTCTACGTCCTAACAGCTACCTGTATACCAAATTTCAGCTCGATCGGTCCAGTGGTTAGAGCTGTACGTTGATAGATCAGTCAGTCAGTCAGTCAGTCAGTCAATCAGTCACCTTTGCCTTTTATATATTTAGATTGAGTAAAAACAATAGTTACCTCGAAACAGACACTGAAAACTTCAAGTACGCTCGCAAAGACAATTTAACTTAATCCCCAGTGCTTCGGAAAGTTGTAGCGAGGCTCCTGTATTCAGTGCAGAAATCAATGCAATAACGATCCGCTAAAAATAGAACCTTCTACCCTCTAATGGAGCCTTTAGCGATACAACGGACGCTGCTAACGCTATTAACCTACATTTTAGTAGGCCTATAGTTCCAAGGTAGGAATAGGTCCTCGCGACAAAATCTGGCCACGGTGGTCAATCAGAGATTAGCCGTCTGCGTCGGAGATATTATAGTGCACAAGTGTGTCTGTATCGAGTAATAATATAAACACTCATATTATATAATTAGGTATTTATTCCACATTGTTCACATTAATTATTATTACATGATTATTACACAATAAATTGTCTAGATCCTTCCACCAGTAGCGACCACCATAGACCAAGAACCTCTAGATCACCGACCACAGATTAGTCTAGCCTATAGATAAACAAACACTACTGCAGGTAGGTATCTGCTACATTGTCCACAGGTGCGCTCTCTATTCCTTCACTTTCGTAGTATGATGGGAAGAGAAATCAGGCGCAGAACGATAAAGCCGTCGCTTTACGTGCTGTCCAAAGCATTGTTCCGGGCTAGTACTAAGAATTTATTGTCAAAAAACCCCAATACAATGTTTAGCGCGACATCGGAATCGAACCCGGGACTTCGACCAAATCGGTTCCGTCGTTGCAACATGATTGAGCAATCCATTCATCCATCCATCCAAACATTCGCATTTATAATATTAACTAGCTTTAACCCGCGGCTTCGCTCACGTTAGGTTCGATTTTTTAACCCCCTATTTAAGCCTGCAGTCTGGACGCGTGGGAAGTTGCGATTGAACACCCACATTGATAATTTCTATTCACACAGACATATCATACAATATTAGTATACGCACCCTGGAAAGTAACAATCTTAACAATCTACGTTTGGCGCTTCCCTCAAGTTAAATGTACATCACGCGTTCGTCTTAGTAGGATATTAATGAATTTCACAGAAAATACGCAATGTATTTAACCATTAGATTGTCGTTTTGTTTAGTTCGCGGGCGGCGACGTGCGGTAGTGAGTAGCCGGTGGCATAGGGTGGGGTCACAGTGCACGCTTTTTGTCATGTAACTTTTGCGTGAATGAATAACTTCTAAATAAGAGGTCCGATTCGAATTATTTAAAGAGGAATTTCCAAATACATAGTCAATTATAGTTACAAAAATATGTAATTGGATAAAGATTACTAAATAATCATGATGAGAACGTCAACATTTTTCATCGTACTATCCGTAAAATTAAAGAATGGTTTTAGAAATGGCGGCTCATTATGCCGGTACTGTCAGCATACACGGGATCTATAGCGAGCGATAATCTACTAATAATCAATAAATTATAATATACTAGTAAATAATATAAACGTTATATATATTTTTTAATTCAAATAATGTAATCATTTTTGGTTTTATTTAAGAACTAGATGATGCCCGCGACTTCGTCCGCGCGGATAAAGGTTTTTTGATTCCCGCGGGAACTCTTTAATTTTCCGGGATAAAAAGTAGCATATGTTTTAATCCTGGGAATGAGCTATCTCCATTCCAAATTTCAGCCAAATCGGTTCATGCGTTGTGGCGCAAAGGAGTAACAAACATACACACATACACACACATATACACACACACATACACGTACAAACTTTCACCTTTATAATATTAGTGTGTTGTGATTAAAATAATCTTGTAAAATTATGTTGTACACGCTGTTGATGACCAATAAATAAATAAATAAAGACGGTCATTTTATCAGTTTATTGTTGTTGTCCGTACCGGCGAGTGTGAGTATAGATAGCGACAGTGTGCGAGTGAGAGGTGAACAGAAGCGACGCCATTTATAAAACCATTCTTTAATTTTACGATTAGTACTCATGTTTCAACAGACTAATTTGAATAAAAAAGGGGTTATAGTTGCTCAACTATAATAGTTCAATATATAGACCCGCGGACGTGCTTGTAGGTAATTATGAGTATTGCAAACATGTATAGTACGTATATCTCACGAAGTTACGGTTAATTTTTTTTAAATAAAATATAGCTCATGTTACTTAGGAATAATAGCTTTCCATGAGTGTAAGAATTTTTAAAATCGTTTAAGTAGTAGTTTTTGAGTTTATCCATTACAAACAATTTTACAAATTTACAAATAAGCAAATATTTCATCTTTATGATATTAGTTTAGACAAAACAAGTGTCACTAAATAATTCAAACTCAAACTCAAAATTATTTATTTCATATAGAATGCTGATTCTGCTGAGAAGAGCCGGCAAGAAACTCGGCAGTTGCTCTTTTCAAAACAAAAAATGTTACAATATGTAGCTTATGTATCTTGTGGCAGTTGAAGCAAGCAGATTGGTTCCAAGTAACTTTGTCATTTTACAATTATATTTTGCATGTTTTGTACTTATTTCCTGAAATAGAACTCTCGTTGCTTTTTCAACATCAGTGCACGCATCATCCTTCAAGCTTTTGTTTTCCAGAATTGACACTTTGTTTCCTGAAACAATATAGTTAATAAGGTATTTATTAGAAATTAGGATATAATTAATTAAATTAGATTTTTTGCAAACCCCAATTAGATTTTAAAGGTTTAAAAGGTAGCCTATATGTTAATCCAGGGTATAAGCTATCTGAATTCCAAAATATGTATCAGCCAAATCGGTTTAGTGTTTGTAGGGTTATAAAGACAGCTAGTCCATTTTAAAGTAATTTTTTAATACGGTTGCTCAAAGAGCTTTTTGTAGCTGTATCTCGTGCGGAAAGTTCGATTTTCCGCATTTGTATCAAAATATACTATTGAAGGTTAACAAACATTCAGCCAGAAAACATAACAATGTTTTGGGCTTCGCCACAGTCGAAGTCGAAGCTTTATCTGGGGGGAGGCTTTAGCCGTGACTAGTTAGACGTAGACCACCCTACGTCAAAGATGTGCCGCCAAGCGATTTAGCGTTTCGGCACGATGGCCTGTAGAAACCGATTAGGCTTAGGTTGAATTTACACTGCCGTACCCATTCCAAGTTAGTCCGCTACCATCTAAGACTGGCATCGTCACTTACCATCAGGTGAGATCGCAGTCAAAGACTATCTTGTCAACGATAAAAATAAAAAAGTCGGGTAAAAAGATGAGTACATTATAAGTACTTACAGCTTTATGTTAAATCTTCCTTTGTTTTTTTTTGTGTTTTTAGTAATTTCCTTTACGCTTTTTCATATCTACCTGAAGTGAGAAGAAAAATAAGTTACGATATTAATGAGTGCATTAGTGTTTGCTAATTAATGAAGTGTTTGATGATTAAATAAATACATGATAAAACTCACATACTTACTACGTACTCGAAGAATACAAATAAAATTAGCAGTCGTTTCCGACACTCGCGACCCACCCTAATGCTCGTCGAAACAATTATTATATCGCGGTCGCCGGAGTTGCGGTGCTCTACGAAAACGAGCGTGCTATCACCTTGAATATTGGGACGCGATTGAATTCATTTCTGGTTGAACACTGTAATATAAAGCGAATTACGGGCGCCTACTGCTTCATACTAAAATGTATGAGCAACGGGGAACGATTTTCGCTACAAAATTAATGATTTTTAGTCTTATATTATTGTTTTCTGGTTTGAATTAATATAAAATTTTAATGGTGAAAATAATCTCTATACTTCCTTCTCACGATTTAACCAAAAATTATTCCAAATATAACATCGGAATAGCATAAGATGTATTAAATAGAAAAGGTCGATTTCGGTGATTTTGATAATGTTGCCGATTTTTTTTCTCAAAAACTGAGATTTATTTTAGATATATTTCGTGGCGTACTTATAGCCTCATCTATTAAGCAATTGAGGTTTTTTTGTGGTGTCATTCAATTCAATGAGTTTTTTAATTTGCGTTAAACCGTAAGTATCTATTTGCGCATTTCTTCCAGACTTGCCCCTTAACCCTCTTGGGGTTGAAATTTTCCAAAATCCTTTCTTAGCGGATGTCTACGTCCTAACAGCTACCTGTATACCAAATTTCAGATCGATCGGTCCAGTGGTTAGAGCTGTGCGTTGATAGATCAGTCAGTCAGTCAGTCAGTCACCTTTGCCTTTTATATATTTAGATAAGATAATAACATGATAAAAAAATCTATTTTATTTAAAAAAATGTCATGTTATACTAAGACTAAAAAATTAATTCGGCTTTCTTGCCCAAATGTCTGGCTAAACTGGCCGGTCTGTCTGGCTTTTTAGTTTTAAAACCTGACAACCCTAGTCGCAGGGAGCCGCTAAATACAAGCGGCGCAAGACCGAGCCCTGTGGAAATCCATGCTAGCGACCTTTATCAACCAACACCTTACCTATGTCTACTTCTTCTATTACAAGACAACATATATTTGTATGTTGTCTTGTAAATCCTTATATGTAAAAAATAAAAATAAAAAAGACGTGTGGCACTCGGGGACTGCCGCGGTAAAGCTATTGCATAGCATTTTTTATCAACGCCATCTAGCGGTGAGAGGAGTCCCGTGTCAGGTTATTATCGTTACGGAATTTCTGGATTCGGTCTCCACGCTCAAGGCCTGCGATAGAAGCTATGCAATAGCTTAATAAATAAACACATTTTCTCTCGGGAGTTGTCTGCAGCCTGGTAAATAACGTAGCCTTCAGGATATTTTCTGTCGTCAAAGTAAACGCATTATGGCATAAAAACAACAGCGTTTGAACAAACTCAGTTCAATTAACGAACAAAATTGAACCTGATCCTTCAAACAACACCTGTTCGGGACGGAAAATCGATTCCCTTGAAAGGGGCCAAGTTTTTTATAGAACTAAGGATTTTGTTTAAGGAACTCTTTATTTTGTAAGAATAGGGTGATACCCAATTTGATTGTTCTCAAAATGTGGATATTCATTAATTACAATCGAAAATGTAAGAACTACATTTGTAAAACAGAAAATAAGTCGGTCAAAAAACAAATAAGTTATAAGCTTTTTTTATATATAGCTTATAATAAAACTGTAACGGGACGAATTCTGTACATTAAATATATTTTGAAAATTTTAATCGGGGGATGCTTTATTATCGATATTGAGCTCAAAACAATTGTTTTGAAAACTACTTAACGCATGAAATTTAGTAAAGTGATTGCTGATAATCCGGGACAATATATAGGATACTTTTTTATCCTGATAAATAATAAGATTTCTCCGGGATAGGGATGAAAGTTTTTGTTAATTTTACTCTATAACTTCGTCAAATCTAAACCGAATTTGATAATTCTTTCTTTTTTATAAATTGTTTACTATTAGAAATATTTTGACCAATTTCGGTGAAGATCTACTAAATATTATCGGAGATAGAGGACATTACTTCTCGCGGATAGTAGCAAGTCACTCTAAACTTTTCCCACGCGGACTAAGTCGCGAGAATCAGCTAGTCTAAATATATAAAAGGCAAAGGTGACTGACTGACTGACTGACTGACTGACTGATCTATCAACGCACAGCTCTAACCACTGGACCGATCGAGCTGAAATTTGGTATACAGGTAGCTGTTAGGACGTAGACATCTGCTAAGAAAGGATTTTGGAAAATTTCAACCCCAAGAGTGTTAAATAGGGGGTTAAAAAATCGAACCTAACGTGAGCGAAGCCGCGGGTTAAAGCTAGTCAAGTATAAATTTGGAACAGCATTCCTAACCAGAAGATTCATTTGATGATTCAAAAGCAACTTGGAAATGTTTATTTGAATAAAAAACTTTTCTATTCTATAGCCGATAAAACTGCATCATATTGCCCAGTAGGTAAGTACAGAGAGGTAGGTCAAAGGAGTTAAGTAATGAGTTGGCAAGATCTCGAAAGATTATCCATTTCCTTTTAGTCTGGGAACTTGAGATCGATTTGTTCAAAGCATTTATGCCAGTTTAAACGGCTCAAAGCATAGCTTAAGTTTTTAAGCAAAGACGGCTTGCACGTTCAATAATTCGATTGGAAATAAACCCAGAAGGAAAGAGTAGATTATTATACTGCTGTAACAGTAAATTACATTATAGAAATTACACAATCTACTAATATTATAAACTAGACGATGCCCGCGACTTCGTCCGCGTGGATCAAGGTTTTTCAATTCCCATGGGAACTCTGTAATTTTCCGGGATAAAATGTAGCCTATGTTTTAATCCTGGGTATGAGCTATCTTCATTTCAAATTTCAGACAAATCGGTTCATTCGTTGTGGCGTGAAGGAGTAACAAACATACACACACACACACACATACAAACTTTCGGCAGTATAATATTATTACTAGTGTGATGTGAAGTGTGATGCGAAAGTTTGGATGTATGGATGGATGGAGGTTTGTTACTCGATCACGCCGCAACGACTGAACCGATTTGGCTGTTTGGTGCAGAGATAGATTAAAGTCTGGAATAACATATAGGCTACTTTTTATCCCGGAAAATAAGAGTTCCAGCGGTAATTGAAAAACCTTAAACCCCGTGTACGAAGTCGCGGGCATCAGCTAGTAAAAGCTACTTTTACTATTAAAATGCGAAAGTGTTTGGTTTTTTGGTTTGTCCCTCAATCACGCCAATACGTTTGCGTGATTTTTTGCATGGATATACTCGTAGTTAAGAACTTGGAGAGTGACATAGGTAGGGTCCTTTTTGTTCCGGAAAAACAAAGGGTTTGCAAGCCTTTTAAAACCTACATATATTCTGTTAAAGAATTAGTAAGAATTTTTTTTAAAAAGAACATTAGCCAAGTTGAAG
This sequence comes from Hipparchia semele, assembly GCA_933228805.2. Lineage (NCBI taxonomy): Eukaryota > Metazoa > Arthropoda > Insecta > Lepidoptera > Nymphalidae > Hipparchia > Hipparchia semele. The sequence goes on along the minus strand of OW121733.1, from coordinate 4,487,328 downwards.
TTGACTTATATTCTCCTATCCCCGCCAAATAAGCGAAAAGCTTGTGCTAGGAGTGGGTACGACAATAGTGCAACGGTTGGATTCGAACCTGCGACCTTATAGTTTTCAGTCTGCGCCTTTAACCTTTGGGCTATTGAGGCTTATTCGAAAAGACGAACTCACTCAAATTCGCGTCACTGTCTATCGTTCGTCATAGGTAGTTCTTTTACCACACGAAGAAATCGATTCGCTTAACGACTCAAGGTTCTATCACGCCTTTTATACTTATTAAAGTGAGGTTTATAGGTGTCGGTGATTACTTTTCATTTACCTTCAATCTTTGAAGTGCCTTTTGATTGGAAAATCTATTGATGCGCCTTGGGGTTATAAGGATGGACTCTATCATACGCCTTTTTTTATTTATTCGATGACAAGATAGCCCTTGACTGCTGTTTTTGACTCAAGTACTTTATGTACTAATAGTTCTGTTGTTGAACCAAGTAATAGTAAGCCTATTACTTGTTTAAACTAGATACTAAGACAACGGAGAGGCTCTGCAAACTGAACATTGTACATCAAAATATACAGAGCCTATCCGGCAGTATGGTGAATTTGGACTCAAATAAAAATAATACTTGTAAAAAATTTAAACTAAGCAGTAAGACAACAGATAAGCAATATAAAATTAATCTTGTACACCAAAATATACAGGGCTTATCTGGCAAAGAACATGAGATTGAGCTTTTTATTAAAAAATTTGATATTGAAATCTTATGCTTCACTGAGCATTGGCTCAATACTCATCAGTTAATTGTACACCTTAATAATTATTCACTGTCAAGTGCGTTCTCAAGAAAGACTGCTATACGCGGGGGATCATTGATAGTAACGCGAAATAACATTAATTACAAAGAGCGAAAAGACATTGTTAGCCTTTCTATAGAACGCATTATTGAGCTGTCTTGTGTTGAGCTGGACCGATACATTATAGTTTGTGTGTACCGACCGCCCTCAGGCGACTTTGTTCTTTTTGAGGAGGTTATGGAGGATGCCCTAAGGCGGCTATGTAGGTCATCAAAAAAAATAGTGGTCTGTGGAGACTTTAATATTGATATTTTGCTTCACACTCTTTCCACTGGTAGGCTGCTTAACTTATTTAAAAGCTTTAATCTAGAGAATATTTTTATTGAACCTACAAGAATAACTGCAAACTCAGCTACTTGTATTGACAACATTTTTTGTGATTGTAACATTATCGAAAAATCTATTATCACTTATCTCAGATCTGATCATTGCGGTCAAATGATATCTATTCCAGGCAGTGAACAGAATTTAACAAAAGTAATAAAATACAGGCCAGTTACCACTAAAAAAGTAAAGCATTTTAAACAAAACATCTCAGCTGGATTGCCGACGCTTGACCTTGCACAGGATGATCCGGATGAAATTTATACAAAGTTTTTTGATTTGTTAAGCTCACAATATAACTCTATCTTTAAGGTGATGGAGAAAAGACTGTTTAAAGATCTTAAGTTTAGTGACTGGGCAACTGCCGGCATCTATAAAAGTAGAAATAAGCTGTTTGACTTGTATGCAGAAAAAAAATATAATTATTCCCCCGCGTTTATTGAATATGTAAGAAATTATTCTAAATTGTTTAAAAATGTGTGCATACAAGCAAAGTCACTTCACATAAAACAAAAAATTGTCAATTCTGATAATAAAATTAAAACAACATGGGACATCATCGGCGATGAAATGAGTAACCATAAGGTGCATAATAATAATAAATTGGAGCTTAAAATTGATAATCATGTAATTAACTCCGATATAGAAGTTGTAAATACATTTGAGAACTTTTTCAAAAATATTCCAATTACCACAACCAGTTCTCTAAATTCCTCGCCGGCAGAAGCCTATCGTCTTCTAAGTAGCAATGTCTCTGAGTGCAATAAGTTATTTAAGTTTGAACACGTTACCCCATATGACATAGTCAAAACATTTAAATCTTTACAAAATAAGAAAACAGCAGATCTATGGGGGATATCAGTTAAAATAATTCATAATGTAATTGATATTATTGCGCCGTATCTTGCTTTAATTTTTAATAAATCAGTAGATTCTGGATCTTTTCCAGATCTTATGAAATGTAGTAAGCTAATACCGCTTTTTAAATCGGGCAGCAAAAGTGACCCGAATAACTACAGGCCAATTTCAATTTTGCCAACTCTCAGCAAGATATTCGAAAAAATAATGCTCAACCAACTGCTTTTACACTTTAATTTAAATAAACTCCTACACACTGAGCAGTATGGTTTTACAAAGGGTCGATCAACAACCGATGCAGCCGCAAGGTTATTACAACACATATTCGATGCGTGGGAGAACTCACAGAATGCCATTGGTATTTTCTGTGATTTGTCAAAGGCCTTCGACTGCGTTGATCACGAGACTCTTTTGCTTAAATTGAGCCACTATGGCATTAAAGATTTTGCACTTAGTCTCATTGCGTCTTATCTCAGCAACCGAGTCCAAAGAGTATGTGTCAATGATGTAAAATCATCCGGATCAGCCTCAGTAATGGGTGTACCCCAGGGTTCTATTCTAGGTCCATTCATGTTTTTGGTCTACATAAATGATTTACCACATTTTGTCCAAAATACTTGCGATATTGTACTATTTGCTGATGATACGTCCTTAATTTTTAAAGTCGATAGGATGAAAGACAATTTTGACGATGTAAATAATGCATTATCTCAAGTTTCTGAATGGTTTACGGCAAATAATCTCCTTTTAAATGCTAAAAAAACAAAGTGTGTTGAGTTTTTATTACCTAACACGAGAATTGTCAGTAAAAATTTAAAGATAAATAATGAACCTTTGAAAACTGAGGACTCCACAGTGTTTTTGGGGTTAACCCTGGATTCAAAGCTACAATGGGGCACCCATATAGCAACGCTTGCTGGCAAACTTAGCTCTGCTGCTTACGCTGTTAGGAGGATTCGACAGTTGACTGACATAGAAACTGCAAAAATTGTTTATTTTGCATATTTCCATAGTATTATGTCATACGGAATCTTACTATGGGGTAAGGCAGCCGATATTGGAAAAATTTTTGTTTTGCAGAAGAGGGCAATCCGCGCAATCTATAATTTGAGGCCGCGGGATTCCCTTCGAGAAAGATTTAAAGAGATAGGCATTCTTACAGTAGCTTCACAATATATTTATAACAACATAATATTTGTCAGACAAAACATTTTGAGTTACAAAAAAAAGAGTGATTTGTCCGATAGACCAAGTAGAAATCCAAATAGGCTCATGTTTCCTGGGCTGCGCCTCAAGAGGGTCCAAAAGACATTTGTGAGAATGGGCGTGACGTTTTACAATAAAATTCCACAGTCAATCTTAGACTTGCCTCTACACAAGTTTAAGAAATCAATCAAATCTACTCTCATGAAAAAAGCATATTATACAATTGAAGACTATGTAAATGATAAAAAAGCGTGGATATAATTCGCTCCAGTGATTCATAAGACAGTAATAACTATCCTGTGTTCAATAACAATTGTAAAATTTTTTATTTTTTTGAAAAGAGCAACCGCCGAGTTTCTTGCTGGCTCTTCTCGGCAGGAAAGGCATTCCGAACCAGTGGTAGATTCATTGACGATTCAAAAGTGCTTGTAAAAGTTTATTTGAATAAAAAATATTTCTATTTCTATTTCTATTTCTATCTCACCTGATGGTAAGTGACGATGCAGTCTAAGATGGTAGCGGGCTAACTTGGAAGGAATATAGCAGTGTAAATTCAACCCATACCCCTAATCTGTTTCTACACGCCATCGTGCCGGAACGCTAAATCGCTTGGCGGCACGTCTTTGACGGTAGGGTGGTAACTAACCACGGCCAAAGCCTCCTACCAGACCAAAAACAGCGTCATGCCGTAACTGTAAACGGCATGACGCTCTCTTATGCCGTCATATAAGTTTTATTTATTTACTAGCTGATGTCCGCGACTTCATCCACATGGATCTAGTTTTTAAAATTCCGCGGAAACTCTTTGATTTTCTGGGATAAAAAGTAACCTATGTCACTCTCCAGGTCCTCAACTGTACCCATGCAAAAAATCACGTCGATCCGTAGCTCAGTTGCAGCGTTATTAAAGGACAAACCAACAAACCAACACACTTTCAAATTTATAATATTAGCAAGGATTAGTAAACATATTGTTCAAAACATTTATACAAATATTAAACAATTTTAGCCATCCTCATGAAATTTAAGCGTTTATGTGAGTATGGCGAGTTCACTTATTCTAAACTTAAATGTAACACACGTGTGGGTGTGTTTGTGTGTGTGTGCGCGCGCGCACGTGTGTGTGTTTGTTACTCTTCCAAGCAAAAACTACTGGACGCATTTAGCTGGGAATGCAAATATATTACGCATATAATTGATTTACCTTTAATTGCGAGAAAAAAGAGGCTTTCTTCTTTTAAAAAGTTTTAAAAAGCCTGCTTAATCTAACGGACAAAGTCGCGGGCAATAGCTACGATTAGTATATAGGCTTATGCAAAAGCTTTTCTTTATAGAAAATCTTTTGTGTTTTATCCTCGCTTTGTTTTGTTTAGCACTAACTTTTGAGCAAAGGCCTTGAACTGCCAAAATTAATTAAAATTTTGGGTTCGACTTGAGTTTGGCTTCGTCAGTAATTTGGCGGGCAAAGCCACAGAGCCAGACTTTGTTGAATGTTTCCCGAATTTGAAAATACCTAAATTCTACTTTAGATTTTTGGTGAGTAAATTCAGTCGAATTTCAGAAAGCTTTAACCCGATTATCCTAAAGAGGGTAAAGTAATTTCAAGCATAATTTATGTAGCTTAAAAAAATTCACCAAAATGAGAATCTAATACATGTATGTCAAATATATGTACACGGTAGCAATGGTCGCACGTATCTCTATTTCTTTCTTCTTCGCTTTAACATTTTTAATATATTTTTTTATTTTTTTTTACTACATGTTTTTTCGTCGTAATTGGGAGAGTTACAAAAAAATTTTTTTTAAGAATATTAGCCAAGCTGAAGTTGATGAATCCCCGCGATAAATGAAATAAATAAAACCGACCCGAAACCTCGTGTGAAACGCGACAGATATTAAAATGGCTATTTCGTCACTTAGTAATATGTAGGTATAGGAATTTTTTATAAAAATTTGGCTCTTTAATATGCAACACATCACACTAATATTATAAAGCCGAAAGTTTGTGTGTGTGTGTGTGTGTGTGTGTGTGTGTGTGTGTGTGTGTGTGTGTGTGTGTGTGTGTGTATGTTTGTTACTCCTTCACGCCACAACGAATGAACCGATTTGGCTGAAATTTGAAATGGACATAGCTCATACACAGGATTAAAACATAGGCTACTTTTTATCCCGGAAAATTACAGAGTTCCCGCGGGAATCAAAAAACCTTTATCCACGCGTACGAAGTCGCGGGCATCGTCTAGTTGAAAATAAATGCAAATTGGTTAACAATTAGACCTAACTTCGCCATTTTATTTTGTCGAACAAGTTTCATTATTTTATGTTTCTACGTAGTATCGTCGCTTGGAAATATGATGTACTTAATTTTTGCCTATATTTTTCGGATACTTAAAACTTGTTCTACTGCTATAAAAATCAAATCTGCATCTGAATTTTGCAATTTTGGTCTGGCCTCCCAGGCTTTGGCCGTGGCTAGTTACCACCCTACCGTAAAGTGATTTAGCGTTCCGGCACGATGACGTGTGGAAACCGATTAGCGGTATGAGTACAGTGCCATACCCCTTCCAAGATAGCCCGTTACCATCTTAGACTGCATCGTCACTTACCATGAGGTGCAATAGGGATGTTAACAATTTTTCGGAATTGCTTTTATTTTGAAAATTGACTCTTGTTTACCATAAAAAATATATATTATTTAAAAATATTAGTATTTTCCATGAGAAAATATACAAAAATAGAGTAATTTTAAATTTTCCCGCTAAAACACTCTACAACACTGTCACTTGACTGACATGACGTCATCGGTCCGTCCGCGCCACGAAAGAAGTCCCATAGAGGCGGCGCTAGTAGTCGTATGTCTAGGCAATTATTGTATGTAAAATCTATTAGTTCCACCTGATGGCCGCGGGACTTCTTTCGTGGCGCGTACTATACCTACCTATAATCACTCCGTTTGTTTCGCGGTTCGTCTAGTGACGTCACAAGCTCTTCTTGGCGTTTGCAGTCACGTGACATCAGATTATAAATATAACATTTAAAATCATTTTTAATAAATTTATTAAGTTAAGTATATTAAATTACAAAAATGTGATTTTCGATATTCTAATCCTACAAACTATCATAAAATTAACACTTAACATTAATTTGTGATTAGTGTTAACATCCCCATTGCAGTCAAGGACTATCTTGTCATCGAATAGAACATTCACCATTAGCAAAATGTGTAGCCATGTTTAGATATGTAAAGTCAAAATATTCATTGCAGATCGTCCCGCCTTCCACATGGTTCCGAACCAGTGGTAGATTCATCGACGATTCAAAAGCATTTGTAACAGTTTATTTGAATAAAAAATATTTCTATTCTATTCTATTCTATTCTAAATGTTCATTGCAGATCGTCCCGCCTTCCACATGTTCGTCACGCCCCGTTTTGTGTGGGAAGCTAAAAACAAGCCAAAGCCGTATCTTGCCACATCAGCGTCCGTAATGAAAGTCTTTTTTGGAACGCGGCTTTGTCACTTTACCCTCTTTCTTTGGCTTTAAAAGAGGCTGTGTGTTTGTCTTTGTGTGCCTTCCAATTACGCTGTAGTACACAGTTCGGTACAATTCGAGTGGAGGCTAATGTGTTTGTGGTTTTTGTAGGAAAGTTAATTACTTTATGTTCGAGAACCTTTACTGAAGCGAAAGCGGTCTGTTTTCTGTCTGGTGGGAAGCTTTAGACGTGTCTAGTCTCTAGTTAGTCCTAATAGAGGGCTTAATTCTAGAGAGCGCTACATTTTTGTCTTTACATTAGAAACAAAACAAGATATATAATTTGAATGTTTTTTTAGTCCTGTTAGGCATAATATAGGGGTGGTTTAGAAAAAAATATAGGGAAAACCCAAACGAATAGCTGTAAAATCGAAATTGGTGAATTGGTTGGTTTTTAGTGTAAAAGTGTATTTCATTCATCGATTCATTAATTATGGTTATGATAATTAATGTTAAATTAGGTATCCATTTATCTAAAATTTATCTTCGTAGGATGGTTCCTAAGAAGATAAATTTATACTTATAATAAAACTGTAATGGGACGAATGCTGTTCATTAAATATATTTTGAAAATTTTAATCGAATATGCTATCTATTATTATCGCTACTGAGCCCGAAACAATTTTTTTTTAAATTTTTTGTCTGTCTGTCTGACTGTGCGCGCATCACGCTAAAACTACTGAACGGATTTGAATGAAACTTGGTATAGTGGTAGCTGATGCTTCGCGTATATAAGATACTTTTTATCCTGATAAACAATAAGGTTTATCCGGAATGGGGGGTGAAAGTTTTTGTTGATTTTGCTCCATAACTTCGTCAAATCTAAACGGAATTCGATAATTCTTTTTTTATTACAAATTGTGTACTATTAGAAATATTTTGTCTAATTTTGGTGAAGATTTACTAAATATTATCGGAGATAGAGGACATAACTTCTCGCGGATAGTAGCAAGTCACTCTAAACTTTTTCCACGCGAACGAATCGCGGGAATCAGCGTGTATTAGATAAATGGATATTCGTACACCATAAAAGTAACCAATATACCTACCTACGTACAGAAACTACAAAAAAAATCACGAAAACTTTGTCTTTGAGTAGTAAAATAGTAAAAATAGGTACCTAACAACTTTCTTTCTCTATTATCACGAAGGTATGAAATATAATACGTCGAGGGAACAAAGCCCGTCTTTGTATGAAGAGTTCGACGACGAGAATATTTAGAGCCTAATCTTTCATCCACATCGCGAAACTTTCATCATCGCACGACCGCGCACCAGTGAAAGGCAGCTCGCGATGTCTTTCATAACATGTTCAATGTTCATAACTTTCATTGTCACTGCACTAGAATGAGAACATTTTAGGTGCTATTTTTACAAGCTTTTATTTAACTTGCAATGTATGTATGTACATATTTGTTTAGGGCCATATCTTGCAAGCTGAATTAGTTTTTTATTCGCAAGTATTGGCAACCTCTAAGTGGGTCTACAATACAACAATAATATCTTTTTCCATTTTTGTTTCGTTTTATAAGAGTTGATTGCCCATTAAATAAATAAATAAAATAAATAAATAGAACCACTTTCCGGATTCCGAGCTCCTTTTTTTGAAGTCGGTTAATAAAATGAGGCCTATGTGTTAATCCTAGGTATGAGCTATCTCCATTACAAATTTCAGCCAAATCGGTCCATTCGTTGCGGCGTAAAGGAGTAACAAACGTACACACACACAAACTTTCGCCTTTATAATATCAGTGTGAAGTGTGATTACGAGTTTAATATCAATCTATACTATAATATAATAAAGTGCAAGAGTTCGTTTGTTTGAACGCGCTAATCTCTGGAACTATCAGTCGGATTTGAAAAATCCTTTTTTTGTCTGATAGCCTAATTCTTGAGGAAGATTATAGGCTATTCAATATCTCGGTACGACTCTTAGAAGCCAAGCAAAAAGAAAAAATAGCGCGGGCGAACAATGCGATGCGGTCGGTGTGTCGGTGGTCGAGGGCGGTCACCCGATGAAAACCGAACAAGAACCGAACCGAAGACTATTTATTAATCCGGAAGATCTTTTTTTTTTTTTTATTCGATGACAAGATAGCAATTGACTACGATCTCACCTGATGGTAAGTGACGATGCAGTCTAAGATGGTAGCGGGCTAACTTGGAAGGGGTATAGCAGTGCAAATCAACCCATACCCCTAATCGGTTTCTACACGCCATCGTGCCGGAACGCTAAATCGCTTGGCGACACGTCTTCGACGGTAGGGTGGTAACTAGCCACGGCCAAAGCCTCCCACCAGACCAGACCAGAGACAATTTAGAAATTATAAATTCCTTAATTGCCACCGCCGGGAATCGAACCCGAGACTTCCCAGTTATAAGACCACAGCGCTCACCACTGCGCCAGGGAGGTCGTCAAAAATCAAAGCGTTACCACGGGATTACTAAAAAGTAAATCCACGCGGACGAAGTCGCGGGCAACAGCTAGTCTATTATATAATTGCCGCTTACATACATCTCCCACGAATGGCTTAATATGCAAAACGTTCCCAGTAAAGTGAATTATCAATTTGCATAGTAAAATATATCAAGCCTTACAACTTGAGATGCATTAAGTGTCTCTATCGCGCGCCTAGCTTGATGCATGATAAGGGGTGTTGACCTATTTCTTACTTTAGCTCTTACTTAGAGTAAGCGAAGCAAATATGGTCGAGCGAAGCAACGGCTGGATCATGCGTCATGCTCGTGAACGGGTGCCACCAATGGGCATGGGTCTACTTTCTGTCTGCCAGGTAAGTTTCGTCAATATCGGTTAAGCGGGTGAGGTGTGAAAAGACTTGAAGGAAAAATCTTTCAATGTCAAATGTTTCTCAAAACGCATACTAGATGGCGCTGCCTCAGTAAAGACCAAGGTATCGTTGCGTACTTTACAACGGTATAATATAGGTTGTCTAAATTAATTTATTATCATTGTTTTATGCAAGCTTGTGTTGTATAATTTTTGACGCCTTACTATCTTAGGTCTTATAGTAAGGCTCACTGATGCAGTATATCGGGAACAGTATTTCAATCATCGACTCTCAACTTAAGCAGAAATTCTTGCGCGATTTAACTAAATACATATAGCTGTTAGCCTCATGTTAAAAATTGATTACGAAATATTGAAATAGTAAAGATATACAACTTTAATGTATTGAAGGTAGGGTCATATTTAAATTGATTTTTTATTATTGGAAGGTAGTTTGATAAAAACATTGTTGCTGTGCGGCGTAGGCACTCGTCTGGCGCCGGACTGGCGCCGGCCGTCGGGTATAAATAGGCGGGTTTGACGTTGCGAATCCAGTCTCTCCCGCGTCTAGGTCGTTGTGTTTGACTAAGGGATTGCGATAGCAATCGCGCCCTAATCGAATAAATATTGTCGGAGGTTAGGATTAGTGTAATCGATTAAATTGTATTTTTGATAATTACCCACACGTGCAGATGGTGGTTTTGTCTGACGTGTTGTGGTTAAATTGATTAGATGTGAGGTCAGGGGCCGTTATAAGGGGCGGATGGAGACGGCTTTAGGTAGGGTTTCAGCGTTTTAAGAGATCAGATCTCTTAAGGGGTGATTAGTTTAGGACAGATGACTCCCACTTCTGGACTGTGTGTAGTGTGTTGCTCTTTTATAACATACTATAGTTCGTGCAATTCACGAGGGCGCGTGAGCTTTACTTGTGATTACGTCGTGTACATGCACATTGCGTAAGTGTGCGTGCCTGTCAGGAGTCTAGAAGGGTCTATTCTCATACTATTAGGGCTAAGATTCGCGCCACGAGGATATTTTGTCTGCACGTTTACTCGTAGAATATGTAATAGGGATGTAAAGTGTCCTCGATCAGGTACATTATCAATTTACATGAGCTATCGAGAGTACCTCAGTCCCTCGCCCGCTGGATGCATGTTAAGTGTATTCGACCTATTTCCTAGTTGAGCACTTAGTGACAAGCAGTAAACCTGACTTTCCATCTACTTTATTGCCACACTTTACTTTTCAGTACTTTTTACTTTTGTACTTTGTTTTACTTTTGTGTTTTGTTTTTTTACTTTTGTTGTTTGTTGTTTTTTTTACTTTTGTAGTTTTACTTTATTTTTAAGTTTTTTCCCATTCAAATTAAGTTCACTAAGTCCTTTTTCGTCCAAAATTATATTTATTTATTTATTATCCGCCGTATTTACACCCACAGCTAAAGACGGCGCCTGAAGTTAATACTTCAGGCGCTACGGTGGAGTATAGTGTAAGGTATATTACAACCATGTTATTAATTATGTAATATATTATGTTAACATTCATATAGATTTTACTGATTGGTTAGTAATGAAAGTAATAAGTTATTATTTTATTAGTCTATTAAGTTCATTCTCAGTAGTTTCCCATATTTGATCAATGAACAATCTATTTAAAATCTTTCCTCTGTACAATCCATAGTATCATATAAAATCTAAAAGTAATTAATGGATCTATAATTTAAACGTATTTATAATGTATACCTAGCTAATTAGTTAAAGGGTCTTAATGTTTTTTTTATATAAGTCGCTCAATTACTTGTTAAACACTAGACGTAAGTTTTTGATTGGATTAGGAAAAGGCGCAATGTCGAATGAGGGCGTGGCTTTACGATAAGGAATGCACCTTTGACGGTGTTCGAAAACGTAAAACAGATTGGGTTATAATTTGGTGAGATGAAGACTAAAATTGTAAATACTGAATAATAAAGTGAATAATTTATAATCATCAAGGTGTTTTGAGATTAGATCTAACCCATGTCCTATAATAGGTACGTAAATTCAAACATACATACATACTGACAAATCAAATACAGATTGTTAAAATCATAACCCCTCCTTTTGGCTTTGCCGTATAGTCGGGTAAAAAAGGGATAAGTACATAGCTACCTACCTATATAATACCTACTTTTAATTCGCATACAAGAAGAAAAATATAATTTAAAGCTTTAAAACAAATAGCTTTTCAGCTTTTTTGTGGTCGTAGGAAGGTTTTTACACATTGTTTCCATACAAAGGCTGTATTTTTAAAGGGAGTTTGGAACATTTTATCATCAAATATTTGGGTATGACAGCTTACTTTGGACCTTTTTCGACGCCTTGACCTTTCACGGCGCAAATAAGTATAGGTACCTATGTCGTAATATTTTTGGGGTTTTATTTAGAGGTGGCAAAAATGTATAGCAATTCCCGATCTTTCAACTCTCGTTCATTCTTGTCAGCAAGTGCGCCATCTTAGCTTTTTTTTTTTTGATTTTTTTTTTATGTTCCGCTATTAATCCTCCGACATGGTTATCGGAGACTTTATATAGCTCAACACGGCCTTTTTTTTATAGCCTTTCTCTCTTAGTTTGTCATGAAACAGGTTCTTTTTTTTTAAACTGTGATCACACAGATTAGAGTATCTAATCATGTATGTATGTGATCATGATTACTTTGCCTTACGTTACTATTACCTTATTGTTTATAAACTGCCATCTTAGCTTGCATCTTTAGTCTTTACTTACCATCAGGTGAGATCGCAGTAAAGCGCTAGTCTGTATTTAAAAAAAATGTGGTACGTGTAATTAATTCTGAAAGACCCGACCGTGATACAGACAGATGGAAAGGTAAAGAAACGAGAACGGAAGTCGTTTTCCTTTAAACGCTGGGAATATTATATTTAATAGCTCGAATATTAGCTCGTTAGACCTGAAAAGGTTGATAATGACTTAATGGCTTAGCTCGGTAATGGAAATGTTTTCGACCCCTGACGATTTTTCATTAGACCCTCCTCATTGTAATTGTAAAATCTGTTTTACGCACCTGAATTACAACTAGCGTTGCCAGACGTCCCGTATTTCCCGGGGCGTCCCGTATTTTAGGTGTAGTTTAAAATGTCCCGGCGGAACTGACTCTGTCCCGTATTTGAACCGTACTTCGTTTTTTATTATGAAATCGATCCAAGTATTCATACACGCAACGTTCGTAAAAAAGCGAGTTGATGCCTGTTTTTTTTTTAATTACGATTATAATTGTGTTGATTTTTACAGATATGTTAAAACGAATAAACTCGATCCTCGGAAAAATATCAAAAAGATAAAAAACTAGCTTTTGCCCCCGCGACTTCGTCCGCGTGGAATTAGATTTTGGGGTGGAATTTTCAAAAACTGTGACCCACGTACTTCTTTATTTTTAACTGAAAGCTCAAATACCAACTTTGATGGAAACAGCTTGAAAAATGACGGAGTTTCATATAAACTTCCATCCCCTACTTAAACCCTTTAGGGGTGGAATTTCCAATAATTCTTTCTTAGTGTGCGCCTACGTCATAAAAGGAACCAACTGTAAAAATTTCAAGTTTCTAACTTCAGTAGTTTAGGCTGTGCGTTGATATCTCAGTCAGTCAGTCAGTCAGGACTTTGTATTTTATATATATAGATTACACTAAATAATTTGGTTTTTTTTACGTGATGATTAAAAACATGCTAAACTACCAAATTCACGCTACGATGCTATATTTTATATTGTAAAAATCGGCTCTAAATGTGTTCTTACAAAATCTCAACGCTATAAAAGATTTGCGCAGACGAAATATAATATGACAGTGAATAATTTAGATGGTTCCTGTATGTTTTATGCGTTGGTACTCAATCCCACAAAGAATTTGCACAAACGACATGACAATGTACAGATGGTTTCTAGTACTAGAGGTGGTTAATATAGCAATTAGCAACATATTACAGTATGCTATCTTTCCATAGCACACAGCAAGTGCTACATACGTAGGCGCGGTGGTGCTACGATGCTATAAATATCACGCGCTGTAGGCGGTGTAGCACACTGCGCGTAGCAGCGGCGCTGAGGCGGCCGGGCAGTCAGCAGATGGATTTATCGCAACTCGCAATAAACATGCTATGTGATTTAGCGTGTTGCAAGACATAGCGCGCGCGCCGGCCGCCCACATGCTTCCTTATTAAAGTTGCTATAGCATAGCATTTTTTATAGCATGCTAAAATTTTATAGTTTATAGTCAGTAGCATGACATTGATTTATAGCATTTTTGAACAACTCTATCTAGTACTTATCTACGTATTTAAATCCCAAGTAGACAGTGATAAAATCTTGCACAGGCAAAACTTCGATTGCATAAAATCTGCTCAGATTATGGACATATTGCGCGCAATCCCATTCCCATTTGTAGACAGATTTATCTGCTTAGCTGTGAATGATATCGAGATGGGGCCTTTTGGTTGGATTTTCCACACGAACCGTATTATTTCGAACTGCGCTATTGTTACGTTATCTTGCATATCTCGGTTTTGAACTGCTTTGTATGTGTCGTGGAATTTTGCTTTGAAGTTTGTTTTACGAGCTTGATTCATTGAGAGACTGAGAGTGTATTTTACTTTATTTATTCAAAGTCAAAATCAAATTAAAATTAATTTATTTGTTGAAATAGGGTTATTAAAGGTTTGTTCTAAGTATGATCACACGAACTTATCAAGTGAAGTTCGATCTTGATTGTCCATTGAGATTTGAATTATCATTAACTCGTAGTTTAAATCTCGGAGCTGAAATTGATCTTTTAACTTGTCCTAACATTTTTTTTTAATTCAATGACAAGATAGTCCTTGACTGCGATTTCACCTGATGGTAAGTGACGATACAGTCTAAGCTGGTAGAGGACTAACTTGGAAAGGGTATGGCAGCGTATATTCAACCACACCCCAAATTGGTTTCTACACGCCATCGTGCCGGAACGCTAAATAGCTGAGCGGCACGTCATTGTACCAATATAAAATCTTAAGTTGAAGGAAAATTTATAAAGTTCAACGGCATAAAGCGTATGAGATCGTTCAATGAGTGCCATAAAAGAAGAAAATACAAATAACAACCACAAAGGAATCAATTCTATAGTGTTCCTGTTATTCCTTTACAAAAAGGGGAAGAAAATTCCAAGAAAAATTTGTTAACAATTCAAAAGAATTGACTAAGGGTAGAATCGCACCTGATCTTTTCACCGATTACGCTTGATAATTTGGGCGCAGAAGTTATTCTTTGCTGGTATATCGGTTCTGTTGCACGAAGCGTTAAAATGTCACATAGGTGTGAGTGACAGAGACGACGCTCTGTGATGCCGAGTTTTGGCGTAATGTCGGTTAGCGTAAACGCCTATGTGATACACAACAGCACGGTAACATGATCATGTACAGCGTATCAAATTGATATATTTATTATGATTCGTGATTGACAGGTATGTGTTGAAGAGAAGTTTACCATATTTAAGTACTAACAGGGATAGATGTGTTTAAAGGAGAATAGTTTACCATATATAAATACTACTACAAATTGCTAAATTCTATCATTAACTTATGTCCGTTTGTGTTGTTGAGGCCTATAATATAACCGTAAAAATTCTTTTAACAAAACCGACTTCAAACGCCACTACAAAGTATTTCAATTGTGCCTATAAAATTTGAAGAGCTCCTTCGATTTCTCCAGGATCCCATCGTCAGATCTTGACCTGATGACAATGGGACCACCTGGAAAGTATACCCTTTCAAACAAAAAAAGAATTTTCCAAATCAGTCCAGTCGTCTTCGAGTAATCGGAGAACATACATAAAAAAAGATTTCGACGAATTGAGAATCTCCACCTTTTTTCCAAAAAATTCTGTTAATAAATATATGCTGCGTGATCGTGATCATAGAATTCAGATGTGAATGCACCTTAACTTCTTCGCGGTGCCGTGTAACATTGTTTCCGTGCAAAAAGGCTGTGTTGAAAGGCACTCGAGGCATATTCGTGAAATATTCAGATGTGTCAGAGTACATTGGACCTTTTCCGAAGTTCCGCTCTTTCATATTTCCACGTGAACATGCTATCGCAAACAAAGAGGATTTTTATATTTTGCATGTACATTGTAATTTTTAATGCATACATTTAAATTTAAATACCTATACGGAAATGTTGTTTCTTTGTCTCGATGGATGGATGACGACCAAGATGTCTTTCACCGTAGGGTCAAAGACGTCCCGCCAAGCGATTTTTAGCGTTACGGCACTATGAAGTACTAGGACTTGATTTTTTTATTCCGGGAAATCACTGACGAAGTCATTGACGTTAGTGTCATATAGTCTACTATATAAAAATAAGTCGGGTTTTCCTTCCTGACGCTATAACTCCAGAACGCACGAACCGATTTCCACGGTTTTGCATTCGTTGGAAAGGTCTCGGGCTCCGTGAGGTTTATAGCAAAGAAAATTCAGGAAAAATTTCAACAATTTAAGAACGCGGATGAAGTCGCGGGCGTCCGCTAGTCTTTCATATTTACAGGTCTTGTACGTTTATCTCACGACGTTACGAGCGCTTTACATGTGGTTACGTCGTATATGTACCTACATGCAAATTGCGTAAGTGTGCGTGCCTGTCAGGAGCCTAGGTGGGAACGGTCAGGCGCGAGCAAGCTAACACACAAACATGAGCCATGCGAATAAAAAGAAGTCGTGAATTTAAAGAACTAAAGAAGAGTCGTGAATTTAAAGAACTAAAGCAAGAGCTATATTTATTTTTCAGAGAGAGTTTTTAAGCTATTGCATAGCTTCTATCGCGGGCCAGCGTGGAGACCGAAAATAACCTGACACGGGACTCCCCTACGGTGAGCCGCTAGATGGCGTTGATAAAAAATGATATGCAATAGCTTAACCGCGGCAGTCCCCGAGTGCCACACGTCTTTTTTTATTCTATTTATTAACAAAAGCCAAAAAGCGACTCCACAAAAGAATTGGTTTATTTAAAGCCTTCGTTCTCCTGTCAAGTAGGTACTTTCGAAATTCTTAACTTTAAAGCCAAAACGGAACTTTGCAGCCAAAAACCCTTATTAAAGCCTTCTTTATACCTACAGTGAACATGCCAAGCCACCTGAATGCTATCAATCAGTCTTATCACATTGTCAAGGTTTTCAGGGCCGAAATGCCCAATTCATCTGAAAAGGCAAAAAGCACCTACTTTTCCCATTCTCCATCGCACGTTACAATGATAAATGATCAGTGGGGTTAGTATAGATTTAACACGATTGATCGTATTCGCATACTATGACATTAGCGTCACAGTAAAATGAACCATAACAACATTGAATTAGAGCTCAATTTCGTGCATGCCGTATACGGAAATGCTCCAAACTAAAATTGGTTGTACTGAATTTGCGACTTTAAATCAATACATTTAAGGTTCATTTTACTTTGACGCTAATGTCATAGTATACGAATACGTTATACGAGCAATCGAATTAAATCTTATACTAACTCCATAGTTGTACTAATATGTTAAGAGTTAAGACACACGCTGTTAACAATCTTCTGCCTGTACAATAAGGTTCGTTTTGCTTTGATTTGATGGAATAGGTGGGACGATGTTATTAACGAAAACTGAGGTCAAGATTTTTGTTTGCACTCAAGTTAATAGGTGTGTTACGGCGTAGTTGAGGTTATATTATGAGGGCGTGTGATACCCATTTATCACTCGCATTTTCAGGGTTCCGTAGTAAAACTACACGGAACCCTTCTAGTTTCGCCAAGTCCGTCCGTCTGCCCGCATAGTACAGAGACTATTGGTACTAAAGAGCTGCTTTTATAATTTGACTAGATGATGCCCGCGACTTCGCCCGCGTTGATACAGGTTTTTCGATTCCCGCGGGAACTCTTTATTTTTCCGGGATAAAAAGTCATCTATGTTTTAATCCTGGGAATGAGCTATCTCCATTCCAAATTTCAGCCAAATCGGTTCATTCGTTGAGGCGTGAAGGAGTAACAAACATACACACACACACACATACAAACTTTCAGCTTTATAATATTAGTGTAATATAGTGTGATGTGATTCCTAAAGAATTGGTAGTGTGTAAAGACACATTTAATAAGTAGCGGTTATCACACAGTTAATGAATTCCTTAATGACAAAGTTGCCTGTAATCAATCTGCTTTGCTTCAGCTGTCCACAAGATAGATAAGCTACATATTGTAACATTTTTTGTTGTTTTGAAAAGCGCAACTGCTGAGTTCCTTGCCGGTTCTTCGCAGCAGAATCAGCATTCCGAACCGGTGGTAGATTCTCGACTTGTCATAAGAGCCGCAAGTTGGCCTACATGAAATATATAATTTTGAGTTTGAGTTCGAGTTTGTAATTTGCCAAGGTTAAGCGTATTAATTACGCCGCAAAAGTTTTACAATAATATTTTGAAAAAAAAAAAAAAATTTTTTTAATTTCCAAAATGGGCGGAAGAAGCTTCCACACTAGTGCTAACGTAAACGTTGTTCGTTACAGAGCTATGCAGCGCGGCGACCAAGATCCAGGCCTCGTTCCGAGGACACCAGGCGCGCAAGCAGCCCCAGCCGGATCCCATGGAGAAGAGCCAGGAAGAACAGGATAAGGTAACTTAATAACTGTGTAGATGAAATTGAGCTCTAGTTCGATGCGATTGTGGATCATTTTACTTTGACACTAATGTGATCGAATACGAATACGATTGATCGAATGAATTCTTATACTAACCCTAACCTTACAGCTCAGCATAATATGCCTTGCATTATAAACATCTATAATACACTGATTTTCAGCTGCGACCCGAGCAACGTCACAGCAAAAAATATATATTATAATAACATCGTAAAATTTACAAAAGCGGCAAAAACTGTATGAATAATGAAATGAATTAAAAAAAAGTAGATAACAAAATGTAATTTCCTTTCCAGGAAGATATAGAGAAGATTGACCTGGCAGATCCCGATCTGAACAAGGCAGCGACCAAGATCCAAGCCTCCTTCCGAGGTCACAAAGTACGCAAAGACGTCCCCAACTAAGGTGGCCGTGCGATCTTCTCTTTGCAGGAATGTCTCTTTATATGTATGCTCTTGGATATGGATAAAATAAATCTATATGTACAAATCTCTTTCACAGCCTAGTGTATCATTTTGAATAAAGAATATCACTCTATGTAGCGAGAAATGTCAATTTTATGCTTGGGAATTAAAAAAAAAGGAATAAAGAAAGAAACTATTTTATTTGATCAATACAATTGAAATTAAATTAATTAATTAAATTAATCAACTAAAATAATAATAATTTCATATGATCAAATAAGGTTTTCCACTCAGCATCATGCTGCAGCAAGCTGCGGCGCTGGTTTTCAGTGGGAACCCTATGTGAGTGCAGTTACGGATACATCATATACATGAAAAATAAAATGAAAAGAAAAACAAAATAAAATAAACTAAGCGAAATACAAATCTAAAAAGAAAATGGAAAAGCATAAGACATAAAACGGGGGGCATACAAAGTGCTGGCAAAAAATATTTATTAAAATACTAAACTATTTACTGCATAGCATTGAAATAAATAGAATGGAAAAATTTCACGATTCTACTAACAATTAAATTACAGCCATCGCTTAGCAAGCTACTAGGAACAATTCATTGTTTCCAAACATGTCGGTGCTTCTAAGAAGTTCACGCACCAACAAGTCAACGTAAGTTGCAGATCATCCAATATTTGTCGCGTGAAATGGCGCCAAGACATCATTTCCGTAATGAACTGCCAAGTTGATTCTTTGAGAAAAAAATCATCACAAGAGACTGCGGTTCGTTTTGATATAAATCATGATTTTACCGTATAAACAACTAATGAACAAGACGAATGTCAACTTATGTCCTGATTTATTTATTCAGTATGTTTATCCTACACACAATGTAATCTTGACATTTCTTACTAACATCAGTTTGTAGGCAAAAACCTGCAAGGTTTCGTAAATATTTTATTTCGATTTAAAAATAAAAAATATATATAATAACACACGTCATACCGATCTCATTTATTTAATTTATATTTAGTATTCACTGCCAGCTGATTCAAGGCATACATATAAAGTTAAAACGCATTGTTCATTAGTAAAGTAAACAAGTAATCGTTCGAACTATGCCAATTATTTACGATAATACGCAAATGGTAATACCGACCAAAATTTCGCAAAGTTTGTTAGTTTGTTCTTAGTACATATTGTACGATATTGCACGCGTTCTTACACACGGTAAATGTATAATAATCGCCGGTAATAACGATCGATATTTTGGTCGGTATTTTGCACTCCTAAGTAAGTTATCCTGTCATCTATATAATAAATTAATTGACGTATCAAATGATTACTGAAGTGTAGAGAAGACGAGAATTATTAATATTAATTAATTATATTAATAAAACTATATATTATAAAAAATATGTAGGTAAACTATGTATTATTATTATTATATTATCAGTACCGTTTTTTCTATAACAAGAATTTTAGTCGATATACCTACTTCGTGAAAATAATGTAATTATTATCATCACAAATTTTATTATTATTAATAATATTTGAGTGCTTGTTACATTCCGTAAACCAAAGATAGTTTATTTTAATTTAATTTAATAGTATTAAGATTTAATTTAATTTAATGACTAGTAGTTTTAGAAATGATAGTAAATCATAATACATTATGAACTCTCAATTTAATTTTACTATGAATTTTATTGCTCTGAACTTATTTTGCCATTCATTTTTGTATAGCGTCAAAGTTTAATCTATTTTCTTGTAAATTGCCGGTTACATTAAGGATTATATTATTATTATTATTAAATCAAAATATATAATATTCGCCTACACTATATTTATTTTTTTCCTTTACCTAATTTCGTCTAGTGGAGTTGCGGCCGTCACTGGTTACCGATCTATTGACAATGGCGTCAGGTGATTAAAATTTAGCGTTCCGGTACGATGCTACACAGAAACGGTAGGTATGGGTAACGATAATTATTTATCGTTCTACGTTATACCGTATTAGTCGTAGACTGCATCGTCTCTTACCACGTGAGTTTTTTTATTTTAAATATCTAAATATTTACTTAAATGAGTCTCACACCTGCACTGGTAGCATGGGCAGGAGATAAAAGTTTTATCCCCCGATTTTATCCACTGACAGGGGATAAAATTATCTTTTCCCTATGCTAAAGCATGGCGACAGAGGAGAAGGCGATGTATATTTCTATAAGTATATCCACTGAGTGTTATTTCCACCGCCGTGCCCATGCTCGACGGGTGGATAAAGCTAAGCGAGGGGATAAACGTTTTATCCTTTTCCCGAGGATAAAATTTCTCGCGCCCATGCTACCAGGCTTACTACCAGGGCTGATGGTAAGTGACGATGCAGCCTAAGATGGAACGCGCTTGTCTAGAAAATGCCTATTCACTCTTGATTTGGAGGTACCGCAATTGTAGTTGTAGGGAAAACCGGAAGCCGGAAGGGCATTCCAAATTTTATCGGTGCGTTGGAACGAGCAAGCAAAGCGCTTAGTGGGGATTTAAACAAAAAAACTAAAAACAAAAACGCTAAAAATCTACCCTACAGCGTAATTGATCATCTATCTAACACCTACTCATTGAGACCATTCTAATGAGCCCAAACACATTATATCCGCTGTAAGTTACTGAGGAGTTGGGATCCCGCAGACTACTTGATGCTACAGCATCAGCTCACTTTACAATGTCTTTTTCTTATTAAATACTAGCTTTTGCCTGCGGCTTCGCTCGCGTTAAGTTCGAATTTTCAACCATTTTACTCCTTTAGGGGTTGAATCTTCAAAAAACCTTTATTACTTGATCCTTACGTCATAGTCATAGCAGCTATTTGTATGCCAAACAGCCTGATCCTTCGAATGGTTTGAGCTGTGCGTTGATAGATTAGTCAGTCAGTCACCATTTAGATCGAGATTGAGAAGCTACTGATGCCTTCGGTTTCAAATTAAAAATGGTCCTCTTTTGCAATACAAAAATTTTCTCAATAAATATCTGCTGCTTTACCCCATAGTAAAATTCTGAACGACACATAAGCAAAATAAATAAACTGAAAATACTCTTCTCTTTCAAGTTAGCCCGCTACCATTTTAGACTCCCTCGTCACTTACCATCAAGTGAGATTGCAGTCTAGGACAATCTTGTCATCGAATAAAAAAAAACATTTTCATAAATTAAAAAAAAAACAGCGAAACAGTACATATAAAGTAGATGGACGAAAATTGGACACCAAATCGTAAATATTTCAGACTAAACAACAAATAAGTAACTAGGTACGCCGATTGAACTCGCGATATTATTTGGTATTCTGAATAAATTTCCTAAACAGTTCTTTTCTTTTAGGGTAGTAATAAATCCAACCCTCATCAAAGTCAGTTATCAAAATTAGGATCTGTTAGCAGCGATGGATTAGGGTATGTTCACACTGAACTGAAAGACAACGGCGGTCTATATGCCGGCTGAATTTAGACTAACACTGGAATCTGAATATACCGGTTGAAATTTTAATGGTTGTACTCCCTGAAAGAGGTGAATGTGCTCATGAAACTGAACAACTTTCCCCAGGGAACATAGGTCAAAATATGAAAAAAAAATTGGACCCTCCATACAAACTTGACGATCAGCTGATTGATTTACTATGGGAGGTCCAAATTTTTTTTTTCATATTTCGACCTATGTTCCTTGGGGAAAGTTGTTCAGTTTCATGAGCAAATTCACCTCTTTCAGGGAGTACAACCAATGAAATTTCACCGTGTATAAAGGTGACTGACTAACTGATCTATCAACGCACAGCTCAAACCACTGGACGGATCGGGCTGAAATTTGGCATAGAGATAGCTGTTATGACATAGGTATCCGTTAAGAAAGGATTTTTGAAAATTCAAACCCTAAGGGGGTTAAATAGGGGTTTAAAAATTCGATTCTAACGTGTGCGAAGCCGCGGGTTAAAGCTAGTTTATAGATAAGAACCTCTAGGGTAGGTACGAGACAAGCACCATATGATAAATGGAACCTTTAGGCGTTTCATAAACAAAAGAAATTCCCAACCGAAAGATGCCACTATCAGAGCCGCAACTACTGCTTGCTTAGCTGCGTGAGCTTTCTCTATTCCCTCACTCTGGTTCCCCTTTTTAACCGACTTCCAAATAAGGAGGAGGTTCTCAATTCTTCGGAATCTTTTTCTTTATGTATTTTCCAGACATTCCCCGACTATTTGAAGACGCCTGGACCGATTTTGAAAATTCTTTTTTTGTTTGAAAGAGTATACTTCCCAGGTGGTCCAATTGTCATCAGGTCAGGATCTGATGATGGGATCCTGGAGAAACCGAGGCAACTCTTCATATTTTATAGGTACAATTGAAATACTTTGTTTGTAGTGGCGTTTGAAGCCGGTTTTTTAAAAAGAATTAGAAGAAAAGGCTATTGCATACCTTCTATCGCGGGCCAGCGTGAAGACCGAATCCAGAAATTCCGTAACGAAAATAACCTGACACGGGACTCCTCTACGATGAGCCGCTAGATGGCGCATTTTTTATCAACGCCATCTAGCGGTGAGCCGCTATGCAATAGCTTTACCGCGGCAGTCCCCGAGTGCCACACGTCTTTTTTTACGTTTATATTATACTTCTGTTGGTCGAACCTGCGACCTTTCGGTTTTCAGTCAGCACCTTTAACCGTTGGGCTATTGAGGCAGTACGTAGATCATATTTCAACCTGCGATCAACAAGTTGTCATATTATTTTGCGTGAAAGAGGTTTACTTGCGATTTTACCTAGGTACACGATAACAAAAAAAGATACTCGAAATTCTATTTCGTGTACAATTTCAGTTAGTCCTTGCATACCTAATAATATTAGGTATCTGTCTAATAAATAATGCACTGCATACTGAGTTAGCATGAAGTCTTAGTACAATTGAACTTGAATTATATTATTTACCAAGCCTACAGGTATGAGGTACATATAGCTACAGGATATCTTTTATTTTTAGGGTGAAACTGGGCCAATTTTTTTTTATTCCATGACAAGATAGAAGATGTTCTATTCGATGACAAGATAGTCCTTGACTGCAATCTCATCTGATTATAAGTGACGATGCAGTCTAAGATGGTAGCGGGCTAACTTGGAAGCGGTATGGCAGTGAACTCATATCCCTAATCGGTTTCTAGTTTTCTACACGCCATCGTGCCGGAACGCTAATTTGCTTGGCCGCCCGTCTTTGACGGTAGGGTGGTAACTAGCCATGGCCAAAGCCTCCCACTACCCCCAGACCAGAGACAATTCAGAAATTATAAATTCTCAAATTGCCCCCGCCGGGAATTGAACCCGAGACCTCCCAGTGCGCCAGGGAGGTCTTTGGGTTCCATGAAATCATGATTAATGACGATGATAATTTATTTCCTAGGTATTTGGATCTATAAAACATCACATAATAAAGTAATACATAAATGTCATATTAAATTATTATAAGGCATATATTTAGTGTTGCCAGACGTCCCGTATTTCCCGGGACATCCCGTATTTTAGGCATAGTTTAAAATGTCCCGGCGGGACTGACTCTGTCCCGTATTTAAACCGTACTTCGTTTTTCGTTATGAAATCGATCTAAGTATTCATACACGCAACGTTCGTAAAACGTACGGTTTAATTGTGCGACTCGCCTCGGCTCGAGCGACTGTGTAGTGTGAAGTAACTTGCACTTGCCGCCCGCATCGACCAACGACAGTGTTAGTGTCAAAATGACAATGTTAAAACTGACTCGATCCTCGGAAATATACGTATAAAAATAAAATAAAAAATGACACTAAGTAAATAATTTTGTTTTTTATTTGTCCCGGGTAAAGAACTGAAATCCCGTATTTTTTTACCCATTTAACCATTTGCATAGGCTGAAAAAAAATCTGGCAACCCTACATATATTTGATATTGATTTAATGACGTTTTAATTATATTAGTTCACATTGCTAAGCTGCAACAGTAATCCAATATTCAGCAAGCTGTTACTGTAATGACAATTAACTCTGTGCAATAATTAATAACTATTATCTGGGGTAGGTATATGTATATTGTATAATTATAATTATTCATTAATCAAAGGTCCCGTCACGAATGGTACATTACATAATTATAAATTTTTAAGCTATTGCATAGCTTCTATCGCGGGCCTTGAGCGTGGAGACCGAATCCAGAAATTCCGTCCGAAAATAACCTGACACGGGACTCCTCTCACCGCTAGATGGCGTTGATAAAAAATGCTATGCAATAGCTTTACCGCGGCAGTCCCCGAGTGCCACACGTCTTTTTTTATCCAATCAAAGGTCCACGAATGTAATTAAAAAAAATATGTCGACATGGCCAAAGTCTTTCTTAATTTATTTTTGTAACTTTTTTCTTAATCGGCCTAATTTTGGCGGGGAAAATAGAAGAATACGACGACCTCTCTGGCGCAGTGGTGAGCGCTGTGGTCTTATAACTGAGAGGCCTCGGGTTCGACTCCCGGCGTGGGATATGATGCTTAATCATGTTTAGTTAAATTTTGTAATACTGTCACTTTTTGGCAAGTTTAGTTCAGAGTGAACAAGAAAAGGACAGGTACAGAAAATTTAACTTAAATATATTTAGAGGGTTGGTGCAAGTGGACCTAAATATAAAGATCGATTGTAGTCATCCAAATCGAATCAAATCAAAATTTATTTTCATTTTCATTTCATGCAGGCCAACTTGTAGCTCTTATGACACGTTATAAATCTACCACCGGTTCGGAATGCAGATTCTGCTGAGAAGAGCCGGCAAGAGACTCAGCAGTTGCTCTTTTCAAAAAAAAAATTTTTTTACAATAGGTAACAAAACTATGCTATGTATACAGTGTTTCCGCACTGAAGTTTCAAAAATGCATACGTATAGGTACATACAATCCAATGCATGTAAAGACGGGCAGACAAAGTAGACCCATTCCCGTTGGTGGCACCCGTTCACGAGCATGACGCATGATCCAGCCGTTGCACTATGGTGCAGACCGGGCGATATCATCTCATAATTCAATTTTCGCAATAGTATTACAAAAATAAAACAACTATTGCGTCTGATTCCTGAAAGCCTATATTTATTAATCCCGCAGACTTTTTTTTTACTAGTATTTCCGTTAATTTATTATGAAACCTCAAACTTGAAAGTTTATAATGAACTATTTTTATTTGTAATTTTAAGTGAAACTTGGAACACGTTAAAAAAATATTTTAGTTGTGATTCTAAGGTTTTTTTTAAATTTATTCGCTCGATCTACAATCCATCTAAATAATAAAGAGCTAATTTGATTTAATTTCAATAGCAAAATATATAAAATTAAATTGGGAATTAATGTTGCCGAATTTAGTACATATAAAATGTTTCACTAGACTTTTAACTGTTTGCGAATTTTGCCGAAGTTCGGATATGGTGGTATTCTTATTAGCAAATTAATGTACTTTAAGAATCTATAATTATTGGCTGCACGAATTTGCACCCTTTTCTAAAATCAGCGTTTTACAATTGAATGGCAGTATTAAAATATTGTCATTTATTTTTCAACGTAACATTATTTAATTATTAGAATTTAAGTTTTCTTCTTTTAAGTGTTATAATGTCTTTTAGTTATTATTCTTACACTAGCCAGTACCCATGACTTCACCCGTAAAAATTTTGAATGCAAATAAATAAGTCCTACTACATACTATTATTATAAATGTGAAAGTTTGTGAGGAGGGATGTTTGTTACTCTTTCACGCCACAACGAATGAACCGATTTGGCTGAAATTTGGAATGGAGATAGCTAATACCCAGAATTAATAAAAAAGCTACTTTTTATCCTGGAAAAGTAGCAGAGTTCTCGCGGGAATTAAAAACCTTAAACCATGCAGACTTAGTCCGCGTGATTCAAGGTTTTTAATTGTTTAGTTTAGTTTTTAGTTGTTTGTTTTAATTGTTTTTAAAAGTTTATGGTTTTGTATGGTAGTAAATAAATAAATATATTAACGTACCTAAACTGGTTACATTATTAACAAAAATATTATAACATATTATTACTTCTTGCCACTGGGACAGCTTTCAGAAGATGCTCAAGAAGCAAGAAACTAGGATTATAAATTCTTCCACTTACACCATGCGAGAATGTGCTCACGATCATCGAGGAATCAGGATGTGATGCACACTCTTATGTACACTTCGGATCCATATATTTCTAGTATGAGTTCGTCAAAGGTACGCAAAGTCGTGGAATTGGAAGAAGAAACTAAAGCACTTCTGCGAACAGTTCAAGATTAAGGATATAAGGATGATAATAATAAATATTATTATTACTACTATTAATAAGGATGATAATAATAAATATTATTATTACTAATAATAATAACCGCTGTTAACAATAATTATAGTTTCAACAGACATTCCGAAATCGGTCTGTACGTACATAAGTTTTATTATTATTACTTTTTTTAGTATTTTAATACACAGTTTTTATTTTATGCATAAATAAACATTTATAAATTAATTATATACATGTATAAAATAAACAATATTATGTATAAATTGCAATAAATGGCTAACTGAATTTTTATTACGCAATATTATCTATTTATGTTCTAAAAATAAATACAATCTTTACAAAATATAAATCTGTAATTATTCATCTACTATTATTCAAAATTTCACTTCAATATTCCAAATAGTTTAAAAGTTATTGAATTTTGATATGATATCCATACGTCTGCACCAACGTGCGTTGCTTCGCTCAACCATATTTGAGGGAACGTAACAACCCGCACCACACGACACCACCACAGAAATGTTTAAAGAGAGCATGACATACTTAGGCTACCCATGTTAAGGCATCCTCCTAAGAGATGGCAGTAGGAGAAGAAGGTCAGACAAAGGTAAGCTTTTCAGTATTTATTAGGATACATAAAGTCGTATATGGTGTAGTACAGTTGTTGAACTAGAGGGTAGAACTCCACTACGGCCGTAAACACTAGAGCCAATAGAGTCACCAATCTGCTCACAGCGCGGACTATATCCAAACCCGTAGTGCGTGGAAGCGATTTTCGTAACGATTTTTCATGGTGAATGGTGTCTTTTGGTGGTGTTACCTGAAATGTAAACCGTCATTACCTATACTCATATTATAAAGCTGAAGAGTTTGTTTGAACGCGCTAATCTCAGGAACTACTGGTTCGAATTAAAAAATTCTTTTTGTGTTGGATAGTCCATTTATCGAGGAAGGCTTTAGGCTATATAACATCACGCTGCAACCAATAGGAGCGAAGCATCAGTGAAAAATGTTGCAAAAATGAGGAAAATTATCCATATTTAAAATATATTCTTTTAAAAAGTTCTTAATCGCGATCATAATAACAGAAATTGATGCGGACGAAGTCACGCGCAACAGCTTGTCTTATATATGTGTAAAAGAAAGTCGTGTTAGTTACACTAACTATAACTCAAGAACGGCTGAACCGGTTTGGCTGAAAATTGGTGGGGAGGTAGCTTAGAACCAGGAGACGGATATAGGATACTTTTTATCCCGTATACTATAAAACCAAGTCGGGTTTTTCGAACACTTATAACTCTAGAACGGCTAGACCGATTTTCATAGATTTTGATTTGTTGTGTTTGTCTCCATCCCGAATAGCAGACTAACTTTTAAAATATCGGATAAATTCCCGAAAAAAAATGAAAAAATTTCATCTTTCAATCACATTTTGTATTGAACGGGTTTTTTGAGGAACCTTTTACCCCGGAAAAACAATAACCTATGTCACGCGGACGAAGTCGCGGGCAAAAGCTAGTACTCGTATAAAAATCAATTGCTATATACTATCTATCTAGATTGGTAGGTATTCCAAACAAGGTAGGTAACTGGGTAGTCATTGATTGATGGCACCTATTCTGTAAACTTGCCGTTGGCACACATATATATGAATTTGGCATCGACTGGTGACAGGTTAATATGAGAATATGTTACTTCGATCTCGCATCAAAAATAATTTTGTGGATCACAGATTTTTCTATCTACAAAGATGTTTTTCATTATACCTATTCGAAAAACGAATATTAGCTTCAGAGGATAGCGGGAGCAAAATTTAATTTTTAGTACCATGGGAGTTTTCGTTTCTCTCTTCTGATTGGTCCGCGTTCGTGCTTTAGTATGTGTTTATTACTACTGCGATTGTTGCAGAAATTCAAAAAACTCGAAATTCAAAAATGTTTGAGCAGCTGTTGTCTTCGATAAGTCACGTGATCATAGAAGGTTGATACTCCTAGCTTTTTGTCATAGGTAATGATGAAAAATAGTGTGTGTCACTCGGGGCCAAATTTTTTGTTCTCGGGCGGCGTATATTGAATTCCTCGCTACGCTCAGGATTCTACTTTTGAATCCCTCGCTGCGCTCGGGCTTCTACTATAGAATCCTTCACTTCGCTCTGAATTCAATATAGCGCCCTCGGAGAACAAAAAATTTCTTTGGCCCCATATAACACAAATAACTATTTCCATACTTATTTCAGTATTAATTAATTCCAAAAAGGGAATACAATATGACTATTTGCTGTCTATGCTGATATGTATATTTTTTATGTGCCTCGTATTTTCTTTTGTTTTCAAAATTGCTGTTCGTTAGTCTGGCTAAAACTCAAAAACAGCTTGATCGATTTGAATAATTTTTTTTTGTTTTGTTCGCCTTTATACAGGGGTGGTTTAAAAAGAAAAAAAAAGAAAAAGGGAAAACCCAAAAGAATAGTTGAAAATCGAAAAAAATCAAAATTGGTAATTTTTTATAGGTATCATCACTGTTAATTCGGTTGGACTTTCAATCACGCAGCAACGAAGCAGCGCGCAGCGGCACGATGTAATTTTTTTACATGGATAGGTTATCTATCCCGGTGGTAGGTTTATGACGTGTCATAAGAGCTACAAGTTAGCCTACATGAAATAAATAAATTTTGAATTTGAATTTGAAAATCTATCTCTCTTATCCCGGAAAACAAATCTAACTAAAGCTACCACTACTAGTGCCAAATATATAAAGTTACATCAACAATGAAACGGGAACGCGATTTTATTTTTAGTCTACATACAGGGTACCACGGAGTTAAATTCAGGAGGAACAAATGACATGCAAGCGTCATAATCATAGACAAATAAAGAACCTACTAGACCCTGTTTCAATATATTTTTATGATTTATAGTTATAGCGGTAACAGGAATACAGATCGCTCATTTGCGACAAGGGTGACATAATTCAAAATCGACGACGATTCTATCGTTAGAGAGTAATGTTTTGTGGATGCTACGGTCTCGAAACAACACAGCGGCCAACAAAGCAACAGAGCAAACTCTCTGAACGAGACACAAATATGCTCTGACATAAATCTGTCTCGTTTTAATACTGTATTGAGTCTGCGCAAAAATTTGAAATGCCCTTCCGGCTTCCGTTTTTCGAACTAACTATTATTTATCAAGGCATCGTACGAATCTGCACCGCTACGTGGTCGAAATTCCACGATCCCGCACCAAGCGCTTCGCTTCCTCGTTCCTAATACGCACCGCAAAAATTTGGAATGCCCTTCCGGTTCCGTTTTTCGAACTAACTATAATGTGGGTGTCTTTCAATCAAGAGTAAATAAGCATCTTCTATGCAACCGTGCACCGTCTTAGGCCGCATCTTCACTTACCATCAGGTGAGATCGCAGTCAAGCGCTAGTCTTTATATTAAAAAAAAAAAGACGTGTGGCATTTGGGGACTGCCGCGGTAAAGCTATTGCATAGCATTTTTTATTAACGCCATCTAGCGGTGAGCCGCTAGATGGCGTTGATAAAAAATGCGCCATCTAGCGGCTCACCGTAGAGGAGTCCCGTGTCAGGTTATTTTCGTTACGGAATTTCTGGATTCAGTCTCCACGCTGGCCCGCGATAGAAGCTATGCAATAGTTTAAAAAAGCTGAGTGAGAGATGGTCTATAGATTTCAGCCTGAGATGGCTTCTCTAGGTAGTACTAAGTATATCAACTCACTGCACCTACCTGGAAAACAGTGCCGGGTTCGATATTGGACGGAAAGTTGCCCAGGTAAGTTTTCGGGCAACGCTGTGAATTATTAAGGCCGTTCAGAAGGTTGGGGGAATTAGGGAGTGCTTTATTTATAGGTTAATTCCGTGGATTAAACACCCTATCTAAATCGGTAGGCTTAACAGCCAATCGGGTCATTGATCGGTAGTGAACTAGTTTGGAAATGTCAACGAGCTTCAGAGCTTAAACTGGATAAACAAAAAATTGACTGGCCTGAGCTTCGTAGAGCCTCGTCTCTGTCGTTCATACCCATGTGATATTTTGAGTTAAATAAACTAGACACAGGAATGAGAAGGGTATACAAAGTGCGAACAAAAAGTTTGCGAACACTATAGAGAACCTCGGTCATGTTTCCTTTACCGTTAAAGCAAGTGATATGTTATTGCTTAAAACGCACAAACTAAGTCCTAGAGATACAGTTTTAACTATTTCGGAAAGCAGGTGCACAATTTTATTGGAATTAGATCATTTTGTTACGTTAATGATGTAAATAATCGAATCTTGTTAAGTTGTAATTGGGTATTTAATAAAAAATTTTTTAGATACTCAAAGTTTTTTAATAATAGAACACAATATCATTTTTCTTTTTTTATTGTCTTAACTAGCCTCCAAAATATGGAGCTATTAAGTTTCCTGTTAGACAAACAGAGCGCTACTAAATCATGACGCCATAAGCGAGTAGCTCCATATACTCTTCAAAGAAAAATTTTTAGAAAGAGACAAATACACTCGAAGTAGTTAGCTTATAACTTATTTGTTTTATGACCGATTTATTTTCCATTTTTACAAATGTTATTCTTAAATGTTACATTTTCGATTGTAATTAATGAATATCCACAGTCAAACACCCAATTGATTTAAAAAACTTCTTTACCCTTTATTTTTAACTCCGAAAAGTCAATTAGCGTGCCTAACCCCCTCCCCCATTCCCTTCGAAAAAAGGTACCATAACTAGGGTACAAACATGCCAAAGATGCCTCACTGCGATACCTCGCGGTCGCGGTTTAGCTCGCTACCTCGATGTCACCTCCATGTAAAACAAATGTATGCAAACAGATAAGCGCGAACATATCGAAGGATACCTCACTGCGATACATCGCGGTACAGCGAGGTATCTTCGACATGTTCGCGCTCGTCTGTTTGCATACATTTGTTGTAAATGGAAGTGACATCGAGGTAGCGAGCTAAACCGCGACCGCGAGGTATCGCAGTGAGGCATCCTTGGCATGTTTTTACAACATGAGTAGTACATAGCAATATTACCTTATCTACAGCCGTGCGGTCGTTTTTAACATCTGCATGTATCGGTTGTGCGTAGTTTGTGTGAATGTCCAATGCTCCTGTTGCGTCACGCTTGCGCCTAGCCAGGAGTTTGGCGAACTGAAATTAATTTTATTTCTCTTCAAATGAAGTACCTAATATAGTTTTTTTTAAATATTTTTAGCGAGCCAACGCGCAGGCGGGTCACCTGATGTTAAGTGATTACCGCCGCCCATGAACATTTGTAGCACCAGAGGCACCACCAATGCGTTGCCGGCTTTTTAGGAATTTGTTGGTCCGCCCCTTGAATAACCCCATGTTGTAATTCAGTGGGAACAGCGTTGCAGGAAGTTTTTCTTTATTTGATGACAAGATAGTCCTTGACTGCAATCTCACCTGTTGGTAAGTGACGATGCAGTCTAAGATGGTAGCGGGCTAACTTGGAAGGGATATGGCAATGTACTCATACACCTAATCGATTTCTACACGCCATCGTGCCGCAAGGCTAAATAGCTTGGCGGCACGTCTTCGACGGTAGGGTGGTAACTTGCCACGGCCAAAGCCTCCCACCAGACAAAATAGTACTATTGTAGTAGACTACTGCTTTCATTTGGTGCAACACTGTTTTATTCCAAAATATCCGATTTTTCAAAAAAAAAAAAAAAAGAGTCAAGGTTTTAAATGGAGTCAAAATCTTAGTTTTTGAAAATGTCATAGTAAAGCCTTCTGTGAGAGCAAAAAAATCTACTTATTTATTTATTTAAAAAAAAAAGACGTGTGGCACTCGGGGACTGCCGCGGTAAAGCTATTGCATAGCATTTTTTATCAACGCCATCTAGCGGCTCACCGTAGAGGAGTCCCGTGTCAGGTTGTTTTCGTTACGGAATTTCTGGATTCGGTCTCCACGCTGGCCCGCGATAGAAGCTATGCAATAGCTTAAAAAAAATATATATAGTATTTTTGTATCTCACAATAAATTAAAATTAAACTCACAGTCGCGTCATATTGTCCGTGAACATAACAACTCGATAAAATAACAAATAAAACAAACGTTCTCATTTCTGCTTCAAAGCATTGTATTAAAAAACAATTTCAAAATAATCCCAATAAAATACAAAATATAATATTCCGTTCAATGATAAGAATAAATACAGACGCATAAAACAAAATATTTCGTTCTCGTTTTCCACGAAAATGGAATGAGATTTTCTCAAACAAACAATTTCTATTTATTTTATATCTATAGTTTTGTTTTGATTACGTATCGATTTGTTTAAAAATGTTTAAAACCCTCTCTTTAATAGTGCTATTTGTTTTGGTACAAGGTCATAGAGGAGTAAGTTAATTCAACATAGTTTATCCATCCATATTTCCATATAAATCAGACCATTATTAAATAAAGGGTTCCGTACCAAAAAACGCAGAAAAAACCGCGTTTTTAGTAGGTGAGCCCCCTTTACATTTTAATTTATTTCTATTTTTACTAGCTTTTGCTCGCGGCTTTGCTCACGTTAAGTTCGATTTTTCAAACCCCTATTTTACCCCCTTAGGGGTTGAATTTTCAAAAATCCTTCCTTAGTGTGCGCCTACGTCATAAAAGGAACCAACTGTAAAAATCTCAAGTTTCTAACTTCAGTAGTTTAGGCTGTGCGTTGATATCTCAGTCAGCCAGTCAGGACTTTGAATTTTATTACTATATATATAGCTACTCGTGCTGATTCACTGACTGACTCACTAACTGACTGACTCATTGATCACCTCTCCTGTAAAATTTTGTATGGAAAAATTTTTTTTCACTCACGGTTTCGTATAGAGGAGAAAAATTCATTCGGAACAAAAATATGGAGAGAGCTGATGATTGAGGATTTCGGAGACGGGTGAGGAGCACCGGCCAGGGTATCGAAGATAGGTGGGGGGTGTTCAACCAAATGTCACTCGAAACTTCATCCAATTGGCAGAGAGCCGAAAAAAAACTCTAAAATGGCAGATTCAAGATGGCGGCCATACAAATTTTGTTTGTGTCTATCTCGGAGAGTATAAGAGATGGAAGAGTGTTTTTTTGGCAAAAGATGATCAGGAGCCGAAGGTCCACTTGATGAACAGAAAAAATTCAAGATGGCGGAATTTATTTTTTTCCATACAAAATATATGCAAGACTAAAACATAGTTCTTTCTCAAAACTTATGTTGATTTTGTATGGAGGACAAAATTTCATTTAGAGGAAAAATATGGAGAGAGCTGATAGTTGAGGATTTCGGAGACGGATCAGGAGCACGGCCAGGATATCGAAGACAGGTGAGGAGTGTTCAAACAAAAGTCACTCAAAACCTCATCCAATTAGCAGGGAGCTGAAAAAAAATTCAAAATGGCGGATTCAAGATGGCGGCCATACAAATGTCGTCGGTATCTATCTCGGAGACTATAAAAGATGGAAGAGTGGTTTCTCGGAAAAAGATGATCAGGACCCGAAGGTCTACTTGATGAATAGAAAAAAAAATCAAGATGGCGGATTTTTGTATTTTTTTTCATATAAAATGTATGCAAGACTGATAGGGTTACTTTTCAAAATTTCGGACGGCTTCGTATAAAGGATATAAATTCATTTGGAGGAAAAATATGGAGAGAGCTGATGATTGAGGATTTTGGAGACGGGTGAGGAGCACGGTCAGGGTATTGAAGATAGGTTGAGGATGTCCAAACAAAAATCACTCGAAACCTCATCCAATTGGCAACGAGCTGAAAAAAAACACCAAAATGGCGGATTCAAGATGGCGGCCACACAAATTTCGTCGATGTCTATCTTAAAGAGTGTACAAGATGGAATCGTGGTTTTGTGGTAGAAAATGATCAGGCCCTGAAAGTCTAAGAGCAGAAAAACCGCGGTCCGCTGCAGCGGGCCGCGCACCCACGCACCCTACTAGTATATGTATATAGAAGATGATTTGTTGTCCTACCCTAAAAAAATGAATAAATGCACCTTTGTCAGGCCAGGTGAACTCCGTATTTTAGGTGTAAAGCTACAAGTACCCGGCGACGACCCGTCCCGACGGGCCAACTCAATAGGCTAACTTAGTGCGAAGGGATAAGGTTTGCGCGCCAGGTTTTACGTTTTTTGGTACGGAACCCTTAGTACGGGAGGCAGACTCGCATTTGACCGGTTATTTTTGTTTATACTGCAGAAAATACAGAATGAAGGTGATGCTCAGTCATCGCTGATGCCCCAGGAACTTAACACAGCATTCGCCCCGGATAAGGTTAGTCAATACACCAGGTAATCCTTACCTTTTCTAAAATCGGTAAACAACTAAGTTTTATGAAACTAAGTAATGCCCAGTTTCACCCACCATACCTAAATCATCCCCTAAGGTCTTCGTCGGAGGTCGTCAGAATGAAGCTAGATAATATTATAAATAAGCCTTTTAAAAATCCCCCGGTAACTCTGTTTTTTCCGGGATAAAAGGTAGCTTATGTCACTGTACAAGTTTTCAACTATATCCATACAAAAAATCACTTCAATCCGTTGCTTTGTTGCTACGCGATTGAAGAACACACACTGTCGCATTTACAATTATTATTCTATATTTTAGTAAATTCGTAAAAGGGTTCTAGAATTCAGTTTTTAAACAATTGAACCTGGTTCTTTTATTTTAAAATTTAATGTATTACAATCTAAACGAGTTAAAATTGCTTTGAGTAAAATGTGATTGTTACGAAACAGAATTTTTCAATGTTACACTTGTACATGTATAGCTTTTTATTGATTTATTTTTTCTATTCTTTACAATTTTTTCCCTGTATTCCTTATTATTTTTCTTTCTCCCAGTTGAGTGTTTTTTCTTTTTCATATGTAAATTCCATCTGTGAAAACTTGTAATTAGCTTTAATTCTTCTGCTGTATTTATTGACTAATTTTTCTAATAAGCTGTAAG
Source organism: Hipparchia semele (assembly GCA_933228805.2). Lineage (NCBI taxonomy): Eukaryota > Metazoa > Arthropoda > Insecta > Lepidoptera > Nymphalidae > Hipparchia > Hipparchia semele. The sequence continues at coordinate 4,451,376 of OW121733.1, read as the reverse complement.
TTTTCTTTTATAATAAAATAAAATAAATAAAATAATATTAGTATGGATGACTTTGGATTTCAGGAAGCTTGGAACGCAGTGCTTGCGTCACGACAGCGGCGCAATTCATACGACGACACGACAATTTGTCGCCTCAAGACCTACAGTCGCGTCGTGGCGTGCGTGGTCCTCGCAGTGTCCGCCATTATCGAGATTGTAGTGTACTTTGTTGAGATCTATTCCACTTGAATAAAGATTTTTGAGATTCTCTTACCTTTTTTTTTTAAAGAATATTAGCCAAGTTGAAGTTGACTAATATCCTCCTATCCCCTCCAAATAAACGGAAAGCTTGTGCTAGGAGTGGGTACGACAATAGTGCAACGGGTGGGATTGGAAACTGCGACCTTTCAGATTTGAATCCGCACCTTCAACCGTTGGGCTATTGAGGTTTCAGTGACAAGATAGTCCTTGACTGCGATCTCACCTAATGGTAAGTAACGATGGTAGCGGACTAATTTGGAAGGAATATGCCGGTGTTCAATCCATACTTCTAATCTGTTTTACACGCTATCGTGCCAGAACGCTAAATCGCTTGGCAGCACGTCTGTGATGGTAGGGTGGTAACTAGCCACGGCCAAAGCCTCCCACCAGACCAGACCAGAGACAATTCAGAAATTATAAATTTCCAAATGGAATTGTATGAATTCCACTTGAACAAAGATTTTTGAGACATTCTTACTTATTTCTTTTGTAACTCAAAATGGTACCTACCTAATATACAGTAAGTTTAGTGGGCATTGCAGTTCTTGCATATTTAGGATCACGAAGAAAGCTTTGTAATCATCATCACCATAAACGAGCGTGGTGATAGTCTAAGCCCATCATATTCGAGAAGATACCCGTGTCCAGTAGTAGGTCAGTAGGCCAGTGGTGATGAAATAATTTTTATTACTAAACCACCATCACCAAAAACAGTTTTTCATGAAATACCTAATCGATTGTGATTTTATTGAATCATCGCTCCATTAATTATTCATCCATATTACACGTCATCCGTGTAAAAAACTTAGGGAGGTCGCCCACGGCGAGTTTTTTTTACGCGCTGCAGAAGCAACACAATTATTCTGCGCGCGTTACAAACGCAACACTAAAAGAAACGATAAAGTCACGTTTGCAAGTAGGTGTTTAGCAAGCATTTGCATAGATGCAAAATGGATACTACAGAAGCAGCAGCTACTACTTTTAACGCGCAGCAGAAGCAACACAATTACTTTACCGCACGTTACAAACGCAACACTAAAAGAAGCGGTAAAGTCAAGTTTGCAAGAATTTTACATCGAAGTATTTGCATCGATCCAGAATGGATACTACAGAAGCAGCAGCTACTATACTTTTAACGCGCAGCAGAAGCAACACAATTACTTTGCTGCGCGTTACAAACGCAACACACGGCCTGTAGTAGTAATCCTACTTCCTACTTCCTATAAATGTGAAAGTGTGGATGTTTGTTACTCAATCACGTCGCAACGACTGAACCGATTTGGCTGAAATTTGGCACAGAGATAGATTATAGTCTGGAATAGCACGTAGGCTACTTTTTATCCCGGGAAATAAGAGAGTTCCCGCGTGAATCAAGAAATCTCAATCCACGCGAACGAAGTCGCGGGCATCAACTAGTACCTAATAAAACTCAAAACATATTCGATTGGTATAAAAGTAGGTAATGAAAACCCTCACAAAATATAACTTCACCGTTACCGTACCGTGGTATTGTTACTGTAAAGTGCACCTCCAGAGCACGATATTAAGTCCATATTTGAATGCTCATACTTTGGTTGGGTGGGAGCGGAGTCGTGTAAAACGGCTACGACCTTGAGACCTACTACAACACGGTCAAAAGAAGCGATACAGGCGCGTTAACGAAACGCGCTACTGAATCGCTGCAAGGTATCGCCGTGGGCGAACTCCCTAAGGTTTATTCACAGGTGCCAACTCTAAATCGATTAGCTAAACGGGCGTGAATTGTGAGCTGATTTCTCCAAATGAAATCGCACGCATATCAAGACCCCGCGCTATAAAGGCGCGAGGGTGCCGGCTGCGGTCACATCGGTAGCAGAATGAAGTGGTTGTCGCTACTAGTTGCCCTGGTGGCTCTGCTTTGCTCCGTCATGGTAAGAAACTATTTTTTAACATGTATACTTAACTAGCGGACGCCCGCGACTTCGTCCGAGTTCTTAAATTGTTGAAATTTTTCCTTACACACACATTATGCAAATAAAGAATTCTATTCTGAATTTTCTTTGCTATAAACCTCACGGAGCCCGAGACCTTTCCAACGAATGCAAAACCGTGGAAATCGGTTCATGCATTCTGGAGTTATAGCGTCAGGAAGGAAAACCCGACTTATTTTTATATCTATAATATAATAAAACTGTAACGGGACGAATTCTGTACATTAAATATATTTTGAAAATTTTAATCGGGGGATGCTTTATTATCGATACTGAACCCAAAAAAAATTTTTTTGATTTTTTTGTCTGTCTGTCTGTCTGTCTGTCTGTCTGTCTGTATCTTGGCCGCGCATCACGCTGAAACTACTGGACGGATTTAAATGAAACTTGGCACGATTTAAGTACATACCTCGAGGTAACATATAGGATACTTTTTATCCCGAAATTCAGCACGGTTCCCTTGGGAGAGGGGATGAAAGTTAAAATGTGTATTTAGTTGTAATTCATTAACGCGTACTCCGATTTCATTCATTCTTTTTTTATTAGAAAGAAGATACTGTAAAGATTGTCCTGTAATTATTTCAAGGTCGTCGGTTCAGTAGTTCAGAAGTTATAGACATCACAATCCTCAGTATAAGGTCCAAAATAACTTGAACCCCGTTATGTACAGGAAACTTTGAATCTATGGCTCATCTTAGGCTGGCATAATACACTATATAGTGGATAGCTTTATTTTTAACCGACTTCGAAAAAGGAGGTTATCAACTCAGCCGGTATCTTTTTTTTTCTATGTATATATCCACCGATTACTCCTGGATTTCTGGACCAATTCAGCTGATTTTTTTTTAATGGATATTTTTTTACCTTCAACTCCTCAAGCCTGATGCTGCAGAGGTACTTTCCCTCAAAATCAAGAGGATTTAGGAACTGTCAACTACGAATTGGTATGCTTGGCCTAAGAATATACTAGATCATAGAGCTCCAGGTTCTACTCCTCAATCCTGATGCTGCAGGATACTGCCCATCTAAACTGTGAGGATTTAAGAACTGTCGCTTGCGAATTAATATTGTAAGTATCAAGAATAAACTACAACATGAAGTTCTAGGTCCTAGCTGCGCAATCTTGATGCTGCAGGATACGGCCCACCTAAACTGTAAGCATGTAGGTACTTTCGATTACGAATTGTTATTGTAGGTATAAAGCATAGACTACATCATGGAGCTCTAGGTCCTGGCTCCTCAATCCTGATGCTACAGGGTAGTGCCTACCTAAACAGTGAGGATGTAGAAATTGTCAGTTTCGAATTGATATTGTTGGCACCAAGCATAGACTACATCATGGAGCTCTAGGTCCAGCTCCTCAATCATGATACTTCCCACCTAAAGTGCGGGGATTTAGTAATTGTGGTTTGTTAATAAGTGCCGTAGGTACCAAGTATAGATTACATTTACGCTACGCTACTGCGTAGCGTAGGAGGGAAGGGACAAAGAGAGCAGGGACAAGCTACATGCCAAGCGATCATTTTCAAAATTAAAATTGATAATTAAACTAAATTCTTTGGGACTTTTTGGGTGGCAGGGTCTCAAGCGCCAAAAGTGTACGACTAGATATGCAATTATAAAAAATTTCGCGCTCGCTTCGCTCACGAAAAAGTCACCTTTACGTTTCTATTGTAGGTGCTAAGTATAGAAAATATCGCGCTCGCTTCGCTCGCGAAAATGTCGCTTTTACGCTTCTATTGTAGGTGTCAAGTATGGATTACTAAGTGCCGTAATGCAATCATAAAAAATTTCGCGCTCACTTCGCTCGCGAAAATGTCGCTTTTCCGTTGCTATTGTAGGTGCCAAGTATAAACTACTAAGTGCCGTAATGCGGTCATAAAAAATTTCGCGCTCGCTTCGCTCGCAAAATGTCACTTTTACGTTTCTATTGTAGGTGTCAAGAATGGACAACTAAGTGCCGTAATGCAATCATAAAAAATTTCGCGCTCGCTTCGCTCGCGAAATGTCACTTTTACGTTTCTATTTTAGGTGCTAAGTATGGACTTCTAAGTGCCGTAATACAATCATAAAAAACTTCGCGCTCGCTTCGCTCGCGAAACTGTCCCTTTTACGTTGCTATTGTAGGTGTCAAGAATGGACAACTAAGAGCCGTAATGCAATTATAAAAAATTTCGCGCTCGCTTCGCTCGCGAAAATGTCGGTTTTATGTTGCTATTGTAGGTGTCAAGAATGGACAACTAAGTGCCGTAATGCAATCATAAAAAATTTCGCGCTCGCTTCGCTCGCGAAAATGTCGGCTTTACGTTGCTATTGTAGGTGTCAAGAATGGACAACTAAGTACCGTAATGCAATCATAAAAAATTTCGCGCTCGCTTCGCTCGCGAAAATGTCGGCTTTACGTTGCTATTGTAGGTGTCAAGAATAGACAACTAAGTGCCGTAATGCAATCATAAAAAATTTCGCGCTCGCTTCGCTCGCAAAATGTCACTTTTACGTTTCTATTGTAGGTGTCAAGAATGGACAACTAAGTGCCGGAATGCAATCATAAAAAATTTCGCGCTCGCTTCGCTCGCGAAAATTTTACTTTTCCGTTGCTATTGTAGGTGCCAAGTATAAACTACTAAGTGCCGTAATGCGATCATAAAAAAATTCGCGCTCGCTACGCTCGCAAAAATATCGCTTTTACGTTGCTATTGTAGGTGCCAAGAATGGAATACTAAGTGCCATAATGCAATTATAAAAATTTCGCGCTTGCTTCACTCGAGAAAATTTCGGTTTTACATTGCTATTGTAGGTATCAAGAATGGACAACTAAGTGCCGTAATGCAATCATAAAAAATTTCGCGCTCGCTTCGCTCGCGAAATGTCACTTTTACGTTTCTATTTTAGGTGCTAAGTATGGACTTCTAAGTGCCGTAATGCAATCATAAAAAATTTCGCGCTCGCTTCGCTCGCGAAAATGTCGGTTTTATGTTGCTATTGTAGGTGTCAAGAATGGACAACTAAGAGCCGTAATGCAATCATAAAAAATTTCGCGTTCGCTTCGCTCGCGAAAATGTCAGTTTTACGTTGCCATTGTAGGTGTCAAGAATGGACAACTAAGTGCCGTAATGCAATCATAAAAAATTACGCGCTCGCTTCGCTCGCGAAAATGTCGGTTTTACGTTGCTATTGTAGGTGTCAAGAATGGACAACTAAGTGCTGTAATGCAATCATAAAAAATTACGCGCTCGCTTCGCTCGCGAAAATGTCGGTTTTGTGTTGCTATTGTAGTGGCAGGTTCGAGCCCCACCCGTGGCCCTATTGTCGTACCCACTCCTAGCACAAGCTTTTCACTTATTCGGAGGGGAAAGGAAAATATAAGTCAAGTTCAGCTTGGCTAATTATTCTTTATTAAAAAAAATATATATTGGTGTGTGAAGTCTGCCAATCTTTTCTGTCTGTTCTCATCGAGAGAAATAGTAATGGGCCTGCGATTGGTTGAGAGGAATTAATGAGGAATCTTTACTTTCTTATCCTAACTAATCCTTACTAATATCTTTAATTTAAAAATGTTTGTGTCCTGGAAAAACAAAGAGTTCCTGCGGGATTTTAAAAATTAAATCCACGCAGACGAAGTGGTTACATGTGTTACTCAGTCACGTCGCAACGACTGAACCGATTTGGCTGAAATTTGGCACAGAGATAGATCATGGTCTGGAATAGGATATACTTTTTATCCCGGGAAATAAGAGTGTTCCGGCGGGAATAAAAACCCTTAATCCACGCGGACGAAGTCGCGGGTATCAGCTAGTAATTAATAATAATGTACATATATGTATAACAGCATAGCTACAGCTAGCATGGGCAGGAGATAAAAAATTTATCCCCCGATTTTATCCACTGATAGCGGATAAAATTATCTTCTCCCTATGCTAAAGCATGGTGACAGGGGAAAGGAGAAGTATCCCTATTTGACATTACAAAGTGGAGAAACTTCCCCCGGCTAGTGGCAATTTGGAATGTATAATTTTTGAATTGTCTCTGATCTCGGTGGGAGTTTTTGGCCGTGGCTAGTTACCACACTACCGTCAAAGATGTGCCGCCAAACGTTCCGGTACGATGGCGTGTAGAAAAAGATTAGGGGTATAGTAAGGGGTTAATGTACAATGCTATACCCCTTTCAAGTTAGTCCGCCACCATCTAAATAAAGCGTGTCCTGATGAGTCAGCTAGGCTCAGACTCAAGATGGAGGTCAAAACGAGATACAAATATGCTCTAACATAAATCTGTCTCGTTTTAACTCTGTCTTGAGCCTGAGCTGAGTGAGAGTGACATAGATTTCAGCCTTAAACTTATCCTCACTTACCATTAGGTGAGATCGCAGTCAAGGACTATCTTGTCATCGAATAAAAAAAAATTTAATTCGCAGGCTCAAGAAGACAGGACTCCAGACTACACGGACAGATATGCGGAGCTTGCATCACCAGTTCCTAGCAATATCAATCTGGAAGAGCTGATAGCGTCGCTGCGAGCTGCCGGCAGTCACCCTTAAACCACCATACGTCCAATATGTTATTTTCTATATGGCATATTCGTCATCACAGTAGTTTAGGTTATGTCCAACAATGGACACAGGCGGATGTGATGGCATCCGTCCAACATCGGTAGATGGACGTCTAAGTTTGGACATTGGCCTCTTTCGTTTTCGTTGAGTGGTAAAGGCGTAACCTACCTAACATAGCAGGAATTACTTGAATTTAGCAAAGAGTTTATTTCGACTGAGGGTTATTCAAGGGGCGGATCAACAAATTCCTGAAAACCCGCAATCTATATTTTAATGGGCGGCGGTAATCACTTAACTTTTTATATATTCCTCATGAAAACACATTTCATGTGAAAAGGAGTCCATAGTCCGCCAACGTCATTCGTCTTGACCGATAGTTGTCCAAAATTGGACATCAGTCTCTTGTTGGAATTTCCACTTATGTCCAATATCTCACTACGATTCGTTTGATGTCTATCCTAGTTGGTTTACCAACACTGAATGTCATATAGAAAATAATATATAGACGGGCTGTGAAGTCTTGCCTACTGGAAAAGATATAAGATAATGTGTTCTTGCATAACTTAAAAGAATCCCACTAATTTTAGAAAAGTATTTTATAGGTCAAAAGTGATATTATGTAATAATCGATTGTACATTATTGTGTATTTGCGTTTGTTAATAAAGTATTGAAGCGTGCTGTTGTCTACAAAATATGTATTTTTTTTTACTGGAGCCAGGATTCCGATGTAAAACGAGGGACTATAAGGCCTTTTGCAGATTATAAGAAAACTTGTGTCTTATGCAAGGCCCTCTTTCCCACTGGGCACTCTGGGCACATGTCTAAGGCACCGCGATCATCACACACACATAATCTTTAGCCTTTATATTAGTGTCATAATTCGCTCATTTGCGACAAGAGTGACATAATTCAAAATCGACGATGAGAGAATTCTCTCGTTATATAGTAATGTTTTGTGGATGCTGCGGTCTCGAAACAACACAGCGGTCAACAAAGCGACAGAGCATTAAGTCACAATCTCTCTCGCTCTCATTTTTTTGTGCTTAGCGTAATGTTGTTTTTATAGCAAAAAGTATAAATGTTCGACACTAAAATGGGTGAATTTTGAGTTATGTCACTCTTGTCGCAAATGAGCGATATCATCGAATAAAAAAAGCCTAACCGAGGAACATCTTCCTATTGTTATGCTTGAGTCTATAATTTATCTGTTCCCGTGCTTAGGAATGAGAGATTTTGGACAATGCTTAGACTTTATTAATCTATGAATTTCCGCCTGGCGGGATACAGTCGTTCGTAGTTCAGATTCACGTCGGAGGCATAAGGTCGCGGCTGATTTCGCGACTTCCTACCCAGGGGTATGTAGTCGTAGGGTACCTGGAATTATGTACAATATTTATTTAAATAATAATAGTAGGTATATTTACATGAAAATAAAAAGTGCGCATCGCTCATCACTCCAATGAAAACACCCCCTTTTTAACGAATTGAAACAACTATAAATAGTTCTTTCAATTCACGAGGGCACGTGGCTCATGGTTGTGTGTGTGTCGTATTGCACGCACCAGACGGCTCCCACCTAGGCTCCTGACAGGCACGCACACTTACGTAATGTGCATGTACACGACGTAACCACAAGTAAAGCTCACGGGCCCTCGTGAAATGCAAGAACTATGCGTTTTAAATTTGTTTGTTAAGTTTTAATTAATTATTCAGTTTTTGTTACTATAATAACTCCGGGCTAGTATTTTATGGCCCGACCCAGGAATCGAACCCGGATCGTCATCTGCAGTCGAACTTGCTAACCACTAGACCAACGAGGTAGTCTAATAATAACCAGGTATCAGAAAAATGTTAAGGGGAATTGTAGACCCTTTTCACTGGCCATTTCAATCGGTAGAGTGACTCGAAAGAAAGGTAATATGACACAAAAGAAGTATTTCTTTATAGGTAAGTACTACAGTAGATTGCACGATACCATTTTATGTTTCAGTTTATGTCGGACCAAGAATCGAGAGTGATCAAGTTTTATCATCAGTGCTTATTGAAAAAGGTTTTCACAAAACATCAAATAAACACAGCATTGAGTCCGTCTATCATTCTGTCTGTCTGTCAGTGGGCTGTATTTATTTATTTACTAGCTGTGCCCGCGACTTCGTTCGCGTGGAATAGTGACTTTATTTTGAATTACATATACCGTCGACGCTCAGGCGCGAGGCGTGTAGTACGTACTCTGTACGTTAAAAATGTTCGCCGTGATTCTTTAAATTGACACAACTTTTTTATTTATGAACCGATTGACATGAAATAAACACTAAATGTTAAGTGAAGCTTACTACAATATATTAGTGAAAACCGTATCTAAATCGAATAAGCCGTTTCTGATATTAGCGTGCACAAACACACAGACAAACAGACAAACAGACAAAAAAAAATTAATTACAATTTCGGGTTCGGCATCGATATAATAACAACCCCTGCTACTTTTTTATATATTTCCATTGTACAGACACCACTTTTCTACAATTTTATTATATGTATAGATTTCAATTACTATACAGTATACATATATACTTATTTCATGAACCGTCGCGATTGTCACTACCGTGTTTTTCAGACGTGTTCTTTTGTTAATGTTATAAGTTCTTTCATTCACAAGGGCGCGTGGCTCATGATTGTGTGTGTGTCGTATCTATATAAGTGTGAGCGAGAGCTTGCTCGCGCCTGACCGCTCTCACCTAGGCTCCTGCCAGGCACGCACACTTACGCAATGTGCATGTACACGACGTAACCACAAGTAAAGCTCACACGCCCTCATGAAATGCAAGATTGTGGTTGCAAGATGAGCCACGCGCCCTCGTGAATTGAAAGAAGTATAACTACTATTTACACTGTTATACCCCTTCCAAGTTAGGCCGCTACCATCTTAGACTGCATCGTCACTTACCATCAGGTGAGATTGCAGTCAACTCTATCTTGTCATCGAATAAAAAAAAAATTAAAAATAGTACTGACCTGAGCAATAGCATTGGTGATAGAAAATGCAAATATTAGAAAAATAAAAGATAACCTCATCATGAAGTTAAGTTATAGCCCCAAAGACAATACAGATATACCTAACTTATCTATCTTGTTTCACGGTTATTTTATAGCAACTTCTAGTTAAATTAATTAAACGTTGAATTATTAGAGTCTTCAGAAATTACACGGACTTTAATTAAAATGCCTGAATAATTTTGGAATTACTATTTTAGAATTTCATTTCATAATACTTTTTGTCGATTCCTCCATGCTAATGAAAATGATTATTATTTTCTTATGTTTATTTTAAAAATACTCATTTCCTATAGAAATGTGTAAGACACCATTTTAAATCTCAATTTTAAAACTGTAACAGTAAAATATATGTAATAGTTTCTTTTTTTAAAGTATATAAATAAGTTTATGGTTTTCTTTTATTTCTTACCCTAATCGCAATAAAAATATATTGGTACATAAAAAATTCCTAAGGCATTCAAGTCCAATTTATAAAATTTAATAATATTTACCTGTACATTTATAATGTATCGATTTTGCAGCCCATTTTCTATAAATATTCGTTTATTTAACATTTAAAAATCCTCTACATTCAGTATGAAATCACTTCTTTTGGAATCGTGTTTATTTTTATTTATTATAAATTTTGTATCGTCCGCTGTAAGTAACTTTTTAAATGATTAATTTTTTCTCAGATAAAAATTTACAATTTTTTATTGTTAACCTTTATCGTAGCCTCAACTCCACCCCGAGATTAATGATCAATTCGAAAAAGTAACTACAACTACAAATAATTATACTTACTCTAATACTACTAGTACCAAAAAACCTAAGATACTTGAAGTGAGCGATGAAAATAATGAAATATACGATGAAGAACTTGATACCCAGCTTAATAAATCAAAAACCGAGGTCGTTAATGTTAAACCAAGTGTTATAAGCAAAATTTATGCAATAATAAAACTTCCAATAACAAAATTAATAGAAACACCTAAAGTTAAGACAGTTCTGAGAAACGTAGGCACTTGTGTAGTTAATGGAGTTATGGAGATCGTATCGTACTATTTTCCTGCACCGCTAATACCTCTTATAGCAAGCGCAGCTGGTATGGTCATACCTTTTGAACCAGTTGTTATGTTAAGAAGAAGAATGCCAGTCACGAGTTATAGAAGAGCTTTCAAAACAGCTGTAAATAGCTTCATGAACACTTTCGATGCCTATAAATTTGATAATTACGAAGAAGATCCTTACATGACGAGAAGATTCAATAGACGATTTATGAATGATGCCCCAACAGACGAAAAAAATAAAGCGGATGCTGTCGAAAATGATATTAATAAAAAATCATTGGATAATGACTGAAATAGGCTTTTATCTACTAGGAGGTAACGATAATAAAATTAAAGGTGTAAAATAAACAATGTTTTCAATAAGATCTTTATTTAATGATTTTAATTTATCTCTGTAAGATTGTCGATAGAAATCGTAAATTTAAAGAATTGCTTAGCATACCAAGAATAATAACAACAAGTTCACTTTAGAATTCTCTAAACTCTGTTTTAGGGGTTCCAAGTGGCATGGCTTTTAAGTAAGACCAGCACTCTAATTCTCTGTCACAGTTAGGTACTTACCTAATTATTAAGATTTAAAATCAATGCGACAAGCCGAGTAGCATGATCCAAATATATACCTAGGGTTTTAAAGAAGGAAGCAAACATACTGGTAGCTTAACTCGCATTGGTTTATGTTAGGTACATTATCGCCTTGTAACGTTTCCAGTCTCTTCAAATTTGTCGACGCTTGTAAACATCCGAACAACACCAAAGAATGGGCAGAAGAATGTTGTCTTTACCACTGTTGCATCGTTCCTTAAGATACTTTTCATTGGATCTGGTGTTGATACTACATCAGTAGACTTTTTTGTAGCTCTTCGGGGTTGTTTACGTTTAGTGTTTGTATTCATCCCTTTTATAAACGTGTTGTTATTAACTGTTGCCGAAGCATTTATTCTAAAGGAAGAAATACCACTATTGTTTTTATCATCAATAGCTTTCTGATATACGTCAGCTTTTCTTAAACTTCTTAGTTTTGGAATTTCTAGTCCTTTCCAACTATGTCGAAGTCCATTTCTATCTAGAAATATGCGTTCCGAAGGCTCTCTGTTATCCCTTTTTTGTATATATTCCACGAAATGATCTTTGATGATGTGAATGGTCGGTTTCAAGACATTATATTTTTCATTATGGAACATTATTTCAGCTATTTTTTGCAAATCTATGTGCTCCTTAAATTTGCCATGTGTTAAATCAATCTGAAAAAGAACTTTGTTCCTTAGATAGACACGTAATAATTATAACTCAAAGATGATCATGAATATATTATATAAAACCTTCTACCTACTCTGAATATTGCTTTAAAGATAATAATAACTAATTTATGCAAATTCTTCAAGATATTATTCTCCTTCATTGAAAAGCGCTCGTGTTTTTAATATTAAAGCATAACAATTCAGTAAGTTTCAGTTAAGATAAAACGTATTTTACAAGTTGCCTTGTCTTCCGAGATATCTTCTTCGACCGATAGATATCCTCTGCTGGAAGACGTGTCTCTTACGTGGACTTCCACAGGTCTCGGTCTTGCGCCGCTTGTATCCAGCGTCACCCTGAAACTCTTCTGATGTCGTCGTCCACCTGGTGGTGGGGTCCAATGGCCATCACTTCTTCGAACTATGTATTCTGAGATAGTGATATATTATGCATTTAACGTGGTTGCCTAAAGTCATTCAATACTTAAATATAGTTCTTATAATTCACCAGGGCGCGTGGGCTTTACTTGTGGTTACGTCGTGTACATGCACATTGCGTAAGTGTGCGTGCCTGTCAGAAGCCTAGATGGGAGCGGTCAGGCGCGAGCGAGCTTTCGCTCACGCTTATAAGGATACGACACACACACAACCATGAGCCACGCGCCCTCATGAGTTGCAAGAACTATACCTTCTAATTACCCTACTTTCACCTAATATTAGGATACCAAAGTATTGATCTACCAAATAATAAGAAAATAATTGATAGTTTACGTATAAGAATCTACATAATATGCCTAATTAATCCTGGTAGATATTTTAGAAAAACAATAGGTACCTACCTTCGTAAAGAAATATAAGCAAGCGTAATAAACAAGCATGACGATCAATGTTAGGTAGGTAGGTGGGTTTGGTTAATAGATTTCGTTCCGGCTTGCGCTATCAAGATTGTCTCGGGAGAATAATTTCCATTTTATAATTAAAAGGAGCTAACCAGATGTGAGCGGGTAGGTAGGTAGTATATTCCGCATACAATATTTATAGATATAACGGGGAGTGTGAAGAGCTATTTGACCTTATTCCACCGTCTTTCTTCTACAACCGCATCGCTCGCCACCGAACACAATTTCACCCTCACCACCTGAGTGCCTTCGACCATCCGGTGTGTCAGATCTTTTTTTCCACGTACTTTGAAACTGTGGAACCAACTTCCTGCAACGGTGTTCCCACTGAATTACAACATGGGGTTATTCAAGGGGCGGACCAACAAATTCCTAAAAAGCCGAGAACGCATTGGTGGTGCCTCAGGTGCTACAAATGTTCATGGGCGGCGGTAATCACTTAACATCAGGTGACCCGCCTGCTCGTTTGCTTGCTGAAAATATTTAAAAAAAAAATACTTCACTGCCTATTCATTATTATTCGCCTTAACTTGCTTGTAAGACATGTTTTGAAAACTCAACTAAGGTCATAAACGTTACTAAAATGTTCTAGGTAGGTATACATACCTATTGACTGTCTCGTTAGTAGAGTTGCCAGATTTTTTTTCAGCCTATAAGGGACAAATGGTTAAATGGGCAAAAAATACGGGATTTTTACCCGGGACAAATAAAAACAAAATTATTTAAGTAGTGTCATTTTTTTATATTTTTCCGAGGATCGAGTCAGTTTTAACATATTTTTAATCGTTTTAACTTTTAACATATCTGCCAAAATCAATACAATTTTAATCGTAATAAATTAAAAACGGTCATCGACTCGCTTTTTTACGAACGTTGCATGTTGGAATAGTTAGGTAGGTACTTTGGATCGAGTTCATAATGAAAAACGAAGTACGGTTCAAATACGGGACAGAGTCAGTCCCGCCGGGACATTTTAAACTATGCCTAAAATATGGGACGTCCCGGAAAATACGGGACGTCTGGCAATGCTACTCGTTAGTCTGGTAGTTAGCATATTCAACTGCGTATGAGGAGGTTTCAGGTTCGATTGCCGGGTCGGGCCCATAAAATGAATTTAATTTTTCTGTAAAGTAATTCTCAAAACTGGCCCGGTTTGGAATTTGGCGGGGTCTTTTGGCCTCAATTAAAACAAGAAAAAAATCACTTGGAAATATAACTTTAATTTAATAATAATAATAATAAATACAAAAAATCTTACTTTTATTGTTATTAGCAGATAAAATACATTGGTTTTTTGTGACGCTAAAGAATTCTATAGTATACACTGGAACAGAAAAGTTCTTCAAAAATGTATGAAATTCTCACAGATATTATGTATGTATGTATATTTTTCCTTATATATCTAGTCCCTAGTCTATTAGTGTGTAGAAAAAATAAATAAATTACCTTAGGTACATACAATGATAGTATTGAGTTTATTATTAGTTTTCTGAAGTGCATAATTTATTGCATATTATTTATTGTAAAAAGGCTTTTTTTATACAGGGTTACTTGCAAAATGTCGCAAAAAAAAACGTATTAACGTATTAACTTAAAGTTGATCGATTGCGGGACAATTACATCGATCATTGCTACAGTCAATACATTTGGGAATTTATAATTTCTGAATTGTATCTGGTCTGGTCTGGTCTGGCTTTGGCCGTGGCTAGTGACAACCCTGTCGTCAAAGACGTGCCAAGTGATTTAGCGTTCCGGCACGATGGCATGTAGAAACAGATTATGGGTATGGGTTTAATATACAATGCTATACCGCTTCCAAGTTAGCTACCATCTTAGACTTCATCGTCACATACCATCAGGTGAGATCGCAGTCAAGGACTATCGAATAAAAAAAGCAGTCTAAACTGTAGATATTGCCTGAATTTGTAGTACTTACCTATTCTTACTGTAATAATTCATTTTAGCCAATAACAGTGAGAGAGTGTCGATTATTTCAAGTAAGTAGGTATAGATTGCGCTCAACATACCTACTGTAGCAATCATTTTTAAACAATCCCGCAGCGGGTCATTTTTGACCCGTGTTGATACCAGTAGCAGGCCTGGCGCACTCCGCAGTTTACTGCGGAGTACACCAGGCCTGGAAAGAGAGGAAAGTCTAGATGAATAAGACGGAAGGTAAGTAGCGCTGTGTCAACCTAAATTGCACTTTATTGTGTGGTAGCAAGAGTTGCTATTTATTTAAATCACTTTGCGGAGTGAATCTTCTGTACCTGTAAGTAGAGTTTACACGAAGCCAGTAATGCTGGCGCCAGTCTGCAGACAAGCCAGCGTTAGCCTGGCCCTTGTTGTTTAGACGCGGCCAATCATTCACGGATTTTTTCTTCTGGTGTGCACACGTTTGGAAAAAATAATGAATACGCGGCAAAGGCTGTTGAAAAAGAAATGTTTAACGTTCGCCAGTCACTGGCGAGACTCGTCTACACGTGTCCGCAACGCTGGCGCGGGGGGCGAAGGGTATGCGGGCGGAGGTCACTGGCTAGAAAAATAGACGGTCGCTCTATTCTCGCCAGCGTTGGCAGCCAGCGCTGGCTTGGCTTGAAAAACTGTTTACACAAGGCCAATACCAACCCAGCACTGGCTGCCAGTCTTATTGGCAGCCAGTGTTGGCTCCGTGTAAACTATGCTTTAGGTACTATTAGGTGCTCTGTGCCAGTAGTAACACGGGGTGATATAAGTTCGAGGGTTTTGACATTTTTACTGTTCGCGATTTTTGACGTTTTTATTTTTAAATGTAACTTTATGTAACTTTTAAACACACAGCGACGAACCGCATCGGAGAGCAATAATCTATGTAAGTAAGCACGGTTTTCGTAGTACCCGCGATTTAAGTTATTCAACTGGCGATAGGCATTTTTATTAGACTTGCAACGAATATTCGGTTACTATTCGGTATTCGGCCTATTCGGCTGCTTTTATTATATTCGGCCGAATACCGAATATCTACATATTATTCGGCCGAATACCGAATATTTAAATAATATATTTTGTCATAGAGAAAATTGGTAAAATGAAAAATTAAAATCGATTGATTACGTATATATTCATATTTTCATTTCTGTTCTAATCATTTAAGTAGTCATTGGTGCATAACACAGGTACATAATCATCTTCTGAGTTGGAAAAATGGAGGATTCTATGCATTTGAATTATTTTCATAATCAAAATTTAGAAAGGGAAGGTTATGGTGCAGAAAGACTAACTTTTCTGCATTTTTAGGAAGTAGTTTACTTCTTTTTTTCTCGTAGACCATCCCAACTTCAGAGAAAAGGCGCTCTGAATAAACACTACTTCCTGGCGCCGACAAATATTTTGCTGCAATCTTAATCAAACACGGAAATTCAAATTTCCTCGCTTGCCACCATGTATACGGGTTTTCATGACGTGATATATTACTAATATTTAAAAAAAGATCCATTTCTGTTGAAACTGCATTTTTTTCTGTTGATGTGTTTCACACACACAATCACGTCTGTACAAGTTTTTGGCGCTAAAATCCAGCCGAATACTTTTGCCTAATATTCGGCTATTCGGTCAGGGGCCTCGCCGAATATTCGGTATTCGGTATACTGCCGAATATACTATTCGTTGCAAGTCTAATTTTTATCCATTGAAGGTTTGAAGAGAAATGTCATTTACTATTTCATAGTAAACTTTCAATGGATAAAAAATATAATATGTCAGTGGCTTTCATTTTTTGATAAGCACTGAGTTACAGAATCAGACGCCTGATCTACAACCTGTCTACTCGTATTTTTGTCGCGGTCAGAGTGTCTTTCAACAGGCGCCCAACATTTTTGAAGCGAGGATACTGTCTACTTTACAGATGTTGTGCTTTGTGGAGACGTCTCCTGAGAATGCTTCGGTGTCGGAGCAAAACGCACGTAACTAGGTACTCCGAAATACATTCAGAGTTTGTGTGGTGTTGCGTTGTTCCTGTATTTGTTCTAGCTACTTACTGCTGGAAGAGCGGCAGTGTACAGTGCGAGCGGCACGTTGTATCAAATCACTGATATCTCTATAGTTAATCTATCATTATTGATTAACACTGTATTTGCTGACCCTATACAAGTGACAGCTTAATTATGAATCAATTTGATTTCTAACATATTATGAATCTATTATATTATGGAGGCACTGCATATACGATGCGGATCGTCGTCATAGTGTGCGCTTAGCTTTACTTTGTGATTATTTTAGACACCACTACAATAATTTTGCTATTTCTTACTATGTTATAATATGATGTAGTTAGGTAGCCTTATTATTTAGGTAGGTATAAGACATTTTCAAAATATGAATCCCAGATTTCCTTAGTAGGTACCTATCGAAAGTAATTTAATATTAATAATAAATTGAATTTTCAAAATCTTTCCGTAAAATTCTGAAGCTATACCTACAGTGTGTTTTTGACGTTAGCTTCCAAATTAGGTACATGTATGGTAAAATTGTGGTGATTGGCTGAATTTATGGTAATTTTACTACAACAATGCATTACAATGCATTTTAGCTAATAGCGAAAGAGTGTCAGCCAATCAAAAGTGATTGTGATCGTTACACTGTAGCAATAATTTCATGATTATTCCCGCGTCTGAGAACTTCTACCGTCAACAAAAAAAAAATTCAAAATTAATAACAAGTTAATACCGACACTAAAAAATATTGTCTGTCTGTCATCCGTATTCCCGTATCTGAGAACTTGTACCGTCAACAAAAAAAAATTTTTTTCAAAATTAATTAACTAAACAGGTAAATACCGACACCAAAAAAACATTGTCTTTACTCATCCATAGATATTTATTTCGGGTGGATATTATTATTATTATTATAGGCATCATTACATCCTGATTTTTATCTTAAAGAAAAACATAGCACAATTAAGACTAGTAGTACTTTTAACCTATGTTCAGTCAATTCATCCATTCCTCGCGATTGTTAGGGTGAGCGTCCACCGGCTACATTATCTTCATGACTTTTAAAGTCATGCAACAAAAAAAAAACGACGACGTTTATTTATCAACGAAATTTTTTTGTTATAATATACAAAAAAAAATTAGTTATACTATAGATACTCTTTTTGAAAGTCAATAGTTAAATAAGTCAATTCTATAGTATATCAGTATTCATTATGCGATTGCAATTATTATGATCAGATATGATTAATAATATAATAGATTTATAAATACCAAAAATTCCGAGGCCGGCGGGATTCGAACCCACGTCTCTCTGGGAATCGCGCCCGAGTGTGTTAACCGCTACACCACGGCCGAACCATACGTCAGCCACGAAATCAGTGATATGTATCTACTTTTTCAATCAGTTTTTTATAGCAACTGTTAGCGACATCTAGTAGCGACACATTACAGTTGTCGATCTACTTTTTTCCAAGACACCATATTACAATGGAGCTCTTAAGAAATTATAGATGCCACATTGCTTATTACAATTTTTAATTTTTTATTGAAGTGTTAATATATACGAAAACTTATACTAGGGTTTTTATTATGCTCAAAGTTACTTGAGGTGTGAAATTACAACTTTTTGTTAGCACCTAGTACAGTTCTTGCAATTCAAGAGGGCGCGTGGCTCATGGTTGTGTGTGTCGTATGTATATAAGTGGGAGTGAGAGCTTGCTCGCGCCTGGCCGTTCCCACCTAGGCCTCTTACAGGTACGCACGCTTACGCAATGTGCATGTACACGACGTAACCACAATTGAAGCACCCGTAACTTCTACGACAACTTATCAAAATCTTGACGTTTTAAACAAATTCGTTTTTATAGACGGTGGACGTCCAGCCTTAAAATTGAACAATCCAAAAATTGCACGTACATATTGAAAAATGTTAATTAGTAACTTTGTTTAGAAAAATATCAAGAAAAAGATCAAATATAAAAAGTTTTGTGATCTCATATTTAAGCTCATTTTTAAATAAATTCACCCGAGTCCAATTGGTTTATGAATTTTAAAAGTTAAAAATAATTAAAAAAAAAAAAACAAAAACCCGACTGCAGAGAAACTAATACAAAATACACATAGATCTTTCCTACGCCTTTTTCAAGTTGTATAATGTGAGTGATTTCTAATCTCTACCTAGTTAAAGAAGAAATAGATTGCTCTTTGTGTATATCAGATAATGCTAAAATTATCCTTCCTAGATGGCGCTACTAAAATTCATTTTGTTTTCTTTTTTTTCTAGAATATTAGGCAAGCTGAAGTTAAAGAAAAGAAAATGAATTTTAGTAGCGCCATCTAGGACAATTTTAGCTTTATCTGATACTAGCTGATGCCCGCGACTTCCTTCGCGTGGATTAAGATATCTTAATTCCCGCGGGAATTCTCTTATTTTCCGGGATAAAAAGTAGCCTATGTGCTATTCCAGAATATAATATACATTAGACAGATAGCTCTGTGCCCAGCCAAATCGGTTCAGTTGTTGCGGCATAATTCAGTAACAAACATACAAACTTTCGCATTTATAAATTAAAAAATAGGATAATAATAAAATAATAATAGGATAATAGAATTAATAATACAAAGAGTTGCAATCTATTTCTTCTTATCTTTGGTAATGCTTAAATGGAGAATATGGTTGAAAAGTAGTCAAGGGAACAATCAATCTAGCCTCAATAGCCCAACGGTTAAAGGTGCGGACTGAAAACTGTAAGGTCACAGGTTCGAATCCCACCCGTTGCACTATTGTCGTACCCACTCCTAACTCAAGCTTTCCGCTTATTTGGAGGAGATAGGGGGATATTAGTGAACTGCAGGTTGGCTAATATTCTTTAAAAAAAAAAAAAGTAATGGTACGTTTTTTTTTTGTGGCCTCTAAAGTCATTTTGTAATTTACGGCCGCCATGTTGGTTTTAAAAATAAAAGCCTAGCTTTGAACCATCAGTTCGGATACGGTTTAGACGAACCGATGAATGATCTTGGGATTTAAATTCCTCAAACCGTTGAGATGCTTCGATGGTATAAATAATCCCATAATACCAGATAAAAATCGAAACCCTCTTTTTGCTGACATGCAGTCGGGTAAAAAAAAGGAAACAATTGCGAGAAAAATTGCATTAAATATTTACATCAACAATAATTGTTTATCATTTATGTATAAGTGAACGTTTTAAATATTAATATTGCGAAACTCCTAAGTCAAGGTGTCAAAGATATGACGTTCAATAAATATGAAAAAATATATTTTACACGATTTTAGATCGCACTTTAAGTAAGTATATTTTTTATTTTACTAAAGACAGCGTTTTATACGAAAATATAGGTTTTAGAAATTGCCTTTATATACAATGGTTTGAGGGTCAACCCGCACTGCGAAACCTCACCGCGCGATTTCTTTCGCTTGAAAATAATACCGAACTCTATCTTATCAGATACAGATTTTGCAGTCCGTATCGTCGTGTCGATAGACGTCTCATGTTGGGCATAGGTCTTTCGTTTGAAGAACCATGTACACTCGCGTTTGATGTCTACCCACCTCCTGGGGAATCTGCCAAAATTGCGGTTTTGGCTCGAGGTCGTTACTGTAGCACGTTGAGATTTATCGCACTGTATGGCTCCGCACTTACAAACCGGTTGTGCAATATCGGTTTTCTACCATACGGATACATAAATATTCTTCCATGTATTATACATGTAGGGTAAATATATCCACAGTTCTATGTCACGTACACTTTGTGAGTAAAAATATCAGTGATTTGATAATTGGACATAATACGGTGCTCATTTAATTCCGTGCGGCGAGATATAGCAGTGCGAGCTTACCCTTAGCATTACAAGTAGCGTTACAATACTGATTAAATTATTTACTTAAGTGGAGCGAGAGGAACAAAATGGAAGAAATTAAATAAAGTGTCTATTAAACTAGATAAATTGCAAATAAATACAAAATTTTAAAGTTAAATATTATTATCACAGTCCCTCCATACAAAGTAATACATAACCATCTGATATCTCTCTTCGGTGTCAGATTTTCGTCCCGTCAGACTATGAGAGTGGAACAGAGAGTGTATCTGTGTTTGGGCACACACTTGTGCACTATAATATCTCCCGCATAGATAATCAGTATCTGTGGAAACTGGCCGCTATAGCCGGATTTGGTCGGGAGGCCATTAAGTATTATTATTTAAACTTGACGACTGACAGGTGCTGTCAAAAGGTGACGCCATTTTGAGTGTCATTAATTCGTATGGAGCAACTCGAAAATCGTTTTTAATGACAAATCCTCAAAGCTAAAATATTTTAAACCTATAATACTATCGAATATAACAAATTGTATTCCACCGTTGATAATCTGGCGTTAGCGAGTTTTTTTACAATTTTACTAAACCAAGTAACATTATGAAAAAACCTTTTTAAAACTCATTTTATATTTACAATAATAATTAATATTTATTAATTTTAAGTTAAAACGCTAAGAATCAACATGCCAGATCGTTATAATCACGCGTCATTTATTTTTTAATTAATCATAATAATTATTCTATCAAATTTAAGAAACATTCTAAGATATAAGTTATTTTTTTTATTTTCGAACTAGTGAGTCCGATTCATTGACACTTCTTTTCAAATCTCATTCCTTTATACAAAGTAATTTATTCATATTAATAAATTAATTTTATTTATTAATAATAGTAATAAATAAAAAGAATATTCAAAGCGTGCAACACCGAAAATTCCCGAATAGGTAACAGACTAAAAATTTTAATGTCAATTTAAATAACAGATTAAAAAGTGTAATGTCAAAAAACATAGACTAAAGAAAAAATATAGACAGAGGTACGCAGGAAAAATAGCGATGATCTTTTTCGGTTATATTTAATTTATTGGCGGTTCATTTTCTGTCTATATGTGTTCTTTAGTCAATTGGATAATAATAAGTGCCGCCTATTTAAATTTAAAAATCCTAACACTTGTGTTGTACTTTCGACCCAAACTCGTGTAATATATCGCAGGCCATTTCTAGATCGTTCCTCGTGATGCCCAATGCGCGCACAACTATGTCTTTTGGGTATCCTTCGCCCACTAAACGGGCAATGTAGTCTAAATTAATATTTTCGTACGACACATTATCGCCATACTTCCGACCGTGTTTGTCGTGTGTTAAAGGGTTGATCTTTTTTGCTGGAAAAGAAAGAAAAATATAATATAAAACAATGTAGTACAGGGTAAAGATCCTGATCTAAATATATAAAAGACAAAGGTGACTGACTGACTGACTGATCTATCAACGCACAGCTGAAACCACTGGATGGATCAGGCTGAAATTTTGCATGTAGTTAGTTATTATAACGTAGGTGTCCGCTAAGAAAGGATTTTTGAAAATTCAACCCCTAAAGGGATAAAATAGGGGTTGGAATAATCGAACTTAACGTGAGCGAAACCGCGGGGCAAAGCGAATTTAAGAATAAAATTTACAAAAATGATTTCTGGTCAGTACAGCAAGGTAGAAACAAATTTTTAATCAAAATCGTAAATTATTATGCTATTATCTAATTTTTAGTTTTAGAAAACATTTTTGACAGTTCAAGGTTAATTAGGTAATATTTTACATCTTGCCCTGTTTACATATTAATGCATTCAGTTCTTACAAGTTTGTAATAATTGTAAGAACTGGATACTGGAACTGTTATATACAACGTGTATTGAAACTCCGAAATAATACTGAAGGAGGTGAATGTGCTCATGAAACTGAACAACTTTCCCCAAGGAACATACGTCGAAATATGAAAAAAAAAATGTTTACCTCCCATAGTAAATCAATCAGCTGATCGTCAATTTTGTATGGGAGGTCCACATTTTTTTTCACATTTCGACCTATGTTCCTTGGGGAAAGTTGTTCAGTTTCATGAGCACATTCACCTCCTTCAGTATTATTTCGGAGTTTCAATACACGTTGTATATCTTTTAAAAAATAATAATATAGCTTACGCGCAACAGCCAATTCATTCTTCTCCACACCGACATTTTCATACGGCGGATCCTTGACATCTTCCGATGGAAATTTCGGCATTGTAGTCGATTTAGTCGGCTGGTCGATACTACCACTGGTAGTTGTTGGCAAAGATCTTTGCCTAGGGGGCGCTCTGTTCTCCACTCTCGTATCACGATCAAAACTAGACCTATCAGAACTTTGCATCCTATCTCTATCAGGCTTATCCGGCCTCTCCGGCGGACTCCGGAAATCTATATGCCTTGCAGTATCTTGGACATATCTCTCTAATATTCTGTTTTCGGAATTCGATCTATCTGTTCTGTTTTCTAATTTCTCGAATTGCGTTCTAGTTTCTGAATGCCTTTCTTTGTCTATTGAGATAAGTCTATCGTTTGCATGTCTATTGTCTTGTCTTTCAGGGGGTTTGATATCTGCTTGTCTGTCGTGCCTTTCTGGTAATCTGTTATCGTTATGTCTTTCCGGTAATCTATTATCATTGTGTCTTTCGGGTAATCTGTTGTCTTGTTGTCTTTCTGGTAATCTGTTTTCTGGTGGTCTATCAATGTGTCTATCAGGTAATCTATTATCATTGTGTCTTTCTGGTGGTCTTTCTGGAAGTCTGTTATCTTGAAGTCTGTCGATATGTCTTTCTGGTAATCTTACATCATTGTGTCTGTCTGGTAATCTGTTATCACAGTGTCTTTCTGGCACTCTCTCTGGAAGTTTATCTGGTTGTCTTTCATTATGTCTTTCAGGTAATTTATGGTCTTGTTTATCGGGTTTTGGTTCTGTTCTATCAATTTGTCTGTCGGGAGGGGGGGCAGGCAGGGGTCTACTGTTTGATTGTGGTGTACAAGCTCTTCGAGGTTTTTCAAAAGCTCTAGGATCTGGTGGTACCTGCAATAAATAGATTGAACCGAATTAAATTTTTTTTCCTCAGCTTTGAATAAATAAATTAAAAGCCACAATTTGGCCTAATTCAAGTTCAAATTCAAAATTTATTTATTTCATGTAGGCTAATTTTTAGCTGTTATGACACGTCATAAATTTAGCACCGGTTCGGAATGCAGATTCTGAGAAGAGCCGGTAAGAAACTCAGCTCTTAAAACAAAAAAAAATTTATACGTATAGAACGTAATAAACGAAACCTACGTACGTACCTATTTACGAAAATAGGTACGTAACAAAACTATGCTATGTATACAGTGTTTCCACAATGAAGTTTCAAAAATGCAAAACAATCCAATACATGTTAAGACAGGTAGGCAAAAGCAGACCCATTCCCGTTGGTACATATGAAATAAATAATTTAGAATTTTTCAAAATTCTAAATTTTTGAATTTCTTCTCTTGATCTCTTATCTTATCTTGATTTACCTCATGTCTTGTATCGATAAGTCCGGTGATGGTTTCTGTGGATCCAGTGATGACCGAGGTCAGACGGTGCCGTGAATCTGGTTCTGGTTCTAGCGAAGACCGACGACGTGGTTCTGAAATACACATTACTTATTTTTTTGGCTTATTACTTTTTTTTTTTAAACAATATTAGCGAAGCTGAACTTGACTTATATTCTCCTCTCCCCTCCATATAAGCGGAAAGCTTTTGTTAGGAGTGGGCACGACAATAATGCACCGGGTGGGGCTCGTACCTGCGACCTGTCAGTTTCCAGTCCGCACCTTTAACCGTTGAGCTATTGAGGCTTTATTTATTCGTCATGATCGTAGAACAATGACGGATTTGCAAAAAGTCCAAAAACTACCCTTTGGCATATTTGAACATTTAATTAACAAATGTTATTTGTTTACTATTTTAAAACAGAACTATTTTAATGGGTATATGTAAAACTTCATTTCTGAAGATTTTTTATATAAAACAACAGGAGCAACTGCGACATATTTTCAGGTTCTTTGACCTCTTTTAAAAATAATTTAAGGCCACTATGGCGCTACCAAAGGTATTAAATTTCTGATAGGTAAAAGTAGGTTTCTGGTAGGTGATGCTGCCATCTACGAAAACAATGATTCATTAACTTTAGGCTACTGTGGGCGCTATCAGTTTTACCTATTACACCAATTTTATTAAATAAACTCAAATATGAAAAAAAATTCAGTTAGGCTCCTCTGGCTCTCATTGCCTCAATACATAAAAGTAACCGAACTTATATAATACGTATATGAGACCCATGGGAAAAACAATCTATCTAGTGTTCCACCATTTTAAAAATTTCTTAGTACCAATTTCCTTTTTTGAAATTCTACCTGGTGATAATTGCACATAAAAACCTACCTACATAAAACTTGGTGCTCATATTATTACTAGCAGATGCGACATTAGATATGTAATAAAAATATTTTCTGCTGGTGAGATTTCAGTGGCGAAGCTCTAAACTCTCCGAAAGCACTCTCCTTTGGCATGGGCGCTCTCCGGTAGGACTAATGTTGATTTCTTTTTGATACTCACTGATACCGGTTATTCCTATATTATACTATATCATAGGTTATTGCCAGTAGTTTTGTTGAACAGTTCATTTTTTCTCACTATTTGCTTTTATAGGTATACATAATACTAGGTCTAACTTACCCATAATACTACTAGCCGAAGCGATATCTTGGACGCTAGATGCGGCGACAATGGTCTCCGCTGGTGAGAGACTTTTCCGCGGCGGTAACGGCGGAGCTCTCAACTCTCCGTAAGCATTCTCCGCGGGCATGGGCGCTCTCCGCGTAGCGCGCGGAGAGTGACGCGGAGACGCGCCAGCCGACCTCACTCCCGGACGGAGAGCGTCTATTGTTGATGTAGCCGCGTTGAATTCTGACCAATCCTGAGATGCCCCAAATGTTTTAACCACACCGTTCTAAATCCTTCCCAATATTATAAATGCGACCGTGATGGTTTGTCCTTCAGTCACGCAGCAACGGAGCAAGATATTTTTCATGGGTATATTTGAGGCCTTGAAGAGTGACACTGGCTACAGTTTTTATTTCGGAAAAACAGAGGGTTCCCGCGGGACTTTTAAAAACCGAACTTTACGCGAACGATGTCGCGGGCAAAAATTAGTAATGTAATATAACTGATCCCTTTCACGACCTTCCTGGGGCAGTGGTGAGTGCTATGGTCTTATAAATGGGAGGCCTCGGGTTCGATTCCTGGCGGGGGCAATTTGGGAATTAATAATTTCTAAATTGTCTCTGGTTTGGTCTGGTGAGAAGCTTTGGCCGTGGCTAGTTACCACCCTACCATCAAAGATGTGCCGCCAAGCGATTCAGCGTTCCAGCACGATGGCGTGTAGAAACGAACTAGGGGTATGGGCTGAATCTACATTGCCATACCCTTTCCAAGTTAGCCCGGCCCGGTGACATTTTTGAAATAAAATTAGAAATATGGTAGATATGTTCATTCATATTACACATTGCTTATACCTCCTAATGTATGTGAGAAATGTTTATTTAAAGGTCATGCATAATCAGATTGTAATATTTATTTAGTAAAAAGTTCCGTTAAATCAAATATTGAATAAACGGACTATTATAAAAGCTAAAAAGATGCAAAACGAAAAAGAAAACACAACAAGCACATTCATCCAAGCGTATAATGTCAACATTCAATTATTACACTTACAAATAAATAAATCCATAGACAAAAAAAAAACGTAAAAAATTACTTACAATTCTAAGTTGAAATATGCAAATAAAATTAACTTATTACATAACATCCAATCTATGGGCATGCATGGCCGATTACGACAAGCAAGTTTTTCGTTTTTTAAAATTAAAAAAAAAAAAACATTGTCTATGCTTTCAAAACGCTACGTTTCCCTGTAAAATGCTTCCTTTACAGATTCGAAAAGTCGTAAATATGACGACATGATACATAACGCGTATATATGATGCGTTATAATAGAATAGTTCGAATTTAAACTGCCATTTTCTATTTCTGTCCTGCTCTTACGTGACTTACACCGAAAGAGATAGAAACATAAAATGGCAGCTTCTTCAATGAATAATGAAGGATTTTAATACTGTAATAACGATTTAATAAATGTTTCAATGAAAAATACACACAAACATTATTTTAGGAACAACCCTGTAAGTGCATTCCAAAAAAATGAAAAACCAATGAAAGCTATGACTTTTGAATGGCATTAAAATTCCATAAAAAATAAACTGATAAGCAATAATAGAGGAACTAGGAAATCGAAGCATGCCAAAATAAGTAATAGAACCAAAAAAAAAAAAGACGTGTGGCACTCGGGGACTGCCGCGGTAAAGCTATTGCATAGCATTTTTTATCAACGCCATCTAGCGGTGAGAGGAGTCCCGTGTCAGGTTATTTTCGTTACGGAATTTCTGGATTCGGTCTCTACGCTCAAGGCCCGCCATAGAAGCTATGCAATAGCTTAAAAAAAACGAAATTATAACGCTGCATATAGTGCGTGCTTATGATAATACACATCACATAGCATTCGGAATTAAAATAATTTGTCTACAGAGAAGCGATAACTTCGGGCGTTAAGGCCCAAGAGACGGGTCTGCCCGCGAAATTCAAATTTAATTTGGTTTTTCGCAATTTGTAAACTAATACGATAAAGTAGGCTTACGGTATTCAAATTGCGCCAATGGTAGTATTATCTTCACAGGTTTATATACTAATCTTTACGTGAAAGTATCCAGTTTAAGAAATTAATCAAAATAATGAGTTTGACGTGAGCTACTCACAAATTAGTCATTATTTTGATTAATTTCTTAAACTGGATACTTTCACGTAAAGATAAGTATATAAACCTGTGAAGATGATACTGCTTTTGGCGCAATTTGAATACCATAAGCCTACTTTGTCGTATTAGTTTATAAATGGCGAAAAACCAAATTAAATTTGAATTTCGCGGGCAGCTCCGTGTCTTGGGCCTTAATTGTCGCGCGGTTAGGAGTCGACGCTTCGTCGCGCGGGTGTAGAAGAGGCATTACATAAAACGACCATAGAGTTAAAAAAAATCGGACAGACTTTTTGAAAAAAACTTTTGATCAACCGATACATGCCCAAGAGTTCCACATTAACAACAACATACCGGCTTCACGCGTTTTGCACCGAGCCTTTGGGACAAAATGTCCGATTTCAATAATTTAAATAGATATATAATATTTTATTTTAATATATTCCATCGACAGTCGTATCGAGTGACATTTCCGAGATAAAATCAAAATTCTTGAGTTTGAGTTAAACATCCTGAGTGTGTCACTCAATATATCGTACCCTTATTGCAAAAACCGATTATCTGCATTTTTGTACCAAAATTAGGTTAAATATATCAATCGACTCCTCAACTCACGGCGAAGCTGTAGGTAAGACCCATTATCTGCTACGACGCTTTTTTACGGAGATAGCTAGAGTTAAAAGCAACTACCTACAGGTATGATTTAATTACCTTCTTAAAAAAAGAACTAAACTCATTTAAATAATTTAGATTTATAAATCTATACCACAAAAACAATGTATTGTATTATAATACTTTTCAGATGTAGTTGCTTGATTTATCATTATGTCAATATTATTCTGTTAATACATGTTAACCTGCGTTAACAGGTTTCAGCTTTTATTAATATACTAGAAATTGCTGATGTATCTAAAAAGAAAAACGAACTAAACAACATTAGTTGCTTTTTGCAGAATAATGAACTCAATATTTTGTTAAAATTATTGCAGGTAAAAGAACTTAAGTTCACTTTTACTGTATAACTGGGCTACGAGGGTTTTTGAACATCTTCACAAATCAAAAGTTTTTTGATTTGTTAAGCTCACAATATAACTCTATCTTTAAGGTGATAAAGAAAAGACTGTCTAAAGATCTTAAGTTTAGTACCTGGCCAACTGCCGGAATCTATAAAAGTAGAAATAAGCTGTTTGACTTATATGCAGAAAAAAATATAATTATTCCCCCGCGTTTATTGAATATGTAAGAAACTATTCTAAATTGTTTGAAAATGTGTGCATACAAGCAAAGTCACTTCACATAAAACAAAAAATTGCCAATTCTGATAATAAAATTAAAACAGCATGGGACATCATCGGCGATGAAATGAGTAAACATAAGGTACATAATAATAATAAATTGGAGCTTAAAAGTGATAATCATGTAATTAACTCCGATACAGTAATTGTAAATACATTTGAGAACTTTTTCAAAAATATTCCAATTACTACAACCAGTTCTCTGAATTCCTCGCCAGCAGAAGTCTATCGTCTTCTAAGGAGCAATGTCTCTGAGTGCAATAAGTTATTTAGGTTTGAACACGTTACCCCATATGACATAGTCAAAACATTTAAATCTTTACAAAATAAGAAAACAGCAGATCTATGGGGGATATCAGTTAAAATAATTCATAACATAATTGATATTATTGCGCCATATCTTGCTTTAATTTTTAATAAATCAGTAGATTCTGGATCTTTTCCAGACCTTATGAAATGTAGTAAGCTAATACCGCTTTTTAAATCGGGAAGCAAGAGTGACCCGAATAACTACAGGCCAATTTCAATTTTGCCAACTCTCAGCAAGATATTCGGAAAAATAATGCTCAACCAACTGCTTTTACACTTTAATTTAAATAAAATCCTACACACTGAGCAGTATGGTTTTACAAAGGGTCGATCAACAACCGATGCAGCCGCAAGGCTGTTACAACACATATTCGATGCATGGGAGAACTCACAGAGTGCCATTGGTATTTTCTGTGATTTGTCGTCAAAGGCATTCGACTGCGTTGATCACGAGACACTTTTGCTTAAACTGAGCCACTATGGCATTAAAGATTTTGCACTTAGTCTCATTGCGTCTTATCTCAGTGAACGAGTCCAAAGAGTATGTGTCAATGATGTAAAATCATCCGGATCAGCCTCAGTAATGGGTGTACCCCAGGGTTCTATTCTAGGTCCATTCATGTTTTTGGTCTACATAAATGATTTACCACATTTTGTCCACAATACTTGCGATATTGTACTATTTGCTGATGATACGTCTTTGAATTTTAAAGTCGATAGGATAAAAGACAATTTTGACGATGTAAATAATGCATTATCTCAAGTTTCTTAATGGTTTACGGCAAATAATCTACTTTTAAATACTAAAAAAACAAAGTGTGTTGAGTTTTTATTACCTAACCCGAGAACTGTCAGTAAAAATTTAAAGATAAATAATGAACCTTTGAAAACTGAGGACTCCAAAGTGTTCTTGGGATTAACCCTGGATTCAAAGCTACAATGGGGCACCCATATAGCAACGCTTGCGGGCAAACTTAGCTCTGCTGTATATGTTATCTTTACATAATATAAAACAAAATCGATTCCCGCTGTCTGGCCCTCTTTATGTACGCGTAGATCTTTTAAACTACGCAACGGATTTTAATTCAGTTTTCATCAGTAGATAGAGGGATTCGAGAGGAAAGTTTACAGTTATAGTGTTTCCCTAAATTCCTACGGGAACGGGACAAATGTAGGTGAAACCGCAAGGCACAGCTAGTTATTCTAATATAATAAAACGAAATAATTTAAATGAGCTAATCTCTAGAACGGCTGGACCGATTTCAACGAAACTTTCTTTTAAAGATAGCTAGCTGAGATTATAAGAAATAATGTAGGCTTGCCCATTTCCCACGGGAACGGGAACTCCTCGGGTAAAACCATAGGGCGCTGCAGTTAGTACGTACAAAGTTAAATGAAATCTACTTTACCTTCAGCCAAAAGCGACTAAAGATATTTATTTTACACCTGTACTGGCTAAAGTTGAACTAAAACGATTTTTGTCTTGATGATTATTACTATTCAAAACAAGTGATTAAATAAAAAATGCCATTAGAGCTACCAGAACGGTAAATTTGAAAATTTGGTAGTTTTTCTACATTCAGGAAAAACTAACTAAGTGAGCTCCTTACCGGTTATTTTCTTCTTTTTGTTGAAAAAATAGTAAGTTTTTTTCAATTATTAACCTACTTAACATTTCTTGAATAGTTTCTTGTTTATAAAAATTATTATTGTTTAAAAATGGACATCATTATAACTAATTTTTAAGTCGTTAAAGTTTCAAATGCTTATAACTCAAAAACTTTTCGCTCAAATTTTGGTGCAGATAATCGGTTTTTGCAATAAGGGTACGATATATTCTAAGACTGAGATCTATAGGCCGTACTCTCTCTCTCAGCTCACACTCAAGACAGAGTTAAAACGAGACATTTTTATGTCAGAGCAATTTTTTTTTTTATTCGATGAAAAGATAGCCCTTGTCTGCGATGTCACCTGATGGTAAGTGACGATGCAGTCTAAGATGGTAGCGGGCTAACTTGGAAGGGGTACAGTAGCATATTTGTGTCTCGTTTTAACTCTATCTTAAGTTTGAATTTGAGTCAAAGCACGATGACTTAGCTCAGATAAAATGAGACACAAATATGCTCCGACATATATCTGTCTCGTTTTAACTCTGTCTTGAGTCTGAGCTGAGTCGGAGCGCGTTCTATAGATCTCAGCATGAGACAGATCTAAAGACTAAAGCTAAAACGAGTCAAGCCAGATTAGAGCACGCTTTTCAGATCTCAGCCTTAATGATTAAGTACCATCTAGTGAACCGTATAGTTATGTACTGACCTCAGTAAAAATAATTTAAAAAAAAAACCGGCCAAGTGCGAGTCGGGCTCGCATAGGAAGGGTTCCGTACAATCATAACAGCAATTGTAAATAAAAACCGCCGAAAAAATCACGTCCCTTGTACGGGGGCTGTCTTTTATTATTTGTTGTTATAACGGCAATAAAAATAAACATTCATTGAAAATAGTAGTAAATAAGCCTCAATAGCCCAACGGTTAAGGGTGTGAACTGAAAACTGTAAGATTCGAATCCCACCCGTTGCACTATTGTCGTACCCACTCCTAACACAAGCTTTCCGCTTATTTGGAGGGGACAGGAGAATATTAGTCAACTTCAGGTTGGCTAATATTTTTTTTTTTTTAAATAAAAAAAATTCAAGTATCTGTCTATTACGGTTCATGAAATACAGCCCGCTGACAGATAGACAGCGGATGCTTAGTAATGGGGTCCCGTTGGCATCATTGAGTACGGAACCCTAAAAATGGATAAATTGTGAATTTGGATATGAATATTAATAAATAATTTATTGATGAATCAGTCCTAATTATTTTGTTACACAAACACGTACAGGCCCGTAGCACATCCCCGGAACAAAAGGGCATACAAAATGATATTGACATGCGAACCAAAAGCAGAGACTAAACAACTATAGAATACTTCATTAGAACAAAGCTCGCGTAAATCTAGTTATTGCCTAAATCTAGGTAACTTTCAGATATTACGCCATCTAGCGGAATTCAATACAACTATGTTAAGACCTCTTAAAACATTGGCAATAATTTGATTTTTGGAAACTTTATAATCCAAGACATATATAAATACGAGCTTTTGCGGTTTCGCTCAAGTAAAGTATGATTTTTCAAAACCCTATTTTACCACCCTAGAGTGGTACAATTTTCAAAAATCCTTTCTTACCGGATGCCTATGGCTAATTTGAGCCCGATCTGTCCAATGTTTTGAGCTGTGCGTTGATACATCAGTCAGTCAGTCAATCAATCATTTTTTCGTTTAATATATTTTAGATGACCGTCCATATTAATAAAATACGATATTTTTTCGATTTCAACAATAAAATATAAATTACGATCCCAGTAAAGCTATCTAGAATCATTTTTAGTGTAATTTGATTTATACAAAGGGTTAGAAATCTATTTCGTCTAACTAATCTCTGACAAAAGCGACAACAGTCTGTTTTAACGCAGACTTTTGTGTCTGCATCTTATTCTCTTGGTTCCGCTGTTATCGTTTTCCCGGGGGTGTGCTAAAGGTCCCAACGTACAAAGGCATCAAAATCCGTTTAAAAATAGATTGTACGTGAAACAAAATCAAAATTTAAATTATATAAATTAAGATTATAATTATAAAATATTCCAACTGTGGTTTAATTTTTTAACCGACTACCAAGAAGAGGAGGTTATCAATTCGACATGTATGTATGTTATATATATATATATTGGAATTAAAATAATCATATCTGATAATCCACTCGGGCTTCCAATAATTATTTTATATTAATTATTAAATGAGACAGGCAACCCCACAGTATAAGATTTAACACGATTGATCGTATTCGTATACTATGACATTAGCGTCACAGTAAAATGAACCATAATAACATTGAATTAGAGCTCAATTTCGTGCATGCATTCTTAAACTATTACCTATACGGATACGCTTCAAACTAAAATCGGTTGTACTGAATTTGTGACTTTAAATCTATACTGCTAAGTTTCATTTTACTTTGACACTAATGCCATAGTATACGAACACCATCAATTGTGTTAAATCTTATACTACCCCCACAGTAGTATTAAACCACAGTCGGAACAGTCAGTATGGGGGGGTGGGGAGTGGGGGGTGGGGGGGAATGTATCGGGTCGCATGGTATCCGCGCAACGCTAAGCATGCGGCGACTTTCTCCGCCTCTGCGAAACAAACACATTTGCTTTACTATAGAAGGCACATGCGGATGGAGAGCTTGAATGCATTGGAATTTCAACTTTAGGCCAATGGGATAAGGTTCATTTTCATTGTTTCACCAGTTAGAGATATAGGCACTGATCTCTACAGCTGAAATTTTTAGACCGCACTTTCATTCTGCTCACAGACTCAAGACAGAGTTAAAACGAGACAGATTTATGTCAGAGCATATTCGTGTCTCGTTTTAGCCTCTATCTTGAGTTCAGAGCAAGCTCTATAGATCTCATCATTAGAGCCAGTTTACGTTTATCATTCCCTCTCTCTCGCACATTTTAATATTTTCAATTATTGTAAGAATATGTCTGTGACCAATGTGAGAAATCTTTAGATACATTTTTAATCATGTTGGCCATTATTTAATTCCAATGCATCCAAATCTCTAAAATAAAAAAGGAATGATTAAGGCGTCAGTCACACAAGAAGATGTTTCTCGAATGCTACCCGCAACAAATAGTTAGCGATTATCCTATGCGAAAAGACATAACGCGCATGATTGCCGGCAAAATGAATATATGCTCTGATATTAGGGCATAGGCCAATAGTGAAATAGTTCACCACCTTCAAGTAAACTTTCACCACCTTCAAGTAACTGATGAATAAATTTGACATTTTCATACATTGTCCATACAAAAACTGTCAACACGTCAACTTTATTTGTCGGTTAAAGTTTACTTGGAGGTGGTGAAAGAAGCATTTAGGGTGAGAACAAGCCAAGGATGCCTCACTGCGATACCTCGCGGTCGCGGTTTAGCTCGCTACCTCGATGCCACCTCCATGTAAAACAAATGTATGCAAACAGACGAGCGCGAACATGTCGAAGATACCTCGCTGTACCGCGATGTATCGCAGTGAGGTATCCTTCGGCATGTTCGCGCTCGTCTGTTTGCATACATTTGTTTTACATGGAGGTGGCATCGAGGTAGCGAGCTAAACCGCGACCGCGAGGTATCGCAGTGAGGCATCTCTGGCGTGTTCCCACCCTAAGCCAGAGGACTCAATTAATGTTAGTTATAAGGTACTAACATAGATATTAAGTTTTTGCTTTATTATTACAAACCTAAGTACTAACATAGTGGTTGATTTTCATTGTTACTAACCCAAATGGATTTTTGTTGTCCGATGCAAATAAATAAATTGAAATTGAAAATATTCCATACTATTTTCGCCTGCGATTATACATTACATTATTATTCTATTAAAATAAAATAAAAACTCGTATCTCGGAAATTTCGAGAAACCCTGCTTGTGTAACTGAGCCATAAGAAAAAAAAATAACATCAAACAAGGAGACATACAAGAGCCCGTGAAATAATAAACCCACACACACAAACAAACATGCCAAAGACACTCCAAAATGCATACAGTCATGCGCAAGAACACAAAGGAGTTTCACGGTTTTTGACTTTCTTACGCAGATTACATAATTTTTCCCAATAGATTTATAAATACATATCAAAAATTCCGAGGCCGGCGGGATTCGAACCCGCATCTCTCTGGGAATCGCGCCCGAGTGTGTTAACCGTTACACCACGGCCGAACCACACGTCAGCCACGTTTTGATATGTAATTATAAATCTATTGGGTTATTTCCTTTAAGTGTAGGTTAACACTTCAATAAAAAATTTAAAAAATTACATAATTTTTATTTATTTTTTTGTTCCTTTCATAGAACGAGATTTTGTTTTGCTTATTTTAATCATTAAAGCCAATTTTTTTACATATTTTTTTTTAAATCTGTATTTGTTTAAAAATAATTTAAAAGTTACTAATTATTTTATTTAGGCCAACTTGTGTTGTGTGGTTCCAGTGATAAGTCAAGACTCTACCGCCGGTTCGTAACGCAGATTCTGCTGAGAAAAGCCGGCAAGAAGCTCAGCAGTTGTACTTTTCGAGCGACTTTAAAATAAAGGAGGTGGGTTGATAAGCCAACAAAATCCGCCCCTCATACACTCGAAAAAAAAAGTTCCAGATTTCGACAAATTGTAAATGTATTTATATACTTGAAGATATAAACTTTATTTTAATATAAAGTTTAGGTGATAAAAAAAATAGTAAGTTACAGAAAATATTACCCAAAAAGAGAGTGTTTCTTTTACTTTTCTTACATTTTCATACATTTTAGTCGTTTTTTAAGCTTTGATTTAATATTTTAGAATGAGGCGCTCCTTGAACCAAAATAAATTAATACTCATATAAAAGCTTATAAAAAGGAGCATCATTATCAGTTACGTTTACCATGGTTCATGGAGCGCCTCATTCTAAAATATTAAATCAAAGCTTAAAAAACGACTAAAATGTATGAAAATGTAAGAAAAGTAAAAGAAACACTCTCTTTTTGGGTAATATTAATATTTTCTGTAACTTACTATTTTTTTTATCACCTAAACTTTATATTAAAATAAAGTTTATATCTTCAAGTATATAAATACATTTACAATTTGTCGGAATCTGGAACTTTTTTTTTCGAGTGTATGAGGGGCGGATTTTGAGCCTTATCAACCCACCTCCTTTAAAATACATTGTCAAAATAATGTAGCTATTGTAGTCACCATTGGTATTTTATGTATATAACTAGTTTTCACCCGCGGCTTCTCTCACGTTAAGTTCGATTTTTCCCTCCCCTATTTTAGCGTCTTTTTTTTTTTTTGAATCTGAATCCTCCGATATTGGGGTCGGAGACCTTGCCTGCTGAGGTTTTTTGATCAGGATATTTATTTTAGCCTCTTAGGGGTTGAATTTTCAAAAATCCTTTCTTAGCGGATGCCTACGTCATAATAGCTATCGACTTTCGACTTTCGTAGATTTTCGACTTCTCACACAAGACACAAGTTGGCCTAAATGAAATAAATAATTTAGAATTTTGATATTTTGATATTTTTTGCCTCTATTTAGTGTAAGTTGATAACTTTATTAAAAGAAACGTATAAAAAGTTAATTTACCTCGGGATCGTCAATATCGTCTGTGAGTCCATTGAAGGTAGTGTTTCTTGATGACCAACCGTTTGAATTGCTCGATATCGTTACTTCAGTACCTGGAAAATGTGTTAACTTGATAAGTTTGACGACCTCCCTGGCGCAGTGGTGAGCGCTGTGGTCTTATAACTGGGAGGTCTTGGGTTCGATTCCCGGCGGGGGCAATTTAGGAATTTACAATTTCTGAATTGTCTCTGGTCTGGTCTGGTGGGAGGCTTTGGCCGTGGCTAGTTACCACCCTACCGTCAAAGACGTGCCGCCAAGCGATTTAGCGTTCCGGCACGATGGCGTGTAGAAACCGATTAGGGGTATGGGTTGAATTTACACTGCTACACCCCTTCCAAGTTAGGCCGCTACCATCTTAGACTGCATCGTCACTTACCATCAGGTGAGATCGCAGTCAAGGGCTATCTTGTCATCGAATAAAAATAAAAAAAAATATTTACTTACTTGAACCATTACATCCGGTCGACGAACCGGATGAACCGGACGAACCGGACGAATTAGACGACACTGGTTTTACGGCAGTCTTTGTGTTTGCTATTCTGGAATGGAAAATAGTTACATGTTAATGGGACATGTTCATTTATGCAAGTTTGGAATAAACGCTCTGTTTCCTTTATTTCCGCTGGCAGAAAAAGCATGCGACTAATACTGCATAATCTGTCTGCGTTAGAGCAGGTAGTTTCGCATGATTTCGCCTTTGTTCCGCACTTGTTTCGCATGTGTTCTTTACATGCAAAGAACTTTTTGCATGCTCTTTCAATAGACTCAAGGTTCAGCTTACTTAATCTCAGACGTTAGATGTTAGGCGGCCTGGGCGGAACAAACTTAAAAAATTCTCTTTATTTCCGCTCAGCAGAATTAACATGCGTCTAATACACTGCATAATTAAATGCCTGCGTTAGAGCAGGTAGTTTCGCAATGATTCCGCCCTTGTTCCGCTCTTGTTTCGCATCTGTTCTTTACGTGCAAATAACCTTTTGTATGCACTTTCAATAGGCTCAAAACGCAGGTTCAACTTACTTAACATCAGACGTAGTGTTATGTGGTCTGAGCGGAACAAACGCATCCACCACGATTTGCTTTATTCCCTTTGTTTCCGCTCAGCAGAATTAACATGCGTCTAATACACTGCATAAGCAAATGCCTACGTTAGAACAGGTAGTTTCGCATGATTTCGCCCTTGTTCCGCACTTGTTTCGCATGTGTTTTTTACATGCAACGAACCTTTTGTATGTCTTCAATAGGCTCAAGAAGCAGGTTTAACTTACTTAACATCAGACGTAGTGTTAGGCGGCCTGGGCGGAACAAAAGCATTCACCACGACTTGCTCTGTTCCCTTTAATTTCCGCTCAGCAGAATTAACATGCCTTTAATACACTGCATAACCAATGTCTGCGTTAGAGCAGGTAGTTTCGCATGATTTCGCCTTTGTTCCGCACTTGTTTCGCATGTGTTCTACATGCAACGTACCTTTTGTATGCTCTTTCAATAGGCTCAAGACGCAGATTCAACTTACTTAACATCAGACGTAGTGTTAGGCGGCCTGGGCGGAACAAACGCGTCCACCACGACTTGCTCTATTCCCTTTATTTCCGCTCGGCAGAATTAGCTTGTGTCTAATACACTGTATAAGCAAATGCCTGCGTTAGAGCAGGTAGTTTCGCTATGATTTCGCCCTTGTTTCGCATGTGTTCTTTATATGCAACGTACCTTTTGTATGTTTTTTCAATAGGCTCAAGACGCAGGTTCAATTTACTTAACATCAGACGTAGTGTTAGGCGGCCTGGGCGGAACAAAAGCATTCACCACAACTTGCTCTGTTACCTTTATTTCCGCTCGGCAGAATTAGCATGCGTCTAATACACTGCAGAACCAATGTGTGCGTTAGAGCAGGTAGTTTCGCAATGATTCCGCCCTTGTTCCGCTCTTGTTTCGCATGTGTTCTTTACATGCGACGTACCTTTTGTATGCTCTTTCAATGGGCTCAAGACGCAGATTCAACTTACTTAACATCAGACGTAGTGTTAGGCGGCCTGGGCGGAACAAACGCGTCCACCACGACTTGCTCTGTCCCCTTTATTTCCGCTCGGCAGAACGGACACCCTTGACCTTCCGAATCCTGAAAACGAACATTGGACTCGTGAAAATTCGTTAAAGTCATCGAACTATACCGCAAGAAGCGCAATAAGTCAGTGATAAGCCATTTTTAGTAAGCCTGAGGCAATTTGGGTACACATAAATTTTGAATTGTCTTTGGTCTGGTCTGGTGGAAGGCTTTGGCCGTAGCTAGTTGCCGTCTAGCGATTTAGCGTTTCGGCACGACGGCGTGTAGAAACAGATTACAAGACATGCCCCTTTCAAGTTAGCCCGCTATTGGTTAGTCTGCATAGTCACTTATCATCAGGTGAGATCGCAGTCAAGGACTATCTTGTCATCGAATAATAATTCAAATTCAAATTTTATTTATTTTATGTAGGCCAACTTGTAGCTCTTATGACACGTCATAAATCTACCACCGGTTCGGAATGCAGATTCTGCTGAGAAGAGCCGGCAAGAAACTCAGCAGTTGCTCTTTCAAAAAAAAAAAATTTTTACAATAGGTAACAAAACTATGTATACAGTGCTTCCACAATGAAGCTTCAAAAATGCATATGTAGGTACACAATCCAACGCATGCCAACACGGGCAGACAAAGCAGACCCAATCCCGTTGGTGGCACCCGTTCACGAGCATGACACAAGATCCAGCTGTTGCTTCGCATTACATGACCTACTCCTTTCAAGTTAGCCCGCTAATGACTGCATCGTCACTTACCATCAGGTGAGATCGCAGTCAAGAACTGTCTTGTCATCGAATAATAAAAGGTACTAACGATTTGCCAGGCGGTAAGGCACGGTGTACACAGCAGATGGCCGCACGGTTCTATCCTGATGTCCTTGTCATTCTCTGCGCATATCTTACACAGTTGAAACGTGCTCCCTGGAATTGAGAATAACATTTATAAATTGGGGAAAAGTTACTCTGTGGTTCCTGGAATTATGAATAGCAGTTTTATAAGTTCGGGTAAAATTACTATATGTGCACTGATATTAAAAATACTTTGTATAAAACTATAAACCAACAATACCATTAAGTAAGAATAGTAATAAGTTAAAAGCATACTACAATATGCTCTTTGAAATTAAGAATAAGATTAGAAGAGAGTAATTATTAATTAGGGCAAAGTTACTAGGAGCTGGAAATTAAGGATAACAATCTATAAATTAGGGCAAAATTAATAGCCCAACGGTTAAAGTTGCAGACTGAAAACTGAAAGGTCGCAGATTCGAACCCCACCCATTGCACTATTGTCGTAACCAGTCCTAGCACAAGCTTTTCGCTTGTTTGGAGGGGAGAGGAGGATATAAGTCATGTTCAGTTTGGCTAATTAAAAAAAAAGGTTATTACCCATTTCGCAATACAGCTCGTATTGTTCCTGTGTGACTGTTATATGGTCCTCTGCGGGCGATATGATTGCACTGCTGAGATCTGGGTTTATGTCGCGCCCATCCGGATACAGATAGCTAGAAATTGGAATGCAGAGTAAGTGATAGTAATTATTAAATAGTATACTTAACATCAAACGAGTCGCAGGGAGCCGCTGGATTCAGGCGGCGCAAGACCGAGATCTGTGGAGGCCCACGCAAGAGACCTACGTCCAACAGAGGACGTCTATCGGTTGACAAAGAAGAAGAATATACTTGAATCTTTTATATATAAAAGGAAAGGACAGGCTTTCTTTTATTTATTTATTTAACAAGAGTTTAAAATTTTTAGTAACTTAATGCTACCGTCAAATTGCAGGACAGGACTGACTGACTGATTAAACTATCAACGCACAGCTCAAACCACTGGACGGATCGGGCTGTTTGGCAAACAGTTAGCTATTATGATTTATGACGTAGACTTCTAAGAAAGGCTTTTTGAAAATTCAACTCCTAAGGGGGTAAAATAGCGGTTTGACAAATCAAATTTTACGTGAGCGAAACTGCGGGCAAAAGCTAGTTTAATATAATATTTAAAAAATTATTCTATTTCTATTTCTTAGCGATTTCCCGCACACTTTTTTAGTGGAAACCCTGGATTACAGATAGATAGAAAATCACACTAATATTTTAGAGGCGAAAGTTTGTATGTGTGTAGATATGTGTATGTTTGTCACGCTTTCACCCATAAACTACTGGGCGTATTTGGCTGGGAATGGAGATCGATTAATCTATACCCTGGATTAACACATAGGCCACTTTTTATCCCGGAAAATAAGGAATTAGAAATCTCAATCCGTTCGAAATCGCAGGCATTGGGCAATAAATAGGCAACTCACAATCCTTCTCTATATCCGTCAAGCAGCGCCTGCACCAGACTTTTGTTCTGCGGTATCGTCTGCAGGATCTCTCCGTCTACCGTGACGTAGCCGATCGCCCACTGGCCCAGCCTTGTACACGATAACCTGGAAATTTAACACGCAAAATTAAAAAAAAAAAAACTAATAGACCGATGTTCGGTCCTCATACGAATCTCCTCATTTCTGATTCGATCTCGCAGAGATACTCCGAGCATAGCTCTCTCCAACGCCCACTAATGCTGAGATATATAAAGCGTGTTGACTCAGCGCAGACTTAAGATAGAGGTTAAAACGAGACACAAATATGATGTGACATAAATCTGTCTCGTTTTAACTCTTTTCTTGAGTCTGTATGAGAGTGCCATTTATAGATTTCAGTGACCCTGAGCTTTCTTATTAGGCCCATAGTTAGCATAGTTTTTGATGCATAAGATATCACTAGCAACACGCACTATTCGAAGTCATACCTACTGTCATCAGGCACTGAGGGATTTTGGAGGATAAACTATTTATCTTCTTCTCCGTTGGAACGGCATTCCGAACCAGTGGTAGATTCGTTTGACGATTTGAAAGCACTTTGTGAAAGTTCATTTGAATAAAAAGTTATTCTATTCTATTCTATCCGGAAAATAAAAAAAGTCGCAGAAAGTATGTAAAGCCTTTTTTATCGTGGAAAATATCATGGGAAAACAGAAATAGTTAGACACAGGCATACCTGAACACATAGCTCCCAGCCTTATGGATGTACTTTTGCAGCCTGGCCTTCACCTCGTCGTAGGTCAGGAATGCGACGTAGCCAGGGTGCGTGACCGCCAGCAGCTGCCAGTTCCTGAGCAGCGTGCTCCACGGCTGGAATAACCTGGCGACAGCATCAGCTCGATCAAACCAGAAGCTTCAATAGCCTAAAGGTTACATACACATCGATATGGAAACGGATCATCAACGCTTCAAACCGAGTTCGTTTAATTTACTTTGCATGAAATTACCCAGGACTACTGCATGTTGATTGCAACATCATAACGGCATTACCTCGACTTGGAACAAGCTCAGCGGACCGTAAGCGCGCTTGCGTCTACTATTCGTCGCCAAGCTTACGTCTAGCCGTTCTCGAGCTTACGTTTAACCGTCCTCAAGCTTAGGTACTTTTACCAGCGCCTAGTTTATCATTCCCGCAGCCTGCTTGCGCTGACCCAGTGTAGTCGTAGTTTTTTTTTTATACGATGACAAGTTAGTCCTTGACTGCGATCTCACCTGATGGTAAGTGACGATGCAATCTAAGATGGTAGCGGGCTAACTTGGAAGGGCTACGGCAGCGTAAATTAAACCCATACCCCTAATCGGTTTCTACACGCCATCGTGCCGGAACGCTAAATCGCTTGGCGGCATGTGTTTGACGGTAGGGTGGTAACTAGTTACGGCCAAAGCCTCCCACCAGAAAAAATAGTATTTGAGTAGTTAAGTATGTATAAATGTGACACACGGTATTAGGGGTATTGGTTGAATTTACACTGCCATACCCCTTCCAAGTTAGTCCACTACCATCTTAGAGTACATCGTCACTTACCATCAAGTGAGATCGCAGTCAGTGACTATCTTTTCATTGAATAAAAAAAACACGGTCCAGTTTGGTAGGTATGTCCAATTTTGAGAAAGAGATCAATCGCCAAATCTAACTCGGGTGGGCAGCACTCGACTTTTTTTTTAAATATGAATAGCAGGCAAACGACCTGGCGGGTCACCTGATTAAAAGTGATTACCGCCGCCCATGAATACTTGTAGTACCAGAGGCACCACCGATGCGTTGCCGGCATTTCAGGAACTTTTTGGTGCGCCCTTTAAATCTTCGTGAAGTGGACTCGTCCAAAATCCTTCAGTGCTTCATATAATAGTCCAAAATCTTTTGTGTCCGTCTTTCAAGGTAAACATGCGTTAAGGGAAACATTTTCATAAGCCGCTCCCATTATTGTGTGCTCCCCGGATTATTCCACACTCCCTGGCTACGCTATGCCTATTTTATTCAGACAAATCCTTTTATCAAAACCAAGCAGCCTGTTTTTGTCTACTTCTGTTGCTAACAATAGACGCTGGGAGTAATAAAAAAATGTCTTTATTGTTTTTTAAATTAATATTTATACATTCAGGAAAATAATAGCTACAATTGGGAGTAATAATAAAAAAGATTGAGAAGACGGCAATATTATTTGACATAACGTACCTACTCATTTAATATATCGATGCTCGTTATTTTTACAAAAAAATCTTTATTAATGTACCTCATCTAAAAACAATATTATTATAATTTATAATACGAGGTCACAGAGTAGAGGTCCATAATATCAAAGGTTTGATATTTGTTCTGAACTTATCTTAGGCAGCTGTGTCTCAACCTAACAAAATATGGGTCATTGTACCTAACTAATGATCTTATTTAATAAAATTTCATTTCATTTCATTTCTAACCTTGTATTCGTTATCTGAAAATTTTCATTGGGCCAGCAGCATCGTGATAGTTCTTTCAATTCACGAGGGTGCGTGAGCTTTATTTGTGGTTACGTCGTGACTCGTGTACATGCACATTGCGTAAGTGTGCGTGCTGGTCGGAGCCTAGGTGGGAACAAGCTCTCCCTCACACTTATACAGATACGACACACACACAACCATGAGCCACGCACCCTTGAGTTGCAAGGACTATACTATGGTCTATTACCGATGCCTACCTTTCTCTGAGTGACCTGTGCTCAGTATTGCTCCCCTTTTATGGACTGCTGATGGTGTCAGTTACTCATAAATAAGCCATCGTGAACACGTCAACCTCGAAGTTGGACATAAAATGCGCATGTGAGGTCTATGGTTATTTGGGAATTTATAATTTCTAAATTGTCTCCGGTCTGGTCTGGTGGGAGGCTTTGGCCGTGGCTAGTTACCGCCCTACCGTCAAAGACGTGCCTTCAAGTGATGGAACGTTCCGACAAAATCGGTGGTTGTTATTTAGAATGAAATAATCTCAGAGTATTCGTATTTAATCTATCAGATTCTAACGTTCATCCCACTGAGAAGAACCAGCAAAATCTTTAGTGTAATCCCGCCAAAAGAGTAACTTCGCAACGCCTTCATAATAAAAGTAATCGGAAGTTTTGCCGCAATTGAGAAATTGTGCTTAGGACGCCGAGAAAATTGCCTTCCGAGAGCCAATCTTGAACATATTAGTTTCTCTAAAACAAATTAATCTTCGCCTTGAACGAAACGTCTCTTCGACTCTCTCTGATCTAAAAGCCTGCGGCTACCCCCCTTTTCATGAAATACCTCCAATTGTAACAAAACTCCATATTATGTAGTTTCGAAGACTGGATTCAGGCGGCGTAAGACCGAGCTCTGTGGAGGTCCATGCAAGAGACATATGTCCAGCAGTGGATAAGTTGATAAAGAAAAAGAAAAAAGTTTCTTTTAAGTAAGCTCTCACCTCGTGAACACGTCAAACTCGAAGTTGGATATGAAGTCGTTGCACGTAAGGTCTATTGTGGTCTTGAGCGCCATCGTCTCCAGCCCAGAGGAGATCGGGTGAACGTTGTTCAGCTCCTCGCGAAAGTGCTTCCACGGCACCAGGGTACTGCAAGGAATGGATACACATACATTAGCCAAGGTGTGCACTGTGCAATTACATTTTTTTTTTTCAATAATATGAGTAGGGGAGAAGTGGCATGAAAGAGCCAGGTTTTGAAAGAGCCACTTGCAATATTTTAGTAGTTAATGAATGAATTTGGTTGG
This sequence comes from Hipparchia semele, assembly GCA_933228805.2. Lineage (NCBI taxonomy): Eukaryota > Metazoa > Arthropoda > Insecta > Lepidoptera > Nymphalidae > Hipparchia > Hipparchia semele. The sequence goes on along the minus strand of OW121733.1, from coordinate 4,406,638 downwards.
TAATTTTATTTTTAAGTGGCAATACTGATTGCCCGTCACCCACAAACATTTGACAGTCCACCGAAAACAACGTACACCGGCACATGGAATCAAAGTTTTTGGCAGTAAAAAGTAAGTATTTTGTTTCATTTAACTTGTTTTTTGGTATTTTATTGTAAAGAAATATAGGCAAATGGATTTTAGATTGAGTTTGTGCATATATTTGGCCATTCAACTGTGTAAAAACTGAGTTGAAAAAGTTTTGATATTGTTGTTATTTTAAAGTTTATATTTTTTTGAAGAATAAGTCATGAAAGAGCTGGGTGAATGGGCCTTAAAAGAGCTAGCTCTTTCATAACCGGCTCTTTCATAACCCTGCATTTGAATTTTTGTAATAAAATAAAATAATAATAAATATCTATAAATATGCATTTTTTTTCATATGTTATTCAATTATTTGCTTCAGATATTGCATTATGGAAAAGCCAAATCCATAAAAATGAAAAAGACTCAAAAAATCGGTAACTATTTTTCAAATTAGGCAACTTGTAAAGGAAGCATATCTATCATAGGGAATTTACCCCTTAAATTCTAATAAATTTAATGAAGACGAATTTTATCTTCATATGCCATCTGTCACAGTCTAACGAAGGTAATGAAGTGAACTTGGATAAGGAAAATATTGAAATTAACTTAAGATCAACACCTCCGCCTACTACAAAACCATTTGAAGCTCACGAAGAAAATGAGGTTGTAACCGATCAGATTATCGGACCATCTCCCCTTTAACCTCTACCCCTACGGTTGCGATTCCGAGTACTTATTGAGTACTTATTCTTTCTTTGTTTAATTTTAAAGATTTTTATTAATCACACTTCTCGTCACACTAATATTACAAAGGTGAAAGTTTGTATATGTGTGTGTGTGTTTGTTGTGTGTGTGTATGTGTGTGTGTGCGTGTGTGTGTGTGTGTGTGTGTGTGTGTGTGTGTGTGTGTTTGTTCACGCAAAAATACTAGATATATATATATAGAGACAAATTATACACTGGATTAATAATTGGGCTACTTTTTATCCCAGAAAATTAAAGAGTTTCCGCGGGAATCAAAAAACCTTAATCCACGCGGACGAAGTCGTAGGCATCATCCACTAAAAAATAATCTAATCTGTTTAATATGTTAAGATTAACGCGTTTGTTAAAATAACTTAAAATTAATGACAGAATTAAAAATTGCTTAAAAATATCATTAAATTTTAAAAAGGATTTGAAGGGATCGCCTTTTTGATTTTTTTTTAATAGTGCAATTATTATTATTTTACATAATTTTCACAATTACACTTTATAATACAGACTGGCTCTTTCATAAAAGTTAGTAGCTCTTTCAATACCGAAATGTTATGAAAGAGCCGAAAGACACATTTTTTTAAAATGAATATTTCGTTGATTTTTTTATAGTGTTTAAGATTTATTCGCATGAAATTAGCTAGTTTAATAAATGAATAATAATTTAAGAGAAAAAAATCATCATTTCTTTCATTAAAAGTGTATTTTTTTGAGTCGTTTAGTAAACTGGCTCTTTCATGCCACTTCTCCCCTATACACTACTAATATGCATAATTTTTTTTTCGTGGTTCTATATCATTAATAGTTTTGTACCATTTTTGAAATATTGTTTTTACTATATCTGACCATAAAATAAGCAAATCATAGTCATACTATTCGACGACCTTAAAATACGCGATCAGAGGTCAACGGCCGCCGCGCGCGCCTAATGTATCAACAGCTGATAGATTACGTTTGTAGGATGATCCTAAACATCTAATCTAGCTAATGAGCAATATTATTTTAATCTAAACTTATAAAATATCCTATATACTAAGAAGTGACGTATCTTAGTCTTTTTTGAAGACACTTTGTTCTTGTGTTCTTTGAGGCAGTTTTTACACTACACTATCACTAGTCACTAATCAAAAACTAGTTCATTCAATTACAATTTAAAAAAAAATAGCGGTCGAATTGAGAAACTTCTCTTTGTTTCGAAGTCGGTATTAAAAACCTAGTAACTTATATTGACCGCACCCGGGACTTGATCCTGGGACCTAAAGACCCAGTCACATAAATCATAACGAGGCTGTCGATATTTAATAATATAAAGCGATATAGCCTCACATAATCGAAGTGATATGATGTGGAAACATGAATCGAATACGGGTCATCGCGATTTATGTGGCCCGGCCAGAGTTCATTCTTCCAACTACACATAGAGTAGGTAAATCCTTAGTTATAATATTTATAAATGGCTAAGTGTTTTTGTTTGTTGGTTTGTCCTTCAATCACGCCACAATAAAGCAACGGATCGACGAGATGTTTGCACGGGTATAGTTTTTTTTAAAGAAAAGTCAAGCTGAACTTGACTTATATTCTCCTCTCCCCTCCAAATAAGCGAAAAGCTTGTGCTTGGGGTACGACAATAGTGCAACGGGTGAGGCACGAACCTGCGACCTTTCAGTTTTCAGTCCGCACCTTAACCGTTGGGCTGTTGAGACTAAAGTTGAGGACCGAGAGAGTGACATAGACTACTTTTTATCCCGCAAAATCAAAGAGATTCCGCGGGAATTTTTAAAACTAAATCCACGTGAGCGAAGCCGCGGGATTCAACTATTGACTAACTAGTGGTTCGCCCCGAACTGAGACCTTGCGATATCCCATAATTCCCAAAAGTTTTAATTATATATTGTAATAATTAACTTTTAACATTAGACGCAATAAAAAAATAATAGTTGACATAAAACTGTTTTACTGACACAGCGCCATCTATTAGCATTATAGTGAAGCTATTAGCTTCACAATAATGCTAATAGATGGCGCATTAAAATTAAGTAATTTCGTTTCTTTATAACATTTATCTAATTTTAGTATTTGTTGTTCAAGTACAGGATATAACTGAATTTTCAACCAAGTTTCACGTTCTAATATTCAGTAATTCAGAAGTTATAGGGCTCTGACAGACATTTAGACGGACACACTTCTCTGTCTAGTAGGCAAGCGCCCTAGTTGACTCAGAGAACTCGCTTCGCTCGTTTAATAAAAATAATAAAATGATGAATGTCAGTTCCTTGACCTACATATATCCGTAGTTACTTGAAAAAGTCTGTACCTACAAGACACAATAGAATAAGATCTCTTCTATTATCTGTGGTACATACCTACAAGTAGTTATAGATTATGTGGGTGTAAACAAAAGATAACACACATATTTATATCAAAAGTCAATTACGCCCTTGAATGAACGGAACGGAAATACATATCCGGCCCATATATATTTGTTTACCGATGGATATATTGCACCTGATCTGTTATTATTGAACCACCCGTGACTCACATCCGTTATCGCGCGAAAATTATCAATTGCCTAGTAGGTTCAGTGGTTAGTTTCGACGACCTTCCTGGCGCAGTGGTTAGCGCTTTGGTCTTATAACTGGGAGGTCAATTTGGAAATTTATAATTTCTGAAATGTCTCTAGTATGGTCTGGCGAGAGGCTTTGGCCGTAGCTGGTTACCACCCTACCATCAAAGACGTGCCGCCAAGCGGTTTAGCGTTCCGGCACTATGGCCTGTAGAAACCGATTAGGGGTTAGGGGTATGGGTTGAATTTACACTGCTATACCCCTTCCAAGTTAGCCCGCTACTATCTTAGACTGCATCGTCATTTACCATCAGGTGAGATCGCAGTCATGAGCTATCATATTTATCATCGAATAAAGAAAAAACCAAGTTCATGATGACGAGGTCACTGGTTCGATTCCAGGGTTGGATCAAAAGTCGGATTTCAGTCCCATTGGATTATGATGAAAGAATAGAAAAAAAAAGATACCGTATTGATAACCTCCTCCTTTTTGGAAGGTGATTAAAAATGCCCCTGTGTTTGCGCACACTTTTGCACTATAATATCTAAGTTCATCGTTAAAGTTAGTAATATTTAGTTTATTCAAACGTCCATAACTCGGAAGATGCCTTGGGATTTTCAGGCATTTTCATTGGGGCCTTCTGGCTATCTCCGTAATACTTACCTACAGTTATATGCACGAATGTTTTCCGCGCATGTACTCGTATAAGACTACCGGGATGAGAAAGAATAAAAATTATGAAATATACTAAGAAGTGTGAAATTGTTTTCTCCGCAATTTTCTCGTGGGTATAATATAAAATTACAGGGTACACGTGACCAAGTCTGTGTCAACTGCGGCGACCGCTTTGTTCCCGACAAGTGGGCACACTCGGCCAATTGCAGCTCTCTTCACACGAATGATCGATACTTCATTTTGTGCTAGTGGCCTGTAGACTTGTAGAGCATAGAATATACGAGGTTTACGTCTTGTTTCAAAAACCTATCTCAAACATTTTGACATTGAAAGTAGCCGTTTTAATAATTACCTAAGTATGTGCATTACATAGTACCTAAACTGGGCACGGGTGTTTTGCTCGAAAGTAAGGAAACTGGGTAAAAAAACTGTGAAAAAGCGTGAGTGAAATGTCCTTTTCTCCGCAATAATTTTCTTGTAGATATAATATAAAGGTACAGGGTACACGTGACCAACCCAAGTGGGAACATTCGGCCAATTATTATTGCAGCTCTCTTCACACGGGTGATCGATACTGCACTTTGTGCTAGTAGCCTGAAGACTTGTAGAGCATAGAATATACGAGTACCTACGTTTACGCCATTTCAAAAACCTATTTAACTCAAAGATTTTGAAATTAAAAGTAGCTGTTTTAATATTTCCCTTCTTACATAATACCTATACTGTGCACGGATATTTTCCGCGAAAGGGAACAGGGTAAAAATGTTGCATTTTTATTATTTTATTTATTTATTGATTTTCAGACATTGAATAAACCACAAAGGTTTGGCCTCAATGCCTCTGCACCTAGCGCCTTTCATACTACTACACAATTCCCTAGCCAAAGAACTACTTCCGAGGCAACCCAAGTAGAAATAGAAATATTTTTTATTCAAATAAACTTTTACAAGCACTTTTGAAATGTCAATGAATCTACCACTGGTTCGGAATGCCTTTCCTGCCGAGAAGAGCCAGCAAGAAACACGGCGGTTGTTCTTTTAAAAAAAAAAAATTTTACAATAGTTAATGAAACTATGCTATGTATATAGTGCTTCCACGATGAAGTTTCCTAAGTCCAATACAATACAAATACAGCTAAAACAATACAAATACACACCAAAATGTGAAATATATAGAGCGTGAGTGAAAAATCCTATTCTCCGCAATTAATTTTCTTGTAGGATATAATATTAAGTTACAGGGGTCACGTGACCAAGCCTGTGTCAACGGCGACCGCTTTGTTAGCGACAAGAGGGTACACTCCGCCAATTATTGCAGCTCTCTTCACACCGGTGATCGATACTTCACTTTGTGCCATACAACGTGCTAGGAGCCTGTAGGTTTTTTTTAAATATATAAACTAGTGCTTGACTGCGATCTCACCTGATGACATGAAGATGCAGCCTAAGATAGCCCAAAATAACGTTATGCAGGTAGGTATTTATCGTCGGAGTATCCCTGCGAGATCAAATCAGAAATGAGGAGATCCGTAGGAGAACCAAAGTCACCAACATAGTTCAGCGAGTCGCGAAACTGAAGTGGAAATGGGCGGGGCACATAATTCGAAGAGCTGATGGTCGATGGGGTCCCAAGGTGCTGGAGTGGCGACCCCGCACCGGGAAGCGCAGTGTTGGCAGACCCCCCACTAGGTGGACCGACGACATCAAACGAGTCGCAGGGAGTCGCTGGATTCAGGCGGCGCAAGACCGAGGTCTGTGGAGGTCCATGCAAGAGACTTATGTCCAGCAGTGGACGTCCATAAGTTGAAGAAGGTAGGTATTTAATTAACTAAGTAATTGAAAAAGGAAGTACCTACTTCATGTACTCTCACCTTTTATGTAATGTTTGCTGACAAATTACCATTTATTCAAATGAGTGCACACAATACTAAGTAGAGGAAACGGTACATCGTTAACCCAGTTGCCTCGGTAATGTGTTGGGCGATCGGTTGAATAGCAATGACAATATTTTTTTTTTTGCTCTCAGAGTAATCACGCCTTTATCAGAAACCAGCTTTTGCTCGCGGCTTTGCTCACGTTAAGTTCGATTTTTCAAACCCCTGTTTTACCCCCTTAGGGGTTGAATTTTCAAAAATCCTTCCTTAGTGTGCGCCTACGTCATAAAAGGAACCAACTGTAAAAATTGCAAGTTTCTAACTTCAGTAGTTTAGGCTGTGCGTTGATATCTCAGTCAATCAGTCAGTCAGTCAGGACTTTGAATTTTATATATATATATATAGATAGATATATTCCGGGATAAAATAATCTCTTTGCGTGTTCTATCGGCTATATAATAGTGTTCTGAAGAGCTTATTGACCTTATTCGAGCATCTGTCTTCTACAGCCGCACCGCATGCCAACGAATGCAATTTCACCCTCACTACCTGGGTGCCTGGAACACTTCGACCAACCGCTGTTCTAGATCTTTTTTTCCCACTTCGACGGTGTTCCCACTTCTTCTTCTTCTTTATCAACTAATAGACGTCCACAGCTGGACATAAATCTTTTGCATGGGCCTCCACAGGCCTCGGTCTTGCACCGCCTGAATCCAGCGGCGCTCCCACTTAATTACAGTTAATTTCACTTAACATCAGGTGACCCGCCTGTTCGTTTGATCGCTATTCATATAAAAAAACCTGTCACTCTCAAAGTCCTTAATCTATTAGACAGCCAGGCCGCAGCGACCAGTCGTATATTGCTTTTAATATCTGTACATAATACTTACCAAAAATATAAACTTAGCTTACCTTTAAGTTAAAGTCTGTAGAAGTTAGGATTAGCGGTTAACCGAGAGCTTTACTTCCGAAGTTCAAAGTTATCTTCAAGCCCCAACAAAGGATTTATAAGAGGATCCAAAAACTTGGCCAAAACCGCAGTGAACTTAACAACTTAGCATAAGTTCCTTTATAAACATAGATACTAGCTTTTGCCAGTGACTTCACGTGGAGTTAGGTTTTTAAAAATCCCGCGGGGACTCTGATTTTCCGAGATAAAAAGGTAACCTATGTCACTCTCTAAGTCTTCAACCTATACACATCCAAAAAACGTCAATCCATCGCTCCGTTGTTGCGTGATTGAAGGAAAAATCAATAGACAAACACTTTCGCATTTATATGTAGAACTCAATAAGTATATTAGTAAAGTTGCACGTATCACTCCGACATCAGAGCATCTTCAAATGTTGACTCTATAACGCAGAAACGCAAAGCTTTGCGCTAATACTTTAAATAAAAAGACGTGTGGCTCTCGGGGACTGCCGCGGTAAAGCTATTGCATAGCATTTTTTATCAACGCCATCTAGCGGTGAGAGGGACTCCGTGTCGGGTTATTATCGTTACGGAATTTCTGGATTCGGTCTCCATGCTCAAGGCCCGCGATAGAAGCTATGCAATAGCTTAAAAATAAAATAAAAAAAGACGTGTGGCACTCGGGGACTGCCGCGGTAAAGCTATTGCATAGCATTTTTTCAACGCCATCTAGCGGTGAGAGGAGTCCTGTGTCGGGTTATTTTCGTTACGGCATTTCTGGATTCGGTCTCCACGCTCAAGGCCCGCGATATAGAAGCTATGCATTAGCTTAAAAATAGATTACGATTCAAGCTTGTACTGCTTAATCTTATGCCCGTTTTCATCAACCACAGATACCTAAATCATCCCCTATGTATAGTCTCTTTAGTCCCTAAATACAATCCCTTACGCAACGTCATTTTCAACTTTAGGTGTTCCCTTCGTGAAAACGAAATTGACAGAAAACGTCATCTAACTTAGCTACGGGTTAGTCTTCTTTTAGATTTCACCAACGTTGAGTGGTGTTTACCCGAGGAATAAATTGGGCGTCCTGACAGTTTTTATATTGAGAATCTGCCAATCTCAATTTAAGCCTCAATAGCCCAACGGTTAAAGGTGCGGACTGAAAACTGAAAGGTCGCAGGTTCAAACCCCACCCGTTGCACTATTGTCGTACCCACTCCTAGCACAAGCTTTCCGCTTATTTGGAGGGGATAGGAGAATATTAGTCAATTTCAGCTTGGCTAATATTCTTTCTAAAAAAAAATCTACTCGGATAAGACTAATTTTACGTCGGTGAAATCAGCTTTTAGGCTGAAATCTATAGACCGAGTTAAAACGAGACAGATTTATGTCGGAGCATATTTGTGTCTCTTTTTAACTCGAGTCTGAGCACAGCCAGAGCACGCTCTATAGATCTCAACATTAATGTTAAAAGATAAACGTTAATCGCCGGTTTAAATCTTTTCAGCTATAAAGGCTGGCATCTCTAATGCGAAATAGCTGGAGCGTCATTAACTGCGTAATGTGCAATAATACTCTTCCTTCCTGTGCGTTTACTTTTGCTTTTATAGTAATAGTCCGTATAGTATCTTTCTATATACATATATAATATACCTACGTGTATGCATTTAAAATGCATCGATGCATCAATGCTGAGTAGAAACTACTGAAGTTAAAAACATGAAATACATTCCAAATTTCAGCTAAATTGATTAATTCGTTGTGGCGTGAAGGCGTAACAAACATACATACACACAGACACACCCACACACATAAACATACAAACTTTCGCCTTTATAATATTATTAGGATTAGGATTGTCAGTTTTATTTTATGACGTATTCACTAAGAATGCATTTTTGTAAATTCCACCCCTAAGAAATTAAATAGATTCCGCTCTAACCCGCTTAAGGGGTTAACCCTTAAACAGGTTAAATAGGGAATCTATTTAACCCGTTTTAATACTTTTGGTTTTCGGGTAAAAATGAAACACGTACTTAACATAATAGCTCTAAAAACGTTAGGGCCCCGTGCTGTTCGAATGGCGACCCCGTACAAAGAGACACTAGGCAGACGGACTGCTGGATACAAGCGGCACAAAATCGTGTCCTGTGGCGATCTTTGCAAGAGTCAATGTCCATCGGTTGAGACAACAACAATTACTAAAATGTTAGTTCTGTACTGTAGGGCTAGAATGCGAGTCACGAGAAAATTTTGTATGTACACGTTTATTCGAAATCTTATAGAGATTACTACAGGAGATCCAAAATTTCGTGATAAGTCAGCGAGTGGTATTCAGCTTTATTTTAGAGTAGGTATACAAACACTGAACTTGGTGATGATAAAAGATAAATCTGCGTTTTAAATAATTAAAGATTTATATCTAACCTTTAAAGGTTCCCAAGCGGAACGCTCGCACCGGGTCCTTTCATTTCAATATTAATGGCATACATTAATAAGATCTCTGAAGGCTTGGCTTGGCTAGAATCCTAAAACGTGACCTACATTTTGCAACGCTGCAACTTTGCGATGCACAGAGATATTACGAGTACGCAACTGGCAACTGACTGTGTAGTCCGTTGTACTAGAACTGCACGCCGACTGTACGTGGACTGCACAGTACCCTAACATTTTATTTTTCGAATAGTAAATGTAAAGTTAACGCCAGGAAAAAATTTTGTATGAAAATGACAGGAGCGCTCCTGATGAGCGCGGCAGATATTATAGTGCACAAGTGGGTGCGCAAACACACGTCCAAGCTCTCTATTCCTTCACTCTCATTGTCGACCGGAGAGAGATCAATCCCAGGACCGACGGCTGTGACACACCGCCACCTTCCCGACTCTGGCTCCCCGACTTTTTCAATCCAAGATTTCTGAAAATTTAACCCCTAAGGGGGTAAAATAGGAGTTTAAAAATCGAACTTAACATGAGCGCAGCCGTGGGCGAACGCTAGTAGGTTTTTTATTCGTTGACAAGATAGTCTTTGACTGTGATCTCCCTGATGGTAAGCGACGATACAGTCTAAGATGGTAGCGGGCTGGCTGACTTGGAACGGGTATGGCAGTAGATTCAACCTATGCCCCCTAATCGGTAAGGTATCTATATATATAAAATTCAAAGTCCTGACTGACTGACTGACTGAGATATCAACGCACAGCCTAAACTACTGAAGTTAGAAACACGAAATTTTTACAGTTGGTTCCTTTTATGACGTAGGCGTACACTAAGAAAGGATTATTGGAAATTCCACCCCTAAGGGGTTTAAATAGGGGATGGAAGTTTATATGAAACTCCGTCATTTTTCAAGCTGTTTCCATCAAAGTTGGTATTAGAGCTTTCAGTTAAAAATAAAGAAGTACGTGTGCCACAGTTTTTGAAAATTCCACCCCAATACCTAATTCCACGCCGACGAAGTCGCGGGGGCAAAAGCTAGTATAATATACAGCAGTAGATTGCTTGGTGCGCGGGTGCGGTCGAGGCATTATTTGATTGTTTAACTATAATCACATTCACACCCATTGTTCTTAGCTCTGCGCAACCGCTTTGTTCCTAACACGACCGGGACATGTTCGGTGAAGTTTGTATAGATTTCTATCACGCTCCTAAATACGTTTAAGGTGGTGGAGTCTCGGGTCGTATTGAAAGGCGTGTGAGTCATGTGATATTCAATAAGGATAAATTATTTAGGTGCGCTCGCGTTATTGGATACGGTTTTGCAATTGCAATTCGAGAATCAGCTAGACTCTGTTACCTACTACAGAAAATAATAAGTGTAAATTGAAAATACTATGGCAGGATTATGTACGATATACCTAACGTCCTGTTACAGTTTTTTGCTCCATCACCAGACCCTTGTAGAACCTCGATCGTCGTCTATCTTACCCCGAACTCGAACACACTATATCTGCTGTAAATTGCTGAGGAGTTGCACTATCGTCGTACCCACTCCTAGCACAAGGTTTCCGCTTACTTGGAGGGAATAGGAGGATTTTTTTATTCAAACAAAATAGTCCTTGACTGCGATCTCATCTGATGGTAAGTGAAGATGGTAGCGGGATAACTTAGAAGGGGTACAGCAGTGTACATTCAACCCATACTCCTGCTCGGTTTCTACACGCCATCGTGCCGGAACGCTAAATCGCTGGTCGACACGTCTTTGACGGTAGGTAAGTAACTAGCCACGGCCAAAGCCTCCCACCAGATATTAGTCAAGTTCAGCTCGGCTAATATTCTTTAAAAAAAAATTGATCGAGTAACACACTCGTATGTTTTAGTACGCACTTAGCACATACGAGTAGTATCGATCTTCATGAATGAAATGTACCATTGAATGAACAACCCGGCCGTTGAATGAACGAGATTGGACGCACCAATTCGATTTACGACGCAATAAACTAGATATCGGGACAAGTCGCGAGATTTGTTTACTTAGGCCGTTTACGACCCTCGCCTAATCTTCACTCCAAATGAACTCCGAGCCAGATTGCCTCTTAGAGGAATATGTACCTAGCTATTCTATTGAAAATTCCATCAGTTCTTGAGAATATAGAAGACTAGTTGATTCCCGCGACTTCGTTCGCGTGGATTGGTTTTTAGTGGTTTTTTATTCCCGTGGGAACTCTCTTATTGCCCGGATTAAAAAGTAGCCTATGTGTTATTCCAGGCTATATCTATCTCTGTGCCAAATTTCAGCCAAATCGATTCAGTCGTTGCGACTATAGGCATCTAGATATTTAAAAAAAAAAATGGTTTTCGCGGTCAAGTATCGATAGCGAAACTCGATAGTTCGGCACCACTACACGTCTGTGCTAGATCTTGTACTGCTTCAATAAATCCATTTATAGTAGCTTGATTAATTGCATCTATTTATTTGCGAGTGAATTCAATTAAATGGAATACTTTTATGGCGCCGATGCATCATCCATCCGCTATTCAGCAACTTACTTATACCTAATACTGCAGCATCAGCTCAAGATAACCATGCCTTAGGGTGCGAACAAGCCAAGGATGCCTCACTGCGATACCTCGCGGTCGCGGTTTAGCTCGCTACCTCGATGTCACCTCCATGTAAAACAAATGTATGCAAACAGACGAGCACGAACATGTCGAAGATACCTCGCTGTACCGCGATGTATCGCAGTGAGGTATCCTTCGACATGTTCGCGCTCGTCTGTTTGCATATATTTGTTTTAAATGGAGGTGGCATCGAGGTAGCGAGCTAAACCGCGACCGCGAGGTATCGCAGTGAGGCATCTTTGGCATGTTTTTACCCTTAGAAATAATCCTAAGTAATGGTATAGTTCTTTCAACTTACGAGGGCGCGTGAGCTTTACTTGTGGTTACGTTGTGTACATGCACATTGCACATACCAATATATTATTTCGACCTGTCCGCAAGTTTTTAGAGGTTTTTTTTGTAAGTTTTAGAGGTTTTTAAGCTATTGCATAGCTTCTATCGCGGGCCTTGAGCGTGGAGACCGAATCCAGAAATTCCGTAACGAAAATAACCTGATACGGGACTCCTCTCACCGCTAGATGGCGTTGATAAAAAATGCTATGCAATAGCTTTACCGCGGCAGTCCTCGAGTGCCACACGTCTTTTTTTTTCTTTCTTTCTAGGTTCTTTCAATATGACTGGGGTCAACACATTCGCTTTGGATTCAGCCGACAATATACTTATTGGTGTTAAAGGGAGCATACTGAAGTTCAATGCGCACGAACACAATCCTTGCAGAGATTACGAAAAGTAATTACCTACCTATAGTAACGTACCTACCTATAGTAAGTAGATGATGCTATAGTTCTTTCAATTCACGAGGGCGCGTGAGCTTTACTTGTGGTTACGTCGTGTACATGCACATTGCGTAAGTGTACGTGCCTGTCCAACGCCTAGGTGGGAGCGGTCAGGCGCGAGCAAGCTCTCGCTCCCACTTATACAGATACGACACACACAACCATGAGCCACGCGTCCTCGTGAATTGCAAGAGCTATAATCCTAAATGATGGTAAGTGACGATGCAGTGGGTAGATAAAATAAGCTGTTATATTAGCTGACCTTGATTGAACGTGTGGTTGGATGTATTGTTTACTCTATGCCACATATAATTACTATTTAATACTAATAACGGTGAGATAATCTATTATCTGCAATTTAATTGTTTAAAAGTTAATTGTTATCTGATGTAATACAGAGCACGTCCACGTGTCTACAAGATTAGCAGTATCGTATATAAACTCAAAAACGCTTAAACCCTACCTAAAGCTGTCTCCAACCGCCCCTATAACGGCCCCTGTCCTCACATCTAATCTATTTAACCACAACACGTCAGACAAACCACCATCTCAACGTGAGGGTAACTATCAAACATATCTAAGTAGGTATTTAATCAAATACCCTCATCTAAACCTCAGGGCAATATATATTCGATTAGGGCGTGATTGCTATCACCACCCATCAATCAAATACAACGTATGAGTCTCTGGAAGAGACTGAATTAATAACGTCCAACCTGCTGTATTTATACTCACGGCGCGGCGCCAGACCGGCGCCTACGTCATCAACAAAGTCAAACTACCTACTACTAGTTTTAGTCAAACTACCTTCAATACATTAAAGTTGTATATCTTTACTACTCGTATTTCAATATTTCGCTAACATGTATTTGCTTTACATAAGGAAATAACCCTGCTAATATAAAACCCTACAATAATACTTACAAAAAATCACCTTATGTGAGGAACTCGATAATGACATAGGCTACTTTTTATCCTTGAAAAACAGGGTTCGCGTGGTATTTTTAAAAACCTAACCCCCACACGGATGAAAACGCGGGAAATAGCTAGTTAATTATAATTAATTAGCTATTTATATAGCAGTTACATTTTATGCCGGAAAATAAGAATTCCCAGGGGAATTAAAAACCTTAATCCACGCGGATGAAGTCGCGGGCATCAGCTATCTAGTTTCTAGTCCTATTATTATATCTTATTAATCCTATTATCTTATTAATATTATAAATGCGAAAGCTTGGATGTTAGTTACTCAATCACGCCGCATCGACCGAACCGATTTGCTGTTTGGCCCAGAGATAACACATAGGCTACTTTTTATCCCGGAAAATTAAAGAGTTCCCGCGGGATAAAAAAACCTTAAAATCCACGCGGACGAAGTCGCGGGCATCATCTAGTAACTAAATAAATTTGAGATCAAAGTCTACTTTAAGCATAACTTTCGTGATCAAGTATAAAGGAAGGTCATCTTCAAATCTATGTACAGCGTTCATTGACCCCGAAGGTTCCCATTATAAATTAGGAAAGATCGCTATTCGAGTTTCGCAAATATTAATACAGCACAAAACAAATGAGCACCGAAAAGCGGCCCAATCGTTTTATTCATAGCCTCATCAATATTAATTGGCACGCCCGCCTAAATTAATAAGTTTTGAATGAGTGTGCCGAATTCTTTGTTTTAATTAGGCTGTTCAATCATAAAACACTCCGTAATAGATCTGAATGATATTTCGGTTCAAAGATTAATTTCTCAAAGAAGAACATACTGTTCACTTGAACAGAGAATAAAGTAGGTTTGGATAGTTCTACGATAAGAGGTAATACGTTGTATGAAGTGACGGCACAGCATTTTTTTTAATATTACCATACATTCATGATTCAACCCATACTCCCAGTCGGTTTCTACATGCCATCATGCTGGACGCTAAATCGCTTGGCGGCATGTCTTTGCCGGTAGGGTGGTAACTAGCCACGGCCAAAGCCTCCCACCAGACAGTTTTCTTACAAGGAAATCATGATCATCTCGCTTTAACCTCGCTTACACGAAAAATTGCGAAATATAAATTAGCCAAGCGCGGGGAACTTTTTTCACAAGAACAGTACCTGCCTATTAAGGTACAAGTACCTATCGGTTGTGAAAGAATTTTTTTCGCCGAATTTCTCTTGCGGTGAACTTCTAAGAGTTTTTCCTGTAGATTCTTTAAAAAACTTACAAAATAAGAGTCGTTTGAAGGTTTTTCGGAAGCCAAGTTTTAAATTGACAAACTGCTCAAATAATATTCAACGTGAGTTGGTGGCTTTTCGGACATTAGCCTTATTTTATTTTACACTAGATGATACCCGCGACTTCGTTCGCGTGGATTAAGGTTTTTGATTCCCGCGGAAATTCTCTTATTTCTCTGAATAAAAAGTAGCCTATTCCAGACTATAATCTATCTCTGTGCCAAACAGGCAAATCGGTTCAGTCGTTGCGACGTGATTGAGTAACAAACATACGAGTACAAACTTTCCCATTTATAATAATGGTAGGATAATATAATTGTTTATTCGTGTACCCGAAAATTTAAACAAAGAACTTTATAACAAAGAAAAGGAAGTGTACAAAGGACAAATTAAGCACAAATCTGTTTAATTTATCTCTATACTTAGATATTTCCTCCTGATAAACTTGAATGTGGGAAAACTTAATTACAAATAAGTTTTAACAATTGGAATTGAGAGATATTTAAATTAATTTGACAGTATATCTGTGTTTTGTTTCACAGTTCGACTGCTGATCTAATTTTTTTTTAAATAAAGAATAGTAGCCAAGCTGAACTCGACTTATATTCTCCTCTCCCCTCCAAATAAGCGGAAAGCTTGTGCTAGGAGTGGGTACGACAATAGTGCAACGGGTGGGGTTCGAACCTGCGACCTTTCAGTTTTCAGTTCACACTTTTAACCGTTGGGCTATTTTGAAGCACAGAGACAGCCTACGATCTTGCAAAGTTTACTTATTATGACTGTTTTTAACCGACTTCCAAAAAAGGAGGAGGTTATTAATTCGTCGGATTTTTTTTAATGTGTGTTTCCCGATTACTCGAAAACGCCTGGACCTATATGGAAAATTATTTTTTTGTTTGAAAGTGTGTACTTCCCAGGTGGTCTCATTGTCATCAGGTCAGGATCTGATGTTGGGACCTCGAAGAAATCGAGGGAACTCTTCAAATTTCATAGGCACAATTGATATACTTTGTAGTGGCGTTTGAAGTCGATTTTGTAAAAAGAATTTTTACGTTTTAATTATATCCTAGAAAAAGTACTTAGTCTTATGGGACAATAGGCTTACTAATAGAGTCCTGTTCCACCATTTGGGTACGGAACCCTAAAAAACAAAAACCCGACTGCAAATAGAAACAGAAATCCTACCTACACGACTTTCAGGTTGCAAATTTTTTCACAAGACAGAAAAGTTTCAAAACAAAAAGTCGCAACCAACAACCCTATCCCAACTTTTCCTCATCAACGAAAGAAACACATCTTCATTAGACGGAAAATCTCTTTAAAACTCTCCGATACCACGCTG
Organism: Hipparchia semele; assembly: GCA_933228805.2. Classification (NCBI taxonomy): domain Eukaryota; kingdom Metazoa; phylum Arthropoda; class Insecta; order Lepidoptera; family Nymphalidae; genus Hipparchia; species Hipparchia semele. Next base: position 4,390,393 of record OW121733.1, on the reverse strand, counting down.
CACAGTGGGCGTAGTAACTCCTTAATTACTGTTCGTTTTAATTACATTGCCGCTGACATATTTGGGTCAACCGCGCGTCAAAGGCTTTCGAGGTTCTTCGGTTTTCAGCACTTGAAACTGAGTGATTAAAATCACGTTGGGTATTATTTTCAGGGTTCAGCGGTGGATTTTGCGTTCTTTATAGCGAATGAAAATGTAGGCTGCGTGGAACAATGGAAATACAGCAGACAAATACATACTTCTAAACCAACTTCCTGCGACGGTGCTCCCACTAAATTACACCATGGGGTTATTCAAGGGGCGGACCAACAAATTCCTAAAAATCCAGCAACGCATTTGTGGTGCCTCAGGTGCTACAAATGTTCATGGGCGGTGATAATCACTTAGCATCAGGAGACCCGCCTGCTTGTTTGCTCGCTAAACATATTTAAAAAATATATATAAACGAAGTGGGTACCCATGTTTTCCTAACGTGGTCGTAATCCAACCTACTTATTCGCACGAAACGCTTTAGTTCAACGTTTCTGAAACGAACCGCTAAGGTGTGGAATTTCTGCTACGTCATGTATAATTTGAGTACCTTCAAGGCAAGAGCGAATAGGCATCTTCTAGGCAATTGTGCTCCAACCGAGACGTCATCAGTGCTTTCCGTCATAAATTGTCGTCAAGTGTCATCAGGATCGGGTTGCTCATTCTCCTACGGATCTCCTCATTTCTAATTTGATCTCGCAGGGATACTCCGGACATAGCTCTCTCCATCGAGTGAACCCGAGCCTTCTTACAAGGCCCATAGTTAGCGACCATGCTTCGGATCCATAAGTCATCACTGCCAGCGCGCACTGTTTGAAATCACTATCGCTTATCAGGTCATTAATTCTCAGAAGCGTCGCACTGTTACTCGGGAATCTAATATAGCTCCAACTTCTCGTATTTCCCACTGACCCAGCGTTGTATGACTTGACGTAAGCTCTCGAATAACTTTAAAAGCACGTAACCGCACACGCTCTACATATATTAAAATATATTATTTCAATATATGCGGATTGTTAAGTTGAAATGGGTCAGTGTGGGAAGAAGAGTTTCAAACTAATAAAACCGGGGAGCTTAATCAGTGTTAAATTTTTATGTTTTAATTAAAGTCTTGATACAGAATAAATAAATAAACCACCAAATGATATTGATTTTGTCAAGCCGAAGTTATATAAAAAAAAAAAATACCTACAAGAAAAGTTATTCGTACCTACTTCCTAGTTTGTTCCATACAAACTAATTTTGGTTCTTGGTTTTGAAAATTCCATGGAAATCTGTTATTTTTCCAGGATAAAAAGTAGTCTTAGTCCAGGTCCTCACATATACCCACGCAAAAACATTGTATGTGTAACCATGTAAAGTTATCGGACCATGAGAGTGAAGGAATAGAGAGTGCATCTGTTTGCGCACACACTTGTGCACAATAGTATCTCCCGCACAGATGGCTAATCTCTATGGAAAATGGCCGCCGTGGATTGGTCGGGAGGACATTATTATCAACGCTGCTAGTGGGGGTCTGCCAACATTGCGCTTTCCGGTTATGGAGTCGCCACTCCAGCAGCGCCTTTGAACCACAAAGACCTTCTTGAAACTATTTTATTATTATTCCTCGGTTAAGCGTTACTGCGGCAAAATTGCCACTAACAGGACTAATTGAGTCTTTTGTGCGCTTGTTCCTTGTTTCCGCCATAATAATTAGGTGCAATGCCCCAGTTTCCAACAAAGGGATATAAAAAATATGTACCTATCTTTATTTTACATATTTTCAAAAGACTAAATGGTGAGCAGTGCGAACGCCGCTAAGGTTTGCCGTATTTTAGTGCAGGGTGATTAACACTTTTGTTACTGAAATGTTCCGAAATGAACTGAAACATTTCAGACGCAAAGTTCTCTAGCATTTAGCAAGGAGTTAAGTCCAACAAGACATTTAAAAAGGAAAGAAGGCTTGAAATATGGTGGAGAGATGAAATAGACGAAGTCGGTTAAGTATACGAAAAAAAATATGGTCCCGCTAAGCCAAAAACAAAAAGGCGGAGGCCTTTGCCCAGCCATGGGATAGGTTAGGCTTTTTTATATTATAAATGCAAAAGTTTGGATGTATGGACGGATGGATGTTTGTTACTCAATCACGTCACAACGACTTAATCGATTTGGCTGTTCAACATAGAGATAGATTATAGACTGAAATAACACATACGCTACTTTTTATCCCAAAAAATAAGAGTTCGCGGGCATCACCTAGTTATTTAATATTTAATATCGCCTTAACATGCATGGATTGTATTTATTTGTATTTGTATTGTATTGGACTTAGGAAACTTCATCGTGGAAGCACTGTGTACATAGCATAGTTTCATTAACTAATGTAAAAGTTTTTTTGTTTTTGAAAAGAGCAACCGCCGAGTTTCTTGCTGGCTCTTCTCGCCAGGAAAGGCATTCCGAACCAGTGGTAGATTCATTGATGATTCAAAAGTGCTTGTAAAAGTTTATTTGAATAAAAAATATTTCTATTTCTATTTCTATATGTGCATTCTGTACATTATAAACAAACATTCAAACACTTCTATAAATGGAAAAAAAAAAAAAAACAACAACACTGAATCTCACCAATGCCAGACATCGCATGCCCGAACCGATTTGGCTGTTCGACATAGAGATAGATTATAGATTGAAATAACACATACGCTACTTTTTATCCCAAAAAATAAGAGTTCGCGGGCATCACCTAGTTATTTAATATTTAATATCGCCTTAACATGCATGGATTGTATTTATTTGTATTTGTATTGTATTGGACTTAGGAAACTTCATCGTGGAAGCACTGTTTACCTACATAGCATAGTTTCATTAACTATTGTATTTTTTTTTTTGAAAAGAGCAACCGCCGAGTTTCTTGCTGGCTCTTCTCGGCAGGAAAGGCATTCCGAACCAGTGGTAGATGCATTGACGATTCAAAAGTACTTGTAAAAGTTTATTTGAATAAAAAATATTTCTATTTCTATTTCTATTTCTATACCTACACGCTGAATTTTTAGTGGTTGTATTCCCGAAGCGTAATAATGTGATCATAGTATTACAATCGATTTTCAAAATTCTGTACATTATAAACAAACATTCAAACACTTCTATAAATAGAAAAAAAAAAAAAATAACAACAACAACACCGTTGAATCTCACCAATGCCAGACATCGCATGCCGTTAGCTAAGCCGGATCAATTAATGGCTTTAAACCGTTAAGACTACGGGCGCATCATCTAACTGCAAAACGTTTTAGTGCCGGTTTTATCCGTCTACATTTTAATACTGTTACCGAAGCAAATTATTTAAATAAATTAAAAGTAAAAAAAAAGCTTTTATTTAAATGCGCTAAAAAGAATAAAATAAACTTTTCCTTTAAAACTTTTACTATCAACGTCATTTCACATATTTATATCATATAAAAGCTTGTCGCGAGATTTAAGTAGGCACTCGTATTTACTTAGTTTAAAAATTTTACAAAATTAAAGTGAATTAGATCAAGTTATTTAATGTTCTTGTTTATCTACACAGGTAAATGCTAAGCTAATAAATCGGTTGAAGCTATCTGCTTCAAAATTGAGTTGCAAGATTCCACCCGAACATAGCAAGTTAAAAATAATAAAAAAAAAAGCTTTTAATAATAATTATTATTTACATTGCCTTGTGCCCAGTAGTGGGGTGGCGTCACAGTGGCAGATGATATAAAATGGAAAAAACGTAAGTAAAGTACGAAAACTTAAGGGTAGGCATTGTACAAATTAAAAAAAGCTTCAAGTTTTTATAACTCGTACTGGAGATTTTCTCCATTTTATATCATCTGCCCGCTTAATGCCTACCCTGTATGCACGCCATTGTGGCGATTGAGACGTTGGTTATTTACTTAAAGATTGAGACGAATGAAATGAAAGTGAAAGAATAGGGTCGCGTAGGGGGTTTTTAACCCCCGACGCGAAAACTACGGGCTATTATCAAGTTTCACGTGTCTATGTGTGTGTGCGTGTCTGTCGAACGGATGAACCGATTTTGATTTTGTTTTTTTTTTGTTTGAAATGTGCATTAGTCGGGAGTGTTCGTAGCTATGTTTGATGAAAACCGGTCCAAGATGGCCGCCACCACAAAATGGCGGATTTAATTTTTTCACAACTCCCTCAATATGGGTGTCAAATAAAAGAGCTTGACTAAATAAATTAATTTATTTACTAAGTAATAAATTTCAAATCCAAGATGGCCACCACCACAAAATGGCCAATTAAGTATTTTTTTTTAAATTTTAATGTTCTAAACACCCCCGTCGTGTGAAACTTTCAATTCACACTTGTAATTAGCGAAGTACTCGTGAACCTAGCGCTCGCCACGTGCATCATAAAAGGCGTATTGCTTCCACTACTCACAACAATTGAGTCGAAAAATCAATCCCCCTTTCCATTAATAAAATTCCCCCTTTTTCCTTTCACAATTGATTCATTCCTGAGTACAGAGGGTGCTGCGTTAATGAGTCACCTACACCCTGGAGAAAGTTCCTTTCTACTTAGTACTAACACAACAATGCTTTTATGTTTCAAGGATTGAGTAACGGGTCTCTAATTTTCTTTTCCTTTGCTAAGTGATTTGTGTCATTTCTTTTTCTTTTTCTATTTACCAATTAAGTATAGTTCGCCAAAACGTGTTCTTTTTGATACGTTCATTACATCAAAACCACCAGAGTAAAACATTTATCTGAACATGTAAAATTATTTTCTATTCAAAGAACCTTCAATAAAACCAAGTATATACTGAGACAAGACTATCACCTTTGGAAACGGAATCCTAAATTTTGCGCTCAAGCCCTAAATCAAAACATTATTGCATTACCAAAATTAGAATTTAAACAACTTACGAAAATTCAACTTTGTCCGAAAGAAGATAAAAATATATATTTTATGCCGTCATAAAATATTGCTATTAAAGTAGGATATTGAATATTTATATAGGTGTACGTCAGCTGGATTTCTTTAACACCAGCTTCTGCCCGCAACTTCGTCCGCGTGGAGTTAGGTTTTTAAAAAGCCATGCAAAAATTTACGTCGATCCGTTGCTGCGTGATTAAAGGACAAGTTACCTACTCGTATCAATACAAAAAACCAACTGACACACTTTCGTATTCATAAATAATACCAGCTTTTACCCGCGGTGTTACGCACGTTAAGTTCGATTTTGTGAACCCGTATTTACACCTCTTAAGGGTGGAATTTTCAAAAATCCTATCTTAGCGGATGCCTTCGTCACAATAGCTATCTGTATGCCAAACAATCAAATAAGTCCAGTGATTTGGTGCATTGGATAGATCAGTCAGTCAGTCACCTTTTCCTTTCATATTCCTATGTACCTATTTAGAGATTAGGAAGGATGCGTTACCGGTTCTCGCAAAGAAATAACTGTCAACATTTAATGCCGTTATAATTTTAAGCTTTATTTTTACAATTTCAAGTTTATTACCGAAGTTTATGTCGTTTCATTTTATTTAATTGCCACAGTTATAATTAATAGCCTGTATTTTGTCTATAGACGGCGGGGATATATCACAAATGGATGAGCGAATCACGTACATCAATGGGCGCTCTGCCTGGAAGAATCTTCTAGAAGAATTAACATTTCTTAAAATTCTCAAACGAAAATACCTTTAAATCAACGATGCTTTAAATTGATGCAAATGTAGAAAATTTTGCGATGTTTCAATAAAGAGACGAAATAACGAGCTTTCATTTGCTTGGTTCGTTAAGTTCGCTCGGAAATTCTGCATTTTGCAGACTAGGATACACTAAAATAGAATAATTTTTACGGGAGCAAAGCAGAGGAGTTGTCTCTAGCTAGTTCTCCGAGCTAACTTGGGTGAAACTACACTTTGTCCGTTCATCTATATGTCTGCTTATAACTCCTGACTTAATGAGAATAATAAAATTAATTACTTCCGATTCGCAGATAATGTGTGTAACTATAGCCTATCCCCGAAAAAAAAAAGCTATAAAAAACAACCTCATTCTAGTCTCAGGCTGAAATCTATAGACCGCACTCTCAATCAGCTCAGACTCAAGACAGAGTTAAAACGAGACAGATTTATGTCAGAGTATATTTGTATCTCGTTTTAAACTCTATCTTGAGTCTGAGCTGACTCAGAGCACGCTCTATGGATCTCAGCATCAGTCTTATGCCGATTATATCCAGCAGCTTTTCTGCGACTGGTCTGTTGTTTGATGTCGTCGGTCCACTTAACCAACAAACCACCAACAAATACTTCTTCTACTTCTTTATCAGCCGACAGACGTGCACTGTTGAACAAATATACAGGGTGTCCCACGGCTATGCCACATGGAGGGGAAGTACCTTAAATATTGTAGATGGAACATTTTACTGAAAGAAGACTTCATTTTAATTTAAAAAACAATTTAAACTGCATTCATAGATTTTTAAATAATTGCCTGGTTGAACCGGGACTCGAACCCGCTATACGAGAAAAAAAATTAACCTGTATCTTTCTCATACCGATCGGAAGGCTTCATCATAAGGATTATTTTTTGTTAAATAACATAGCATGAGAAATAAAAGGAAAACCATGAATTTTAGCCTTTGATGTAAAATTTTGTTCAGAAAAATGAAAAGCTGACATTGGCGTATCGACATACAACTGACATGAACTATTACTAATGAGTACCCACTTGAGAAGTACCCATCATTTCCCGATCCTTACTATCCTTACTAATCCTTACTTATATTACCTATAAATGCGAAAGTGTGTTTGTTTGTTGATTTATTGGTTTGTCCTTCAATCCCGCTGCAATTCGTAGCTCTGTTGCAGCGGGATTGAAGGACATTTTTCTGAACAAAATTTTACATCAAAGGCTAAAATTCATGGTCTTCCTTTTATTTCTCATGCTATGTTATTTAACAAAAAATAATCCTTATGATGAAGCCTTCCGATCGGTATGATAAAGATACAGGTTAATTTTTTTTCTCGTATAGCGGGTTCGAGTCCCGGTTCAACCAGGCAATTATTTAAAAATCTATGAATGCAGTTTAAATTGTTTTTTAAATTAAAATGAAGTCTTCTTTCAGTAAAATGTTCCATCTACAATATTTAAGGTACTTCCCCTCCATGTGGCATAGCCGTGGGACACCCTGTATATCTTGCGTGAACTTCTACGGTCTTGCGCCGCCTGCATCCAGTGGCTCCCTGCGACTCGTTTGATGTCGTCGGTCCACCTAGTGGGGCGTCTGCCAACACTGCGCTTCCCGGTGCGGGGTCGCTACTCCAGTATCTTGGGACCCCGACGACCAGATCTTCCACTATGTTCGCCGTCCATTTCAATATATTCTAATATCAGGTAATTAACAAACACTAAAAATATTGATACTTTTTTTCCAAACTTCATATGGAGTTTTGTTACAATTGGAGATCTTTCATGAAAAGGGGGGTAGCCGCAGGCTTTTAGATCAGAGAGAGTCGAAGAGACGTTTCGTTCAAGGCGAAGATTAATTTGTTTTAGAGAAACTAATATGTTCGAGATTGGCTCTCGGAAGGCAATTTTCTCGGCGTCCTAAGCATAATTTCTCAATTGCGGCAAAACTTCCGATTACTTTTATTATGAAGGCGTTGCGAAGTTGCTCTTTGGTGCGATTACAGTAAAGATTTTGCTGGTTTTCCTCAGTGGGATGGGCATTTGAATCTGGTAGATTAAATACAAATACTCTGAGATTATTTCATTCTAAATAATAACCATCGATTTTGAAGTTAGAAAAATAGACTCGCCTGATGGTAAGTGCAATCGATGCTTGGTAGCGGGTTAACTTGGCAGAGGTATGGTGGTGTTAGTAGTATTAGTATAATTAGAGTAGTCATGCTCTCTTTAAACATTTCTGTGGTGGTGTCGTGTGGTGCGGGTTGTTACGTTCCCTCAAATATGGTTGAGCGAAGCAACGGCTGGATCATGCGTCATGCTCGTGAACGGGTGCCACCAACGGGAATGGGTCTGCTTTGACTGCCCATCTTGACATGCGTTGGATTGGTGTACCTACGTATGCATTTTTGCATTTTTGAAGCTTAATTGTGGAAGCACTGTATACATAGCATAGCTTTGTAAAAAAAAAATTTTTTTTGAAAAGAGCAACTGCTGAGTTTCTTGCCGGCTCTTCTCAGCAGAATCTGCATTCCGAACCGGTGGTAGATTTATGAGCTACAAGTTAGCCTACATGAAATAAATTAATTTTGAATTTTGATACCATACTAGCTCACCACTGGAGCAGGGAGATACAGGAGTCAAAAAGTAGCCGTTCAGGCAATGAGTTTTATCGACGTGCCTTCAGGGAGTTCCTCTAGAAGCAATTAAACTAGAAACAGCTAAATGGTTGTTAGCTTACGACTCCTGTAATTTGTTTCAAGAGAACCTAATAACTTCAAGATTGGCTTGTGGAAGGTAATTTTCGCGGGAAGTGTTGCTGTAAATTCTCATTTGCGGTAAACAATTACCTACTTTTATTACGGGGGGCGTATTTTGTTTCTAACTTTAATATTGTTGAGAACGGTATGCGTAAGTAGGCGCAATATTAATAGGGTGCCATGTAGGTAAAAGTTACGTTATTTTGGAACATGTTTTTTGTTTTACATATTGATTAAATATTGTATTTGGCTGAAAGGCATGCAGATAGCTATTATGAAGTAGGCATCCGCTAAGAAAGGATTCTTAAAAATTCAACTTCCCTTAGGGGGTAAAATAGGAGGTTGAAAAATCGAACTTAACGTGAGCGAAGCCGCAGGCAAGAGCTAGTGTTTCATACAATAGAACAAAATTGGGAACATAACTTACTTAGTATTCTGCCAACTCATTTCCTATTTCCAACACGACCTTACAAAACCTCGAAAAGTAATTTCCTAAAACGCCGTCATAACGCTCGCACGTTTAGAATTTCGTCAAAGAAATACCTACTCCGATATTATAAAGTCCACACGATCGAATCCGGCTACGGCATCCAATCGCCACGGAGATTAACAATCTGCACCGGGGATATTATAGTGCACAAGTGTATGCGCAAACACAGGTGCACTCTATATTCTCCCACTGTCAGGCTGAAATCCGTTAAATTATATAATTGGACTAGCTTTTGCCCCCGCGACTTCGTCCGCGTGGAATTAGATTTTGGGGTGGAATTTTCAAAAACTGTGACACGCGTACTTCTTTATTTTTAATTGAAAGCTCAAATACCAACTTTGATGGAAACAGCTTGAAAAATGACGGAGTTTCATATAAACTTCCATCCCCTATTTAAACCCCTTAGGGGTGGAATTTCCAATAATCCTTTCTTAGTGTGCGCCTACGTCATAAAAGGAACCAACTGTAAAAATTTCAAGTTTCTAACCTCAGTAGTTTAGGCTGTGCGTTGATATCTCAGTCAGTCAGTCAAGACTTTGAATTATATATATATAGATTATATTAGATATATTAGATATAACTATATATATAGATTAGGTCAACGTCGTAATCAAACGCATGTTCGTCGAGCAAATGTATTTACTGGAAATTCTGACATCGCTCCGGGCTCGCTTTATATCGGGTAACTGGCTTGTTGGTTTAGCGATTAACATGCCTGACTGCGGATGACTAGGTACTGGGATAAATTCACGGGTCGGGTAAAAAATGTATCTGGGTTTTTCTTCAGTACAGCAGGGCGATTCAGACCTGTTCGATAACATACCGTGTCGATACGGTTAGATATCGATCTCTTTTTATCGTGTGGATTCAGAGCGAGCGAAATATATGTTAACAAACCGAATAGATCGACAAATAAGTTATCGGACGGGTCTGAATCGGGGGGCTGAAGTTCAAAAGTAGACGGTTTTTTTTATTCGATAACAAGTTAGTCCTTGACTGCGATCTCACCTGATGGTAAGATGGAGTCTAAGATGGTAGCGGGCTAACTTGGAAGGGGTATGGCAGTGTACATTCAACCCATCCCCTAATCGGTGTCTACACGCCATCATGCCAGAACACTAAATCGCTTGGCGGCACTTCTTTGACGGTAGGGTGGTAACTAGCCATGGCAAAAGCCTCCAGACAAAACAAAACCTACTGAGAATTATTAGAAAATTTGGCCGACCCAGGAATCGAATCTTGTAGCGTAATCTGCAGTCAAGCATACTAACCACTAGACCAACGAGGCAGTAAGGGTGAGAACAAGCCAGAGATGCCTCACTGCGATACCTCGCGGTCGCGGTTTAGCTCGCTACCTCCTAAGATACCTCGCTGTACCGCGATGTATCGCAGTGAAGTATCCTTCGGCATGTTGACGCTCGTCTGTTTGCATGTACATTTGTTTTACGTGGAGGTGGCATCGAGGTAGCGAGCTAAACCGCGACCGCGAGGTATCGCAGTGAGGCATATTTGGCATGTTTTTACCCTAAGGTACCCGATATAAAGCGAGGCTGGAGCAATTTCAGAATTTCCATTAAATACATTTGCTCAAACGAACATGTCTGATAACGACAACGTTGATCTAATCCAATTTATAAAACATGCTACAGTCGGAGTATCTTCCCTTTGAAGAGTTTTGAGGACGCCGAGATGGCGAATTAGTTGACATGTTTTTGAAGTAAATAATAATATGTGAAGTGTACTTAAATGTAAGTACGTATCTCAAGTTTTCCATCCATTCCATAGGGTATTTCGAGAGATCGTTATCTATTCCTTAAGTTTGTCAAATCTGCTTTTTTGCGTGTTGACAAACGACGAAATAAAAAAAGTGTGATTACGGAAAATTCTTAGGGAAAATTACGAAAGATGTTACACGTCTGTCATATTGATTTTGTTCGTATGAAATGTAGCCTAGATGCCACCTGCATAGCAAGCATGGGCGGGAAAAATTTTATCCCCGGGGAAAGGATAAAATGTTTATTCCCTCGCTCAGTTTTATCCACCTGTCGAGCATGAGCAAAACGGTGGAAATAATATCCACAGTAGATATTCTTATAGGAATATACTTTTCCTTTCCCCTGTCGCCATGCTTTAGCATAGGGAGAAGATAATTTTATTCTTCGTCAGTGGATAAAATCGGGGGATAAAACCTTTACTCCTCCGCTAACGCTAACCCTGCTGAACTATAACAAACAAACGATTAACAACTCATTCATCAAAATGCAAACTAGTTTAGGCGCTACGTTGGAACATACGTAAATACATAAACATACATACATAGTCTTCTAGGATTATTTTTACATTTATCATTATCATTTAAGATAGCAAACTTCTGGAATTAAGGATGTTTACTATTTCAGGAGTTACCTACAAGATAGACACTCAGAGAGTCTTCGTGCCAATTTACAGTACAGTTTAATTAAGTAAACTAAGCGGCGCGTTGCGATTTACTCTAAAACAAGGGAACAGCCCCCCGATTCAGAGCCTTCCGATAACTTATTTGTCGATCGATTCGGTTCGTTAACATATATTTCGCTCGCTCTGAATCCACACGACAAAAAGAGATGGATATCTAACCGTATCGACACGGTATGTAATCGAACAGGGGCCCAAGTCTGCTATTGCAATTGTAGTTTTATTGTCTATCAATGACATGACAATTGTTATTTTTAGCAATTGTCATGTCATTGATAGACAATTGAACCCTTGGGCCCCAAGTCAAATTGCTAAAAGTAGCAATTGGGATGTCATTGATAGACAATTGAACTACAATTGCAAATAGCAGACTTGGGCCCCAGGTCTGAATCGCCCTGCTGATCTGATAGACACACCGATACACCGATTATACATGTCAAACTTACCCCTCTTTTTAACGGACTTCCAAAAAAGGAGGAGGGCCTCAATTCGTCGGAAATTACTCGAAGATACCTGGACCGATTTGGAAAATTCTTTTTTTGTTTGAAGGAATACTTCCCAGGTATCCTCATTGTTATCAGGTCAGGATCTGATGATGGGATCCTGGAGAAATCGAGGGAACTCTTCAAATTTAATAGGCACAATTGATATATTTTGTAGTGGCGTTTAAAGTCGGTTTTAAAAAAGAATTTTTACGTTTATATTATTCCAGCGGGGGTTAAAAATAAAAATCAATTCCCTCGTAAAAGTACTCGCACATTGATACATTAGGTATATTGTGCAATTACATTAGGTAAGTTAGTTTACAAACTATTGGCCATTGTTTACGGCCAATGGCTTCAGTTGCTTAAGAGAATTGTTAGAATTTCGTACATTATCTCTGGGATCAATTGCACATACGCTATCCGGTTAACTTACCAAGTACCGAAGTTATGAGTACTTACAACTTCAAGTTGTAGGGTACATCCAAGGGTAGGAGTATCGTAAAATATATAGGTACAGAATACTTAATTGTACCTAAAGGTACAGAAGATTCACTCCGCAAAACGATTTAAATAAATAGCGACTCTTGTTACCACACAATAAAGTGCAATTCAGGTTGACACAGCGCTACTTACCTATCATCTTAATTACCTAGACTTTTCTCTTTCTATCACGTAACTCTTATCCCTTCGCACTGTCTGAATTTAGGCTCTTAGAAGAGGTACGCCATGTACTTGTAGCTCCGCAGTTTACTGCGGAGTGCGCCAGGCCTTACTATGGTCTAAAAAATAATTCCTAGAATTCATTCTACTTCATATCAAAGGATATGAGAAAACGCATATTAGGTATGTAAATAGGAGCTCAATATTATTTATTATCAATAGAATCCAAAAACTATTGTTTCAGGAACTGGCACAATTCTATTCAGTCCATTTGGTTTGAAGTAAATCCTTAGTATAGTTCTTGCAATTCACGAGAGCGCGTAGCTCATGGTTGCGTGTATGTCGCATGTATATTATAAGTGGGAGCGAGAGCTTGCTCGCGCCTAACCGCTCCCACCTAGGCTCCGGACAGGCACACATACTTACGCGCCCTCGTGAGTTGAAAGAACTATTATAAATGCGAAAGTATTTGTTGGACACTCAGCAACAAAAAAGCAACGGATCAACGTGATTTTTTGTATTAGATATAGTAGTTGAGGACTTTTAAGGTGACATAGGTAACCTTTTATCTCGAAAACACAGTGTTCTTGCTGAATTTTAATAACCTAAATCCACGCGAAGTCAATGGCAAAAGCTAGTATGTTTATAAATGAACTTTTGCCACTTTCTAACCGTAAAGTTTTGTTAAGTTCACTGCGGTTTTGGCCAAGTTTTCGGATCCACTTATAAATCCTTTGTTGGGACTTGAAGATAACTTTGAACTTCGGAAGTAAAGCTCTCGGTTAACCGCTAATGCTAACTTCTATAGACTTTTAACTTTAAGGTAAGCTAAGCTTATCTTATTGGTAAGTATACCTAGGTATAGATATTCGAAGAGAAATTGGCCTGGCCGTCTTATGTGCTATGGATCTAATTTGTTTAACCCATAATAGTATAATTTTGGTGATAAAATTTAATGCTATCCGTCTCGATCTTAACCTAATATCCTGACGAGCGAATTCAATGAGCTTACGTAGTGCGAAGGGATAAGAGTTACGCGATAGAAAGAGAGGCAACTTTTAAATGAATTTGACTGCAGGTAATGTAGCGCTGTCCGACCTGAATTGCGCTTTATTTTGTGGTACCAAGAGTCGCTATTTATTTAAATGATTTTGCGGATCTTCTGTTCTTGTGCTTGGTTTCTGTGCCCTAAGCACTACAGCCCACCCTTAAATCTCATCGACAAACCTTCAATCCGGTCTATCCTCCAGACGTTTGTCAAAATTACATGGTCCTTACCTGTAAGAAAAAGATAAAACGATTTAAATAAGCAATGTAACCAAAGGACACAATAGATGTATTTAAATAATAAACCTCAGAAGATTTTTTAAACATTTCTTTCATTCTTATGTTCTGTTTCATACCTACTTATGTTCTGTATTGTAGGCAGCTAGCCCACGCCATTGCCAAGCCGATTGATTCCATGCAACATTGTCATTGAGAAAGTCATTAGCTTTGTAATAACCTCGACTTAATAAAAGATATACAACTATAAACATAAAGTTGCAACAACTCCCGTGAGAGCAAACCGCCCTGGCAAGTGCCAGCAAACCGTAACGCTTTAAAAATGTAAACAACGGGTAGTTACGATAACAATACAAAGTTAATTGGCCCCTCTAATGAATCATTAAAGAGGCTTCAGCTTGATTGATTGAAGACCGCCATCGGCCGCGTTGTTTAACGAGAAACTTTGTTTTCCTTGGGCAAAATACGTCACTTGAGACGTGGATTGAAGGAAAAGTTTAAGACTACCTTTATTAGAGTTAATAAACATTCTTTACGTACTTTGGACGTAAGCTCCATTAAAGGTGGGAGAAGATAGTTTCAGTAATTAAAAAACCTTTTTTGAATTTTTAGGGGTTCCGTATCTAAATGATGACGGGACTAGATTACTAACCCTCCGCTGTCCATCCGTCTGTCAAGTAGAAACATTATTCGTAATCTAAATATATAAAAGGCAAAGGTGACTGACTGATTGACTGACTGACTGACTGATTGACTGACTGACTGACTGACTGACTGACTGATCTATCAACGCACAGCTCTAACCACTGGACCGATCGAGCTGAAATTTGGCATACAGGTAGCTGTTAGGACGTAGACATCCGCTAAGAAAGGATTTTGGAAAATTTCAACCCCAAGAGGGTTAAATAGGGGGTTAAAAAATCGAACCTAACGTGAGCGAAGCCGCGGGTTAAAGCTAGTAGTAAATAATTAGACCATTTTCTAGTAGAAGTAATATTACTTACTAATATTATAAATGCGAAAATGTGTTTGTTCGTTAGTTTTCCCTTCAATAACGCAGCAAAACAGCTACTTATCGACGTTATATTTGCATGGTTATAATTTTACTGTACTTTACATACGTGTACTCGTGAATTTGTATGTGATTTCATGAGTAAAGGGGTAGACAACATTTTCTCGTGGCGCGCATGTTAGCCCCACAAAAGAGAGACATAGGCTACTTTTTACTCCGTAAATTCAAAGATTTCCCGAGAGATTTTAAAAACCTAACGAGGACGTCATGGGAAAAAGACAGTAGTTAATACCTAACAGAGAGTTTTGTGGCGTTGTTAGACAGAAAGTCGGGCGGACCCAAAACGAGTCGAGACCTCGCTTCGCTCGTTCAATTACCGTTAAATAAAATCGTCTAGACAGGATTGATTTAAATAAATGAACGCAACCAACAGTGGTTGCTGAATCATACAGTGATTTACAACAAATGCCAATGTCCAGATAATTCCGAAACCATAAATCTGGCCGGAACGGAAGCTGTCAGTGACGCGTTCACTGGTGGCTGGGCAGATGACGCTCGAACCATTACCGGTCGGAGATAGGGTTACCAAGAGAGATACTATCGTTCGGTGCAGACATACGCGGGTTTGCGAGAATATCGACGTAACTCAAAATTCCATCAAACTGAACTAAGTATGCCGAACGCTCATAAATCTTTGATATTTTGTAGTGAATAGAAATTACAACACCGACATAAGTAAAGTCAAATCCTAATAATATACTTTTTGAGGTATGCACAAAAACATTAATAAAAAAGACGTGTGGCACTCGGGGACTGCCGCGGTAAAGCTATTGCGTAGCATTTTTTATCAATGCCATCTAGCGGTGAGAGGAATTCCGTGTCAGGTTATTTTCGTTACGGAATTTCTGGATTCGGACTCCAGGCTCAAGGCCGCGATAGAAGCTATGCAATAGCTTAAAAACATTAATCAAGAAATTTCATTGAAATGCCATTCTCTAAAATCATTAATTTTTTTAGTTCCGTAACTGTTCTTGCAAATGAGCGATATATTTACAAGCGTTTTTTATTTTATTCGACGACAACATAATCCTTGACTGCAATCTCACCTGATGGTAAGTTACGATGCAGTCTAAGATGGTAGCGGACTAACCTGAAAGGGGTATGGCAGTGTCCAACGAACCAATGGTAGATAGACGGTCGGGGTAAAAACTGAATGAACTAGATTCATACGAGTGCATACTCCTTCATTATATTAAAAGATAGCAACATATTAAATAAGTCGGAGTTCCTAGAATTAATACAGCCATGGGCACTCTACAAGTATGCCTTTTTGCTTTTGTGACGGGAAACGAACGCGTCCCGTTCACTACACTCATTTGCAGACCACCTACGTACAATATGTAATGTACAAGTACGAAGCAATCGATGTAACGAATGAACAGCAGGTGAATTTTTCAAGGTCTCGGCTAATATATATGGGGACACAACTCGAAAGCTTACTTCAAAACATTAAAAACAAAGAAAAAATACTTCAAAGTAACTCCAAAACACGTAAAGAACACTTTTATTACACTTTGATGTTTGGTTTTGACGACCTCCCTGGCGCAGTGGTGAGCGCTGTGGTCTTATAACTGGGAGGTCTCTCGCGTTCGATTCCCGGCGGGGGCAATTTAGGAATTTATAATTTCTAAATTGTCTCTGGTCTGGTCTGGTGGGAGGCTTTGGCCGAGGCTAGTTACCACCCTACCGTCAAAGACGTGCCGCCAAGCGATTTAGCGTTCCGGCACGATGGCGTGTAGAAACCGATTAGGAGTATGAGTTAAATTTACACTGCTAAACCGCTGCCAAGTTAGTCCGCTACCATCTTAGACTGCATCGTCACTTACCATCAGGTGAGATCGCAGTCAAGGGCTATCTTGTCATCGAATAAAAAAAAAGGTACATCACCTATTTTTATTTATTTTTTATTTCTCATTAATTTAATCATGGTTTTCCTTGGTTCGGGCCCTAGCAGAATAACAGCGTTGTACTTACATTTGTATCCACAGCATTGAGCTGAGCTAGGACCCTTTCATTGCCATGACACACAGTATGTGTGTATTCAAAAAATTCAAAATTCAAAATTTATTTATTTCATGTAGGCTAACTTGTAGCTCTTATGACACGTCATAAATCTACCACCGGTTAGGAATGCAGATTCTGCTGAGAAGAGCCGGCAAGAAACTCAGCAGTTGCTCTTTTCAAAAAAAAATTTTTTTTACAAAGCTATGCTATGTATACAGTGCTTCCACAATAAAGCTTCAAAAATGCAAAAATACATACGTAGGTACACCAATCCAACGCATGTCAAGACGGGCAGTCAAAGCAGACCCATTCCCGTTGGTGGCACCCGTGGTTGGTATGAAGTGTATACATTTTTGTGTATAATGTCATTGAATAAACGACACTATAAAATAGAACGTACGGACAAACCAGTAACGTCTCCGTTCCGTCTCGGGTAAAATTACATTCATCCACAGAACCAACCGCCAATCCATAAGAACACATCTTGTGACGGGCAAAGCAAGTTACTCCAGTCAATTCCAGCCAGCTCATCCCGACATAATGGTACCGTACAAGGTCTGCGAGAGTGCGTGAGACACGCGGAATTGACTCAGCAGACCAAGGCTATAAATAAATAAAACTGGCCAAGTGCGCGTCAGCCACGCGCCAGCGTGGGTTCCGTGCTTTACAAGAAAATAAAAAAAAATGCGCTAAGATAATAATCGACCAAAAATATGCCTTTCTTGTTGACCGCTTGACGAACCATGAATGAATGAATGAATGAATGAATGAATGAATGAATGAATGAATGAATGAATGAATATACTTTTATTGCACACCACACAATGACACAATATATTATAAGAACAGACCATAAGATTTTTTGGTAAGTTTCTAAAAAATTAAACAAAACAAACCAACAAGCACTTTGATATGATAACTCGCGTAATACATTAACCTCATATAAAATCTCGCCTCCGCAAATTTATACATTTTTTGCAATGAAAAGTAATGGAAAACCCACTTTAATTAAAAAAAAAAAAGGTGGGACAAGCAAAGCAATTGTGATGGACAGACTATATTGCACCTAAAGGCGCATTATTGCTAATTTGGATAAAAGCCCTGATGATGCTTTTTTTTTATACATTATAGGCACACGCTTGACCAATATCACACCTGATTTAAAGTGATGATGTGGTCTAAGGTGTAACACGTTTGCCTAGTTAATGCTCCGATGTCGAAGCGAAACTTACATACGTTGAGTGTGTTTTTAAAGGAGCTTGTATAGTGCTACGTGTTGGTGTCGTGTTGTTCCTGTGTTTCTTCTATTCTGGAGAAACGACGGCGTACGGCGCGGGCGATGCGTGTTAGCAACAGATTTTTTGGTTTGGCGGATTACAGCACAATATTACTATATTTTTTTTAGTGTTGCTACTTTGCCATTTTGATAGGGAACCCTGAAACTCACGAACCTTTCATGTCAGAATTCAGATTTTGTAATGAGTTCAACTCATGCAAACGTTCTGCCAGATAATAAGCTTGCACGCGATTCATTTCGTACGAGTCTATTATTTAATTGAGACCACAAACATTATGAGCCTTCTTCATCATCGCTGAGTAACTTTTTAACGCCAAGGAACTAACTAATTTATTTATTGGTGATCAACAGCATCTACAACATAATTATACAAGACTAGCTTTTGCCCCCGCGACTTCGTCCGCGTGGAATTAGGTTTTGGGGTGGAATTTTCAAAAACTGTGACACACGTACTTCTTTATTTTTAACTGAAAGCTCAAATACCAACTTTGATGGAAACAGCTTGAAAAATGACAGAGTTTCATATAAACTTCCATCCCCTATTTAAACCCATTAGGGGTGGAATTTCCAATAATCCTTTCTTAGTGTGCGCCTACGTCATAAAAGGGACCAACTGTAAAAATTTCAAGTTTCTAACTTCAGTAGTTTAGGCTGTGCGTTGATATCTCAGTCAGTCAGTCAGTCAGTCAGTCAGTCAGTCAGTCAGGACTTTGAATTTTATATATATAGATTATTTTAGTTCTTAAATAGCTAATAAGTCAAAAATTATAACCTTATTTGAATTTAAAAAAAATGAGATGGTCTTCAAGGAGATGGTCATCGTGAGATCGTATTTTTACCGGATAAACATAAAACTTTAAGCCTTTGGACATTTCAAATGGCCCTCTTTTATCCCGTTGATTAAATACAAACCGTATCTTACTTCAGCCATTTTACGATACATAAATGCGGACGTAAAAATGTCAGGGGCAAAAGTGCCTAACAGGATACAAAGCGATAAGGCAGTTAATGTTAAAGGGCTTCTTACCATCAGGTATAATAGGATTGTGATTATTTAAACGATTGCGAGATCGAATCAAAGAAATGAGATCCGTATGAGAACCGAAGTTATCGACATCGCTCATCGAGTGTCGTAAAGCTGCACATTGTGAAATTTTTCCCAAAATCGGACATCCCTTTTTTATGATACTAATCGAAACTTTAAGCTTTTTTTAATGCTAGAGTAGAACACCCAGAAGTTAATTCTGTTTAGAACCGGAGTTATAATTTTTTAAAAATTTTTTTATGGTTACCAGAAAAAAACTAAGAAATGCTGTAACTTTCTAGGTAACGAAAGTTTTCAAGTTTCAATTATAGCATGCTATAAAATCAATTAAGTGCTATTTTTGGAAACATATAATTAATTTCTAAGTGAACAATAAAGGAAGATATGCTTTTTTAAAACTAATTTTGAAATTAATTTTTTTCTCATCTTTGTATAGATATTAGCATCTAATTTTCACATATTGTATTTATTAGTGCTATGTTAACCCGCCTGTATAATATCAGATACGTAACACTTAGGACCTCGGAGTAATATTTTTTTTTAGAAAATTCTGTATTTTCAGAAAAAGGCGAAATAAAAGAATTGCATATGATATTTATACAATTATTTACAGGGCAAAGTGGCATTATATACAGGGCATTTTATAAGCTAAACAAAATAATTTTAGTATTAATAATAAAGTAATTATTCTTAATTTTGTGATTTGTACATTTTATTTTTTTTCTCATAAACCATTTACGATTAGCAGTAGATATCTGTCTGAAAACATACCTCGTAGCTGTATTGTTACTAGTAAAAAAAATCACACAGAAATCTATGAGGACATTGGAGATATGAGATTTTACAATTTCTATGATATTAGGGTTGTCACAAAGATCTTAATTACAAATGTACGAGAGAAAATTCTAAAAAAGTGGCTGAAAGAAAGAATTTTTATCCGACTGTTAAAACGGAGGGTTATGTTTTTCAGGGATTATTATTGAGTTGCATAAAATGAAATTTTTAAAATTCAATTACTCCGAGGTCCTAAGTGTTACGTATCTGATATTATACAGGCGGGTTAACATAATACTAATAAATACAATATGTGAAAATTAGATGCTAATATCTATACAAAGATGAGAAAAAAAAAAATTTCAAAATTAGTTTTAAAAAAGCATATCTTCCTTTATTGTTCACTTAGAAATTAATTATATGTTTCCAAAAATAGCACTTAATTGATTTTATAGCATGCTATAATTGAAACTTGAAAACTTTCGTTACGTAGAAAGTTACAGCATTTCTTAGTTTTTTTCTGGTAACCATAAAAAAATTTTTAAAAAATTATAACTCCGGTTCTAAACAGAATTAACTTCTGGGTGTTCTACTCTAGCATTAAAAAAAGCTTAAAGTTTCGATTAGTATCATAAAAAAGGGATGTCCGATTTTGGGAAAAATTTCACAATGTGAGCTGGAGTGAAAATGAGCGGGGAACATAGTTCGAAGACCTGGGCCCTGTTTCATAAAACTTACAACTGTCGGTGACAAGTGATTTTTACAGCAGTAGATCAAGTTTTTGTTCCAAGGGACGATACTGAGTTTTGACTCTATGTTTCTACATAAAACAATGAGTTCGACAAAAAAATATCGCAAAGTTGGGTCTAATTTTTAACCAATTTGCATTTATTTTCAATGTGCTATTATAACAGAGCCAAAATTTTTATATAAAATTCCTATACTATTTATTACTAACTAACTACTAAGAGATGGACCAGCTATTTTTGTAAAAAAAACTAGCTTTTGCCCCCGCGACTTCTTCCGCGTGGAATTAGATTTTGGGGTGGAATTTTTTTATTTTTAACTGAAAGCTCAAATACCAACTTTGATGGAAACAGCTTGAAAAATGACGGAGTTTCATATAAACTTCCATCCCCTATTTAAACCCCTTAGGGGTAGAATTTCCAATAATCCTTTCTTAGTGTGCGCCTACGTCATAAAAGGAACCAACTGTAAAAATTTCAAGTTTCTAACTTCAGTAGTTTAGGCTGTGCGTTGATATCTCAGTCAGTCAGTCAGTCAGGACTTTGAATTTTATATATATAGATGAATATTTTACGAGTTATCAGAATACATGGTTTATCATTATTGTTTGGCGCTTTCTACACGCATGCACGCTAGCATCTGTCGTGTTTCACACGAGGTTTCGGCTATGTTTTATAACATCTATCACGGGGATTTTTTTCTGGCATTCTGTCAGTTAAGCGAGCGAGACATGTATTGTGGACATTCAGTTTCATTATAAACATTAATGTAATAAAAATAAAATCAAACTAAAATCAGACCAGTAGTGTAACTTTTGAAGTTAACGAGGCATAGTTCTTGCAACTCACGAAGGTACGTGGCTCATGGTTGTGTGCGTGTCGTATCTGTGTAAGTGTGAGCGAGAGCTTGCTCGCGCCTGGCCGCTCCCACTTACGCAATTAACATGTACACGACGTAACCACAAGTAAACCTCATGCGCCCTCGTGAATTGAAAGAACTATGACTGTGTGTAAACCTGTCATTTAGTATGAACGAGAAAGGGACTTAGAATTTTCGCATCCCTTTTCTGTCCATACTAATTGACAGAATCACGCACAGTTAATGTAGGCTCAAAAAACTTAGGGCCTCAGAAAAAGACAGTCCACAGGATCGTACGTCAGATTTCTTACTGTTTCATATTTGGTGTGGTATAAATCAAGTTGTTTAAATAAGGCAGCTATATCTACTGCCGCGGCTTAAGATCGCATAACTTTAAACGTATCGTGTTGCCTCTTAATTAGCGCCGTTATAAATATGGTATGTTCGCGTTTCAAGTTCTTAAGGCTAGGACAGACAATGCTCGTGCATCATCTGACCAGCAGGGCTAACATTGGCCACGAAAAAATTTTGTCTTGAGAGAAATTTTGTCTTTGTTTTGTAGAGAAATCTGTCTTTGTTTTGTAGAGAAAATTTTATGTTTTGAAAATAATACAATATATTTTGTCTTAAAGGTCTTAAACAAGTGGTTTCTAATAAAAAGGTGTAAGCGACTTTTTGCGTCTGCATTTCTTTTTTATGTAAATAGCGAGCAAACGAATCGGCAGCTCACCTGATGTTAAGTAATTACCGCCGCCCATGAACATTTGTAGTACCAGAGGCACCACCAATGCGCCAACGTATTGCGTTTTCGCGATTTTTCAATAATGATATCTGCGATTTCCGATCGCTGATTTCTGCATTTAGCTTTAGGCGCTGTCCTAATATAAAGCGAATGCGCGATCATCGCGCGAATAAGCGATGCCAGCGGACGCGGGTCCCACTTCGCTTCGTTCCATCGCGCGAATGCCAATTAGGACACCTATTCGAGATCAGTATGTTTGATCGCGCGTTCGTACGAGTAAAATTCGCGCAAACTTGCGATGATCGCGCATTCGCGTTGTATTAGGACAACGCCTTAGTTAGTGTTAAAAGTTAGCGTTAAAACAGACGAGCACGAACATGTCGAAGATACCTCGCTGTACCGCGATGTATCGCAGTGAGGTATCCTTCGGCATGTTCGCGCTCGTCTATTTTCATACATTTGTTTTAAATGGAAGTGGCATCGAGGTAGCGAGCTAAACCGCGACCGCGAGGTATTGCAGTGAGGCATCTCTGGCTTGTTCTCACCCTTAGGTGCAGCGTTACCGGACACATCACCGGCGCTTATAGTCCTATACGTGTCCACGTTACCGTTCTACGTCGTCTGTCCAAGCCCTTACAAGTTCTCGATAAAGACTCGAAAGTTTTTTGTCACGCTTACCAAGAAACCTATTAAAGCTGTTCTCGTCTTGGCTCATGACGGTTTAAATTATTGATTTACCAGTTTTAATTATATTATTACCAACGATACTCCTACTCAGAGTTTCTGTTAAATGCTTCTCATATCGTACTTCCTAAGTTAGTGCAACAGATTCAAATAAAAGCTTGGAAATTCTTAAACTACTTTTGTCAACAAGTTACATAATTATGTACTTATAAGAGAACGTACTATGAATTATTTTTATCATAAACTCAGGGAGCTCCAAGGGGGGTTTTTTTAAAACTACTAACATTCGAAGTAGCAAGCAAAAGCTAAGTTAGGTATATTTTAAGGCATGCCAAATTATTTTTATCTAAATACAAATAAAAGGAAAAGGTGACTGACAGACTGGCTGGCTGACCTATCAACGCACTGGGGAAAGCAACTAGTAAATTTTGTCGTCATTTTTCTGTTTCAAACCCTTGGTATATGATAAAAATTGGGGCTCCAGCCGTTCATTTTTCTATCTTGCACATGACCCTGAGAAGATGGATCCTTAAAGACGAGCTCAATGGGCGTCACGCTTGGAAGGCTCCGGTTGTGTTCTTAAGAGATCTCGGAGCCTTCCAATATGCGCTGAGGACGGCTATGGAGGGGGCTTTAGCCCGGGACCCTACCCCACGTTTTCGGGTATCTTTAAAGAAGATTTCCCCCTCATTAAAAAAAAATAAAAGGTAAATGTATGATTAAAAAAAATGTCTAAAATATCCGTAATTTTATTGTACAGTCAACGTATGACGTAGCTAAGCAAGGATTTTTGAAAATTCTACGTTTAAAACGGTAACTAAAATAAGGATTTGAAAGACCGAACTTAACGTAACGAAATCCGAACGTAACGAAAGCTAGTTATGGTATAAAGTTCGGACACGGTCAAAGGAGTTGTTAAGGGGAGGGTAAGGTTAATTCGGTAAAAAAAAGGCATGTTTTCAAGATTTTTTTTTGGCAATACAGATGGTGTTAGTTTATTCAGTCGATCCATACATGATAATGTAACATTAGAACAATATTCTCCTAAATTTTCATTGCAAAATATCAAAAATTGAGCGAGTGACAGTGAATTTCCGGAGGCGCCTCGAGAAAAAGTTGTTTTGCGGTGTCCATCATAACTCGCAACCAAATCATCTGAAACAAAAAAATCAAAATGCATTCGTTAAAGGAGATGTTTGTTGAGGTATTCACGAGAGGATTTTTTTTTTCTTCGATTTTTCGATTTTTCGTAGCACTTGGAAGCCAAAAACCAGATTTTCGCTAAAAAAAAACGGCTAATTAGCTGTTGTAAAAAAATTGATAATTATTGCAAAAAAAAAAGCTCTCGACAATACCTGGAGAATTATGTGAAGAAACACTGTGCAAAATTTCAAAACGATTGGTCCAGTAGCTTTTTAGTTATGGTGGACACGGACTTCAAAAATGACAAGTCTCAGAAAAACGCTTTAAAGTTCGCGTACTGAAGTATTCAAGATAAAATTCGACAATTTTTTTATACTCACACAGAGTCGTCGATGCCAGGTCCGTCACTTGTTACTGCTCAGCACAGCATACAGCGTTTAACTGATGCATAGATCATGCCTCGAATATACTCGACTTTACCTGAACAGACCCATTTAGGCCGGGTGGGGCTGTAAAACCTCAGGCTGGCAACGGACGCTGAAATACTCATAACTTCGTCAATTTTGCCCCGATCGACTTGAAATTTTAACACAATCTTCTTGAGATATTATGCATTCAATTAGAAAAATAAAAAAAAAATCGAAAAAAAAAAATTTTAATACCTTACCCCCCCCTTAACACAACTGAATGATCTCTATGAATGGCCTCAGGCCAATTTGTTGTTTGCGTCGCAAAAGTAACCTTGCGCGGCGTTCGGCGTTGGAAGTTCATCGGGTCATTAAACTGATGTGTTGAGAGGAATTACTAAAGAAACCTTTGAAGCTTTGGGATTCTGTAAAATTTTATTTTTACCTTTATTCTTGTTTATACGTAGGCAGAAAGGATTTTTGAAAATTTAACGCCTAAGGGGATAAAATAAGGGTACGAAAAATCGAACATAAAGTGAGCGAAGCCGCGGGCCAAAGCTAGTTTTCATAATATAAGCTCCAAACTAATCGCATTCTAATGTTCGATTAAGAACGGATTTGGTTACGTAGTTGGCAAGATCGCTATTCTAACCAATGTAAACAAACCAACTACGTCATAAGCCAAAGTTACCCAACTGCGGGGAAGACAAAGAAAAACAAAACAGCCGTCAATAATAACCATTGATAGGAATAGTTCGGCCGTTCATTCATTCGAATAAATCTAAGAACCGGCCAAGTGCGAGTCGTACTCGCACACAGAGGTTCCGTATTATCGTGGCGATTGTTAAATATGAACCAAAACCACCGAGAAAAAAAAATCACGTTTCTTTTATGGAGGGCCCCCTATACACGCTGAAATGTTGTTTGTTATTTTTCCGCGGAAGAACGATTTGCTCTCAGTAGTACTATCGAAACATAAAGTTAAAATAAATTTTTTTTTTTTTTTTGTTTTGAAATAATTAAAAAATAATCATCAACTCTAAAGTGTGAGAAACTATAGGACATAAACATAACGTACCTAATGTAACTGCTATTATTAGTAGGTACGTCTATTCAAATCGAAACGAAGTGAAAATGTTTAGAGGAAACTATCTATTACGGTTCGTGATACAACCCGCTGACAGACACCGACGGACGGTTAGCGGAAGCTAAGTAATAGGGCCCCGTCGGCACCCTTTGGGTACGGAACCCTAAAAAATGGCGGTATCGACGTAAACATTAACTCCTACGCGTGTAATAAAATTATTTACATTGAAGTTTCGGGTTGCTTTGCCCGAAATAGCTGGACCATTAACAAATATGGCAATTTTCCCTACAGACTTAAATTAAATTACAACATGGGGTTATTCAAGAGGCGGACCAACAAATTCCTGAAAAGCCGACAACGCATTGGTGGTGCCTCAGGTGCTACAAATGTTTACCATTACATTGTGTGCATAGCCTAGTTTTGTTAACCATTGTAAAAAAAAAAAATTTTTTTGAAAAGAGCAACTGCTGAGTTTCTTGCCGGCTCTTCTCAGCAGAATCTGTATTCCGAACCAGTGGTAGATTTATGACATGTCATAAGAGCTACAAGTTGGCCTACATGAAATAAATAAATTTGGATTTGATTTTGATTTGATTACCCAGTTAAATTCAGGAACCTCCTAATCCTTAGTATTTCCCTAATCCTTAATATTTTTGCAGGAGCAGAAGTTGTAGAAAGAAAATATTGAATGTGTGCCAATCTAGATAAAATTCTAACTGAAAATATTTAAAGGTATACGCGAAATAATCAAAAAAACAAGACCAAATAAGGAAACGCAAACAAAAGCTTTGACAATGTCAGAGGGTATTTCTCCTATAATAAAAAAAAAAATCCTTAGTATTAGGAGGCCAGATAGCATAGACTTATTATTTGATAGAGAATCGCTACATTGAATTGCGTAGTTGGTCTGTACTTTGGACGCTATAGCTATGAAATATTACGTAGAGTTCTTTCAACTCACGAGGACCCGTGGGTCATGGTTGTGTGTGTGTCGTATCTACAAGTGGGAGCGAGAGCTTGCTCGCGCCTAACCGCCACCTAAGCTCCGCACAGGCACGCTTACTTACGCAATGTGCATGTACACGAAGTAACCACAAGTAAAGCTCACGCGCCCTCGTGAGTTGAAAGAACTATAGCACTTAATGGATTAAGTAGTTGCTTATATTAAGACGGATTTAAAATAAATAAGCCGACTGGAAAGAGCGCGCGCGCTGTATTTTCATACATAATTGATAACGTGATAGAGATCAATCAATTGCGACACATTTTACGTGGGTGATCCAAATATAAAATATTCATTAACCAAAATGGAATGAACAATGATAGTCTTCCTCAATGACTGAATTATCTTATCTGCGATAAAATGTACTTTGCACGAAATAGCGATAAGATATCGTCGGAGATAGTGCAAAACCGCGTATGTACCATTGGTATAAACCGCGGATCTACACTAGCTATAGTTTTACAGGGGAAGTTTAAAACTTTATAAATTTCTTATTTCTACGGCTATTGGGCTAATTTTTACACAGAGAGTATTAATTCCTGTGTTCTATGTATTGATATAAATAGATATCTTTTAAAGTGGTTAATTTAGTCGCTACGACACTTACGCGGTTTTGATTTGACCACAAAAGTATGAAAATGGATTTTAAGGTACTAATGCTAGTTACGCGGATTTGCACTATACCCGACGATATCTCAATTAGGGCTATGTAATCGTAGTATAATATCTAAATTTCAAGTTTGTAGTGGTACAATCTAGTTTGGAAATCGGATCTTGCGTAGGAAAAAATTGCCAGAAACAAGCATATTATATTATATATAATAAAAAATCACGTTTCTGTATGGGGACCCCCCCATACAGAAACGTGATTTTTTCAGCGATGGCACGGAACCCTTCAAGTGCGAGTTCAACTCGCACTTAGCCAGTTTTATTTGAAAATACATTGTTGCACTAAATGAGCGATACTATAAGTTTTATAGTTCTTAATTGCATCGTTGATTAGCATTTTACCACAGTGATAAGTTTAAAAAAATATACATATATATAATACTGGTAGATGCGTCTTTTTGTTCTGATGCTGAATATGTGTCAATTTCGAAAAAAATGTCAGATACTTATGTCTTTTTTCCTTATGACAGCAGTATAGTTGGGTCGATTAATATAGCCAGCCAGGGTCCCAAGTCTGCTATTTTACATGTCATTGTCATTGATCCGCAATACAATTGCAATACAATTATCATTGGTCCAAAATTTCGTAGTCTACTAAATTCACAATGGTCGTTTGATTTCTTATAATTGGATTGTAATTCAATCATACCTCGGTATTGCCATTAGCTTAAAAAGCGTTTGCCGAAATGAGTTTCAAAAAAAACTACACATTAAAAACGTTTATTTAAGCTAGATTCAAAGCTAGATGTGTCAATGGCAAACCATCGGAAAACAATTGTGACGCCATTGAATTAGTAGACTACCAAAATTGCTAAAAGTAGCAATTGGGATGTCATTGATAGGCAATGTAACTACAATTGCAATAGCAGACTTGGGCCCCAGGTCGAAATCTAAATCGTCTGCCTACGTTTATAACAGCGCGATGGCCGGTGTCCAACGATTATAAATACGCGCGGTCACGCCCCTCCTTGTCATGTCTATGAAACTGCGTATACCATTCATAAATTAGAGCACGCGAGCGTGCGTACCGGCGTACGAATGTCGCTCCAAGGGCGGCCGATTAACACATCCGGCCTTATGAATAAAAATCGGTACTTACGCTGCGGATCAATATATTTTGTCTATCAATATTTTTTATCAATGGCGGCCAACTATCGCGTATCTTCGTATCATATCATACTTCATACTAATATTATAAAGGCGAAAGTTTGCATGTGTATGTATGTATGTATGTATGTGTGTGTGTGTGTGTGTGTGTGTTTGTGTGTATGTTTGTTACTCCTTCACGCTACAACAAATGAACCGACTTGGCTATAATTTGGAATGGAGATAGCTCATACCCACGTCACGTGGATCTGTATTGGGATTTCAGTCTATCTTGTTAATATTTGGGCTAACATACCATTTTTAGGGAATACCTATTCGAATTGGGATTATTTTGTTCCCTCCACAGTTCTTTTATTTATTTTCTTATTTTTATACCACTTTATAGTGAAAACATAGGCTACATTATTTTTACCCCGGAAAATTACGGAGTTCCCATGGGAATTGAAAAACCTTGATCCACGCGGACGAAGTCACGGGCATCGTCTAGTAAATAATTCTTCTTGCTTGTATCATTTCATACTTTTGGCCACGGCTTTGTTCGCGTTAACATTGCGCAGAACGCCAGAGAAAAATGCTCGCGATAGATGAAATAAAACATAATATCTGAAAACTCGTGTTAAACGCGACAGGTGCAAGTGTAGAAGAGTAATAAGCGCCAAATACATCATGTATTCTACTAAGTCGTAAGATATTAATTTAAATAAAAAAAGGCTGGTCCGTCTCTTGGTATGTATAGGAATTTTACATAAAAATTTCGGCTCTGTAATATACAAAACATTGAAAATAAATGCAAATTGGTTAAAAATGAGACCTAACTTCGCGATTTTTTTTGTCGAACAAATGTCATTATTTTATGAATCTATTCATAATCAGTATCGT
Source organism: Hipparchia semele (assembly GCA_933228805.2). Taxonomy (NCBI): domain Eukaryota; kingdom Metazoa; phylum Arthropoda; class Insecta; order Lepidoptera; family Nymphalidae; genus Hipparchia; species Hipparchia semele. The sequence continues at coordinate 4,361,043 of OW121733.1, read as the reverse complement.
CCCATGGAACTATGATGTAATTTTTGCCTATTTTTTTTCGGATAATCAAAACTTGATCTACTGCTGTAAAGATCAAATCTGAATCTGAAGATTTACCATTATTACACGCGCTTTTATGTTCGATTTTTCAAACCGCTATTTTACCCTATTAAGGGGTTGAATTTTCAAAAATCCTTTCTTAGCGGATGCCTACGTCATAATAGCTATCTGTATCAGCCCGAACCGTCGCGTATAGATATGGCATTTCTATTGTTAAATAATTCTTATTATTCACGGAGAAAACAGAAGATTACGTTTGTATGGACAAACGGCCTTCCGTCTCGAAATCGCGAGTGTCACATCGAACCCACTACCTTTTGGCAAAGATCCACCATCAGGTAACATCGATCGCGGTCACGCGCAAAACTATTCCGGGATAAATAAAAAAGTTTCAGCGTAATCTTTATTTATACGAACTAATGTGAGAACACGAACGGCTTTTATTTACGATACCATTTCCCGTGGACCGATTTTTATTGGGCTGTCCTTCCTAATTTTTACTGGTGCTATGTTTAGAATCTTCCAGACGATTATAAGGAATTAGGTCATCGGTCTTTATAGTTGATTCGACTCGTTGACTGCGGTCCGTTTTGAGACTGACCTTGATCGCAATTGATGACGATGCAATATTTCTACACTGCATATTGTTTAAGCCTTAATAGCCCGACGTTTAAAGGTGCGGACTGAAAACTGAAAGGTCGCAGGTTCGAGCCCCACCCGTTGCACTATTGTCACAAGCTTTCTATTTAGAGGGGATAGGAGGATTGCAGTCAACTTCAGCTTGGCTAATGTTCTTTTACTCGTTGGAAAGCCTGGAGCACCACAGAGATGTACCTAAGCTCTCTTTGCGTACACGGTGACGATGCAGTCTAAGACGGTATCGGGCTAACTTGGAAGGGGTGTAGCAGTGTAAATTCAACCTATAGCCCTAATCGGTTTCTACACGCCATCGTGCCGGAACGCTAAATCGCTTGGCGGCATTTCTTTAACGGTAGGGTGGTAACTAGCCACGGCTAAAGCCTCCCACCAGACCAGACCAGAGACAATTTAGAAATTATAAATTCTCAAATTGCCCCCGCCGGGAATTGAACCCGTGACCTCCCCGTTATAAGACCACAGCGCTCATCACTACGCCAGGGAGGTCGTCAAATGCATATACGCACGTACCTCCGATAAGTCAGAGGTCGAACCCGCGACCCCGCCAGTAGGGGACCGCACACCTAACCACTAGGCTGTGTGTATCACTGTTCCTCAACAGCCATGCAGTAATAGATACAAAATAAGCTATGAAACTGTATCACCGTTGAATAAAATCCCTTGGCATATATCCAGTGTGGAACATTCGAAAGTACCCACAAAGGGAACGAAAATAAATCCATTCAAGAAAGCGAGCTGTGAAATAAGAATGTATCGGCGCTCTCGTCTTACTTTCAAAATTGCACGTCAACAGCTTTGAAATAAAGTCGGATATTCAAGAAATCAGATAGCAGATGGAATTTCCATTCAGTGGGAATTGTATGCTAAAAGATTTATACGGCGCTATCTAACAAAGTTGATATTTGATTGATAGACTTGAGAGTGAGAATCGAGTCAATGAAAATAAGTACAGTAAAGAAAATAAATATGTTACAAAGTAGGGTAGGCAAAATACTTACATAGTACATACATTTTTTTCCATGACGATGCAGTTTAAAATGATAGCGGCCTAACTTGGAAGGCAATATAAATTAAATCTATAACCCTAATCGGTTTCTACACACCGACTTCAAACGCCACTACAAAGTATATCAATTGTGCCTATAAAATTTGAAGAGTTCCCTCGATTTCTCCGGAATCCCGTCAGCCATCAGATCCTGACCTGATGAAAATGGGACCATCTGGGAAGTATACCCTAAGACTTTTCCAAATCGGTCCAGGCGTCTTCGAGTAATCGGGGAACATACATAGAAAAAAAGGTTCCGACGAATTGTGAACCTCCTCCTTTTTTAAAGTCAGTTAAAAATCTAAATGACAGCTAAGGAAACAAGAAAGATTTTTTTTATTCGGTGACAAGATAGGCCTTGACTGCGATGCCACCTGAAGGTAAGTGACGATGCAGTCTAAGATAGTAGCGGGCTAACTTGGCAGGGGTTTAGCAGTGTAAATTCAACCCATACTCCTAATTGGTTTCTACACGCCATCGTGCCGGAACGCTAAATCGCTTGGCGGCACGTCTTTGACGGTAGGCTGGTAACTAACCACGGCCAAAGCCTGCCACCAGACCAGACCAGAGACAATTCAGAAATTATAAATTCTCAAATTATCCCCGCCGGGAATCGAACCCGAGACTTCCCAATCATAAGACCACAGCGCTCACCACTGCGCCAGGTAGGTCGTCGAAAATGGTTTCGCAACGTTATATCTGACGCGCACTGTAGAATAGGTCAAGTTTAAGGCAAAAGCAATTGCTATATCGGGCAATAAATAAATGTGTGCTCACAGATAATATTCTCGAGTGGCTAGACGTTTATTGGTAATATCTTTAGAGCGGTAAAGTGGTTAATGTGTTTACTGGGGCGCTATAAAACCTGTCAGCTGATATTGACGTCCACGACCTATTTCTATCTTATTGCCATTTTTTTTTATATTAGCCGAGCTAAATTGACTGTTTTTTAAGCTATTGCATAGCTTCTATCGCGGGCCAGCGTGGAGACCGAATCCAGAAATTCCGTCACGAAAATAACCTGACACGGGACTCCTCTACGGTGAGCCGCTAGATGGCGTTGATAAAAAATGCTATGCAATAGCTTTACCGCGGCAGTCCCCGAGTGCCACACGTCTTTTTTTAATATTAGCCAAGCTAAATTGACTGATCCTTCCTATTGCATCAAAATAAGCGGAAAAGCTTGTGCTAGGAGTGGGTACGACAATAGTGCAACGGGCGGGGCTCGAACCTGCGACCTTTCAGTTTTCAGTCCGCACCTTTTTTTCAAGATGAGATAAAAAAATATTGAAAACTAGCTTTTTTCCGGGTGTGTAAAAAAAAGTTTAATATATTTTAAAAATATAATAAACCCTTTTTTTTTGAAAAAGGTAGCCTTTTTCATTATCCAGATTCTTACCAACTATACCCATGCAAAAAATAATAAAAAAAAGCACATGTTGATCCGTTGCGTTGCCCCATTGCTGCGTGATTGAAGGACAATCCAACTAAAACACACTAACGTATATTAACTATGTGTAGTTAAAATGTGCACTGCGTGTTGGCATAGTAACTTTTATGGTCTGTGTGTATTTTTTAACCTATTTTCTCTCTTCCTTATGGTATGATCGATTAATTCTCTCTCTCAATCAATCACTTTTGTTTTTATCTTCGCCAATTGTGACCCGATTTTTTTATTATTAAATGAGCTATAAGTATATGTATTAAAGAAGAAAATATTCCATCTTTAAGGGTAAAAAATTAAGGGATGAACCACTGAGTTTCCCCAATTTGAACTAGACTTTTTAAGAAGAATTTTTGTTGTGAATTATGGTGATTTTTACGTTGATTTATTAGCTAGAATCTTCGATCACAGAAAAATAAGGGGATTCAGCACTTCATACTTCAACTATTATTCAAATGCATCATTGTTCCTTGACACTTAAATAACTGCTTCACGTCAATGTTCGATGGCAGACTAGCTAGCGAAATGATCTGCACTCACTGCGTGCTATCATATTTAGTGGTTACACAAATCGGACTAACATGCGATATCCACTTATTTTTCTGTGATCGAAGGCTAGAATATAGTCGTTAAAAATCTATACAAGAAGCAGCTTTTATAAGGCGGCAAGATCCGCTGATGTAGTAGGTATAATATTATGTACCTAATGAGCTCTCGGTGTTCAGTGTTCACCTTGAGAGTTTATTGAACCCTCTTTAGATTATGTGAAGTACCTGCCATGTCCTTATATTGACAGCGTGGAACGGTGGGCCTGAATGCATTTCTGGAATGCTAAAACATAGGTACCTATTGCTATTTGATGTGTATTGATAGCAGGATCTGAGATGATCAGATCTGGAGAGTTGAATTATGAGTTTTGTCTATGAGTTTCGTGTTTTAAGGTGATTTATTTCGGGTTTTTGATTTGTGATGGTGAGTGCTGTGGTCTTTTAACTGGGAGGTTCCAGGTTTGATTCCCGGTGGGGGGAAATTTTGGAATTTATAATTTCTAAATTGGCTCCGTTTTTAAGGATTTTTTTTTTTTAAAAGAATATTAGCCAAGCTGAACTTGACTTATATTCTCCTATCCCCTCCAAATAAGCGAAAAGCTTGTGCTAGGAGCCCTCTCCTACGACAATAGTGCAACAGGTGGGGTTCGAACCTGCGACCTTTCAGTTTTCAGCCCGCACCCTTAACCGTTGGGCTATTGAGGCTTTTTGGTCCGCCCCTTGAATAAACCCATATTGTAATTAAGTAATTAAGACTTTCGACCATATTATTATTGAGTAGATATTGAGATGAGAATATATTGAGTTATTTCTCGACGACCTCGTTGGCGCAGTGGTGACTGTTGTGGTCTTATAACTGGGAAGTCTGAATGCGGGCAATTTGGGAATATATAATTTCAAAATTGGCTCTGGTCTAGTCTGGCTGGAAGCTTTGGCCGTGGCTAGTTACCACCCTACCGTCAAAGACGTGCCGCTAAACGATATAGCGTTCCGGCACGATGGCGTCTAGAAACAGATTAGGGGTATGGGTTGAATGTACACTGCCATATACCTTCCAATTTAGCCCGCTACCCTCTAACACTGCATCGTCACTTATCATCAGATGAAATCGCAGTCAAGGACTATCTTGTCACTGAATTAAAAAAAAGCTTTGATCATATTGTCCGACTATAGAAATGATAGATCACTTTAAGGTCATTGATCACTCTAAACAAATAATAAGGAAATGAATGGAATTTTATTTCATTTTTTTGATTTTTTTAATTTGATTTTTTGATTTTTACAGATATCTATACTAATATTATAAAGAGGAAAGATTTGTAAGTAAGTATGTTTGTAACGAATTGGCTAAAAAAGTACTGGACCGATTTGGCTGGAATTTAAAATGGACATAGACTATACCTCGAATTATTACATAGGCTACTTTTTATCCCGAAAAAAATTATAGTTCCCGTGGGACTCAAAAAAACCTCAATCCAAGCGTACGAAGTCACGGATATCAGCTAGTATATTATATTATACATTGTTCTTCAACTATTTGATTACGGAACAAATATTAGGGATATTCGCTTTACTTTATAGAAGTATTTCAGCAATTTTGAAGTTACAATAGTTTATAAAGCTTGCGGCATCAATGGCGTTCCGAATTGCCAACTATGCAGTTCGATCCAACTTCAAAACTATTTAAACATGCACGAGTTAATAGTGACAAAATTCTGGAGAATCGCTTGGCGGCACGTCTTCAACGGTAGGGTGGCAACTAGCCACGGCCAAAGCCTCCCACCAGACCAGACCAGAGACAATAAAGAAATTATAAAATGCCTTCCCAATTATAAGACAACAAACCATCACCACTGCGCCAGAGAGCTCGTCAGTTTGCCTGTGGAAGTACACGCAAGAGACCTTTGTCCAACAGTGGACGTCAGTCAGTTGATAAAAAAATCCATCAGTCAGTAATGATACTATTTTAGATGACGTCAAGTTATATCCACTGCTAGGGGAATAATACTCAATGGGAAATGCTCTCATCGTCGTTAATGGCACTATATCTGTCAACAGCTTCGCAGACATAATAGATGGCGGGGACAAAAAGTCTACTAAAAATGATTATCGGGAACTCCGGTCGTCGCTGTACATCCGGCGGGCTTAACGATCCCATATGCACTGATGTCATGACATCATATAAGATCTCACACTACATGATGCCCACGACTTCTTCCGCGTGGATTAAGGTTTTTCAAATTCCGGAATAAAATGTAGCCTATGTAACTATGGATATTGCTCATACCCAGAGCAATATCCATTCCAAATTTCAGCCAAATCGGTTTATTCGTTGCGGCGTAAACGAGTAACAAACATCCATCCTCATAAACTTTCGCATTTATAATATTAGTAGGATAGTAGGATTGTTAAAAAAAATATTATCATGCATTTTGTATAATAGTTGGTGTTAAGTGATCCACATCCTAGATGTAAGGTCTCTACTAGGTGGATCGACGACAGATGTGTCGTGTGGAATCGCTGGATATATGGATCTAAGGACCTTAGAGGTCGAAAGGATATCCAGCGATTCCGTTGTTGGGAAGCATATGCCACTCTGGAGTGACATAAGACGGTTCCCGCGGAAATACACACAAACACACACACACACGAACACACGCGCACACAGCGATGATGATGAAAAAAAAATCAAAAATCAAAATTAATTTATTTCATATAGGCTAACTTGTAGCTCTTATGACACGTCATAAATCTACCACCGGTTCGGAATGCCAAATTCTGCTGAGAAGAGCCGGTAAGAAACTCAGCAGTTGCTCTTTTCAAAAAAAATTTTTTCAAAAAATAAATGATTATTATTATAAATTTTAAAAATCTTACCTCACGCAGAGGAAGTCACGGGCAAAAGCTTATATTATTCATATTCTTTTTTTTTCATTTCACATGTATGACATTTACACATACGAAATAAATATTATCTTTCGCAATCCATAGAGACTAACATAACATTTTTATACTAACAAAAAATCGCTTGGCAATTTCCTAGAGGCTAACAACCCAGAACAAAGATAGCCCAATCTACTACAGAATGCAGTAAGCATCCTCTAGTAAGCAAGACAGTGAAGTGTTCCTTACCTACTTAGCCAGTTCGCAATTTTAAAAGACCCCTTTGAAGACGACACTGTGTGCAGCACTGCAGCATCAAAAGCTAATGATGTCATTGGTTTTCTCACTAACTATTGTACATGAAATCCTTCGGTTTTTTTTAAATATTTTTTTTATATTATTATTTTAAGCTTTTTAGTGTAGCTTCATAGGACCAATTCATTAGACCATTATTTTGCTCCTTAAAAAAAAATTGAAATATGTATGCTATGAAGTTTTCATGGTTAAAATCCTACACACACTCTGATCACGAGCGATTTGCTCTTATTCATTGAGGAATTCCGTCCTCCATCTCCGAAGATATTCATCAGATCTTAACAAACTTAAATAGGACCAACCTGACGATACGTCCTTTCAAATAAAAAAAATTATTGAAATCGGTTCAGATTTGATCCATCAAATCTGAACCGATTTCAATAATTTTTTCCAGTAATAAACTCCAGTTATGGAGGAACATCGCCAAAAAAAAAAACGCGTCGAATTGAAAACCTCCTCTTCTTTTGAAGTCGGTTAAAAACAAGCGAAAAACTTTTCCGAACGACGAAGAGTATAATAGAGTAGGTACTTCGATTCAATTATGATCTTGTTATGACATGTCTTGTTAAGCAGCGATAGCCTATAGTTAGGCCTTCAGTCTCCTATTCGAGGGGGGTCACAGGTCCGATCCCGGGCACGAATCAAAATCGGTCCATTCGTTGGAGAGCAACGAGTGATCACACAGATAAAAAAAATTGTCGGGGGTTAAAAACAGATTTTATTAAAAAAAAAGTTGCCTTTTATTATTCTAACATTATTAAGAAAGGGCAAATGTTCAAAAATCTAATTATAATTTGGAAGGTCGGAAACGTCCGCCCTTTGGGAAGAAAACATTTTCACCCAGTTGTAATTATGTCGCCTTATTTGAACGTCGTTCGCAATGTACAAAGGCCGTCTCTTGCAGACGACCGATTTATTACAATCAAGTGGGCTCGACGAAATTAGAACAAAGGACATTTGCTATTATAATTATTACATAATACACGGACACGCTAAGTACTCTTTTAGCAGAATCTGCTTTCCGAACCGATGGTAGAGTTTTGAGGTGCCATAAGAGCCACATGACATAAATAATTTTGAATTTTTAAGCTCATTTCCACCTGCAACGCTACACGTTGAATACCCTTCCAGCTTCCGTCCCAACTAAACATAACTTAAAGTTTACCTTTAAAATCAAGAGTGAAAAGGCATCTAAGCAAGAGCGCTGCATTATATGCTGCATAGGTGTACTTAAGCTTAAACGCTATATAATTATATTTAAAAAAAAAAAAACAATTGGCAGTCATGGGGACTGCCCACAGAAGTGAAAACAAGTCATATCTGTTACAGATTTACTGTTAATAATCAGGTCGGTGACGTGAACACAAGATTTTCTAAAAATCGCTCGCTTTTAACTTCAAAAACCTCTCGCAGATATGTATATGCCAACATACAAGTCATTCCTCCCTTACGCGTGTGCGTTGAGATGGTGTAAAATCGGATAAACGGTCTGACACTAAAAGCGGACGTCTGCGTTAGAACTAAGAGCAGGGTATTTTTATAGCCAAATCCCGCTGTTTATTTACTTAGGCTTAGACCGCTTGAATTAAGGAGAGAATGAAGCAAATTTTTTGTTTGAGGTATAAAAATAAACACGAAGACAATTTCGAGGAAAACCTATTTTTGTGTGCAGGTCTTCGGTCATACAGCTAAGACGCCCTCCTCAAGCTATAACATCGTTAACCAACATTGGCCAAATACGATGTTTTAATGCTATCTTACTTAGAAAAAATTCTCTATCGATCCACTCAATCGGTATACTCCTTACTGCTGTATTTTTTGATATAGCAATATGAATAACGTCGTTTTTTAGTAGTTATCCCTGGCGCAGTGGTGAGCGCTGTGGTCTTATAACTGGGAGGTCTCGGGTTCGATTCCCGGCGGGGGCAGTTAAGGAATTTATAATTTCTAAATTGTCTCTGGTCTGGTCTGGTGGGAGGCTTTGGCCGTGGCTGGTTACCACCCTACCGTCAAAGACGTGCCGCCAAGCGATTTAGCGTTCCGGCACGGTGGCATGTAGAAACCAATTAGGGGTATGGGTTGAGTGTACACTGCTATATCCCTTCCAAGTTAGCCCGCTACCATCTTAGACTGCATCGTCACTTACCATCAGGTGAGATCGCAGTCAAGGGCTACCTTGTCATCGAATAAAAAAAAATAAAAAAAATAAATAGAATCAAATGGCCGCTTTTTGAATCATAGCTCGAAATATGGTTTTGGTAGTTATCATGTTAGCTTTAAGACGGCAGTTAGTACAGACATACATTCTCTTCTTGCATCGTGGTAGGTATAAATGTACATCGTCGTAACAAATGCTCTATCTCCGGCGTCCTACGTAAACGGCATCTGTCACTCTATTCAATAACAGGAAGGAAACTAGCGTGTGTTCGAGCTCGCTCCAATTTGCATCCCGCATACATTCATGTGATCACAATTTACTGAATTGCGGATCTGTGAGATCATATTATGGTATCGTGACCTACTTTCATCTACGTCATCTCATTCTCAAAGCACTTCTCCGGCCTTTAACTCTTCTCTCATTCTCATCATATGTTGTGTCTCACCATTGTTATACTGCCCTCGTAATTGAAAACACAGTAAGTTAAATAGACGTTACCTTTAAGTTACTGTGTTTTCAATTACGAGGGCAGTATAATATAGTCAACAACACTTTACAAATTCACGAGTAATAATAGTCGACTAACTTTTGAACGTGAAATTCATAGTAAATGACTAAAGCTCGCTGCATACGTAACGTGCACGGGACGTGGACGGGACGTGGCCCGGACGTGGTTAGTAAACACGGACGGGAATTTTTAATGCATACGCAACGTGGCAATAACTCAGAACTAACGTGCTAGTGATGTGAACAAGGAAAGATGGATTTTTCTAAGATTGTAGCGAGCTAACTTGGAAGGGGTATAGCAGTGTAAATACAACCCATACCCCTAATCGGTTTTTACACGCCATCGTGTCGAAACGTTAAATCGCTTGGCGGCACGTCTTTGACGGTAGGGTGGTAACTAGCCACGGCCAAAGCCTCCCACCAGGCCAGACCAGAGACAATTTAGAAATTATAAATTCCTAAATTGCCCCCGCCGGGAATCGAACCCGAGACCTCTCAGTTATAAGACTACAGCGCTCACCACTGCGCCAGGGAGGTCGTCAAAGGTTGATACTATATACCTATTGATTTGAGCATAAAAAGTTCAACTGTAATTATTATTACATATTAAAATATAAGTAGAGATACCAATGCAATAAATTAATAAAATAAATCTGACCGTTTTCAGTGAGTGATAGTTCGACTGCAATTTTACGCCACAGATAATTTTTATATTTGGTGTCTAAATACTTTCAATGATCGTACACACTCAATTAGTTTTTCCATTCGTCCATTTTTGCTTCGTAGGTAAATACACAAACATCACTACTTAGCTCTCCGGAGCGAACGGGGCGACTGTGCATACGCAGCGGAATCACGCACGGGACGGGGCACGTACGGGACGGGACGTGCTAAACATCGTCGCCGACGATATTTTTCCCGTTCCGCGCGTGGCACGTTCCCGTCCCGTCCGTGCTCCGTGACGTATGCACAGTCGCTTACATTTTCTATGAAACGATGTTTCCAAAACTCCACGTCCCGTCCCGTCCACGTCCCGTCCCGTCCCGTGCACGTTATGTATGCAGCGGCCTTTAGACACCACTAATATTGAATAGAAGCAGCGTTACTTTGCGGAATTCTTTGATAATCATGAACAAACCACATTTGTTATACTACTACACTGGTAGCATGGGCAGGAGATAAAAGTTTTATCCCCCGATTTTATCCACTGACAGGGGATAAAATTATCTTTTCCCTATGCTAAAGCATGGCGACAGAGGAGAAGGCGATGTATATTTCTATAAGTATATCCACTGAGTGTTATTTCCACCGCTGTGCCCATGCTCGATGGGTGGATAAAGCTAAGCGACGGGATAAACATTTTATCCTTTTCCCGGGGATAAAATTTCCCATGCTACCAGGGCTGGAGACGCGGCAGTATAAGGCAAGTTGTACCTTGAGTTTTTGCTATTAAATAACTAGGCGCATTAACAAAACATTTTATGATGAAAAATTACATATTATTATGTAGGTAAAGAACAGGTAAAGGCATAAAATATTGTGACAAGCAACTACGGAAATCTACAACTACGCATGGCCTGACACGCAATTAGCCGTTTATTAAGAAAATATCTCGCTCTTTCTTTGGCGTCCTCTTTCCTTTCTCTGTATCCAGGAATTTCTTCCGTAATCTGAGGATAGCTCTCTCTATCGAGGATCCATTTAGATTAACGTTAATTCCCGTGGGTATCAAAACAAATTAATTTATTTTTGTTGTTTCCTTTGTTGTATGGGATATTAATTGGAAGCTTATGAATTGAACGATGTAAAAATATTGAAACATTATATAAAATGTTATATGTTGGTTATATACTCAAAGATTACATTGCATGGATAATATTTTTATCTAAATATATAAAAGGCAAAGGTGACTGACTGACTGACTGACTGACTGATTTATCAACGTACAGCTCTAACCACTGGACCGATCGAGCTGAAATTTGGTATACAGGTAGCTGTTAGGACATAGACATCCGCTAAAAAAGGATTTTGGAAAATTTCAACCCCACGATGGTTAAATAGGGGGTTAAAAAATCGAACCTAACGTGAGCGAAGCCGCGGGTTAAAGCTAGTCTTTAAATATAAAAAGAAAAGGTGACGTCTGAGGCAAAACGGAAATCCGACGAAAAAAAATTTGACAAAACGAAACTCGAAACACCGTTTCCCATTTCCACCGCGCGGAGTAAAACCATAGTTAAATATTATAAAAGCACGTACTAAGGCAATGGTATACGGGATGGATAAATTGTAGTTTCTACAAAGTTGCTCACAAATTCAGACGACGCGACGCAGCGTTGCAAGAAACACAAATCATTAATCACTACATTTCTAGCTTAGTCCAGCGCAATGTTGCCATTAAGAAATGGTCAGTAAATGAGCTTTGTATCAAATTACATTTTGCTGTACTTATAACTTCTGGAAAATTAGATTTAATGCTGTGAATTATGAGTTTAATTGTAATTGGATTACTAATGCGGCGTAGTTGTTATAACGGTAATATTGTTTTTCGTAGCTTTAGATATAACGGTACACTGAGTTTGATAGACTCTAGTCATAACACTAGTTTACAAAATTTAACTTTTTGTCTGTTGCCGCGAATTTTGTGGTTGATAATGTTCACTTATGACTTGTTGTTGTCAAATCTACCCTCAAAATTTTTTGATCAGCTCGAGTTACTTTATTTTTGATTTTTATCATTTAAGCGTATATATTAATCGATAACAGGTGTATTTTGCTGTGCTAAGATTAGTATCTGAAGTTTTTGCGTCATGAGTAGTTCAAGGAGACGTTGTTTAAACAATCCAGATCATTTTTGCTATATTTTGGAGAATGTGTTTTTAACGGTTGTAGAAAAGTTATATCAGAGTTGGTGAAAAATACCTATTTTGAGTATTTTGGGATGCTCTTGGATAAAAATGAGAAGTCTTGGGCTCCCAATTGTGTTTGTAAATCATGTGTGGAATATTTAAGATTATGTAAAAGTGGTAAAAGAAGTGCCTTTCAATTTGGAACACCGACTATTTGGCGAGACTCACAAAATCATCTCGAAGCCTGTAGCGTGAACGTAAACGGTTTAAACCCTAAAAATCGAGCTAAATGGCAGTACCCAAGTACTAAATTGTGTTCAACGTCTATTGCAACGTTCACCTGACTCTTCAGTGCCTAAAAATGTATCTGAGCCCTTAGAAAAAGACATTGAAGGACCAAGCTCATCACAAAATGATGCTGATTTTGAAGGCATGTCAAATAAGCCAAAATGCTTTTCCCAAAATGAGTTACATGATCTTGTAAGAGATTTAAATCTTTCTAAACAAGCTTTAGAATTGTTAGCATCAAGACTGAACGAACTTGGACAGCTTTCGTCTCTATGATGCAGAATTTTCTCAAAAATAAAAAATCTGAAAACTATATTGAACTTGTAGAAGACCTTCTGCTACAATAAAAAAATATGGGGTACAATATGAGCATAAAACTTCACTTCCTCCATAGTCACCTGGATAGGTGTCCAGAAAATTTAGGAGATGTGAGCGAAAAGCAGGGAGAGCGTATGCATCAGGACTTGCGCGTCATGGAAGAGCGCTATCAGAGTTTCTGGGATAAAAATATGATGTCTAACTATTGTTGGTCTCTGATACGTCATTTTCTAAAGTCTACACATTAGAGAAAAGCTTTAAAACGAAGTTTTTTTGGAACTCAATGATTAATTTTTTTTTTAAATAAAATTTTTCTTAGTAAATACATGTTTTTTTCTGTTTTACACCGATAGCTGAAACTCAGAAACTAGAGCTGATAAAAATATTTTAATTATATTTTTGAAAATAGCTTATCAAATGTAGTCAGCAACAGCTAAAATTTTTTCGGCAACAGATGTACTGTAAACTAGTGTAATCAATCGATTTTAACGTTTGGCATAGGAATAACTTGCATCCCGGAGAAACCGACGAAATTATCACCATTATCCACTTGTATAATAGATAGATAGAAAATTCTTTGTTGTTACACGCAAGAAATGAATACTTTTTTTATTTTATTCGATGACAAGATAGCCCTTGACTGCGATCTCACCTGATGGTAAGTGACGATGCAGTCTAAGATGGTAGCGGGCTAACTTGGAAGAGGTATAGCAGTGTAAATACAACCCATACCCCTAATCGGTTTCTACATGCCATCGTGCCGGAACGCTAAATCGCTTGGCGGCACGTCTTTGACGGTAGGGTGGTAACTAGCCACGGCCAAAGCCTCCCACCAGACCAGACCAGAGACAATTTAGAAATTATAAATTCCTAAACTGCCCCCGCCGGGAATCGAACCCGAGATCTCCCAGTTATAAGACCACAGCGCTCACCACTGCGCCAGGGAGGTCGTCGTACAATTTGAATTATACAATTGAATCTTATAGTTAATGTAGGTACATAAGTGCGCAAAAGCAAAATGATTCATTTTACGAAACTTATCGCAACAGGAAGACGTAGGTACTTACTTAAACGATGAATGGCCTGTCTTATCAATGACAAAATTCGGTATGTAGGTATACACGTATGTATTGGATTTATCTGATAACCTGATAAATGATAACGCGTGGGTATTTGCGGATTATATAATGTGATTGATAAGCGTGGAATGACATAATTAATAACTTGCTGTTTTCCTGCTGATAAGAGCGCGCCGACTGACGTGGAACAAGATAGCGGATTTTGTATCTGATTAGATATCTCGTTTCCGGTGTAAATGCCCGTTGTCTTTAGCATATAATTTTTATCCGACTACCCCTAAGCCAAGCGGGAAATAATTTTAGCAATCTATGTATGTTATCTACTATATAAAAATAAGTCGGGTTTTTCTTCCTGACGCTATAACTCCAGAACGCACGAACCGATTTCCACGGTTTTGCATTCGTTGGAAAGGTCTCGGGCTCCGTGAGGTTTATAGCAAAGAAAATTCAGGAAAAATTTCAACAATTTAAGAACGCGGACGAAGTCGCGGGCGTCCGCTAGTATTGTATATATGTATGTATGTTGGATTGGTGTACCTACGTAGGCATTTTTGCATTTTTTGAAGCTTTATTGTGGAAGCACTGTATACATAGCATAGCTATGTAAAAAAAAAAAAATTTTTTTTTGAAAAGAGCAACTGCCGAGTTTCTTTTTTTGAGTTTGCCGGCTCTTCTCAGCAGAGTCTGCATTCCGAACCGGTGGTAGATTTATGACTTGTCATAAGAGCTACAAGTTAGCCTACATGAAATAAATTAATTTTGAATTTGAATGTATGAATGTTTTTATTTACGACTGTTACACCTTAGCATCTAAACAACTGTGCCGATTTTGATGAATGAGATGTCAACTGATTCGTTATAACGATCCGCATGATATAGGCAACATTTTATACGAAGAAAACCAATATCACGGATATTAAAACCAAATTTTCTTTGTCGGGTTAATTTTTTATTTAAATGTGTTTTTAAGCTATTGCATAGCTTCTATCGCGGGCCAGCGTGGAGACCGAATCCAGAAATTCCGTAACGAAAATAACCTGACACGGGACTCCTCTACGGTGAGCCGCTAGATGGCGTTGATAAAAAATGCTATGCAATAGCTTTACCGCGGCAGTCCCCGAGTGCCACACGTCTTTTTTTTTTGTTACAAGTCACACCCTTATCTACCTGCCTACTAGCTTGGCTTAGCTCTTATAGTTTAGCGTGCTAATTATGAGCTAAGCTATTTACAAAGCTGAAGAAGATTATAGTCTGGAATAGCACATAGGCTACTTTTTATCCCAGAAAATGAAAGATTTCCCGCGGGAATAAAAACCCTCAATCCACGCGAACGAAGTCGCGGGCATCAGCTAGTAATTAGATAAAATTAAATATGCCTTTTACGTAGGTGAGTAATAGACTGTTATCACAGGAAAGACTCGAATCCTATCGAGCCATTCAACAAGGTAAATACGCGATAAGATCGTTGAAGTGTTTGAAAGTTATGAATGAATAGGCAGAGAACCTATCGATGGAAACGATAGCTGTGAATGGACGAATAAAAACTATTTTATTTATAAACTAGCTTTTACCCTCGGCTTTGCTCACGTTAAGTCTGTCTTTTCAAATTCCTATTTTACCCCTTAGGAGTTGAATGGAAAAATCCTTTCTTAGCGGATGCCTTTGTCATAAAAGCTATCTGTATGCCAAACAGCCTAATCCGTCCTGTGGTTTGAGCTGTGCATTGATAGATCAGTCAGTCAATCGGTCACCTTTTCCTTTTATATATTTAGATATATAAAACAGAAGAGAAGAAGGCTGAGCAGTTTCTGCACCACAGTGGAACATATGTAAATACAAATATACATACTATAAAAATAATATAATGTTTTGGCTTGGCCATAGTGTGGTAGAAAGCACTGCTCAAAGAACAATTCCCTTTGCAATTTTCTATTTCATAGGTAAATAAAAACTCCTATTCTACCCTATTCTTAACAGAGTTAATGAAGCATTATAGCTATTCATTCTCACTCAATAACAATGGATTTCTTACTGTAAGTATTGTTGATACATTGACAGGCGTTTTATATGCATTCAGGAAGCTAGATATGTGGGAATGTGACATTTAAACTGTTTTGTGAAATAATATCAAAGCCTTCAAAGCCTCAATAGCCCAATGGTTAAAGGTGCGGACTAAAAACTGAAAGGTCGTAGGTTCGAATCCCACCCGTTGTATTATTGTCGTACCCACTCCTAGTACAAGCTTTTCTTATTTGGAGGGGATGGGAGAATATAAGTCAAGTTTAGCTTGACTAATATACTTTAAGAAAAAAATATCAGCAGGTAGATTCTGTAAGAACTGTGACAATTGTAAAGTCTCAATTGTGGTAAGAGACTATTAATTATATAACAGCCATGTTTTATTTTACATTAAATAAATAACTTTGTATTATGCTAGTTTTTCCTTGTTTTTATTCCTTTTTCCCCCAGATAAACAAAAAGCACATTAGGTATTGTAATTCTAACCATGTTATTGCATTATGCGAATTTAAAAAGCCGTTAATCTTTTTGTACACACGTCCATGTAACATAGGTAAATAATATTTATGACTGCTGTGTTTGTGCATAATTTGTTAGCAATAAATAGTTCATAATTTAGTATGTACTTAAAATTAATGGTATTTGCAGAACTTGTGCTAAACCACAGAATACTTAATAATACTATGAGTAATGAGTAAATATTACTATTATTTAATAATACGAAAGTGGGTCTACCTGTGAGTGGGTTGTTACCTTTGCTTGACCAAAATTCAAATTCAAATTCAAAATTTATTTATTTCATGTAGGCTAACTTGCAGCTCTTATGACACATCATAAATTTACCACCGGTTCGGAATGCAGATTCTGCTGAGAAGAGCCAGTAAGAAACTCAGTAGTTGCTCTTTAAAAAAAAAAAAAATTTTTTACAATTTGTAACAAAACTATGCTATGTATACAGTGTTTCTACAATGAAGTTTCAAAAATGCAAAAATGCATGCATGCATTACTAATCAAAGAAATTTGACACAGATAGCTTACTAGATACCTATGGGCAAAAGATTCTTGTGGAAGTCCATGCAAGAGACCTTTGTTCCACAATAACAAACATCTATCCCAGCCAACCATCCATCCTCAAAAACTTTTTAATATTAATAGAAACAAACAGTCTTCTCAGACTCAAGACAGACTTAAAACGAGACAGATGTATGTCAGAGCATATTTCTGTCTCGTTTTAACTCTATCTTAAGTCAGAGCACCCTCTATAGATCTCAGCATATTTTTGAAGCTTTATTGTAGAAACACTGTATGTACATAGCATAGTTTTGTTACCTATTGTAAAAATTTCCTTTTTTTTTTAAAAGAGTAACCGCCAAGTTTATTGCTGGCTCTTCTCGGCAGGAAAGGCATTCCAAACCAGTGGTAGATTCATCGACGATTCAAAAGCACTTGTAAAAGTTTATTTGAATAAAAAATATTTCTTTTCTATTCTATTCATAAATGCTATTTTTTAGAAACCTTACAAAGCAAATAGATGCTTACTGACAATGCAGAAACCTTTTATTACACTCAAGCCATACAAAAGTATGAAATTATTGCTTACCACTTCAAACATTTACAACTTGCTATCATTTACGTTCTTAATAGCTGATAACAACTTCATATGAGAGGTTAGGTTTTAAAAATCGAGTGGGAACTCGTGATTTTCAGACAAGCTGAGATCACTTATGAAATACTCAAGTTACCCGTGTAAGTTTCATCAAAGGTTCAACTTGCACTATTGTCGCACCCACTTCTAGCACAACATTTCGCTTATTTGGGGGGCGAGGAGAATATAAGTCAAATTCAGCTTGAAGTCAAATGTACAAATTATAACTTATAACAAAAACTAAAATTAAAGACTTTTTTTTTTATCCTCTCTGTTCTATCTGCGATCAGTCCGTGAACTATGAGCAGATCTGGGGGCTCTTTATTTAAATAATTAAAAATAATTTGAGCCACAAGGGTGATAGATAAGTAAACAACTGTGTCACAGGTTCCAGCGTAGGTGGTGGAACTCAAAGACTATTGCATATATTAAAATGAATAAACAGAAAGAACTTACCTATTGCCAAAGTTGGTCCTCCAGAACTCTGCAGCATCACTCTTGGTAATACGGAACTGGTCACCAGCAAACGTCCCATTGGGGAACATGGCCTTCAGTTCGCTCAGCATGTGACTAAACACAAGGCTGAGCTTCGTCAAGTTACGCCTATAATGGGAGTTCTCGTCAAACATCTTCTCTTTCCCTTCCTTAAACAACTTTATAGCTTGCTTACACTTCCTTATCAAATTAATTATGAAGATGTTAAAATGTTCGTTGTTATTCAACTCGACCATGTTATCCTCGTACTTAGAGTAGATTATACGCAACCTCTGATATGTATCCGGTAAAATATCGAGGATAAACGGCGGGCTGTTTTTCAAATTCATCTTGTGATGCTGACATAGTTTCACAACTTTGTCCATCAGCTTCCAAGTCTTGTCTAGCGTCCGTTTATCCGTCGCGAGCTTGGAAGGGTACACGGCGTCCGAAAACGCACCTTGCAATTTCGAAAATATCGAAGAAATGTTTTTCTGTTGTGACTTCTGACGGGGTGCCGCCATATTGGAGACTCCGATGACATACAAAAGAAATAAACTCTCTAAAACGAACACTGAACTCGATGCACTTTCATCACTTTATAATTAGGTAATCTAAAATGTGTTTTCTCATTATCACATAAACGCACCACATTTACGATTCAATTTTTATACACCAAGCGGCAAGCGATCGCTCACTGACACATCTCCAACGCGTATGACAATTGACAATTGAGATTGACAACACAGATTGGATTGACAATTTCATTTGACACATACAGCGAATGACAAACAGACGCTAACCATAGACAGGACCCTATTTTTTAATACCTACCTAATTAATGTAGATACCTACCTACCTAATCTAAAATGTGTTTTCTCATTATCACATAAATGCACCACATTTACGATTTAATTTTTATACCCTACCAAGCGGCAAGCGATTGCTCATTGACACATCTCTAACGTGTATGATAATCATGGAGATGATAATTGATAACACAAATTCATTCTTAACTAATTCAGAAATGACAAGCAGACGCTAACCATAGACAATACCCTATTTTTTAATAACACCTTCCTTCACCATAAAACTAGGCCACAACTAGGCACTCATTTCGTTTTTTAAAGACAATGTTGCCTTAAATTAAAATAAAAGCCTTATTTTTATAAAATGTAAAACCAACAAACTTGGGGTGTGTATGGTTATTCGAGCTTCTTTCACTCTTTCTCCTATCAAAAACTTCACTTCACTTCACGAATAAAATAAAAAATAAAATAAAACGCACTATTAGTGACATCTGTTAAAATATAATGCAATCGGAAGTGCTTGTCCATGTTAAAGCGGTGTTAGATTCTTACAACATTCATGATGCAGATGATAGGTGAAGTAGTTCTTCTAGTCTGTGCTAGATGGCGTTTAAATAAAAATAAAAATTGATTTTGGAACAGTCGTGCGGATCAGATTTTTTACCTCATTTTATATTATTAAAGTGTTACCTCCACTTATAGCCAATATTATGGCAATATACGAATATTATAATGGTTTATAATATTTTATTAGTTTTTGATAACTTATTTTTTTTTATCTTCATATTCCTCGTTTGTCTCGGTCGTAGAAGTCGTAGTAGTACGTTTTTGCTTCCGTCGTCGTCTACTGTGCCTTTTACCAACTTTATTCGGTCTACAACAAAATAACGTAAGTACATAGACTTATTATATTACTGGGTAAGTAAGTACGTACTGAGTAGGTAGGTAAAAAAGCGACAATGGCCCAGTGGTTAAGAGTTAAGATTTCACCATGTTCTTTTTTTTAAATAATAATATATTAGCCAAGCGTAAGTCAACTAATATTCTGCTATTATAAATAAGCGGAAAGCTTGTGCTAGGAGTGGGTAGGTACGACAATAATGCAACGGCTGGGGTTCGAACTTGCGTTCTTTCAGTTTTCAGTCCACATCTTTAACTGCTCTAGACCAACGAGGCAGTTAAATAATTAAGTATAGGAAGAGTATTAGAAACAAACACATTAAAATAGTATAATAGGTAGGTACATTTATTTATTAACTACAAACAGTAAGTACTTATCAAGAAAGTACGTTCTTGCAATTCACGAGGGTGCGTGGCTCATGGTTGTGTGTGTGTCGTATCTATTAATTGGGAGCGAGAGCTTGCTCGCGCCTGACCGTTTCCACCTAGGCTCCTGACAGGCACACACACTCACGCAATATGCATGTGCACGACGCAACCACAAGTAAAGCTCACGCGCCCTCGTGAATTGAAAGAACTATAACATGTGTATAACATCATCTACCATACAAAAACATTTAGAAAATTTTATAAAGGAAGTAGCTACTATAGGTAGGTAATTACTTTTCGTAATCTCTGCAAGGATTGTGTTCGTGCGCATTGAACTTCAGTATGCTCCCTTTAACACCAATAAGTATATTGTCGGCTGAATCCAAAGCGAATGTGTTGACCCCAGTCATATTGAAAGAACCTAGAAAGAAAAAAAAAAAACTTACATAAAAATAAAAGACGTGTGGCACTCGGGGACTGCCGCGGTTAAGCTATTGCATAGCATTTTTTATCAACGCCATCTAGCAGCTCACCGCTAGATGGCGTTGATAAAAAATACGCCATCTAGCGGCTCACCGTAGAGGAGTCCCGTGTCAGGATATTTTCGTTACGGAATTTTTGGATTCGGTCTCCACGCTGGCCCGCGATAGAAGCTATGCAATAGCTTAAAAAACCTCTAAAACCTCGCGGACTTTCGAAATAATATATCGAGAGACCGATAGAAACATAGTATCTCAGTAATAATATAAACGAAAAATCCTTTTTACAAAACCGACTTCAAACGCCACTAAGTAACGCAAAGTAAATCAATTGTTGTGCCTATATACTTTAAAAAATTCCCTCAATTTGTCCACGATCCCATCATCAGATGACAATGGGACCACTTGGGAAGTATACCCTTTCAAACAAAAACAGAATTTTCCAAATCGGTCCAGTCGTTGCCGAGTAATCGGGGAACATACATAAAAAAAAAAGATTCCGACGACTTGAGGACCTCCTCCTTTTTTGGAAGTTTTGAAAGTTGGTTAAAAAAATAAATATTTATTTTGCTTAATCTTTGTGATTTTTGAAATCGAAGAAACATCTGATTTTATTGTTCTAGTTTGGCACATATTTTTCTATTGTCAAAATACAAGATTTTCGTAAAATCAAATAAGATTAGCAATTTGGACTGAACTCAAAATTCCATACAGATGGACTGAATCAAGTAATAGAAGTTCCTTATTTCCCAAAGGAAACCTAAAAAGAAATCCTTACTAATATTATAAATGTGATAGTGTGTTAGTTTCTTGCTTTGTCTTTCAATCACGCAGCAACGGCGCAAAGGATCGAAGATATTGAGTACTTGGGAAGTGACGTAGGTCTTTTATCCCGGGAAAACATAGTATTTCCGCGGGCTAAAAAGCTTGCTAATTAAATAAAATTGAATCAACTAATTTACCTAAATGCCTCGCACTAGCGTTTTCAGCGTCAATCGTATAAAGGTTACTATTATCGTCCATCGCGAACACTTCATCCGAGCGCGAGACAAAAACGCCCATCATCCTTTCACTTGGCAACCCTTTAATTTTGATCGGTATACTTTGACCATTCTTCAAAACGTACGACGTTTTTGTCGCAATGAAGAAGATGTTATTCCTCGTATCCACGGTTATTCCATGCCCGTTTGGTATTGTCGAGAAAGTTTCTTGTGTTTGGCCTTCATTCGTGACCTTGTGCACCCGATTTTGGGGCCAAGTGGCTATGTACATCACCGCCCCATCGTTGGACACTGTTATGTACATTACATCTTCTCCCAGCGCTGCGAAGAGTTCAATGGAACCATCGTCTTTGTATTTGTACACCCCGTTATCTGTCGCTAGATAAACAATATCGTTTAGGTTATCAACTGTTGTCGATTGACCTAAACCCGCCACTTTTAATGTCTCCGCTTCTCCACTGGGACGTAGTATTTGGATGGACATCTTCATTTCATCGCTTATTAACGTGTAGAATATATTCCCTGTTTTCCAATGCACGCTCAGGTCGGCTGGGAAGCCGTTTATGGATTTTGTCTCTCCTGGTGTATAGTAGAAGTTGTTGAGGTGTATAAGGTTAGAGCATACTTTCGCTTTATTCGCTTGGCTTACAAGTTCTTGCCGGGTCATCACTGGATTTGAAAGGACTGTGGCTGTCGTCACCAGAAGGATTAGAATTGCTTTCTCCATCTGAAATTTTATGAACTCAGTCAACTTCTTTATAATAATTACTTTTGCCATGCGACTTGTTGGCATATCCTTCAATTATATAGCCATGAAGCAACTTATCGACGTAATTGTGACGGTATTGTGGTAGTTGAGAACCTTTTTTTTAACGAGGGGGAAATCCTGGGGTAGATTCCCGGGTTATGTGCGGTTTTTACCCACTAAAACCCCCCTCGATGGCCACCCTCAGTGCATATTTGAAGGCTCCGTCTCTTAACTTTACTACTTACTTTTTGTTTTCGAAAAACAAATAATTCCCGCTGAATTTTTAAACTCCTAATGCCCATTTTTACCAACCGCAACTAAATCATCTCCTAAATATGAGTAATAGTAGAGTAATAGTTTACACAGGTACTAGGTAGCCCCTAAATACAATGGCTTATCCAATTTCATTTCCAGCTTTAGGGTTCGTGAAAACAAAATTGACAGAAAGCTTCAAATGCTGGTGAAAACGAGCTTAAGTCGCTAACCTTTTTTTTATTCGATGACAAGATAGTCCTTGACTACGATCTCACCCGATGATAAGTGACAACGCAGTCTAAGATGGTAGCGGGCTAACTTGAACCCTTTCATGGCATGGCATGGCAGTGTACATTCAATCCCTAATCTGTTTCTACACGCCATCGTACCGGAACGCTAAATCGCTTGGCGGCACGTCTTTGACGGTAGGGTGGTAACTAGCCACGGCCAAAGCCTCCCACCAGACAAACTAAGTACTTACTCGTAAGTAGCAGTCTAGTATAGAACTATAGAGTATCAATTGAAGTCTTATTTTAACTTAACTTTAGTTAATCACAAAAATTTTAATACTCACAATTGAAATTTAAATAAGTACAAACAAATTCTCCAAATGGTATTTCTAGGTATTTCAGATGAAATTAAAAAAAACTTAAACTATTTAACTAAGTATTAATTTCTATAAAACAATAACAAAATTAATAACACTGTACGCAAATGAGCTTAACACCACATCACTTCGTAATTAATTTGATACTAATGGGCATTTATAAACTACTGTATCATTTATATGTACACAAATAACAAATATATGGAAGATGACCAATCTAGCATTAATCAATCT
This sequence comes from Hipparchia semele, assembly GCA_933228805.2. Lineage (NCBI taxonomy): Eukaryota > Metazoa > Arthropoda > Insecta > Lepidoptera > Nymphalidae > Hipparchia > Hipparchia semele. The sequence goes on along the minus strand of OW121733.1, from coordinate 4,337,376 downwards.
AGAACATAAACTCTATTTTTATAGAGGTAGAGTTCAAATTGAATTAACGTTTAGTTCTAGTTGTTTTGTCCAGTTTGTTTTATTTGTTATAATTGACCTGACACTGTTTATATCTACCATCGATATACCTTCATAACCCAAGATATGGATGGAGTTAAAAATAATGGCGATGAATAATCGTTACAAATACATGTAGGTACATTACATATCGCTCATTTGCGACAAGAGTGACATAATTCAAAATCGACGATGAGAGAATTTTCTCGTTAGAGAGTAATGTTTTGTGGATGCTGCGGTCTCGAAACAACACAGCGGCCAACAAAGCGACAGAGCATTAAGTCACAATCTCTCTCGCTCTTATTTTTTGTGCTTAGCGTAGTGTTGTTTTTATAGCAAGAAGTATAAATTTTCGACACTAAAATTGTGAATTTTGAGTTATATCACCCTTGTCGCAAATAAGCGATACGTTAGCCTGGCGCTTCTATTGCTTGGGTATTTTTGCAAATGCTTCTGAGATGGAAGTGTCGGGATAATGTATCTTAGTGTATCGTGAATTCGTGATGTGTGGCACGATTTCTTACATAAACTCTTTTTTCTTTTCTTTTGTTTTTACAAATAAATTATTACAATAGAATAAAAAGTCCGACAGCTCTAAAAAATTTTAAGCAATGCCACTCGGGATGATATAAGGATTCTAACGATACTCCATACTCATATTAAAAGAACACACACACATACATTAAAATATTTTCAAAATAGGTAGTCTTAGTTCTTTTATTCCGATTCCAATTCTATACCCGTGCAAAAAAATTACCATGCATTCATAGGCCATAGCTCGGCTTGATTTAAGGACAAACAAACACACTGTCGCATAATATATTTCATATAATATTAGTAAGAAAATTACCGATTTGCTTCTAATAGCTGCTCGCAGTATCTTTGACTCATTATATCAGTGACTTGAAAAATTGAAAATAACAACAAAGAGCCATTCATTGAAATAACTAGAAATAGTGAATCGCGTTTGTAAATAATAATACTGTAACTGTTATAATACTGTATCGATTTTATTGAGAAATGATAAATAGAGTCATCAGAATTCCTTGTATGATAGGATAAACATCATTTATACCTACTTATTTCAATAACATTATATCACACACGGCAGCTATAATGTGAAGATGTATATTATAGCACGATACATCTCATTACATCTTTCCATATAAATCTTCAGGAGACGAACACACGACAGCTATAATGTACATTTTTACATCTTCGTATCTTAAGATACAGAGCGATACGAGAATATACATTTTTATTTCGATACATATCATTTTGAGACGTATAGGGTAAGGATGCCGAATATGAGATAGTTGCCAAATATGAGATAGTTAGGTTTTGGCGAAACTAATCGCCGCAGCTATTTGGCGATACTGTCACCAGAAGCCGCGTGGCAACAGACCGAAACATATGTTGGTGCTTCCCAGTTCGAGGCGAAGTCAGGTTGTGTAAGTGCGGATTTTTACGAAACCACAAAACCCGATTTTTGACACTAAATATTAACGAGGTATGTTACAACTTTATAGTCACACCAAATGATTTAAATTAACAGTCATTGTATCAGTTATATGATTAATTTTACAATGCATTTGCAGTTTAGTTGTATTTTCTTCGTCAAGAAATAATAGGCAGCCTAGTTTTTAAATTTGGGTGTTTTCCTAATATGAGACACGTGGGGGCTCCTTAAATGAGATATCTCATATTAGGATGTATAGAAATACGACTATTTAAAAACCTCTTTTTCTAGATGCCGTCGATCAAAGGAGTCCTAAGACCACGATGCCATAATACGGGCCGTGAGTGCAGTGCGAAGCAAACAAATATGTTACCTAATAGCGTCAAAACTTTCGATGTTCCTAAGAGTATCCTAAAACGTTATGTCAAAAAAGATGCTAATGCAGAAGTATTTGTCAAGGTTCATGGGAAGACCTCCAGCTTTTTCTGACTATTTAGAAGCAAAAATAGAAAAATATTGTAAAGTTGGACTAACGATTTTATGGGTTACATCTACATCTGAAGGACATCAAGCACTTGGCACAAGCACATGATAATATATTATTAAGTTGTTACTAAAACCTTTTTATTTAGTAGTACGATGTTGTACATTAATAAATATCGCCAATAAAAAGTTTTTTTGAATTGATTTCTTTCCTTTTTCTCTAAATCTATCTCATATTAAAAACTCTTGGTATCTCATAATAGGAGACCATTTCCCTGAGACGTAATTTCTGACTTTTCTAATATTATCTGATATAACAAAAAATCTATTATACCTAGCACTAAACGGTCTTTCAAGGATAAACTTCATTAAATACTTATCGAATATAAATAATTTTCATAGTCATTAGTGCAATAATTTATTTTTTATGGCCGAATATGTAAATGGTATCTCATATTCGGCATCTTTACCCTACCAATGGAATAAAGGGAAAGATATATTACATTATCTGCTCCGTGTGTGATAGGTTAAGATAATGTAAAGCTATACATCTCGGGATGTAATGTACATTAATATACATTATAGCTGCCGCGTGTGAAGTCCTTTATAGGGTCATAGGCCATAGTCATAGGTTAGACTTCATACATCTTTGAGAACATTATGGAGGACACTCAGGCGTGCAAACTCAGCGGGATCGAACCTGCGACCCCCCGAATATTAAATCAAATCAAATCAAAATTTATTTATTTCATGTAGGCCAACTTGTAGCTCTTATGACACGTCATAAATCTACCACGGGTTCGGAATGCAGATTCTGCTGAGAAGAGCCGGCAAGCAACTCAGCAGTTGCTCTTTTCAAAAAATTTTTGCAATGGTTAACAAAACTATGCTATGCACACAGTGTTTCCACAAAGAAGTTTCAGAAATGCACACCTACTACAACCTAACACACGTAGACACAAAGCAGACCCATTCCCGTTGGCGGCACCCGTTCACGAGTACGACGCATGATGCAGCCATTGCTTCGCTCAACCATATTTGAGGGAACGTAACAACCCGCACCACACGACACCACCACAGAAATGTTTAAGCGAGCATGACATACTTAGGCTACCCATGTTAAGGCATCGAATTAAGTACTAATATTAAGATACTCATTTTAAGACATGACTGAGACACAAATAAAGTGGAAACACTGTAGAACAGAATACAATAGAATCATGTTATTAGACTGCAGTCCTAACCACTAGACTACCACATAAAAATGCAAACATCTAAATTCTAAGTGGTCGCAAAGAAAAGCGAAAATCATGCTTCTGATAGGGTGTCCCATTACTTATATTTAGCACTGCACCCTTCTTTGACACTTTGCAATTCAGAAGCATCATTTTTCACAGTCCTAAGTATGTCATGCCAAGTAATGAATGAAAGTGCCTTATCCCGCAAACTCGTTGTGTCAACCCTTTGAAATAAACTCACACTTATTCCATTGAAATAGGGACGGTGTAAAAATTAATAGTCGCAAAATAAGGTTGCCTGAAAATTTTCGAGACGACCAAGGTAACGGGGTCTCTGATAGGAAGTCTAAATTAGGGTTGTCAAAATAATATTTTAGACTTTGTCGTTTCAAAAGAATAATGATAATAAGTCAAATCTAATATAATGTGCAAAAGGGGTATGTAGCACGATAAAATGTAGATAAAACGAATATTGGAGGGGAGAGGAGAATATAAGTCAAGTTCAGCTTGGCTAATATTCTCAAAAAAAATCTTTAAAAAAAATATAGCTGTCAATATTCATATCCAGTGTCCCGTCGAGACCACAATTCATGCAACTGGATCAAAATATCGACAGTCCCAATAAAAACATTTATATCGTGGTAGGTACATACTCGTTTTGCATATTATACCTAATTACCACGAAATTTAGTCTAAAATATTTTTTTTGTAAAACAACATGTTATTTTTTATGCAGAAAGCTTGTAGGTAAGTACATATAATTTAAATTTTGTATAGCAGAATTTTGGCAACCCTATTGAAGCCCTAAAGGAAGTTCCCAGTCTACATGGGCGTCTTAATTCGAGTATTATGGAAATTTCCCCCGTAAGCGATGAAGTGGTGGAAAATATAGTGTACCAATTTTCCCACTTTTGAACAGTTTTAATCCTTTCTTTCACCGCATAATCGCCTTTTAGACTTAAGCTGTCGCGTTGCTGACTGTCATTTTCAATGTTTAATGTCGTGAAATAATTTGAAGAACCCTATCTAGTCTACTTAGAGTACCTATAGTCGGAATTTTAATTCGATTCCAGATTTGACAATTTCAGTGTTGCAACGTTATGACAAGTACTAAATAGTGACGTTGCGAAATTATTCGATACGGAAATGGAATATTTCCGGATCGATTCCTCTCGTTTATAGTAGTATATCTAAACAACTACTACTTTAATAGAAACTAAGTATATCAGGAAATTAAATATTTCTGAACGGATAATTTAGTTATGACGATTAATTTTATTAAGGATCTGAGAGTTTTCTTTAATAATTGTGTGTGAAATAAATAAAAAAATGTGATCATGAAGGAACATGAGAAATAAAAGAAATAGAATATATATTATGGTAATATTTTATTTTATAAATCGTCGCCGTCATCGCTTTCTATCGCTGTCACTTTCTGTAACATTTATTATAAATGTATCTGTGATATTGTCAATTAACATATTATCTAGCCTACTCATTTTTTCCTATTCTTGGACAACATGGGATATATAGGCTCTTTTATTATAAGTTTTGTTTTTAATATAAAAAACAAAAATATTAACTTTTTATAAAATAAAGCAGCGGTTACTAATTAATAAATAATTATTATGAATAATTATGTATTTATTTAAATAAAAATCAATAATTTAGTCTTTAATTGGCACACCAATATTATGATTACATAAACATAAATCGCGATTGTTTATCGATTTTTGTGTTCATCACTACACTATTATATGTGGTATCATTATTTTACAAAATGACAGTAGCTAATGTCAAATGTGGAATCGAATTATAATTCCGAGTATAGTAAATGGTAATTTGTTAAAATTGAAAGCCTCGCACTAAAACATAAGTATAACACAATGAGCTTTGAAAGAGGAGAGTCGGTAGTACCTATTATACAATGAGTTTTGAAAGGGGATAGTCGGTAGTACCTATTATACAATGAGTTTTGAAAGGGGATAGTCCGTAGAACTTATTACACAATGAGTTTTGAAAGGAGATAGTCGGTAGAACTTATTATTCAATGAGCTTAGAAAATTTGACAGTCGGTAGTACCTATTATACAATGAGTTTTGAAAGGAGATAGTCGGTAGAACTTATTACACAATGAGTTTTGAGAGGGGATAGTCGATAGTACTTATTACACAGTGAGTTTTGAAAGGAGATAGTCGGTAGTACCTTATTATACAATGAGTTTTGAAAGGGGATAGTCGGTAGTACCAATTATACAATGAGTTTTGAAACGGGATAGTCGGTAGTACCTATTATACAATGAGTTTTGAAAGGGGATAGTCGGTAGTACTTATTACACAATGAGTTTTGAAAGGGGATAGTCGGTAGTACCTATTATACAATGAGCTTAGAAAATGTGATAGTCGGTAGTACTATAATACAATGACCTTTGAATGGGGTAAGCTTGGTTTCGGATTTTTTCTAGGTGGCAAGTTATGGCGTCTCTATCGCTCGAATATACTCCCCAGGTGGTCCCGTTGTTATCAGGTCAGGATCTGATGATGGGATCCTGGAGAAATCGAGGGAACTCTTCAAATATAGGCACAATTGATATACTTTGTAGTGGCGTTTGAAGTCGGTTCTGTAAAAAGAACTTTTACGTTTATAATATACTTGATCGCATTATACAGGAGGTAGACTATATCAGTTCGGCACATACCTAATTCCCTCCACTGTCTTTCAGTTTTAAAACAAACTTTCTTCATTTCGCCCACTCCCAGTTCTAGAGTCGGTCCGAAATAGTTCTCTCAAGAGTTTCGCTTCAACAAGTCGCCAAACGAAAAAACCCCGCTCAAGTGATCGGAAAGCATTTACAATTGCAAATAATTCAAGTTTAACGTTTAAAAGTTTTTAAAGCTATTATTAAAAAAGTTTTGCTATTCGCAACTCTACGTCGACATTTTGTTGGGACTGCGATGTATTTTGCAATTTTTAACCGACTTTAAAAAAGGGGGAGGTTCTCAATTCGTCGGAATCTTTTTTTTTTTTTTAGATTTTTTACGTATGTTCCCCGATTACTCGAAGACGTCTGGACCGATTTGGAAAATTCTTTTTTTGTTTGAAAGGGTATACTTTACAGGTGGTCCCATGGTCATCAGGTCAGGATCTGATGATGGGATCCTGGAGAAATCGAGGGAACTCTTCAAATTTTATAGGCCCTATTGATATAATTGAAAAATAATTTTTATGTTTAGTATACTAGCGGACGCCCGCGACTTTATCCGCTTCTTCAATTCATAATCGACAGTTCCTAAATCCCCACAGTTTAGGTCCCTATAGCATCAGAATTGAGGATGTAGTCGTTACTTGGTACCTATAATAACTATTCATAATCGACTCATGCATTCAAAATTCAAAATTATTTATTTCATGTAGACCAACTTGTAGTTCTTATGACACGTCATGACTCTACCACCGGTTCGGAATGCAGATTCTGCTGAAAAGAGCCGGCAAGAAACTTAGCAGTTGCTCTTTTCATTATTACAATATTAATGTATAACTACCTACATAATATTACAATATAATATTTTTATAACTTATTACACTATCTTACGATTATACTTTGTATTCGACCATTTAGCCAGGACTTGGCAAGCGCACGCATTCCGCTCTGCCGAAGTACATGTACAAACGTACGGTTCATTTTATAAGTTGGACAGCTTTTGAGTTAGTGTGCGTTCATAGAGACATTAAGTTTTTTACAAGAGTGTGCGGAAGTGAGTAAATGTGTGCTGTACGTGATTACCTCACCTCCCGCAGAAAGTGGCAGAATATATTCAGTACTAAATCTGCGTAAAGGCTCGTCCCGGCTAAATGGTCGAAGATAATTAGTGCGAAATCTGGTATTTTCTTGCTTTACATTCCACACCTTCGTGCCAAATTTTGTATACCTTCTCGATACACACCTAAATACAGGTCTGCTACATAGCTATACTGTAAATACAGGTAGGGAACTAACGGTAATGCGTTTGCGAATGGTGTGGCGACTTGATGGCGCCGGCGTATGCACAGAGCCTGATTTACTGCGGCCATAGTGTGGACATACCTTACATTTTATTTATTTATTTCGTTAAATGTCTATGCGGGAGGATCTACAAACCCACTACATTATTATCACATTATTATATCGTCGGCTTATTGCAAGAACTCACTAAGTGCAAATAATCATCAAGTACAGTTAAGAACAGCTTTAAACTCCTCTTGACGAGTTCTATATAATGCAAAAACACTCTTTTTTCTAGCTATTCAAATTTAGACGTTATGACGAAGCATAAATTCCATAATTACAATTTTGGAACTTTTAGGTTCCATAAAAAATCATGAATTTACATTAATTTAAACATCACTTTAGAATGAAATTCGGTTAAATTCATTATCTGCGCTTAATTACTTTTATAAATCAATGATGTATGAAAAAAACACATTTAAGTAATTTTAATGAATTCAATCAATTGACTATTGTCTTTAAGTGATTCTTTGCTTAAGGCTTACTTGTTGCGGAACTTTAGGTATTTACGTGCTATGTCGCCGCTCCGAAATCCTCGCGTAAGTATTTAAATACGCGCTGGGCAGACCGCGAGCGAAACGAAAGCGCAATGACCCCTTACGGGCGCTCCTGGTCACAGTATATGAAACTACAGTTGGTACCTAGTTCAACTTGACAGATATTGTTTAAAATTTTAATAGACTAAATTATACGTATGTTGTATGTACTTACTACACGGAGCTTTTAACTTTTCAAGGCATTGAAATTTTATACTTGTAAATTACTGACTCACGTTGTTCGCGTAAATTATATTATAGTATAAGTATCTGAAATTCTACTTTTAGGGCCTCAGAAAGGAAAGGTAGGAAGGTTTTATTATCAGGTTTGTCCTGGATTACAAAATAAATGAAAATGAATCTTGTAAATTTGGATTTTTACAATAATATATAAACTTACATATTAATATTAAATTATTATATAAATCAAAGATTAAAAAAAGGTTTGAAGATTGAATAATAGTATATTTTCTCTTTTTTAAACTAGTAGGACGCGTGGGTGCGCGGCCCTAAAACGGACCGCGGTTTTTCTGCTCACCAAGTAGACCTTCGGGTCATGATCATCTTTTGCCAGAAAACCTCTTTTTTGTCAGCTTGCTGCTAATTGGATGGGGTTCAACCTGTCTTCAATATCCTTGCCGTGCTCCTCACCTGTCTCCAAAATCTACAACCATCAGCTCTCTGCATATTTTTCCGCTGAATGAATTTTTGCCCTGTATACAAAATTATCAGAAATTTCCAAAAGGAGCCGTATGAAAATTATGTATAAATTTTGTATGGAATAAATCAAAAGTAAAAAAACTTTTTAAACACAAGCTTTTATTTAAATGCGCTAAAAAGAATAAAATAAACTTCCCTTTTAAAACTTTAACTATCGTTTACCTAATTAACTACTCAGTTTAAAAATTTTAAAAATTTTAAAAATTAAAATAAACTTGTTTATCTACACAAGCAAATCTCGCGACAAGTTTTTATATCATATAAATTGTGTAATGACGCAACAAGTTGATAGCAAAAGTTTTAAAAGGAAAGTTTATTTAATTTTTTTGGCGCATTTAAATATGAGCTTGTTTTTAAAAAAGTTTTTTTACTTTTAATTTATTTTTTACTTTTTAGTCATATATCGTCGTTTTATTATAATTGAGGACTAAAAACCTCAGTACACCATAATTTCAAACGGATTGGTGCAACGGAGTTTAACTTGCATTCTTATTCTCAGAAAGTCCTTTTTTTTGATACCCATATTGTAGGAAAGCTTAAAAAACTTGGTCCGCCATATTTAGAAGTCCACCATATTGGATTTAGAGTGATGCCACTTTATTTTTCGGATTATTCTCAGCACGCACTTTCATTGGATACCCATATTGCAGGAGTGCAGTAGTCCGCCATCTTGGGTGTTCTGCCATATTGTATTTAGAGTGACGTCACTTTATTTTTCGAATTATTCTCAGCAAGGTCTTTCATTTGACACTCATATTGTATAATTGCATAAAAAATAACTAGTCCGCCATCTTCGGTGTTCCGCCATGTTGAATTTAGAATGACGTCACTTAGCTAACCATGCACTGCCATCCCAACTAAACCTGTATACAAAATTTCAGCTCAATCGATTGAAGATACCTGCTTCTGAAATGAGTTGCAAGATTCCACCCGAACATAGTTACTTACATACATACATACATACATACATACATACATACATACATACATACATACATACATACATACATACATACATACATACATACATACATACATACATACATACATACACACATACATACTTACATATAAAATTTAATAAAACCTATAATAATTAAATAAAACCTTTTAAAAATCAATCCGCCATCTTGAATTTTTTTCTATTCATCAAGCAGACCTTCGGGTCCTCAATCATGATCATCTTTTGCCAGAAAACCACTCTTCCATCTTTTATACTCTCTGAGATAGACACCGACGAAATTTGTATGGCCATCATCTTGAATCTGCCATCTTGGAGTTTTTTCAGCTCGCTGCCGGTTGGATGAGGTTTCGAATGACTTTTATTTGAAATCCTCAATCATCAGCTCTCTACATATTTTTCCTCCGAATTAATTTATGTCCTCTATTCGAAACCATTAGAAATGAAAAGGAACCGTATCAAAGTTTTCCATATATTTTGTATGGAAAAATCAATTCCACCATCTTGAATTTTTTTTCTATTCATCAAGCAGACCTTCGGGTCCTCAATCATGATCATCTTTTGCCAGAAAACCACTCTTCCATCTTTTATACTCTCTGAGATAGACACCGACGAAATTTGTATGGCCATCATCTTGAATCTGCCATCTTGGAGTTTTTTCAGCTCGCTGCCGGTTGGATGAGGTTTCGAATGACTTTTATTTGAAATCCTCAATCATCAGCTCTCTACATATTTTTCCTCCGAATTAATTTATGTCCTCTATACGAAACCATCAGAAATGAAAAGGAACCGTATCAAAGTTTTCTTTTTTTCGTTCGCCATCTTTAATTTTTTTTTTTGCTTTTCAGAAATGAACACTTGAACCGCTTTGTGCGCTTAGATGGTATATCAACGATGAATTAAAATTCATTAAAATCTATTTGTCGTGTGCTAGATCCAGGTTGGGAAAAGTCATTTAGCTGCTGCTGTAAGGGTACTGGAGGCTGAATATTTTCTTTTTCTTCTCCTATTATTAAATCCCTAATGGGCATGCCTCGAGTATGTCTAGGATTTACAAGCTCGGGCAATAAACATTTATAATAAAAAGTCTTCAGTTTTGGTTCCATCTTTTCCTTCCAGAAGTCATCATTTCTTTGAATGACTTCAACGTGCATTCGTTCGTTCTCTCCTGCCCATATTCCGAATAAGCACAGTCTCCGTTCGGTCACATGAAGCTGTCCCTGGACTTGATAAAACCAATTACTCTTCTCGTTTATGATTGTGGTTTTGTTCTTTTTATCGTATTTTAGAATTTGGATTTTATTTTCTTCTATTAACTGTTGCAATCCTTTTTTGGCCAATAGTGGACATTTCACTTCTACAAGCATGTCTGCACCAATGAGGCCGTCTGGCGTAGCCCCTATAAATGGCAAATTTTTATCAATAAACAGCCCACAAGGTTCAATGTTTACTTTTTCTTGTTGTTGCAATGTTTGTATTGCCTGTTGCTCATGCTCAATACCATGAGCAACAGACGTTACGTGTGCCAAATTTTTTTTGTATAAAATATTTTTGACCAGTGGTGCTGTATTTCTTGTTATTTGCCGTTTGCAAATCGGTCCAAAATTTGAGGCGGTGATTAAATTTTTCCTAATTTCTAACCATTCGCTGCTATCTCGTTGTAGAATTGTGGATCGCTCAATGGCGTGTCTATCAGCAGTAAGCTTTTTCAAATTGTTTAAAAATTCTTCCTTCGCTCTTTCTAGTTCAGCTTGGGACATGTCTGGTGCTGAGCTGGTAGAGCCGTAGTCATGTTGGCAAATTTTATTGGCTTCCTTCAATTTCCATATTTTTCTTACCGGATGCTCTAAATTGCTCTTTCGTTTCTGTGATCTTCTATTCTCAATTTCTTCAGCTTTTCCTCCAGGATTTTTATTTATAAATTTTCTTTGTACTGCAGTAATTGGCCTTTTTTCATTATACGAAACTACTGCAGCAGAGCACCTTGATTGATAACCTCGTTTTTGGGCGTAATTTACCCGTTTACCTCCAGTAAATTTAGCAATGACGCTGTTGTAGCATTCGACTGTGTTTGTATCCACATCTTCTATGAGGCTTCGGGATTTCGATGCGACTTGAGAAACAATCGCATTGATTCTGAACATAAATGTGGAATTTTGAATTTTTATTAGGTCGTTATTTGTATTCATTTGTTTTCTACAATTATAGCCTTGGCACATTTTGTGATCGCCATAGGCATGCAAGACACTGTTCAGAATATCGTTATGGAGAGCTGATATGGCAACACTAGGTGAAGTTGACTTTTTCTGTTTGTGGTTTCGTATAGATTTAACTATGTACCTCCTCATTGACATAATTTTTTCATTATTTAGCGTCTTTCTATGCGCGAGTTGATATTTCGTTTCACTGGTCATTCCACGCATTTTTTTGCAAAAATTACGTAGTATGTGGTTCCTACATTCAATTTTTTCCACAGTATAACTTTGATACGGTTTTGCGTTAATTATTTTGGAATATGTCGATGCATCTCCATCAGCTATCATACGCCCGTAGATAATACCATACATAGGTATGGAATTTTTAAAACCTTCTAAAATAATTTCCGCCTCCATGGAACTTGAGGATCCCTTGTAATTCTTGAAACACTTATGTTCATTTGGTGCAATTCCTTTGTTTTCCGCTCGGGTACAGACCAGACAGTATTTGTTCTTTACAGCCATGAATAAAACTTTCCTTGTTTTCCGTCCAATAATTGCGGCAGTGCCGGACGAGGCTTTAAAGTTCGTCCCGTAAGATCTAGCACACCATGCACCATCAACGTAAACATCAATTATAGGCAGACCATCCTTCATTCGACCTTCTGCGATAGCAATTTCTTTTTCTTTTTTAGCAGCAGCTTCCATTGACTCCATTGCTGCTTTTTCCCAGTTTTCATATACTTTATCCTGGAGCTGGTTATAATATTTCGTACCGAAAACTGGAATGTTCATCGCTGAACATAACTCCTCGAATTGAGAAAACCCAATACCGGAGGCCACGATGCCAGTAGTAGCAGCAATGTTTATATTTACTGTGTTCAAGTCATCTGGTTTTTCGGATTTTATGTAACAAATTTCTTTACACATATTACATTCAAATTTTAATGTTGACATTAGCCCAACTCTTTTTTCGCCAATCAGGCAGAAGTTTCCAGATGCACAATCAAATAAATTATTGTGACGTGCTTTTTCTTGCAATTCGCGAAGGAAAAAATTTATGTCAATAATACGCCGTCCTAAAACCGGTTGAAAATTTTCTTGGTTTTCCATCTCTACAACTAAGGATTCATCAGAATCTTCAGCTTTTCTGAAACAAACAATAAAATAGTAAATCTTTATTTCAGTAAAAACAAACTTAATATAATACAAGACTATCATAATATGTATAACACTAAATTCTAAATTATAATAATATTATATCTATAACTATTTCTAAAATTAAAACTAATATAAACCTAAAACCTCATCGATATCGATACAATAAAATTGTTTTTTGTTTTGGTCACGTTGGCTTTAGAAATACTTTGCTTATTTAACCGTACATACGTAGAGCTATTTATACTAACTCGGCGTCATCAGTTTCCAACTCGACTCGATCCATTGTAACAAAGGGGTTGTTAGGCACGTCAGGTTCAGTAGATCCATGCATCATTTGTAACTCTCTGAAAAATAATCATCGGATTATTACTTTGCTTATTAAACCGTACATACCTAGAGTTATTTATACTAACTCGGCATCATAAGTTTCCAACTCGACTCGATCCATTGTAATAAAGGAGTTGTCAGGCGCGTCAGGTTCAGTAGATCCATGCATCATTTGTAACTCTCTAAAAAATAATCAGTGCATTATTACGTGAAAAAAATGAAAAAAAAAAAATATTGTGTTATTCTCTATATTTGTATAATATCTACACAAGGACTTTTCTTTTGATATCAAACTGGATCCATTCATTTATTTTTTTTCGTATTTTATATTATAACTAGCTTTTGCCCCCGCGACTTCGTCCGCGTGGAATTAGGTTTTGGGGTGGAATTTTCAAAAACTGTGACACACGTACTTCTTTATTTTTAACTGATAGCTCAAATACCAACTTTGATGGAAACAGCTTGAAAAATGACGGAGTTTCATATAAACTTCCATCCCCTATTTAAACCCCTTAGGGGTGGAATTTCCAATAATCCTTTCTTAGTGTGCGCCTACGTCATAAAAGGAACCAACTGTAAAAATTTCAAGTTTCTAACTTCAGTAGTTTAGGCTGTGCGTTGATAGCTCAGTCAGTCAGTCAGGACTTTGAATTTTATATACCTATATAGATATTATCCGCCATATTCATAATCATTATAATGTTATATTACAGTCTATGATACTTGCGATGATAAGACAAAGCTTACCTCATTTATCAAAATCGAATGACTTGTTTGGCAATTATAAGGGAAGCAATATACCGACAAAAACCGGGTATAAGTACGTGTCGACTTGTAAACGTAGACACGCCTTACTTATAAAACAATTTGTTACTTATCGTAACTAAGTACTTACATGTCATTTCTGTCTCGTGTCATGTCATGATTCTTCGGAGCGAAACGATTTCCTTTATAAGGTATGTGTGCACTGAAATAAACACAAAATAGACAGTAAAAAGTCCCTATTTTATTTATTAATCACTCACTAATCGAATAATATATGTTCGGGTTCGCGTTCACGTAAACATTCACGAGACATTCGCATCGTTTCTTGCGAATGCAAATGCCAAAAAAATATGCGAATATTCGCGAATGTGAATGCAATATGCTTTACATCACTAGTTTGTACCTATCGTGTCTCAACTCTCGGTAAAGCCAATTATCCACAAATAGCAAAGATCTCGCCTCACTGTATGTATTTACGCTGTGTTCACATTGATACCCATATCTACAATAATTCTTCTTCAAAAAAATTTATTCACGGCTTTTGTAAAAATTCTAATCCTAATATTATATTCTAATCTAGGTAATTATAATAATATTATATTATATTATATTTAGACTTTAGCGGACGCCCGCGACTTCGTCCGCTTCTTCAATTCACAATCGACAGTTCCTAAATCCCCACAATTTAGTTGGGCAGGACCCCTGCAGCATCAGGATTGAGGAGTTGGGTCCTGGAATTCAATGATGTAGTCTTTACTTGGTACCTACAATAACTATTCATAATAATTGACAGTTCCTAGATTCCTAGGTTCCTACTCCACAGTTTAGGAGGGCAGTACCCCTGCAGTATCAGTATTGAGAAGTTGGAAACCGAAGTTTTTATGAGAGTATCTCGCAAAATTTTGTGTCGATTAAAAAAAGATTCACGCAAATCGGTTAAAAAATCACGGAGATATCGATATACAGAGGAAGAAAAACACAACTAATTCTCATCCTTTTTCGAAAGTCGGTTAAAAAAGTAGACTATATTACGCCCGATAATATCAGCTATCTACCAGTGAAAGTCCCGTCAAAATCGGTCCAGCCGTTCCCGAGATTAGCGGCAACAAGCAAACAGAGAGACAGACAAATATTTTAAAAATTGTTTTCTTGTTATACGTACCGTATTTACTTTCGTATGCAGTTAGTAAAAAGCTGTTCTTTTGATATTACAAACAGACACTTCAATTTTATTTATTTGTATAGATGTATAGATATGTATAGATATAGATGTATAGAAGATGTTTGATGTGCCTGAAGAGTCTTCGAACAGTGTGTGTTGCCCACTGGCAATGACTTACGGATCCGAAACATGGTCGCTAACTATAGGCCTCATAAGAAGACTCAGAATCACAAGATCAAATCAAAAATGAGGAGATCCGTAGGAGAACCAACGTCACCGACATAGCTCAGCGAGTTGCGAAACTGAAGTGAAAAGCGTAGGGTTAGCAGACCGCCCCACTAGGTGGACCGACAACATCAGACGAGCCGCAGGGAGCCGCTGGATTCAGGCGGCGCAAGACCGAGGCCTGCAGTGGACGTCTATCGGTTGATGAAGAAGAGAAGAAGAAGATAGAAGATGTTATAGATAAAGCGGAAGAAACACTTACCATATTTGTTTTCTTATATTTCTTCGCTTCAAAGCGGATATTTTCTTTTTTAAATTTAGTTTATTTCCCATTGTTATTCACAAAAACACACTATTAAAAATTCAAAAACATTCACAACTATATTTAATTATTTACACAATATTTAACTATTTATAAGATAAGATAATAACCTAAGATACTAACTAAAAACTATTTAAAACTAAGTAGGTACTATGCTAACTAAGATCTAATAAAAAGTTTTTGATTTTACGAAATAATATTTTTACAACAAAATTAAGAATTTAATCACGGGAGAGCGTGGCCTGCGAAAACTGACGTGCGTCCAACCTCGATAGAGTCCGGTGAGCCACTGAAACACCTCCGTTAGAGGATGCGCGTGGCCGTTTACGTCTAGGAATAAGCTAGAACTAAGCTTAAATTTTTATTTAAAAAACGGTCAATTGACAAAAATCATAAATGTAATAAGCTTTATTTTCATATATTTTTTTTTAAATTTAGTTAAAAATTTTAGACACAAAATTGAAATAGTAGTGAAAATCGCGATTTCTTCATAATTTTTTATGATCGAGCAAAATATAGCTTAACGCGTTTCTGTCAATTAGACTATAATGATAAAATATGTATCTACAACATATATTTTTTTCGATGCAAAAAAAATAGTTCTTCATGAATTAAAACTGGTTTGAAAAGACGCGAAATTGCTAGAAACAGGGAAAAGACCCCGTTAAGAGAATAAAATAATTTAATACATTTTAAATTGATTAAAAGCATATTTTAGTAAGTTATAGATAGAATTTGAAACATTAAACTGCATAAAACAATTGAACAGATGAAATATGAGAGTAATTCTGATATACCTAAGTACTAAAGTAGTAATAATGAAAGTGATAACCGCCGGAAATTAAAATGCCAAAAAAAAATTTAAGACAGTTGTCTTCTCTAGTTAGATGACACAAAAAACGAAGACACTTACGATAGAAATACACAATAAAAATATCGGTCACAATGTTTGCCCTATAAAAACTACAGCAAACAAATACGGCCACCTAAAACAACTAATCTAGGAGACTGAGTGTAAAGTAATGCTCATTAAATTCACTGACGAAGATCGTAACCAAAGTGAATCTTACTGGGCTTTATCTGATTATATAGACATCAGAAGAATTTTTTGGAGATGAATAAATTAAATAATCCCCATAGATGTTTAGTAAATGAAACTAGGAAAAGGACCGCATTTCGTTCATATTATTTTAAGAAAGGCGAACGAAAGATCACGGTTTTTGTAATTATCAAATGGTCCTATAAGAGTGGGTTTCCGCATATCGGGTGACTTTCGGTACATATTGTGACTAAGTTAAACCAAATAAGATGGAAATAAAAATTGCTACACATAGATTGGTCCTTAATCTCCAAATCTTGGGAGTTGATTTTGTTCAAAATCTCAATTTTTAGTACTATAAAAATTATTTCCCGTCACCTCTTCACACAAAATTCACGATTTTGGGGCGACTTTAGGTACATTTCTTGTATATAATATACCGGTTTTATGTAATTAAAAAATACTATCTGTTAGCAGATATGTTCAACTCAAAATCTTGGAGAGAAAAATATCAAAAATAGTACAAATAGTATAAAAAAAAAAATATAGCATCGCGTGTAATTTTTTCACATATTTTGGTTTAAACCGAATCTTAAAATAATGTGCAATAAGGCTTATTTTGATTTTACTCGGTCACTGGTTTCATTTCATTTCAAAATTCAAAATTCAAATATCAATCAGTCGGCGTTTGACCGCCTTTCTGAGTGGAAGCTGCGCTGGTTGCAAGCAGATGCTGGTATCGAAAAACATCGCTGTACGAACACGAAATAGTTCATAGCAAACCAAATTGATACTTTATATATTTTGAAAAGAAAGGTAAGAAACTAAGTATTAGGTACCTATGGTACCTTCAATATAATAGCATTATTTTATTATTTGATAGAATTTCGAAATTTCTTGTAAAGCTATATTCCCCGAATGTAGTACTGACCTGCATGTATACCTCGAAAACTTCTATTGGAACTCCTAGATCTTTAGAGTTAGTTGTATCGAGTTTGGGCTCGTTTTGTAAGTTATGATGAGATCTTACCACTGGACTTGTTAGAGTGACCTGATGGTATACTTCGAAGACTACTACTGGATCTTCTAGACGGCTACAGCTAGTTATATCGAGTTTGGGCTCGTTTTGTAAGTAATGATGAGATCTTACCACTGGACTTGTTGGAGTGACTTGGTGGTATACCTCGAAGACTTCTATTGGAACTCCTAGATCTTTACAGCTAGTTATATCGAATTTGGGCTCGTTTTGTAAGTTATGATGAGATCTTACCACTGGACTTGTTGGAGTGACCTGATGGTATACTTCGAAGACTACTACTGGATCTTTTAGACGGCTACAGCTAGTTATATCGAGTTTGGGCTCGTTTTGTAAGTTATGATGAGATCTTACCACTGGACTTGTTGGAGTGACCTGATGGTATACTTCGAAGACTACTACTGGATCTTCTAGACGGCTACAGCTAGTTATATCGAGTTTGGGCTCGTTTTATAAGTAATGATGAGATCTTACAACTGGACTAGTTGGAGTGACCTGATGGTATACTTCGAAGACTACTACTGGATCTTCTAGACGGCTACAGCTAGTTATATCGAGTTTGGGCTCGTTTTGTAAGTTATGATGAGATCTTACCACTGGACTTGTTGGAGTGACCTGATGGTATACTTTGAAGACTACTACTGGATCTTCCAGACGGCTACAGCTAGTTATATCGAGTTTCGGCTCGTTTTGTAAGTAATGATGAGATCTTACCACTGGACTTGTTGGAGTGACTTGGTGGTATACTGCGAAGACTTCTATTGGAACTCCTAGATCTTTACAGCTAGTTATATCGAGTTTGGGCTCGTTTTGTAAGTTATGATGAGATCTTACCACTGAACTTGTTGGAGTGACCTGATGGTATACTTCGAAGACTACTACTGGATCTTCTAGACGGCTACAGCTAGTTATATCGAGTTTGGGCTCGTTTTGTAAGTAATGATGATATCTTACCACTGGACTTGTTGGAGTGACTTGGTGGTATACCTCGAAGACTTCTATTGGAACTCCTAAATCTTTAGAGTTAGTTATATCGAGTTTGGGCTCGTTTTGTAAGTTATGATGAGATCTTACCACTGAACTTGTTGGAGTGACCTGATGGTATACTTCGAAGACTACTACTGGATCTTCTAGACGGCTACAGCTAGTTATATCGAGTTTGGGCTCGTTTTGTAAGTAATGATGAGATATTACCACTGGACTTGTTGGAGTGACTTGGTGGTATACCTCGAAGACTTCTATTGGAACTCCTAAATCTTTAGAGTTAGTTATATCGAGTTTGGGCTCGTTTTGTAAGTTATGATGAGATCTTACCACTGAACTTGTTGGAGTGACCTGATGGTATACTTCGAAGACTACTACTGGATCTTCTAGACGGCTACAGCTAGTTATATCGAGTTTGGGCTCGTTTTGTAAGTAATGATGAGATATTACCACTGGACTTGTTGGAGTGACTTGGTGGTATACCTCGAAGACTTCTATTGGAACTCCTAGATCTTTACAGCTAGTTATATCGAATTTGGGCTCGTTTTGTAAGTTATGATGAGATCTTACCACTGGACTTGTTGGAGTGACCTGATGGTATACTTCGAAGACTACTACTGGATCTTCTAGACGGCTACAGCTAGTTATATCGAGTTTGGGCTCGTTTTGTAAGTAATGATGAGATCTTACCACTGGACTTGTTGGAGTGACCTGATGGTATACTTCGAAGACTATACTACTGGATCTTCTAGACAGCTACAGCTAGTTATATCGAGTTTGGGCTCGTTTTGTAAGTAATGATGAGATCTTACCACTGGACTTGTTGGAGTGACTTGGTGGTATACCTCGAAGACTTCTATTGGAACTCCTAGATCTTTACAGCTAGTTATATCGAGTTTGGGCTCGTTTTGTAAGTTATGATGAGATCTTACCACTGGACTTGTTGGAGTGACTTGGTGGTATACCTCGAAGACTTCTATTGGAACTCCTAGATCTTTACAGCTAGTTATATCGAGTTTGGGCTCGTTTTGTAAGTTAGGATGAGATCTTACCACTGGACTTGTTGGAGTGACTTGGTGGTATACCTCGAAGACTTCTATTGGAACTCCTAAATCTTTAGAGTTAGTTATATCGAGTTTGGGCTCGTTTTGTAAGTTATGATGAGATCTTACCACTGAACTTGTTGGAGTGACCTGATGGTATACTTCGAAGACTACTACTGGATCTTCTAGACGGCTACAGCTAGTTATATCGAGTTTGGGCTCGTTTTGTAAGTAATGATGAGATATTACCACTGGACTTGTTGGAGTGACTTGGTGGTATACCTCGAAGACTTCTATTGGAACTCCTAGATCTTTACAGCTAGTTATATCGAATTTGGGCTCGTTTTGTAAGTTATGATGAGATCTTACCACTGGACTTGTTGGAGTGACCTGATGGTATACTTCGAAGACTACTACTGGATCTTCTAGACGGCTACAGCTAGTTATATCGAGTTTGGGCTCGTTTTGTAAGTAATGATGAGATCTTACCACTGGACTTGTTGGAGTGACCTGATGGTATACTTCGAAGACTATACTACTGGATCTTCTAGACAGCTACAGCTAGTTATATCGAGTTTGGGCTCGTTTTGTAAGTAATGATGAGATCTTACCACTGGACTTGTTGGAGTGACTTGGTGGTATACCTCGAAGACTTCTATTGGAACTCCTAGATCTTTACAGCTAGTTATATCGAGTTTGGGCTCGTTTTGTAAGTTATGATGAGATCTTACCACTGGACTTGTTGGAGTGACTTGGTGGTATACCTCGAAGACTTCTATTGGAACTCCTAGATCTTTACAGCTAGTTATATCGAGTTTGGGCTCGTTTTGTAAGTTAGGATGAGATCTTACCACTGGACTTGTTGGAGTGACTTGGTGGTATACCTCGAAGACTTCTATTGGAACTCCTAGATCTTTACAGCTAGTTATATCGACTTTGGGCTCGTTTTGTAAGTTATGATGAGATCTTACCACTGGACTTGTTGGAGTGACCTGATGGTATACTTCAAAGACTACTACTGGATCTTCTAGACGGCTACAGCTAGTTATATCGAATTTGGGCTCGTTTTGTAAGTAACGATGAGATCTTACCACTGGACTTGTTGGAGTGACTTGGTGGTATACCTCGAAGACTTCTATTGGAACTCCTAGATCTTTACAGCTAGTTATATCGAGTTTGGGCTCGTTTTGTAAGTTATGATGATTAGATCTAGGAGTTCCAATAGAAGTCTTCGAGGTATACCATCAGGTCACTCCAACAAGTCCAGTGGTAAGATCTCATCATTACTTACAAAACGAGCCCAAACTCGATATCACTAGCTGTAGCTGTCTAGAAGATCCAGTAGTAGTCTTTGAAGTATACCATCAGGTCACTCCAACAAGTCCAGTGGTAAGATCTCATCATTACTTACAAAATGAGCCCAAACTCGATATAACTAGCTGTAGCCGTCTAGAAGATCCAGTAGTAGTCTTCGAAGTATACCATCAGGTCACTCCAACAAGTTCAGTGGTAAGATCTCATCATAATTTACAAAACGAGCCCAAACTCGATATAACTAACTCTAAAGATCTAGGAGTTCCAATAGAAGTCTTCGAGGTATACCACCAAGTCACTCCAACAAGTCCAGTGGTAAGATATCATCATTACTTACAAAACGAGCCCAAACTCGATATAACTAGCTGTAAAGATCTAGGAGTTCCAATAGAAGTCTTCGAGGTATACCACCAAGTCACTCCAACAAGTCCAGTGGTAAGATCTCATCATTACTTACAAAACGAGCCCAAACTCGATATAACTAGCTGTAGCTGTCTAGAAGATCCAGTAGTATAGTCTTCGAAGTATACCATCAGGTCACTCCAACAAGTCCAGTGGTAAGATCTCATCATTACTTACAAAACGAGCCCAAACTCGATATAACTAGCTGTAGCTGTCTAGAAGATCCAGTAGTAGTCTTCGAAGTATACCATCAGGTCACTCCAACAAGTCCAGTGGTAAGATCTCATCATTACTTACAAAACGAGCCCAAACTCGATATAACTAGCTGTAGCCGTCTAGAAGATCCAGTAGTAGTCTTCGAAGTATACCATCAGGTCACTCCAACAAGTCCAGTGGTAAGATCTCATCCTAACTTACAAAACGAGCCCAAACTCGATATAACTAGCTGTAAAGATCTAGGAGTTCCAACAGAAGTCTTCGAGGTTTACCACCAAGTCACTCCAACAAGTCCAGTGGTAAGATCTCATCATAACTTACAAAACGAGCCCAAACTCGATATAACTAGCTGTAGCCGTCTAAAAGATCCAGAAGTAGTCTTCGAAGTATACCATCAGGTCACTCCAACAAGTCCAGTGGTAAGATCTCATCATAACTTACAAAACGAGCCCAAACTCGATATAACTAGCTGTAGCCGTCTAGAAGATCCAGTAGTAGTCTTCGAAGTATACCATCAGGTCACTCCAACAAGTTCAGTGGTAAGATCTCATCATAACTTACAAAACGAGCCCAAACTCGATATAACTAACTCTAAAGATCTAGGAGTTCCAATAGAAGTCTTCGAGGTATACCACCAAGTCACTCCAACAAGTCCAGTGGTAAGATATCATCATTACTTACAAAACGAGCCCAAACTCGATATAACTAGCTATAAAGATCTAGGAGTTCCAATAGAAGTCTTCGAGGTATACCATCAGGTCACTCCAACAAGTCCAGTGGTAAGATCTCATCATTACTTACAAAACGAGCCCAAACTCGATATAACTAGCTGTAGCTGTCTAGAAGATCCAGTAGTAGTCTTCGAAGTATACCATCAGGTCACTCCAACAAGTCCAGTGGTAAGATCTCATCATTACTTACAAAACGAGCCCAAACTCGATATAACTAGCTGTAGCCGTCTAGAAGATCCAGTAGTAGTCTTTGAAGTATACCATCAGGTCACTCCAACAAGTCCAGTGGTAAGATCTCATCATAACTTACAAAACGAGCCCAAACTCGATATAACTAGCTGTAAAGATCTAGGAGTTCCAATAGAAGTCTTCGAGGTATACCACTAAGTCACTCCAACAAGTCCAGTGGTAAGATCTCATCATTACTTACAAAACGAGCCCAAACTCGATATAACTAGCTGTAGCTGTCTAGAAGATCCAGTAGTATAGTCTTCGAAGTATACCATCAGGTCACTCCAACAAGTCCAGTGGTAAGATCTCATCATTACTTACAAAACGAGCCCAAACTCGATATAACTAGCTGTAAAGATCTAGGAGTTCCAATAGAAGTCTTCGAGGTATACCACCAAGTCACTCCAACAAGTCCAGTGGTAAGATCTCATCGTTACTTACAAAACGAGCCCAAATTCGATATAACTAGCTGTAGCCGTCTAGAAGATCCAGTAGTAGTCTTTGAAGTATACCATCAGGTCACTCCAACAAGTCCAGTGGTAAGATCTCATCATAACTTACAAAACAAGCCCAAACTCGATATAACTAGCTGTAAAGATCTAGGAGTTCCAATAGAAGTCTTCGAGGTATACCACCAAGTCACTCCAACAAGTCCAGTGGTAAGATCTCATCATTACTTACAAAACGAGCCCAAACTCGATATAACTAGCTGTAGCTGTCTAGAAGATCCAGTAGTAGTCTTCGAAGTATACCATCAGGTCACTCCAATAAGGCCAGTGGTAAGATCTCATCATAACTTACAAAACGAGCCCAAATTCAATACAACTTACTCTAAAGATCTAGGAGTTCCAATAGAAGTTTTCGAGGTATACATGCAGGTCAGTACTACATTCGGGGAATGTAACTTTGCAAGAAATTTCGAAATTCTATCAAATAATAAAATAATGCTATTATATTGAAGGTACCATAGGTACCTAGTACTTAGTTTCTTCTTTTCAAAATATATTATCAATTTGGTTTGCTCAACTTAGACTTAGATTTAGAATTAAACTTAGACTTAGACTAAGTCTGAGTTCAAATCTAAGCCTGTCTAACACTAAGACTAAGTCTTAGACTAAGACTAAGTCTAAGTCTTAGTCTTAGTGTTAGACTTAGGCTTAGACTTAAAGAGACTTAGTCTTAATCTAATGCATTTCCCAGTGGCTTAAAAAAGTCTAAATCGAAGTCTAAGACTAAGACTAAATCTAAGTCTAACTTAGTGTACACCAAGTCCGGACGAAAATAAAAAATAAAAAAATAAAACATAAACAATTTATATCCAAGTATCAAAACAAGTTAATTCACTCATTTTTAACGCAGCTTGCCCGCGCCTGTGTGTGCGTGTGAACGGTGCATGTGTAGAAGTGCGTTTTTATACCTACTCTTTGCGAAATCCCGTCCTTAACAAAGAAGTTCAGCATCTTTCGAAGGGCAAGAAAGACGAGGCCAGCTTGAGGCACATAATAAAACAAAGTAGGAAGATGAAGACTTCGTCAAAGAAAACATCGAGGCATTTCCGATGGATTCACCCTAGTTATCGTAGAAAAACTTCATCCATAAAGTATTTAGAGAAGACTCTATTTATCTATAAAATGTATAAACTGTACGAAGAAATATGTATTTGTGCATCCAATTATCCGGTATCCGTAAACGTGAATCGAAATATTTTTTATGGCCTCTAATACCTTTGGTCTGAATTATATTATGGAAAAAAAGGAAGTTATGAAGTGGGGACCGCATTGTATCTTTGGATAAAACATCTACCATCTGCAGTAACAGAGATATCTATATTTCTGATACCTATGGAGGTCAAAGTCGTAACCAAATAGAGATTTGGTCCAAACAATTTACCTTGAGGTTATCAAACACAAATACCTAGTGGTCTCGAGAAGGTACCTTCATATGAGTGAGTCCAGACTCGAACTCGATAACATTGAAAATCAGATGCGTCTTATGCCAATTTTTCCCATGATAGATCTGTGTAATATCTAAGATAACTGACACAGTATCTCAAACGATAAATCTGCGGGGCCAAAAAAAACACCGTACAAACTGAGAATGAATTTAATTAAAATATTTACATTCTGAAAAAAGCTTATTAACCATGTGCGCCGAAAAAATAATATCTTCAGAACTACATGATTGGTACCAAAATTTACCAGAAAAAGAAGATTAAGACTTTTTTTCTGATGAAAAGTGCTCGAATGCGGAAGATTTGCAGTACAAATATTTTAATTTTAATTTTTTTTTACTATTTAGCTGCTATTTTTTATTGCTTTATGACGTATAATTGTTAGTAATCAAAGTGTTATGCGATTTTTTTTAAAAGGACTGTTTTTCTTTTTTTTTACGAATATATTTTTTGTTTTTCAAATGACAAAAAATATTTTATTAACTTTTGAGACTAATTCAAACATGTAAGACTGATTAAAAAATGTTTTTCCATTAAAAAACTTTGTTATTAGACCTATTTTAAGAAATACCTAAATCAAACATTGAAAACCATTACAATAGCAAAAAGTCATTAACGTGTCATTGACTTAGTTTTTTGTTTTTTAAAAAAATACTATTAATAAATGTTTAAAATACTGAGTTGATTTTAATAATATAGATATTCAACAACAAAATGTGTTTAATTTTTCTTTAATATAATCATAATTTTAGATGCTATAAGCAATCAAAATTACTAAAACTTCAAAGCTTGTTTTCTCAAACTTTTGAATATGTCGCTTAATGAGTTCTTGCAATAAGCCGACGATATGAACAACTAGCTGATGCCCGCGACTTCGTCCGCGTGGATTTAGTTTTTAAAATCCCGCGGAAACTTCCGGGATAAATAGGTCCTCAACTGTACCCATGCAAAAAATCATATTGATCCGTAGCTCTGTTATAGCGTTTTTTCTGGTTCTGGGCATATTTCCTCTTTCAGTTAATTTAGAAGACTTTTTTAATTGGTATATTTTTACAATACCTAATAATAATTATTGAATATATAGTAATAAACATTGAATTAAATCATTTAAACCTAAAAAAAAAATAACTAAATAATAAAAAAATACTTAAATCTAAATTGGACGCAGATACGCAATAATGAGTCAACCCACACAACTTATCAATTGAAAACTTATCAATTGAAAAGTTAACTTTATTCTTTTACATTATGTATCTATTTAGTTTGACAAAGGTTTGTGGGTTGAATTGTTATTGCGTATCTGCGTCCAATTAAGACTCGATTAAGTTATTGAAATAACGCTCCTTATCCTGTGATATTGTATATGTATAAAAAGAGGTGGATATGTTACAAGCGTGCGGTAAATGAAACGCGTAATGGCAGATATTTGTCGTAATTTGTCATATCTAATACTATATTACTATATAGAAGTACTATATTACTCTATATATACTCTATTTTTTTAAATATATAGCGCTTGACTGCGATCTCACCTGCTGGTAAGTGAACATGCAGCCTAAGATGGTACGCGCTTGCCTAGAAGATGCCTATTCACGTTTGATTTAAAGACACGCACGTCACTCGTTTCATCTTCATCATTCAACACAATTTTTTCACTTGTTTTGTGAGTATGTAACTCATCCCTAGTAGAAATCATTGTCCTTATCCACATAATTCTTTCGTAGCATCAAATCTTACGGTTTCGCGTAGGTGTCGCCGAATACGGTCATGGCACTCAAGCTTTAGGAATTCATTTCAATCTTTCCACTGCCATTCAATACAATCAAAGTAAGATCTCACTACAAATTAATTTTTGTTTACCGTGGAAATATATTGTGACTTCGAGTGGATTGAGGAAGTAGCTTACGTTGTCAAAAAGTCACGTCGATCCGTAGCTGCGTTGCTGCGTGATTGAGGGACAAACCAACAAACTCATTTTCCCGTTTATCTTATTACTAGATGATGCCCGCGACTTCATCCGTGTGGATTGAGGTTTTTTTATTCTCGCGGGAACTCTCTTATTTCCTGGGATAAAAATTAGCCTAAGTGCTATTCCAGACTATAATCTATTTCTGTGCCAAATTTCAGCCAAATTGGTTCAGTAGTTGCGGTGCGATTGAGTAACAAACATCCACACATTCAAACCATCCCCCCCATAGCAGTATATCGTATCCCCCCGTTCCAAGTTCCCCTGTGTTTTTCCGGGATAAAGAGTAGCTTACGTCATCAAAAAATCACGTCGATCCGTAGCGCCAATGCTGCGTGATTGAAGGACAAACCAACAAACAAACTCCTTTTCGCTTTTATAATATTATCTAGATGATACCCGCGACTTCGTTCGCGTGGATTAAGGTTGTTTATTCGCGCGGGAACTGTTTTATTTCCCAGAATAAAAAAAAGACGTGTGGCACTCGGGGACTGCCGCGGTAAAGCTAGCATACATAATGCATAGCATTTTTTATCAACGCCATCTAGCGGTGAGAGGAGTCGCGTGTCAGGTTATTTTCGTTACGGAATTTCTGGATTCGGTCTACACGCTGGCCCGCGATAGAAGCTATGCAATAGCTTGAAAAGTAAACACAAACTTTCGCATATTATAATAGGATTAGTGAGGTTTAAAAATAGTTTATCTACGGCAGCCCTGATTAATTATTATTAGGCAATACAGATAACAATAATTTGATGAATGTTGTTCGATAATTGAGAGTTTAATATTTTGTATTAATTAGCGAGCAACAAAGGCTTCATTTGGCAAATTATTTGATAACACAAGCGGTAGTGGAATTTTGTCGATTCGCTTAATTTCACCCTGTGTATATTTTGGTAGCTTTGATTTTATGCTTTTTAACCGACTTCCAAAAAAGACGGAGGCTCTCAATTCATCGGAATCTTTTATTTTTCTGGTGGGAGGCTTTGCTAGTTACCACCCTACCGTCAAAGACGTTCCACCAAGCGATTTAGCGTTCCAGCACGATGGCGTGTAGAAACTGACATGAGTACATTGCCATATCCTTAGCCCGCTACCATCTTAGACTGCATCGTCACTTACCATCAGGTGAGTTTGCAGTCAAGGACTATCATGTCATCGAATAAAAAAATAATAATTGAATTAATTCACTGACTATAAACGTTTTCATAAACGGCGATGACGTAGGGTTAAGAAAGGTTTTTTGAAAATTCAAACCTCAACACTAAATCGCTTGGCGGCACGTCTTTTGACGGTAACTAGCCACGGCCAAAGCCTCCCACCAGACCAGACCAGAGACAATTTAGAAAATTTAGAAATTATAAATTCCCAAATTGCCCCCGCCGGGAATCGAACCGGAGACCTCCCAGTTATAAGACCACAACGCTCACCACTGCGCCAGGGAGGTCGTCGAATTGATTAAAATCGAGTTGTCACGCGCGCGTAATTAAGTATTCTCCTTTCATTGAATGCTTTTTATTAATTTCATTTTGCTGGCGCGATTGCTATTCAGCGATCGGGATCGATCTTGGTTTGTTACCTCTTCCACACAAGAGCGTTTTAGCGGTCGATAAAATCACAATGCGTTGTTTTTTTTAATCTATTGCATAGCTTCTATCGCGGGCCAGCGTGGAGACCGAATCCAGAAATTCCGTAACGAAAATAACCTGACACGGGACTCCTCTCACCGCTAGATGGCGTTGATAAAAAATGCTATGCAATAGCTTTACCGCAGCAGTCCCCGAGCGCCACACGTCTTTTTTTTTATTCGTTGACAAGATTGTCCTTGACTGCGATCTCACCTAATGGTAAGTGACGATGCAATCTAAGATAGTAGCGGGCTAACTTGGAAGGGGTATGGTAGTGTACATTCAACCCATACAGGGAATCGGTTTCTGCACGCCAACGTGCCATCGTGCAAGGTTTTTGATTCCCCGGAAACCCTTTAATTTTCCGGGATAAAATATGGCCTATGTGTTAATCCAGGGTACAATCTATCTTCATTCCTCAGCCAAATCCATCTAGTAGTTTTTGCGTGAAAGAGTAACAAACATACACACACACACATACACATGCAAACTTTCGCCTTTATAAAGGCGAAATTATAATATTAGTGTGAAGTGTGATTGTCTCCTTTTTTTTCGTCGGTTAAAAAGGATTAAAAGCTTTATTAGATTAACCCGATCCCAATTGTGAAAATTCAAATTAGAATTGCAAATCGCGTAATCCTTGATGTGTTTATTTTTATTTGACTGTTCTGAGAGTCAATCCGGGAAACGCTTAAAATTTTAATTCTTTTCGCTAATTAACTATTCAATTTAAAGCCACAATAGCCCAACGGTTAAAGATGTGGACTGAAAGTTGAAGGTCAAGTTCAGCTTGGGTTCTTTTCTTTAAAAAATTTAAAATCTGAGGCTCAAATGTGTGAGAGAGAATATAAAAATCACCGGTTTTACGCCTGCTTTTGAGACTCTGGCCCATGCTCATCGAAAACGAAGAATTTTATAAATGTCTGGGAGGTCTCAGGTTCGATTCCCAGCGGGGGCAATTTGGAAATTTATAGTTTCTGAATTTTCTCTGGTCTGGTCTGGTGGGAGGCTTTGGCCGTGGCTAGTTACCACCCTACCGTCAAAGACATGCCGCCAAGCGATTAGGCGTTCCGGCACGATGGCGTGTAGAAACAGATTAGGGGTATCGGTTAAACACTGCCATACCCCTTCCAAGTTAGTCTGCTACCACTTAGTGTTAGTGTTAGTTTCTGCTTAGTGAAGAACACTACGTCGTCACTTACCATCAGGTGAGATCGCAGTCAAGGACTATCTTGTCATTGACTAAAAAAAAAATTAAATATGTATAAATGTCCCAAAAACTGATCCACTCCTCAGGTGACCAACGAACCTTTATACGAATACGGCTACATTTTATACGAACGAAGTTAATATGACAGATTTTATATCCAATTTTCCGTAGTGGGACAGTTTTTAAAGTTTTATCCTTATTGCTTCTATCGTGTGGGATAGAGTTGCTAGATAGCCTTCAATTTGGATGAATAATTCAAACGTAACAACCGGACGGACGAAACCTTTTATTTTTGACTTTTTGCCGCCCTACTGTTTTAAAACTAAGCCCTGTAATTAGGGCTACGTACACATACCGTACGCTAGGCTAGTACGGAAACGGACTTTTATGAGGTTCTCAATATTATCTTCTTTAAATATATAAAAGGAAAAGGTGACTGACTGACAGATCTATCAAAACACGGACAGATCAGATTGTGGATGACGTAAGAAAGGATTTTTGAAAGTTCAACCCCTAAGGGGGTAAAACTGGGGTTTGAAAAATCGAACTTAACATGAGCGAAGCCGCGGTAAAAGCTAGTTATACAATAGAGTAGGGAAATGGGTTAATTCCATAGGAAAGCTTATGTTTTGCCCAAATTCGAAGTAAGAGATATCTTTACTTACATTACAACTAATGCGGAATTGCGGAATCGTGTTGGTGTGTTTTTTTTTGTTTGTTGGTTTGTTTTACTGTCAAAGACGTGTCAAACGATTTAGCGTTCCAGCACGATGACGTGTAGAAACCGATTCGGGGTATCGGTTGAATGTAAACTGCCATACCCCTTCCAAGTTAGCCGGCTACCATCTTAGACTGCCATACCATCAGGTGAGATCGCAGTCGAGGACTATGTTGTCATCGAGTAAAAAATAAAAAATAAAAAATAAACTTTCGTTGTCCTACGGATCTCCTCTTTCCTGACTAATAATATTAATGAACATATAATAAGCCTACTCCTTACCAACTTATCTCAAGCAACAATGTAGGTAACCACGCGAGATTCGGCGCAGCATCCGGCGATTAAATACATCTGTTGTGTTAACAAATACATGCCTTTGTGAGACGATTGTCTGTGTTGTACACTAATCTGTAAACTAAACTAAAATGAGTTGACTGACCTGATACCTACCTAGTAGGGATAAGTACGCTGTAAATTCTTCATAATGTCCCCATAATGTTTTGATGGCCTCCCTGGCGTAGTGGTGAGCGCTGTGGTCTTATAACTGGGAGGTCTCGGGTTCGATTCCCGGCGGGAACAATTTGGGATTTGATAATTTCTGAACTGTCTCTGGTCTGGTTCGCAAGCATTCTGTAAAAGTTTATTTGAATAAAAAATTATTCTATTCTATTCTGGTCGGAAGGCTTTACCACCCTACATTCATAGACGTACAGCCAAGTGATTTAGCGTTCCGACACGATGGCAAGTTGAAAGCGATTAGGGGTACCTATACGTTGAATGTACACTGTCATACCCCTTCCAAGTTAGCCCGTTACCATCTTAGACTCCATCGTTACTTTCTATCAGGTGAGATCGCAGTCAAGAACTATCTTGTCATCGAATTCTTACTAATATCCTTAGTATATTCCTTACTTTCCTAACTGATAGTATACATTCGAAAGTGTGCTTGTTTGTTGGTTTGTCCTTCAATCACGCCGCAACAATCGACGTGATTTTTTTAACATGGGTATAGTTGAGGACCGAGAGAGTGACATGGACTTTTTATCCCAGAAAAACAAAGATTTCCCGCGGGATTTTTAAAAACTAAACCCGCCTGTATCTATATACTTATATAAAATTCAAAGTCCTGTCTGACTGACTGAGATATCAACGCACAGCCTAAACTACTGAAGTTAGAAACTTGAAATTTTTACAGTTGGATCCTTTTATGACGTAGGCGCACACTAAGAAAGGATTATTGGAAATTCCACCCCTAAGAGGTTTAAATAGGGGATGAAAGTTTATATGAAACTCCGTCATTTTTTAAGCTGTTTCCATCAAAGTTGGTATTTGAGCTTTCAGTTAAAAATAAAGAAGTACGTGTGTCACAGTTTTTGAAAATTCCACCCCAATACCTAATTCCACGCGGACGAAGTCGCGGGGGCAAAAGCTAGTTCTATTTATTTCAGCATAAGATCTTACGGCCTTATGCAGTAAGCTCCAACAACCGACTTTATTTTTCTTACTCGTAATAACGTTCGAGGTTTTAGATGCACACGTCTTTTTAATCCAAATAAAAGCCTGAGAGTTTCATCACGTAACAGGATTATTCAGCCATTAGCGGCGCTCGGCTTGGCTGGCTGATTTAGCTTTACACGAGACGAAAAACAGATAGGTACGGGTCTAAGTTTGAACCTAAAATCATTTATTGTTTAGCAACCTTAGAAAGGCTTTGTAGAGTCTTTTCAATGAGTCAGTTTACATATCGCTCATACAATAGAACAAAGACGTAGTAATTGCAAAAAACTCGAAATTGAATTTTTGATGTTATAAGTATTAAAAGCCGGTGTAATAGGTGTTAAAAAAATTATGCATTATGCCGGAAATTTGGCGACCTCCCTGGCGCAGTGGTGAGTGCTGTGGTCTTATAACTGGGAGGTCTCGGGTTTGATTCCTGGCGGGAAAAATTTGGGAATTTATAATTTCTGAATTGTCTCTGGTCTTACCTGGTGGGAGGCTTTGGACGTGGCTAGTTACCACTCTATCGTCTAAAATGTACCGCCAAGCGATTTAGCGTTCCGGCACGATGGCGTGTAGAAAGTAGAAAACAGGTAAGGGGTATGGGTTGAATGTACACTGCTATACCCCTTCCAAATTAGCCCGCTACCATCTTAGACTGCATCGTCCTTGCCATCAGGTAAGATCGCAGTCAAGGACCATCTTGTCATCGAAAAAAAAATGTAGGTATGACTAGTAGACTAGCTAGTTTAGCAATATACCTAACTAGCAGTTGCCTGCGATTTAGTCCGCGACAATTTCTTTTATTAATCATAATAATCATGCGATTAAGAAGTTTGTTAGCGACGCGATTTATTCAAATATTGTTTTGTGTTGCCATATTTATAAATATAATAAATACGGCAAAAACGGAACTTAGTTCGTATGGAGGCAGGGGTGCGGGGAGCAACTGTCAGTTGGTGACACATAACGTTTGAAAAAGGTCCGTTTTTGAATTCGCCGCCCGTCGCCAACCGCCCAAATCACAAGCTCCTACGAACTACGATTCCGCCAAGCCCTTTTGCTCAAAACCAGTGTTTTACTGTTTCCATCCGCTACAAAGTTTTTAAGAGAATATATTTTAAATATGGATAATTTCCCCGTTTTTGCAACATTTGTCACTGATGCTTCGTTCCTATTAGTCGCAGCGTGATGTTATATAGCCTAAAGCCTTCCTCGATAAATGGACTATCCAACACAAAAATAATTTTTCAATTCGAACCAGTAGTTCCCGAGATTAGCGCGTTCAAACAAACAAACTGTTCAGCTTTATTATATTAAGTAAAAGTAAAGTATAGATTATAATTATAGCAGTTTCTATTAAGGAGCTGAAATCGCTGCATCAATTGAGCTGTTCTCAACCGATTCGAGGGATTTAGCAGAATCGATCGCATTAGTGGCAACAGAGCAGAGCCGATGGTTCACAATGATTCAGTTTGTGTTACCAAATTGATGATTTGATTACAGTTTAGCTGGATTAAATCATCGTCAAAAATAATTTTATTTAAACCTTAATTTTTTTTTTCTTCCGATCATCATAATATTATTCTCTGCAACGTGGAGCTAAGTTTAAATCCAAATTCAAAATTTTTTTATTTTTTTTTACAAAGAATATTAGCCAAGCTGAAGTTGACTAATATTTTATTCTCCTAACCCCTCCAAGTAAGCGAAAAGCTTGTGCTAGGAGTGGGTACGACAATTATAGTGCAACGGGTAGGATTCGAACCTGCGACCTTTCAGTTTTCAGTCCGCTCCTTTAACCATTGAGCTATCGAGGCTTGAATCGAGCAATTTATTTCATGTAGGCCAACTTGTGGTCTTATGACAAGTCGAAAATCTACCATCGGTTCGGAATGCTGATTCTGCTGAGAAGAGCCGGCAAGAAACTCAGCAGTTGCTTTTTTCAAAACAAAAAATGTAACAATATGCAGCCTATCTAACTTGTGGACGGTTGAAGCAAAGCAGATTGGTTCCCAGCAACTTTGTCATTAAGGAATTCATTAACTGTGTAATAACTTCTACTTATTAAATGTGTCTGTACACACTGACTTTTATCTATAAAAGTCGAGCTGATTTTTACTTGATTTTATTTACAAAAGTCTAGCTCGTGCTCACTGCTCACTCACGTTAAATTCAAATTCCTATTCTACACCCTTAGGAGTATAATTTTCGGAAATGCTTTTCGAAGAAAACCGTAGGGGTTTTCTTGCATTCCATGGGCAATTAAAGTGATCGCAACATTAATAAATGAGAGATACAGAGAGGGACAGACGTCTAGTTCGAATACTTCGCTGTTGACAAAGGCCTATTCTCAAAATAATAGTATGCCTTATACAGTGTGCTCCAAAAACCTCAATCTAGCGTCTTAAGTCGCGGCTGGAATAGAATTCTGCGCATACAGGTGGCAAAGAATCGAGCGTCTATTGTAGCGGAGCGCCATCCAGCGCGCTATTTCACTGGAGCCCAAATGTGCCGCCAGTAGCGTCAGCAAAAACATTTTAAACATAATATTCATTTTTTTTTAATTTCCTTTTTCTTTAAATCAAGAGTGAATAGATATCTTCTAGAAACGCGCTCCATCTTTGGCTGCTTCTTCACTTACCATCAGGTGTGATCGCAGTCGTTGATTTTTGAAGTTTTAACTGTAACTGTCTGCTTCCTGCTCATGAAAACTTGCATTCAGACTAAAACTAAAAACTATAAACTCGTTGTCAGAAGCAAATGGAAATGTCGTGTAGTCATGAAGATTTTTGGCTTTGACATCGGTCTGCGAATAACAGACTCATGTTATTTCATAGGTTCATATGACATCCTAACCAAAATCCTAACTAATATTAAAAATGTAAAAGTGTTTATTGGCTGGTTAGTCCTTCAATTACGCAGGAGCGGAGCAACGGATTGGCGTGATTTTTTTTCATGGTGGAGCTTGAGGTCATAGCAGTAACAGTCATAAAGTAGTGTATAGTCATAAAAAATGAATACTGTAATAAGGTTCAAATCACAATCCTTTTACAAGTAAAAAACGTATAATTAAAAAAATGAAATACAATAAAATTTAACAAAGCAAGTAGGCAGGTTCGACCGAGAATCTAAGTATGACTGACGCGATGCATGTGCGGACGTCTTTCGCAGCGGATTGCCCATTGCCGACTAAAACGGAGTGATTACATTCTCTTTGTTGCCGACTGCGCAGTATGCGGGACGCGCGGCGGTGGCGGGCGAGCGAGGGGGAATGAGGTGGCCGCGCGGGGAATCGCCTACCGTTGCCATGACAACGGTCCAAGGCTACCGCGCAAGTTTGGAACTTTGGATATACCTATTACAATTATTTATTAAAATAGAGATTTTTTTCCGACGCTACAACTATTATGGCATAAAAAGTAGTGCAGGAAGAAAAGTGGGAGCTTTCCTGTATTTTCTGCAAGAAGTTGCTCGAGAGTTTAATCATGCGCCCGATAAGCCAGGGCTGCTCCCTCCCCGCCAGAAATAGTGATTGCAGATTTTGTGGCAAAACACTAGTGCGGCGTGAGCATCTGTAAAAGAACTGTAACCTTCGTTGGCAGTTTTGTTTTCTCTGACTGTTTTTTTTTTATTTACAACTAGCTGATGTGCTTTCGTCCGCGTAGATTAAAGTTTTTTTTTAATTTCCGCGAGAACTCTATAATTTTGCGGGATAAAATGAAACCTATGTGCTAATCTTCTATACTAATATTATAAAGCTGAAGAGTTCGTTTGTTTGAACGCGCTAATCTCGGGAACTACTGGTTCGAATTGAAAAATTCTTTTTGTGTTGGATAGTACATTTATCGAGGAAGGCTTTAGGCTATACTAATATTATAAAGCTAAAGAGTTTGTTTGTCTGAAAGCGCTAATCTCAGGAACTACTGGTCCGAATTGAAAAATTCTTTTTGTGTCGGATAGTACATTATCGAGGAAGGCTTTAGGCTATACCAATATTATAAAGCTGAAGAATTTGTTTGTTTAAACGCGCTAATCTCAGGAACTACTGGTCCGAATTGAAAAATTCTTTTTGTGTTGGATAGTCCATTTATCGAGGAAGGTTTAAGGCCCAAGACACGGAGCTGCCCGCGAAATTCAAATTTAATTTGGTTTTTCGCCATTTATAAACTAATACGACAAAGTAGGCTTATGGTATTCAAATTGCGATAATGGCAGTATCATCTTCACAGGTTTATATACTAATCTTAACGTGAAAGTATCCAGTTTAAGAAATTAGTCAAAATAATGAGTTTGATCTTAACGTGAAAGTATCCAGTTTAATAAAATTAGTCATTATTTTGATTAATTTCTTAAACTGGATACTTTTACGTAAAGATTAGTATATAAACCTGTGAAGATGATACTGCCATTATCGCAATTTGAATACCATAAGCCTACTTTGTCATATCACGCACGCGCGATCACGCACGATAAATAATATTATCATAGTAATATTATGTGAAATTGACAGCCCTATATTTTTGGCGTCCCATCGAGGCCTTTTGTGTGCCGTAGCAATTCAATTTAGTGATAAGGGTTGGGAGTTTTATCGGAACACAAAGACAAATAAACTAGCCATCGGCTGATATAAGATGAGACACATGGCCGATGTTCGGATCGACTTGTGGGTTGCACGTGATTGGAATCTTTAGATACATCTTATCGTGAGGGAATATCTTCGAACTTCGAATAAATAGAGTTCAAACTCGAAATATTTTTATAAGTAGGAACATAGTTATTATTCGCTTAGTATTCTTGAAATTTTTACTTTCGATCCAATTTCGCATTTATATTTTATGTGGGATACGTGCATACGTTTTATCTTAAAGAGTGGGAGTTTCTATGAACTGTGACGTCATAACGAGAAGATAACTTTATCTCTTGTCAGTGGAAAAAATCGGGGATAAAATTTTTGTCTCCTGCCCATACTCACCCTGCAGGGTCTCAACTCTACCATGCAAAATATTTCATTAATCTGTATCTCTCTTGTGGCGTCATTGAAGGGCAAACCAACAAACAAACACTTTAAGATATTTTACAAATATTATACTTAGCTTTTGCCCGCGGCTTCGTTCATGTTTTGTTCGATTTTTCAAACCCCCATTTTACTCCCAGGGGTTTCTATCTGTATGCCGAATTTCAGCCCGTACCGTCCAGTGGTTTCAGCTGTTCATTTATAGATCAGTCAGTCAGTCACTTAGTCAGTCAGTCACCTTCTCCTTTTACATACATATTTTCATTACTAAGTGATGCCCGCGACTTCGTTCGCGTGGATTAAGGTTTCTTAATTGCCGCGGGATCTCTCTTATTTTCAGGGATTAAAAGCCTATGTGCTATTCCAGACTATAATCTATCTCTGTGTCAAATTTCAGCCAAATCGGTTCAGTCGTTGCGGCGTGATTGAGAAACAAATATACAAACTTTCGCATTTATAATATTATAATAGGATAGGATTAATTAATGGGATAATAGGATTATAATAGGATTAAGTAGGGTATAAACATTGGAATATTCTTGCTTCTGGCGTAATAATATGGATTCGGACGAAATGGTGATATAATTTAATAGTATGGTATAAGTGCATATAGCCAATACAATATTACAGCCGGTAATTGTCTGGGCATCGATACAAGAGAGGATTATTCCCTATTGATATCCGTCCAATATGATACGTCGTGTGTTACTGGAATTAGTACGCTTCCATGTCACAAGCTTACAGCGTTTTAATTGTTAAGCTATTGCATAGCTTCTATCGCGGGCCGGCGTGGAGACCGAATCCAGAAATTCCGTAACGAAAATAACCTGACACGGGACTCCTCTACGGTGAGCCGCTAGATGGCGCATTTTATCAACGCCATGTAGCGGTGAGCCGCTATATAGTGTTGATAAAAAATGCTATGCAATAGCTTTACCGCGGCAGTCCCCGAGTGCCACACGTCTTTTTATTTAGTTTAATTATGTATATTAAATACTTGTGTACTAATCACAGTCTCAAGGTTTCCAATAAAAGCGAGTTACACATACACGCACAGCAACGGAGCGACTAATTGACGTGATAATTTGAGGACATCTAGAATACCTTTTATCCCGGAAAAACACAAGATACAAATCAAAATCAAATCAAAATTTATTATTTATTTCATGTAGGCCAAAGAGCTACACTCTTATGACACGTCATAAATCTACCACCGGTTCGGTATGCAGATTCTGCTGAGAAGAGCCGGCAAGAAACTCAGAGTTGCTCTTTTCAAAAAATTTTTACAATAGTTAACAAAACTATGCTATGCACACAGTGTTTCCACAAAGAAGTTTCAAAAATGTACACCTACCACAACCTAACACACGTTAAGATGGGTGGACACAGCAGACCCATTCCCGTTGGTGGCACCCGTTCACGAGCACATGCGCCTTTATCCTATTCGCTTTTCACTTAAGCCTTGCGCTCTGACTTTAATAATCCCTTTGGTGAGTTGCAGCCATTTGGTTTGGAATCGTCAAAGGTATTTTTTTTTCAATGCTTTCCTAGTACACTGGGTATTGGAGATTGAAAGGTAATTTATTAACGAGCGTAACTTTGACGAGGTTTATTACGTAATCAATAAAGTGGTATTTTTTGTAAGTCCATTGAAATTGTAGGTATTGTTAGCGTTATAAAGGGGTAATTGCTACCATTATGGGCTTACAAAACTTTGTAGATATTACATCATCACATTACCGCTGATTCGCAGATCCACGAATAATCAAGATCAAGATTAATCTCAAAATTTCTCAGTTCTATTCAATTATTAACCTACCTACTAGCACTTACCCGCGACTTCGTCCGCGTGAAGTTAAAAAATCCCGCAGAAATCCTCGGTTAAAAACTAGTGGGCACGATCTTCGGCCGCAGTAACTTGCAAGCAATTGAAGTGAAGGACACGAGCCACTTTGTTATAAAAAAAGTAAAACAGTCATGATAAAATAAAAAGAAAACTTTTTAGAGAAAAATTAACGGTAAAATATTCTTCTAAAAGCTTTTGCCTATTTTTTGACATTTTTTTTTTAGTTTAACTTTGATATACTATAAATACAACCTGAAAAACAATTAAAAACTACACTGTTTTCGGAATATTATTTGATCGAGTGAAGTTCAAAATATGGATATTTGAACGGTAAAATAATTTAGAACGTGTATTAAACTACAACATATATTTTTAACCTATCAAAACAAAGAATATTTGATTGTTTACTATTTTTAATTTTTTATTGAAGTGTTAACCTACACTTAAAGGAAGTACCCTAATAGATTTATAAATACATATCAAAAATTCCGAGGCCGGCGGAATTCGAACCCACGTCTCTCTGGGAATCGCGCCCGAGTGTGTTAACCGCTACACCACGGCCGAACCATACGTCAGCCACGAAATTAGTGATATTTTTTTGTGATATTAGTGATTAGTGTTTACTATTGAATCAAAAACAGGCTGTTTTCGGAGATCCTGCCGTTAAACGCAACTAATCCCGTAGGCACCTGCATATACATATAAATGCATGCACACCTAATCGTTACTATAAAGATTAACACCTGGGTGTCTGCCAAAGACGTACAATGTATCCAGGGCGCGTTGCTCCATTTAGGTCATACAACTTAAACCGGGAGGATTGTCGCAGTTTGCATATATGAAAGCATACCTATGTAGGTTTCTATCTATTTTATGCGTAACTAGCTTTTGCCCCCGCGACTTCGTCCGCGTGGAATTAGATTTTCAGTGGAATTTGGAGTGGAATTTTCAAAAACTGTGACACACGTACTTCTTTATTTTTAACTGAAAGCTCAAATACCAACTTTGATGGAAACAGCTTGAAAAATGACGGAGTTTCATATAAACTTCCATCCCCTATTTAAACCCCTTAGGGGTGGAATTTCCAATAATCCTTTCTTAGTGTGCGCCTACGTCATAAAAGGAACCAACTGTAAAAATTTCAAGTTTCTAACTTCAGTAGTTTAGGCTGTGCGTTGATATCTCAGTCAGTCAGTCAGTCAATCAGTCAGTCAGGACTTTGAATTTTATAAATATAGATTAAGAGTCAGATACTAGGTGATGTCCGTGACTTTGACCGCTTGGATTTAGTTTTTAAAATTCCGCGGGAACTGTTTAATTTTCCGGGATAAAAAGTAGCCTATGTCACTCTCCAGGTCCCCAACTATTCCTATGCGATATCACGTTGATCCGTAGCCCTGTTGCAGCGTGATTGAAGGACAAACCAACATAGCAACAAACAAACACACTTTTCGACGACCTCCCTAGCGCAGTGGTGAGCGCTGTGGTCTTATAACTGGGAGGTCTCGGGTTCGATTCCAGTTGCCGGGGCAATTTGGGAATTTATAATTTCTGAATGGTCTCCGGTCTGGTCTGGTGGGAGGCTTTGGCCGTGGCTAGTTACCACCCTACCGTCAAAGACGTTCCGCCAAGCGATTTAGCGTTCCAGTACGATGGCGTATAGAAACCGACTAGTGGTATGGGTTGAATGTACACTGCCATACCCGTTCCAAGTTAGCCCACTATCATCTTAGACTGTATCGCCACTTACCATCAGTTGAGATCGCCGACAAGGGCAATCTTGTCATCGAATAAAGAAAAAAGTGTACCCCTAAGGGGTTAAAATAAGAGTTGAAAAATCGAACTTAACGTGACCGAAGCCGCCGACAAAAGCTAGTTTATATAAATTCTATAAATCCTATTATCCTATTTATTTATTTTATTTATAATATTATAAATGCGAAAGTTTGTATATTTGTTACTCAATCACGTCGCAACGACAAAACCGATTTGACTGAAAGGCACAGAGATAGCTTATAGTCTGGAATAGCACATAGGCTACTTTTTATCCCGGGAATTAAGAGAGTTCCCGCGGGAATAAAAACCTTAATCCACGCGAACGAAGTCGCGGGTATCAACTAGTCTAAATATATAAAAGGTGACTGACTGACTGATCTATCAACGCACAGCTCAAACCACTGTACGGATCGGGCTGGGCATACAGTTAGCTATTTTGACGTATGCATCGGCTAAGAAAGGATTTTTGAAAATTCAACCTATAAGGGGATAAAATAGGGGTTGGAAAAATTGAACTTAACGTGAGCGAAGCCGCGGGAAAAAGCTAGTTATAAATAAGATACCTACTACGAATATCCAAATTTCACTCCAAGAATACAATTCAAATCGAATGCGGTTTTCGATAGTCCAAAGCAACTGCTAAGACATAGCTTACACAGAGTATACAATCCGATCTAACAGTTAAACTTGTTCACATCGGTTTGAGTTATCCGGGGGTTCAAAGTTTTCGAGCATAAGGCATGTTTACTATGGCATGCGAGGCTAAAGATAGTGTTCTACCGATTGAAATTCGCATTTCATTATTTTCATCTGTGGCTTGTGAAGTTATGTCTTCTATCTCCGATAATATTCAGTAGATCTTCACCAAAATTGGAGAAAATATTTCTAACAGTGTACACAATATTTCTAATAGTGTACACATAATAAAAAAAGAATTATCAAACTCGGTTTACATTGGACGAAGTTATGGAGCAAAATCAACAAAAACTTTCATCCCCTATCCCGGATAAACCTTATTGTTTATCAGGATAAAAAGTATCCTATGTATTGACCCGGAGTATCAGCTACAACCTACAATACAAAATATTCAAATCCGTGCAGTAGTTTTCGCGTGATGCGCGCACAGACAGACAGACAGACAGAGAAAAAATTCAAAAAAAATTATTTTGGGCTCAGTATCGATAATCCTCCGATTACAATTTTCTAAATATATTTAATGTACAGAATTGGTCTCGTTACAGTTTTATTATAAGTATATAGATTATTATCGCTCGTACTTTAGCGGGGTTTGTGCACCGAATAAAACACTATAATAGTATTCAATAGAAAGCATGTTTATTGGTAAATCTTAGCTAAATTTATACAAAAGTTGCAGACGCTAGTAAAGCACTTTGAACGAGCGACGCACGATGCAAGCCGCGCTGCTCTAGCAATAATTCCGACACGCCCTGTCCTCGAACGACCCGAAGCCATAAATAGGACCCGCAGCTAGCCGCGCGCCTTCAGTCGTCGGCGACCGTCGCGGCGAGCGGACCTGCTCGTCCCGCGTACAGTGCAGTGCTCGCGTGGAGGAAGAATTATAGTGCCGCCACTTCATTGGTGCCCGGAAGACTGTAATCACCATCAGTGTAATCAACTATGCTGGGTAATCAACATCGCTGTTATCAACTGTGCTGGGTAACCATCATCACTGTTATCAACTATGCTGGGTAATCAACATCACTGTTATCAACTGTGCTGGGTAACCATCATCAGTGTTATCAGGGTAACCATCGTACCCACCAACTATGCCATGTAACCATCGTTACCAACACTGCTCTTCATGCGTTTTATTTATCTCCCTCGTAGTATGAATAATAAAGTATGCTCCCTGTGTTGTTATTTTCCTTGTTACTCCCTTGATATCACTCTGCTTGCGAGTGGGGTAAGTAATAGCTGCAGTATGCAGCTACTAATTTTATGTCTGCTACATCACTCCCCGCCAGCGAAGCGTACGGGTGGCTTTGATACCCTTCCAGATCGTGTGATATATGTGTTAGCCTGGTCTTCATACGCTATATTAAGGGTGAAAGCAGGTTTCAGGCGATCAATAGACACATTGGTTATCCGTCCTTTCACTTCTAGAGTGTAATATTTGTCGTGTCGTGCCATAACTTTAAAGGGTCCGTCATAGTTAGGCATCAATGGTTTCCTGGCTGCGTCGTTACGTACGAATACATGCGAACATTTACATAGTTCTTCATGAATGAATGTGGCTTGATTCTGATTTGATTTCCTTTGTGCTTGCGCCTTCTTTAATGCGTTGTTGAGGTTATGTACGAAATACGAGGTTGTGTTGTTTTCTTTAGTAGATTCTTCGTAGAATTCGCCGGGTAGGCGAAGCGGTTGGCCATACAATAATTCTGCCGTACTTTTGCCGATATCTTCCTTTATTGCGGCGCGTAATCCCAGTAAAACTGTAGGTAATTCATGCGTCCAGCTGGGGGTCTTGAGTCGTGCGATTAAAGCAGCTTTCAGTGATCGATGCCAACGCTCGATTAAGCCGTTTGCTTGTGGATGATAGGCTGTGGTGTGGATTCTTTCTATGCCCATCCTCTGCATCAACTTATTGAACAAATCTGCCTCAAATTGCGATCCCCGATCTGTCGTAATAAAAGCAGGACAGCCGAATCTGCAAATCCACCCATCGTATACTGTATTAGCTATGTTTTCGGCTGTTATTTCCTTGATCGGATATGCTTCTGGCCATTTGGATGCTCGATCAATCATCGTCAGTAAGTAACGGTGTCCCTCGGATATAGGTAATGGTCCCACAATATCGACGTGGACGTGTGATAATCGATCAGCTTCTTTAAATGATCCGATAGGCGACCTTGTATGCTTCTGAACTTT
Organism: Hipparchia semele; assembly: GCA_933228805.2. Lineage (NCBI taxonomy): Eukaryota > Metazoa > Arthropoda > Insecta > Lepidoptera > Nymphalidae > Hipparchia > Hipparchia semele. Next base: position 4,294,226 of record OW121733.1, on the reverse strand, counting down.
TGCTTTTTGACATTGCAAACAGCTCTTGGCCCAGCTCATGACGTCTGTTTTCATCGATGGCCAAAAATAACGCGACGAAACCATTCTTTTCGTAGTTCTGACGCCAGGGTGACTTAGCTCATGAGTGGTGCGATATACGGCTTCGCGAAAATCTTTTGGAAGGTATGGCCGAGCCTTGCCTGACGATAACTCGCATGTAATCGACGTGGCGGTTCCTGGCATTATAACGTCCTTGAGATTGTACTTTGCATCTCCCTTCAGTTTCTCCAGGTCTTCATCTTGAGCTTGACTTTTGGAAAGCACCTCGTAATCAATCGGTGAGGGACAGGAGATCGTTTCGACTCGAGAAAATGCATCAGCGACCTGATTCTCTTTCCCCGAAATGTGACGAATGTCGGAAGTGAACTGTCCGATGTACTCCAGGTACCTCGTACGTCGGGGCGTCTCGTTTTTGCTATTCGCATTTATTGCGTGGATTAATGGCTTGTGGTCAGTGTATATAATAAGTTTCCTTCCTTCGAACATCCGCCGAAAATGTCGAATAGCTAGGTATATAGACAGCAATTCTCGATCGTAGGTACTATATTTCTGTTGTGCCTCGTTAAGTTTCTTAGAAAAAAATCCAAGAGGTTTCCACCTTCCGTGAATTTGCTGTTGTAATACAGCTCCGGTACAAGTGTCTGACGCGTCCGTCATTAAAGCGAAGGGTGCGTCAGCTGATGGGTAGGCTAATCGCACAGCGTTTGCGATATCTTCTTTGCACTTCTCAAAACTTGTTCTTGCTCTGTCAGTCCACTGGATTAATGTCTTATCATTTTTCTTTGCATTGTGTAGGTACAAGTTGAGTTCTTTTTGATGGTGTGCTGCGCGTGGAATGCTTTCTCTGTAAAAATTGATCATTCCCATAAAACGGCGCAGATCTTGAATTGTCGCAGGTAATGGATACGCCTTCAAGGCTTGAACTTTCTCTTCTGTAGGTGTGATTCCTTGCTCGGAAATGGTATACCCGAGAAAGTCTAATTTGCGTTGTCCAAATACACATTTCGCCACATTAATTTGCATTCCATTTGCGTCCAGGCATCTGAGTACCTCTTCTAAATCCTTCTTGTGGTCTGCTTCTGTCGCCGACGCGATGAGGATATCGTCTACAAACGGAAACACTGCGAGTCCTCTCAATATATTATCTATATGACGTTGAAAGGTTTGGCCGGCGTTACGTAGGCCAAAACACATCCTGGTGAACTCAAAAAGGCCGAATGGTGTAATGACCGCGGTCTTCTTTATGTCTTCCTCCCGATTCTTTATCTGGTAATATGCCTTCTTTAAATCGATCTTGGAGAAAACCTTCTTGTCCCGCAGCTGGTATGTGAAATCATGCAGTCGTGGTATTGGGTAGGGTCATGTGTTCAACAATGAAACACAAAAAATTCAAAGTCTCATGCACCTTTTGTTTTTACAGATAGAAGTCTAATTTTTTACAGGTGTGTAGGTAATTTTATTCGGCATCGGATTTCATTTACAATTTTTTTAATTAATATGTAATCAATCGGCAAAAAATTATAAACTAAAAAATGGGAAATGTTTCATTGTGTCCACAGTGGTGGTACACAATGAAACACCACAAATTCAACAATGAAACATTAATAGTATTGTCTCGACTTTTGTGTAATTTATGGAGTAGGTGAATAAAAAAAAATGCTTGAGTTAATAATCACAAAAGAATTTATTTTTAATTAAGTCTAATCAGGTTACCAGTACTATTACTGGTATTATAAAAAATTTAATGTTAATAAGATTAATTTGTGAATTTGTAGCCACAAAAATTATTAATTTGCCCGGAAAGTACATGATATTATGTATGTACAATTATACGGTACACAATAAAATAAAATGATACACATTGAAATAGTGTTTCATTGTGTTACTGTGCAACTGTTTCATTGTGAACTACCTAAGGTTTTTTTTACTAATCTCAATTTTTTACCCACTAAATTGTAACACTTTAAGATATAATTTATTGCACATTAATCTACGAAATGTGTGTAATGCTAATTAATCATGAAATTTATGAAATTTTCAACCATACTTTAGTAAAAAATCTATAAAGAATGCTAAAAATACTTACTTTTTGTCGAAAAAAACCAAAAGTGCTTCGCAAACACATCTTCTCGCACGCGGCGTCGATGCAAATTGGGCTAGGGCGGGGGGTTCACGAGAGTGTCCTAACGCAATATAATGCACGAAATGGCAACGCAGAATTTTAGAAATATCACAGTGTTTTATTGTGTACCACTGTTTCATTGTTGGACATCTGACCCTACCGGTCCGGTATAGTGATCGAGTTAAGCCGTCTATAATCTCCACAAAACCGATAACTGCCATCCTTCTTGTCTACTATGTGCAGTGGGCTCGCCCACGGGCTGCTTGATGGACGACATATTCCTTGATCGATCATTATTTGGAATTCTTCTTTAGCCGCCTTGTATTTATGTGGTGGTAAAGGTCTTGCTTTCGCATAGATAGGCGGTCCTGTAGTTTCTATGTGGTGTTCAACTTCCTCACTCCCACTACTCAGTTTCTGTAGATTTGGTCGAGTAATATCTGGATACTTTGCTAGAATATCGTGGTACGGTTTATTGTCGTCAATGGTTCTAATACTTTCTTCAGTGCACGCTGATATGTAGCCCTTAACGGTAAGATTAGTTTCCTTGTCGATTAAACTTTGCCCATGGAGGTCTACCGTTAAGTTGTAATGATGCAGAAAGTCGGCCCCTAATATCGGTCGGCTGACTGCTGCGATCACAAATTTCCATCTGTAGGGGCGTCTTAATCCCAAATTTAGCACCATAGACTTTTCTCCGTAACAAGGAATAGTCGATCCGTTTGCTGCATATAGTTGCTCATTTGCTGTATGGCGGCTTTTGGAGAAACGTGCTGGTAGTACGGACACATTGGCACCAGTATCAATCAAGAAACAAATCTCTGAGGAAATATCTTTGATGAATAGGCGGTTTCTCGATATTTCTTCGACCACGTTCCCCGCCTGAGCGTGTGCCGATGTTAGTTTTCCGAGTTCTTCTTAAAATTGCACGGGCTCCTGCAGCGGTACGCTCCTTTGCCAAATCTTCGATGGAAGTAACAAATAGGCTGCGAATCCTTCTCATAGTGCGACGTTTGAGATCGTGAACGACTTCTGAACCTGCGTCCTTGTGAATACTGGTGTCGTTCTCTAGAACGTGATCGCTCCATTTTAAGTTGTGCCACTTCTTTTCTCAAGTCCTCAATGGCTTCTACGATGCTAACGTCCGTTTTCTCTGACCTGGAAGCCTGCTCTCTGCACGCACATATCGCGTTCACCTCCTTAGCTTGCTCGTGCATCTTGTCTGCCATTGCGGCTAATGCGTCTAATTCCAGGGTCTCTTCGCTTATAGACAGTACTGCGCGAATGGAAGCAGGTAAGTGTCCCATCCATAGCAAACGCAACGTCTTGTCCGGCATGTTGTCGCGAGCTAGATCCTTCATTCTCCGAAGAAGTTGTGATGGACGTTGATCTCCGAGCTCCATTTCATTTAACAATTTTTGTAACTTTTTGTTCTCGGACACTTCGTAAATCGACAATAACCTTTCCTTAAGGTTTTCGTATCTTCCAGCTTGTGGCCCCATGAGAATATCGCCTATCTGCTCAATGTCACATTTCTCTAGCTGCGACACGGCTAGGCCGAATTTATTTTCTTCGCCTAATTTCTGCGTTGCGATCATCGTCTCGAAATGCGCGAACCATAGCCTTGGGTTGTCTCGCCAAAATGGTGGAATGCGGGATTTGACTCCAATAGTCTCGATGATATTTTCAATCGGCGTATCTTCTCTCTTCGCCATCGTAAACGTCGGGGTCACCACTTTAGCGGGGTTTGTGCACCGAATAAAACACTATAATAGTATTCAATAGAAAGCATGTTTATTGGTAAATCTTAGCTAAATTTATACAAAAGTTGCAGACGCTAGTAAAGCACTTTGAACGAGCGACGCACGATGCAAGCCGCGCTGCTCTAGCAATAATTCCGACACGCCCTGTCCTCGAACGACCCGAAGCCATAAATAGGACCCGCAGCTCGCCGCGCGCCTTCAGTCGTCGGCGACCGTCGCGGCGAGCGGACCTGCTCGTCCCGCGTACAGTGCAGTGCTCGCGTGGAGGAAGAATTATAGTGCCGCCACTTCATTGGTGCCCGGAAGACTGTAATCACCATCAGTGTAATCAACTATGCTGGGTAATCAACATCGCTGTTATCAACTGTGCTGGGTAACCATCATCACTGTTATCAACTATGCTGGGTAATCAACATCACTGTTATCAACTGTGCTGGGTAACCATCATCAGTGTTATCAGGGTAATCATCGTACCCACCAACTATGCCATGTAACCATCGTTACCAACACTGCTCTTCATGCGTTTTATTTATCTCCCTCGTAGTATGAATAATAAAGTATGCTCCCTGTGTTGTTATTTTCCTTGTTACTCCCTTGATATCACTCTGCTTGCGAGTGGGGTAAGTAATAGCTGCAGTATGCAGCTACTAATTTTATGTCTGCTACAGTACTATCGCGCACCGAGAGAAGGCAGCCTTATTTAACTATAACTTTTTAGAGTGCAACTCGGCTCGCGCTATAAAGCAATGTTACAGGCACCCTTACCTAGCTAACTCTGCTTATAAATTCACGTAAACACAAAATTACACCGAAATACTTTTAAAACTAAAAGGGCCTAGTTAATTTATGTCCACCGGGGCACGACCAGGGGTAGCCATTTGTAAATTAAGCTTAATTTAAGTTTAAGCACATATTTTACGTTGAGACACAAGTTACAGAGCATAGAAATATATTGAGATAGAACGGAAAAATGGACACGTGCGTGCCAACCAAAAGTGCCAACCTTTCAAACAAAAGAAAAAATTTCCAAATCGGTTCAGTACGGTTAGTGTAAGATTTAATTAGATTGAACGATACACCTTAACACATTTTTTTTTGGTTTTTTGCATTGATTTAAAATCACAAATTCAGTACAACCAATTTTATTTTGGACCGTAACCGTATACGTAAACGTATAATAATGTATGTACGAAATCGAGCCCTATTTCAATGCTGTTATAGTGCACAAGTGTGTGCGCAAACACAGGTGCACTCTCTATTCCCTCACTCTCATAGCCCGATGGGACGGAAAATCCGACACGATCGGAAGAGATCAGCCGCAGGACCGACGGCTTTACGTGCTCTCCGAGGCTCGGGGGTGACCCACCATCAACTTCCTAACTCCGGGCTAGTACTGAAAATTTATTAACAGAAAACCCAATACATTTTTGGGCCGACCCGGGAATTGAACCCGGGACCTCGTCGTCCGTAGTCGAACTAAACACAGATACACCCACACATAGATGCACAGATAAACCCACACATAGATACACAGATACACCCACACATAGATACACAGATACGTCATTCTTATCTCCTCTTTTTCCAGCGTGGGTTAAAAAAAAGGCTTTCGAGAACATAGATATTTTCTCCATAACCCGGGTTGTTATTTCTAAAATATTAGGTATAACTAGGAACATTATAATTTGTTTGGAACGAAGTAGAGCAAAGTTTACCTAATAGATTTTAAACTAAATATTATTAGGGTGCTTAGAATTCACAACCCACTTAATATTTATCTAAATGTGTATGAAAATTCATCCCATATAAAGTTTCGGGAGAGTTTAATTGGTGTGGGGGGTATAATTGGGCGATTTTCAGCTTTTCGGGTTGTTTGGAAGTTCAAGGCAGTTTACCACTTTTCAGTGGGTAGAAATTTTAAGAGGACTTTTCCGGAAAATTTAACTGATGGATATTTTGTGAATTTAGGATTGAAACGATTATCTTCATGTACAAATCCTCACCCGTGCATTTTAGGTCGATCCGTTGCTCTTTTGTTGCTTGATTGAAGAACAAACCAACAAAAAATACACTATCGCATTTATACTCTGGTCCTGGTCTGGTCTACGTTGGTGAAATCGACCCTAAGGAAAATATCCTTACTGCGAGTAATAATTTTTTTATTCAATGACAAGACAGCCCTTGAATGCGATCTCACCTGATGGTAAGTGACGATGCTGTCTAAGATGGTAGCGGGCTAACTTGGAAGGGGTATAGCAGTGTATATTCAACTCTAATCGATTTCTACACGCCATCGTGCCGGAACGCTAGATCGCTTGGCGGCACATCTTCGACTGCAGGATGGCAACTAGCCTCCCACCAGACCAGACCAGAGACAATTTAGAAATTATAAATTCCTTAATTGCCCCCGCCGGGAATCGAACCTGAGACCACCCAGTTATAAGACCACAGCGCTCCACTGCGCCAGGGAGGTCGTTACGTGAGGTAATCACGTACAGCGCACATTTTCTCACTTCTACACACTCTTGTAAATACTTAATGTCTCTATGAACGCACACTAACTCAAAAGCTCGCACTTACAAGCTGAACCGTACGTTTGTACATGTACGTCGGCAGAGGGGAATGCATGCGCTTGCCAAGTCCTGGCTAAATGGTCGTGGCATAGCATTTATTTTTGCAATACCTACCTACAGTGGTATTCTTCAAAGCACGTGTATAGAATTCCTGCGACCACCGTCCCAGCGTTGTCGGGCTTCGGACCCCCTATAAATACGCGTTGCTCATTTCTGCACGTGGCAAGTAATTTAGAAAAAATTCCCCTCAAGGAAAATATTCTGTAATTGGTTTCTAAAGAACGCCAGCTTTGTAAAGCTTTCATTGAGAAAGTTTTACTTTTATAATATTGAGTTCGTTAATAAGGTTATATACTACGTGCGCGGTTGGCGGAATAGTAACAAGAACAAGAATATTGAAAATTTAAAACATGTTAATATGAATGGACTTTTTTTAATGGACAAGCTAATTTTGACTATCATTTTCCTTTCCCCACCAAATAAGCGGAAAGCTTACGTTAGGAGTGGGTACAACAATAGGCACGACAACAAACTTATATAAAAACTAGCTTTAACCCGCGGCTTCGCTCACGTTAGGTTCGATTTTTTAACCCCCTATTTAACCCTCTTGGGGTTGAAATTTTCCAAAATCCTTTCTTAGCGGATGTCTACGTCCTAACAGCTACCTGTATGCTAAATTTCAGCTCGATCGGTCCAGTGGTTAGAGCTGTGCGTTGATAGATCAGTCAGTCAGTCAGTCACCTTTGCCTTTTATATATTTAGATATATGTATACATAGCATAGTTTCATTACCTATTGTAAAATTTTTTTTTTGAAAAGAGCAACCGGCGAGTTTAATGCTGGGACTTCTCGGCAGGAAAGGCATTCCGAACCAGTGGTATAAATTCATTGACGACAAAAGCGCATGTAAAAGTATATGTATATGAATAAAACATATTTCTATTCTATTCTATTTTTACTTACATTTGACCGTTGGGCTATTGAGGCTTTAAATTGAATTATCGTGACGAGAATTTCTGACGTCACAGAATGCTTTTCGCGTTAATAAATTGGGACATTGATAGCAGTCATGCATAATTCAAGCTAAACTTGATGTCTGCTCGGGCTAATGATGATAATGACTGACGCACTGTGCACTGTAACATCCATGAATTGAGACGCTAGGCTAAGTGACAGTGTACGAAACTACGAACACTTACACTCGCGTGCAGAATAAAGGCACATTAAATAAAGCTTTATAGAGCTTTATTTATTTATAATCCCATTATCTACTCTAGTCCTATTTCCTATTAATATTATAAATGCGAAAGTTTGGATGTATGTTTGTTACTCAATCACGCCATAACGACTGAACTGATTTGGCTTAAATTTTGGTACAGAAATAGATTATAGTCTGGAATAACACCTAGGCTACTTTTTATCCTGGAAAATACGAGAGTTCCCGCGGGAATTAAAATCCTTAATCCACGCGAACGAAGTCGCGGGCATCATCTATATCTAGCTTATATTTCGGAAAACATCCCACTTAAGTGGATAGGCTCGTACAAGTGGCAAAACATCGTATTCTGTGGTGACATTTGATAGACCCGAGATGAATACGACAATGCAAAGGTTTCATCTTTAAGATCTCTCATAGATTAATTACTTTGAGAGGAATAACTAATTGTTTTGAAGATTATTTGCAAGACAACATTATTTTTTTGGATTTTTATTTTATGTTTTTATTAATACATAAAATTTAACCAACTGTAATATAATAACTACGAGAAATATGCAAAAATACTGTAGTAATTTTTATAAATAACTCACTTTCAAGGGAAGCTGGAAGAAAATTCTTTTTTTAGAGGTAAGCTTCCCTATGTCTACTTCTTCTAATATAATATGTTGTCTTGTAAATTCTTATATGTACATAAAAAATAAAAGTAAATAAATAAAATGAAAAGTGTGCAAATTATCTGTCTGAAAGTGTAAAGCTAGTCAATTAGTCGAGATTAGTATCGCTTGCTGTCAATATTCACCTGTGAGTTATGAATTGACTTCGGGTCACACTGTCTAGTTAATTAAAGTGTCAGCCTTTGGACGTACTTGCTTAATTCATTACGCCTACACAGCACAGTCAGAGACTGTATTGAATAGTGTTGGGTAGGACATGACTTGAAAAAAAATTTGTAAGAGAAGCTTCTTTTTTGTACTGAGCCAGTACATTGTCCCACTTCAAATAAGGCGAGGCGTAGGTATTGAACCTTGGCATTACATTTGAAGTAGTGAGTACAAATATGACATTTGATGTCACTACAGTCGGATTGAAGACATTGATACTGTATCGCCTCAGCCTCAAAAATATGAGTAACGCGACTAGTAGTACATTTTGAAATGTTGAGCCGCTCTTACATTTTGACGTCATGTACGGGACAAATGTACCGCCTCTTATATGTCCTACTCAATACTAGTTTTGAAATAAGTACTTAGTTATCATATAAAGCCTCAATAAGCCCAAAGGGTAAAGGTGCGGACTGAAAACTGAAAGGTCGCAGGTTCGAGCCCCACCCGTTGCATTATTGTCGTACCCACTCCTAGCACAAGTTTTTCGATTATTTGGAGGTTTGAGGAGAATATAAGTCAAGTTCAGCGTAGCTAATATTCTTTATTAAAAAAAGGCCTATTCTTTTGAGACGGAGGCAGTTCAAATATCGAACCTGGGACACCTAGACTGCGAGGCGAGAGGTCATTAACCCCATTACAGAGATACATTTTCATTGCATTACTCCCAATACAGCTGTAGCAATAAATTTGTATTTTCGATGCAGCCCCCTAACAGCAATTCTAGATGGGAACTGTGGTTAGGGTTGCCACGGTTCCGAAAATTGCATTAGAATTTTTATTCAAATAAACTTTTACAAGTGCTTTTGAATCATCGATGAATCTACCACTGGTTCGGAATGCCCTTCCTGCCAGCAAACCAACCAGCAATAAACTCAGCGGTTGCTCTTTTCAAAAAAAATTTTTACAATAGGTAACAAAACTATGCTTCTATCTTCTTCTTCTGAATATATAAAAAGAAAAAGGTGACTGACTGACAGATTGACTGACTGATCTATCGATGCACAGCTCAAACCAGCGAACGGATCAGGCCGAAAGGCATACAGACGGCATGACGTAGATATCATTTGAAAATTCAAGCCCTAAAAGGATAAAATAAGGGTTTAAAAAATTGAAACTTAAGCCGTGGGCAAAAGCTAACTAGTTTATGCCCACGAAAGAAAGATACGTATTATGATGGTATTCGCTCTGGTGTCGAAATGAAACGTACAGATGTAATATCTTCATAATATTAACTCCACAATGCATAGTAATTGCAAAGGTAAAGGAAAGAAATGACTTTGTATGTGTTTGTGTTTTTTCCTTCTGGTTTGAATTTATTGCTTTTTGAAAACGGGTTTTTGCTTCGGCTAATTTTGACGCATAAGAAAGATCTTATGATGATATTTTCAGGGCTATGCAAATTATTCAGTAGTTTGAACAAAATAATATGTCGTCGATTTTTTCAGGGGATCGCCAACCCTAACAAAGATGCACATTTCAATGCCCAGAATGCATTTCCTTCCAATCCATTACCACTTTGTCGATTAGAATTTGGTTTATCTGTTTCTTTATGTGTCGTTGGAAATATAAGCTCGATTTCCTTTCGGTGGTGAGTGTTAATATTTATTTCGATTTTCATACGGTTTAAATTTTTGGCAGCTCATGACTTTTTCGCGATTGTGAATAGGTACATACCAAAAATTTCGAGGCCGGTGGGATTCGAACCCACATCTCTCGGGAATCGCGCCCTGAGTGTGTTGACTGTTACACTACGGCCAAGTCGAACCACATGGCAGTCACGAAATTAGTGATATGTACCTATTTTTCCAATCAGTTTTTATCAACTGTTAGTGACAGCTAGTAGCGACATATTACAGTTGTTTTTCGCGATTTTTTGCATCCCTATCCCTTTAATTTTGGGATAGATTGCGAAAACCAAATTTTCAGCCCTATCCGTCCGTCCAGTGATTTGAGATTTGCGTTGATAGATCAGTCAGTCAGTCACCTTTCTCTTTTATCAAATCTAAATATATAAAAGGAAAAGGTGACTGACTAACTGACTGGTCTATCAACGTACAGCTCAAACCACCAACCATTGAAAATTCTACCCCTAAAATGGTAAAACGGGGGGTTGAAAATCGAACTTAACGCGAGCGAATCCGCGGGTATAAGCTAGTATATGTAGATTAGATAGAAGAAGAAGATGTATGTATTTAGTGTCATGTTACATCCAAATTTTAATCTGATTCTAAATCCAAATCATCATGAGACTACGTGACGTAGGCAAATGTTAAAAATTCAAAGTCCAATTTGCGTTTATATGTAGTTACCTTGTAGCTGCCTTGTAGTTACTGATCAAAAATGCGTGCATCCCCTCTATTTCGGTAGTTGTAACGCGGCGTAACGGCCGTTTGTGTCGCCTCGTAGCGTCATTCACTTGAGTGTATTAACGCCGTACTGTAATGTGCCATACACGTACGTAAATATGTAGGGTTGCCACGCCGGTCGCCTTTAATCTTTTAGTCTTCAAAAATATAACACGAATTTTTTAAGCTATTGCATAGCTTCTATCGCGGGCCTTGAGCGTGGAGACCGAATCCAGAAATTCCGTAACGAAAATAACCTGACACGGGACTCCTCTACGGTGAGCCGCTAGATGGCGTTGATAAAAAATGCTATGCAATAGCTTTACCGCGGTAGTCCCCATAAAATTTTCTTAAATTCTAATTAAACCACAATAAAATTGACAGAATCAGTTTTCTTTACTATTAATCATTCAATATTTATAACAATACTGACTGATGTCGACGATTTATTTCGCGAAGATTTTTGATTTCCGCGGGAACTATTATTTTTTGGGTTAAAAAGTAGTCTCTGTGTTATTCCAGACTACAATAATCTTTCTCTGCCATGTTTCAGCCAAATCGGTTCAGTCGTTGCGACGTGATTGTGTAAGAAATATGCATCCATCAATCCATCCACCCTTACATCCAAACTTTTGCATTTATGTTCAAGTTTAGAAAGCCTAACAAAAACCGGATAGGCTGGATACCAAAGATTTTAGACTTATTTGTGGTTTAATGACATATCTAATTGTTATAAAAGAATACGAGTACCTACCACGACAATCCCAACTAAAATAATTACCGTGGTACGTAGGGTGATTTCGCCGGTTGGCGACCGATTAGCGGGATATTCAACTTTACGTCAATATTTAAGTATGTTGCACCCATAGCACATGTATTAAAGTTATATGACGGGGTCCTAGATATTGTCAAGTTATATTTAAAAGTAAAAAAATAAGAATTACAGTTGTGAAAACATTTTAAATTGAATAAATCTTAAAAACTATGTGAAATGCTAGTTGGCGACCACTTTTGCTAGTTGACGACTGCCCCCTTATCTAGTTGGCGACCTCTCGATTTGCTAGGGAAAACTAAATTTGATTAATTAAAAATAAAAAATATGAACGTGTTGATGTTTAAAAAATAATTATTATTCATGCTTTATTATTCATACATTATAATAAATTATTAAAACACATTTTTTCATGAGATCAAAGGTACACTTTAATATTCAAGCTTAAGCTTAAATGAATCTTAGCAAGTATAATACATTTTCCTACACAAGTATAAAATTAAAAATATCACTTTAAACAACAATTACAAAAGTTTAGAATCAAATCATCAGATCATCAGATCTCGGGATGTTATACATTTTACATTTCTTTCTAATACCGTGTCCTCCTTCTCTTATATTTTTAAAGCACATTCCAGATCTCTTTGGGAATAAGCCGGTGTTATTTTCTAATACGGTTTGTGTAGGACATCTGTAATGAAAATATTATATATTAAACACCTACATTATGCAAAAAACAGATAAGATTATAAGTAGTGATTGCAAATGGTCGTAAACCCACATATTAATTTGCTCATTTTTAGTTGGCGACCACTTGATACCCATACATTTTAAGATGTTTTATAATAATAATTTGGTGGTCGTAAACTAAAAGATACACGGATAAAAATAAACAAATTAAATTGAAAGTGATTAAATTCCGAATTAGATTTGTAGTCTATAAAAAATAAAAAAAAATGTTTTTCTTTCTAAATGTCTATTGGCGGCCAGGTGGTCGCCAACTGAAGTTATTGGCTAATTCCAATTTCAGTTAGCGACCATTCAATTTTTTTACCTGATTTTGTATATTACATGTAATAAATGTACAAATAACGTAAAACATATATATATCCACTTAATAGAACATTAAAAAATTGACTCAAATAAATACATCACGATCTACTTACCTCGAACGCATCACTTACTCACTATTTTTTTCGTTGTTTTGGGAACGTGTACGCGCCGAAAGTATGAGCGGCGGATTGAACTAAGATTTGTTTGCTTTCGGGTAAACACAAAGCTGCCAACTATTGTAGGTAAAACTAATAGGTCTATCCCCCTCTTTACTTAAGTGAATTTCATTTGGAAAAGAAGAATAGAATTCTTATTATTTTCGTTTTAATGCCGTAGGTCCTGTTAGTGGTCGCGTAACTGACCCTGGTCGCGTAACCGGCGAAGTCACCCTACTCGTCTTATTTTATAACAATTGTCCGCACACGCAACCAAAAGGCCTGACTGTCCGGCTTTATGAGAACCCCTGGCAATCTCTGGCAATGTTACACGTGCGCTATTGTCGCAATGAAATTATACAGAAAATGTTTGAATTTCGTACAATTTTCTGGATCTATATTACAAACACTTAAACACAATTATTTAAATTGAAATATGTAATACCTATGTTGCGCGTTGGTAGTATAGTGTCATTGGACATTATGGAAGCTTTGGCATACAGAGAGCTCTTATGACGTAAGCATCCACTCTGAAAGGATTTTTGAAAATTCAAACAATAGTAAGCAGCAGATATTTTAACTGCAATTTTGAACGAATTTTTGTTAAAATGTGACAGACTATATTTTAATACTAGCTGATTCCCGCGACTTCGTCCGCGTGGAAAAAGTTTAGAGTGACTTGCTACTATATCCGCGAGAAGTAATGTCCTCTATTTCCGATAATATTAAGTAGATCTTCAAAAAAATTTCATTCAAATCCGTTCAGTAGTTTTCGAGTGATGCACGCACAGACAGACAGACAAAAAATTCAAATTTGTTTTGAGCTCACTATCGATAAATAATAAAGCATGCTCCGATTAAAATTTTCAAAATACATTTAATGTACAGAATTCGTCCCGTTACAGTTTTATAGCAGTTTTATTATAAGTACTTATTGTATGTACTGTCCACCATTGATTGAGTTTAACTCATGTTTGGCAAAATAAACTCATTTCATTTCATGTTCCAGCCAAAGCATATTGCTCCGCGGAGCCTTAAACAAGGCGGCAAGGAGTAAAGTTGCTTATTGCCGACACACGGGTAATAATTAGCATCTGTGGGGGATAAGATTTATGTACCCCGTGCGCCTTCCACTGTACCTACTGTTTACACAGAGTTAGTCGAGAGTTAGTAACGTATGTCGTAGCTTCTAAGTTGTAATATCCTTTTACTTAGTTCTAAACTTGTGATGGCAGGGTGGTTAAGACTTCCTTTTCCGGGGTCCAAGTTCGATTTCCGACTTTTTTTTTAAATTTATTTTTTATTCGATGACAAGATAGCTCTTGACTGCTATCTCACCTGATGGTAAGTGACGATTCAGTCTAAGGTGGTAGCGAGCTAACTTGGAAGGGGTATGGCAGTGTACATTCAATCCATATCCCTAATCGGTTTCTACACGCCAACGTGCCGGAACGCTAAATCGCTTGGCGGCACGTCTTTGACGGTAGGGTGGTAACTAGCCACCGCCAAAGCCTCCCACCATTCTTCATCTACAAGATTCTTAAAAATTCCTCCATTTTTCCGGGATAAAAAATTGCCTCACTGTCACTCTCCAATTTCAAGTCCAATGCAAAAATGACGTCGATCCGTTGCTCCACTGCTTCATGATTGAAGGACAAACCAGCAAACCAAAAACAAGAACATTTTCACATTAATAATATTACTAGCTGATGCCCGCGACTTCGCCCGCGTGGATTTAGTTTTCAAAATCCCGCGGGAACTCTTTGATTGTCCGGGTTAAAAAGCAGCCTATATCACTCTCCAGATCCTCAACTATACCCATGCAAAAAATCACGTCGATACGTAGCTCTGTTGCAGCGTTATTGAAGGACAAACCAACAGACAAACACATTCTTGCAATTACTATCTCTAAGTAAGCGTCAGTAAGGATAGGTATCTTGCAAGAAATGAAAAAAAAAAAACACACTTTCGGATTCATAATATTAGTAAGGATTTTGTAGAAGTGTGTATCTGTAAAGCCGAGAAACCCAACAATACATTTCGAAATTGTAATTTGAAGATAAGACACATAATCGAAAATGGCGATCAGGCTAAGATACGACGCCTATTGCGTTGGATTTCTCAATTTGGTAAATCGCGGATTTAAATTTCAAATTCGTGGTCGTGGGGATGTAAAGGAAAACGCTCACGGCCGCAAATTCAGAGGCGCATGAGCCGCAAAAGATGCAAAATGATTTATTAATATTAAGCAAGCTTCAATAGCCCAACGGTTAAAGGTGCGGACTGAAAACTCCAAAAGAGGCGCATGAGCCGCAAAAGATGCGAAATGATTTATTGATAATAAGCAAGCTTCAATAGCCTAACGGTCAAAGGCGCGGACTGAAAACTGAAAGGTCGCAGGTTCGAACCCCATCCGTCGTACTATTGTCGTACCCACTCCTAGCACAAGCTTTCCGCTTATTTGAAGGGGAGAGGAGAATATAAGTCAAGTTCAGCTGGGCTAATATTCTTAAAAAAAAAAAATAACGCGAAGGTCATGCGGCTCTTTTAACGAAAACTCAAAATTATTTATTTTATGTAAGGCAACCTGGAATTGCCAGTGCAATGTAGGCAGATACTAGGTGGATTAACGATATCAATCGAATCGCAGGGAGCCACTGGATTCAGGCGACGCAAGACCGAGACCTGTGGAAGAGACAACGTACTGAACGTAAGTATCTAAGTATACAGTTGTAACTGTGTACTGGGACAGTAGTGAATAAAACTACTACTACTACTACAGGACTATGAAAAACAAATATATTCATCATCGACCTCTGGTATCGTCATTATACTTTCAGTGTCGTCGAAAAATTTTGCGGATTTTACAGCTTTTGACCCATGTAAGTATCTTGCGGCTGTCCTCGTGGTATGCGGTCACCGTAAATGGAAGGAATGAACGGTGTCGTAAGAAATTAATTTGGATAAATCTCTCACCAAATGGTTGCCTATTGAATTTTTTATTTGAAGATATTTTGATACACGATTGGTAAAAGGGAACCCCAAAGATAAATAAAATACCTAGTCATTTCGGGATTCCGAATTAACGTTTACGGATGGATTTTAAGGAATGAATTATTTAATATGTGTTAATAAATATAATATAAGTGATAGCCTAGTGGTTAGGCAAGTCGTCTCCTATTTGGAGGGGGGAATGGGGGGGTCACGGGTTCGTTCCCAGACCACTCAATCCTGCGGGTATACCCTGTTTTTCCGGGATAAAAGGTAGCCTATGTCACTGTCCAAATCCCAGTATACCCATGCAAATCCCGTCAATGCGTTGGTCCTTTGTTACGTGATTGAAGGACAAACCAACAGACAAACACAGGCAATTATTATCTCTAAGTAAGCGTCAGTAAGGATGTCTTGCAAGATGGTACTTAAATAAACCTTACTGACCCTATGTAATATAATCCCAGGTCTTAGCACTTTAATCCGCTGAAATCGCGAAATTAATACGTCTGTTGCGTTAATGCAGCTTTAAGGGGCTTCGTACTAGCCCTTTGAACCAAGTTTTCAATTTGGGAATTATGTAACTTGCTACTTATCATCTAGTTGTAAAGTTTGCGCACTTGGACCATAATCTTGTCTGAAAGCTGCAAAGCATTTGAGCTCTGTTTTGGCTCCTATGTTCGTTGTATATTTCGACCTATGTTCCTTGGGGAAAGATGTTCAGTTTCATGAGCACATTCATCTTCTTCAGTATTATTTCGGAGTTTCATTACACGTTGTATATATAGAGGTCAGTGGTGCAAAGGCTCTCATTCTAAGTTATGTCGCATCCTAGAGTATGAATCCAATATATTCCAATCCATGCAAAATACATAGCAGCAATGTCGTTCGCAAATAAAATTCACTCCGCCATTACGGTGCGGAGCCTCCAATACGTCTTGCAGCGCGACAGGCTTCCGACGTGGGCCCGTTGCAAATACCCTTCACACGTTCAGCGTTTTCGCAGCGGTTCTTCTAAACGCTATAGACACACGCTTGACCACTTTCACACCTTTTTTATTTGATGACAAGATAGACCTGTCCGGCGGGGAGCCTCACCAGTAGGACCACGCAAAACGGGCGATTAACGCCTACTTGCGGAGAAGAAACCCCAGATATTGAAGATGAAGATGAAGGGGGTTACGTTCATTCAAATATGGTTGAGCGAAGCAATGGCTGGATCATGCGTCGTGCTCGTGAACGGGTGCCACCAACGGGAATGGGTTTGTTTTTGCCTACCTGTCTTAACATGTATTGGATTCTTTTGCATTTTTGAAACTTCATTGTGGAAACACTGTATACATAGCTAGTTTTGTTACGTATTGTAAAACATTTTTTTTTTTAAAGAGCAACTGCTGAGTTTCTTACCGGCTCTTCTCAGCAGAACCTGCATTCTGAACCGGTGGTAAAATGACGTGTCATAAGAGCTACAAGTTAGCCTACATGAAATAAATAAATTTTGAATTTGAATTTGAAGATGAAGACAGACCTTGACTGCTATCTCATCCTGATGGTAAGTGACAGTGTCTAAGGCTGAAATCTATAGACCGCACTCATACTTAGTCTCAAGACAGAATTAAAACGAGAAAGATTTATGTCAGAGCATATTTGTATCTCGTTTTAACCTCTATCTTGAGCCTGAGCTGAGTCAGAGCAAGCTTTATAGATCTCAGCGTAAGATGGTAGCGGGCTAACTTGGAAAGTGTATGGCAGTGTATAGGGGAAATTGAGTCCCTATTTAAATGAAAATCATGTCGCACCAGTTACATTTATATTCAGGCAGATAATAACTAATACACTTTGGAAGAAATGTTTGAGCAGGCGCATGTCTACCGTGATCGGAGGCCAAAGCCATACTCAAGAGTTCAAGACACCACCAGCACTGGTAGCATGGGCAGGAGATAAACATTTTATCCCCCGATTTTATCCACTGACAGGGGATACAATTGCCTTTTCCCTATGCTAAAGCATGGCGACAGAAGAAAGGAGAAGTATATCCCTATTTGACATTACAAATGGAGCAACTTCCCCCGGCTAGAGCATGAAACGGAACAAATGAAAGAGATAAACTTATCCTTTTTTTGACTTTTGAAAGGGTCAAACGAAAACAAAAACCACCTATGAATCACCTATTAACTGTCAAAATCACGAGTACAGATAAAAATAATGACTTTTTGAGATCGAATTGACATAAACTTTGAAGTATTGTGCTATTTGTACTTCCTACTTCCATGATTTTCTTATAATGGCAATAACTGCGGGGATAAATTTTCTCCCATTTTGTCCACTGTCAATATTCTTCCACCGCTGAGCCCATGCTCGACGGGCGGATAAGGGGATAAACATTTTATCCTTTTTCCGGGGATAAAATTTCTTCCGCCCATGCTACCAGTGCCGCCCGGTGGATAAAAGAACAATCTAGGAAGCTAGATATCTAGGAAGACAGAATCTAGGAACTTCGCAGCCATGGCATTCCCACAATATCCCTACAAAAGCGGAGTTCAAATCGCAATCCATGTTAAGGTGGCTTAACAGCAAATCGTACCATATATTTAGCGAGAATTTATGTTTCAAAGGAATATTTTTAAATTGTGCGAATTGAGTTTGCAGTGGCAGTCCTTTCAGTGTCGTCTGGCGCTAATGAGGTATTTTAGTTTGTGTTACACGCCATAATCACCCAACTACCAGTAATATTGTAAATGCAAAAGTGTAATTGTTTGTTGTTTTAAGGGTTTGTCCTTCCCAATAGAGCTATGATTGCTGATTTTTAACCGACTTCCAAAAACGTAATGGGCTGACGATATGGTCCAAAATTCTCACTACTATATCAGGAAGGTTGGGGGTTTGGTTGGCACTAATGAGGCATTTGAATTTGTGTTACATGTAATAAAATAATGAATGAATGAATGAATATACTTTTATTGTACACCACACATATTATAAGAACAGACACAAAGAGCACACAAATAATAATGTCCTTCCGACCGAATCCGATCACGGCGGCCAATCTCCACAGAGATTAGCCATCTGCGCGGGAGATATTATAGTGCACAAGTGTATGCGCAAACACAGGTGCACTCTCTATTCCCTCACTCTCATAGCCCGATGGGACGGAAAATCCGACACGACCGGAGAGAGATCAGGCGTAGGACCGACGGCTTTACGTGCTCTCCGAGGCACGGGGGTGACTCACCACCGACTTCCTAACTCCAGGCTAGTACTGAATATTTCTTAACAGAAAACCCAATACATTTTTGGTCCGACCCGGGAGTACTAGAGTACTAGACCAACGAGGCAGTCATGGTGTAACATGGAGCGAATGGTTAAGTACATGTTCAATTGCATGTCCGAAAGTGCATGTCATTAAATTACGGGGAAATTATATTTTTAACTTCGCAGGTTAACGTTTTGATGGGCACGCAAATAAACCGGTTTAACGACCCGCGGCTAGTTAGTCGTATTTTGTAGACATATTTTAGAAATCGTTAGGCTAGATCTAGATGCCTTATAATATGCATGAACTTGTTGATGCCCGCAACTTCGTTCGCGTGGATTAAGGTTTCGTGATTCCCGCGGGAACTCACCGAAAAATAAGTTTCCGGGATCAAAAGTAGCCTATGTGTTATTCCACACTATAATCTATCTCTATGCCAAATTTCAGCAAAATCGGTTCAGTAGTTTTTATGTGAAGGAGTAACAAACATCCATCAATCCATCCATACTTACAAACTTTCGCGTTTAAAATATTAAGTATCTAAGACAAGATAGCCTTTGACTGCGATCTCATCTGATGGTAAGTGACGATGCAGTCTAAGATGGTAGCGGGCTAATTTAGAAGGGGTTATAGCAGTGTAAATTCAACCCTTCGGTCTTCGGTTTCTACACGCCATCGTGCTGGAACGCTAAGACACTTGGCGGCTAGCCACGGACAAAGCCTCCCACCAGACCAGACCGGAGGCAATTTAGAAATTATAAATTCCTAAATTGCCCCCGCCGGGAATCGAACCCGAGACCTCCCAGTTATAAGACCACAAATAATGCAACACAAAGTAGCTTTTGTTGGCGAATTTTAGCCAAGTTTGTTGTTTTAAGGCAATCTTTTGTGATATTTAGAGCCTGGTGGCTGGTACCTACCTACATGGAAGAGCAAACATTATTTTTTATTACTTGGCTTACTTGCTTGTTTTAAGTATTTTCTTCATTATTTAATTTGTATGACAGGATTTTGGGTCCTAGCTATGGTTGCCAGATTTTTTTTCAGCCTATAAAGGACAAATGGTTAAATGGGCAAGAAAATACGGGATTTCAGTTTTTTACCCGGGACAAATAAAAAGCAAAATTATTTAGTGTCATTTTTTTTTTTTTAATATTTTTCCGAGGATCGAGTCAGTTTTAAAATATTTTTATTCGTTTTAACATAATATAATGTAAAAATCAATACAATTATAATCGTAATTAAAAACGGTCATCAACTCGCTTTTTTACGAATGTTGCGTGTGTGAATACTGGGATCGATTTCATAATGAAAAACGAAGTAGGTATATACGGTTGAAATACGGGACAGAGTCAGTCCCGCCGGGACATTTTAAACTATGTCTAAAATACGGGATGTCCCGGGAAATACGAGACGTCCCGGGAAATACGAGACGTCTGGCAACGCTAGTCCTAGTATAAACATACCTAGTAGATAGAAAAGGATATTTATTAACCCGGCGGGAGTGTGGCGGGGTGTAGCATACCCCACCAATCCTTTTTACTGGCGTACATTTTTATTATTGTAAGTTACGTGGTAGCGGCTTTGAGTAGCTGGAGCTGAGGTAATGCGGGAGGGCACAGTGGTATGATCCCAATGTGGCGTCAGCCGGTGTTCGAGATACACACGAGTAAACTTGCGTGGGGTAAGTGACACCCCGCCACATAGTTTACGTGTGCATTTAATCATAACATTATTTACATTTAATTTTATTATTTCTTGTCTTTTTTAGGCTTTTGACAAACATGGGGGAAAACAGTAGGTAAAATAGACTTAGGTCTATGTTATACGACATATTAGAAAATTCTTCAGACGAATCGAGCTCGTCGGATGTGATGATGATGATGATGATCATTGCAGTGAACACAATATAGTTAGCATCCGATAGGGAACAGGAGCTAAATGTTGAGAGTGGTAGTGATCAAGATTCCGACGATAATGTCCTTCTTTCAATTCTTAGAACTCGTCGTTCATCTACTCAAGGTCACGCACCTCATAAATATACGTCACAGAATATCTTCCCAACTCAATGAAACATTGCAACCAGTTGTCCAGAATGCTCCGGAATGTTATGTTCGATGTTTCGACTGTACACGCGATAGATATCGTAAAACAAAACACGTATGTGTAAGCTGTGGAAAGGCCATATTTTGTCTTGAACATGCGATTTTTTCCTGCAAAGACTGTGTTGATTCTGAATCTAGTTCTTGATGATAGTGTTAGATTTTTTTAAGTTTTTTTATTCAAGATCTCATGTTCTTTATGTTTTGTTGTTTAATTTGATAATATTAGCTTAATTAAAAAGGATTGATGCTTCTTATGGAAGACTGTTTTGATTTGTAACCAAAAATTAGTGCCTTAACTTTGGTAATAAAAACTATTAAAATATATTAATATGACTAAGTTTTTCATTTAAATATAAGTGCAGGGATTATGTTTTAATAAATAAAATTAAAATTTCAATTAAATTTGATTATTACAATCATATACAGGCAGTTTAATTTACGGGTATGTCATACCCCGCCACATACTCGATGAAATATTTTGTCACCACACTCCCGCCGGGTTAAGTTTAGTAGATTGTACCTAATAGTATCTCGCGTCGATTTAGTTTTTAAAAATCCCGCGAGAACTCTTTAATTTTCCGGTATAAAAAGTAGCCTATGTCAGTATTAGCGTTGCCAGACGTCCCGTATTTCCCGGGACACCCCGTATTTTAGGCATAGTTTAAAATGTCCCGGCGGGACTCACTCTGTCCCGTATTTGAAACGTACTTCGTTTTTCATTATGATATCGATCCAAGTAGTCACACACGCAACGTTCGTAAAAAAGCGAGTTGATCACCATTTTTAATTACGATTAATGATTATAATTGTATTGATTTTTACAGATATTATGTTAAAACGAATAAAAATATATTAAAACTGAATTGATCCTCGAAAAATTATCAAAAAAAATGACACTAAATAAATTTATTTTTTTATTTGTTCCGGGTAAAAAACTGAAATCCCGTATTTTTTGCCCATTTAACCATTTGTCCCTTATAGGCTGAAAAAAAATCTGGCAACCCTGGTCACTATTCCAAGTCACGCGGACGAAGTCACGAGCAAAAGCTAGTAAAGAAATAAACTACCAGGTCCGGTCATTGGACTTAGAAATATAGTTAAACACTGAACAGCTTAATAACTATGAGGTAATATACGGACACACATACTTTCTCACGTCAAGTCCGTTTAGTAACTGGTGGTAACTTTTCAAATGTCAGGCAGAATCCACACTAGACCGCAGCTAGTGGTTCACCCGGCCACGGAGTAAAATTATTATTTCAACATGAAAATGTTCATAGTCTTAAATGAGTGCACTGTAGTGCTCTAAACTTATACTAAGTACCCAAGGAAAATTTAATGGGGACACACGGGACTATATTTTGCCAAAAAACGCCTGATTGCGTGACAGGCTTCGCGTGATGTAAGGTCCCGTAATATTATGCTTAGAAGGATGTACAATTGTACATTGGACATGTTAAGTAATTTTTCATATTTTAAAGTAACGTCACAAAGTAATAATGCGCCTAGTTATAAATTATTTTTAACCGACTTCCAAAAAGGAGGAGGTTATTAACCGACTTCCAAAAAGGAGGAGGTTATCAATTCGGCCGGTATATTTTTTTTTTTTTTTTTTTTCTATGTATGTCCACCGATTACTCCGGGGTTTCTGGACCGATTCACGCGATTTTTTTTTAATCGACAGAAGAAGCTTGCGAAATGGTCCCATAATTTTTTTTACCTTCAACTCCTCAAGCCTGATGCTGCAGAGGTACTTTCCCCCTAAATTATGGAGTTTTAGGAACTGTCATTTACGAATTGGTATGCTTGGCCTAAGCATATACTAGATCTTAGAGCTCCAGGTCTTACTCCTCAATCCTGATGCTGCAGGGTACTGCCCACCTAAACTATGAGACTTTAGGAACTTTCGCTTGCAAATTGATATTATTAGTATTAAGCATAGTCTACATCGTGGAATTCAAGGTCCTAGCTCTTCAATCCTGATGCTGCAGGGTACTGCCCAGCTAAACTGTGAGGATTTAGGAACTTTCACTTGCGAATTAATATTGTTAGTATTAAGCATAGTCTACATCGTGGAGCTCAAGGTCCTAGCTCTTCACTCCTGATGCTGCAGGGTACTGTCCACCTTAACTGTGAGGATTTAGGAATTTTCGCTTGCGAATTGATATTATTAGTATTAAGCATAGTCTACATCGTGGAGCTCAAGGTCCTAGCTCTTCAATACTGATGCTGCAGGGGTACAGCCTACCTAATCTTTGAGGATTTAGGAACTGTCGCTTACGAATTGATATTGTTGGTACCAAGCATGGACTACATCATGGACCTCCTGGTCCTAGCTCTTTAGAAATTGTGTGTAGTTAATAAGTACTGTAGGTACCAAGTATAGACTACTTTAGTACCGTAGTGTTGGAGGAAGGGGAGAAAGAGAGCGGGAACAAGCTACACTAAAAAGCTTAAAATAAAAATTCTTTTCAAAAAACCGACTTCAAACGCCACTACAAATTATAAAAATAATTTTATTTTGTACACGTTTGTTGAAGTCGGGCGGGCTTAACTAGAAACGATGAAATCGATGCGCGACATTTACCTTATGGTGACATATAAGAGACACGCTTATTGAAATCGGGTGAGCATCGCGTATCGGTTTCATCGTTTCTATTTAAGCCGCCCGACTTCAACAAACGTGTACAAAATAAAATTATTTTTATAATTTGTAGTGGCGTTTGAAGTCGGTTTTTTGAAAAGAATTTTATTTTTAAAAGAGCAACCGCCGAGTTTCTTACTGGTTCTTCTCGACTGGAACGGCATTCCGTACCAGTGGTAGAATCATGACGTGTCATAAGACCTACAAGTTGGCTTATACATGAAATAAATAATTTTGAATTTGAATTTGAATTTGACAAGCGCCAGGCACGCATGAACAGTGCGTGTTGCCAGTGATGACTTATGGTTCCGAAACATGGTTGCTAACTATGGGCCTCTTATGAGGCCTTCTTATGAAGGCTCAGGATCACTCAGCGGGCGATGGAGAGATCTATGCTCGGAGTATCCCTGCGAGATCAAATCAGAAATGAGGAGATCCGTAGGAGAACCAAAGTCACCGACATAGCTCTGCGAGTTGTGAAACTGAAGTGGAAATGGGCGGGGCACATAGTTCGAAGAGCTGATGGTCGATGGGGTCCCAAGGTGCTGGAGTGGCGACCCCGCACCGGGAAGCGCAGTGTTGGGAGACCCCCCACTAGGTGGACCGACGACATCAAACGCGTCGCAGGGAGCCGCTGGATTCAGGTGGCGAAGACCGAGGCCTGTGGAGGTCCATGCAAGAGACCTATGTCCAGCAGTGGACATCTATTAGTTGATTAAGAAGAAGAAGAAGGCACGCACGCAGTGACCGCCCGTCTGTAGCGGCTCTTAAATGCGCTCGCGTACACTAACTTTGTGGACGTTAACCTGTTAGGCGACGTCAAAGTTCACTAGTGTGTTAACGGAACAATGCATGTTTTCAACCGACTGTGAAGAGAACAGTACTGAGATTAACTAACTCAACTAAAAGTTTCCACACTGAACGCAACGTCTCTATTTGTTAAGGAGTTCATTTATTTTTGCTATGTACTTCTATGTTAAGTTAAAGTTCACATACTTAATATGTACCTACTTGTATCATAAAGATATTTTAGCTGTCCAAATAAGTAATAATTTTTTTTTTGACATCATTATACAGTTAACTGCCTCGTTGGTTTAGTGGTTAGCATGTTCGACTGCGGATGACAAGGTTGCGGGTTCGATTCCCGGGTCGAGTCAATGAAATTCTCAGTACTAGTCCAGAGTTAGGAAGTTGGCGGTGCGTCATCCCTGTTAGTCACCCCCGTGTCTCGGAGAGCACGTAAATCTCTCTCCGGTCGTGTCGCATTTCCATCCAACCGGATTATGAGAGTGAGGCAATAGAGAGTGCACCTTTGTTTGTGCACTTGTGCACTATAATATCTCCCGCGCAGATGGCTAATCTCAGAGGAGGTTGGCCGCCGTGACCGGATTCAGGGAGGATTATTATTATAACAATTTGTTACAACAAGCATATTGCCCGTGACTTCATCCTTGCAGGTTTTAAAAAAATTCCGCTGAAATTCTCTGTTTTTCCGATATAAAACGTAGCCTATATCACTTTCCAGATTTTCACTATACCTACTCATGCAAAAAATACCATTGATCGGAAGGTCCGTTGCAGCGTGATTGGAGGACAAATCAACAAAAATATAGTTTTTTTCGTCCGGGATTAATCCACGTCCGCCGCAGAACCCAAGTGACTGATAGATTGATAGATAGATAGATAGGTCATTTATTCACAAAAATGCAGGTACAATGTGATGTAATATGGAAAATCGAGCCTTAGGTATACATTTTCCCAGGAAATGTGTGAATATCATACAATAAAATATGAAACAAAATGTCAGCATCAAAAGTTAATAAGTTTAAATATCAATATTTAGTACTGACATAGTCTAAGTTACTAGCAAAATAAATAAATGATATTATTATTAGCGTCTCAAATGCCCCTATTCCGCCATTTTCCGCGGCGCTGACTCACGGCGGCATAATTTCCTGTGCGAGGGCGGTAACTACGTTTTTCCTGCATAGTAATGTGAATAAAAATTGACATATTTATGAGGCTGTTGTAAGGATTTTGCTTTTGTTTTTATTAGGGTTCCGTACCCAAAGGGTGACAACACTGCTACCGGAACACTACTACTAAACCTGCGCTGTCCGTCCGTCTGTCAGGAGGCTGTATCTCATGAACCGTAATAGTTAGATACTTGAAATTTTCACAGAATGTATCTGTAGGTACGGTTCAGGACCGCATTGTAGTGAAACTGCTTGAGTAGAAGTCTAAGTTTATTGGCCCCTACTTAGGCTAATAATAACCGAATTGCAGTAATGTGAGCGCGATGCGATGTTATGTGTATGAATAAATGAAAAGCGTATTTATAATAATGCGTGAATGATGACTGGGCGAATTACTGCTAAAACAACAAATAATAAAAAAAGGGGCTCCTATATAAAACACAAACTGACCCTATATTGACAACCTCCCTGGCGCAGTGGTGTGCGCTGTGGTCTTATAACTGGGAGGTCTCGGGTTCGATTCCCGGCGGGGACAGCTTTAGGAATTTATAATTTCTGAATTGTCTCTGGTCTGGTCCGGTGGGAGGCTTTGGCCGTGGCTAGTTACCACCCTACCGTCGAAGACGTGCCGCCAAGCGATTTAGCGTTCCGGCACGATGGCGTGTAGAAACCGATAAGGGGTATGGGTTGAATTTACACTGCTATACCCCTTCCAAGTTAGCCCGCTACCATCTTAGACTGCATCGTCACTTATCATCAGGTGAGATCGCAGTCAAGGGCTATCTTGTCATCGAATAAAAATAAAAAAAAAATATTAAGTCTTCTTAGCTAAGCTTTCGCTGTCCTTATGTCTGTCCGTTTGTCAGAGAGCTGTATCTCATAAATCTTAATGGGTGGATATTTGAAATTATCACAGAATGTGTAATTCTATTAGCGCTACAGGTTTTATTTTTTACAAGCTTATAGCTGAGGACCTGGAGAGTGACATAGGCTATAAAAACAAATAATTAAAAAAAATAAACTTAAAATTAAATTGTTCCCTCTACACTCTCCAAACAAAATATAAACTTTTTTTTAAAATGAAAATGTTAACCTACACTTAAACAAAATATCCGAATAAATTTTTAAATAGATAGGTACCTACATATCAATTTTTTTTAATATGTATTAAAAAATTTAAATGAGCTTAATAATAGTACAATAGTACGAAACCCTACGTGTACACCCACTTAGCTGGTTTTATATTAAGTTTTTTGTGCGTATAGTCCTCTAACAAAAAAAAAACTACTGGTATCCTAGGAATAAACAAGCTTATTTTGCTATGATCCGCTGGACCAGATATATCTGTATGGTACTTATGACTTGGAGCATGCACTTTGATGTGCCGCCTGCCCTCTCTTTATTTCACATGCAAGTAAATAGGATTAAAATAAACAAGTTGACCTCAGTACATTTTAGGTAGGTACCTAGTAGGTTTGCTTCAGGAATCAAGTGAATCTACCACTGGTACGGAATACCGTTCCAACCGAGAAGAACCAGCAAGAAACTCGGCGGTTGCTCTTTTAAAAATAAAATCTATTTTCTATACTTAATATTATAAAGCTGAAGAGTTTGTTTGTTTGAACGCGCTAATCTCAGGAACTACTGGTTCGAATTGAAAAATTCTTTTTGTGTTGGATAGTCCATTTATCGAGGAAGGCTTTAGGCTATATAACATCACGCTGCGACCAATAGGAGCGAAGCATCAGTGAAAAATGTTGCAAAAACGGGGAAAATTATCCATATTTAAAACATATTCTTTTAAAAACTTCTTAATCGCGATCGTAATAACAGAAATTGACGCGGGCGAAGTCGCGGGCGACAACTAGTTGTATAATAAATGCCTTCTTTATAAGAATACTCTACTAGATGAGTTAGTGCTTGTCATAATCCTCTCCGAATACAAATTCTCAGCGTCCTATAATTGAGATACTTAAGTTTTTGACGACCAAGGTAATCTGAGTCTGTAAAAAAGGATTTAATATCAAGCAAGCTTAAGTTAAATGTATAAAATCTCCGCCATGTTGGCAGATAAAAAAATCGTCCATTACAATTCGGCTCTCAAATCGTATTCAGTTCGCCTTTAGGCCCCCCTCAGACGGGCGACTTTACTGGCAACGTTAATTTTTAGGGTTCCTTATAAAAAGGATGCCAACGGACGTTACTAAGCCTTTGCTGTTCGTCCGTCTTTCAGACGGCTGTTTTTCAGGAACCGTATGAACCTATTGGTAGATACTTGAAATTTTCACAAAATGTGTAGATATTCTTTTTATTATTTGCATGAGCATAGCAGCTGAGGACCTGGAGAGTGATAAAGGCTACTTTGTATTCAGGAAAATGTACAAGTTCCCGTGGGATTTCACATACTAAATCAACGCGGAAGAAGGCACGGGCATTGGCTTGTTAATTTATTAAAATAATTAGTAACAATTTTCAGAATTTTCAAAAATCCTTTAAGAAAGGATTTTTGAAAATTCAGCCCCTAAAAAGGTAAAATACGGGTTTGATAAATCGAACTCAAAGCGAGCGAAGCCGTGGGAAAAACCTTGTCTATCTAAATGTATAAAAGGAAAAAGTGACTGACTGACTGATCTATCAACGCACAGCTCAACGCACTGGACAGTTTGGGCTGTTTGGTATACAAATATCTTTCATGACGTTATCATGCGCTAAGAAAGGATTTTTGAAAATATAACCCCTAATTGAACGGCATTCCGAACCAGTGGTAGATTCATTTGACGATTCGAAATGCACTTTGTAAAAGTTTATTTGATTAAAAAATTATTCTATTCTGTTCATAAGGAGGTAAAATAGGGGTTCGAAAAATCGAACTTAACGTGAACGAAATTACGGGTAAAAGCTTATTGCAGTGTAAAAAGTAAAAACGCAAGTGTGCCACCGCCCTATCGCGAAGAAGACATAAAATCACGACTGTAGACTTTTATATAGACCAATCGCAATTTAAATATAAATCTATTGGAGTGCCGCTGGCTCCGGAATTACGGAACTGATATGGGTTTATTTAAGCCTTATTAAACGATACTCAGGAATTCCGGCTCCAGTTGCGCTGGAACTTTTTCCTTAGCTCTAATTTATACTGGGAAATGTGATGCGATAACTGAATAATTTAGCTCCTTGAGCTTTAGAGTTTATTATTCGATGAATATTTTTTTAAGCCCTCTACGGCAAAGCTAAAAGGAAGAATTATGATTTTAGTAACAAACCTACACACACACGCACACTACACATACACGCATACTCATTTAGAAACTTTCGCCTTTATAATATTACTAGTTGATGACCGCGACTTAGTCCGCGTGAATTTAGATTTTTAATTCCCGCGGGAACTCTCTTATTTCCCGGGATAAAAAGTAGCCTATGTCACTCTCAAGGTCCTCAAGTATATTCATACAAAATGCACGTCGAGCCGCAGCTATGTTATAACGTGATTGGAGAGAGGTGAGTGAGGAGTAGGTACGGGTAAACAGTCGCACGGCGCATTTGTAGTAGAATAGAATAGAATAGAATAGGATAGAATAGGATAGAATAGGATAGAATAGGATAGAATAGGATAGAATAGGATAGAATAGGTCAGAATAGGTTAGAATAGGATAGAATAGGATAGAATAGGATAGAATAGGATAGAATAGGATAGAATAGGATAGAATAGGATAGAATAGGATAGAATAGGATAGAATAGGATAGAATAGGATAGAATAGGATAGAATAGGATAGAATAGGATAGAATAGGATAGAATAGGATAGAATAGGATAGAATAGGATAGAATAGGATAGAATAGGATAGAATAGGATAGAATAGGATAGAATAGGATAGAATAGGATAGAATAGGATAGAATAGGATAGAATAGGATAGAATAGAATAGAATAAAATAAAATAGAATAGAAATATTTTTTATTCAAATACACTTTTACAAGTGCTTTTGAATCGTCGATGAATCTACCACTGGTTCGGAATGCCCTTCCTGCCGAGAAGAGCCAGCAATAAACTCGGCGGTTGCTCTTTTCAAAAAAAGTTTCCTACAATAGGTAACAAAACTGCTATGTATACAGTGTTTCCACAATGAAGTTTCAAAAATGCATACCTACATACAATCCAATACATGTTAAGACGGGCAGACAGAAAGCAGATCCATTCCCGTTGGTGGCACCCGTTCACGAGCATGACGCATGATCCAGCCGTTGCTTCGCTCAACCATATTTGAGGGAACGTAGTATGATATATTATGTTAAATCAACTGATACCGATGTCGCCATGTGGCTCTACTACCCTCGACAAACTCGAAATCACCTCGCAGTACAGATTAAGACACCGCAACGCAAAGGGTCCCCACGAAACTACACACTAACTACACATGAACTACACAAACACACATACCTATCCGGGCGAACATCGAAACTTCCCTGTAAATATGGTTAAGCCATTTGGTGGGGGCTTAAAACTGAAATTAGCGACACGCACGGGGCACACCGGGTGCGAGACGAATCTTTGTTATTTATTTATTTAGCCGAATTCTGTATGACATAACATTAATTGCACAACTAACTTTTTCTCGGACTTCATCCGTATGGAGTTAGTTTCAAGAATTCCGCGGGACTGGTTGTCTTTCAGAATAGAAAAAGCGTATCAAGCGTAAGAGCGTTCTCAACTATACCAATGAAAAAATCACATCAATCCGTAACCTCGTCATGTCGTGAAGGACAAATCAAGAAACACCCATTATCTTACTAAAAGGGATTTTTAATTTGTATCCTTTTTCAGGTGCTTCTGTCTGGCTGACAATCATTTCTTTAAAACCTTTGTTTTATGGAAAATTTCAGCCCTACTTACTAAGTTACCAAGTGATTTTGTGATCTGAGACGATGTCGCGAAGATGGATTAATGACTGACTGACTGATAATAAATACAATTCAAACCATTGGACGGTTTGCGCTGAAATTAGGCATGCAAATAGCTATTATGACGTAGGCATCGGCTAAGCAGGGCCCCCTGGACTCGTTGCAGGCGCCCTACACCTCGTACTGCACGAGTGAGGCGGCAGCAACCTACTGCACGAGTACGCCAAGTTTAAAATTCAACCCCTAAGGGGTTAAAATAGGGATTTGACAAATTGAACTGAATGTGAGTGAAGCCAGGAGCAAAAGCTGATATTATATACGCGAATGCACAAACAACACAGGACGGTTTTCAAGTGTGACCCGAGCGTTGCTATGGCAAGAGCTTGGTAATGCTGAGATCTATAGGGCGTGCTCTGACTCAGCTCAAACTTAAGATAGAGGTTAAAACCACAAATCTGCACTGACATAAATCTATTTCGTTCTAACTCTGTCTTGAGTCTGAGCTGATTGAGAGTGCGGTTTCTAGATTTCAGCCTTAGTGTGTCACCACCTTTACACCCTGACCCATAGAGCGTCTCTATAGAGGGCTTACAGCGACTAAATACGATACCGCCTCACAAATATATGGAAATTATTCTCAACACACGCAGTTTGCGTTTGATCCGGGATTAGGCGGGATTACGATCGCTTGATAAATACTCCCTTCGTTGCCGATATGGATAATTCTAGAAATATTTTGAACTAGAGGATGCCGGTTTTTTAATTTCCACGGGAACGCTTTATTTTTCCGGTATAATGTGGATTGGGAAATAATAAAAAATCGAGTCGCATATTTTTTTTTTTTTGGGCACAAAACCTAATTTCTAATTTTATAACTTAGCCACGGAAATGATGAAGCGTCTAATAAATAAGCTAACTCGTCTTTTTCACAACAGTACCAAAGAGATCCACAATTATTATTAAATGCCCAACTGATTTGTACATCTCATTTATACATCGAATTTACTAATTCAGCCACAGATTTTACAACTCACCCGCAATTTCTATTTTAAAGCTTTTCAACAAATATAATGTTTCTCAAAAAAATGTAGTTGAATCCTACTTGGACAAATTCGCGGGCATAGTTGTAACGCCTAACATATACGCAGCGATGTTACGAATATATTAAAAAGAGTACAAAAAGAGAACCATTTTATTAATTTTCGAGTTTTTCAGTAATAAAAAATATATAAAATTTTTATGAATTCCAAAATACAGATTGACAGCACGATGATACTTTACAACTTAATAGTGTTGTAAATAAAGAAAACAATTGCTGTCAAAATGTGGATTTTCATTAATTACAAGCGAAAAGTAACATGTAAGAATAACATTTGTGAAAACAGAAAATAAATCGGTTAAAAACAAATAAGTTGTAAGCTGTTTTAATGCGACTGTGTCCGACTCTTTATAAAACGAAATTTTACATGGTATGTGTATGGAGCTACTGAATCGTGACGTCATGTTGCAATAGTGCTCTCTTTTTCTAATAGGAAACTTAAAAGCTCTATATTTTCGAGACAAGTTAAGATATTAAAAAAAGAAAAATGACATGTTTCATGAAGTTTCATGATTAAAGGATGGTTTATTAGATACAGAACATACAACAAAATAAAACTTAAATAAATAACTTAAATAAATGACATTGCGTTATAAAATTAAAAACCTATATTTTAAGTACAATACATAGGTATAAAAAAAATATCATATACCGAATTAACTCCGTTTCTAGAATGTTTTCACCAGCCATAACGCATAACATACGCAGCGATGTTACGACTATATTAAAAAGAGTACAAAAAGAGAAGCATTTACAGAACAAACAAACAAGCGGCAAATATCTCCGGAGCACAATAACACCTCGTTCAGCGCGCCCCAGGTGTGCACTTGCAGTGATTTGTTACGTTGCATGCGGCATGCAATTTTGTGAAGTTTCGCGCTCTTGCCACCTCACTAGACTTCCCGGCGAACTTCGTGTAAATATTGTATTGTTTGCGATACGAACTTGTCTGACGAACTTTTGTAAACTTTTGCGCTCTTCTAACCTAAAAGCACTTTTCTATTTCATAAAAATGATATGAAATTTAAGTACATATATGTATACTTACTTCTATGTATGCATGTTTTTTACTTTTATCTTCCCGCGGAAACTCTTTCATATTTCGGGACAAAAAGTAGTAAATAAAAAGATGTGTGTTAATCATATAATACACTAGCTTTAACCCGCGGCTTCGCTCAAGTTAGGTTCAATTTTTTAAACTCCTATTTTACCTCCTTCGGGGTTGAATTTTGAAAAATCCTTTCTTAGCGGATGACTACGTCATCGCAGCTACCTGTATGCCAAATTTCAGTTCGATCGGTCCAGTGGTTAGAGCTGTGCGTTGATAGATCAGTCAGTCAGTCAGTCAGTCAGTCACCTTTGCCTTTTATATATTTAGATAATACATACAAACTTTCGCCTTTCTAAATATTTTAGTGTGATATTAAGTTGGATAGGATATTGCAATTCCATGGAACAAACAATAATTATATTATATCTACAAGCGTATATGGAATATTATAAGCGTAATGTACCTATTATAGTAAAATATTATATTTATGTTTTCAATACAGTTCTAAAGAACATTTTATACATATATTATATTAAAAAAAAAAATCGGCAATGCGATGGATCCAAATGGATCTATCAATACTGAACGCGCTTATATTTCGAAAAAAAGCTAGAGCAATTTTCTGTCTCAACTTTGTGTTTTTCCAATGCTTTTCTCTGCTTAAAAAGAAATCTGTCGAACGAAAAAAGAACATAACAAGCGTGTGTTTATATTTTCAACACAATAACAATTCTTGATCAAAACACCCGGTGTCCCAGGTGCCTCGTTTGCTGTGATTTGTAATATCAGTGTTGTCGGTCGCGAATCGCGATTTTCTGTTCCTCCGAACCTGCACACTGCACTCTCGCGCGAAATCTACGTGTTTATTGTGCTACGAAAGTTTACGTTTGCAAAGCTTTTGCAAGCCACTTACCTGTGTTGACTGTATTATTGCTATATTTATGGCTTGCACGCTTGATAAAGTCTGTAAAAATTTCTTTCGCTAAGTACACCTAATGGTTGCTTGGCAGAGATTGCTCTGTAGCAATAAGGCCGCCTTTGCGTGCGTAGTTTTAAGTTGTATTAATTTTTGATTCTTTCTTGTGTGTAATAAAGTTTTTATGTATCTATCTATCTATAATCTTGGGATACATTATATTACTAGCTAATGCCCGCGACTTCGTCTGCGTGGATTTGGTTTCTAAAACCGCGAGAACTCTTTGATTTTCCGGGATCAAAAGTAGCCTATGTCACTCTCCAGGTCCTCAACTATACCCATGCAAAAAATCACGTCGATCCGTAGCGCTGTTGCAGCGTTATTGAAGGACAAACCTACAAAACAACAAACCCACAAACAAACACACTTTCGCATTTATAATATTAGTAACGAAGTGAACAAAGTACCTATCGATATAATATTATATTGGATTTGTCCGGTGGGAGGCTTTGGTCGTGGCTAGTTACCACCCTACCGTCAAAGACGGGCCGCCAAGTGATTTAGTATTCCGGCACGATGGCGTGTAGAAACCGATTAGGGGTATGGGTTGAATCTACACTGCCATACCCCTTCCAAGTTAGCCCGCTACCATCTAAGACCGCATCGTCACTTACCATCAGGTGAGATTGCAGTCAAGGACTAGGTACCTTGTCATCGAATAAAAAAATACGAAATAGATAGAAAATGTCATAACTAGACAGGCAAAAATAAAAAGTTTGTTTTTGTAATATAAATGTATGTAGGTACAGTGTAAGTACAAAAATCATTTATGTATATAGATAGGTTCTCTACTACAGAAAATAAACAAACAATCGGTAATGTTTTTAAACATTAAAGTCATTCATTTATAACTGCATCGATCGAAGAATCGCATCGAACGATGTTTACAATACAAGACTATTCCATATTTGGGAGCCTGTCGCATAAGTTGTAAGAACTAACAACCTTATCCCTATAAACCTTAC
Source organism: Hipparchia semele (assembly GCA_933228805.2). Classification (NCBI taxonomy): domain Eukaryota; kingdom Metazoa; phylum Arthropoda; class Insecta; order Lepidoptera; family Nymphalidae; genus Hipparchia; species Hipparchia semele. Next base: position 4,259,344 of record OW121733.1, on the reverse strand, counting down.
GTTCATACAAATAAAGGCTATATTAACTCCTTAGGAAGCCTTTGAAGAACGCTTTCTTATTATAACTGGATTATATTTAATAAAACAAGCAAGGCAGGATTACCAATATCTTCCATCTTATTCTTACGCCACGCGACGTTATACCTGTCTCCTTTTGACGTGTTCAGTTTTGTATACCGCCTCTCTATCATTCGGCACGCTTATATATCTGTCCCTTTCACTCTAGGTTAACGTTCGACACATCCGTTGTGGACTGGTTTCGGAGATAAGTGACAGGTGCAAAAGTCGGCTGACCGAGGTACATTCTTTTGACCAGTTTTCTTTTTTAAAGATGGCGGTTTGGGTGCCAGATGGCTGAATATCGAAGGCGTGCGAATATGCCTTTTCGTCTTTCGATTCGTTGTAATCGATTTATTCAATGTTATTTTTCAGTCATTCATTTTTTTCCTCCAACTTTTTACATTAATTTTATAGTTAAATTTTTTTAAAATTTAATATGTCATTTGATATGACATTAAGTATATAATAATTAAGTCTCATTCACGTAATTTCGTCAATGGCTTTTCAGGAAAATTCGAAAATTCCGTGATTCCTACCCAACCGATTAGGATAGATAGGTACATCTTATTAGATGGAGAGACGAAGTGTCAAGAGAGTCACAGGAAGTCGCTGGTTTTCTGTGGCGATCATTTTGAAATGCTCGCTGTACTTTGGTAAAGAAAAGTACCTATAAAAATATATAAGATACAAAGGTGACTGCCTAACTGACTGATCTATCAACGCATATCTCAAAACACTAGACGGATCGGACTGTTTTGCATACAGATAGCTTTTATTACGTAGGCATCCGCTAAGAAAGGATTTTTGAAAATTCAGCCACTAAGGGGATAAAATTGGGGTTTAAAAAAAGCTACGAGCAAAAGCTAATAGGTACAGTTCTTTAATTACACGAAGGCTCGTGGCTCATGGTTGTGTGTGTGTCGTATCTGTATAAGTGTGAGCGACAACTTGCTCGCGCCTGACCGCTCCCACCTAGGCTCCTGACAGGCACGCACACTTACGCAATGTGCATGTACACGACGTAACCACAAGTAAAGCGCCCGTAATTTCGCAAGATAAACGTACTTTAATATTATAATTATGTGACTTAAGCATAAGTAAATTACATAGTAGGTCAAGAATTCGATTTTTGATTCTCCCGACTACACGCAGAATTAAAAGCTGTTTGTCACATATAGGTACTTACATTGTTTGTGTCAAATAACGGGTAACACCCGGTGTATAATGTGAGTCAAATCACACACAAATATAATATGTATTTCAAAAGCTATAAGGTACAATTTCGTTTGAGCGCAGCGTGTGTAGAGATGGGATTACACCGCGAAATAAATTGCAACATCAAAAATTACATTTTTTTTTTGCTTCTTTATACACAAGAACGCGATACTTTACGTAAGTAGTATTTCTTGAGGATTGGTAATTTTTTAGTGTGCCAAGATGCGAACGTGATTGTGGAGTTTTTGTCGCGTTGTTTTTCTTGTAACATCGCCACAACATTTAGCTAACGTGACAAAAAATTACGACAACGTTGTTACGACAACAAACGAAATTTTACTTTAAAATTACTTTTTATGTGTATAATGAGGTACTTGTAGGTGAGTGGGTGATTACGATCTCTCTCAGATACTACGTAAGCATTATGGGAGTAGGGGAGTCTAGATGATGATTACGTCATCGGTAGTTATTTACTTTTTTACACGAATGGCAACCCTCACATTGTCTATGCTTGAAAACGAAACGCATTTTCGGGGATTTCGCAAATAATGATATAAATAAATTAAATAATTATAATATAAAAAAAACTTTGCTTACTTTACTGACAAGGGGGATGGGGGGCTAAATAATTGTAATAAATCTGCTTACGTAATATTTGAACGGCCCCTAACGAAACATTGTAGAAATATGTCCAGGGGAGTTCAGCACTGAAGCTGGAGCACAGGGCTACCTAGTTTAGCTTCAGAAGCTATATTTATGAGTTAATTAAACCTTAAATTAAAGGGATGCCCCGCCCTTATAAAATTGTATTAAAACGGGTGGGGTTCGAACCTGCGACCTTTCAGTTTTCAGACTACACCTTTAACCGTTGGGCTATTGAGGCTTTAAATACATATTTCTGAACGGGTGCCACCAACGGGAATGGGTCTACTTTCTGTTTGCCCGTCTTAATATGTATTGGATTGTATGTAGGTATGCATTTTTGAAACTTCATTGTGGAAATACTGTATACATAGCATAGTTTTGTTACCTATTGTAAAAATTTTTTTTAAAAGAGCAACCGCCGAGTTTATTGCTGGCTCTTCTCGGCAGGAGGGGCATTCCGAACCAGTGGTAGATTCATCGACGATTCAAAAGCACTTGTAAAAGTTTATTTGAATGAAAAATATTTCTATTCTATTCTATCTACAAAGCGCGTACAGCGGTGTACAACTATCCTTATAGATTGTGCGCAATACATTGAAGTTAAAGATACGCTATTATGCTGGAAAGTAGGATGTGAAAATAGTACAGGGCATTAATGCAAGCCTACTATTATCTATTCTAGTATCTAGTACAAAAAACGTGTATTTCTTTCACATTATTTGATGTTAGTACAGTATTTTAGAGCCTCAATAGCCCAACGGTTAAAGGTGCGACTGAAAACTGAAGGGTCGCAGGTTCGAGCCCCACCCGTTGTGCTACTGTCTTATTCACTCCTAGCACAAGTTTTTTTTCGTTTATTTCGAGGGGAGAGCAGAATATAAGTCAAGCTTAGCTTAGCTAATTATTCATTAAAAAAAAATCGTTTTATATTATATACATAGGTACATACAAGATTGCCAGCTGGATGGTATTTAGGTATAGTGTGGTAGTACAAGCCTTTATTACAAAAAAAATATATGAGGTATATATACCTTTATCTGTACTTTTAATAAAACTGTAACGGGACGAATTCTGTATATTAAATATTATTATATTTTGAAAATTTTAATCGGAGGATGCTTTATTATCGATACTGAGCCCAAAACAATTTTTTTTGAATTCCTTGTCTGTCCGTGTGTGCGTGTATCACGCGAAAACTACTGAACGAATTTGAATGAAATTTGGAAATGGAAATGGGAAAAAATTAGGTTTATCCGGGATAGGGGATGAATTTTTGTTGATTTTGCTCCATAACTTTGTCAAATCTAAATCGAATTTGATAATTCTTTTTTTATTATAAACTAGCGGACCCGACAGACGTTGTCCTGTCTTAACTATGAATATTGAAACTCCCCTTTTTACCCCCTTGGGGAGAGAATTTTCAAAAAATGTAAAATACGTAATTCTTTATTTTTGATCAAGAGCCAAAATATCAAGTTTCATAAACATAACTTGAAAAATAACTTGAAGAACGAAGGACTATCATACAAACATTCAACCCCTATTTAATCCCTTAGGGGGTAGAATTTTTAAAAACTGTGAAACACCTACTTTTTTGTTTTCAATTTAAAGCCTAAGTACCGAATTTTATGGGTATAGCTTGAAAAATAACGGAGTTTCATACAAACTGTAACCCCCCTTTTTACCCCCTTGGGGGGAGAATTTTCGAAATATGTAAAATACGTAATTCTTTATTTTTGATCAAGAGCCAAAATATCAAGTTTCATAAACATAACTTGAAAAATAACTTGAAGAACGAAGGACTATCATACAAACATTCAACCCCTATTTAACCCCTTAGGGGGTAGAATTTTTTAAAAGTGTGAAACACTTACTTTTTTGTTTTCAATTTAAAGCCTAAATACCGAATTTTATGGGTATAGCTTGAAAAATGACGGAGTTTCATACAAACTTTAACCCCCCTTTTTACCCCCTTGGGGGGAGAATTTAAAAAAAATGTAAAATACGTAATTCTTTATTTTTAATCAAGAGCCAAAATATCAAGTTTCATAAACGTAACTTGAAAAATAACTTGAAGAACGAAGGACTATTATACAAACATTCAACCCCTATTTAACCCCTTAGGGGGTAGAATTTTTAAAAACTGTAAAACACGTACTTTTTTGTTTTCAATTTAAAGCCTAAATACCGAATTTCATGAGTATAACTCGAAAAATGACGGAGTTTCATACAAACTTTAACCCCCCTTTTTACCCCCTTGGGGGGCGAATTTCGAAAAATCCTTTCTTAGTGCTCGCCTACGTCATAAAAGGAACCTACTGTCAAAATTTCAAGATTCTAACTTCAGTGGTTTAGGCTGTGCGTTGATCGTCAGTCAGTCAGTCAGTCAGTCAGTCAGTCAGTCAGTCAGGACAAGCCTTTTTATATAATTATAGATTGTCTACTATTAGAAATATTTTGTCCAATTATGGTGAAGATCTACTAAATATTATTATCGGAGATAGAGGACATAATAACTTCTCGCGGATAGTAGCAAGCTTTTTTCCTTTTCACTTTTTATTTAAAATAGAATTTTTACGTAGTCGAGTTTTTGATTTTTTTAATTTATTATTTTATTACAGAAACATGTCTTTTAATTTGCAATTTTCTTCCACTGGCTAGGTATAATTATTTATTAAAAATCTAGCTTTCTTTTGAGCTCTATGTTTCAAGAGGACTAATACTAAGACTAAAGTTAGACAAATTACTGGGTTTTAGACAAATTATCATGTCAGGTTATACTTGCCTGTGACCAGTATCTATTATAGTACTACTACATTACGCACTGTTATTATTATGCATAGATTAAGGTAATATATAGATAGAAATCGGGCCAACGAATAGTTGGTCCGGGAAGCCAGTTTTATCGTTTTAATAGCTCATGCCCGCGTCTTCATACGATTGGAAATAATTTTTTTAAATCCCAGGGTTTTTCTAAATAAAGGGTCAGCTCTCCAGGCCCTTCCTTACTATATACATATACCCAGGCGGACCCAGAATCACGACGATTCGTTGGTCTGTTGCTGTATGATTGAAGGACAAACCAACAAACAAACACACTTACGCATGCATAATATTACTCGTAAGTCCTTAAGCATTGATGTTCACTAGTAGGTAACAATTTAAGTTTTAAGCTATTGCATAGCTTCTATCGCGGGCCTTGAGCATGGAGACCGAATCCAGAAATTCCATAACGAAAATAACCTGACACGGGACTCCTCTCACCGCTAGATGGCGTTGAAAAAAAATGCTATGCAATAGCTTTACCGCGGCAGTCCCCGAGTGCCACACGTCTTTTTTATTCAATAAACAGTCAAAATTATTTGACTATAGCCTCATTTTAGGAAAGTAAATAAAATTAATGTACTTAATCTAAAATGAGGATGAAGATGGTTTGTCAACTTAGTTTTATAATGTTTCTATGGGTGTGTCGTATGTGGTGTCGTACCGGAACGTAGCATTGCTTGGTGAGACGACTTATTTTGAGCCCGATTTAAATACAGTTGAACGATATAAAATGATAAGCTTGCGTGTTCAACAGACTTCTTGTCTTCTTATTATGAATTCAAGTAAAGTAAGTCATTTCAACTGGCTTCATATTTCCAATAAGTCTTTACACTCCATCTACCTTTTTTTATTTTCTTTGTGAGTAGGTACGGTACTTAGCTTATTACTTACTTATAAGTTGTTTAGTAATAACGTGGTGTGAAGAAACCTGTCCTAAAAGATGATCTGACGGTTTCTTTGGGGGCGTGAGATTGCATCTTGCGTTCAAGGAAGATGGAGTGAGTACCTAATGAACAAGTAGTGGTTTCTTTTCCTAGTTATTATCATAAACTGCCTCATTGGTCTAGTGGTTAGCAAGTTCGACTGTGGATGACGAGGTCCCGGGTTCGATTCCCGGGTCGGGCCAAAAATGTATTGGGTTTTTCTGTCAAGAAATTCTCAGTACTAGCCCGGAGTTATGAAGTTGGCGGTGAGTCACCCCCGTGCCTCGGAGAGCACGTAAAGCCAACGGTCCTGCGCCTGATCTCTCTCCGGTCGTGTCGGACTATGAGAGTGAGGGAATAGAGAGTGCACCTGTGTTTGCGCACACACTTGTGAACTGTAATATCTCCCGCGCAGATGGCTATTCTCTGCGAAGATTGGCCGCCGTGCAGGATTCGGTCGGGAGGACATTATTATTATCTATACTAGATGATGCCCGCGACTTCATTCGCGTGGATTAAGGTTTAATTCTCGCGGGAACTCTTTGATTTCCCGGGATAAAATGTAGCCTATGTTTTAATCCAGGGTATGAACTATTTCCATTCCAAATTTCAGCCAAATCAGTCCAGTAGTTTTTGCGTGAAAGAGTAACAAACATCACACACATACAAACTTTCGCTTTTGTAATATTAGTGTGATGTGATAGTGTGATACATAACTAGCTTTTGGCGACGAGTTCGCCCGCATAGAGCCAGACAGTAGAGCAGTTTTGCAGCAAATTGTATTGTCTAGTATTTAATTTTAGTCTTGCAAATTGCAAAAAAAATCTACCAGCAGCCGATAGTGGCGCATTAGTGGCATTGCGCATTCAGCGTCACACCTCTTAATTGAAGTATAAAAGAAGTCCTACACGTAAACACGGCATTATTATGGCAATTTCGGTCCATGGGAACCCGATGGCGAGCAATTCTCCGAGTAACTGGCGACACGCCGCGCAAACCGATCGACACTGCAGTGCAAAGTCCCGCCCACACTGGCGACGTGCAATTTTCCATTCATTTAATCATTCATTTTATTCTATTTCTATTTCTATTTCTATTTCTATTTCTATTTCTATTAAATAATAGCTTTTGCCCGCGGCTTTCGATTTTTCAAACCCCAATTTCATCCCTTTAATTTAATATTTTGAAAAATCCTTTCTTAGCGGATGCCTACGTCACAATAGTTATCTGTATGCCAAACAGCCCGATCCGTCCAGTGGGTTGAGCTGTGCATTAATAGATCAATCAGTCGGTCACCTTTTCCTTTTGTGTATTTATAAAGTATAAAAGAAAATTCCCATGGGAACTCTTTCATTTTCTGGGAACATTGCCACATATGCCGCGCGCCTCGATCTTCCTAATACCATGATTTAAATGAATTGGGAATAACAATTTTTAGCGGGACATTATACTTACCTACTTATATTGTGTGTTATTAGAAACAGTATGTAATTTTTTTTAATTTGGCTTTATATATTGACCAATTTAGAATAGAATAGAAATATCTTTATTGGTACCAATAAACACATAATGTACATTTACAATTTGAGTCACTCAGCTTGTGTTGGGACTCCTAGCCCCACAGATTTAAAACTGGCGAAGCCGCCAAGTTTCAAAGCTGTGGCTGCCAGGTGTCCCAAAGCTGATTTTCAGTGACCGCCTTTAAATTTTAATTTGGCCTTACTTTTCTAAAAAAGTAATTTTTTTACAAGGTACATACATTCGCAGGTGTGGCCGCGGCTTAACAGCTTGGAACCTTTCCATTCATTTATTTTATTCATGAAGTACCAGGAAACCTGCGATCGGGATATTTGGCGAAAGATAAAGTGGGAAAAAAGACATTGCAATATTTTCATGTAGCTTATTGTACCTACCGCCAGCAAAATTGTTGAGTTGTTATACGAAAGCAAACTTACAGAAACATTCTTTTCACGTCTAGAATCTTCCACTGACAAACAGCTTTGGCGTTATCTAAAAATGACTGACTGACTGATCAGGCTGGATTTTGACATACAGATAGTTACTATGACGTAAGCATGCCCTAAGAAAGGATTTTTAAAAATTCAACCGCTAAGAGGATAACATAGGGGTTCGGAAAATCGAACTTAACGTGAGCGAAGCTGCGGGTAAAAGCTAGTAAGTAAAATAATGAATCCTAAATCCGTAAATAGTCACGCAATAAAATATCAATAATAAGTTCATATTCCGCTGCAATAAAACTCTGCTCCGTCTGAACCGGGTTTCAATATGAAACCTGTTGTATTTACATAAACAGATTTGTACTAGTAGCCAGTTATACCTACATCGGCTTTGCAGTTGAGACGTAGTTTTCACATAAACTTAAAGCTCTAATGCGGTTAGTTTCCTACTTACTCGCTTCGGCTTTACTTATGCATTTTCAATTTTGAAAAGCGAGATTTATAGATAAGGAACGGAGCAAGGGATCGACTTGATTTTTGGCATGGCTATAGTTGAGGATGAAATGAAATGAAATGAAACGAATTGTACACCACATAAATACAGAAACATATACAGGGTGTCCCACGGCTATGCCACATGGAGGGGAAGTACCTTAAATATTGTAGATGGAACATTTTACTGAAAGAAGACTTCATTTTAATTTAAAAAACAATTTAAACTGCATTCATAGATTTTTAAATAATTGCCTGGTTGAACCGGGACTCGAACCCGCTATACGAGAAAAAAAATTAACCTGTATCTTTGTCATACCGATCGGAAGGCTTCATCATAATGATTATTTTTTGTTAAATAACATAGCATGAGAAATAAAAGGAAGACCATGAATTTTACCCTTTGATGTAAAATTTTGTTCAGAAAAATGAATGCAATTCGTAGCTCTGTTGCAGCGGGATTGAAGGACAAACCAATAAATCAACAAACAAACACACTTTCGCATTTATAGGTAATATAAATAAGGATTAATAAGGATAGTAAGGATCGGGAAATGATGCGTACTTCTCAAGTGGGTACTCATTAGTCTCCACTCCATGTCAGTTGTATGTCGATACGCCAAAGTCAGCTTTTCATTTTTCTGAACAAAATTTTACATCAAAGGCTAAAATTCATGGTCTTCCTTTTATTTCTCATGCTATGTTATTTAACAAAAAATAATCATTATGATGAAGCCTTCCGATCGGTATGATAAAGATACAGGTTAATTTTTTTTCTCGTATAGCGGGTTCGAGTCCCGGTTCAACCAGGCAATTATTTAAAAATCTATGAATGCAGTTTAAATTGTTTTTTAAATTAAAATGAAGTCTTCTTTCAGTAAAATGTTCCATCTACAATATTTAAGGTACTTCCCCTCCATGTGGCATAGCCGTGGGACACCCTGTATACAGAAACATAAGAATTGATAACCTCCTCCTTTTTGGAAGTCGGTTAAAAACTTAAAACAAATGAGAGCACAAATGGTGGCCTTATCGCTAAGAAGCGATCACTTCCAAGCAACCATGATGCAAGGTGGATATGACGATAGGATAGAAATCCGGAATTGAGGATCTGTGACTCGATTCACTAAAAATTATTGCATCAGTGTAACGATCGTAATGGCCTCTGATTGGCTGAATTTATGGCGTACTTGCTGCATCAATGCATTTTAATCTATAGCGGGAGGGTAGGTACGTCTTTGACGGTAAGGTGGTAACTAGCCACGGCCAAAGCCTCACCAGATAAAAAGATAGAGGTTAAAACGAGACGCAAATATGCTCTGACATAAATCTGTCTCGTTTTAATTCTGTCTTGAGTCTGAGCTGAGTGAGTGTTGTCTATAGATTTAAGCCAATGATATTAGTATAAAATGTCATTGATTTCAGCCTAAGACCGCTGTCTTAGTTCCAATTTTGTTCACTAGCTGCCCTAGCCATATTACGAACGTGTCGTATCTATTCTCTTTCCATGATCGCTAATAAGGAGCAGCGGTTTCCAAAGATTTTTTTATCACTCTTCCTTCTGAAAGGGTAGGACGAGTGATAAAAAACTTTGGGCGCCCCTGCTTTAGCGTTAGAAATCTTAGAAAATGATCATGGAAAGAGAATAGATAGGACACGTATGTAATATGGCTAGGGCGGTTGAACAAATAAGTTGGTGGTGGCACTGTACATCAAAAATCATGTCATCTTGTCATCAACAGATGCGTGCGCCTTATCACTGTTGCTTTTGCTTTAGCGTTAGCTATTTTAGAAAACAACAAATTCCTGAATAGCCGGCAACGCATTGGTGGCAGAAATCACTTAACATCAGTGCTCGTTTGCTCGCTAAAACATTAAAAAAAACGATCATGGAAAGAGAATAGATAGGATATTTGTAATATGGCTAGGGCGGTTGAACAAATAAGTTGGTGGTGGCACTGTACATCAAAAATCATGTCATCTTGTCATCAACAGATGCGTGCGCCTTATCACTGTTGCAGCGGCTGCGGTTGATCTCGATTCTCGATGCATCGCCATTCGCCAGTCGCGTATCAACTCGATGTCACGACAGCCGTACGTCGCGTCGACGTTTCGCGCGCTTTCGTGTTTTGTTCGGTTGTTGTTTTATTATATTGACACATTTCGAAATTGGAATTGAACTAATACTGTTGTTGTTGTGTGTTGGAAACTTTTGTTGTTGTGTTTGGATTGCGATTTGTTTTCGGGTATGTTTGAAATGTTTATTTTGAATGTTGTTTTGTTTTGTTTTCTATTTAAGATATGTTTTTTTTAAGAGATGAAGATGGTGATAAATGATGATCGATCACTATTCATCATCATCTTCGAGTTTTGGCTCGCTTCTTAAGCCGAACTTGTAAACTTTTACCGAACTTTCCCTCCCGAATAGATTTCTGGTAGAAAATTAAACTAATTTAAGTACCTAGTAGGTACACATGTGTAACCCCTTTTTGCGTCAGGGGTTAAAAATTACATAGGTACATCTCATGAATTAGATAAGTAAGTATATGATTTAATTTTTTTTATGTACTTAAAATAAAAGTTTTTAATACTATACAATACCTATTATATGTTATCTACTACTTTTAACATTTTAATTTTATTTTTAATGATAAAAAATATGTATTAATATGATATTATATAAATAAATAATTAGTTATTTATTTATTTATAAGCTTTCACAAACGAATCACTTTATAATCGACAATGCCTTTCACAACCAGATACCAATCTAATATGTAAATGATATATGTATATTGAAAAATAATATATATATATTGAAATTTGAAACATTTGTAACTTTTCCTTTGATATATCGATCAATAGGAATTGTATTCGCAAACATTTATGTTTTTTTTAAAATATACAACAATACCATATGAATATGAATTATTATTGGGCAATAATGATAGTCTATTTTCCTAAATCGAGAGACCTACCTTTAAAACATTAAATTGATTTTACTTTTTTATTTTAATTTTATACAATCCCGCAGTGGAATTGTCTACAATTGATTACGACTTACGGGTGTCGATTCTTTAAAAATGATTACATCCGTGTAACGATCGCAATTCGCAATGGCCTCTGATTGGCTGGTAGGTATCCTCCCGCCAATTGGTTAAATTGCGTTGATGCAGCAAGAACGCCATAAATTCAGCCAATCAGAGGCCATTGCAATGATTATACTGATGTAATCATTTTTAAAGAATTGGCACACAGTGTGATAATCACAATCATCTCTAATTGGCTGGTACATTCTCGCTATTGGTTAAAATGCATTGATGCAGCAAGAACGCCATAAATTGATTGACTGAATTTATGGCGGAAAATTGCGATTATCACGCTATTGTAATATTTTTTAGACAATTTCCTAAAAGATGAAACTTTATGGCATGATACAAAACATGTTTACATAAGAAAAAGTAGTAGGTAGTAAGGCTTTTAAAAATCTATTCTTTAATTTTTATTAAACTAAAACCACAAAAAAGCCACAGCCACATATAAGGTGACAACCAAGGTACACGTCGGACTTTGATTAAAAAATAACCGGTCAAGTTTGTATCGAATCAAGCTTGCTAAAGGGGTTCCGTATAGATTTTTTGTCACTTTAATGTTCGATTCAGACGTGACGCAGGGAGCCGCTGGATACAGGTGGCGCAAAGAGACCTGTGGAAAGCCATAAATTTTGCCCACCTTTGTCTAGCAGTGGATATCTAGCGGTTGAAAAAGGAAGAAATGTTTCATTCAACCAGAGCAGATACATTCACAGTATCTCATTCGGATGTGTGATAAAAGCGATTTGATTCCGTACCAATTATTTTATACTAGCATTTGCAAGCGACTTCCTTTTAAAGAAGGGAACACATTTTTTTCGAGATCAAAGTACTCCAGGTCTCTAGGTCATATACAAAAAATCATCTATTTTTATTGTTCTGTTTTTGCCAAATCTAAATATATAAAAGGCAAAGGTGACTGACTGACTGACTGATCTATCAACGCACAGCTCTAACCACTGGACCGATCGAGCTCAAATTTGGCATACAGGTAGCTGTTAGGACGTAGACATCCGCTAAGAAAGGATTTTGGAAAATTTCAACCTCAAGAGTGTTAAATAGGGGGTTAAAAAATCGAACCTAACGTGAGCGAAGCCGCGGGTTAAAGCTAGTTAAAAGATAAATCAACAATTAAATACAACAGTACACTTTTGTAATAGTAATGCAATATATTAGTAGGACTAAGTGCCGAGAAAAAAATATATTAGAATAGAAAATTTTTTTTTATTCAAATAAACTTTTACAAAGTGCTTTCGAATCGTCAAATGAATCTACCACTGGTTCGGAATGCTGTTCCAATAAATTTGATAGGTCTTAATCTTTGTAATTACATGCTAAGTTTGCGCTTGACTTGTAAGTGACGATGCAGCAGCGATCACAGAAGCAGCAGAAGCAAATTGAAGATCTTTTTGGTGACACGATTTGAGAAGTCTGTTCCACCGCGCTATTGGTTCGTCAAGCAATCATTTGCTTCTTTCGCTGTAGAAAACTACAGTACTCATGCGTAAACATATGCCCACCACTTCCAACTTCTTTTTATTTGGCAGCATGACGTGTAGCAGCACGTATTCTAAAATACCACAATACCAGAATATCATAATACAAGAATATCACAATACAAGAATATCATAATACAACAGTGAACAGGCATCTTCTAGGCAAACACGTTACACCTTAGACCACATCATCACTTTCTATCAGGGGCCCAAGTCTGCTATTGCAATTGTAGTTACATTGTCTATCAATGACATGACAATTGTTATTTTTAGCAATTGTCATGTCATTGATAGACAATTGAACCCCTGGGCCCCAAGTCAAATTGCTAAAAGTAGCAATTGGGATGTCATTGATAGGCAATGTAACTGTAATGTAACTACAATGGCAATAGCAGACTTGGGCCCCAGGTGTGGTAGTGGCCAAGCGTGTGCCTATTATGTTTTTTTTTATTCGATGACAAGATAGCCTTTGACTGCGATCTCACCTGATGGTAAGTGACGATGCAGTCTAAGATGGTAGCGGCCTAAATTGGAAGGGGTATAGCAGTATTAAAAAAAATACAGATTTGTGTAGAAGTTACAGGTTAAAAAGCTTAGGTGAAACTTGTGTGATTAAGGAACCCTAAAAAGACACTATCAAGTGAGTAGTTGCAACAAAAAGTAGATTTACTCCGAGATGAGAGTCTGACCAATCATTTTGCTGGCGCGAAACCGAACTTGTTTTCGAATTTCCACCTTATTACCATCCATTAGAGTTTACTTGATAATTAATCAACCGCACGGTGTTTGGTTACGGTTTTTGTATAACAGGTTCGATAAGTTTTCCTACGTAATTAGGGCAGGTGTTGTGTTTGATGTTGAGATTCTTTTTTTTTTTTTTTTTCAACTCGTACTCAGTCCCTCTGGAGTTTAGTTTTAGTTCGTGGAAATCTAAGCCAGTAATTTTACAATTGTGGCTGAGTTTACGGTCCAGTTATGCAGCCTGTATAATACGTAAGAGGATGCGAGATTGATTGGTTATCGATCGGGTCGGTTGCTAAGGGTCTATTTAATTTAAATTAACTCAAAAGCCTCAATGGCCCAACGGTTAAAGGTGCGGGTTGAAAACTGAAAGGTCGACTGTTTGATCCCCACCCGATGCACTATTGTCGTACCTACCCACTTGTAAAAAAAGCTCTCTGTTTATTTGCAGGGTCGAAGGAATATTAGTAAAGTTCAGCATGTTTGATATTTTTATATATGTAAAATAAAAAAAAACTCGGGGACTGCCGCGGTAAAGCTATTGCATAGCATTTTTTATCAACGCCATCTAGCGGCTCACCGTAGAGGAGTCCCGTGTCAGGTTATTTTCGTTACGGAATTTCTGGATTCGGTCTCCACGCTCAAGGCCCGCGATAGAAGCTATGCAATAGCTTAAAAATTATGGCAACAATGCCGTAAGTTTTTTGCCGTTAATTATTCCAAAAAAAATTAACTTAGATTAAACTTAAACCGATTTCATCCGCGTAATTTAAGACTTATCCGAGCATAAAGATTTTCGTAGATTCTCAATACAAAAACTATCAGAATACCCGATTTATTCCTCGGTTAAATGTCGTTCGACGTTGACGAAATCGACATTTAGTCGCGAAAAATTCCTTGAGAATATTTTTTGTAGAAAATACGACCATTTATAACAAACAAGTACCTATAACTACCTACCTTTCTAACGCACATAACTCCAAAACTTTAGGATGCCACCACTAAGCTGCAATTTATTCTATTATAATAATAGTTCTTGCATTTCACGAGGGCGCGTGAGCTTTACTTGTGGTTACGTCGTGTGCATGCACATTGCGTAAGTGTGCGTGCCTGTCTAGAGCCTCGGTGGGAGCGGGCAGGCGCGAGCAAGATCTCGCTCACACTTATACAGATGTCTGGTGTCTTTGTCTGGTGGGAGGCTTTGGCCGTGGCTAGTTACCACCCTACCGTCAAAGACGTGCCGCCAAGCGATTTAGCGTTCCGGCACGATGGCGTGTAGAAACCGATAAGGGGTATGGGTTGAATTTACACTGCTATACCCCTTCCAAGTTAGCCCGCTACCATCTTAGACTGCATCGTCACTTACCATCAGGTGAGATCGCAGTCAAGGGCTATCTTGTCATCGAATAAAAGAATAAAAAAAAAAAGATACGACACACACACAACCATGGGCCACGCGCCCTCGTGAATTGCAAGAACTAAAATGCACGAGAAACTAAAACTTACCAATTCAGAAAAGGAGTTTCCTAAATTGGGTTAGTTATGAATATTCTCGCGGGAGAACTTTGTGAGGTACCTCCTATATGTATGTGTATATGCATGAGCTATTCTGAAAGAAAAAACAACAAAAACCTGGCTAGGTACGTTAAAAAATATCCACTGAAAATTCAAATATATTCGACAGTTTTAGTCGCGGTGCCATATTTTTATACGCAGCCTTTTTTAGTTAGGGTTACTCTTGGTTACAATGGGACCCTATTATTAAGAGTCCGCTGAACGTCCGTCCGTCCGTCCGTCTGTCTGTCAGCGGGCTGTATCTCATGATCCGTAACAGGTAGACAGTTGAAATTTACAGTTTGTGTATTTCTGGTACCGCTATAAGAACAAATAATAAAAATAAAAATTTAAGGGGGTTCCCCTGTAACGTGTTTTTTTTTTGCTCGATCTTAACAATCGTACGGAACCCTTCTTGTGCGAGTTCAACTCGCACTTTTTGTTAACACATTAGTTAATATTTTCAGACTTTCTTTTAAAATAAATTTAACATAAATACGTATAAATATCACTTGCTTTAACAGTGAAGAAAAACATCGTGTGGAAACCAGCATGCCTAAGGCTGAAATCTATAGACCGCACTCTCACTCTGCTCAGACTTAAGACAGAGATAAAACGAGACAGATTTATGTCGGAGCATATTTGTGTCTCGTTTTAACTCTTAGTCAGAGCACACTCTATAGATGTCAGCATGAGAGTTCTTTAAATTCAAATTCAAAATTAATTTATTTCATGTAGGCTAACTTGTAGCTCTTATGACACGTCATAAATCTACCACCGGTTCGGAATGCAGATTCTGTTGAGAAGAGCCGGTAAGAAACTCAGCAGTTGCTCTTTTCAAAAAAAAAATTTTTTTTTTACAAAGCTATGCTATGTATACAGTGCTTCCATAATAAAGCTTCAAAAATGCAAAAATGCATACGTAGGTACACCAATCCAACGCATGTCAAGATGGGCAGTCAAAGCAGACCCATTCCCGTTGGTGGCACCCGTTTACGAGCATGACGCATGATCCAGCCATTGCTTCGCTCAACCGCATTTTCAAAATAAGCTATTATTATCCTTTCGGCTTGCCAAATAGGCAACTTAAATCTCACATAGCAAAATCAAAAAATAAAATGAACGCTTAACGAACAATCAAATGCAATTCCACCAAAAAACCGGAAAGGAAGCTTTTTATCCTGTTTTTTAATGTTCCGTAACTATTCAAAGCTAAAAAACGGAACATTTGGTGAATTGAATAATTCAATCATTTAACAATTCGGTATAAAAACAAAACATCGTGACTTATAGATAACAATCGTAAAATAAAATTTGCAACGCTTGTACAAAAATAAACAAATAAAAATAAACTTTATATTCCTAAAGTTAACATCTGTTATTCTATGATTGATGAATTCAGTATTTATCGCCTATAGCTTAACAGTCAATGGTCTCTTCCTTCAAGAGGGAGACGCTTTGCGCAAAGTTTCCCTCTTCTTAAGTACTAGACCAATGGGTCTAAAATAATATAGTGAAGGTGTGTGCAAGTGTATTAAATTATTCGATGATTTTTTATTCATTCGGTTTTCTATGTCGATTATATTTACTAGTTCATGTTATACAGCAATTGGTCGCGAATATTTTCATTAATGAACTGAATATTTTTGCTGGAATCATTGATAAATATGTACAACAGTACGACAAAAATCTACTGGCACTCGGATGACATTGTCAGAACTCGTATGCTAATAGCAAATGCATCGTCCTGTCATAAAATAAAGGTTCTAAAAATGGCGGCGTTAGTTTAGACTTTGACCACGTGCCAAAAGATCCTTAGGTTGTCCAAATATGTTTTGTCAACTGACATACAAATAATACAATTAATTATCTGGATAAGTATGTTGTAAATTATTGATACAAGTTATGTCAAAAATATTAATAATTTAATATAATCTATTTATTTTCGCGAATCTATTTTTTTTGTCTCAAGATTTTATCTTCGTCGGAATCGATGATACTACAGCCTTGACATTAAGGCTACCACACGGACAGACAATAACAATTATAATACTTATATCAGTGTCGATTCATGACTTCTTCAAGGCGTGTTGTTTAATGACTATTTAACTATGGATTTATCGATCGCCTACGCAAATCCCGAGAATGTATGCGTGGCTATATAAGCAAAAAATACTAGTAAGTATTTTCGACGTAACCAATGGCGTATTTGACTTTTGTCAATATATGCATATTCATTAATTAAAATCGGTCAAAAAGTCGCAGTAAAAACAGCTTATAACTTATTTGTTTTTTAACCAATTTATTTCCTGTTTTTACAAATGTTATTCTTTACACATTGTTACATTTTCAGTTGTAATTAACGAATATCCACATTTTAACAGCAGCCAATTAATAACCCATTACTGTAATATGCGCTAGCTTTTATAAAACATAGAATATTAAAACAGACCTTCCTTCGCTGGTAATTGGATACCAATTGTAGCTATAAAAAGTGAAGTAAAAATATATCGAAAATATATCGACGCTACGTAACGAGGGCGCGGGGCGTACAAATTGAATAGAGTTTTTATTTACCTATCTAGCTCTTTTTGTTAGGTGATTCGAGATTCAATAACTCAATGGCGGTCTACCTACATGAAATCGTTTCGAGTATCATCAACCCATCAACACTACTGAGCGCAGGTCTCCTCTTCTCTCTCTCTCTCTCTCTGCGTCGTGTTCCCCATTACTGAGGGTCGTGACCCCTTCCACCAAGGACTCTTTTGTAGATGATGTCGCGCCAAGTGCCTTGGATTTTTGCGACATGCAAGGCTTCGTGGACCTTACTATCGAGAGTGGTGCGGATTTGGTCTGACCAACGCATCGGGCTACGTCCCCGAGGTCTCTTTCCATCCGTTTGTCTGGTGGGAGGCTTTGGCCTTGGCTAGTTACCACCCTACCGTCAAAGACGTGCCACCAAGCGATATAGCGTTCCGGCACGATGGCGTGTAGAAACCGATGGTAGAGGTTGAATGTACACTACCATACCCCTTCCAAGTTAGCCCGCTACCATCTCAGACTGCATCGTCACTTACCATCAGGTGAGATCGCAGTCACGGACTATCATCGATCAAAAAAGTTCACACATCTTTGAGAACATTTCCCTCCTTAACGATGGATCGATTTTGATGTGGTTTTTCTAGTTGAAAGCTATAGGATTTGTTTTGGCTTTTTTACTCCAATCGAAGGAATATTAATAACTGGTCAAGTCAGTTTTGTAACGCCCATAATGTGGGATAAATACAATCCGTGATTCTTGCCAAATATGAGCAAATGAATAAACATGATATTCGATCTATATCCTGTTTCTCAAGAATACTAGTTATAGGTATTTTATTATTCTAGAAGCTATACAATATAAATAAGTCAATGTACTTTAGGATGATAATAATACGTAATATAGAACATAGATAATGATAGGCATCGAACTACCATGCTTAGAAGCGCAATGATAAGCCATTTTTAGTAAGCCTTTAAAGGCCGACTGCGCAGTCGCGTAAGTACGACGAACATGCAAAAAATTATTAAAAACTAGCTTTTTTCGCTCACATTAAGTTCGATTTTTCAAACTCCCGTCTTATACTGAGATCTATAGGGCGTGTCTGACTCAATTCAGACTCAAGATAGAGGTTAGAACGAGACACAAATATGCTCTGGCATAAATCTGTCTCGTTTAAACTCTGTTTTGAGTTTGAGCTAAGTAAGAGTGCGGTCTATAGATTTCAGCCTTAGCCCCTTCGGGTTTCAATTTTCAAAAATCCTTTCTTAGCGCATGCCTATGTCATAATAGCTACCTGTATGCCAAATTTCAGCCCGATCTGTCTGATGGTTTGAGCTGTGCGCTGGTAGATCAGTCAGTCAGTCACCTTTTTCTTTTATATATTTAGATATTTAGATTACATAGATGACGTATTGTGCTGTAAAAGGGTGTCATAATTTATCACAATAACCATCAAAAATGTAACTATCGGTACCTACTAGTACCAGAAAATGGCACTCACACATTCATTGGTTGTTTTAAGCCTACTACGTTTGGAGCGGAACTTTGTAAGGAACTTCTGTTCTAAGTGTTATAATTGGATGTTGATAGGATTTCCCGTTTTCGGCTAATAAGCTCTTGATACAACATAATCCTAATTCCTAGAGTATCAATTATCTATTCTATGCTAATGGATAAAAGAGTAGATACCTATCCGGTTAGATATTATACTTTAATCCTACTAATTATAATATAAAAGTGTGTTTGTTTGTTTGTAATCTGATTTTAATAATAATTCTCTATTCATTGATTTGATATCTCCACTCTTATTCCAATTTACTCACTTATATAATTCCATTAAACAAAAAATTTTGATAAACTAGCTGATACCCGCGACTTCGTTTGCGTGGATTGAGGTTTTTATTCCCGCGGGAACTCTCTTATTTCCCGGGATCAAAAGCCCGTGCCGTAGCCTGTGCCCTATTCCAGACTATAATCTATCTCTGTGTCAAATTTTAGCCAAATCGGTTCAGTCGTTGCGGCGTGATTGAGTAACAAACATCCAAACTTTCGAATTTATAATATTATATATAATATAATATAATTAAATAAATTAAATAATTAATTAATAGGATTAACTTCAATGTGTGCTAGACAGTGCTTCTTTGCTTCTAAGGAATGCACAGAATCTTCTCATAATTAATAATTCATTTATATGGAAATACGAGTATATTATAATTTTTTGGACATACCTACTAAAACGTCTAGCTTTTTTTAATTAAAAAACGATCTAATATTCCTTATGATCGGCCACGTTTATTATCTTTAACAAAGTTATAGCAGCGTATGCGAGATATTTGTTATTCAGCTTATGAAATATCTTTTAAACTAGCTTTTGCCCCCGCGACTTCGTCCGCGTGGAATTAGATTTTGGGGTGGAATTTTCAAAAACTGTGACACACGTACTTTTTTTATTTTTAACTGAAAGCTCAAATACCAACTTTGATGGAAACAGCTTGAAAAATGACGGAGTTTCATATAAACTTCTATCCCCTATTTAAACCCCTTAGGGGTGGAATTTCCAATAATCCTGTCTTAGTGTGCGCCTACGTCATAAAAGGAACTAACTGTAAAAATTTCAAGTTTCTAACTTCAGTAGTTTAGGCTGTGCGTTGATATCTCAGTCAGTCAGTCAGGACTTTGAATTTTATATTTATATATATAGATAGATTGGTTCAATATTGGAGGAGGAAATAGTAGAGAGCCAAATAGAAATAGAAATTCTCGAACCTCGAATTATGACTTTTTACTAAGACTATTCAGTCGGATCTGTAGTTGTTCTTATGGCATGAATGCGTTTTAGGAACAACTGCAGAGCGACAGCGATAGTTTTTTCAAATACCCAAATTTCAAAAGTCTCTGCGACCGCATTTCCTATTAAGGGTACGTCACACTTGATTTTTCCCATTACATTCCAACGTGGAACATCACACGGCTGACTCAGCCGAGGCAGTGTGAAGCGACTTAATTGCGCAACGCTCAATTATACATTTGGCTGCATGGAAATATTTTAATAACGGTTAATTAACAATTCCTGTATGACTACGGGGATATGTACATACATAATTGACAAAATATGTATTGTATATGAGTATGGAGTACTCGTAGTACGCTTTTTGTCTGTATGTTGAACGAGTTTATGTATAAGCGTCGATCAATAACTTACCAAGTAATAATAATTTCATTAATTACTATTACTATGTGTAGTGTACTCAATTTATTTAACAAATAGGTTCTTATATCTTATCTACACGACGGAAATTTTGTTTAAAAAAGTATAGTTTTTTGTTCAAGAAATACAGTAAATAAAGTTACACTTTCTGCTTTCATCGTCATTGAATTTCGCTATTTACCAAATCTGGCTTATCATTATTTTATTACTAGTTTTAAGCTATTGCATAGCTTCTATCGCGGGCCGCGTGGAGACCGAATCCAGAAATTCCGTAACGAAAATAATCTGACACGGGACTCCTCTACGGTGAGCCGCTCTAGGTGGCGTTGATAAAAAATGCTATGCAATAGCTTTACCGGGGCAGTCCCCGACTGCCGCCATTTTTTTTTTCAAATGTTTTTGTGAATGTCATATATCTTTATACTCAAAGTCATATATGTATATTGTAGGTGTATTTATATAAATAAATAAATAAAAAATCCGAAGAAGTCCGAATAGTCAGAGGTTCTTCTCGGGCCTGTTAGTTACGCGCGCAGTTACACCTATTAGTTCCGATATCGTATCGATAAATCAATTAATCTAAAACGTTCGTGAACCGGTTCAAATTAGTTACAAAACAACAAAACGCGACGATAACCATCGATAATTATCGCGTATAGTTAATCGATGTAAAACTTTTTAATAGCTTATGATCTGTAATGATACAGTCAATATTGGATCACTATAGAATATATTCACTTACGTATGATACCGATACTATATCGGTAAATGTAAATCGGTTAAAATCCGGTTCAAATTAATTACAAAACATCCGAAATTCGGCGAAAAGCATCGACAAACATCGCGTATAATTAATTAATCGATCGAGGTATTAAGGACTAAGGTGTAAGAGCTTATGATCATTACAGTCAATATTGGATCACTACGTTCACTTACGTATAGTATCGATACTATATCGGTAAATGTAAATCGGTTCAAATCCGGTTCAAATTAGTTACAAAACATCCGAAATTCGGCGAAAAGCATCGACAAACATATCGCGTATAATTAATCGATCGAGGTATTAAGGACTAAGGTGTAAGAGCTTATGATCATTACGGTCAATATTGGATCACTACGTTCAAATTCAAATTTCAAAATTTATTTATTTCATGTAGGCTAACTTGTAGCTCTTATGACACATCATAAAACCACCGGTTCGGAATGCAGATTCTGCTGAGAAGAGCCGGTAAGAAACTCAGCACTTGCTCTTTTAAAAAAAAAGATTTTTTTTTACAATACATAACAAAACTAGCTTTGTTACGGATACAGTGTTTCCACAATGAAGTTTCAAAAATGCAAAACAATCCAATACATGTTAAGACAGGCAGCCAAAAGCAGACCCATTCCCGTTGGTGGCACCCGTTTACGAGCATGACGCATGATCCAGCCATTGCTTCGCTCAACCATATTTGAGAGAACGTAACAACCCGCACCACACTTCACTCACGTATAGTATCGATACCATATTGGTAAATGTAAATCGGTTAAAATCCGGTTCAAATTAGTTACAAAACATCCGAAATTCGGCGATAAGCATCCGTTACAATTAATCGGTTAGGGGTACGGGAGTGTAAACTTAGTTAATAGATTTGTATATTGTGCCCAATGGGGCGTCGTAATTTTATGGCGGTTCAGTCGCTCGGCGGTTTTGTTCCTAAAATATTATGACTTATGACTATTTTTTTGGGGGGGTTTTTTTTATTTATATCCGAAATAGGCTTGCGCTTGACGACAATCAATACTGGATAGCACTGATGAGGTCTAGGTCGGAGCGCGCTTGCCTAGAAAATGCCTATTCACTCTTGCCTTGAAGGTACTCAAATTATAAGTGGCAGGAAACACGGATGCTGGAAGAGTGTTCCACACCTTAGCGGTTCTTATCAGAAACGTTGAATTGAAGCGTTCACTATGAGAAGGCCGAATTTCAATGATAGTTTTTGGACTTTTTTAAGTATATCTGCATATATCTGCATTCCGAACCGGTGGTAGAATCCTGACATGTCATAAGAGCTACAAGTTGGCTTACATGAAATAAATAATTTTGAATTTAAGCAACAAGCTGACTTGCTAATTCCCGCGACATCGTCGAGTGGATAATGTTTTTAATTCCCGCGGGAACTCTTTCATTTTCCGGGATAAAAAGTAGCCTATGTGTTAATCATGGGTATGAACTATCTTCATTCCAAGTTTCAGCTAATTCGGTACACACGTTGTGGCGTAAAGGAGTAATAAACTCACTCACACACACTCACACTCACACACACACACACACACACACACACACACACACACACACACACACACACACACACACACACACACACACACACACAAACAAACCTCGCCTTTATAATATTAGTGTGATGTATAATATACCTACTAGCTGATATAGAGCTATAAAAGTTTAGAGTGACTTGCTACTATACTTTCATCCCTTATCCCGAATAAACCTTATTGTTTATCAGGATAAAAGTATCCTATATTCTGACCCAAAGTATCGGCTACCACTATACCAAATTTCATCCAAATCCGTTCAGTAACTTTCGCGTGATGCACGCACAGACAGACAGACAAAAAGTAAAAAAAAAAAATTGTTTTGGGCTCAGTATCGATAATAAAGCACCCTCCGATTAAAATTTTCAAAATATATTTAATGTACAGAATTCGTCCCGTTACAATTTTATTATAAACTAGCTTTAACCCGCGGCTTCGCTCACGTTAGGTTCGATTTTTAAACCCCTATTTAACCCTCTTGGGGTTGAAATTTTTAAAAATTCTTTCTTAGCGGATGCCTACGTCCTAATAGCTACCTGTATGCCAAATTTCAGCTCGATCGGTCCAGTGGTTAGAGCTGTGGGTTGATAGATCAGTCAGTCAGTCAGTCACTCAGTCAGTCAGTCACCTTTGCCTTTTATATATTTAGATAGATTATATACCTACCTAGTACGTAACCGGCGCATTCTACACCAATCTATTCAGGAAGGTAATCGAAACTAGGAACCATTGGCGCGCTCTGCACCTCTGCACCAGAGAGGTCGCAGTTGCAATAATTGCATAACACCACACCATGTCCAAGTCAATCGACGATCGACATAATTGCCTTATCGTGTTCCGACGCATGCTGTACAGCACCGTGGAAATTAGGTCACTCCCACATTTTACCTTTTTAACCGTAAAAACTTTTTTTTATTGCGTTTAAATTACGTCGGTGTTTCTTCCACAATGATGGTAGGTCCCAAGTTGAATCAGTTTAGAAATTGAAGTGTCGTAGGTTGGGTATTGTGTGCTTCGACCTAGGAAGAGACCTAGGTTATAAAAACTAAATTACTAATTATTTAAAACTGCTATATCCTTTCCAAGCCCGTTAGATGGCTTAGACTGCATCGTCACAGGTCAGGTGAGATCGCCGTCCATTCCTTGACTGTCTTGACTTAACTTTGCATCTGCATTCCGAATCGATGTTAGTCTTGACGTGTCTTAAGAGCAAAAGATTGTCACTTTTCCTACATAAAATAAATAATTTTGATTATTTTTAAAAGATTTTTAATTTGGTGCACCGTACTCAGCCAGTTGGCAGACTAATTACATCAAACGAGTCGCAGAGACTGAAGCCTATGGAAGTCCATGCAAGAAACCTAGGCCCAGCTGTGGACGTCTATCAACATAAACTAAACACAAAAAAAAGCTCTTACAGTTTACCAATATCAACACACACACACACATACGCGATAGATTCCCTCGATTTCTCCAGGATCCCATAATCAGATCCTGACCTGATGATAATGGCACCACCTGGGAAGTATACCCTTTCAAACAAAAAAGAATTTTCCAAATCAGTCCAGGCGTCTTCGAGTACATATATAAAAAAAGATAAAAAAACTTCCTCCTTTTTAGGAAGTCGAATAAAAAGAAAAAATTACAACGCACTTAATATTATGAAAATTACTTTGGTGTCTTTTACAACGGTTTTGTTGAAAAACATCATATTGATGAACCTTTTTTTCATCGTCTTGCATATTTTAAAAATCCATAATATATTAGGCGGCTGCCGAAATATCCGTGACAATTTTAATATTCTAATTGATGATAATGAGTTGCTGCGAACTGAATTTAAGCTTGAAATTAATAGTTTTATCGGAGTTTAATCAGCAGTTTATAATTTAAATTATCTTAGGCATAAAATACCGATCTGATGACAAATTTTTTACTTCAAACAGTTTTGTATGTGCAGAATTAGCGTATATTATGGGTTTATGTGTAAAGTGCTTTTAATCTACATTTGGACTTACAAGATAACATTTACGTAAACGTAAAGATGATAAAAAGAACGGAAATCGAGTAATCGGGGAACATATATAAAAAAAGGTTCCAACGAATTGAGAACCTCCTCCTCTTTTGGGAGTTGGTTAAAAAAGGATTTTCAGATCCAGACCCAAGCTGACGTCATATTATATTTATATGTATTATGTAATAATAACTTTAAGAATCAAGCGTTTTTTAAAGCCCGATTTATTAGGTTTTCTACTCAATTTTCAAGTCCATTCTACCACCGAACCGCAAGGAATCATACGAATCTGCACCGCTACGTGGTCAAAATTCCATGATCTCGCACCAAGCGCTTTGCTTCCTCGTTCCTAATACGCACTGCAAAAATTTGGAATGCCCTTCCGGCTTCCGTTTTTCCAACTAACTATAATGTCTTTAAATCAAGAGTGAATAGGCATCTTCTAGGCAAGCGCGCACCATCTTATACTGCATCTTCACTTACCATCAGTTGAGATCGTAGTCAAGCGCTAGTCTATATATTAAAAAAAAAAATGGGCAACCATAATTCAACCATAGATTTAATTTCAATAATACAAAAAGGCTAAAGCCCGCTTGTAACTGGTTCATCCATAAAAGGTTGCATCTGACAGATGGCGCTCGTTTACAACAAAAACTAGTTGATGTTGATCTATTCTCGTTTGGGATAATTAAAAAACTGGTACCGATGCCACGATGCTAATACTTGTTTAGTGTAATTAATCAAACCACGATCGGACTATTTTGTTTTTTTATTATTATTATTTTTATCAAACTATTGGCGCTTCACTTAATTATTTTTATTATGCTTTTAAAATGTTATATTACGTAATTAGTCCAGTATTCTGTTTAATTATAGTACGTGTTAATTCTAATTAAATTTTATAGGGTTACTAATTAATTTTTAATCACCAACAAAAAAAGAGGGGTCAGGTTTGACTTGTGTATTTGTATGTCTGTCTGTTCCCTTGTAGCTCCCTAAAGGATGGATCGATTTTGATGCGGTTTATTCTGTTTGATAGGTGGATTATAGTTATAATTTATGAAGATCTGCTCAGGCGTTTGAAAATGATTAGTTTTTCAATTTTCAATTTACACTTGTTAGTTTATTTTAAAACTAGTTGATTCTCACGACTTCGTCCGTATGGAAAAAGTTAAGCGTGCCTTGCTACTATCCGCAAGAAGCTATGTCTCTATCTCCGATAATATTTAGTAGATCTTCACCAAAATTGGACAAAATATTTCTAATAGTATATACAATTTATAATAAAGAAAAAATTATCAAATTCGGTTTAGATTTGACGAAGTTATGGAACAAAATTAACAAAAACTTTCATCTCCTATCCCAGATAAACCTTTTTGTTTATCAGGATTAAAAGTATCCTATATGTTAACCCAAAGTATCAACTACTACTATATGAAATTGCATTTAAATCCGTTCAGTAGTTTTTGCGTGATGCGCGCACAGACAGACAGACAGACAAAAAATTAAAAAAAAATTATTTTGGGCTCAGTATCGATAATAAAGCGTCCTCCAATTAAATTTTTTTAAATATATTTAATGTACAGAATTCGTCCCGTCACAGTTTTATTATAAGTAATATAGATTTAGTGCGTATTTTAGCACGAAACTAACAAACGCTTTTTCTTGTTATTACTCTCGATCAGCGCAACCAAGTCTTCGATACACAGATACAGATACTAATAAAAGATACAAAAAACGCCGTCTAGGAATGAAACATGGCGGGTCTCTCGAGCACCTGTCACAAATTACTCTTGCGTGGAGATGTGGCGGTGCCTTTACTTGGCGGTGTTTCCCACGGACGCGCAAATCGATTACTTGTTTACTGTTGTCTCACTCGCTTCACGCTTAGCACTGCTTATTGTTATTTAAGCCTCAATAGCCCAACGGTTAAAGGTGCGGACTGAAAACTGAAAGGTCGCAGGTTTGAGCCCCACCCGTTGCACTATTGCCGTACCCACTCCTAGCGCTAGCTTTTAAGAGAATATAAACCAAATTCAGCTAAAAAAAATGTTGGTCAAGATTTTTTTTTAATTTGATGATAAGATATCCCTTGACTGCTATCTCACCTGATGGTAAGTGAAGATAAAAAATAGATAAAAATTGTCAAAAATTGAAAAATTCGCTTAAAATAAAAAGGAAAATTAAAAATAATCTTACCAAAATCGCTTTTCATTAAAGGGGACACCCTGTTTTATTAAAAAAAAGTGAAGATGTGGTCTAAGATGGTAGCGGGTTAACTTGGAAAGGGTATATCAGTATAAATTCAAACCATACCCCTAATTGGTTTCTACACGCCATTGTAAATCCCCAAATTGTCCCGCCGGGAATCGAACCCGAGGCCACAGCGCTTACCACTGCGCTATAGAGGTGTTGTTAATTGCTGGTCAAGACCTTTTACCGACGGGTGACTGGGACATCCTTTGACCTTTTTGCTTCCTCCGTGCTTCGGAGAGCACGTTAATCCTTCGATTTTGGTTATTTAAAGTGAGTGATCGATCCGCCATATCTATTGGTACACACTATATATCTATATATCTATACATAGATATATATCTATATATCTTATATAGGTTATAGCAGAGTTTATTATCACTACATAGTATAAAACAAAGTCGCTTTCTCTGCCCCTATGTATGCTTAAATCTTTAAAACTACGCAACGGATTTTGATGCGGTTTTTTTAATAAATAGAGTGATTGAAGAGGAAGGTTTATATGTATAATAACATCCATTAACAGTGAATGACATAGGCTATATATTTTATACCCGTGCGAAGCCGGAGCGGGCTGCTAGTAATAGTTATATTGTTATAACATCCCTAGTTCCTATCAAGATATTTTTATTCTTGTAACCAGTCATAAATTAAACCTGCGGGAGTAAAGCCTTTTTACTGAGCTAAGCAATCCGGTTCTTGTGCACCTGCCGTTACGTCTCGACTTCTCGAGATAGCTTGAGAGACTGCGTTAGATCTGTGTTCGATATTTATCTGACCAAATTCAAATTCAAAATTTATTTATTTCATGTAGGCCAACTTGTAGCTCTTACGACACGTCATAAATCTACCACCGGTTCGGAATGCAGATTCTGCTGAGAAGAACCGGCAAGATACTCAGCAGTTGCTCTTTTCAAAAAAAAATTTTACGATAGGTAATAAAACTATGCTATGTATACAGTGCTTCCACAACGAAGCTTCAAAAATGCAAAAATGCATATGTAGGTACACACTCCAACGCATGTCAACACGGGCAGACAAAGCAGACCCATTCCCGTTGGTGGCACCCGTTCACGAGCATGACGCAAGATCCAGCCGTTGCTTCGCTCAAGCAATAATAAAATTAGGGGACTGGTCCTGTTAATGCACAATGCACATAGAGGAATGTCTGTATACATTTTGTTTTGATCGACTTCAAAAAGAAGCTCTATTTCCTCACTCTCATAATCCTGTGGGACCGCAATCCGAAACGACGGGAGAAAGATCGGGTGGAGGTCTGGCAGCTTTACGTGCTCTCTGGAGTACAGGGGTGAAACACCACCAAATTCCTAACTCCGGGCTAGCACCTACCTACTGAAATTTTTTTGACAGGATACATTTTTTTGCCCCGAACCCGGGGTCGTTAGGTATAGCAGTCGACTATTCTTTTTTTTTAAATTGCCTATTTACTCTTAATTTAAAGACCCACATTATAGTTAGTTGGAAAAAAGGAAGCCGGAAGGGCAATCCAAATTTTTGCAGTGCGTAATAGGAACGAAGAAGCAAAGCGCTTAGTGCGAGATCGTGGAATTTCGACCACGTAGCGGTGCAGATTCGTACGATGCCTTGCGGTTCGGTGGTAGAAAGGTGATGGTGGAACTAAATTGAATAGTTCTTGAGCACACTCTTCGAAATATATCCTGTAGAACACCGACAGACAGGCGACCTTGCGCCGATGTTCCACTTTGGAGCTAGCTTACAACTAGTTAGAGCAACGAGGCAGATAATTCTATAGCCCGTTTACGAATCACTTAACATACACAAGTATGAAGTTAGTAAGTTGAAAAGTCAAAGAGATTAAGCTATATTAGTTAACACAGCTAAATATCTTAGTAAACAAACACACGGTCGATTTAGTTTGATCCAAATTGGATCGTAGTCGAGTAATTATTTCTTGCTGCGTATAAAAAATTTAGGTCAAGTGTGAGACGGAACCGCGCTAGGTGTTCTTTGTTGTGGAGAGTTCCAAATGAGTCACTTATTGTGGTCCCTACTTTAAGCTTTAGTTCAACGTTTCTGGAATAAACCGCTAAGGTATGGAATGCCTTTTCACTACATACAACTAAAATATAAAACTGAATAAGCATATTCTGGACAAGCGCGCTCTAACCTATAGTCTGATTTTTAATTCGGTGGAATTCTGACAGTTGTCATTTTATAAATAGAGCAAGTTATTTGTATGAAAAACAGTATTACCACCTGTAGTTCGATTTTACCCCAAACTATCTGTCAGGCGTTTGTCATATATCTATGTGCGGCAATTGATTTTTATTTGTACAAGTTTCAATTTATTATAATATTTTTTGTGGAATTTTTTTTAATCTCTGGTAACATTAAGATACGTCAGAATTCCACGCAATTAAAAATCAGACTATAGACCTCATCAGCGGATCTTTCCATCAACGGATGATTAAAATTACCTTGCAAATTGTCAAAATTTTAATAACACTTTGAAAATATAATTATAATGTCATTGTTTTGATTTGGTTATTACCCACTGCGCGTCCCTTGTTCCATCGTCCACGCACAATTTTTTTTTAAAATATTTTTAGTGAGCACATGAGTAGGCGGGTCACCTGAGGTCACTTACATCGATATCTCCTGAGGATGTTCCGTTGTCGGGGCGAAGCGCGTTGAGAGTAGTATAAAATTCTTGTGTGGTGGTGCATGTGATTGGTAGTGTGGCATTGCTTGCTTGGCAACTTGGCTTTTTTGCTTGGTCGGGAAGGTAAGCGGTGCTTAGCTTTTAACTGCATGTTTGACCAAACAGATTTTTTCTGTTGGCGGATTAGGTATAGCAAAATAATTCTAACCTTTTCTTGCTAATCATGAACTTCCGCAAAGTAACACCTGATTCTATCCAATATGAAAAATTTAGTTAAAGTTGGAATAAATATAAGGAACCCTAAGAACAACGTCGGTCTGAGAAAAAGCAAGTGCATATCTAAGGCTGCCCCGCGCTCCTTTACAACTAATAAGATTTAGCCGAGTGGAGCGCGAATGGCTTCTTGAGGGTATCGAGTTCTTTTTTATAGTAGCTTGTTTTGTTTTGTTATTTTTTTTTTATGTAAAAGGGCTCACTTAAATGAGACCACCACAAAACTTACGAAATAATAATGAAGAATCAATAGCCCAACGGTTGAAGGTGCGGACTGAAAACTGAATGGTCGCAAGGTCGCAGGTTCGAACCCCACCCCTTGCACTATTGTCGTACCCACTCCTAGCACAAGGTTTCCGCTTATTTGGAGGGAAGAGGAGAATATAAGTCAAGTTCAGCTTGGCTAATATTCTTAAAAAAAAATGTTCTCCCCACTGAATCTGAAAGAGAGAAAATGAGAGAAATAGTTAAAGTGCACAAGTGTGTGCGCAAACAAAGGTGCGCTCTCTATTCCCTCACTCTCACAGTCCGGTGGGACGGAAATCCCACACGACCAGAGAGAGTTCAGACGCAGGACCGACAGCTTTACATGCTCTGCAAGGCACGGCGTTTACTCACCGCCAATTTCCATACTCATATCTAGAATTAACACTAAGGCTACATTTTAAATATCCGAAAATTAAAGAGTTCCTGCGAGAATAAAAAACCTTTTTCCACGTGGACCAAGTCGCGGGCATCATCTAGTTTATAATATTAGTAAGGATTATTATTTGCCCTTTCTTTTTTCCCTCTAACTACAATTTGGGTACCTTCAAATCAAGAGTGAATAGGCATCGTCTAGGCAAGCGCGTTCCATCTTAGGCTGTATCTTCGCTTACCAACAAGTGTGATTGCAGCCTAGCGCTAGCCTATATGTTAAAAAAGACGTGTGGCACTCGGGGACTGCCGCGGTAAAGCTATTGCATAGCATTTTTTATCAACGCCATCTAGCGGTGAGAGGAGTCCCGTGTCAGGTTATTTTCGTTACGGAATTTCTGGATTGGGTCTCCACGCTCAAGGCCCGCGATAGAAGCTATGCAATAGCCTAAAAATGTGCTCACGACGTCTGGCTAGACATTTTCTTGCGCGTCTGAATGTGCCGAGAAGGCTTTACACTGTGGTGTAAAAACAAAATGGCAGCCGCCGCTCTTTCTAACACAATTTGCATAGATACGTAAGCCTGGCTCGAAAGAAAAACATTATGAATAAAACATACGGGCGGGCAAACCGGCGTTGATGTTGTTAAGGTCACTTTTACGGGACGCCATTATGTCATTAATTTATGTGGTGACACACTTTTTTTTATAGGGCTTACACATTTTTAAGGGCTTTTATAGGCGTTTCAAAGCCATTTTTATGACCTATCTTTTTATTACAAAAAAAATGAAACGTTGTGTTACATCTTTCTAATATTACAAATGCGAAAGTTTGGATGGATGGATGTTTACTAATCAATCACGCCGCGACGACTAAACCGATTTGGCTGAGCACAGAGAATAAAGTCTATGATAATACATAGGCTACGTTTTATTCCGGAAAATAAGAGAGTTCCCACAGTAATAAAAAACCCTAATCTAGTAGGTGTATAATGAAAACTAAGATTCTATTTTCTGATATTATTTATTCTCTTATACACCATGAATATTCTACTATGAGATGGCTTCATTGTCGCGACTGCTTTTTTCGACATGTCATTAAAGTAATTGTTTAATTGTAATCATGCACATACATTTCAATACATTTAGTAAATATACATATACATCGTCTAGGAACAATTAAAATTAATTTCGATGATGATTAGTATTCATCTCTATGTTTTAAAATTCAAATTATGCTTTCATTATTTCCCTTCGTGAGTAAGCACTATTGAGTAGTAGTTTTACTTAAATGTATAGTATATACTGTTATATACCTATGTAGTGCCGGCTCTTCTATACCCATTCATTTCACATTCAACCCATACCCCTAATCGGTTTCTACACGCCATCGTGCCGGAACGTGAAATCGCTTGGCGGCACGTCTTTGACGGTAGGGTGGTAACTAGCTACGGCCAAAGCCTCCCACCAGACCAGACCAAAGACAATTAGGAAATTATAAATTCCCAAATTATCCCTGCCGGGAATCGAACCCGAGACCTCCCAGTTATAAGACTACAGCGGCCACCACTGCGCCAGGGAGGTCTTCAAGCGTCGAGCGGTTGAACTTAGCAAAATAAAATTATGCTTAGTGCAAAAAATTCTGAAGTACATGAATATACTGAAATCCCAACTGTGAAACAAGAAATAGAGAGCCACCTTGAGGCCTACTAGCAGAGGCTAGAGCGTCACAAAAACAGCCTAGCCGTGCAGCTCCTGGATGCTGTGGTAACACGTTTCGCCTTAAAAGGACTACATTGGCTAACATAGCATAAACCACAATATGCTGAGCAAAATATGCTGCAAAGCCTAACGACCAATTAAAGAACCCCAGATCTACTCATAGTTCACGGACAGATCCAGATCCAGATCTTTTTTTTCAGGTACTACTAAATTGTGGAATCATCTCCCTTCGACAGCGTTCCCACTTAATTACAATATGGGGTTATTCAAGGGGCGAACCAATAAGTTCCTAAAAAGCCGGCAATGAATTGGTGGTGCCTCTGGTACTACAAGTGTTCATGGGCGGCGGTAATCACTTTACATCAGATGACCCGCCAGCTAGTTTGCCCGCTATTCATATAAAAAAAATAAAATAAAAAAAAATGCTTAGTGCAATGCTCGACGCAATTTAGGCCTGTGCGTCGCCGCTCACGACACGATATTTGCCTTCCTTGTTTTCATATAAAGTGTAAAGTGCTACACACGTATACAATTTACATTTCGTAATACGCTTTATATGTTTTAGGCATATTGGAGGTTGTAATATGCATGCCGTGAAAGCTTCGTTATGTTTCGTTATTAGCGGAGTTGATAACTTCATTTACGTTATACTCGTATTATTAGATAGGTAATAGCTTTTTTTTACGTGTGAATTTCTAGGTTTGGGTGCCAGCGAGACCTTATGTTAGCGAAATATTGAAATAGTATAGTTGAAGATCACAGATTTAGGTAAAGATATACAACTTTAATGTATTGAAGGTAGTTTGATAAAACTAGTAGTAGGTAGTTTGAATTTGTTGACAACGTAGGCGCCGGTCTGGCGCCGCGCCGTGGGTATAAATATAGCGGATTTGACGGTACGAATTCAGTCTCTTCCAGAGACTCATACGGCTATTGGATGCTTCCGCGTCTAGGTCGTTGTATTTGATTAAGGGATTGTGATAGCAATCGCGCCCTAATCGGATAAATATTGATTATTTAGATTAGATTTAGATGAGTGTAATTGATTAAATAATAATACTTGAATATGTTTGATATTTACCCTCACGTTCAGATGGTGGTTTGTCTGACGTGTTGTGTTTTTTGAGTTGTCACTTATTAATAAACCTTTGATGTCCGTCCGTCCGTCTGTCAGCGGACTGTATCTCTATCTCAATTCCTCGTTCCTAATACGCACCCCAATAATTTGGAACGCCCTTCCGGCTTCCGTTTTTCCAACTAACTATATTGTGGGTGTCTTTAAATCAAGACTGAATAGGCATCTTCTAGGCAAGCGCGCAAGCTTAGGCTGCATTTTCACTTACCATCAGGTGAGATCGCAGTCAAGCGACTACTACTAGTCTATATATTTAAAAAAAATCTCATGAATCGGGTATTTGATTGGTGTCAAAATGCATATTCATTAATTACAATCGAAAATGTAACATGTAAAAAGAACATTTGTAAAACAGAAAATAAATCGGTCAAAAAACAAGTAAATTATAAGCTGTTTTATTGCGACTGTATCTGTCTCTTTCTAAAATGCAATTTTATATACTGAATCGTGACGTCATGATGCAATAGCGCTCTCTTTTTCTAACAGGAAACACGAAAGCTGTATATTTTCGAGACTAGTTAAGGTATTTCAAAAAAATTACATTGTGTTATAATATTAAAAATCTTTATTTAAACAACTATATAAAAAAGATTAGCCAAATAACCAATGCTGCAAAGGTAATTACACGTTAAATTAAGTCAAATCATGACGTCATGTTGCAATAGTGCTCTCTTTTCTAATATGAAACTTAAAAGCTCTACATTTTAGAGACCAGTTAAGATATTAAAAAAAGAAAAATGGCATTGTGTTATTTATTTTAAGTAAGTACCTATATAAAAAAAATTGTCAAATACCTGTCTAATTATTTTTTCAATGCATCTTAATAGCTTTTCGCATGACTGCAATTTCAAGTTAAATTAAGTTAAATCGTGACGTCATGTTGCAATTATACTCTCTTTTTCTAATAAGAGACGTAAAAGCTCTATATTTTCGAGCTATTAAGATATTAAAAAAAGAAAAATGACATTGTGTTACATTACATTATTTAAGAACTAAAATAAACTTGTAAAATTATCTTGTAAACGCTATTGATCATCAATAAATAAATAAATAAATATTAAAAATCTACTAATACCCAATCATTTTTTCAATGCAACTTAATAGCTTTTCACATGACTGCATAGGTAATTCCAAGCTATAAACGAGCTTCTTCGAATTACCGAATCTCTATGTTTAGACTTCTGGCGACCCATAAAATGTCGATCGGATTCCAAAAACGGGTTTCATAATTAGCTGGTAGTTAATTTACGACTTCGCTATTTTATGTATAGCAAGGCTAAAAAAAATACCTGTTTTTGTGCTTATACAACTATTTTTTATTTAAAGATTGCGTGGGCAAAAAATCTATTTAACGGCGAGCGTTATTTTTAAATCTATACTACTACGTATGGGTTTACTAAAGGTCAGTTGTAGATAATGATGATTAAATTAAAGGTAACGTAAGATTGAACGCCAATTAAATCTACTCAAGATTGCACAAGTTAGTCAATCAGTCTTTTTAGGGTTCCGTACCCAAAGGGTGCTAACGGGACCCTATTACTAAACGTCCGTCCGTATGTCCGTCTGTCAACGGGCTATATCTCAAGAACCGTTTTAAAGTTTTCACAGAATGTGTATTTTCACTGCCGCCAGAACAACAAATAATCTATAGAAATAAATAAAATTGAAGTGTCTGTTTGTAATATCAAACAAAAGAACAGCTTTTTACTAACTGCATACGAAAGTAAATACGGTACTTATACCAAGAAAACAATTTTTAAAATTTCGCGGGCGTCCGCTACTTGAAAAATAAAGTTAAATAATAATTATTAAATCTTGTACTGCACTCGCCCAGTTTTTACACAATTTCTTTTAAATAGCAACCGCCAAGTTTCTTGCAGGTTCTTAGAACGGAATTCGGAACCAGTGGAAATTCACTTGGCAATTAAAAAGTACCTTGTTCATTCACACTAAAAGATTATTTGAAGTTTTAAGATTTTTTTCCTAATTGTCATACATAGATTAAATTAAAAAAATCCCTTTTCTAGGATCTAGGAGTAATCTAGGATAAGTATTTTTTAAATCTATAGGTCCATCAGTTCAGGATGTAAGTTTGAAAAATGTAAAGTAATTTATATGTACAGTAAGTAAACAAGAAAATTGTCTTTTTTTAATATTGTTATTTAGGTACTTGTAATTTAATTAATTGCATGTCGAGTTAGCCCTTAAATGATGTATAGTATGATAGATAATATAAATAAATTTACCAAAAGGCAACACATTGTATACAACGTGAGCTTCCTACTAAATAAGAAAAAAAATAAATGAACGTTTATTCCTTTATCGTATCGTAGTATCTACTTAGTTAAACAAAAAGCACTAACACTCCAGTAAGGCACTTGTTTTACGCTTTTGGATACCCGTGGTTTCTCTCGGCTAAACAAGTACAGGACGCCATGTTTATCGTTTATAACGACTGAACAGCCCATAATAAGATTAATTGGCATGCAGACTTCATTTGATCACCATCTTGAGTAAATTCCTTGCGTCTCCAGATAAAAGGTATATTCTTAGCTATGATCAGGTTTCTTTGTAATTACCTGTAATAACCTGATACGCAATATATTGACTGAATAATTGTAACATCTGTAAGTAATAATCGTTTAATCCGGTCCTGGAGTTTATTTAGAGACTAGCTTTTGCTCGCGGCTTTGCGCACGTTAAGTTCGATTTTTCAAATCCCTATTTTACCCCCTTAGGGGTTGAATTTTCAAAAACCCTTCCTTAGTGTGCGCCTACGTCATAAAAGGAACCAACTGTAAAAATTTCAAGTTTCTAACTTCAGTAGTTTAGGCTGTGCGTTGATATCTCAGTCAGTCAGTCAGGACTTTGAATTTTAAATATATAGATTAATAACATGATATGACAGAGAGAGACAAATGTATAAAGGCGGGAAACGTAGTGCCTATCTCAATTAATTAAGCTTCGAATAACGGCACAGTCAAATTAATGCTCAATATGTGTTTAAAGAATTTATTCTCAAAAATAAAAGTTAAATACCTGTAAACATCGCCAAATTGTATACTATTTATTAAGATCACTGTGTCTATTCTAATATTATACGTATGTGTGGTGTACAATAAAAGTATATTCATTCATTCTGTTAAATTAAAGAGGTTTATCGTGCACTTGGTGTTTTATTAGTTAATAACAATTTAATATTTATAACGGACACTGTGATATGCTAACGTTGACAAGAGAGACATAGACATAGACCAACATAAAAAGGCGCCAAAAAACTTGACATTTAACACATTCATTCATTAAAAACATCTAAACCATTGGAACAAGGTTGTAAAATTTCGCCACTAAGCTGGCCATCGAGTAATCAATAATTATAATCCTCAAAAGATACGGAACCCTCTGTGCGCAAGTATGACTCGCACTTGGCTGGCGTTCCAAGCCGGCCAGGGTTCCCGCGGAATTTTTAGAAACAACGCAAGCAAATGCAAGTAAATGTAATATTAGGTAGAAATAAATATGCATATCAGTCATTCATCCAGTAAAATGAAATGAAATGTAAAACGTTGGACCAAAAATGCCGAAAATAAATAATACAATGAATAATTTATTTCGCAAATTATTATGTTGTATTTAAATAACCGTAATTTATTGGTCAGTAAATATGCCTTAAGGCTTCATCTGCGCAAAGTGAACCGGCCGGGGATAAATAGTTGCGTTTAAACGGATGCATTTATAAACGAATGTGTTCTGTATTCTGTATAAAGCAATAAAATAAATGCAACACAACAAAGAAAACAAAAAGGACTTTTTCTTTTCTTTATCCTCGTAACATGGGTAAAAGAACAAAAGTGGATAATCTGAGTGGAAAAGTCGCAGTAAACGCATATAGGATCAGCACTGGTAGCATGGGCAGGAGATAAAAGTTTTATCCCCCGATTTTATCCACTGACAGGGGATAAAATTATCTTTTCCCTATGCTAAAGCATGGCGACAGAGGAGAAGGCGATGTATATTTCTATAAGTATATCCACTGAGTGTTATTTCCACCGCTGCACTGTGCCCATGCTCGACGGGTGGATAAAGCTAAGCGAGGGGATAAACGTTTTATCCTTTTCCCGGGGATAAAATTTCTCCCGCCCATGCTACCAGTGCTGATGTTGATCTGTCACTCGGGGCCAAAATATTTTGCTCTCGGGCAGCGTATATTGAATTCCTCGCTACGCTCAGGATTCTACTTTAGAATCCTTCAATTCGCTCTGAATTGAAAATAACGCTCTAGGCGAATAAAAAATTTCTTTGGCCTCATTTAACACAAATAACTATAGCCTCAATAGCTAAAGGTGCGGACTGAAAACTGAAAGGTCGCAGGTTCGAATCCCGTACCCGAATGTCGTACCCACGACAATAGTGTAACGGCTGGAGTGGGTACTCTTAGCACAAGCTTTCCGCTTATTTGGAGGGGATAGGAGGATATTAGTCAACTACAGCTTGGCTAATGTTCTTTAAAAAAAAAACTATTTTTCTTCGGTCGTTGGGGGATTGGTGCTAAAGGTAAAGATTTTTTTTTTTATTCGATGACAAGATAGCCCTTGACTGCGATCTCACCTGATGGTAAGTGACGATGCAGTCTAAGATGGTATAGCAGTGTAAATTCAACCCATACCCCTAATCGGTTTCTACACGCCATCGTGCCGGAACGCTAAATCGCTTGGCGGCACGTCTTTGACCGTAGGGTGGTAACTAGCCACGGCCAAAGCCTCCCCCCAGACAGAGATTTTAAGATAAGGTGTACAATGTATTCTGAGATTGTTATAAAATAACAGGTTACTTTATCTAGGTAATGGAACATATTTTGGCCGAAACACCGACACCAGTCGGATATCTTTGAATATATCTTAATAAGATCTTAATCTATGTTTCTTTTTATCAGTGGATGTCAAACCATTCGTCGATCGACTTACAAACTCAATTAGAATAACATTTTTTCGGAAATAAAAGCTATAAGTTGGAATCACGTTTGGATTTAGGCTGTTCACACATCTCTACCACGAATCCGTAGCAGCGGAAAAAAAGGAAAGATATACAATATACATAGTTAAATGTTTATTTATTTATTTACTAGTTGATGCCCGCGAATTCGTTCGCGTGGATTAAGGTTTAATTCCCGCGGGAAATCAATGATTTCCCGGAATAAAATGTAGCCTATGTTTTAATCCAGGGTATGAACTATTTCCATTCCAAATTTCAGCCAAATACGTCAGAAGTTTTTGCGTGAAAGAGTTAAAAACACACACACACACACACACGCACGCACACACACGCACGCACACACACACACACACGCACACACACACACACACACGCACGCATACACATACAAACTTTCACCTTTATAATATTAGCGTGATGTGATTTATTTATAAGGTACAAAATTATGCTAAACAAACTATACATATAAGTAACTAACTAACCATACAACTAAGTTCGATTTTCCAAAATCGAACTTAAAGCTCACGTTAATTACACAGTTTTAAAAGACGTAAGTGGCCCAAGAAAAAAAAAGACGTGTGGCACTCGGGGACTGCCGCGGTAAAGCTATTGCATAGCATTTTTTATCAACGCCATCTAGCGGTGAGAGGAGTCCCGTGTCAGGTTATTTTCGTTACGGAATTTCTGGATTCGGTCTCCACGCTCAAGGCCCGCGATAGAAGCTATGCAATAGCTTAAAAATTTAGTATCGCTGGCCTAAAGGTCATTCTCACTAGTTTAACTGATTCTTCCTTGCCTTCTCATTCTGAGAGAAGACTTGTAAACTTGAAAGTTTTCCATAATGTTCTCAGAAGTGTGAGAAGCCTATTTATTTATCTTTTAAGAAATCGCACACATTAATTATTTATTAAACGCAC
This sequence comes from Hipparchia semele, assembly GCA_933228805.2. Classification (NCBI taxonomy): domain Eukaryota; kingdom Metazoa; phylum Arthropoda; class Insecta; order Lepidoptera; family Nymphalidae; genus Hipparchia; species Hipparchia semele. Next base: position 4,219,691 of record OW121733.1, on the reverse strand, counting down.
TTGTGTGGTTTTAAAATCAATTCCAATTAATCAGTCAACCGGTCGTGCAAAACGACAAAAACTACAAAAAGTCGTCGGTAGATACAAGGACTGTTAATTAGTGGACCACATTTTGGCCATGTCATAAAATATTTACGCGTATAGTTCTTACAAAGCCTCAAAAGCTCAACGGTTTAAGGTGCGGACTGAAAACTGTAAGGTCTTAGGTTCGAATCCCACCCGTTGCACTGTTGTCGTACCCACTCCTAACACAAGCTTTCCGCTTATTTGGAGGGGATAGGAGGATATTAGTCAACTTTCGGTTACCTAATATTCTTGTAAAAAAAAAAATCACGACGGCACGTGGCTCATGGTTGTGTGTGTGTCGTATCTGTGTAAGTGCGTGAAGGCCACCAAACGATTTAGCGTTCCGGCACGATGGCGTGTAGAAACCGATTAGAGGTATAGGTTAAAGTACATTGCCTTATTTCTGTATGGCAGAGATCTTCTGTCTGCCGTTAGTCTTAATTTTAAATTGGTTTACATAAAGATATATTTTTAAGCTATTGCATAGCTTCTATCGCGGGCTTTGAGCGTGGAGACCGAATCCAGAAATTCCGTAACGAAAATAACCTGACACGGGACACGGGGAATCTAGCGGTGAGAGGAGTCCCTCTCACCGCTAGATGGCGTTGATAAAAAATGCTATGCAATAGCTTTACCGCGGCAGTCCCCGAGTGCCACACGTCTTTTTTTTCTACACTATGTGCACTACGTTGTACGGATCAGTAATGTTATGTAAATTTTGCTTACTTTTTTTTATTGCAAACTATCTAAAATATCTCGGAAAACATTTTTGATTTTCAAGGACTTGATTTACACGCTGCATTATCCTACTGACTTTTCGGTTGTACCTACTACTTATTTTGTTATTATTATCTTTATTTAAATCTGCCCAAGTAAATTTCTTTAAATCTAAAAAAAAAATACCCGTTCCAAGTTAGCCCGCTACCATCTTAAACTGCATCGTCACTTACCATAACGTGAGAGTCGCAATCAAGGACTATGTTGTCATTGAATAAAAGAAATGGAGCGGACTAAATCGGGGGTTGAGTCTAGTGGATTGGGAGTAGCGTTGCCAGGCGTCCGGATAAAGCCGGACACAGTCAGGCTTTTTGGTTGAGTGTCCGGCCAAATTAGACGGTGTCCGGCCTATCCGACTTTTGCTAAGCTTTTTAAGTTTAACCATTTTTTTTTTCATATTTGTCATGTGTTGGTTTCCGCTCCGCTCGCTTCATCTTGTATCGCTACGCTTGCGCAAACGAGCTTTTAAAAAAATTGCCATTTTGTGCTAGGTCTAAAAAATAAGGGTGTCCGGCCTTTGTACCCAAATGTCCGGCTAAACTGGCTGGCCTGTCCGACTTTTCGGTTTGAAGACCTGGCAACCCTAATTGGGAGTATATTTACTAAAGCTAAGCATCGCATAGATTAAACTTAGATACATATTTGAACAGCTGCTGATTCAGACGGCTGAAGTTCAGGCGGGCTTTAGCTGGGGGAACTGAAATAGAACCAGACAGTTATGTTGAGAGCTTTTATTTACATACAACTCCCGTACCTAACCTTAAAATAGGTATTTGTACAGTACAGGGGCCCAAGTCTGCTATTGCTATTGTAGTTCAATTGTCCATCAAAGACATCCCAATTGCTACTTTTAGCAATTTTGGTAGTCTACTAATTCAATGGCGTCACAATTGTTTTCCGATGGTTTGCCACTGACACTTTTAAGTCGGTTAAAAACATAAATTGATAGCGTATAACGATTTTGATAACGATAAACTCGTTTCGGCGAACGCTTTTTTAGCTAATGGCAATACCGAGGATCATTGAATTACAAGACAATCGAACGACCATTGTGAATTTAGTAGACTACGAAATTTTGGACCAATAATAATTGAATTGTAATGGCATTGCGGTTCATTGACAATGACATGTAAAATAGCAGACTTGGGGCCCTGGCTGTTGATTTTGACCACGACAGTTTTTTATTAAGGCGGAAATTTAAAGTATTAACTCATTAATCAACACTTAATTACAATATGGGGTTATTCAAGGGGCCAACCAATAAGTTCCCGAAAAGCCGGCAACGCATTGGTGGTGGCTCTGGTACTACAAGTGTTCATGGGCGGCGGTAATCACTTTACATCAGGTGACCCGCCAGCTCGTTTGCCAGCTATTCATATAAAAAAAAAACTTTTGACCCCGACTTTGACCGCGTAGAGTGAGGTTTTGAAAAATCCGGTTTTTTAGGATAAAAAGTAAACCATTATATTCAGGATTTCCCTGACACAAAAATTGACCGGGTTTCACTCGGACAATTTTTGTGTCATGGGAATCCCGATTAATCTAAATATATAAAAGGAAAAGGTGACTGACTGACTGATCTATCAACGTACAGTTCAAACTACTGGACGATCAGGCTGAAAGGCATACATAGGAAGCTTTTATGAGGAAGGCTTTCACTAAGAAAGGATTTTTAAAAATTCAACTCCCAAGGGGGTAAAATAGTGGTTTAAAAAATCGACCATAACGCGAGTGAAGCCGCAGGCAAAAGCTAGTTGAAAGATATTAAGCGATAAATTAAAATAAATCTTAGTTGAAAATTCATTCGTAAATGGTAACGGCATTCAAGCTAACTCCGACACTGCGAAAACAATAAGTAATTGGGTTTTTATTGCAAAGATATTTTTAAGCTATTGCATAGCTTCTATCGCGGGCCAGGGTGGAGACCGAATCCAGAAATTCCGTAACGAAAATAACCTGACACGGGACTCCTCTACGGTGAGCCGCTAGATGGCGTTGATAAAAAATGCTATGCAATAGCTTTACCGCGCCAGTCCCCGAGTGCCACGCGTCTTTTTTTTTCAAAAACATCCAGGTGTCCGGAAAAAACTCAATTTCACCCAAATGTCCGGGGTTTTAGAAGTTTTTGTTCGACGTTGGCAATTTAGGTGATGACAGCCATAGGCATATGAAACAAATCTATAGGGTGTATAGTTCTTGCAATTCACGAGGGCGCGTGAGCTTTACTTGTGGTTACGTCGTGTACATGCACATTGCGTAAGTGTGCGTGCCTGTCAGGAGCCTAGGTGGGAGCGGTCAGGCGCGAGCAAGCTTTCGCTCACACTTATACAGATACGAAACACACATAACCATGAGCCACGCGCCCTCGTGAGTTGAAAGAACACAATTAAATTATCAACTGCAACTGTAATCCAAATGCAGATCTATTAAAGACATTAAGCAAAACGGCTACGAGCAGAACACAGATGCAATAAATTATTTATTCAAAATAAACTTTCACATGCACGAAATTTAATTTATATATCTCTTTTTGGAGTGCAAACAAATTGAATAGCGACAAATTTAGATCATAAACCAACCAGAGTTAAATGCTTTGCCGAAATGCGTCCAAAGGGATGACTAGAAAACTGGTCAAGTGCGTACGGTTGCCTAAAAGACGGGTTCCGCATTGAAAATAAGCTTCTAAATCAGTGGTGTTTTTATTCATCTGATCGTCGGCCTAAAACTAGGCGCAGGCACTGTCTTCTTGAATGAGAAGGGCCATAGTCCATAAGAGCCATAGGCGATATTGTGCCAAAACAGGTATCGTTCGGACCCAATAGCGGAAGGGGGTCTTTTGACGCTGCGTTATTCCACTAGCAAAAACAGAATATAAAGAGCATTGACAATTAATTATATTTGTTACTAGTTGATGCCCGCGGCCTCGTTCAGGTGGATTAAGGTTATTTAATTCCTGCGGGAACTCTCTTATTTTTCGGGATAAAAAGTAACCTATGTGTTATTTCAGACTATAATCTATTTCTGTGTTTTTCAGCCAAATTGGTTCAGACGTTGCGGCGTGATTTAATAACCAACATTTTCTTTTCTCTTTTCCCCTTAAATCTTCAATCAGTAGGGGAGAGTAGCAGCAGATGACATGTGCTTCAGATTCCGCCATTTTGTGGCGGCGGCCATTTTGGACTGATTTTCACCAAACATAGCTAAGAACACTCCCGACTGATTCACCTTTCAAACAAAAAAAAAGACGTGTGGCACTCGGGGACTGCCGCGGTAAAGCTATTGCATAACATTTTTTATCAACGCCATCTAGCGGTGAGAGGAGTCCCGTGTCAGGTTATTTTCGTTACGGAATTTCAGGATTCGGTCTCCATGCTCAAGGCCCGCGATAGAAGCTATGCAATAGCTTAAAAAAACAAAATAAAAATCGGTTCAACCGTTCGGCTGCTACGATGCCACAGACATACACACACACGTCAAAGATACGTCAAACTTATAACACCCCGTCGTTTCAGGGGTTAAAAAATCGCAGACGTAAAGACGACAAAACTATAAAGCTCTAATACGGAACCCTGAAAACCACGTGTTCACATAATATTTTTAGTTATCTCAAACAACACACGCCAATAAAAAGACAACCCTTTTGTCTATCCGAGAGAGTCGTAATTTGAATGCAGCTGGTAAAGGAAATGAAATTTGCACCATATTGGTACAATTTATAGAGTTAGTTTTTCCGTGGAACCTCGGTGTCATTTGGATGAATTAAAAAAAATATATATTTCCGAGCACTGCGGGCAAATTTAGACCGAGGCTACTAAAATGGCGGATGCACTGTGCATTCATTAATTAATTTTTTTTTTATTCGATGACAAGATAGCCCTTGACTGCGATCTCACCTGGTAGTAAGTGACGATGCAGTCTAAGATGGTAGCGGGCTAACACCTGATGGTAAGTGACGATGCAGTCTAAGATTGTATGGGGCTAACTTGGAAGCAGTATCGCAGTGTACATTCAATCCATACGGGGGTCGGTTTCTATCTAATCGGTTGTTAGTGATTTTTACACAAGTAAAACTTATGTTAATTACATACAATTTTTATGCACAAAGTATGCAAAATCATTTTAAAGCAAACACTGTATGCATATAGATATTCACTTAGTTACATGTTAAAAAAAAACTTAAGTTAACAACAACTTACCGAAACAAAATCAATATTAAAAAAATGAATTTAAATTTAAATTACAAAGTAGATAGAATGTCAGAACAGGCTAAATACATGACTATTAATAAGTTTTTAAAATGGAAGCAAGAAAAAAACTATTTTTCTATTCGATGACAAGATAGTCCTTGACTGCGATCTCACCTTATGGTATGTGACGATGCAGTTTTGTCTGGCACGAACTGGGACGAATTTTTTACATAAAAAATGTACAGAATTCGTCCCGTTACAGTTTTATTATAATTATAGATAGATAGAGAAGAAAAGCTAAAAATAAACATTATGTAGAAAAGAAAAGCTTTTCGCTCGCTACTTTCGTAGCCCCTACGTTAACGGGACGTCGAAAGCATGCAAAAAGTAAGGGCAGACGTTCGCACACCTTTTTGCCTTTTTGAGACTGAATTTCCAGAATTAAAATAGACTGTAGTGTATTTTTGCCCATTTTTCGGTCACTTTGTTTTAGTTTGGTCTTTGGAGTGATAATATTATTTTCTGCTTTGGATTTTAAGTTAATTATTCTATGCGAGTATTTCTATGTAACAAAATGAAAATTCAGATCCCTTTTAGAAAAATAATTTTTAAAAAAGTAGAACCGGAACAGATTTCAACATGGGGTTATTCAAGGGGCGGACCAACAAATTCCTGAAAAGCCGGCAACGCATTGGTGCCTCAGGTGCTACAATGTTCATGGGCGGCGGTAATCACTTAACATCAGGTGACCCGCCCGCTCGTTTGCTCGCTAAAAATAAAAAAAAAAAGATTATAAGAAGAGATAGAGGTAGGATAATCTATATGAAAAGAACCTCAATCCACGCGTACGAAGTCGCGGGCGTCGACTAGTAAAATATTGTCTACTAGCTGATGCCCGCGACTTCGTTCGCGTCAATTGAGATTTTTTTGTTTCCCGCGGTAACTCTCTTATTTTCTGGGAAAACAAGTAGCCTATGTGTTATTCCAGACTATAATCTATCTCTGTGTCAAATTTCAGTCAAATCGGTGCAGTCGTTGCGGCGTGATTGAGTAACATACATCGATGCATCCATACATACAAAACTTTCGCATTTATAATATTAGTTGATACCCGCGACTTCGTTTGCGTGGATTGAGGTTTTTTATTCCCGCGGGAACTCTTATTTTCCGGCATAAAAAGAAGCAAAAATAGGACAATAGGATAATAATAGTATTGGATAGAATCAGGCGTTGCTTTGCGGAAGTTCATGATTAACAAAAAAATTTTTTAGAATTATTTTGCTGTAATCCGCCAACAGAAAAAATCTGTATGGTCAAACATGCAGTTATAAGCTAAGCACCGCTTACCTCCCCAACCAAGCAATAAAGCAAAATTCCCAAGCAAGCAATGCCACCACCACTCACATGCACCACCACACAAGACTTTTATACTACTCTCGACGCATGTTTCGCCCCGACACCGGAGCATACTCAGGAGATATCGACTTTACAGATTGTTTGACCATACAGATTTTTTCTGTTGGCGGATTACAGCAGAATAATTCTAAAATTTTTTTGGGTAATAATAGGATTAGGAGGATTTCACAACAGTTTTTACTATATGACGCGCCGACATGTGAGATGTACTTACATAAAGGCATGTTGTGAAATGATTCATACCCACTGAAATTTTTATGTTGACTCATATGTATGGGAACATGTTAATTTAAATGAGCGAATTCCGTTTATGAATAATACATAGACACGTAGTAATAAATTAATTGAATTAATGCCTATGTTAAAAATAAATCTTTTCTTGCCGATTATTTATTAAATGGAGAATCTTCCAAAATAAGTAAAATACCTACATATCCGCCGTTAGTTAAATTGTTTTTTCCATTTAAAAATGTCGGTTAAATTAAAAAAAGTTTGTCAAATGACTTCACCGTTTATTTTTTAGGGGTTCCGTACCCAACGGGACCCTACTCCCAAATCTGCGCCATCCGTCTGTTGGCCAGGCTGTATCTTATGAACCGTAATAGATAGATACCTACTTGTTACAGAATGTATCTATTGCTGTTAAGACAACAAATAATAATAAAAAAAAAAATGTGATTTTTTCGGCGTTTTTTGTTTAATTCGATGTTACGATGGTACGGGAAGCTTTGTGGGCCCCATTTTTTTTACACATTACAAATACATATTCCGTAAAAACTATAAGTTCCTATTACGGTTCATGAGATTCAAGCCCTCTGACGGACGGACAGCGAAGGCTTAGTAATAGGGTTCAGTTGGCACATTTGGCACGGAACCCTAAAAATATGTACATATATAAGAATAGCTGTTGCGCGCGACTTCGTCCGCGTCAATTTTTAAAAGAATATATTTTAAATATGGATAACTTTCCCCGTTTTTGCAACATTTTTCACTGATGCTTCGCTCCTATTGGTCGCAGCGTGATTATATAGCCTAAAGCCATCCTCGATAAATGGACTATCCAACACAAAAAGAATTTTTCAATTCGAACCAGTAGTTCCTGAGATTAGCGCGTTCAAACAAAAAAACTCTTCAGCTTTATTATATTAGTATAGATTTGTTATCGCCTATATGTATATAGCGTCTGAGCTTTCTGAAATCAAAGCAAAACATAAACGCACATAAAATCATAGCTATAAATTTTTCGAGCGCCTATAAGATTAGCCCTCTGTCATAATCAATTTGTATGCGATATAATTCATTATATAATATGACATAAATCATAGCTATTAGGTATAATTATTTCGAATTATTTCTTACTGCGTCTACCGATTACTATCGGGGGAACATAAATTTTACTTATCTAAACTAACCTGTCGTCAAAAGGTTTAAAACCATAAAAAAACTGTTTAAACCTTCGCTTCAGTAGTTATTTTAACCGCGTATAAATTAAAGTGCGAGATTAGATCGTAGGTGGATTGGTTATGACTTTATCACTGTTTTGTGTTAGTTAAGCTGCGTTAACTCGAATCAGTAACTGGATGGGTGACCAAACATATGAGTCCCTATATGTATGTATGTATAATATGTATCTTATCATGGTATACCACGTATAGTGATAATGTTCTACCAACCTAATTTCGGCCGTAGTAATGTCTGCCCGCGATTTTGTCCGCGTTACCCAGGTCTTTAGAAATCCCGCTGGAACTCTCTGTTTTTCCGAAATAAAAGTTAGCCTATGTCACTCTACAAGTCCTCAACTAGTGAGGCTTGAATCTGCGACCTTTCAGTTTTCAGTCCGCACCTTTAACCATTGGTCTATTGAGCAATGCTCGAAAACTAGTGTCGAAAATTTCACTCGCATCCGAGAAACTTTTCTAGTGTAATTGAGCCACAAGGATGTAGGTTGACGAGGTTTGGGGTATATGTTCTTCTTCTTCTTCTTCAACTTCTGGGAATTTTCTCCGCAAGTAGGCGTTAATCGACCGTTTTGCGTGGTTCCACTGGTACAGCTCTCCGCCGGATCACTCCAGCCAGTCGAGCTCCCTCCAACGCAGCAGCCACCCAGCGAGGCGAGGACTTCAGGAAGTTGCTGGAGAGCCAATGTTCCTATGACGTTGGTCGGATACACCCCTGCATTTAAGCAGTACGTGTTCCGGTGTCTTATCGCCCTCCATGCACACTCAGCATAGAGAGCTGTCGGTAATACCTAGAATGTAAAGATAGATAAATAGATAGAAACTTTATTGCACACAAGCAAGAAACAAAATTGAATACATCTTAAAAGTACGCATGCAAAAGCGGCCTTATTGCTTACAGAGCAATCTCTACAAAACCATTGATGGAAAGGTAAAGATGTTTGTTAAGCGAACAGTGTCCTGTAATTGTACCTACAACTACCATTAGCTTGACGCGGTTTGGGGTATATCATGTACAGGGTAGACGCATGGTTATTTTTAAAGCGTCGCGCGTTCACTTAGTCCACCCTTACGGCGGAAACGGTCCACGTGGCTCGCAGCATCCATCGCTGAAGACGAGCTTGCATACAGGGGGCGTATTCTAAAAATAATACGCAACAGAATAATCTAAATGTACCGCCAGTCGGGTTAGTCACGCCGCGGGGCCGCCAGCCGTGCCCAGCTTTTATCAGAAATATGATCGAAAGTGTACATTAAAATTATACGGTGACGATTTTTTACGAACGACCACGGAATAAGGTGAGCGGTCAGTTGCTAGTTGATTTCCTATTTCTTTGTTGCATTTCTATTTTCTTTTTATTTGCGAAACGATGAACGTTTTTCTTTATGCTGTTGTCGAGTTATTATTCTATTCTAGTTGAGTTTTATTTTCGTTTTTTGGGGCGTGTTTTGACACGAATAGTGAAGTGTTGCGAGAAAGTCATAAAATACGGAATTAACATAAATTGTTGTGTAAATTAATCAGTTTTTGGTGAAGGGAAACATCGTAAAGAAGTCCTCATGTCTGGGGAAAATTATGAGATACTTGAACACGCAAACCCACTCTAAAATAACGTTTTGGGCTCACCTTCTTTACACAAATATTAAAATAATGAGTGATGGGTGACACAAGGGCTATACCAGTGATGCTTTAGAGATTTGACTATAGGAGGCAATATTCCTTCCGTGACTTAGAGGTGCAATAAGGACGGATTTTGAAATTCCATCCCTAAATAGGTGGAAAGTCATGGTAAAATCCAGTCGGATAAAGTCGGCACCCTATCCTTCATATATCTCTTTTTTCTATAAAACAACCAAGTCTTAGTTCATTATTTAATTGAATAAATTATAGGGATAATCTAAATTAAAATTAAGGCTATTAAAGTCGACGTTTTAAAACCTCTTTTGTCCCAGGTCTATCTCATAAACGTCTTAAGGTTAAAAAAGCTGTAACTTATGAACATGTTTTAGTCATATCCGGTAGTAAAACCACAAATATAAATCAGTCATCTAAAAAAAGGTAAAAATACTATTTTTCCTTGCCAAAATTTTGCATAGGTAACGAACATCTAGTGAGGTCCTAGTTTTAATCCCATTAATTATTTATTACGTCATATTTACGTCACGCTACGTGCTAAAGCTCGATCAAAGCTATAAAGTGTGGAATTTAAAAACAACTCTGAGTCAATTATCTAAGCGACCGGCACGCTGAAAGCGTTTGTTTGTGTTTTTGTTCCAAATTTAGGCGTATGCAGTACGTCACTCCTTGAGATATGAAATTCTTCATCTTTAACTGGAATTTAACCAAATTCTGTAGCTCTTACTTCCTTACCAATATAGGGTACTAGTACAGGTTGCCTGGAAGAGATCGCTATTAGTGATAAGGTCACCTTTTGTGTTACACTGTTTATTTACTTATATGTTTTGTTTATTTTTTTCGTGCAATAAAGTTGTATAAATAAATAAATAAATAAATAATATTAAAAATGTAAAAGTATATTTTTTTGCGGGTTTGTTCTTTAATCACGCAGCATCAGAGCAAAAATCAACGCGATTTTTCTCAGCAACTGTCACGCGGCCACGTGAGGTCATAGAGAAGAATTAAGTTTGCCATTGAAAAAAAATTCATGATGTTCAGAATTCGGAGACAGCAAAGTTAGTTATCGAGTTCAACGATCTTACAAATATAGCAGAGAATGGGAAACAAAATTAAAACGAAGCAAGAAATGCCGACGTCTATTCTCTAACTCAGCCCTAATGTGTTCGAAGTATTTAAAAGAAAAGGCAATTAACTAATTTCCTGCTTTATTTTAACTTAGAAATGTGGTTGATATGTTTTCTGTACTTTTTATTATTGTTTAAATGGTAACATACCATTTCTGTTTCATATCTGTTTGACCTTTGTAGGTTAAGGTCGAGTGTTAATTAATTTGTGGAAAGTATACCTGTTAATAAAAAGTTATGATACGCCACTAGTTAGTAGCGTATAAATTACGTCGGTGTTTCTTGGATAATGATGATAGGTTACAAGTTGAATCAATTTAGAAATTGAAATTTCGTAAAATAGGTATACCTCAGTAATATCGACCCCAGTGATGAATTTTTTTTTATTTAAAAAGAATATTAGCCAAGCTGAATTTGACTTATTTATTCTCCTCTCCCCTCCAAATAAGCAAAAACTTGTGCTAGGAGTGGGTACGACAATAGCGCAACGGGTGAGGCTCGAACCTGCGACCTTTCAGTTTTTAGTCTGTCGATATTGCATGGACTGTGGTCACGACGGGACTCAAGTTGACTTGAGTCGATGCAATGGGATCGAAATATTGACAATCCCAACTAAAATAATAACCGCGGTACGTCCTCGTATTATTATTTAATCAATTATGTTATTAAATCTGGAACTGAATTAGTGTTGGTTATATCCTTCAAGGAATTAGTCAATTAAAATAAAAAGTAATCTATTTTTTTGTTTTTTTTTTCGTTCAGAAATCGAACTTTATTAGTACTGACGACCTCCAGGATGAGAGGTGTTCGAAACGTGTTATTCATACAAGCGATTAGCAAAAGTGGAGCACAGTTTTGACACTCGACACTTTTTGTGATAGGGGACCACACAAACTGTGACACAAACATTAATTTAGTGGGCGTCGAACAAATTGAGGCGATCCGTGCGATAATTGATATGGTGCGATAATTTTTCGTGCAATTACGTAATAATATCCTGTTTCATTTGTTAAATGATATTAATTAATTAGGTACTTTAGTTAAGTAATTTGGTTTACCTATACAATATATTTTATTATGTAGTATTTTGGGGTAATTTGAATAGCTATTGTATTTATTATGAGGAATTAATGCGACATTTGACATTTGTTAAATTTTATTAGTGTTATTTAATTACTCGCTTACCTATTATTATTTAGCTTTGTCTGTGGAAATTGGCAGATTTTTTGTTTTTCTGTGATAAAAATTAGATTACCTATGTCAATTTCTAGATCTTTAATTAATGAATTAATTAAATATATGCAATAAATCAATTCGATTTACTTTTCCGTTGCTGCGTGACTGAAGAACAAATCTAAAACTATCACACTGTCAAAAATGTAATATTTGGATTATTGCAATCGTCATTGAATTCAATTTTATTAAAATTAGTTCCATATTCCTCTCTATTCTAAATAAAAATAGTTCGCCATCGTTAAAACTCAAGCTTTAGTCATATTGAATTTACGATTTAAAATTCATATTGCCATCGATAAAGATATATTTATTTGCACTAACATCTGTCTAAATAATATAAGGCCTCCTTTTAAGTCTCAGTCATAGACTAATATAGATTTGATTGTCAATAAATGAAGCCGTTCTGGGGAAGCCGATTTGCGGGGTGCTGTTCCCGGCAGCGATTTTATATTCTCACCTCTAAATTTGTTCTGGTTTATTAGCTGGAGACTGTAGGCGAGAAGTTACCTGGCTACTACATTACACTTAGACTATAAAAGACTTTGAGGTACGCGGCACTTGGAAAAAACACCGTTTGACAGAACTGCAAGAAATCATGAGCGTTGGTATTTTAAATGTGGTTGAAATTCAACCTACTCGCACAAAACGCTTCAGTTTAACGTTTCTCAAACGAACCGCTAGAGTAGAACCTCTCTTCCGGCATTTATGATTCCCTGCCACGTGTAATTTGAGTTCTTTCAAGGCAAGAGTGAATAGGCATTTACTAAGCAAGCGTGATGCAATTTAGACCTCATCATTGCTTTGCATGGTTATCGTCAAGTCTACCTCGTAATCAAAAAGCTACCGTTCAATCCTCACCCGTTGTACTTTAATCGTACCCACTCCTAACACAATCTTTACGCTTATTTGGAGGGGAAAGGGGAATATTAGTGAAATTTAACATTCGTTAAAAAAATATAAAACTCCATCTAACTTTTACTATACTCTAAGTATCCCATACTGAGTTCAGAGTAAAGCGCGGCACCGTGGAACAAACAAACCATAACTTCATGGGAAACCAGCCATCTTGGCCACAGACTGCGATAATTAACTTAAGTACACAATTTAAAAAAAAACACAGGCGTTAAAATAATATTTTTGTTGAAACCACATGGTGAGAGATGTATGATAGAGAGGCTGGAAGTGACAGTTACAAGTTGCCCTATTTCTCTATCACGATTCACAAAGTAAGGTTTATCCGAAGAATAAAGGTATTGTGATTGTTTGTTACTTAAAGTTCCTTTGGCGATTAAAAAATAGGTCCTAAGACGTTGCAATATAAAGTTTGTGTATTAAAAAAAAGTATAGGTACCTGCTGAGTGCTATCGTCCAAAGAAATTTTTTGATTTTGAGATTTTAGACTTGATTCGTGGTTTAATGACATAATTGTGATAAATACCACTACAAAGTATATCCATTGTACCTATAAAATTGAAGAGTTCTCTCGATTTCTCTAGTATCCCATCATCAGATCCTAACCTGATGACAATGGGACGACCTGGGAAGTATACCCTTTCAAAAAAAAAGAATTTTTCAAATCGGTCCAGTCGTCTTCGAGTGATCGGGGAACATATTATGTATGTCTCAATTCCTAGATTCCGATGAATTGAGAACCTCCTCCTTTTTTGGAAGTCGGTTAAAAATAGCGTCGCATCCAGTAAACATGTATCCCGTCCACAATCCGGCATATGGTAGAGGCATGTGCGCATCGCGCTATTGTGGACTATTCATAAAGAGATAATGGACTTTAGATAAACTGTATTCGTTAATGGAAACATTACCCTTTTATAATCACTCAATTATTGATAATTCTACAATACAATGTTATTGAATTTAATACCCTGGCTAAGATGAGCCCATTAGTCATGTTATGAAGGGTTTAACTTGGCCGTAGAGTAATGGTTAATACACTCGGGCGTGTTCCCAGAGAAATGTGTTTTGTGAGATGTATGGAATTTTTGATTTTATAAATCAACCGATTTGGATGTTGAGACAGATTTTAGTCTGGAATATATCTTTTTATCCCGTAAAATAAGAGGGTTCCCGCGGGAACCAAATACCTTAAACCACACTAACGAAGTCGCGTGCATTAACTAGTTTCTAATGAGAACGCCATCTAGTTAATTTTTAGGTAAACTTTGATGTAGTAACAGTGTAAATTGAAAAGTTAAAACCCCCCCGACATAATGAATCTATAGTAGGACTATAATACCTATGTACGATACATAATAAAAGCATGGAACTTTAAAATAAGGATTTATAGATAAAAACTTGACGTAGGCGCACACTAAGAAAGGATTATTGGAAATTCCACCCCTAAGGGGTTTAAATAGGGGATGGAAGTTCATATGAAACTCCGTCATTTTTCAAGCTGTTTCCATCAAAGTTGGTATTAGAGCTTTCAGTTAAAAATAAAGAAGCACGTGTGTCACAGTTTTTGAAAATTCCACCCTAATACCTAATTCCACGCGGACGAAGTCGCGGGGGCAAAAGCTAGTTTCATCTATAAAATTTTACCTTACTTAACAACTACGAATATTTTTAACGCAACTTAAAATCAATAGTTTATTGACACACCTATTAATTGGCTACGGATGTTAACTGTCCGCCAATTAGCGTTAGCGTGCGTAACGAATTAACTAATTAATTGATTACAAAGTTTTCAATTAAGCATGAAAATTAAACATGGTATTAAATCGTCTATTGAGTTGGTCACTCCGAATCGGCGGACTCCGAAAGTGCGAACTGATCTACAATTCAAATCTGTCTATTAGTCATTTACTGGCACAAAACATGTGAGATACAGGTGTTAACAATAGGTTATAAGTGGGAACAATGTTTTGCCTACTAATTTCTCTAATATACACAGTCAATGGATTCTAATAATATTTACGCTAATTATAACAACAATCAGTCAAATTAATTCTTACAAAGTCATACTTATTTCAAATGTCAATACAAATTACAAAACTATCCGCTAGAAATTCCTTAATTGAGTAGTAGCACTTCTTCAGTAAAACATCTTTGAGTTTTATAATTTAAACGCACCATTTTTTTTATAGATTGGTTTAAACGTTGGCTTATTTTTCGGTGGGTATAGGTTCTCCTCAAACTTCCCACTTTTCGCAATTATTCAATTCAATTCAATTTATTTATTTCATCGAACAACAAAAATCCATTTGAGTTAGTAACATTGTATAAACACAAAAACAAACGCTAAAACCCTACCTAAAGCCGTCTCCAACCGCCCCTGTCCTCACATCTAACCTATTTAACCACAACACGTCAGACAAACCACCATCTGAACATGAGGGTAACTATCAAACATATCCAAGTATTATTTAATCAATTACACTCAACTAAACAAATAGTATTTATTCGATTAGGGCGCGATTGCTATCACAATCCCTTAATCAAATACAACGACCTAGACGCGGGAGCATCCAATAGCCGTATGAGTCTCTGGAAGAGACTGAATTAATAACGTCTAAAGCGCTGTATTTATACTAACGGCGCGGCACCAGACCGGCGCCTACGTCGTCAACAAAGTCAAACTACCTACTACTAGTTTTATCAAACTACCTTCAATACCTACTTTAAAGTTGTATATCTTTACTATTTCAATATATCGCTAACAATTGTGAGAAAACCTGCACGCCATATTTTTTTTTAAAATAAATTCAGGCTACCCCTTTCATTAAAAGGGGGATAATCTCCATAATGTTGTCAAAGGTGTGTGAAGTCTGCCAATTAAAATTCTAATTGGCAGACTTCACATACCAGCGTGGTGTAGTCCACTTATTTTTTGGAGGCAAGAGGTAGGCAAGAGGAGAATATTAGTCAATTTCAGCTTATCTTATATTATACTAGCTTTAACCCACGGCTTCGCTCACGTTAGGTTCGATTTTTTAAACTCCTATTTTACCTCCTTCGGGGTTGAATTTTGAAAAATCCTTTCTTAGCGGATGATTACGTCATCATAGCTACCTGTATGCCAAATTTCAGCTCGATCGGTCCAGTGGTTAGAGCTGTGCGTTGATAGATCAGTCAGTCAGTCAGTCAGTCAGTCAGTCAGTCAGTCAGTCAGTCAGTCAGTCAGTCACCTTTGCCTTTTACATATTTAGATGAAACATGTATTTCTTTATTTTTAATCGAAATCCCAAATACAAAGTTTATACAACTTTAAAAATGAAAAACATTCATCCTCCCCTATTTGATGCCTTTGGGGGTAGATTTTTCAAAATCTGTGAAATACGTATTTCTTTATTTTTATTCGAAAGCCTAAATACAAAGTTTCATGGATATAACTTGAAAAATGACGGACTTTCATACAAACTTTAACCCCCTATTTAACCCTCTTGGGTTTGAAATTTTCCAAAATCCTTTCTTAGCGGATGCCTACGTCCTAACAGCTACCTGTATGCCTTTCAGCTCGATCGGTCCAGTGGTTAGAGCTGTGCGTTGATAGATCAGTCAGTCAGTCAGTCAGTCAGTCAGTCAGTCAGTCACCTTTGCCTTTTATATATTTAGAAGATTCTTTTTATTTTAAAATCAAAACAGATTGTGTGTGAGTTGTGACGAGCGACGGCTGCCAATTTGCAATGGGACAGCGTGGTGGACTATTATATCATATTATATGGTCTATAATCTTGAGACATGCGCTCAGTAGTATTTAATGTGGCAGATATTATAAAACGCCTCTTCTTATTTGCAGATAATGCCAATCGCTACATGAAAAACACCTACAAATGTGTGAAACAACGCACCATGATGACAAATGAGCCAATATGGCGGACTTAGAACTGAAACCGCGCGCACACAGGGATGGTTCCGAATTCGAAAATAGAACGGTAACGCGCAGGAAACGATGGCCGGATGCGTGCATTTGGATCCTGCTGGCGGACATCTTGTTTGCCGGTTGTCATGGTTACCAGGAACAGAGGTTCGCGATGGAGCCGCAAGATCAGGTTAGCTTGTAATCTTTTTTATTTTTTATGACGTCATCTTGTAATTGCGATGTTGCCTTAAAAAGAAATTATTTTTACTTATTAATTATTTATAATATGGGGCGACATTTATCGAGATTTAAAATTTTTTTTTTAAACAGAAGAAGAGTAGAGCGAAGACAATTTTTTTGACTATTGTTAGTACGTTGTACTTACGTTAAGTATTTTGGTTTGCGGGATATACTAAAATCGTTTTATTTCTACATTTTTTTACAACAACAACCAATTTAAGCCCTCGTTAATACGTTTCGTTACGTCGTTAGTAAAAAATAACTATTATTATAGTAGTAGTAGTGTAGAATTCTTTGAGTATAGTAGTTAAGTTATCTCTCGGCGCAAAACCGCACCTTGTAGTTTGAATAGGATACGTAAAAATGATAAAGCTTGTTCGTCGAACATAATAATTACTTAAATTTTACTAATTGTTATTTACTAATAATAATAATATGTAGTTATTATAATTATTTGCCTCAAACCAAAAGTAACCTTGGTCAACATAGTCCGCGTATATAATGAAATTTTTTGCAAATTGTTACACAGATGCTACAGATATCTTCTGTGCCAATATACCGAATATAAAAATTAAATTAAGTACACTTAAGTTAAGTTAGTATTTGTTTGCCATTTTTGTTTACCTGTTTTGTTTTGTTACTGTAGTATGTAACCTTTCGTCACACATGCCACGTCCACTTCGAAAAGACTCGATTGCATAAGAAATAATTTCCTAAACCTGCTTTATTAATCCAATGTAAGCAATAATTGTAGTCTTTTTTGTGGACTAATAAACATGCATTGGTTTGTTTTGCATTTTTGAAACTTTATTGTGGAAACACCGTATACATAGCATAGTTTTGTTATCTGTGTGTTATCCATTGTAAAAAAAATTTTTTTTTTGAAAAGATAGTAGCAAGTCAAACTTTTTCGACGCAGACGAAGTCACGGGAATCAGCTAGTTTAATAAATGCTTGCTTTAAAAAAAGCATATTTTTTTAAAGAGCAACCGCCGAGTTTATTGCTGGCTCTTCTCGGCAGGAACGGCATTCCGAACCAGTGGTAGATTCATTGATGATTCAAAAGTACTTGTAAAAGTTTATATTAATAAAAAATATTTCTATTTCAAAATAATAATAATTAAACTCGTATATCTACGTGGTTACTATTTCGTTGTTCTGGTTTCGCAACCATTGCATCCACGTTGCATCATTACCGCTAGTCATAAACCCAAAAGTGTCGTTATAAAAGTTAAGTTTTATGTTCTGTATAACGAGTATAGAGTTCACTTTATCAATTTCATTATATGGGTCCAAATGTGGGCCCATGAGGGCATTGACCTTTTTAATTTATCCTACTCGGATATAAACACGAAAGTTCATACATTAAAGTTTATTTAATAGATTCTTATTGTGATTTTCTTTAGGTGCGTTAAGTGATTTTTGGTAGGGAAAATTGCTCAACGTATGTCTGCCCAAGTTTTGTTTAACAGCTTAACATCTGTTTTAACATGGCGCAGTGGTGAGCGCTGTGGTCTTATAACTGGGAGGTCTCGGGTTCGATTCCAGGCGGGGGCAGTTTAGGAATTTATAATTTCTAAATTGTCTCTGGTCTGGTCTGGTGGGAGGCTTTGGCCGTGGCTAGTTACCACCCTACCGTCAAAGACGTGCCGCCAAGCGATTTAGCGTTCCGGCACGATGGCGTGTAGAAACCGATAAGGGGTATGGGTTAAATTTACACTGCTATACCCCTTCTAAGTTAGCCCGCTACCATCTTAGACTGCATCGTCACTTACAGTCATCAGGTGAGATCGCAGTCAAGGGCTATCTTGTCATCGAATAAAAAAAAATATATATTTGTTGCTCAGGTTTGTTGTATATATATATTTAAACTATCAGTATATTATGACCCGTTTACAAAGCTTCCCACAGAAATACCACATAATATTTTGTTGATGAACAATCTGAAAACAGTTCCAAGTTAGTCCACTCCTTGCTACCTATACCATATTTGTCAAAATTCATAAAAAAATTAATGGTTGTAAATATTTAAAATAATATTTCTTGAATAAATTATGCTTTTTAGTATCACCATAACTTCAAAGTTATGAATATTAATAAACATAATCTATTTATCAGAGATACCTAATCAATATTACTTAGTAAAAAATATCGAGATGCTTAATTTTTGTATCATTGGCTTAAATAATCTATATACGGGTGATTATACAAAAGTTGGGTAACTATTGAGGATATTTTGTTTACTATAGTTATTAAATCAAATTTCTACAAATTCGGGTGTATATGATGTCTAATCTAATGAATTTATTGTTCCCAATCGGGCCAGTCACTTTTTTAAGTAGATTGTGAGATATTTCAAATTTTCAGAATTTGATCGCCAGAAATTCAATTTTGTAAAAATTATAATGAAATTTAATAAAAATGAGTACAAATATCTTAAGATTTAATAATGGCACATGTCTTTTAAGTATTAAAATCACTTAGTAACAATTAAAAATAATTATTAATATGTAATACTGGGAATCATCTTCTAAAAATTTCTGCACTAATCCTTAAATTTTAATTTTGCTATTATTTATTTAAACTGAAATATAAAATAGAAATGCTTTTGAAAAATGTGTAGCAATTAAGATAAAAGTGCTCTAAAACAAAAAACATCAGTATTTTGGAAACACAAAATACTCTGGCGAAATACCTGACAAAGGACTGACGCCAACGGACTGATGAAAATGACATAAATTTGAGGTAATACGCGGAACTAATGTTTTTTTTGGTAATTTCGAATATCAACAATGTACATATTAACAAATCATAGTTAACTATGTATAAATGGGAATAAACCCCAGATTAACAAGAAAATAACTACTCACCAAAGGACTGAAATTTTGACTGGATCAGCGCGTGTGCAGACGACAAACACAACCTAAGCACTGGTACCTTTATGGCGGCCGTCAAATTGTGTGGTCCACAACTAACTTCATTACCAACATTACAATTCAAACAGGGATTTGACGTTGTGTCAATGATATTTAGCAAGAATTTCAAATTTAAACAACACACAACAGACTGACGAATGAAACTAAACACAAAGTTTCTTATTTTTTTTTTAAATAAAGTGGAGAACATTGCATTATGAAAGTTGTAGTATATATTACTGTGTACATCACAGATTGTAGTAAATTAATAAGTTTTCTGAAATCAATGATAATGTTTAATAGATAGTCACTTGATTGTTGGTATTCGGGATTGTGACATGCCAAAGGGCTGACGTTTAAAGCATTTATTGTGTTTTTTTATTAACTTGTATTTAAAATGAAGAGCTGAAATTGGGTGACCAAATAAAGGACTTTTCATTGTTTTATAATAAATTGTAATCTCAATAAAATATAATCAGACTTTGTATATATTGGCTGATGACATTGAGTTACCCAATTTTTGTATATTCACCCATACCTATATGTATAAAATTCAAAGTCCTGAATGACTGACTGAGATATCAACGCACAGCCTAAACTACTGAAGTTAGAAACTTGAAATTTTTACAGTTGGTTCCTTTTATGACGTAGGCGCACACTAAGAAAGGATTTTTGAAAATTCAACCCCTAAGGTGGTAAAACGGGTTTGAAAAATCGAACTTAACGTGAGCGAAGCCGCGAGCAAAAGCTAGTTTTGTATAAATAACTTTGGTTAAACAATTATTGTCTAATAAATAATCCTACGAAAACCTTAGGTATCTACGAAGAATCGTTGACAAAATATATCATAAACCGTGTTTTTAAACTGTTTTTATTAAGTACATAATTTTATTTATTTATGACGATGACAATACAGCTCATAATCTTTGATCTCACTTGATGGTAAGTGACGATACAGTCTAAGATGGTAGCGGGCTAATTTGGAGAGGGTATGACAGTGTAAATTCAACCCATAACCCTAATCGATTTCTATACGCTATCGTGCCGGAACGAAAAATCGGCGGCACGTCTTTGACGGTAGGGTGGTAGCCACGACCAAAGCCTCCCACCAGACACAATTTAGTGACTTTGTAACCCAACCTAGACTTTATTTAATAGTCCTTATTATTATTTATAGAGATAGAGATAGAGTATAACAAGAAATAAATAATTAGAAATATTAGCATGTGTTTCGTAATAGTTGATACATATACAGTCGTCATATGGAGTAATACATAATTAATTAGTTATATATAGGTATATTATATGTACTATAATTAATAACAAATAAATGGCCAAAGTATATAATACATCACTACATAGTATAAAACAAAGTCGCTTTCTCTGTCCCTATGTATGCTTAAATCTTTAAAACTACGCAACGGATTTTGATGCGGTTTTTTATAATAGATAGAGTGATTGAAGAGGAAGGTTTATATGTATAATAACATGCATTAACAGTGAATGACATAGGCTATATATTTTATACCCGTGCGAAGCCAGAGCGGGCCGCTAGTAAATAATAAATGAATAGTTTAAATAGTATAAGTAATGACAAGTTTTATATGTATTTCGCAATACATATACAATAGTCTAGTATCTGTTCGTTAGGCGAACTATAAATATCAAGCTCCCAGGCAGGTCAGATTGTAAACGTTTACTATTCTGTATGAATATGTATGAGTCGAAATCTAGATAGTAGCAAGTTATGATCTACGAATTCCGTTTTATTAATAAACTCAGCGGCCTTGTTGGTCGGAGTTATTTTATAAACTTTGATATTATTAGCGTAGGGTAGGTACAAGTTATAGGAGAGCACTCATTTTCAATTAAGAAGGTACTGAAAACTTTTTCAAAATACCCTCAATAAATCCTCATAATATGAGGATTTTAATACACTTAAACTTAATAATAATAAGATTGTTATTCTAACGCTTAAGTATATTAAGTAGAAGTAGATAATATAATGTTATGTTACCTTTTCTTGCAAAAATTTATCTGTGCTAAAAGTTAAACTCTTGACTAAAGTTAAATTTTTCAACCCCCTATTTTATCCTCTTAGGGGTTGAATTTTCAGAATCCTTTGTTAGTGGATGCTTACGACAATAATAGCTATTAGTACTTATGCCAAATTTCAGTGCGCTCTGTCCAGTACTTTGAGCTATGCGTTGATAGATTAGTCAGTCAGTCATTCACATTTTCCTTTTATATATTGATATTGTCACCGCGCAAATATATAGGAAATATCAAGTTTTCTAAAAACAGTCTAATTTGAATAGCTTTATAGTTTAATTTACTTTGTGTTTTTTGTGCTTTCCAAAGAGATAATATGATGATGATTGCAAGGATCACCACAGGACATGATCTTGTGCCGTTTGTCTCCAGCGGCGCCTAACGATCGAAAATTGATTATCTTTTCACATTTATTTGGATTATAATTAAGCCATAATGTTTGTTGAAAACTTAGGTTTCACTCTCGCTACCGACTATAAATTAACCCAATTAAATTAGAAATGTCTTGATTTGAATACCTAATTATTTTGTTAATTTACATAGGTATTTGATCGACGGTAATATACGCCGTAAATTTTTGGATAAAATATATATTTGAGAGGCGGACATTTGTAATTAAATCTGATTGCCCTAATAATTTTTGAAAATAAATTAATAAATTGAAACCTTGCTGTCTAATGTCGTTACCCTTGTCATTTAATTTTTTTATTTAGTTCCATAAATATATTTTATTATAATAATGAATAATTTAATATTGAATTGCTTCTAAAATGTTACCGCAGCTTAGGTACTGCCAATTCTTGGATTCTCCTTAGACTCCATGACCTTTTTAGAAAGCTTCCATAATTGTTTAATTAACTTAAACTTATCAAATTATAAATAAAATTAATTATCCTGCAACATCACTTATCGTCACGTGAAATCGCGGTTAAAGACTATTTTGTTACCGAATATAAAATTAAAAAAATATATGTGCAACGAATTTAGGACTCGAGATAAAGACCCTGTGCTCTAACGACAAGGCTATAGCGGTGTTCCTTGTAAGTACTCCGACTTGTTATGAACCCAATGTGATAACTAGGAAGCATGTTAACACATTTTTATATTTCCTGTGTCTTTATAATGTGGTAAACAAAAACTGGTATGGAAAGTAGACAAATTACATACAGACCTTTGGAAATAAGGTCAAACACCTGGATTTTTATAGTTTAAGTTGAATCACATCCAACCATATGCCTTTCCTCTATAATTCCGTCTACAAAAACGCGCTCGAATATTACGTCAGTGTACATCGCGCGGCGACGCGCGGTTCCTTTGACGCGAGTGTCAACCAATCACGTTCGAGGACAAACCACGCCCACATCCAGAACAAAGATGGAATGGAGTGGCGTTAGTACTATTTTCGTATAAAATCTCATCAAAATTTTATTTGGATGGGACGTGTAAACCAGACTTTTGCATTTATATAAAATAATATAATTGCGGTTGAGCGTGTAATGAATATAAATCAAAGAATATTCACTTATTATGCATGTACGCAACGGATACACGTACAAACATATTTTTGCCATAGTTAATTGAATCACTTAAATTAAAAATATAATGTATTTATTTATTAGTTATTTATTACATAACATTAATAAAAAATATAATATATTTATTTATTAGTTATTTATTATATAACATTGTATATTAATAACTTCCAACTTGACGTTTTATAAAAATAATCACAATTTTTATTTTTATAACTTTTTCAGTGTTTATAATATCTATAGTAGGGATGTTGCGGATGCAGTTTTTTTTTAAAGTTGCGGATGCGGATGCGTATATCCGCAGCATCCCTAATCTGTATGTACGTAATACGTACATACAGATTAGGGACGTACGTACGACGTATACATACAAACATACATACATAGTTAAATACATACAAACAAACATAGCGACCGTTCCGTAGAACAAAGTCTCTTCTGCTAAATTCATAACATGAGATTTGAGCCTTGCAGATGTGACTTTTAAGGCTCAAATTTCAAGTAGTGAATTTAGCAGATGAGACTTTGTTCTACGGAACGGTCGATAGGTACAGTACACAGTTTTCGCAACTAGCAACATCCACATCCGCATGACCATCCGCATTGATTATTGCGGATGCAGATGCGGATGTCCAACTCAATGCGGAATATCCGCAACTTATCTAATCTATAGGTACGTAATACGTACGACGTATACATACAAACATAGTTATATAGTTAAATACATACAAACACGTATACATAGTAAAATACATACATAATCATAATTCATACGCGGATAAAAAGTTTTACTTCGAAAAAAATAACACGACTCCATTCTTTTTGTAATGCAATTGTACGACATTTTAGTAGCACATTTTTTATCATAGCAAAATTAAAAAATACCCAGCTTATGCTGTAAATTAAATAAGAAAACGATATACTTACAAGTGAAATTATAGTTATTTCATCTCTTTTTTGATGGATTTCCGAACGTTTTTTGCATGATTTGACTGCAAACGACGGCTTTTTTAACGATCAAAAATACGAGTGATACGTTGAAGCGCGTGCGGCCGACTGATAACAAAGACAAGAGACTTTTGCAAATTCTATTGTCTTTTTGAGCGCGTTTTTTTTCTTCTAAGGGCCTATCCTTATATATCGATGATCACATCACATCACACTAATATTATAAAGGCGAAAGTTTGTATGTGTGTGTGTGTGTGTGTGTGTGTGTGTGTGTGTGTGTGTGTGTGTGTGTGTGTGTGTGTGTGTGTGTGTGTGTGTGTGTGTGTGTGTGTGTGTGTGTGTTTTGTTTGTTACTCCTTCACGCCACAACGAATGAACCGATTTGGCTGAAATTTGGAATGGAGATAACTCACACCCAGGATTAAAACATAGGCTAGATTTTATCCCGGAAAATTAAGGAGTTCCCGCGGGAATTGAAAAACCTTAATCCACGCGGACGAAGTCGCGGGAATCGTCTAGTTGTACATAATTTCGAATAGGCTTTTTTGAAACAGAAAGGACCAGTTGCACCACAGATGGTCAAAGTACCTATAGTAAACGTTAGTCCGTCTGTTCCACAAAAAATTAACTTGTCCGTTCCATAAAAAACAAACAAAGTTCGCTTATTCAGTATGCATAGCCTTTATTTAATATAAGGATAAATTCCTCCTCCTTGCATCGTCATCCTCATTACTGAGGGTCGCGATCCTTGGCACGGATCACCTTCTCCCACACGATGTTCTTCCACTTTTTCCTATTTTCCGCGTTATGTAGAGCGGCGTGAAAAGATGTTCCGAGTGCAGTGCTGATCTGGTCAGACCAACGCATAGGGCTACGTCCTCTTGGCCTTTTTCCTTCTACCTTGCCCGTTACCAGTAACTTTTCAAGATTTCAAGGATAAATTAGCCTTTAGTAAATAATATATATAGTTAAGAGCTGTGAAACATGACTGCAGAAGTGGCTTTTTTGTGCCTTAAGATCACTTATACATAGGACGGTTAAAATAAGACGGTTAAATTTAAATTAATCTACCAATAACTATTTTTTACAAAAAATTTAACCGACGACTTCTATCGTCTACTAAAAAGCACTAACTACTAAAAAGAGAAAATAAAATATAAATGATTTTAGTCTTACTAACTAAGCGTCTAAACGAATGTAAGTAACTAATTTTGAGGCGACAAATTTTTCTAAAAGCAACTACGAGTATTTTGTACTTAAAAAAAAAAAATTTTTTTTTTGAAAAGGGCAATTGCTGAGTTTCTTGCCGGCTCTTCTCAGCAGAATCTACATTCCGAACGGGTGGTAGATTTATGACGTGGCATAAGAGCTACAAGTTGGCCTACATGAAATAAATAAATTTTGAATTTGAATTTAAGCATGGCTGTGAGATACCTTTAAAAATGTTAAATTGAGAACCTTAGTTAACCCTTAGTTAAACCTTAGTCAACTCGAATGAGTTTAAGTTCACACCAAGCTGTAAGTAATACTTTGTAAAAAATTTGTTGTTTTTGAATAAATAAAAAAAAAAATCGTGGTATGGACCTAATATTTTTTAATCGATTTTTAACAAACTCATATATGTATTTCAGCAATATTCGCTGCATTTAGTTTTTACTTTTACTACCGGATGATTGAAAAAGTTTTTTCAGTAGTTTTGACCGATATTTTTGCACTCGTGCATACCAGGTATACAATGGTAGTAAAAAACCACTAGCCTACTACCATTATAAATTAAAAACCAACGAGGTGCGAGAATGGTTTTTGAATTTTGCCTGAACAACTCATTCGCTGAAGTTAGCAAATGAGTTATGTTCATTTTTATTTAATTCAAAATTCAAAAACCAGGGTTGAAACAAAAATAAAACCCACAGTTAAATAAATATCAAAGTTTCATCTTTGATTTTTGCCCTGAATTAAAGACAACTTCTGAGAACAGTTTTTTTGAAAAAGAAAAGTCTCAATTGATTTTAATAGTGTGAATTTGAACGTTATAATCGTAGAAAGTCTGAGACCTCATAAGAAGGCTCAGGCTCACTCAGCGGGTGATGGAGAGAGATATGCTCGGAGTATCCCTGCGAGATCAAATCAGAAATGAGGAGATCCGTAGGAGAACCAAAGTTACCAATATAGCTCAGCGAGTCTCGAAACTGAAGTGGAAATGGGCGGGGCACATAGTTCAAAGAGCTGATGGTCGATGGGGTCCCAAGGTACTGGAGTGGCGCACCGGGAAGCACAGTGTTGGCAGACCCCCACTAGATGGACCGATGACATCAAACGAGTCGCAGGGAGCCGCTGGATACATGCGGCGCAAGACCAAGGCCTGTGAAAGTCCACGCAAGAGACCTGTGTCCAGCAGCATCTGTAGTGCTTTTGCATGCTTAAAACCCTACTTGATCAATCAAATATGGTTGAGCGAAGCAACGGCTGGATCATGCGTCATGCTCGTGAACGGGTGCCACCAACGGGAATGGGTCTGCTTTCTGTCTACTCGTCTTAATATGCATTGGATTGTATGTAGGACTTAGAAAACTTCATTGTGGAAGCACTGTATACATAGCATAGTTTTATTACCTATTGTAAAAATTTTTTTTTGAAAAGAGTAACCGCCGAGTTTATTGCTGGCTCTTCTCGGCAGAAAGGGCATTCCGAACCAGCGGTAGATTCATTAAAGATTCAAAAACGCTTGTAAAAGTTTATTTGAGTAAAAAATATTTCTATTCTATTCTATTCCACTTTCCTTGTCGCAGAGTGCGATAGTCGGCTCTCGGGTGACCCTGCCGTGTCGTGTGGAGAACAAGATCGGCAGCCTGCAGTGGACCAAGGACGACTTCGGCCTGGGCACCCATCGGAACCTGAGCGGCTACGAGCGCTACTCCATGATCGGGAGCGACGAGGAAGGTGAGCTCATTCTCCATCGCCATTAAATGACATAATAATTGACGACCTCCCTGGCGCAGTGGTGAGCGCTGTGGTCTTATAACTGGGAGGTCTCGGGTTCGATTCCCGGCGAGGGCAATTTAGGAATTTATAATTTCTAAATTGTCTCTGGTTTGGTCTGGTGGGAGGCTTTGGCCGTGGCTAGTTATCACCCTACCGTCAAAGACGTGCCGCCAAGCGATTTAGCGTTCCGGCACGATGGCGTGTAGAAACCGATCAGGGGTTGAATTTACACTGCTATACCCCTTCCAAGTTAGCCCGCTACCATCTCAGACTGCATCGTCACTTACCATCAGGTGAGATTGCAGTCAAGGGCTATCTTGTCATCGAATAAAAAAAAAATTCTATATTGTACACACGGAGAGTGTGCTCAGGAACTTTTCAGTTTGGTTCCACCGTCACCATTCTACCATCGAAACGCAAGGCACAGAATAGTTCTGCACCCCTACGTAGTTGAAATCCCAAGGACGCGCACTAAACGCTTTGCTTCTTCGTTCCCGATACGCACCGCTAAAATTTGGAACGCCCTTCCGGCTTCCCTTTTTTCCTATAAATACAATTTGCGTACCTTCAAATCAAGAGTGAATAGGCATCTTCTAGGCAAGCGCGTTCCATCTTAGGCTGCATCTTCCCTTACCATCAGGTGTGATCGCAGCCAAGCGCTAGTCTATATATTTAAAAAAAACCTAAGAAACAAAAAACAATAGGTATGTAATAAAGGTCACCAGAGGACCAACGAGAGTTTCATAATAATAAAATAACAAATTCACTCGAAAATTAAAAAAAAGTGTTTGGCTACAAAAGTATAGACAAAAACGGGTACTAAAGTTCATGCTCGTTGCACATTAAAGCCGAGCCGTACGCGTCACTTGCGCCGCAATATTTGCAAGAGTCATCCGCACCGAATATTTTTTAAGCCGTATCACAAAAATGGTTGATTCTCGGCGTTTCTTCTATAGTACTAGTTAAAAACTTAAGCCTGACTGCTACTCTCAACAATTAAATAGCAATCGAAATAGTTGACATTTTCGTAAAACACTTATTGAGATTTAGATTCATTGGTTAATATTTACGGTAAATGTACGTTAGCCTCTTTTACGCGTTGCATATTTTTAAACTATAATTTGGCATTCGGAACAAACTAAGCAGCAATTGCATAGCAAATAGCATAGCGAGTGCGAATCTACAGGCGTGCAATCGGCAGCGCATGGGGTTTGGACACTGAACACTGAAAGAAATCAATTGTAGTGTGTGAACAGTTTTATCTGACAGTTTTTTGGGTTACCGACGTGCCTAAATTTAAATTACGAGTGTTGTGTGACACATTTAGGTATTTGAGAATTGCTGTCATAGTTTTCATGTGGCCATGACTTTAATATTCTTTTTATAATAGTACTAGCGGACCCGACAGACGTTGTCCTGTCTTAAGTTTTTTTACATCCTCGTTGACGAAATTGGCAGCACGCATTCTGTCAATGTTATGTCAAACGCCATAAGGTTACATCAAAAAAGTTTGAATTGTAAAAGCGGTTACATTAGAAATAATTTAATATGGTGGTTAATATTTCTTAAATTTTCTAATTTTCCGCGCAATTTTCTTAATTTTTTCTTTCATAAGAACCTTCTCCTAACAATAACAAACAGAATAAAAAAAGAATTAGCGAAATCGGTCCAGCCGTTCACGCGTGATGCGCTTACCAACACATTAAGCGATTCATTTTTATATATTAGATAATAGAGTTTTTAACTAGTAAATACTGCAAATATGTGCTCAATGGTAATGGAAAACATCGTGAGGAAACCTGAAGGCCTAAGAGTTATTCTTAATGTTCTCAGAGTATGTGAAGTCTGCCACTTCACATACTCTGAGACTTGGACTAAGGCCTAACTAAACCGTTAGCACTCTGAGAGGTAATAGAAGCATGAAAGTATTTTATTTTACTCCTATAACAAAAGGTACACACAAAAAGAGATACATAATAAAAATTAATAACTGTGCGAGTCGGACTCGTATACGAAGGGTTCCGTACCAAAAAACGTTAAAAAAATCACGTTTTGTAGTAGTGGAGCCCTTTAATTTAAATTTTTTTTTGTTATAGCGGCAATAGAAATACACATTCTCTATTATCCATACATACAGAAAATTTTAGCTCTACCTATCATGAGATACAGCTCGCTGACAGACAGACGAACGCACAGCGGAGGCTTAGTAATAGAGTCCCCTTGGTTACCATTCGGGTACGAAACCCAAAAAAAACTATTTCAAAATTGTCTTTGGCACCCATTTATTGCAGGTTGCAAAAGCAAAATGGTACCGAGTCAGCATTATTGCTGCAGATTATTTGGGTACCTTCAAATCAAGAGTGAATAGGCATCTTCTAGGCAAGCGCGTTCCATCTTAGGCCGCATCTTCACTTACCATCAGGTGTGATCGCAGCCAAGCGCTAGTCTATATATATAAAATTCAAAGTCCTGACTGACTGACTGAGATATCAACGCATAGCCTAAACTACTGAAGTTAGAAACTTGAAATTTTTACATTTGGTTCCTATTATGACGTAGTTGCACACTAAGGAAGGATTTTTGAAAATTCAGCCCCTAAGGGGGTAAAATAGGGGTTTGAAAAATCGAACTTAACGTGAGCAAAGCCGCGAGCAAAAGCTGGTCTATATATTAAAAAAAAAAAGATTTTTTTTAAACCGCCGAGCGCCAGTGTTATACCGATAACGGTTAATTAAGTGAAACAGACATTGATTAACTCGATTAAGTTAATCAATACATCTGTTTCCACTGATTAAGACCAAGCTAAATTATGTAACATTAATCCCGACGCCAGTGTTCCCGGAACAGTTTATCCGGATCCGTCGTGTTTACAACTTTTATAAGCTACTGACGGACAAAACCAGTGCCGTGACCGTATTACTGACCGAAAATAAATTGTACTACAACGCAATTTACCTAAATATTTTGTACTAGGTGATGCACGCGACTTCGTACGCGTGGATTGAGGTTTTGTAATTCCCACGGGGACTCTCTTATTTTCCCGGATAAAAAGTAGCCTATGAGTTATTCCAGACCATAATCTATCTCTGTGCCAAATTTCAGCCAAATCGGTTCAGTCATTTCGACGTGATTGTGTAACAAACATCCATCCATCCATCCATACTTACAAACATTCGCGTTTATAATATTACTAGTAGGACTAATCTTTACTCGCGATTCAGTCCGCGTGGAGGGTTTTTAAAAATTCCGTAGGAACCCTGTACTTTTCCGAAAAGAAAGGTAGCCTATAGCAATCTACAAGTCATCAACTATACAGTATACTCATGCAAGAAAAATATTAAATAAAAAAAAATTTAAACTTGCAATACAGATGGTGTTAGTTTATTCAGTCGATCCATACATGATAATGTAACATTAGAACAATATTCTCTTAAATTTTCATTGCAAAATATCAAAAATTGAGCGAGTGACAGTGAATTTCCGGAGACGCCTCGAGAAAAAGTTGTTTTGCGGTGCCCATCATAACTCGCAACCAAATCATCTGAAATAAAAAAATCAAAATGCATTCGTTAAAAGAGATGTTTGTCGAGGTATTCACGAGAGGATTTTTTTTTCTTTCGATTTTTCGATTTTTCGTAGCATTTGGAAGCCAAAAACTAGATTTTCGCTAAAAAAAACGGCTAATTTGCTGTTGTAAAAAAATTGATAATTATTGAAAAAAAAAAAGCTCTCGACAATACCTGGGGAATTATGTGAAGAAACACTGTGCAAAATTTCAAAACGATTGGTCCAGTAGATTTTTAGTTATGGTGGGCACGGACTTCAAAAATGACAAGTCTCAGAAAAACGCTTTAAAGTTTTGCGTACTGAAGTATTCAAGATAAAATTCGACAATTTTTTTATACTCACACAGAGTCGTCGATGCCAGGTCCGTCACTTGTTACTGCTCAGCACAGCATACAGCGTTTAACTGATACATAGATCATGCCTCGAATATACTCGACTTTACCTGAACAGACCCGTTTGGGCCGGGTGGGGCTGTAAAACCTCAGGCTGGCAACGGACGCTGAAATACTCATAACTTCGTCAATTTTGCCCCGATCGACTTGAAATTTTAACACAATCTTCTTGAGATATTATGCATTCAATTAGAAAAATAAAAAAAAATCGAAAAAAATAAATTTTAATACCTTAAAATAATTGTCATATATCGTAAATGGTCATTCAAACTGAAAAATGATAAGAGACACCTAACAATGATTTTAGGATACCTATTTAATGATACCCCACTTAATATAGTATATGGCGTCTGGTCGCCATATTGAATTTTGTCTACAGCCATGTCTTTAGTGACACTCCCAAGATTAACACGAATCGATTGACCTAGGAATCATCAAAATTGGCCCACGCATTTGGTCTCCAGAGCACCACATATATATATAGCATAGACTGATAAACACAGTACTCTCCTTGCGTCGCGCAGTTGGGTAAAAATCAAGTCGATCTATTTTGCCGTCTCAATATGAGCAATGGAATCGAACCCAGACCACTAGAAGCGGTACGAAGACGCTATTTACGCTTGACTACATCAAGACTTTCATATTATAGTCCAGTCAAAAAACCTCAAAAAATGGCCCAACCTCTGGAAAATTGCGAAAGTTTTGAAACTTTGCACATCGAATTATGGGTCCCTAGGGATGAATATACCAAAAGTCCTCATGCGTACGAGGCGAGCTCTAGCGGCAATTAGCGGAAACAGGACCCTTTTTTTGGTTTTTTGTTAATATCTCAAGAACCTTTGGTCAGAGGTAAAAGTTTACTACTACATAATTGAAGCTTATTAAATTTGCAACAATAATGATTATATACATTTTTCTCGAATTCCTAATAATTACCGAGTTTTAGGCCACTAAAAGATAGCTTTTTCGAAAAATCACGCTAGCGGCGCCCGGTACAATATGGCATTTGTAATAATATTTGATAATCATGGTTTATAATTTTTTTTTTGGGTACCAAGAGTGATTCAGAAAATAAACTTCACAGTTATGTACAAAAAAAGACATATTGTTTATTAAACAACTAGCTTTTGCCCTCGGCTTCGCTCACGTTAAGTTAAATTTTTCAAACCCCTATTTTACCCGTTGTACCCCCTTAGGGGTCGAATTTTCAAAAATCCTTTCGTAGAGGATGCCTACAGCCTAATAGCTACCTGTATGCCAAATTTCAGCCTGATCCGTCCAGTGGTTTAAGCTGTGCGTGGATAGATCAGTCAGTAAGTCTGTCACCTTTGCGTTTTAAATATTTAGATGAAATACAGAAACAATAAAAAATGCTATCAACGCACAGCTTAAACCACTGGACGGATCAGGCTGAAATTTGGCATACAGGTAGCTATTAGGCCGTAGGCATGCTCTACGAAAGGATTTTTGAAAATTCGACCCCTAAGGGGGTACAACGGGTAAAATAGGGGTTTGAAAAATTTAACTTAACGTGAGCGAAGCCGAGGGTAAAAGCTAGTTGTTTAATAAACAATATGTCTTTATTTTGTACATAACTGTGAAGTTTATTTTCTGAATCACCCTTGGTACCCAAAAAAAAATTATAAACCATGATTGTCAAATATTATTACAAATGCCATATTGTACCGGGCGCCACTAGCGTGATTTTTCGAAAAAGCTATCTTTTAGTGGCCTAAAACTCGGTAATTATTAGGAATTCGAGAAAAATGTATATAATCATTATTGTTGCAAATTTAATCAGCTTTAATTATGTAGTAGTAAACTTTTACCTCTGACCAAAGGTTCTCGAAATATTAACAAAAAACCAAAAAAAGGGTCCTGTTTCCGCTAATTGCCGCTAGAGCTCGCCTCGTACGCATGAGGACTTTTGGTATATTCATCCCTAGGGACCCATAATTCGATGTGCAAAGTTTCAAAACTTTCGCAATTTTCCAGAGGTTAAACCTTGTTTTGACTGGACTATTATATGAATTCTCATTACGTTGTTCATACGAAACAGAATTTATTATTAGAAGTCATACGCACGAGGTCATTGCCCCCTACATTTTGGCTTAGGAAAGCTATAACGATTGTTCGAAGCATCTGGTATTCGAAATGTGCGCTCAAGGTTGGGAATATTTCTTTTGGCAAATATACAATGGATCGATGCTAAATTGATTTAAAAAAAAAAACTACTTTCTCCTCCAACATCAGACCTCGATTCTCAATCAATCAATATAGCTATCTAACACCTACTCATTAAGACCATTCTAATGAGCCCAAACACACTATAGTGTGTTTGGGCGGGAATGATTGCCCTTATTAAAGGATTAGGTACAGCAATTATAAGGACATTGCCGTTGTAAGCGATTTTAATGTAGCAGATATTAGTTTAATAAACTTACTGCTAGCCGTATTAAAACATGTATAAGAAATTCTTGGCTTATAATAAAGTACTTATATGACACTTATATAGTTGTTAGCTTTATAAGTTGCGCCCAAACCCACACTTATTAACGATAATATGGCTCTTATAAGACATATATTTTTTGGCTTATAAGCCTTTATATGACAAATTTTGCTACTTGGGATATATCTGCTGTAAGTTGCTGAGGAGTTGGGTATCCGCAGACTTCTTGATACTGCAGCATCAGCTCAAAGCCATACCATATCTTGGAAGTAATCCGAAGTAACAGGACACCAAAATTCAAATCAATTGCACCAGTGAAGGTTCGTAAGATCCTTTAATCAAGTAGGAAATGAGCTGATGATCTTTATAAATTGTAGCCAAGATCCATTCCCACCATGAACTTTCAAACAGAAAAAGTCGCATTAAAATTGGTCCATTCATTAGGGAGCTACGAGGGAACAGACAGACACACGGACACAGAGATGTACACAGATACTGTCAAACTTATAACAACCCTCTTTTTCAGTCGAGGGTTAAAAATCCTACTAATATTATAAACGCGTAAGTTTGCAAGTATGAATGGAATGGATGTATGTTTGTGACTCTTTCACGTAAAAACTACTGAACCGATTTGTCTGAAATTTTGCATAGAGATAGATTATAGTATGGAATAACACATAGGCTACTTTATATCCCGGAAAATAAGAGAGCTCCCGCGGGAATCGAAAAATCTAAATCGAAAAGAAGTCGCGGGCGTCAACTAGTCTAAATATATAAAAGGCAAAGGTGACTGACTGACTCTATCAACGCACAGCTCAAACCACTGGACGGATCAGGCTGAAATTTTGCATGTAGATAGCTATTATAACGTAGGTGTCCGCTAAGAAAGGATTTTTGAAAATTTAACCCCTAAAAGGATAAAATAGGGGTTTGAAAAATCGAACTTAACGTGAGCGAAACCGCGGGAAAAAGCTAGTAGATAATAAAGGGGGCGCGTTTAACACCCTCCGAGCAAGGAACCTTAAAAAGATTTCTTTTCTTTCACAACGCGATATTATTAACGTCATATTTTATGAAACAAAGGGAAACAAAAGCTGTTCTGAATACAGCATTTGTCTATTTACAAAGGGGCACTTAACATTTTAAAAAGCTCGCATTAAGAACGCGATGGCCGATGCCCGGGTATTTCGTGTCTACAGGTGTTGTCTGTTTTAACCTAGTTTCAACGGCGAATATTCGCAATAGTTTTGTGGGATACTAGTTGATTTTTGACAGTTTTCTTTTTTTTTTTTTTTAAAGAACATTAGCCAAGCTGAAGTTGACTTATATCCTCCTCTCCCCTTGCTAGGAGTGGGTACGACAATAGTGCAACGGGTGGGGTTCGAACCTGCGACCTTTCAGTTTTCAGTTGCTTTCACCTTTAACCGTTGGACTATTGAGGCTTTAAGTTTAAGTTGCTATAAAACTGATTGAAAAAGTAGACACATATCACTAATTTCGTGGCTGACGTGTGGTTCGCCGTGGTGTAGCGGTTAACACACTCGGGCGCGATTCCCAGGGAGATGTGGGTTCGAATCCCTCTGGCCTCGGAATTTTTGATATGTATTTATAAACCTATTAGGTTATACTAGTTGATACCCGCGACTTCGTTCGCGTGGATTGAGGTTTTTGATTCCAGCAGGGACACATTTCAGTCAAATCGGTTAAGTCGTTGCGGCGTGATTGAGTAACAAACATCCATCCATCAATCCATCCATCCTTCCATCCATCCATCCATTCTATTTGCTCGGCTTCTAAGGGCCATACCGTAATGTTAAAGACCTTCCTCGTGAATTGGACTATCAAATGCAAAAATAATTTTTTATATCCGACTGGTAAAAACAAACTCTTCCGTTTTATTGTATTAGTAGGTATATGTTTTATACAATGTGTCCCAGGGCTAAGTGACCGCCCTGCGTTTATTGAATATTTGGACAAAATTATTAGCAAATAGCCATAAACTAGAGGTCTAATTTATATAGTTTTTTTTTTACTGGGTTTTTGATTTTTTTTTGTAGAGATTCCTGACTTGCTGCGCTATTTTTAATTTTTTTTTTGTTTTTACTGTTTTTTTCATTCTGTCTTTATTTACTAGTTTAACGACTTCTAGTTTAAGGTTATTTGTTAATAATTTCGTCCAAATATTCAATAAACGCCGGGCGGTCACTTAGCGCTGGGACACATTGTATAATTTTAACATTTATTTATTTATATTTCTGTTTTTGGATGATTAATATTATGTTATTATGATCCAAATATTCTACCACGTCCCATCTAGATCGTTTACGATCATAACTTAACTGGTTATGCAAATGTACAACACTATTATAGTATCGATATATCTGTAACTCTAATGTAATACCGGTTAGCAGTTGGCCGGTAGCGAAGGTCATAAAGCGATCATGTGTAAAAATTAGTAACTTGACAGCTAAAACACGAGACGCCGATCTTTGAACCAATTCATTTTATCGATATGAATAATAGATTGCCTTTTTCTATTGATTGATAGACCGGTATTGAACATAATAACCCTATGTACCTACTAGTTAGTGATGTATGAGGTATTCGATCGCTAACTCGATAATTTCTGTCTGTCAAAGGACGGGTAATACGTTTAGGTAGGTGGTATAAGTTTGACGTGTTCGTGGGTGTAAGTATGTGTGTGTGTGTATGTGTGTGTGTGTCTGTGGCATCGTGGGTCCCAAGAAACTTTTGGTTTTGGTTTTTTAAGCTATTGCATAGCTTCTGTCGCGGGCCTTGAGCGTGGAGACCGAATCCAGAAATTCCGTAACGAAAATAACCTGACACGGGACTCCTCTCACCGCTAGATGGTGTTTATAAAAAATGCTATGCAATAGCTTTACCGCGGCAGTCCCCGAGTGCAACACGCCTTTTTTTTTTCTTTGAAAGGTGAATTAGTCGGGAGTTAGTGAAAATCGGTCCAAGATGGCCGCCGCCACAAAATGGCGGCTTACATACTTTTTACAACTCCCTCAAAATGGGTATCAAGACCCACATTATAGTTAGTTGGAAAAACGGAAGCCGTAAAGGTATTTAAAATTTTTGCGGTGCGTATTAGGAACGAGGAAGCAAAGCGCTTAGTGCGAGATCGTGGAATTTCGACCACGTTTCTAGCGGTGCAGATTCGTACGATGCCTTGCGGTTCGGTGGTAGAAAGGTGATATTTGAAGGATGTGATAGAGTCGTTCATATTTGTTTTTATTTCTTCTAAGACATGATTTCGGAATATCAATGAAATAACATAATTTCCTAGAAACGGAAACGGAGAACATAATGCTTTTATCCCTTCCCAGAAATACAAGAAAATAAATACATTATGAGCATTGGTGGGCCTAAAAGCTATTTCTAATTAAGTAATTGATTCCTTTATTCCCCAATAAAAGGGCGTACCCTATCAAAGGGATCATGCTCTTTCTATAGTGAAATATAAATAGGTACTCTTACTTAGTTATAGCTGGATCTTATTATGCTACATTTGATTAAAACGGCCTCTGTTTACATTGATTCCTGCTCTAGGGTTTCTTAAATATACTTATACTTTTGTCCGCGGCTTCGCTCACCTTAACTTCGATTTTTCAAACCCCCATTTTACCCCCTTAGGGGTTTAATTTTCAAAAATCCTTTCTTAACGAATCCTTAATGCATACGTCGTAATAGCTATCTGTATCACAAACAGCTCGATCGGTCTAGTGATTTGAGTTGTACTTTGTTAGATCAGTCAGTCACTCAGTCACCTTTTCCTTTTTATATATTTACTCGTAGATTTAAGTAGCCTATCTGAAACTGAATATTCTGTTTTTGTTGCAGGCGATTACTCACTAGACATAAGAGATGTGACTTTAGAAGACGACGGCAGATACCAGTGCCAAGTTAGCTCCGGCCTTAATGGTAAGATTCACTTAACTATTTCTTATATCTTCTTGACGACCTCGCTGGCGCAGCGGTGAGCACTGTGGTCTCATAACTGGGAGGTCGCGGGTTCAACTCTTGGTGTTGTCATGGTAAGTGACGATACAGTCTAAGATGGTAGCGGACTAACTTGGAAAGGGTATGGCAGTGTATATTCAACCCATACCCCTTGTACTGGCTTGCCCAGTACAACAACACAACAGAATGGCTATGTATACATAGCATAATACAGAGTTCACTCACTTGTGCCACCACGATGACGCCGATATAAGACTGAGCCTCCCACAGCATGGTGGCTGCATTTATAGTAACAATACAGTTGTATTGTTACTAACTACCCACATCTAGAGTCTGATGTTACGCGTTTAATATATTCGCTTACCTACAGAACTGGTATACGCTACACCCCTAAATCTGTTTCTTCGCTTGGCGGCACGTCTTTGACAGTAGGGTGGTAACTAGCTACGGCCAAAACCTCCCACCAAACCAGACCAGACATTTAGAAAGAAAAGAAAAATCCTTTATTTAAGAAATTGTGCCACATATCACGATACACTAAGGTACGTTTCCCGACTCTTCAATTTCTCAAACATTTGCAAAAACCCCAAGCAATGGAAGCGCCGGGCTAACATAATATGTCATGTGTGGTACAACCGAAAAAAGATCCGAGCTCAGCAAAATTCGTTTCAGACGTTATAAATTCCCAAATTGACCCCGCCGAGACCTCCCAGTTATAAGACCACAGCGCTCACCACTGCGCCAGGGAGGTCGTCAATTTCGATTAGGGCGCGATTGCTATCACAATCCCTCAATCAAATACAACGACCTAGATGCGGGAGCATCCAATAGCCGAATGAATCGTTATTCATTAAGTCTCTTCCAGACACTCAAACCCGCTGTATTTATACCGTTCAAGACGGCGTCAGTCGGGCGCGCCAGACGGGCGCCTATGTCGTCAACAAAGTCAAATATCGATTTTATCAAACTACCTTCAATGTATTAAAGTTGGATATCTTTACTATTTCAATATTTCGCTAACAAGTTGTCGTTTTTAATTTTTTTCTCATTTAATTAGGAGAACCGGCTATCAGGTCGCGGTACGCCCAGCTGACAGTGTTGGTGGCACCCGACCCGCCTCGGATCCTCCAAGGGGCGTTTATAGATGCCATAGAAAACCAGCCAGCTGATATTGAGTGTGTCTCTGAAGGTGGAAAACCTGCAGCTGAGGTATGTCCATCATAATAATTTTCAAATTCAATTTTTTTTTATACATTATAGGCACACGCTTGACCACTACCACACCTGATGAAAAGTGATGATGTGGCCTTAGGTGTAACGCGCTCGCCTAGAAGATGCCTATTCACTCTTGTTTTAAAGATACCCGAATTGAACGTGTTAGGAAACACAGATCTTGGAAGAGCATTCCAGACCCTAGCCGTGCGAATCAGGAATGAAGACTTAAAGCGCCTGGTGCACGTAGGTGGAATATCAACGACGCAAGGATGGAAGCTCTCCCTGTGTCTTGCAGTAATTATTCAAAATTATTTATTTCATGTAGGCCAACTTGTGGCTCTTATGACAGGTCAAGAATCTACCACCGGTTCGGAATGCTGATTCTGATGAGAAGAGCCGGCAAGAAACTGAGCAGTTACTCTTTTCAAATATAGTGTACAAAATGTGTGCGCAAACACAGGTGCAACTATCTTACAGAAACTCTTTAATTTCTGGAAAAAAGTAGCCTATGACATGAAGAGTGACATAAGTGTCCGTATCCACGGATCTTGACACCAAATATCCGTATTCAGATCCGTATCTGCGGATATATATTTTTAACGATCCGGCGCATCACTAATAGATATACTGCGAAATCAAAATATACAATACCCAGTGGGTAGGTATTATACTGTCTTTGGGAACGAGTAATTTTA
Source organism: Hipparchia semele (assembly GCA_933228805.2). Classification (NCBI taxonomy): domain Eukaryota; kingdom Metazoa; phylum Arthropoda; class Insecta; order Lepidoptera; family Nymphalidae; genus Hipparchia; species Hipparchia semele. The sequence continues at coordinate 4,179,999 of OW121733.1, read as the reverse complement.
ATTCAGACAATGTCTAGAATTTGATCTCGCGACTCACACAAAGCATTATTCATTTAAAATGGAAAATGTCGACAAGCTTTTAATGCTGATTCATTGTCTTTTTAATCATTTAAAAGGATGATCGAAAGCTTTTGTAGTGAAATGAAAACAGGTTAAGCCAGCTTACTGGTAAAGCTGGAAGCATACTTTTAATGCACGGGATCGCAACGCCATGCGAAACTTTTTCACAGAATGGTATGGTAAAACCATACATAATAATTCAATTGGTAAAACAGTATTGTAGTAGATCTCTGTCTGTACCTTCTCATGCCTAAACCGCTGTTATTACACGCTGAAATCTATCTAAATATATAAAAGGCAAAGGTGACTGACTGACTGACTGATCTATCAATGCACAGCTCTAACCACTGGACTGATCGAGCTGAAATTTGGCATACAGGTAGCTATGATGACGTAGTCATCCGCTAAAAAAGATTTTTCAAAATTCAACCCCGAAGGAGGTAAAATAGGAGTTTAAAAAATCGAACCTAACGTGAGCGAAGCCGCAGGCATCAACTAGTAATTTGGGTAATTAAATAATTTTAATAATAATAATTAAACTGCAACAAATACACGAATACAGCGAATACACTTCTGTTTTTAAATAAAATGTACACTGACGTTTTCTACATATCTGCGATAAATAACATACACAAATGTTAAAGAATTATTTTGCGTTAAGTATTTAGCTTTTAACAATAATTTTGTCTTAGATAAATCAAACTCAAAATATTAATCATTTATTTTAAAACTAGATGATGCCCGCGACTTCGTCCGCGTAGATCAAGGTTTTTCAATTCCCATGGGAACTCTGTAATTTTCCGGGATAAAATTTTTAGTTGTCTATGTTTTAATCCTGGGTATGAGCTATCTCCATTTCAAATTTCAGCCAAATCGGTTCATACGTTGTGGCGTAAAGGAGTAACACACACACTCACACATACACCCACACACATACACATACAAACTTTCGGCTTTATAATATTAGTGTGATGTGATTTATTTTAAAATAACGTCATTTCACGTGGCGTAATGCAAGTATGTTTCTATCATCATTTTTCACCGTAGCTCGTGTTTCCTAGATTTTGAAGAATTTAATAATGTTCTTATAATCTTGATTGATGACGCTGTGAGTGGGTGGGGCCGAGTTTAGAACTATAAAAGCTAGAAAAATATTATTTTTGAATACGTACGTAAGTACGTATGTACGTAAATCCGGTATTATTAGGTACGTAGGTTGCTGAATAATTTATTTATTACATATCTACTAGATGATGCGCGCGATTTCTTGTGTGAAATTTTTTTCGCAAAATCTTCAAAGCAAATCTGTACAACCTTTAACTAAAAAATATCTAACATTTGAGCACTTTATCAATCAATTTTTAGAACTGCATGTAGGTATATAGGTATACTTTCAAAAAACACCATTATCAATAAATAATTCATCAGATGTTTCGATTTTTATTGCGTAAATTTTCTGAAAATTCCTTTGAAAAGTCCATATCGGTCTCTGGGATACAATCTCTATGCTTCATTTAATCAAGATCGGTTCAGCGGTTAGGCGGTTTAAACAGTTTTTACTTTTACCCCACTACAGTAAAGGAAACTTTATAATTTTAGCAGTTTATGCATGTGTGTTTGTATTTACCTATGGTCTACCATAGCGCCTAAACTACTCCAACTTTAATGTGCGAGGTGTCAATCGATGTTATGAGTGACATAGGCTACATTTTTTACGAACAAAATCAAAATGACTGATGTTATATGTAATTTTCCGTGGTCGGGTAACAGTTTTTAATTTTTTTTTATTTTTTTGTACAGATAACGTGGGTCGACGGCAACCAAGTAGTCATAAAGAAAAATGTAGAGAGTAGAGTGGAGCTTTTACCAGATGAACAGAGGTATAGAACAAGGTAAGATAAGAATGTATCTAAATATATAAAAGGCAAAGATGACTGACTAACTGATCTATCAACGCAGAACCCTAATGCTTCTGGACAGATCGAGCTGAAGTTTGGCATACAGAAAGCTATTATGATGTAGGCATCCACTAAGAAAGATTTTTTGAAAATTAAACCCCTAAGGGGATAAAATAGGGGTTTGAAAATCTAGCTGACGAGCAAAAGCCGTTTCAATACAACTAAAGAACACAAAAGATCACACAATCATCACAATAAAACAAAATATGTAATGTGTATAAATTATAATTACAAAAACATTAGGTAAAGAGTAAAGGTAAGAAACATGTCCCCCCTATTCCTTACGAATATTACAAATTCGAAAGTGTGTTTGTTCGTTGGTTTTTTCTTCAATCACGCTGCAACGGAGCTACGTATCGAAAATGTATATAAAAAAAAAGACGTGTGGCACTCGGGGACTGCCGCGGTAGAGCTATTGCATAGCATTTTTTATCAACGCCATCTAGCGGCTCACCGTGGAGGAGTCCCGTGTCAGGTTATTTTCGTTACGGAATTTCTGGATTCGGTCTCCACGCTGGCCCGCGATAGAAGCTATGCAATAGCTTAAAATCCTCAACCGTACCCATACAAAAAATCACGTGGATCCATTGCTCCGTTGCTGCGTGATTGAAGGACAAACCAATAAGCACACTTTCGTATTTTTTTAAAGAATATCAAACAAGATTTTGTTGACTAATATCCTCTGCTAGGAGTGGGCACCACAACAGTCCAATGGATGGAGTTCGAACCTGCGACCTTTCAGTTTTCAGTTTTCAGTTCTCACCTTTAACTTTGAGCTATTGAGGCATTAATAATATTAGTAAGGATTTTTGATGTACTACAATTAGTATTATAATAGTAATGTTGGCATTTGTGGGACCGCAAACCAATATTTAGCCGCCGCGAGCGTGTCATAGCATAGATAATTGCACAGACATGTCATTGACGTCGATGTTGCGGTTAGTGCCTAACAGGGACCACAACCAGACAATAACGTGCCAAACGCAGAACACCACAAACATAGCTTATGTTTTGACGACCTCCCTGGCGCAGTGGTGAGCGCTGTGGTCTTATAACTGGGAGGTCTCGGGTTCGATTCCCGGCGGGGGCAATTTAGGAATTTATTATTTCTAAATTGTCTCTGGTCTGGTCTGGTGGGAGGCTTTGGCCGTGGCTAGTTACCACCCTACCGCCAAAGACGTGCCGCCAAGCGATTTAGCGTTCCGGCACGATGGCGTGTAGAAACCGATTAGGGGTATGGGTTGAATTTACACTGCTATACCCCTTCCAAGTTAGCCCGCTACCATCTTAGACTGCATCGTCACTTACCATCAGGTGAGATCGCAGTCAAGGTCTTGTCATAGAATAAAAAAAAAAACCTAACCTATATGTCTTAACCTATGTATATAACAGCGATAGCTTAGGTTAAGACTTCATTCTATTTGCGTATTAATTTTGAGGCATTAAAACCTCTATAACCCCAGGGTTAATAAAGGTGTGAACTGAAAACTGAAAGACGGTTCGATATCTATTCATATTGTCGTACCTACTTCTACTACTCTTAGTAGAGTAGAGAGTAGTTTAAAAGTCTTGTATGGTGGTGCATGTGAGTGGTGGTGGCATTGCTTGCTTGGGAATTTGGCTTTTTTGTTTTGTCGGGAAGGTAAGTGGTGCTTAGCTTTTAACTGCATGTTTGACCATACAGATTTTTTCTGTTGACGGATTATAGCAAAATAACTCTAACCTTTTCTTGCTGTATAATTATTAATATTATTATATATTATAACTGTCACGTTTTTTTTTTTAATTATTTCTGACACATACCTCCGACCCCTACCTATAGGTCGGAGACTTTGGTTATCATGTTTTTGTAATATTCATTATATTATATATGTATTTATTCTTGTAATCTGTTGGATTTACAAGATTTTTAGTGTAACAGTGACAAGAGACAGAACTTATGCGACTTTTACACCTGTAACACTGTCACGTTACAATCTGTGGACCGCAAAGCCAATATCATGAGCCGCCCGAGCGTGTCACAGTATAGATAATTACACAGATACGTCGTTACAGATCGGTGTTGCGGCTAGTGCCTAACAAGGAGCACCACAACCAGACAATAACGTGCCAAGCGCAGAATACCGCCGACAGAGCTTATAGAATGGCCACAGTGCATATCGAGGTAAGCCAATGTATCTACATAATATATCGCTCATTTGCGACAAGAGTGACATAATTCAAAATCGACGATGAGAGAATTCTCTCATTAGAAAGTAATGTTTTGTGAATGCTGCGGTCTCGAAACAACACAGCGGCCAACAAAGCGATAGAACATTAATTCACAATCTCTCTCGCTCTTATTTTTTTGTGCTTAGCGTAATATAGTTTTTATAGCAAAAAGTATAAATGTTTGACACTAAAATTGGCAAATTTTGAGTCGTGTCACCCTTATTGCAAATGAGCGATATTGAAAATTGAATGTTTTGTGGAAAATGTTTAGGATGACTTGCTACTAACCGCGAGAAGTTATGCCCTCTATCTCCGACAATATTTAGTCGATCATCACCAAAATTAGACAAAATATTTGTTATATATAGTGGACAAACAATTTATAATAAAAAAAGAATTATCAAATTCGGTTCAGATTTGACGAAGTTATGGAGCAAAATCAACAAAAACTTTCATCCCCTTTGCTATATAAACCTTATTCATAAGTAAATAATATACTGTAAATATTTTGTAATGAAAATATTTGCATATAAATAAAAATAGTAATATACTTTGAAAAGAGCAACTTGCCGGCTTTTCTCAGCAGAATCTGATTTCTGAGCTTTATTAACGGTTTGATATGATTTGCAGTGGTATTAATAGCTAAATTTCCACAAATTCAGTGGAAAAAGAGACTAGATATACTTAGGTAAAGAAAAAAAACAATTTTTAAAATGACTGAATCTTTGAATATAAAAATTATGAAACAGCTTATTTTAAAGGATCTTGAATCTCTTATAAAACACTACCCACTTCATTTTAAAGTAGACAAGTTGACTTTGCTGCAAATTAAATTGTACACAATATTTTTAACTTAACTTCATTAATCGTGTGTACCTCCTACTTAAAAGCTGCTAATAATTAACACGAAAACTACTTTTAAAAATGTTGCTGCATTTGGCCAGCTTAAAAACTTTAATAGCGCGATGTAGAAAGGTAAAGAAAAATTAATTAGGTAAGTAACTATTAAATTTCTCAAAAAAATTCTATGTTTCAAATCTCATTCAAATCGGTTCAGAGATAAGACCGACGATATCAAACGAGTCTCAGGCAGCCGCTGGATGCAAGCGGCGCTAGGCCGAGATCTGTGGAAGTTAATACAAGACACAAGTTCAACAGTATCGTTTGATAAACAAGAAAACAGATGGACACTTTTTCTTATTCTAATACTAGCTGATGCCCACGACTTCGTCCGTGTGCATTTAGTTTTTAAATTCCCGCGGAAACTCGTTGATTTTCCGGGATAAAAAGTAGCCTATGTCACTGTCCAAGCCCTCAACTATACCCATGCAAAAATCACGTAGCTCTGTTGCAGCGTTATTGAAGGACAAACCAACAAACCAACATACTTTCGTATTTGTATATTATTAAAGAAAGCTAGTATGGATATTTTATGATTTTTTTTTGTCATCAGGTCAAATACGCTCCGAAGATTAGCGTTTCTATCAAAACCGGTACAGTGAACGACAGGATACCCGAAGGCAGTGAGGCCAGGATTCGATGCCAGGTTGATGCAAACCCGCTCGCTCAAGTCTACAGATGGTATCTGAACGGCAATCCTGTGGTCGGGGATTATACGGATGAAATGGTAAGGATTTTTTTATTTTTACCACTATGACTTGAGAACGTGGGTGAAATCAGTTGTTATACATTATGATATTAGCAGCAAAGTAAAATGAACCATAAGCACATAATATTAGAGCTCAATTTCGTGCATACATTCTTGTACTTTTACGTATACGAATACACTCCAAACTAAAATCAGTTGTACTGAATTTGTGACTTTAAAGTAGTACTTTTAAGGTTCATTTTGCTTTGACGCTAATGTCATAGTATCGAATACGATCAATCGAATTAAGTCTTATACTAACCCCAGAGAGTTATACTTATTACTTCGACCATCGAACTATAACACTTAGAAATGAAGTTGCTAACAAAGTTCCGTTTTCCATTTTGAAAGCACTTTGTAAAAGTTTATTTGAATAAAAAATTATTCTATTATATTCTTATCGCAGATACTCAAAATCATTGTCGACATCATCGAACTATATCGCTGAGAAGCGCAATAGTCGACGCGGTAATAAGCCATTTTTAGTAAGCCTTTAAAGGCTGACTATGCAATATCGTCGCATTAGTACGACGAGCTTGGAGAAAATTATTAAAAAATGACATAGTGCTGTGAAAGGGTGTTATAATTCATCACAATAACCATCAAAACGCAATTATCAGTACTAGTACCAGAAAACCAACTTCCTGCAACGGTGTTCCCACAAAATTACAACATGGGGTTATTCAAGGGGCGGACCAACAAATACCTTAACATCAGGTGACCCACCTGCACGTTTGCTCACCAAAAAAAAAAGACGTGTGGCACGCGGGGACTGCCGCGGTAAAGCTATTGCATAGCATTTTTTATCAACGCCATCTAGCGGTGAGAGGAGTCCCGTGTCAGGTTATTTTCGTTACGGAATTTCTGGATTCGGTCTCCACGCTCAAGGCCCGTGATAGAAGCTATGCAATAGCTTAAAAAAATAGCGCTCACATATTCATTGGTTGTTTTGAGTTTACGTTTATAGCGGAACTTTGTTAGAAACTTCTGTTCTAATTGTTATAGTTGGAGTAAGTCTAAACTAAGTGTAGGATGTCCAAAATCATCATATAGAAGCGACTGTACAGCTTCATATTTAAACAGATAAGTTCAGAGTGCGAAGTTACAAAGCCTTCAAACCACTGTTAGCGATGCGATCGTCGGCTGTTGAACATAGGTCTGTGCTGTTTTTATCCAGCGATTATAGTTCTTGCAATTCACGAGGGCGTGTGACTCATGGTTGTGTGTGTGTCGTATATAAGTGGAAGCCTGACCGTTCCCACCTAGTCTCCTGACAGGCACGCATACTTACGCAATGTGCATGCACACGACGTAACCACAAGTAAAGCTCACGCGTCCTCCTGAATTGAAAGAACTATGCAATACTATACCAAAGTTACCAAAGTTCGCATATATTATACATTGACGCTTTATCATAACTGTATGATTTATGAGTAACTAGTATTAGCTAGATAGGTGTTTCCTAAAGTTTAGGGCTTGTCGGTGTCTACTTGACGTGTTAATTTTACTCAATAATTAAAGATCTTTAAAGAAATCTTTACTGTTCTAAGTTAAAGTAGTAAGCAAATAAAAAAAGACGTGTTGCACTCGGGGACTGCCGCGGTAAAGCTATTGCATAGCCATCAACGCCATCTAGCGGCTCACCGTAGAGAAGTCCCGTGTCAGGTTATTTTCGTTACGGAATTTCTGGATTCAGTCCCCACGCTGGCCCGCAATAGAAGCTATGCAATAGCTTAAAAAAAATGATATTATTTTAATACATTATATAGATTTATATTTATAAAATTTTCTGTATTAGTTTGGAAGCCCTAATAGATATCGTATGCGAATATTTTGCAGTTCCAATAATATTACAAACGTACGTGTCGAATTAAAAATCATTCTTTTTTAAAGTCGCTTCGCTTGATCGCTCGCAGCGGATGCGGGTAGCTAGAGAAATAGAATAGCAAGCAAGCTTGTGTTGCATTGCGTCGGGATTAATACAAAATGAGAGAGCGTTGGGTAAACGAAACTTATGTACCCACTCTGTATGTACCATGTAGTATGCAATATGTTTCATGCAAACGCTCGTGATACATTTCGGTCTGACGAGCCAAGTTAATATTAGGTAATTTGCTTTTCTACTTTTACCATTTCACTTTTCTACTTGCTTATACTTTTTTACCATTCCTACCGTGCGAAAATGGTACAAAAGTATTTATTTTATTTTTATTTTTTATATACATATAAATAATTACAAGACAAGAAAATATATTAGAAGAAGTAGACATAGGTGAAGTATATCTGTAAAAAAAGAAGTATAAGGTTGTCGCACATATATCAGCTTGGCACCAAGCGGACGATTGTGTTAAGAAAACGTATTCATTTGAAAGCTCATATAATGCCCGATATAACCAACGTAAAATAAGTCTTTTCTGAGGATAAATTTAATATTTTGGCTAATTTTCAATACAAAAACTCAGAACGCCCAATTTCAGATTTTATCTTTGTCGAGTGACTTTTATTCTCGGACTAGCTTTTGCTCGCGGCTTCGCTCACGTTAAATTCGATTTTTTAAACCCCTATTTTACCCCCTTAGGGGTTGAATTTTCAAAAATCCTTTCTTAGCGGATGCCTACGTCATAATAGCTGTCTGGATGCCAAATTTCAGCCCGATCCGTCCAGTGGTTAGGCCTGTGCGTTGATAGATCAGTCAGTCAGTCAGTCAGTCAGTCAGTCAGTCAGTCAGTCAGTCAGTCAGTCAATCAATCAGTCACCTTTGCCTTTTATATATTTAGATAAACGCCACTCGACAAAGATAAAATCTGAAATCGGCAACAAATATTGTCAAGTATTAATTGATACATAAAAATACGAAAACAATATTATTGCATGGCATATTAGCATCACCTCAACTTAGGCCGTCTAGAAGTCAGAAACTTCATAGTGAAACGCATTAATCAGAATCTTGTTTCGGCTCAAGATTGTAAACCACATATTCCTAGTCAACTTGCAGTCGCGACTCGCGCTGATGCTTATTGCTTGGTCGCCGTCGCCCTTGCATCTCGCTATCGATGCAGGAATGGTGCACAAATCGCCGAAAAAAAATAATTGTCGTGGCAGTGCACCTTGCAGATACTGAGGTTACACAGGTAGACCCAGATGCGTCTGATGCTGAGACCTATAGAGCGTGCAGACTTAAGATAAAGGGTTAGGGAGACACAAATATGCTATGACATAAATCTGTCTCGTTCTGACTCTGTCTTGAATCTGAGCTGAGTGAGTGTGCGGTCTATAGATTTCAGGCTCAGCGCTATTGAGCCGTTGAGGCAAGGCGGTGCTAAGCTGACGTGTGTGCGATAACCTTTATGGTATGGCTTTATCTCCCTGCTAATCAATGGTGGCTCATTTTTTTTTTGAAAAGAGCAACCTCCGGGTTTATTGCTGGCTCTTCTGGGCAGGAAGGGCATTCCGAACCAGTGGTAGATTCATCGACGATTCAAAAGTACTTGTAAAGGTTTACTTGAATAAAAAATATTTCTATTCTATTCATTAAAACCCAAGTAAATCTTAAGTAATTTTTGTTTTAGATAATTTTCAACGTGTCCAGGAAACACAATAAAGCTGTGGTCAAGTGCGAAGTGAGCAACACCGCGGGAAAGAACGAGGCATCGTTGACTTTAAATGTTACATGTAAGTGAATATCTTCTTCAGTCGTTGCGGCGTGATTGAGTAACATCCATCCATCCATCCATCAATAATTTCATCCATCCATACACCCAACTTTCGCATTTGAAGTCTCTTAAAAGTGTTTTTTTTTTCCATAAGACCCACCGTCATTCCGGACTCGACCTCAAAACGTCGAGGCAGAGGAAGACGCGAGCGTGACGCTGAGCTGCGACGTGGACGGGGAGCCTCGTCCAGAAATACGCTGGCTGTACCACGAGCCCGGACGAATCGGGGTAAGTGACTACCATGACAGCTTTTGACATGTCACGTGCGGTGTACTGCCGTCCTCAAACTATAACGTCGTTCACCATCATGTGACCAAATACGATTTTTTAATGTTATCTTACCTATAGTTTTTTTTTAAATAATAATAATAATTATTGGTCACACAAATTACAAATTACAACTATAATATTATTGTGCACCTGTTTTCCGAATTAGTTAAAAACTATATCTCGGAAAACAGGGCCATCAGCTCGGAGTTACAATTATTACAACTAAAAGATAAAGAAAGTATGTGTGTGTGAGTGTGTGTGTGTATGTGTGTGTGTGTGTGTGTGTGTGTAATTCTCTATCGATCCATTGAAGCAGTATATTCTCCTTAATGCTGTAGTTTGTGATATAGCAATATAAAAAACGTAGTTTTTTAGTTTTTAACTCGCGTCATTTCTGTATAAATTACCGCTTTTTGAACCATAGCTCGAAATGGAGTCTTGGTAGTTAACGGCGTTACAGCTTGAGGATGGCAGTGTAGCATGCTGCCGTCCTAAAGCTAAACTGTCGCTAACTACCAAAACCATTTTTTTTTACTCGATAACAAGATAGCCCTTGACTGCGATCTCCCCTGATGGTAAGTGATGCTGCAGTCTAAGATGGTAGCAGGCTAACTTAGCAGTCAGGATTCAACCCATACCCCTAATCGGTTTCTTTCTACACGTCATCGTGCTGGAACGCTAAATCGCTTGGCGGCACGTCTTTGACGTTAGGGTGGTAACTAGCCACGGCCAAAGTCTCCCGTCAGACAAAAACTGACCATATTTCGAGCTATGGGGTACTAGCACGGAGTTAGGAAGTCGGCGTCGGTGTGTCACCCCCGTGCCTAGGAGAGCACGCAAAGCCGTCGGTCCTGCGCCTGATCTCTCTCCGGTCGTGTCGGATTTCCATTCCATTGGACTATGAGAGTGAGGGAATAGAGAGTGCACCTACTTTTAAACACACATTTGTGCACTATAATATCTCGCGCGCAGATAGCTAATTTGAGAATAAAGCTAGTGCTATAATAATTATTTAATTTTCTTTTTAATATATTATTTAATTTACATATATCATTGGACTATGGGAGTGAGGGAACAGAGAGTGCACCTGTCCTTGCTTCCACATTTGCACATGATAATATCTCTGTGGAGGTTGGCCGCCGCGCCGTAGCCAGATTCGCTCGGGATCATTTTTATTAAGTACATTTTCGAGAGATTTTTCCGTGAACGTTCAATACTTCCAGCAGGTTAAGGGGAAGGCTCCCAATCTGAAGGTATACGTGGACCAGCGCACCGCCGGCCGCTACATCTGCAAGGCCACCGTCGAGGGATACCCGGAGATAGAGAGCGAGGCCACTATTTTCATCAAAGGTACCTAAAACTTGCTGTCACTGCTCCAAACATTAAGTATAATATTAGTAAGGATTTTTACCCTAGTAAATACCGTATCTTACCAAACCATACCATAGTTAGGTAGGTAGGTTTATTATTCTAATCCTGGGATAAATTAACCTCCAATAGCACATGCGGACTGAAAGCTGAAAGACCGCAGATTCGATCCCCACCCGTTGCACTATTTATCCCAAGAACATATTATCGTACTCACTCCTAAAAGAAGCTTTCCGCTTACTTATAGAGGAGAGAGTATATTAAGGAGTCAAGTTCAGCTTGCTAATATTCTATTCATAAAAATATTCTAATCCTGGGATAAATTAACCTCAATAGCTGATGCGGACTGAAAACTGAAGGCCCGCAGGTTCGATCTCTATCCGTTGCACTATTTATTTATTCCAAGAACATAATGTCGTACCCATTCCTAACTGAAGCTTTCCGCTCTTGTACAGGGGAGAGAGTATAAGTCAAGTTCAGCTTGGCTATTTTCCCCAAGAAACATCGAAGAGGTCGAAATATGAAAATGTGGACCTCCCATACAAAATTGTCGATCCGCTTTACTATGGGAGGTCCACATTTTTTTTTTCATATTTCGACCAAGTTTATTGGGCAAAGTTGTTCAGTTTCAAGAGCACATTTCGTAGCTCACCGGAACGACAGGGTTTTTGTTACATATTGTATAAAAACTAAATGTAAACTTAACGCTTGCTAAGGTAAGACGTGTTGTGTAAAACTTCTTAGCACTGGCCGGGGTATATTCCACGAGCGATCGCCCAAGGTTATCCGTAGATTGAACGCTAGACTACTATCTTTAACAAAGGTATTCTGTGCCTGAAATACGGCTAGGTATTACGTCGAGGAATTTTTATATTGAAAATTTTATATCAAAGCAACAGTTTGCAAGGAATATAATATATTTATTCCAAGAACATAATGTCGTACTCACTCGTAACAGAAGCCTTATTTACAGGGGAGAGAGTAAGTACAAGTTGAGCTTGGCTCATATCCTTTTTATATAAAAAAAAATGTAAACTTTACCGCTTACCGCTTGCTAAGGTAAGACGTGTGGTGTAAAACTTCTTAGCACCGGCCGGTGCATATTCCACAAGCGATCGCCCAAGGATATCCGTAGATCGAGCGCGAGACCAGTATCTTTAACAAAGGTATTCTGTGCCTGAAATACGGCTAGGTATTACGTCGAGGAATTTTTATATTGAAAATTTTATATCAAAGCAACAGTTTGCAAGGAATATCTATTGTGTAACTTTAGGTACCTTATAACATATAAACTGCTACGTGTTGGAAATTGGAAAACCGGGTATATTTCGCTACGGTTTGGATAGTCCTATTTATGTCCTGGCGATATAAGTTGCTACCAAATACGTATGATGTAGATATTACTTGATATTAGTAAATACTTAGGCCTAAAGTTTAATTTTCTTTTCCAATATCATGCGTATGCGAAGAAACTATTTTAGTAAATATTATATACCTAGATAAGTAGATATAGAAGGAAACCCTAAGGATTTTCGAAAATATTGTTTCACACAAGAATGTATATCTAAACCATTCATTTTTCACAAACAAAACTCATGCGCGGTATACTTTGTCGGTCCGTTTGTTTGTGTACTCCGCCAGACCAAAGACAATTTAGACATTACAAATGCCCAAATTGACCCGAGGGAACAGAACCCGAGACCTCCTAGTTATAAGACCACAGCGCTCACCCCTGCGCCAGGGAGTCGAGTTTTAAAACTATTTCCTTGTTGTAGGTCCACCTAAAATCCTCTCGAACAGAACCCAGACCGGTCCGGAAGGGGACCGCGTGACAGTGGAATGTGCAGCGATGTCGGTCCCAAGACCTGATGATATCCGGTGGTTCTTCGAAGGGCGGGAGATCAGCGCTATACACGATCCGGTTAGTACCTAGCTTTTCTACAACGTGTAATGAAACTCCGAAATAATACTGAAGGAGGTGAATGTGCTCATGAAACTGAACAACTTTCCCCAAGGAACATAGGTCGAAATATGGAAAAAAAAAATTACCTTCCATAGTAAATCAATCAGCTGATCGTCAATTTTGTATGGGAGGTCCACATTTTTTTCACATTTCGACCTATGTTCCTTGGGGAAAGTTGTTCAGTTTCATGAGCACATTCACCTCCTTCAGTATTATTTCGGAGTTTCATTACACGTTGTATACATTCCCCTCTCTGCATCGGCATTCTCATTACTGAGGGTCGCGATCGTTAGCACGGATCATCGTCACGTATGATACGAAACGCTTTAGTTCAACGTTTCTGAAACGAACTTTTGAGGTGCGGAACGCATTTCCAGCATCTGTTTCCGTCACGTATAACTTGAGTACCTTCAAGACAAGAGTGAATAGGCATTTTCTAGGCAAGCGCGCTCCAACCTAGACCCCATCAATGTTTTCCATCATTGATTGTCGTCAAGCGCAAGCCTATCTCATAATAGCAGAATAACTATTAAAATATCGGAAAAATTCACGAAAAAAAATTATGAAAAAATTTCATTTTCTCATACATTTTGTATTGAACGGGGTTTTTGATGGCAAGGAAAGTGACCTTTTACCCCGGAAAAACAGCAACCGAAGTCACGCGAATTCATAGATCATATCAAATGCACTCATTCAGTCAATCAGCAGACAGTGCTAGATTCAGATCTATTCTATTCATCACAACCTTTTTTTTTATTCGATGACAAGCTAGCCCTTGACTGCGATCTCATGATGGTAAGTGACGATGCAGTCTAAGATGATAGCGGGCTAACTTGGAAGGGGTATGGCAGTATACACTAAACACATACCCCTAATCGGGACCGCTAAATCGCTTGGCGGCACGTCTTTGACGTTAGGGACCACCCTAAACCCATGTCACCCAGGTTTAGTCCGGTGGGAGGCTTTGGCCGGTGGGAGGCTTTGGCCGGTGGGAGGCTTTGGCCGGTGGGAGGCTTTGGCCGTGGCTAGTTACCAAACTAGCCACGGCCAAAGCCTCCCACGGGACTAAACCTCCAAGTAATTATAGGACAATATCTCTCTAATAGCAACAAGTATACAATTTTATCTTCCATAATAAAAGTCTATTGCGACATTTCTTTTAATAGGTCTTTGCCCTTTGTGAAACCTTAGGAGGCTACGCGTGGGTACCCAATCAATTTAGCAGAATCAACTGTAATAGATCATATTACAGGCACTCCTGTCATAAAACGATGTGGGCTCATTTTATTACATACTAGCCGATGCCCGCGACTTCGTACGCATGGAAAAGGTTTAGCGTAACTTGCTACTATCCGCGAGAAGTTATGTCCTCTATCTCCGAAAATGTTTAGTTAATTTTTGGGTAACTTGAACCGTTTACGCAGCGCACGCAACGGAAGCCCTCAAATATAAATAATTTTCCCCGTTTTTGCAACATTTTTCACTGATGCTTCGCTCCTAATTGTTGCAGCGTGATGTTATATAGCCTAAAGCCTTCTTCGATAAATGGACTATTCAACACAAAAATAATTTTTCAATTCGAACCAGTAGTTCCTGAGATTAGCGCGTTCAAACAAACAAACTCTTCAGCTTTATAATATTAAGTATAGACCAGTTGATGCCCGCGACTTCGTCCGCGTGGATTTAGTTTTTAAAATCCCGCGGGAACTCTTTTTTTATACATTGTAGGCACACGCTTGACCACCATCACACCTGATGGAAAGTAATGATGTGGTCTAAGGTGTAACGCGCTTGCCTAGAAGATGCCTGTTCATTCTTGTTTTGAAGATACCCAGATTATACGTGTTAGGAAACACAGATCTTGGAAGAGCGTTCCAGATACTAGCCGTGTGGATCAGGAATGAAGACTTAGATGAAATATCAATGACGTAGGGATGGAAGCATTGATTTTCCGGGATAAAAAGTAGCCTATGTCATTCTCCAGGTCCTCAACTATACCCATGCAAAAAATCACGTCGTTCGTTAGTTTGGCTAAAACTCAAAAAAACGGCTTGACCGATTTGAATATTTTTTTTTTGTTTCGTTTGCCTTAACGCCTTGTTTGTGGTTTGAAAACAAAAAAAAAAATAGGGAAACCTCAAAAATACCTGAAAAATTGAAAAATCTTCGGTCATTTTGTATAGAATTCCATTTTTCTTTTCGGGAGCGAAGTCGCGGGAATATTATGACGTAGGCATCCGCAAAGAAAGGATTTTGAAAAGTCCACCCCTAAGGGGTTGAAATAGGGGTTCGAAAAAAAAACTTAACGTGAGCGAAGCCGCGGGAAAAAGCTAGTACAATTATTATCGTCAACCAAGTGAACACGTTATGACCATAGAGCTACCATAGAATATTATATTCACACCCACGTCTCATAAGTAGTTAGACCCTTTGGGGTTTGTCTTAAATTGAGTGGGTGGAATTATGTTTTGTGAAACCATTACAATAATATTATATTGTCAGAACTAACGTACTTACTTACTTTTGTTTGTCGTTCATGAATATTAATTCCCTTCATATTCATGAGCGTTCGTTCATCTGTTACCTATGCTACCTATGCTATTAATATTTAAAGGAGTAACTTAAAATGTGCTACTGTATCCTCCTCCAAGATTAATTTTATTTATTAAACTTGATTTAAGGCGGCAATGGGTTGGTTGTTTGAATCTTAATAAGACACCTAATTTTCATTTTTATTTTTAACCGACTTCAAAAAAGGAGGAGGTTCTCAATTCGTCGGAATCTTTTTCTTTATGTACGTTACCCGATTACTCGATGACCCCTGGACCGATGTGGAAAATTCTTTTCTTGGTGGAAAGGGTATACTTCCCAAGTGGTCACATGGCCATCAGGTCAGGATCTGATGATGGGATCTTGAAAAAATATAGGTATAATTGAAGATCTGGAGAGTGACATAGCTTATTTTTTATCCCGAAAAACAACAGCGTTCCCGCGGAAATTAAAAACCTCAGTCCACGCGAACAAAGTCGTGAACATAAGCAAGTATTATATAAAAGGAAATCATGACTGACTGACCGATCTGTCAACGCACAGTTCTAACCATTGCATGTAACGAACTGTTTGGCACAGAAAATTCAACGCCTAAGGGGGTAAAATAGAGGTTGAAAAATCGAATCGTGAGCGAAGCCGCGGGTAAAAACTAGTCTTAATATAGACTTAGATAGAATCTAATATACATTTTTTTCACAGGATTACGCAACATTAGAAGAAAGTTTGCCAGACGGCGTCGTTAAGTCGAGCTTAGTGATTCGCGCAAGTCAATCGAAACACTTCGGATTGTATAACTGCAGTGTCACCAACGAATACGGAAATGCAAACGCTGCCATTACTCTTAAACCTCTGAGTAAGTCTTTATCATCTCATCACCAGTACTCCTTCTTCTATGGGCCCTCTAAAAATACATATGGGTTATCTAACAATAACTTGTAGGGAGTCAAGACGGCGCCCTGGGAAACACTCCAAGAGCAAGTACCGAGCGCTCTCCCAAAGATTCGGCCCATATAATCGCGAGGTTGAAGGGGCCATGGGTGGTGGCGGGTCCTCTAAAAATGCTGGTCTTCTTCTTCTTTATCTTCTATGTATACGTCTTTTGTATGGACTTCCACTGGCTTGGATCTTGCGCCTGAACCCAGCGGCTCTCTGCGCCTCGTTTGATATGATTGGTCCCCCTAGTGGGGGGTCTGCCAACTGCGCTTCCCGGTGCGGAGTCTTGGGACCCCAACGACTCTCTCTCTCTCTTTCTCTCTCTCTCTCTCTCTCTCTCTCTCTCTCTCTCTCTCTCTCTCTCTCTGGGTTGTCTGGGTCTGGGTGGTTGGGGTTCTTCGAACTATGTGTGTCTATGCTGTAATTAGTTAAATTCACGTAATTAGCCTTCTCATCAGGATTCGCTCAGCGGGCGATGGAGAGATCAGAAAGCTTTGCTCGGAGTATCCCTGCGAGTTCAAATCGGAAATGATGAGATCCGTAGGAGAATCAATGTATGGAATAATTGGGCATGATGAAATTAATAATTAATTATTCATGCTCGCGTGGACGACAGACAAAAAAATAATTTTCTTTTGGTACAATGAACAATACCATAATCGTTCAAATAATAATCATAATATGAGCTAATCATAGATAGATGTTTAAATTTTATTTATTTCTATAAATTTAACGGCGGAACGAACACTGTTAATAATAATGATTGTTTAGCGTAACAGCTTGCTTGTGGTTTTTTTGTTATCATCGACCTGAAATACAAGGGTATACTAAACTATTTTTTTTCTTGTTTCAGAATCGCTTCCACTCTTCATAATACTGATTGGAGTGACATCAGGCATCATAGCTTTTTCCGGTTTTGTGATTCTTCTCGTAATGTGCCATAGAAGAAGGAGAAGGAAGAGCAAGCAAATGAGCGAGAAGCCAGACGTTACCGTGACAACGGGAGATATGTACAAAGAGAGTGACAGAAGCTCGAATATAAGCGACTTGAAGTTGCAGTTACCACAAAGCGATGGGAGCTATGACTTGGTAAGTTTTTTCAACTAATGTTTTTTTAATATACAGGATGATTTTTTAGGTAGTGCACAAATTTTTTTTGGTTGTTCTGTATCGTTAATAGAAAATATTTCCATTAATAGTTTTGTACCTTTTTTAAGATATTTTTTTACCATATCTGACCTTAAAATAAGCAAATTATGGTCCTACTACTCGACGAAATTAAAATACGCGCTCAGAGGTCAACGGCCGCCGCGCGCGCCTAATGTATCAAAAGCTGATAGATTACGTTTGTAGAGTGACCCTAACCATCTATTCTGTTTAAAAGTGGATCTCTTACGTAAACGATAACTTTGGTGTTCTTAAGTAAAAAAAAAGTACGTGTTGATTAAATTTCGTTTAATTATATAAAACATAAAAAAATTTGTGCACAACCAAAAAATCACCTATATAGACTAGCGCTTGACTGCGATCTCACTTGATGTTAAGTGAAGATGCAGACTAAGATGGTGCGCGCTTGCCTAGAAGAAGCCTATTCACTCTTGATTTTAAGACACCCAAGTTTAGTTAGTTGAAAAAACGGAAGCTGGAAGGGCATTCCAAATTTTTGCGGTGCGTATTAGGAACGAGGAAGCAAAGCGCTTAGTGCGAGATCGTGGAATTTCAACCACGTAGCAGATTTTTTATTTAATAAGATACTTAGGTAACCTTTGCGCTAGAAGTTATCTAGTAAAATACGATAAGAATAAGATAAGGAAACTTTTGCAATATTTATTCTTTCTATTTGTATTCAAAGTACATAATACATTATTAACATCTCATGAATACTAAGAATAATAACTCGTACGTCTGTGAATTCTGCTTAAATCTGTATTCGAATTGTGTACGAATGTAATAATCTGAAGTAATAGCCTTAGTTGTGGTAACACTTGGTGAATGTGTGTCTGGAACTAATTTGCCGCGAAGTTATTGCTACACGTCATGCCAGCGACTGATTACACGAAATACAATATAATTAACTATTTTTGCTTATATGTTATCTTCTATGTTGATAATATGTAACTGTAGCCACGTGTTCTTTTGTTTCGCTTCGGGAAATCTATGCCTACTAATAATGAAACTGAGATGCGTGGCTCTAACAAAAATGATCACTCCAGCCCATAACATTTCGCAAACTGCCTCGTTGGTCTAGTGGTTCGCAAGTTCGACTACGAATGACGAAGTTCCGGGTTCGATTCCCGGGTCGGGTCAAAAATATATAAGGATTTCTGTTAAGAAAGGAGAATGCCGAATTTTATATGGGAGTTCGCCTACTCTTGAGTCTTAACCAAATTAACGGCAAAACATGGAAAATAAAGTCTGGATCTTGCAAAATAAAAAAAAGACGTGTGGCACTCGGGGACTGCCGCGGTAAAGCTATTGCATAGCATTTTTTATCAACGCCATCTAGCGGTGAGAGGAGGTCCGTGTCAGGTTATTTTCGTTACGGAATTTCTGGATTCGGTCTCCACGCTCAAGGCCCGCGATAGAAGCTATGCAATAGCTTAAAAATATTAAGATATATAATGGGAATTTGTAGTAATTTGACTTTAAATATTAAGTATTTTTTGACAGCGCCATAATGGAGCATTTAAGAACTGCACTGCTATAGTGAGTTCATACATAAGAATTAAGTACTTCCTAATTCCATGGCCATAGACCCGAAGTAAACATCAAATCATAAACAAATTATTATAAAAATCATATTTATCCAATGTAAATAAAAAGGTAATTATGTATTAAGTTTTTTTCTTATATATACCTGGTATATTTTTTCTTATATTCTTATGACTTAAGATATTAAGAGGCTCTATTAAAACATGCCGAATGTTTAAAGAAATTCGGCGCCCACAACTTATGTGTTTGATCCGTGCTTATTTGACAATATTCAATTAGTGTGTTAGATGGGTGATAACTTTATTTTCATTTGTCCAGGAATACACGAGCTCCGATCGTTCCGACTCGAAGAACCCCGCGGGTCTTCCGTTAGCTGGTCCCGTCCCGCTGCCCAGCATACGTCACGATGACCCCATGCTGCAGTTTAGATACAGCAACGACTATTCTGACCCTGCGTATGCAGATACTTATTTTAAGGTAAGTTACGTTAACACACAACTTGCTCGGTAAAAAATCGCAAATAAAATCATTTCGAAAAACAAAAATACCTCGCTAAATGTGAAGACAAGAACAATAATTAATAATTAATGTAAATTGAAAATTGAAAACACCCCCGACATCTGAAATTAAAAATAAATAAGTATTTCGCCATTTTGTGGTGGCGGCCATCTTGGATTTGAAATTTATCATAGTGTATACTGTATAGTATTCTACTAGTCAAGCCCTCTCATTTGACACCCATATTGAGGGAGTTGTGAAAAAATATGGAATTCGCCATTTTGTGGCGGCGGCCATCTTGGACCGATTTTCATCAAACATAGCTAAGAACACTCCCGACTAATTTTTGTGCGCTATGCACATCATCTTTGCATCTCACATCGCTGTGGACAAAGTGAAGAACATATATGAATGAACTATTCATAAATGTTCAGAGGAAAATACCTCCCAAAATAGCTCTCGCGTGATACGGCTTGAACTAAACTTCCACGCAAGCATCCCCGCCCGCGTTTTGCAAAGCTATCGTGAGGTATTACTATTGGTTCGAGGTTGCTTTCGAGTTTCGTTTGTCACAAATTGTAAATCTCTCATTTTTCGATACTTATAATATTTTTTTTTAAATAGATTGTCTACAAGACAAAATTATTTCGCTAAAACAACAATTAAAATTTCAGCGTGTATAGTAAAGGTTTATTGTTTTACAATGTTTTTTTTATTTCTATAACGTAGAATCCTGCGGCGTATGTCTACGACTATCCACAGGGCTACGCGCCACCTCCTCACCTCAAGGTGCAATCGCCTACGCAGCTTGAGGTGCCGCCTACGAGCAGGTAATTGTCTCTCTCTATCTCTTTGTCTGTCTCTCTCTCTCTGCATTACATTTATCGTTCCTTTTTGTTAATCACACTATGTTAATAATGAATAGCAAATATATTTTTTTTTAATTTTAGACCATGTTTTTTTATTTAAGTCCGTAATTGTGATGATTTTTAGTTTAATATTTTTTCATTATTTTATGGATAGATAATTAGATTATACCATTTCCACATGGCAGAGTCACTTGTCGTACTTGGTTAAGTATTTTTAAATGTGTAAGAGTTAAATTATAAGTTATTCTACAAAAAATCATAAGAAGTATAAAGTATTCTGTATCATAAGTTGAACTTACCTTTGGTTTTATATAGATCGCTCCAAGGTTCATTGACGCGGAGCATCGACACCGCGTCAACAATTCCATTGTCAGCAGGCAATGGATCGCAGAACAACTCTTTGCAACGAACGAACAAATCCGACGAAACTGATGCTATAAACAATTTGGGGTTGCCTGTCGGTGGAGAAGGTAAATTAAAAACAGAAGATATTTTTTAACTACAAAAATTTAGTAATTAGTCTAAATAATATATTGTCTAAAAATGATTGCTGCCGTATAATAATTGCAATCACTTTTGATAAAATGGATTAATGCAGCAAGAAGTTCTTATATCCAATCAGAGGTGATTGCGATCGTCACCCCGTATTGGAAAACCAATTTTGGAAGATACTATCGCGGACAGAAGTATCTCATATCTACTCGTATATCTGTTAATAATACTCGAATCAGAGTCCTAGCTGAAAATCAGCGCTTTATGCCCTAGTGCATGTATGAAGCATACAGCATTATGCTGAGTTGTGACCTTTTTTCCGGGTAGTGCCACACATGACTTAGCTCTTCCGGCGCTTCTTCTGCTTGACGCCGTTTTTCTTTAATGCATTAATCTGGATAAACTAATCTAGATATACATACTTGGTGATGTGTGACACAGTTTATAAAATAAACGTATCTTTCTTTCTTTCTTTCTAGTAGTCATTCTGTAACATTACAATAATAGTTTTTCCTTTAGCCCCACAAGCACAAGGGCAAGTTCCAGTGTACGCACAGACGGGCCCTAAGAATAACAGCGGCGTCGATTTGCGATACGCCGCTACGTATGGAAACCCTTACCTTAGGAACAGTTCCGTAGGTAAGTTATAACATACAATTATTAATCATTCATTAATTTATAGTAGGTACTTAGGTCATCATCATCATCATCAGCGGCGCTACAGCCCCTTGTGGGCCCGGGCCTGCTCCAGAAGTTTCCTCCATCCATCCCTGTCGCTTGCCTTCGCCTTCCAGTTCCTCACGCCAAGTCGCTTTGCATCCTGGCTAACCCCATCCAACCAGCGAAGTTTCGGCCGACCAATGTTTCTGTGACCGTCTGGGTGTGACGACATTAATTTTTTTGGGGGCTGATGATCATCCATTCGCTGCACATGCCCAGCCCATTGCAATCTTGCGATTTTAATGTGCTGGACAACGTTTAACCCTTACCTTAGGAACAGTTCCGTAGGTAAGTTATAACATACAATTATTAATCATTCATTAATTTATAGTAGGTACTTAGGTACCTACTATAAATTAAATAATTAGTTATTTAATATTTTTATTTCCAATGTCTTTTTTAACGTTAAAATTTGTTTTACGCATTTACGTAACTTGTATACGTATATTTTAATAAAAAATTAGTCAACTCTTAAGTGCGTGCTTGTACTTGCGGTATTCTATATTTCAAACTTACCTTTCATGTTCCTATATCCAAAGAAAAATCCTTGCCTTACCAACTAATTCATTTTTATTTTTCAAAATTATCTCTTGTTTAATAAAACAACTTATGAAACCGATTTTAACAGGTCAATCAAGTCTAAGAGTTATTTCATGTTGTTATATTTAAGACTTACCTTCTAGTGAAGGTAATTATGCCCCTAAATGTTGGAACTTACCTCAGGTTACAACAACCAAGTGCACACAGCAAAGCCGGCGGCCACGCCCGCACCGCCGCCTTACTCCGCCGTGCGCAACTCCGTAGCTCTACCAGGTACATAGCACCGAGAATACTCGTACACACAATGGTAATATAATATTTCATGGTTAAGCACGGGTTAGATGCATTGGTAATCGTGCATGGAAGTCCTGTTATAGTACTAATACTTCAGTATTATCTAATGTTTGTTTATTACTGTTTGTTATAAACTTATAATTATTATTATAAATACATATTTATAAATACGTTAATAGGTAAAAAGCACCATGAGCAAAATGCCTTCTTTGATAATAATACGAATATTATTTGGGGTTTAAACTTCAGCATGTACTTTTGAAAAATAAAAAAAAAATATATATGTATAATGCTTGAGTATTCATTTTATCATTTTTATATTTTATTGATGGAAAGCCTAACATAGTTATTACAAAAAAAGTTACTCTAAATCAGGTTTTAAAGAGCATGATACAAACTTTATTTAATGGTTTTTTATTACTAAAACACTCCTTGATCTCATCTGGTGGCAAGTGACGATGTAGTTTATGATGATAAATCATCAATCATCATTACCATCTCTCCTTGAAATGGAACCCACTATTTTTACTATTTATAAAACTACTGTAGCCCATCGCTGTGCCAAAAGGTCTTTAAGAAAGACATAATATACTTAGTCATTTGCATGACGCATTTTTTTTTAATTATCAAAATGAACATATTTGCTACTTACTACTTCCTAAACTATATTCTCTTATCTACTCTTTATTTTTGTGAACTAAAAGTTTGAAAGTATGCTTTTAATTTTATTATATCTATCTCTCTTAAAATAATTTATAAGTTATTTATGTTTATTTTGACAGTTGGAAATTTACCATACAAGATATCGACGTTGGTAATTGTTAGGCGAAATAGTAAGTTGCGTGTTATGAGTGGTAAAGTCGCTAGATTTTATTGATCTTGTAGGAATAAAAAAAAAGACGTGTGGCACTCGGGGACTGCCGCGGTAAAGCTATTGCACAGCATTTTTTATCAACGCCATCTAGCGGTGAGAGGAGTCCCGTGTCAGGTTATTTTCGCTACGGAATTTCTGGATAATGAAATTATTTGAAATAATGTCAATTAATTTTCTTATAGGTATGTTAGATTTCCTTATGCTTAACGTGTGAAGAATTATATCGCATAATTTGAGTAGAATCGTTAAATAGCATACTGCAAAATTTCAATGAAATCGGGTCTGACGTTTTATATACTGTTTTGGCTTTAGTCATCATAGGATAATTTTATTTTTCCAAAAATATTCAATAGAAAGTTATTTTCTTCGTCAAAATTTTATATTTTTTTTTTAGTTCAGTTATTTTATTGTGTGTAAAAGTAGTGCTAGAACTAAGTATATGAACTTTTTGTCAATCTTCTTTTTCATTTAAATTTTTTTTTCAGGTAACGGAACTCATACAACGCAGGCGACGCACGTATAGTAATAGTGTAAAAATATTATTATAATATTTGTGTAAAAAATGCACTCTTTACAGAATAAAAATAGCTACAGTTGTAATTGTAATATATTAAGTTCCTATATACGACTGAAGTGTAAATACGAATGTTAGGCTAGGTGTACACGTGTAAAATATACCTAAGGACCGTCCCATACTGAGGAAAACTTGTCAAAATTACAAAAAAAATATATTTTTGTTTGTTTTTGTCGGCTTTCGTTGGATTTGTAAGTCGATGTTATAAATATATATATGCTTAAAGTGTAAACCACTGTAAAAATTAAATTAAATATTTTCTCATTGATTTTTAAAAATATTTGTTTACTCAATTTTTTGTTTAAATATAATTATGATTTTTATCAAATAATATTTTAGAATAATATTAGTATTGCTCAAAAATAGTAGGGGATATTGTGGATTTCTTTCAATATATTTATTATTTGTAGCCCCATATTTAATGAATTTTGTACAGCAATTCCATACTTTGTAGATTAAAATAATTAAAAATCCTTTAAAGTAACGACTAATTAAATTGTATACAAACAAAATGTCTCTGGTCTGGTCTGGTGGGAGGCTTTGGCCGTGGCTAGTTACCACCCTACCGTCAAAGACGGGCCGCCAAGCGATTTAGCGTACCGGCACGATGACGTGTAGAAACCGATTCGGGGTTGAATGTACACTTACCCCTTCCAAGTTAGCCTGCTACCATCTTAGACTACATCGTCACTTGCTTGTAAAAGAAACGAAAGGAAAAATGTTCTATGTAGAAATAGGACACTTATTTTCTTTTTATTCCTTACAGTAAAAAATTTGTGTACAAAATAATTAGATAATATTATTATAATATCTCAGACTGAACTTAAAATATATTTGCTTATTTTTTATTAAACAAAACAAATTTGTTATTAAAGAAAATTTTGAAGGAAAATTAAATATAATTATTAGATAGAGTAAATAATTTAGTGGAATCGCTAAATGATGAAACGAAGAAATATTCTGTGATAATCTAAATAATCAAATAACTTTTAGTAAAATGCATTTTTAATGATTTTAACGACGGACCTACAATCAACTAAACAAGCTTCAAGTTGACGACCTCCCTGGCATAGTGGTGAGCGCTATAGTCTTATTATAAGTGGGAGGTCTCGGGTTCGATTTCCGGCGGCGACAATTTGGGAATTTATAATTTCTGAATTGTCTCTGGTATGGTCTGGTGGGAGGCTTTGGCCGTGGCTAGTTACCACCCTACCGTTAAAGACGTGCCGCCAAGCGATTTAGCATTCCGGCACGATGGCGTGTAGAAACCGATTAGGGGTATGGGTTGAATGTACACTGCCATAGCCTTTCCAAGTTCGTCCGCTACCATCTTAGACTGCATCCTCACTTAACATCGGGGATCTTGTCATCGAATATAAAAAAAAGTTGGTTAGGTTAGTGAGGCCTAAACTACTGTTTTTCGTACCAGAAGCCATAGTTTGTACCGTACTTTATAATAAGTCTTAGTACGATGACAAATCGATTCTGCACGAATTTATGTGGCACTGGCATTATAGTATAGTATGCGGAAGGATCTAGGACCTTATCGCAAAATTATCTTTCAAACCTCCTTAAAGATAATAGTCGTAACTTTCAGTATTGAGTAATACGACAGAGAGAGAGAGAACTAATTTCTTAACTGGATGGTATCCATTTTTATTTCTCCTTGTACACGGGCGAGCTCTTTACAACAATTAAAATTATATAATTACAGTTGTAAAGAACTCGATATCGAAAACTTTAATAACTCTCACTAGAGGGACAGAATTTGTGTTATAAATGGAATTTGAAATTCATGTCAATTCGATATTTAAAAAGTTGATAGTAGGTCTTTGATATTTTTTTATCTATATTATTCAAGCATTATGTGTGTTACAATAATCATTTTCTTTTATTCGAACCATATTACTTAATTTTATCTGTACAAACATTTTCTTTTTAAAGTGAATTGTATAAAAATATTTGCATGGTAGTGTTTTTCGTTCTTTGCATACGAATATTATTTGCCATTTTTTTTATTGTTCTCGAAATAAATATGTGACAATATATTTTTGACGTTGTTTTAATCTACCCTACATTCCCTCATACAATTAACTAGCTTTTGCCCCCGCGACTTCGTCCGCGTGGAATTAGGTTTTGGGGTGGAATTTTCAAAAACTGTGACACACGTACTTCTTTATTTTTAACTGATAGCTCAAATACCAACTTTAATGGAAACAGCTTGAAAAATGACGGAGTTTCATATAAACTTCCATCCCTTATTTAAACCCCTTAGGGGTGGAATTTTCAATAATCCTTTCTTAGTGTGTGCCTACGTCATAAAAGGAACCAACTGTAAAAATTTCGAGTTTCTAACTTCAGTAGTTTAGGCTGTCATATGTATCTCAGTCAGTCAGTCAGCCAGGACTTTGAATTTTATATATATATATTTTGTTGTTTATAAGGGTGAGGGCGGACGAGCCCAATAACAGAGTTTTGTGTCGCGTATTTTTGATACTTATGCCGAGTCTATCAAAAGCCCTACAGAATTTAAATGAATTTATTAAATTAAATTAAAATGAAGTTTGTCACCCGAAAAAAAGGGGTTCACATCTCATCCTCGTATAATTACGCTTGTCTTACCCCACACTATTATGCAAAAGCATCTAAGAAGTTAAGTAGAGACGCTGGGATACAAGCGACCCAAGACCGCAGCCTGTGTAAGTAAGTACCTACTCTTCAACAGACCTATGTCTTTAAGTGGACGTCTATCGGTTAATGAACAAGAAGACAACGATATTTCTAATCCATAGAGCGTGCTATGACTTAGCTCAGACTTGAGATAGAGTTAAAACGAGACATAAATATGCTCTGACATAAATCTGTCTCGTTTTAACTCTGTCTGGAATCTGAGCAGAGTAAGAGTGCGGTCTATAGATCTATTTAGCCTAAGGGTAAAAACATGCCAAAGATGCCTCACTGCGATACCTCGCGGTCGCGGTTTAGCTCGCTACCTCGATGCCACCTCCATGTAAAACAAATGTATACAAACAGACGAGCGCGAACATGCCGAAGGATACCTCACTGCGATACATCGCGGTACAGCGAGGTATCTTCGACATGTTCGCGCTCGTCTGCATACATTTGTTTTACGTGGAGGTGGCATCGAGGTAGCGAGCTAAACCGCGACCGCGAGGTATCGCAGTGAGGCATCCTTGGCTTGTTCCCACCCTAAGAAACAGATAAAGTAAATTTTAACACTCTAAGAACATAATATTGTTTAAAAAGTCATCAAAAGGCACCGCTATATAAGTCTAGATTATTGTAAATAGAAAAAGTTAGAAAATTGTCAAGACATCATCATTATCTCTTAGTGTAGCTGTTGATAGATCTTGATAATGATCTTGACAATTTAAAAAAGCAATAATTTCCAGGAATTTCATAAGCGAAGCTTCCTATGACATTATTCAGGTTAGTATTTTAAAAAAGTCAACCATTTTAGAGATATAGGTACGTAATGTTGTTGAGATTGAATATTCGAAATATGTGCTTCTAATCTATTCGGTATTTTTACATTTTTTTTATTCGATGACAACTTGATGACAAGATAATCCTTGACTGCGATCTCATCTGATGGTACCTAAGTACGATGTAGTCTAAGATGGTAGCGGGCTAACTTAGAAGGGGTATGGCAGCGTATAATCAACCTATACCCCTAATCGGTTTCTACTCGGAACGCTAAATCGCTTGGCGGCACGTCTTTGACGGTAGGGTGGTGACTAGCCACGGCCAAAGCCTCCCACCAGACCAGACGAGAGACAATTCAGAAATTATAAATTCCCAAATTGTCTCCACCGGGAATTGAACCCGAGACCTCTCAGTTATAAGAACACTACGCCAGGGAGGTCGTCAAATTACATTCCAAAGGTAAAAACAAAGGTAAAATCTAGTGTGAATTGGTTCCTTAACAATTCATTTAAAAAATAATAATTTCATGTCTTAGATTTTTTATACTATTATAAGGTCCACTAACTGCTGCACTCTAAAATGATCATTAAATTGTATCAAGTCATTAACTAATTATCATTATCTCTTTTAATGGGCTTTCATTTAATTATTTATCATCATATATTTTAATGAGCTTTCATTAAAAGCGTTGAACCGAGTCTGAAAGTGTATTAGGAGATCTATTACCAACACTGAGTGCGCTAGTTAGGCAACTAAACTTTAATAAACGTCATAAATAGATTAGAAAATCGGATACACGAAATAACAAACTTATAAACAGTAATCGCTACTTAGCTTTGATGTTATCCGCTTTATTATCACTTTAAAACCCACCTTCTAAAACACCAAGCCAACCAAATATCACCCTAATTATTATCAAGATAAAGTACATATCGACCGCATTTCAGTTTTGTCTTGCAAACTTATTATGACTCAAAGAATCTTCAACTTTGTTGCAAGCTCAATAAGATTGACATTTGTGTGATGGGTTTTTTTGCTAGTGATGTGACTTCAAACCAGTCGGTCAACATTTCTTAGGACATTCAGGCGACCGCAATGGGGTCCTGTGGTCGTAATGCCATATTAAAAACTGTAAACAGGAATTCTAAGGTTAAGAGTAGTACACACTTATTTTAATAATTAATACTTAAAAACTGCATTAATTAATGTTCTTTATATGCCACATAATATAGAGGATATCACAGTAAAAATATTACATTTAATACAATCCTACTAATACCTATTATAAACGAGAAAGTTTGTAAGTATGGATGGATGGATGGATGGATGGATGTTTGTTACTCAATCACCCCGTAACGACTGAACCGATTTGGCTAAATTTGGCACAGAGATAGATTATAGTCTGGAATAACACATAGGCTAGTTTTTACCCCGGAAAATAAGAGAGGTCCCGCGGTAGTCAAAAAAACCTCAATCCACGCGAACGAAGTCGCAGGCATTAACTAGTTTTACCATATCGCTACCTGGTACTCTCTTCCAGGCAGCTAATAGAGTAAAAAGACAGATTCGTATTCGTGTGGTTAAGCAATATTTTATTTAACTAATTAAAATAATCATTTAAAAGAATTTTTCCTGTGTAAACTAAGCTTTACGATGAGTTATTATCGATACATTGACATCTGAACTAACGGCACTTCTCAAGGCACGGGCGGTGTTTCTAGGTGCTATTTCGATATTTTTTGAATACAAATAATATACACTGTTACATAAAAAATAATGATAAATTATGTAAAAAAATAAATGTTTCTGTGGCAGTTAGATGTGACTTTAAAATGCTATCTAACTTTTTTATATAAATGTGTGTTACGAATAATTTACGTAGAGTCATGTACCTCTAATCTAAATATATAAAAGGCAAAGGTGACTGATTGACTGATTGATTGACTGACTGACTGATCTATCAACGCACAGCTCTAACCACTGGACCGATTGAGCTGAAAGGAGGTGGGTTGATAAGGCCCAAAATCCGCCCCTCATACACTCGAAAAAAAAAGTTCCAGATTCCGACAAATTGTAAATGTATTTATATACTTGAAGATATAAACTTTATTGTAATATAAAGTTTAGGTGATAAAAAAAATAGTAAGTTACAGAAAATATTAACCAAAAAGAGAGTGTTTCTTTTACTTTTCTTACATTTTGATACATTTTAGTCGTTTTTTAAGCTTTGATTTAATATTTTAGAATGAGGCGCTCCATGAACCAAAATAAATTAATACTCATATAAAAGTTTATAAAAAGGAGCATCATTATCAGTTACGTTTACCGTGGTTCATGGAGCGCCTCATTCTAAAATATTAAATCAAAGCTTAAAAAACGACTAAAATGTATGAAAA
This sequence comes from Hipparchia semele, assembly GCA_933228805.2. Taxonomy (NCBI): domain Eukaryota; kingdom Metazoa; phylum Arthropoda; class Insecta; order Lepidoptera; family Nymphalidae; genus Hipparchia; species Hipparchia semele. The sequence goes on along the minus strand of OW121733.1, from coordinate 4,149,909 downwards.
TGTAAGAAAAGTAAAAGAAACACTCTCTTTTTGGGTAATATTTTCTGTAACTTACTATTTTTTTTATCACCTAAACTTTATATTAAAATAAAGTTTATATCTTCAAGTATATAAATACATTTACAATTTGTCGAAATCTGGAACTTTTTTTTTCGAGTGTATGAGGGGCGGATTTTGTTGCCTTATCAACCCACCTCCTTTGGTATACAGGTTAGCTGTTAGGACGTAGACATCCGCTAAGAAAGGATTTTGGAAAATTTCAACCCCAAGAGGGTTAAATAGGGGGTTAAAAAATCTAACCTAACGTGAGCGAAGCCGCGGGTTAAAGCTAGTCTAAATATATAAAAGGAAAGGTGGCTGACTGATTGACTGATCTATCAACGCACAGCTCAAATCACTGGACAGTGGACAGATCATACAGATAGCCATTAGACGTAAGTTTTTTTTTATTCGATGACAAGATAGCCCTTGACTGCGATCGCACCTGATGGTAAGTGACGATGCAGTCTAAGATGGTAGCGGGCTAACTTGGAAGGGGTATAGCAGTGTAAATTCAACCCATACCCCTAATCGGTTTCTACACGCCATCGTGCCGGAACTCTAAATCGCTTGGCGGCACGTTTTTGACGGTAGGGTTGTAACTAGCCACGGCCAAAGCCTCCCACCAGACCAAAAAGTATCCGCTAAGGAATGATTTTTGGAAATTCAGCCCCTAATGGGGTAATCTATCCTTACTAATATTAAAAATGCGAAAGTGTGTTTGTTTTGTTGGTTGTTCGCAACAAAGGAACTGGTCGACGTGATTTTTTGCATGGGTATAGTCGAGGACCGGGAAAGTGACAAAGGCTACTTTTTATCCCGGAAAATTAAAGAGTTTCCGCGGGAATTTAAGAACTAAATCGGAAAAAGCCATTCACCAAAGGAAAGAAGAAAGAACTAAATCCACGCGTACGAAGTAACATAAGTAGTGTCATATGTTAACTATGACATACCTAGGTACATGTCTGATATGAATCAAAAAATCAAAATCAAAATTTATTTATTTCATGTAGGCCAACTTGTAGCTCTTATGACACGTCATAAATCTACCACCGGTTCGGAATGCAGATTCTGTTGAGAAGAGCCGGCAAGAAACTCAGCAGTTGCTCTTTTCAAAAAAATTTTTTTTACAATGGTTAACAAAACTATGCTATGACTGGCACAGTGGCACTAGTCGATCGTTAGTGCTATGACAATTTCTATAAATGTCTATAAATATAGTCAACGCCACTCTAATCCTAAATGTTAGTGCTACCACACGTTTCCAAAGCGAAACCGTGACCAAAGGCTTAAACAAAGTAAAGGCTTGTCGAAAATCGATACTTTTGTATTTTTATAGATAAACTTAATCCTTCCCTTCATCCATATCCATCCATAAAGCCAGAAGCGTAATAGTGGACGCGGCGATATACCATTTATCCTCCTCCTTGCATCGTCATCCTCATTACTGAGGGTCGCGATCCTTGGCACGGATCACCTTCTCCCACACGATGTTCTTCCACTTTGTCCTATTTTCCGCGTTATGTAGAGCGGCGTGGAAAGATGTTCCGAGTGCAGTGCTGATCTGGTCAGACCAACGCATAGGGCTACGTCCTCTTGGCCTTTTTTCTTCTAACCTTGCCCGTTACCAGTAACTTTTCAAGATTTCCAGGGCTACGGCGGGCAATGTGTCCGAAGTACTCCAAGGTGCGCTTGAGACATATGGTTGACAGCCTGGTAGTTATTTTTAGCCATACCATTTTTAGAAAGCTTTTTTTTTCTTTCTCTTAAAAGAAAAGAATATTAGCCAAAGGCCTTTACAGGCCGACTATACAAATACAGTATCGTCGGGTAAAATTATTATTAAAAAGTGGCGTAGGTACTGTGCTGTTCTCGGTAACTCACCCCCGTGCCGCGGATAGCAGGGTTCTGCGCAAGATCTCTATCGTGTCGGATTTCCGTCCCATCGGATTATAGGAGTGAGGGAATAGAGGGTGCACCTGTGTTTGCGCACAAATTTATGCACTATAACATCTCCCACGCAGATAGCTAAATTGAGAATATAGCAAGTGCTATAATTTTTTTTGATATAGATGTACAGACTTGCGCTTGACTGCGATCTAACCTGATGATAAATGAAGATGTAGCCTAATATGGTGCGTGCTTGCCTAGAAGATGCCTATTCACTCTTGATTGAAAGACACCCAAGTTATAGTTAGTTTAAAAAACGGAAGCCGGAAGGGCATTCCAAATTTTAGCGCTGCGTACCTATCAGGAACGAGGAAGCAAAGCGCTTAGTGCGAGATCGTGGAATTTCGACCACATAGCGGTGCAGATTCGTACGATGCCTTGCGGTTCGCTGGTAGAATGGAGACGGTGGAACCAAGTTGAAAAGTTCCTGACCACACTATCCGGAAAACAAAATCCGGAAGGCTGCTATAATAATTGTTTAAATCAAACGACTCAACACTTTCAATTCAACTCAACAAGCGGTTTAATAATATAATTAGACGGGAGTTTGTGGACATTTTCGCAACTACATCCGGCAGCGATCGTCGCCGGCACGTCCGCCCTAAACTCCGCTCTTAAACGACCAACTAAAACAATATTATTGCGATTGCAACTAAAAACCAACTGGGGCCCAAGTCTGCTATTGCAATTGTAGTTTTATTGTCTATCAATGACATGACAATTGTTATTTTTAGCAATTGTCATGTCATTGATAGACAATTGAACCCCTAGGCCCCAAGTCAAATTGCTATTGGGATGTCATTGACAGACAATTGAACTACAATATCAATAGCATTGCAATAGCAGACTTGGGCCCCTGAACGTGAGTTGCATAAAACAACTCGCGCTCCGCTGTTCAAAGTTATGACTTGGAAAGGTTTTGTCTTTTATAAATGACTAGCTTTTGCCCCCGCGACTTCGTCCGCGTGGAATTAGATTTTGGGGTGGAATTTTCAAAAACTGTGACACACGTACTTCTTTATTTTTAACTGAAAGCTCAAATACCAACTTTGATGGAAACAGCTTGAAAAGTGACGGAGTTTCATATAAACTTCCATCCCCTATTTAAGCCGCTTAGGGGTAGAATTTCCAATAATCCTTTCTTAGTGTGCGCCTACGTCATAAAAGAAACCAACTGTAAAAATTTCAAGTTTCTAACTTCAGTAGTTTAGGCTGTGCGTTGATATCTCAGTCAGTCAGTCAGTCAGGACTTTGAATTTTATATATATAGACTAGCTGATGCCCGCGGCTTCGTCCACGTGGATTCAGTTTTTAGAATCCCGAGGGAACTCCTTTATTTTCATTTGTTAGGTACAAATGAAAATAAAGGAGTTACCTTGGGATTTAAGTTTGAGAATTGAGTTATTTATTACAAGCGATAAATTATTTTAGACTAGAAAGGACATGTGATATTTTGAAGTTAATATACCAGATTTTGCCCACGCCTTCGCTCACGTTAAGTTTGATTTTTCAAACCCTTATTTTACCCCCTTAGGGGTTGAATTTTAAAAAATCCTTCCTTAGCGGATGCCTACGCTACGTCATATTAGCTATCTTCTTTCTTTCCAGCCCGATTCGTCCAGTGGTCCTGGTCAGACAGTCAGTCAGTTAGTCACCTTTTCCTTTATATTTAGCTGATGCCCGCGACTTCGTCCGCATGGATTTAGTTTTTAAAATCCCGCGGGAACTCTTTAATTTTCCGGGATAAAAAGTAGCCTATGTCACTCTCCAGGTCCTCAACTATACCCATACAAAAATCACGTCGATCCGTTGCTCTGTTGCAGCGTCATTGAAGGACAAACCAAGAAACCAACAAACAAACACACTTTCGCAAATATTAATAAGGATTTCCAGAAAATGTCGACGTGCATTAGCCCTTTATATTTTAAAATGTCGTTTGTAATAAAAAAAAAGACGTGTGGTACTCGGGGACTGCCGCGTAAAGCTATTGCATAGCATTTTTTATCAACGCCATCTAGCGGTGAGAGGAGTCCCGTGTCAGGTTATTTTCATTACGGAATTTCTGGATTCGGTCTCCACGCTCGAGGCCCGCGATAGAAGCTATGCAATAGCTTAAAAACTCAATTTGGGTAAATATGTCGCTTACGATAAATTGGCGTTCATGGCTCAATAGGTATATACTACGTCTGATACCTACCCTTCTATAACTTCGAGTCCAGAGTCCTCAACGTTTCTCAACAAAACAGCAGATATAGCGGCAATAAATATTAGCTTCAAGCGCCGTCTTTTACGACTAAACGGTTTTATTTTACTCAAACGCTTCTGACGTTACCGAATTTCGTGTCGCATCAGAGCGTTATGACGTCATAAAGCGTACAAAAATATTGACGTATCGTAAACATTACGGGCGGGCCTATTATATTGTTATTAATACTTAAGTGGTTGTATCGCTGTTAGTGGGCTGACTAATTTCCTTTTTTTAACGAGGTCCGATATAATAGAGATGGACTTTTTAATTCATGTTTTTCTGTTTTGTATATGAAAAACAGATACTACATAATTATACTGTCCTTATATATTAAAAACTAGTCAATTCCCGCGACTTCGTTCGCGTGGATTGAGGTTTTTTAATCCCGCGGGAACTTCTTCCTCTTATTTTCCGGGTTGACAAGTAGCCTATGTGTTATTCCAAACTATAATCTATCTCTATATCTTACAGCCAAAGCAACCAGCCAGCCAGCGCAGGCAACAGCTAGTTAGGTATATTGCTAAACTAGCTAGTCTACTAGTCATACCTACATTTTTTTTTTCGATGACAAGATGGTCCTTGACTGCGATCTCACCTGATGGTAAGGACGATGCAGTCTAAGATGGTAGCGGGCTAATTTGGAAGGGGTATAGCAGTGTACATTCAACCCAAACCCGTAATCTGATTCTACTTTCTACACGTCATCGTACCGGAACGCTAAATCGCTTGGCGGCACGTCTTTGACGGTGGGTTGGTAACTAGCCACGGCCAAAGCCTCCCACCAGACCAAACCAGATACAATTCAGAAATTATAAATTCCCAAATTGTCCCCGCCGGGAATCGAATCTGAGACCTCCCCTATATAAGACCACAACGCTCTGCATTATGCCAAGAGATCCTCAAAGTGTAATGCTTATGTAATAGCTCAATAGGAAATGTTTGTCTGTGCATTATCCTAAGCTACGGATCTAACATCTCAAAGAGGGTGCTGACAGAGGATATGTGAAAGTGAGTGATAGATAGGACAAACATTTGAGTACATACACAGAATGTGTGTGTGTGTGTGTGTGTACCTACGTATGCATTTTTGAAGCTTCATTGTGGAAGCACTGTATGTGTATACTGTATACATAGCATAGTTTTGTTACCTATTGTAAAAAATTTTTTTTTTGAAAAGAGCAACTGCTGAGTTTCTTGCCGGCTCTTCTCAGCAGAATCTGCATTCCGAACCGGTGGTAGATTTATGACGTGTCATAAGAGCTGCAAGTTGGCTTACATGAAATAAATAAATTTTGATTTGATTCGATTTAAAACATCCCCTAATTAAGAGACTTTTTGGACCCGACCCAGGAATCGAACCCGGGACCTCGTAGTCGAACTTGCTAATCACTTGACCAACGCGGCCAACATAAAACTTCCAATGCCAATCTATGATGTAGATATAACTAGCTGATGCCCGCAACTTCATTTCTTAATGCCTCCGGAAACTCTCTTATTTTCCGAGATAAAAATTAGCTTATTAAATTTGGCACAGAGATAGATTATAGTCTGGAGTAACCTCCAGACTATAATCTATCTCTGTGCCAAATTTCAGCCAAATCGGTTCTGTCGTTGCGACGTAATTGAGTAACAAACATCCATACATCCAAACTTTCGCCTTTATAATATTAGTGTGATAATATCTCTTGGGTACTCGGATAGATGGATTCGGTTACTTGCAAGCTATCGGAAAGACAAACATATCCAAACTGCGATATCATATCGCTCAAAGTTGTTATACCTACCTACTGACAGCATAGTTTGACAATCATACAGTTTGGCCTTTGATCACGAGGCAATGTCTAACATTTGATTTTTTGTATAATCTAAGAGAAATGGGGCAACCTGAAAAATATAGTTAAGCATTGTTGTCGGTGCTTAAAAATGCTCAGTATGGCTATAACAAGATATAATTAGATTGTTCGTATTCGAATTCGATGTTGTTAGCGTCACAGTAAAATAAACCATAAGCGCATTGAATTAGAGCACAATTTCGTACATGCATTCTTATTATTATTTTTTTTAAAGAATATTAGCCAAACTAAGGTTGACTAATATTTTCCTATCCACTCCAAATAAGCGGAAAGCTTGTGCTAGAAGTGGGTACAACAATAGTGCAACGGGTGAGGCTCGAACCTGCGACCTTTCAGTTTTCAGTCTGTACCTTTAACCATTGGGCTATTGAGGCTTTTAATTGAGGTTTACATATTATAGTGTGTGCGCAAACACAGGTGCACTCTCTATTCCCTCACTCTCACAACCCGATGGGGCGGAAAATCCGACACGACCGGAAAGAGATCAGGCGCAGGACCGACGGCTTTACGTGCTCTCCGAGACACAGGGGTAACTCCCCACCGACTTCCTGACTCCGGGCTAGTACTGAAAATTTCTTAACAGAAAACCCAATACATTTTTGGTTCGACCCGGGAATCGAACCCGGGACCTCGTCATCCGTAGTGGAACTTGCTAACCACTATACCAACGAGGCAGTATCATCATCATTTCAGCCTGCGGACGTCCACTGCTGAACATAGGCCTTTCCCAAACAGCGCCACCACACCCGGTCCTCAGCCCACCTCATCCAGCCACTTGCCGCCACTCTCTTTATGTCGTCGGTCCATCTTACTGGAGGGCGCCCCACACTACGCTTGCTTGTCCGCGGTCTCCACTCCAGAACTTTCCGGCTCCAACGGCCATCGCTCCTGCGACAAGCATGGCCTGCCCACTGCCACTTCAGCTTACTAATGGTACGAGGCAGTACGGGTTAATATAATAATGGCGGCACGCCTTTGCACAAGTTTAATACAGCCCTTATACAGCACACAGCGGCGACATTAATTTGTCACACTGTAGTTAATTATGTCCGCGTTATGCTTAACTGAACCACGAGAATTAGGTGAAAATGGGTAAAATTTTGTGTGTGCATGCGTGCGTGAGTGAGTGAGTGAGTGAGTCAGTGTGTGTGTGTTGTGTGTGTATGTGTGTGTGTGTGTGTGTGTGTGTATGTGTGTGTGTGTGTGTGTGTTCTATTAGTCCTTCGACATGATGATCGGAGACATTTTATAGCTGGCATGGCTTGGCTTTTTACCCGATGCGGCATGCAAAGGAGGGTATAGTGTTTATCAGCCTATGTATGTATGTATGTATGTATGTATGTATGTGGCACTCTGGAGGCGTGTACCGATTTTGATGATTCTTATGTCAATCGATTTGCGTTAATCTTGGCAGTGTCACTAAAGATATGACAGTAATAAAAATTCAATATATACCGGAGATATTATAGTGCACAATTGAGTGCTCAAACACAGGTGCACTCTCTATTCCCTCACTCACATAGTCCGATGGGATGGAAAATCCAACACGACGTCATAATATTAAAAAAAATATATTTTAATTATATTTCTGTTTAAAATATCAGGCAAATATCCCATTTTAGGTGGACAAAATCGAAGGCGAAAACTAGTGTTGATTAATATTTTGAATGTCATAAATAAGTTTTGAAAATTAAGTTATGGCTTTGTCGGAGTTTCACAAGACTTCGTCAAATCTCAGCTCTAATATATTACGCTCGTTACTTTTGATTGAAAAAGTTCTGAAAGTCTCGTAATCCATTTTCTATTTACTAACTCTTCAAAGTATTTCGTGAAATAATGTGGAATGAAATTGACGAAATATTTATTTTTTAATTTGTTGATAAGATCGCCATTGAATGTGGTCTTTACGATTTTTACTTATAATATGCTCTTTTTCGAAAATTTACAATCCTATATAGGCTCCTGACACGCACGCACACTTAAGCAACGTGCTTGCACACGACGTACAACGACAACAAGTACGACACGACAAGTAAAGGTCCGCATGAGCTTTATTTGTGGTTACGTCGTGTGCATGAATTGAAAGAACTATAGCACTTTATATAGAAAAAAGATAACTGCCTAATTGAGAACCACCACCTTTTTAGGGTTCTCTAGGTCTCTATCACTAAGCCTGTCCGTCCGTCCGTCCGTCCGTCCGTCAGCGGGCTGTATCTCATGATCTGTAATAGGTAGATAGTTGAAGTTTTCAGAGAAAGTGTATTTCTGTGGCCGCTGTAACAACAAATACTAATTGAACGAGCGAAGTGAGTTCTCTGAGTCAACTAGGGCGCTTGCCTACTAGACAGAGAAGTGTGTCCGTCTAAATGTCTGTCAGAGCCCTATAACTTCTGAATTACTGAATATTAGAACGTGAAACTTGGTTGAAAATTCAGTTATATCCTGTATTTGAACAACAAATACTAAAATTAGATAAATGTTATAAAGAAACGAAATTATTTAATTTTAATGCGCCATCTATTAGCATTATTGTGAAGCTAATAGCTTCACTATAATGCTAATAGATGGCGCTGTGTCAGTAAAACAGTTTTATGTCAACTATTATTTTTTTTATTGCGTCTAATGTTAAAAGTTAATTATTACAATATATAATTAAAACTTTTGGGAATTATGGGATATCGCGAGGTCTCAGTTCGGGGCGAACCACTAGTATCAACTCACAAAAAAACAAACGCTAAACCCTACCTAAAGCCGTCTCCAACCGCCCCTATAACGGCCCCTGTCCTCACATCTAACCTATTTAACCACAACACGTCAGATAAACCACCATCTGAACGTGAGGGTAACTATCAAACATATCTAAGTAGGTATTTAATCAATTACACTCAACTAAACAAACAGTATTTATTCGATTAGGGCGCGATTGCTATCACAATCCCTTAATCAAATACAACGACCTAGACGCGGAGCATCCAATAGCCGTATGAGTCTCTGGAAGAGACTGAATTAATAACGTCTAAAGCGCTGTATTTATACTAACGGCGCGGCACCAGACCGGCGCCTACGTCGTCAACAAAGTCAAACTACCTACTACTAATTTTATCAAACCACCTTCAATACCTACATTAATCTTTACTATCTCAATATATCGCTAACACTAGTAAAAATAAATTGAAAATTAAAGGGGGTTCCCCTACTAGAAACGTGTTTTTTTTTTTACTTTTTTTGGTACCGGTTTTATTAAGCTATTGCATAGCTTCTATCGCGGGCCAGCGTGGAGACCGAATCCAGAAATTCCGTAACGAAAATAACCTGACACGGGACTCCTCTACGGTGAGCCGCTAGATGGCGTTGATAAAAAATGCATGCAATAGCTTTACCGCGGCAGTCCCCGAGTGCCACACGTCTTTTTTATTTTGAAGTTTTTATTGTACACTTTTCCCTTATTACATAACACCGTCAACGTTGCTATGTTAATTTGAGTGACGCACGGACTCAATTTCCTTGTAAATTATTTATAATATTATGTATTTCATCATCCCTAAGTAAATTCATTTCACATGCAAATTTATTAGCCTTTTGTTTGATACTTAACAACATTTTGATGAATGGACGAGTGACATAGGCTACTTATTATCCCTGAATAATGGAGGACTCTCGAAGAATTTTTAAAACTAATAATAGACGCAGATGATGTCGTCGGCAAAAGCTAATCCTATTATTCTGTTAATATTATAAATGCGAAAGTTTGCATGGATGTATGGATGTTTGTTACTCAATCACGCTGCAACGACTAATAAACCGATTTGGCTGGAGTTAGATTATTATAGACTGGAATAGCACATAGGGTACTTTTTATCCTGGGAAATAAGAGAGTTCCCGCGGAAATAAAAAATCTTAATCCCCATCATCATCATCATCATCTAGTTTATAATATTACTGATTCCCGCGACTTCCTCCGCGTGGATTTAGCTTTAAAAATCCCGTGGGAACTCTTTGATTTTCCGGGATAAAAAGTGGCCTATGTCATTCTCCAGGTCCTCAAGTTTGAAGCCTGAATAGAGTTAATAGCCCACCGGTTAAAGGTGCAGACTGAAAATTGAAAGGTCGCAGGTTCGAGCCCCAGCCGTTGCACTTTTGTCGTACCTACTCCTAGCATCCCCCTAATCAGTTTCTACACACTATGGTGCCGGAATGCTAAATCGCTTGGCGACACGTCTTTGATCGTAGGGTGGTAACTAACCAAAGCCAGACCAGACCAGAGACAATTCAGAAATTATAAATTCCCAAATTGCCCCGCCGGGAATCGAACCCGAGACCTCTCAGTTCAAGACCAGCATTCACCACTGTGCCAGGGAGGTCGTCAAAAAGTTTACTGTACCTTGCAAAGTTCCATTAAAGTAAAATGCACCTTGCATTCGTAAACCGTATTCCATACCTTGGAACTTTTGGCCCTTGTCCAAGCGAGGCCTAATTGTGATAACCGTGAAGGTAATAAAGTTATATCACGATTATTGTGAAATAGTGGACGACTGTACATACATACTGTGTGCACACAGGTAATCTTTATTGCTGGATTTGTACTTGGCAACCGTCCCGAAGTGTCAGCACCTGGCTAATGTGACGATGTAAGTAGAGGTGGTTAATATAGCACTTAGCAACATATTACAGCATGCTATCTTTCCATAGCACACAGCAAGTGCTACATACGTAGGCGCGGTGGTGCTACGATGCTATAAATATCACGCGCTGTAGGCGGTGTAGCACACTGCGCGTAGCAGCGACGCTGAGGCGGCCGGGCAGTTAGCAGATGGATTTATAGCAACTCGCAATAATCATGCTATATTATTTAGCGTGTTGCAAGACAGCGCGCGCGCCGGCCGCCCACAAGCTTCCTAATTAAAGTTGCTATAGCATAGCATTTTTATAGCATGCTAGAATTTTATGGTTTATAGTCAGTAGCAGATGCATTGATTTATAGCATTTTTGAACAACTCTAGATGTAAGGCCGCAATTACACCCGTAAGTTTTACACACGTAAGTCACTTATAGGCTAAGCACGAACATTTTCAAATTTCGAATAGTAAAGTTAACGCCAGCAAGTGACAACTCAAAAACAACAAAGTCTAATATCGATTTTATCAAACTACCTTCAATACATTAAAGTTGTACATCTTTACTATTTCAATATTTCGCTAACATAAGAAGTTTTGTATGAAAACGACTGCAAAACCGCTGCAGTATACTATTTGTTTTTAATTGGTTGACAAGATAGTCCTTTACTGCGATCTCACCTGATGTAAGTGACGATACAGTCTAAGATGGTAGCGGACTAACCCGAAACGGGTATGGCAGTGTAGATTTAACCTATACCCCCTTTCTACAAGCCATTGCATCGTGCCGGAACGCTAAGATGCTTGGCGATCAGGTGAGATGGCAGTCAAGGACTAACTTATTATCGAATAAAAACAAAAAATAGTAAGGATAGTAATAGAAATAGTAGGAGTAAAGATGAAGTGGTTAATGGCTGGAAATGGCAGTTATGACATAGTATTTTGCATATAGGAATAGATAAATAGGTCAAACGTCAGGTATTATAATATGAATAGGTCAAATGTCAGGTATTATTTAAAGGTTGAGTTAAACTTGGCTGCTGTCCAAGACTGGACTTAAACGCTGTTCCGGTAATTGTGATATCCTTTATCCAAATAGTCCCAACATGAGTGAAGTAGACTAATCCGTACCTGCTATTAATTAGATCATTAAAACTTGGCAATGGTCCAAAACTTTGAATTTCTTACTTATTACTATCCATTAGTGATGGTACGAATGTCGCGAATGCGAATTTACATCTATACATATAATAAAATTGTAGAAAAGTGGTGTCTGTACAATGGAAATATATAAAAAAAAGTAGCAGGGGTTGTTATTATATCGATGCCGAACCCGAAATTGTTATTAATTTTTTTTTGTCTGTTTGTCTGTTTGTCTGTGTGTTTGTGCACGCTAATATCAGAAACGGCTTATTCGATTTAGATACAATTTTCACTAATATATTGTAGTAAGCTTCACTTAACATTTAGTGTTTATTTCATGTCAATCGGTTTATAAATAAAAAAGTTATGTCAATTTAAAGAATCACGGCGAACATTTTTAACGTACAGAGTACGTACTACACGCCTCGCGCCTGAGCGTCCGTGGCTATATAAAGCGCGCTGAGAGCCGCGCCCCGAAAAGTCACTATTCCACGCGAACGAAGTCGCGGGCACAGCTAGTCTTCAATATTCGCGAATATGAATGCGTCTGTTGGCTTTTTCTCTGCGATCTCACCTGATGGTAAATGACGATGCATTCTAAGATGGTAGCGGGCTAACTTGGAACGGGTATGGCAGTGTAGATTCAACCCATACCCACTAATCGGTTTCTACACGCCATCGTGCCGGAACGCTAAACCGCTTGGCGGCACGTCTTTGACAGTAGGGTGATAACTAGCCATGGCCAAAGCCTCCTACCATACACACGGGTTTTCTAATACATTAATTTAACGTTCTAAAACGAACCGCTAAGGTGTTGCACACCCTTCCATCATCAGTGTTTCCTGCCACCTATAAAAGAGTAGTCAAGGTAAGAGAGAATAGGCACCTTCTAGGCAAGCGTGCTACAACTTAGATCTCGTCAGTGCTATCCAGCATTGATTGTTATCAAGCGTGTACCTCTTGACTAGTAGAATACTATACACTATAATAAATTTCTAATACAAGATGGCCGCCACCACAAAATGGCGAATTACTTACATAGTATTTTTTTATTTATTTCACATGTGGGGGGGGGGGGGGGTGTTTTAAGTTTTCGATTTACACTTGTAACTCTGTCTTGAGTCTAAACTGAGTGAGGATGCGGTCTATAGATTTCAGGCTTAGAATGCATTATTTTCCATCAAACCTTTATAAAAATATATCCGCTGATTTTAATTAACAGAAGAAAACTCTATCAGAAACACTTTAAAAAAAACACCGTGGTGTTAACCCTATAATTAGATACAGATTTTAATTAAAATCTAGCCTGGGAATAACCCCAGCCTCCTTTTGTTGCGGCTTCAAACAATTTCTTGCCTAGACAGTTTCGATAATATTAATTTCTTACAAAATGAGGCCTTTGAAAATTATATTTTTTCATTTCTTCTTGCTTAGAAATTTTTCACTAATGAATTTCTATTCTTTGATCATTTTTAACTGACTTCAAAAAAGGAGTAGGGTCTCTATTCGACGCATATTTTTGTTTTGGCCATATTACTCTATAGTCCATAGGTACTTTCGTCAGCCGATGTTACCGTGAACCGATTTTAATTTTTTTGTTTATTTGGTCCCATTTAAATGTGGTGAAGATCTGATGAATATTTTCGGTGATGTAGGACGGAACTCCTCAACGAATAAGAGCAAATAGAGAATAATATGATTGATTTTATGAAGTTACGCTAAAAAGCTTAAAATTAAAACAAATTCTAAACATTCTTTTTAAAAAACCGACTTGAAACTCCACTACAAAGTATAAAATAATTTTACAAAGCAATCAAGAAAGCAAGAGATAGATTCATAACGTGTCATAAGAGCTACAAGTTTTTTTTTAAAATATGAATAGCAGGTAAACGTGCTGGCGGGTCGCCTGATGTAAAGTGATTACCGCCGCCCATGAACACTTGTAGTAGGTACCAGAGGCACCACCGATGCGTTGCCGGCATTTCAGGAACTTATTGGTGCGCCCCTTGAATAACCCTATATTGTAATTAAATTGACGTAAGTACATGAAATAAATAATTTTGAATTTGAATCTCATCCCCAAGCTATTTATACTCGTACTAGCTTTTGCCCCCGCGACTTCGTCCGCGTGGAATTAGATTTTGGGGTGGAATTTTCAAAAACTGTGACACACGTACTTCTTTATTTTTAACTGAAAGCTCTAATACCAACTTTGATGGAAACAGCTTGAAAAATGACGGAGTTTCATATAAATTTCCATCCCCTATTTAAACCTCTTAGGGGTGAAATTTCCAATAATCCTTTCTTAGTGTCCGCCTACGTCATAAAAGGAACCAACTGTAAAAATTTCAAGTTTCTAACTTCAGTAGTTTAGGCTGTGCGTTGATATCTCAGTCAGTCAATCAGTCAGTCAGGACTTTGAATTTTATATATATATAGATAACGTCATCACCATCCCTATTAAAATTTCTCTCTAGCTATAGATACTGACTAGTACGTGGGAAAGTGCCTGAAAAACTGCATATACAGGTTTCAGTATTTCATTTTTCATCCAACGTTGTCGTGCGCTTACAAACGAGCATTTCCTGAACCGCTCCAAAGCTTTCCTGCCAGCTAATGGCATTCGTGCCACGATGAATAATCGAGCCAGTTATTAGCCGATAAGCGAAACCGGGATAAATCAATACGGTATTGAGTGACTCGTCGGCTTCTAATTGAAATGTTTCGGGCGTTAGTTTCATAAATCACGGCGCGAGACGCGGATCTAGATCTAACTGTAGCGTTAGAGTATTAGATTTAATTCGATTCATCGTATTCGTATTCGATGACAATTAGCGTCAAAGTAAATTGAACCGTACCAACTTTGAACTAGAGCTCAGTTTTGTTTATGCGTTTTTATACGTTTATGTATCGCTATACGCTCCAAATTCAAATTGATTGTACTGAATTTGTGACTTTAAATCAATATCATTAAGATTCATTTTACTTTGATGCTAATGTCATCACATACAATACAGATTTTAGTATTTCATTTTTCAGCTACCATAGTCGTGCGCTTACAAGCAAGCATTTCCCGAACCACTCCAAAGCTTTCCTGCCAACTAATGGCATTCGTGCCACGATGAATAATTATTCATCGTGGCATCGATTATAATCGAGCCAGTTATTAGCCGATAAGCGAAACCGGGATAAATCAATAAGGTATTGAGTCATCGGCTTTCTAATTTAAATGTTTAAATTAGAAAGCCAAACACCTAGTATTGTATATATTGTAATTATAAAGTAAATTAAATTGGTTTAGTTTTGCGTTCCTATTATACTCTACTAGGGATGAGTTTTATACTCACAAAACAAGCGAAAAACTTGTTCCGAACGACGAAGAGTATAAAAGAGTACTTCATTGTTAAATCACAAGACAAATTACGACAAATATCTGCCATTACGCGCTTCATTTACCGCACACCGCTTGTACCGCTTGTAACATATCCACCATACATATACTATATCATAGTATTATTCAACCAAAAATCTCTTCCAGCTTACTTTAATTCAGTGTTTTGTTTCGCGAACTCGTCTCAGTATGAAAGGTGAAAAATGTAGCACTTGTTGGTGATTTTTCACGCCGCACTCTGCATTGGAGCTAATACTCAGTGTTTTGTGTCCTTTGCGAGCTTATGAGCGATTGATGCGTCGCGAGCTTTGAGTATCGCGAGCTTTGAGTATCGCGAATGTTTGAGCCCTTTGTCGGAACAAAACTTCATGTTTTGCTACGACAAAGGGCTATCGCGCCACACTTCATCACAGGCATCAAAATATATATCCAAACTTTCGCATTTATAATATTAACTAGCTTTTTCCCGCGGCTTCGCTCACGTTAAGTTCGATTTTTCAAACCCCTTATTTATCCCTTTAGGGGTTGAATTTTCGAAAATCCTTTCTTAGCGGATACCTACGTTATAATAGCTATCTACATGCAAAATTTCAGCCTGATCCGTCCAGTGGTTTGAGCTGTGCGTTGATAGATCAGTCAGTCAATCAGTCAGTCACCTTTGCCTTTTATATATTTAGATTAATAGGATAATAAATAGGATAGTAGGATAGCTGATACCCACGACTTCGGACGCGTGGATTGAGGTTTTTTTGGATTCCCGCGGGAACTTCCTTATTTTCCGGGATAAAAAGTAGCCTATGTGTTATTCCATTATCTATCTCAAATTTCAGCCAGATCGGTTCAGTCTTTGCGGCGTGACTGAGTAACAAATATTCGCACATCCAAATTTTCGCAATTATAGTGTAAGTAGGATATTAGTCTTTCGTTTTACGATTAGGTTTAGGTATACGCCAAAATTGTGACGTATTCCGCGGAAGCTCAGCGCATCCCCTAATTTGCGTGCCATATTTCGTTTCGCCCACGGAGCCGCTCGCTCGGCCGCCATTTTTCACGTCGACCGTTCATTAGAGTTCGTTTTAAATGCTAATTCGCTGCGATTGGTCCATTCGGCGCTGCCACATGTTTTTGAAATAACCACCGCGACCGTAAATATTCATGTTTTGTGGTTCCGCATTTTGATAATTTATACAAATAGTTTTGTATTATTTGGACGGGGAAGGTGGCCTACGGAATATTAATAGATGGCTTTATTTACATTACACACATGTTTAATCATAATATGTCCTCCCGACCGAAGCGTTCGGAGATTAGCTCATCATATTATATTGGCAGATATTATAGTGAACTAGCTTTTGCCCCCGCCACTTCGTCCGCGTGGAATTAGGTATTGGGGTGGAATTTTCAAAAACTGTGACACACGTACTTCTTTATTTTTAACTGAAAGCTCAAATACCAACTTTGATGGAAACAGCTTGAAAAATGACGGAGTTTCATATAAACTTCCATCCCCTATTTAAACCCCTTAGGGGTGGAATTTCCAATAATCCTTTCTTAGTGTGCGCCTACGTCATAAAAGGAACCAACTGTAAAAATTTCAAGTTTCTAACTTCAGTAGTTTTGGCTGTGCATTGATATCTCAGTCAGTCAGTCAGTCAGTCAGTCAGTCAGTCAGTCAGTCAGTCAGTCAGTCAGTCAGTCAGTCAGTCAGTCAGTCAGTCAGTCAGGACTTTGAATTTTATATATATAGATAAGTGTGCGCGCAAACCCAGGTGCACACTCTATTCCCTCACTCTCATAGTCCGATGGGACGGAAATCCGACACGACCGGAGAGAAAGCAGGCGCAGGACTGACGGCTTTACGTGAACTCCAAGGCATGGGAGTGACACACTGCCTACTCCCTAACTTCGAGCTAGCATTGAGAATTTCTTGACAGAAAAACCCAATACTTTTTTGGCCCGACCCGGGAATGGAACCCGGGACTTCGTCGTCCGCAGTCGAACTTGCTAACCACTAGAGTAACGAGACAGAAACCAATATTTAGCCATGAACGTTTGAATGATTGCCAATTTATTTGCTGTAAAAACGCAGGGAAATTGCTTTCGCGATCTACGAAAAGTACAGTAGTTAAAATTTTTGAGATGAGGTTTCCGCATTCCACCATTTACATTACGGATCCAAAAAGCAAATTAAAAAAAAAAAAAATACTGGCGAATGTACAGATTTGTAAAAAAGGGTGAAACGCCGGAATATCCCAGATTCCAGATAACGACCTTTCAGTAGCGTATGCGCTTAATCACGCTGTCGATTTTTTAGAATTTTGAAATTTTTATCTGTGTAAAAATTTTCCCCATACATTTTCGCATTTATGTACCAAAAGGGGGCGCAAGGTATGATTTATGTTACGCCGAATACGGGCCGCGCCACGATTGGGCGGTTTTTGATCACCCGGACTGGTTATGAGAGGTTTGTTGGTTTGTCCTCCAATCATGCCGTAACGAATGCAATTTCGCAAACGAAAGTTAGATCTTGCAATCCTTATAAATAACTTACCTAACTAATAATATAGATTAGTCAGAATTTTTGTTTTTATTCAATACAAGATAGTCCTTGGCTGCGATCTCACCTGATGGTAAGTGACAATGCAGTTTAAGATGGTAGCGGACTAACTTGGAAGGGATATGGCAGTGTACATTCAACCCATATCCCACACCCCGCCCAAGTTAGGCTGCTACCATCTTACACTGCATCGTCACTTTCCATCAGGTGAGATCGCAATCAGGGACTATCTTGTCATCGACTAAAAATAAAAAAAATAAAAATCATATATTAAGATAATAGGAAATAATAGAATAGGTTATATTTTGTACAAATAAAAACAGTAAAAATATTACATATACTTACTTGGATTTTTCAACTTCCGGCTATCTTTAAAATTAAATGCAAGTTAGTGAAGACGTAATATAATTTATAATTCTTTGTGTTACTCAAAAGAGATTGTAAACTTTGTTATACTTTTGAAAGGGAATTTGCTTTTTATTTAAATAAAGGTTCGTATCTTGTAACTGAGCTCTGTTGCCTTTAAATTAGGTCACACGCAATTTTTTTAATATTATACAGAGCTGCTATTACCCTCTATTCTATTTTATATCACCGAATGATCACCTGTGGGATTGTCAAAATGATTGATGAACAGTTGAAAAATAGAAAAAATAAAAATTCATAATTTTGTCAGGAATCTCCTCTTCGATTTAGTGAAGTCGCAAGTTTGTCGGTGCATAAAGAAGAAGAAGTATAAAAAAATAGATGATGCCTGCGACTTCCTCCGCGTGGATCAAGGTTTTTCAATTCCCATGGGAACTCTGTAATTTTCCGGGATAAAATGTAGCCTATGTTTTAATCCTGAGTATATGCTATCTTCAATCCCAAATTTCAGCTAAATCGGTTCTTTCGTTGTGGCGTGAAGGAGTAACAAACATACACACACACACACACACACACACACATACGCCTTTATAATATTAGTGTGATGTGATGTGATCACCGAACGATCAGCTTTGGAATTGTCTAATATAACTGATGAACAACTGAAAAATCGAAAAAATAAAAATTCATAATTTTGTCAGGAATATCCTCTTTGGATTAGTGAAGTCGCAAGTTTGTCGGTGCATAAAGAAGAATTAAGAAGATGAAGTATAAAAAACTAGATGATGCCCGCGACTTCATCCGCGTGGATTCTGAAATCCACGAAATCCACGTTGGGAAATCTTTAATCTTCCGGGATAAAATGTAGCTATGTGTTAATCCTGCGTATGAGCGGTCTCTAGTCCAAATTTCTGCCAAATTGGTCCTTTTCTTGTGGCGTGAAGGAGTAACAAATACACACACACACATACTCACACACACACATACTCACACACACACATAAAACTTTCGCCTTTAATATAATATATCGCCTTTAATGAAGTGTGATAATGTTTAAAAATAGTGGTTTTATGAGCCCCATATAGATCGGACAAAAGTAATCCGAAATTCTGCTCTCAATTAGGAATTTGGGGAAAAGTGCGCAGATGGGCGAAGAAATAGAATAATTTAATTCTCCCCGGCTTTTGACCCGCGCCTGTCTGTGGTTTACCTACTTCATTTGGACAGGTACAGCTACCCAATATTTGATTTTTGAGGGTTCAGTATATTGTATCGTTCCGTATTTACTTGCTAGGGTTTTTCAGCTAAGTTCAAAGTTTTATCCTCACTATATCCTTACTAATATTATGAAAGTGTGTTTGTTTCTTGGTTTGTCCTTCAATAACGCTGCAACGAAGCTCGTCTTCTATGACTGCACGACTCTCAAAAGGAATGCTTAAAAAGCATTTCCACCAGCGGAATATAAAAAAAAAAATAACTGCCGCTGCTACAGAGCTACGGATCGACATATAGTTGAGGACCTGGAGATTTACATAGGTTACATTTTATCCCGGAAAATCAAAGAGTTCCCGCGGGATTTTAAAAACTAAATCCACGCGGACGAAGTTGCGGGCATCAGCTAGTAATTAATAAAGGCTCTGAGTTTGAATTAGCATGAAGATGAGAATGGAGAATTAGAGACAGAATTAAATCCGAACCTGTTAGCATTTGAATGGTTAATATCCATTTAATTAGTCCAATTATGTAGTTTTGCGTACGACACAATAATAATTGTCCTCATTACTAGTTGATGTCATTAAAAATGCAAATTATCCAAAACTCTGTACAGCGTCGACTGGGTACGGTGGATAAAAATGAAAAAAAAAAAAAAAAAAATAATCACCCTCACCCCAGAATTTGTATACGTTCCTCACGTCACAATTACTAATGGGGGTGATTTTTGTTCTTTTGTCCAATTTTTTATCACAGTGTCCACCGCGTAAACCGGGCCCGGTGATTATTCATAATTACCGCGTAATGGCGGACAGAATACGAGGCTTTGTTGCTGTAAGGCTGGGTGGGCGTTAAAGCGAGCGGACGCGGAAGACATCGCGATTTGCATCTTCCCCAAACATCCAATGTTTGTTAGGTCCTATTTTTATTTCATAACAAGATAGTCCTTGATTGCGATCTCATTCAACTAACTACTAACTAAGTGACGATGCAGTCTAAGATTGCAGCGGGCTAGGAAGACTTGGAAGGGGTATGGCAGTATACATTCAACCCATACCCCTTATCGGTTTCAACACGCCATCGAGCCGGAACGCTAAATCGCTTGGCGGCACGTCTTTGACGGTAGGATGGTAACTAGCCACAGCCAAGCCTCCCACCAGAAAAATATATTCTTGTATATGTTCAGTCTCCCCGTTAAGTCCAATTCCCCAAATGTCCAACTTCTGTAATGTCCAATCTGCCCTGTATATCCAATTTCGTATATAAAAAATTGTCATACACAGCTTACCATTAGTTATTTTTGGTTTTAATTATCTAATTGGTAAGGTTACGTTACATTAACATCCAACTAAAAGCGATATTTTTAAAATTTTACTAAAGTGAAACTTTAGTTCGTCTGAAAGATTTATTATTATTGTTATCAAAGACTAGACTTTGTGCGCGACTTCCTCTGCGTGGAGTTTGGTCTTAGAAATCCCGCGAAACCGAGGAATCATTTGTTATTCTGGGATGAAAGCCTCCTTCAATATTCTCATGCCAAAATCGATCGATCCATAGCTAAAATAATACTAAAATGAATATTTCAGGTTATATCTATAATTCTATTAATATATTAATAAATATATTAATATTATAAATGCGAAAGTATGTTTGTTTGTTGATTTGTTGGTTTGTCCTTCAATCACGCCACAACAAAGCAACAGATCGACGAAATTATTTGCATGGGCGTAGTTGAGGACCGAGAGAGTGAAATAGTTCACTTTTATCCCGGAAAATCAAAGAGATCCCGCGGAATTTTTTAAAACTAAATCGGCGGGCTGATACTAGTAACATTATAAATAAAAAAAATCTAAATTAATCTTAAAACGTAATTAATCTAATAGCTCATCGATATCGACTAAAAAGTTGTATTATTTTTTACCACTGTCCGCTTCCTCCTATGACTCTACCATCACCTTTATAAGTCAGTATTATTAAAACTCTACCGTTTTGATTCAAACAGTGATTTGCTTTTAAAAAATGTGCTGTAATATTTTTCTTTTCACATATTTTTTGATAATTTATGTTCCTTAAAAGCATTTTATGATAAATTAATAAAGTACAAATAGACTAGTAAGTATATAAAATGTATGTAATTCATATTTTAAATTAGAAGGCTGGTGAACCTTGCCCAATAAATAGTGTTATTGGGCAGTACATATCTAATACCTGCACTCTTTGAACTATAACGCTTAGAAGCGAAATAGTTAACCATAGCGCTGATAAACCATTGTCAGTAAGCCTTTAAAGGCCGACTCCGCAGTATCGTCGTGTTAGTAGTACGAAAAGTAGAAAAGTATATTATTAAAAAACTGGCTGATGCCCGCGACTTCGTCCGCGTTCTATAACGTCACGTCTCGTCGATCCGTTGCTTTGTTGCGGCGTGATTGAAGGACAAACCAACAAACAAACATACTTTCACATTTATAATACTAGCTGATGTATCCGCGACTTCGTTCGCGTGGATTGAGGTTTTTTATTCCCGCAGGAACTCACTTATTTCCCGGGATAATAGCCTATGTCCTATTCCAGACTGTACATTATTTATTTATTTATTTCAATTTACTATATATATACTTACAGAATGCCCAAAACGTATATATATGTAGTCTATCTATAGGCATAGGCCACAGCCAAGTCGGTTCAGTCGTTGCGACGTGATTGAGTAACAAACATACAAACTTTCGCATTTATAATATTAAATAACTAGCGGACCGCCCGGCTTCGCCCGTGGTACATATATAGCCTATAGCACTCAGGGATCACGTACATATCTAACTGTGAAAGAATTTTTGCAATCAGTCCAGTAGTTCCTGAGATTAGCGCGTTCAAACAAACAAACTCTTCAGCTTTATAATATTAGTATAGATAGGATAGGATAAAGGGATAAGTAAATGACAAAGACTCGTATCAATTAAGCAATACTCGAATATGAGTGGCGATAATTTCGCCCGCATCCTAGAAACTCTGAAATAACTGAGCCACATAGACTAATAAATTAAATAATAACATTACTTTGTAACGTTTAGCTTGCAAGTCGCGCTGAACTACCAAAGTATTTATAACCCCCGAAAGAGCCAAATTCGCAACGTTACATTAAACACAGCTAATTTCCTGTGCCATTAGCGTTGTTGGATTACTGGGAAACTATTTATTGCGGTGTAAGGAGTTACAAAAAGTTATGGGCCCGGTTAATTGGTGTTTAGCTCCAATAGGGAAGCATGCTGCCAAAAATTACCGCAAGTGCAAAATGTGTAAGAGATTTCTGCTACACCTTATCTTTAGGGTGCTAAAAATCCGTAATCCTTATGCTGCGATCTATAGATTAAAATATACCTATAATCTATATACATATACATCACAAATGCGTTCAATGCTTGGGTTTCTTCAAACTTGAAATAAATTTCATTTGATTTTGTTCTTGTTTTCTCAGTACAAAAGTATCGATCAGCGCGTTGACCAAAGAATAAATAGAACCAAGCAAAGCTCAAGCATTGCGAGCAGGAAATTAAAGCTCTTATTGTCAGTACTCGTTTTATAGAAGTTGTTTCTAGCTATACGGCTAAAGTTTGCGTTGTATGTACAAAGTAGACGAACAGTGTACAGTGTACACACTGTACATGTACATTGTACACTCTCCGTTTGGTTTACCCACTCGTCATTCTATTTTTACTCTCAGCTATGGAAGCTTGGTTTATTAACCCTCGGCGGAAAAAGATGACGTGTATATCTGTATACTTATGTGTCTGTCTCTGCACTCGTTCCCTAACGAATGGACCGATTTTGATGCGATTTAAAAGCTGAAGATCTGCTCAGGAGTTTGAAGATCATCAGCTCATTTTCTACTTGATTAAAGGGTCTTACAAACATTTACTGGTGCGATTTGAAATGCAGCAAATAGTCGACGTTTTAGTTAGATAGTAGTTACTTACTTGTATTTTATTCTTTACTAGCGGCCCGCTCCGGCTTCGCACGGGTATAAAATATATAGCCTATGTCATTCACTGTTAATGGATGTTATTATACTTATAAACCTTCCTCTTCAATCACTCTATCTATTAAAAAAACCGCATCAAAATCCGTTGCGTAGTTTTAAAGATTTAAGCGTACATAGGGACAGAGAAAGCGACTTTGTTTTATACTATGTAGTGATTAAGCAAAAGCTTTGAATTTTAGATACGTCATGCTATATGGAGCTGACAATGTAAAGCGGGACATCTAAGATAAGTGCTGTACTAAGCATTCGCACGCATAGCTGTCGTTTACCTCAAAATGATTCAAATAAATTTGTAAAGATATTAAGAGGAAATGCGATCGCAGTGATTTTTGAAAATTAGGTATTTGAAAAAGCTATCGCTGTCGCTCTGCAGTTGTTTATAAAGCACGTTCATGCGATAAGAAAAACTGCAGATTCAACTGAATAGCCTAAGTAAAAAGTCATAATTCGAGAATTGGCTGTCTATTATTTCCTCCTTCAATATTGGACTAATTTAAAAGATATTTCATAAACTGAATAAATAATTTTTATAAAATTTTAAAATTAAAATATATTTTAGTGTATGACATGTAAGTACGTAATATAAATATGAATCTTTCTAATTTCTGTAAGACAAATAAAAGTTTTGACCCCAAAGCCACCCCTAATATCTGTCGCCCTAGGCTTCAGCCTAATTAGCCTGATAAATTCGGCAATGAGGTATTCCCTTGCTATTGGTTAAAACCTGGTTAAAACAGATTGATTTGATGAAACAGATGGCTGGATCATGCGTCGTGCTCGTAAACGGGTGCCACTAACAGGAATGGGTCTGCTTTGTCTTCCCATGTTGACATGTGTTGGATTATATGTATTGCATTTTTGAAGCTTCCCTGTGGAAGCACTCTATACATAGCTTAGTTTGGTTACTTATTGTAAAATTATTTTATTTTTTGAAAAGAGCAACTGCTGAGTTTGTTGCCGGTTCTTCTCAGCAGAATCTGCATTCCGAACCGGTGGTAGATTTATGACGTGTCATAAGAGCTACAAGGTAGCCTACATGAAATAAATTAATTTTGAATTTTGAATTTGAATTTGATTGAATTCAGCGAATCAATGGTGATTGAGAGACGATTTCTCTGAAGCAATCGTTTTCAGAGGACTTGTCAGTTGTCATCTTCATCTTATTCACTTTGCTTAGACAAAGTTTGAAATATCGATGCAGCAAGCAAAAGCTGCTTATACCAAGAACCTATTATACTGAGGCAGTGTGAGTTGATACCCTCGCGAATAGCTGTTCCTCTGACACATTATACGCGAGTTCGTTTCCAAAGAGGAATTCAATTTGTGAGCCATCATCCTATCCACCGAACATATTTAAGCATTCTTTTGGTCATAGACGGGACAATAGTCGTGAGTAACAAAAAGATGTCAGTTGGCAACTATTCGCTGATGACCTACAGACTTCTGTATTGCCAAATAAACTTAAACTGACGATTTAATTCGTCTTTTTGACAGATTTTAAATACGAATACTGTCAAGACGTCATATTCCCCGCTCAGTTAAACATTATTCTGCGATTGAGAAGTAAGTGCTTCAAGATCAACCGATATTCAGAACTTGCAAATTGTGTACAAAGTGGGACAGTTAAGCACATTTTGAATTTGTGCTTTCTGTTCCATAGTAATAAGATGTTCGACTTTTTAAATTCAAAAGCTATACTTGGTCGATAAAATAATATAATGAAAATAAAAACTAAATTCAAATAGTTTTAAAATTACTCAATAGACGGGGATGGCATATGAAATTATGATATCACAAGCTACCAAATAGGTACCAGTTTATCAGAATCAATAGGAATATCCGTTCAGTGAAGACAATAAAGAAAAAAAAAATATTTAAAAAAAATGCGTATAGGTGTAATACCTACGCATTTGTTTTAATAATTTTTACCTTTCACAGTTTACTGATAAATAAATAAATAAATAAACATTTATTCAGCTCACACAAAAAAGATACATTTGCTTAGTACTAAGTGAGATCTGTAGACTGCACTCCCACTCCGCCCAGACCCATCGACTTTTAAAATTTTTTCAGGCATTGCATTCTGGTAAAATATTTATACAGTGATATTTAATTCAAAAAAAATAATTTCAAAGTGGTCATTTTAAAATTGAACACCTATGGCCAAAACATGAACACAATTTGGTCTCAACTCTTCAATTTTAAGATGTCCGTTCCAACTTTAAGGAAATCTCTACGTCATACACCTTTGGATTCTGAATTTGCATATTGAAATGAGTTCCTCATTGTTAGTGCGAGGTTATTTGGGGAAGACGTGCAAAATTTAAATTTTATGAAAACTTTGCGAAATGGATCTTTTAGATCTTTCCCCTCCGCTCCGCTCCGCTTTGGTATTCGCTAAACGTTCACTAAAAGAGCACAAGCTTATTCAGTAGAACAACAATAACTAAAAATATTTTATATACTAAGAAAGTTTTTTTTTAAAGAGCAGCGTCCGTTAGTCCACCGAGTGCCAACACTGCGCTTTCCGGAGCGTGGTCGCCAGTTCAACCTTGGAACCAACGGCCATCAGTTTCCACTTCAGCTTTCCGACTCCCTGAGCTATGTCGGAAACTTTGGTTCTCCTACAGTTGTCCTCATTTCTGATTTGATCTCGCAGGGATACTCCGACAAGTGACATAATATAACCATAAAAATAAGGAGTAGGAAACTCTATCTTTTAAGTCGAAATTAAATGCAGTATTGCTTCTTATTTATAAGATAAATTGAACTTTCAATATTTTTTGAATGTAAGTCAAATTTTTTCAATTAAACTATAATCCTAATAAATAGTTCAATTTGATATATTTTGATTTCATTCATGATTTAGGCCAATTAAAAGTATAATTATATAGAATGATGAGATTTTTCATCATACAATGAAATTAACTCTTTTAAAGGAGTTAAAAATTGGTAAACTTAATGCAATTTGCAAGTAAGGAATACTAACTCTATGCATTATATTAATAAATGATTTATGACAGAAGAGCGATAACTTTTTTCTAAAAACAGCAGTTCCTGATTTCCGTGAAAACTTTTAACATACTTTATCGCAACTGAAAAAGGGTGCGCCGGCAACGAAAGGGGTAGTTTTAAAGCAATAATTGGTGTATTTCAACGCCAACACTGTACACTTTTTCCTCGCGATTTCGCAAAATGCAATCGGCAATAAATTTAAAATGGAATACGAATAAAGACAGGATGAAAAAGCCTGCACGTTAACTGGAGGATGGCTGCTAATATCTCTCCGTCAGATTGACAACACCATTTTTCAGCTGTTTATCCGTACACCGTGTACGAATGCTCGAATATATCGAGAAATAACTATCCGGTAGTTGCGAATACGTAGCAAATAAATATATCGACTTTTCGCTACATATATTAAGAGAAATCTTTCTCGAACGATTCCGAGCGTGGCCATACAACCGATGCGTGTATAATATATGCAGGGTGTAAAATGTCACGGTCCCATCGAGTTTATTTGGCTGGTTTTGTTTGGCAACAATACATATTATATTTAATATTAAAAAAATGTATGAACAAAAATGACTCCAAGAAAAGGTTAGAGTTAATTTGCTATAATCCGACAACAGATAGATAGATAGATAGATAGATAGATCATTTATTCACCAAAATGCAGGTACAATATGATGTAATATAAGAAAAACGAGCCTAATACATTTTACCAGTACTGGTGTGTAAATATTATACAATAAAATGAATATATGAAACATGATACAAAATGTCAGTTATAAAAGTTAATTTTAAATGTCATAGTTAAAAAAGAAACTTAGTAAATAATAATTATACAAGGAAAATTGAGCCTTATGATCATGGAGCTTAAGATACATTTAACAATATTATTTATTCATTATCATTTCAGAAAAAATCTGTATAGTCAAACATGCAGTTAAAAGCGAAGCTTCCCGACCAAGCAAGAAAGCCAAGTTCCCAAGCAAGCAATGCCACCACCACTCACATGCACCACCACACAAGACTTTTATACTACTCTCGACGCACGTTTCGCCCCGACACCGGAGCATCCTCAGGAGATATCGTCTTTACAATGCTATATTGTCTAGATTAAATCTAATTTTTCTTGCTAATCATGAACTTCCACAAAGTAACGCCTGATTCTATCCAATATAGAAATGACTGCTCTTTTATGGATTCTTCTATGGGACTACTGAAATAATGTTAACTGGCCATTAAACCAAATTGTAGACAAGCAATGGCACTTCTATAGCTATAAATAAAGCATAACCTACCTTCCTTGTAAGTTAAGATTCAGCGTGTAGTGTTGATGCATAATTCGTGTAATAATTTAATACAACCATTGTAAATTATGTTTAAGGCTACCTGAACACTATCGACATTAATAATTTTTACGTCAATAGAATAGAATAATTTTTTATTAAAACAAACTTTTGCAAAGTCTTTCGAATCGTTAAATGAATCTACCAATGGTTCGTAATGCGGAATAGAAATTTTTGTATCCAAACCATAATTATTTGGATAAAAAAATATTTTAACTTTTTTGTTCGTGGCTCGTTTTCTAAGTATTTTATTCAAGTGTGTTAGAAAATTCTTAGTTGCGATCCAGAGGGGAAAAGTTGGTTGTGTTGGTTATCCTGTTTTCTGTTTAGAAATTCTCAGTAACAAACGCAGAGTTTGAAAGTTGGTGCCCCGGAATAACCCAAAGGGCATCCTTGCCTTCCATGAAAGAAGTTTAGATACTTGAATAAATAAAATAGCACGTTAGTCTGTGAGGCGTAATTCCTGCTTTGAAATTGAACGATCGACAAAAGTAGTATTTTCATTTTTGACAACCTCCCTGGCGCAGTGGTGAGCGCTGTGGTCTTATAACTGGGAGGTCTTGGGTTCGATTCCCGGCGGGGGCAGTTTAGGAATTTATAATTTCTAAATTGCCTCTGGTCTGGTCTGGTGGGAGGCTTTGGCCGTGGCTAGTTACCACCCTACGGTCAAAGACGTGCCGCCAAGCGATTTAGCGTTCCGGCACGATGGCGTGTAGAAACCGATAAGGGGTATGGGTTGAATTTACACTGCTATACCCCTTCCAAGTTAGCCCGCTACCATCTTAGACTGCATCGTCACTTACCATAAGGTGAGATCGCAGTCAAGGGCTATCTTGTCATCGAATAAAAAGTATTTTCATTATTTTTTATTAGAGCGGCAACAGAAATACACATTCTCTGACAACAGTCCGAATCATGAGATACAGCACGCTGGCATACGGACGGACGGACGAACGGACGGGTGGACGGACAGCCGGGGGCAGTAATACAGTCCCATTGGCACCCTTTGGGTACGGAACCCTAAAAATGAAAGATGCCACTATTTTATAATATTAAAAACCTATATTTAATATAGGTTTTATACTTAAAATATAGGTTTTTAATATTAATAAAAATAGTCAAATATTCAATTGATGTAGGTACACTCCCAAAAAACGCAAATCTTGTGCCACGTGGACTTTCTCACCAGTGGACAAAAGCCTCCTCATTTACAAGGAAAATGGATTTAACTAAAGCTTAAATTCCTACGCTACTTCCTTATGAAATGGTGATTTAAACAAGTCCCTTAATGGTAAGGATTTACCGTAATTAACTTCGGTCAGAGCCGCCCATGGGATTAATTTTCCTACCCAATCGATAAGATGATAATATTATTAAAAACCGTTTTATTAACACGATAGCCTTTAGGGATTGTAATGATACAGTTAAAATAAAAAAAAAAAAAACAGAAATTGGGTATTTGACAGATTTTTTGTATAGCGCTATTGCAATATGACGTCACGATTCAGTAGCTTCATACACTCTCCATACAACCTTTACTATTTTTTTTAATTCGATGACAAGATAGCCCTTGACTACGATCTCACCTGATGGTAAGTGACGATGCAGTCTAAGATGGCAGCGGGCTAACTTGGAAGAGGTATAGCAGTGTAAATTCAACCCAATTGGTTCCTACACGCCATCGTGCCGGAACGCTAAATCGCTTGGCGGCACGTCTTTGACGGTAATTATTTAAATTGTAAGTATGTAAACAAAATTGAAATAATACTGCTTCAAGCGTTGATAGTAAAGGATCTTTAGCTTTTCGTTCACAGGCAGCCTAACAATGTAGCCAGTGCAATGCAAGGCGCGATGATTGCTACAATACGTCTTGAGAAACAAGCCGTATTGTAGCGAGTTATGATTTGCTGCGAATTCACGGGATTTGTGCCTTTCTGTACAACGAGCGGTAGCAGTGCTAACATACCGCGTGAAATTAATGAGTAACAAGTCACTATAAATTGTATCACTCTAAACAAATCGCACCTTGAAAACAAAAGTGGCGTTTTACAAAAATTGAGGCTGGGGGTCCTAGATGATTCTTGCGTACGTCTGCAACGCCTGTGCATCTCAGGAGCACGTGCGCTGGTGTTTCCAAGCAAGCCCTGCATAGAGGACTGTCGGTGACACCTATAATGAAAAGGTGTTTGTTTAATGGGCTATGCCCCGTTATAATTCCCACCAACCTTCCTGAGTTTACCTCTATTCAGATGGTCTATTTTTTAGATGTTTGCCTAGATTAGGAAAGGCTTCCTTAGTCTATCTGCAGTCTATTGCATTCGACCATAATATCAGAGACTTTTCTTTGAGTATTAGTTCATATCATCTATCTAACACCTATTGTATTCTATAGCAATGAGCCTAGAGGTTAAAACTACGACCTTCTTTTCGAGGGTTCAAACGCACCTTTAACTTGCCAGGGCTATGTGTTTTAAAGCATAACCAGACAATCTAATTAAAAGTTATAAGAAGAATACTTTGCACCACAGAAATTAATCCACGATAATAAATTCAATGTTGAACCCGCTTCAACCCACAATCTTATCTCGGCGGTGTTTGAGACCAATATCAAACCGAATTCAACCCTTTTTCGCAAGATGCTGCCAACCCCAGAATATTCACTCCAGAGACTCTATTATTAACCGCTTTGCTAATTTGAAATCTATTATCTTTTATATTGCAGCCTACTTTATGGACCCTCATAATAATTGACTAAGACTCGCTGTGGGATTGTCTAAAATGATTGCTACATTGTCATGATCGCAATCGTCAATTCTTCAATCTGATCGGCTAAACTTTGCCGCAATAGAATAGAATAGAATATTTTTTTATTCAAATAAACAGTTACAAAGTGCTTTCGAATTATCAAATGAATCTACCACTGCAACTGGTTCGGAATGCCGTTCCAACCAGCGAGAAGAACCAGCAAGAAACTCGGCGGTTGGAATCGGGTAAAAAAGCGCTGAATTCCGCGCTGATTCATTTTGTTTGGAATGGCATTCTGAACCGGTGGTAGATTCACTTAACGAATCAAAATCACTTTATTATAGTAAATAACTTTTCTTTTCTATTCTAATGAACAATATACTACAGCCTGTACAGGTACATACTTATAAACTGTAATATGTCTTGTGTATTTTTTTAAATTCAAAGACAAGATAGTCCTTGTCTGCGATCTTCCCTGATGGTAAGTGTTGATGCAGTCTAAGATGGTAGCGGGCCAACTTGGAAGGAGTATGGCAGTGTAGTGTCAATCCATACCATACCGTATTTGGCTAGTATCAGTCGGTGGCCAAATTTCGGACACCATTGGTCTAATACTTTTTCGTATTCTCAACAGGATCCCTTAATGATAAATAAATTAATTTGAACTCCACGTTAATTGAGGTGAGGCTGCTAAGGTATCCGGGGCAACTCATTATTTATTCTTAAAATGACCTTTTTACCCCGGTCTCGGGTTAATTCGGGTTTTGCATCTATGAAAATTCGTGCTGCGTAAATTAAGTTGTTAACAAGTGACAATTCTAAGCGCGGAATCAGACTTAAGACATGTTGCTCTACAAAATGTTGCTTTACTCTATTATCCTACTAATATTATTAATGCGAAAGTTTGGCTGTATGGATGGATGGTTTGTTCCTCAATCACACTGCAGTAACAGAACCAATTTAGCTGAAAGGCACAGAAACAGATTATATAACACATAGGCTACTTTTTATCCCGAAAATAAGAGAGTTACCGCGGAAATTATAAAACCTCAATCTACGAGAACGAAGTGGCGGGCATCAGTTAGTAAAATATAGATTGTACATAAAAACATTAGACGGAGACAAGGAATAAGTTTGAAAACTATAATCCGACTATGAAAAATTGGATGACTGGTCAAAGTCATAACCATTATGACTTTACTGGAGTCCAGCTAAAAAATGTATCTACATAATTATTTAACTGCGACCTTTTTGCGTAGGGTTAGGTAGTTTTAAAAATCCCGAAACTCTTTACCGGGATAAAAAATAAGCTCATGACTCCCTACAGATCCTTAAGTGCAAAAAAATTACGTCTATCCGTAGTTCAGTTTCGGCGTGATTGAAGGATAAACCAACAAACAAACACATTTACAAATATTAGTAATGATTCAATAATAACACTTTGATAGTAGATACAGTTCGAAATATAGTAATAAAACGCAGTGACAGGACAAAATGTTTCGAAACAAATCACAATCAACAAGTCTTTCATGTGCTCGCGGGCTTAGTTGTTAACAGCCAAGTGACAACTTCTATTCAAAGGTTCTTTGCGAGGTATTTTTAGATCCCTTTCCTTTTTTAATTCCCATCTGAGTTTGGGTCTCATTAAGCTTTTAGGGACTTTTACGAAGTTACAAAAGAAATCTGGTATTTTCTCACTTTAATTTAGTTGTGACTGTTTTCGATTCCATTTTTTTCAAAAGCCTTCTGACGGCTTCCCTGGCATAGTAGGGGTAAAGTAAAAAGTCACTTAAGGCGTACATAGAATACTTTTTTATTCCTTGACTCCGATCTCACCTGACGGTAAGTGACGATGTAGTCTAACGTGGTAGCGAGCTAACTTGGAAGGGGTATAACAGTGAAGATTCAACCCATACCCCTAACCGGTTTCTACTCGCCGTCGTGCCGGAACGCTAAATCGCTTGGCGGCACGTCTTTGACGGCAGGGCGGTAACTAGCCACGGCCAAAGCCTCCGACCAGACCAGACCAGAGACAATTCAGAAATTATAAATTCCTAAATTGTCCCCGCCGGGAATCGAACCCGAGACCTCCCAGTTATAAGACCACAGCGTTCACCACTGCGCCAGGGAGGTCGTCTAAATGCTCTAAAGTACCTATTTATTATTTTACTAGTTGATGCCCGCGACTTCGTCCGCGTGGTTTGAGGTTTTACGATTCCCGCGGGAACTATCCTATTTTTCGGGACAAATAGTAGCCTTTGTATTCCAGACTATAATCTATCTCTTTGCCAAATTTCATCCAAATCCGTTCAGCCGTTTTTGCGTGATTGAGTAACAAACATCCAAGCATCACAACATTTTTTTTTTTTTAAAGAATATTAGCCAAGCTGAGCTTGACTGATGTTCTCCTTTCCCCTCCAAATAAGTGAAAACTTGTGCTAGGAGTGGGTACGACAATAGTGCAACGGGTGTGGTTCGAACCTGCGACCTTTCAGTTTTCAGTCCGCACCTTTAACCGTTGGGCTATGGAGGATTAGGAAGGACATTTATAATATAAATAGGATTAAAACGC
Source organism: Hipparchia semele (assembly GCA_933228805.2). Lineage (NCBI taxonomy): Eukaryota > Metazoa > Arthropoda > Insecta > Lepidoptera > Nymphalidae > Hipparchia > Hipparchia semele. The sequence continues at coordinate 4,116,829 of OW121733.1, read as the reverse complement.
ATTGACGCAAAAGTCACTCAAGGCATAATATACATAGAGTACTTAATCTCTTAACAAGTATTTTTTCATAATAAAATACTTTAAAAGGAAACAAGCATGTCTGATTCATAATTTAGACAGTGAAATAAAGCGGATTATTTGAAAGCACTCTAGCAAGCGCAATAATTAATGAGTCGATATTGGTTGGTGGCTGGCTTTGGAAATTATGGACTCGATCAGTATTTTTTGCAGCTCCTAAATGGGGTGTTATGTTTTTATTTTTGTTTATTATTCAAGAGTGAATAAGCATCTTCTAGGCAAGCTTGCACCATATTTGGCTGCATCTTCACTTACCATCTGGTGAGACCGCAATAGAATAGAATAGAATAATTTTTTATTCAAAGAAACTTTTACAAAGTGCTTTCGAATCGTCAAATGAATCTATCACTGCTGGTTCGGAATGCCGTTTCAACCGAGAAGAACCAGCAAGAAACTCAGCGGTTACTCTTTAAAAAAATTCAAACCCTAGTCTATAAATTTAAAAAAATATATATTAATTAATTAGCTTCCAATCTATATCTACAGCGTGAAATTTTAATATTTATTTTCCTGCAGCGAAGCGATAGGTTTTTCAAATATCAAATTTTCCGACGATAAAAGATATGATAAGAAAACGCGACAGATGCTTGTGTATAGAAAGCGCCAAATACTTACATCATGTTTTGTTTTAGAGAATTTAATGGTTAAATTCTCGAAGTATATTGTATACAAATAATTCATAAGATATTAATTTTTTTAAGTGGCTGTATCGTTTTTTAGTAATTAAGTAGTAAAAAAGTATCCCATGTCCCTCTCCTGGTTAGGCTACCAACCAATTTTCAGCCAAATCGGTTCAGCCGTTCTTGAGTTATGAATAGTGTAACTAACACGACTTTCTTTTATATTTATAAGGTTTTAGGAATGATGCAGGTATGGATTGAAATTAGAAAATTAGATAGATCCAAAAACCTGCAATTATTCAACCGAAAGTCCGCACAAAATAATGAATAGCGCTGCGGACATAATCAATAACGATTAAATAGTTAAACGCGCATAAATGCCCAGTCTTTGTGAGGGGATTCAGTTGAGTAATGACAAAATTAGGCAAACCTAGCCGAGGTAAATAACTGGTACAAATGGTGTTGGACTAAATGGTCCTACATAATGTTTTGGTGGAATTATCTATATATATAAAATTCAAAGTCCTGACTGACTGACTGACTGACTGAGATATCAACGCACTGCCTAAACTACTGAAGTTAGAAACTTGAAATTTTTACAGTTGGTTCCTTTTATGATGTAGGCGCACACTAAGAAAAGATTATTACAAATTCCACCCCTAAGGGGTTTAAATAGGGGATGGAATTTTGTATGAAAGTCCGTCATTTTTCAAGTTATATCCATGAAACTTTGTATTTAGGCTTTCAAATAAAAATAAAGAAACACATGTTTCACAGTTTTTGAAAAATCCACCCCCAAACGGAATAAATAGGGGATGAATGTTTGTATGAAAGTCCGTCATTTTACAAGTTATATTATCACTAGCTTTTGCCCCCGCGACTTCGTCCGCGTGGAATTAGATTTTGGGGTGGAATTTTCAAAAACTGTGACACACGTAATTTTTTATTTTTAACTGAAAGCTCAAATACCAACTTTGATGGAAACAGCTTGAAAAATGACGGAGTTTCATATAAACTTCCATCCCCTATTTAAACCCCTCAGGGGTGGAATTTCCAATAATCCTTTCTTAGTGTGCGCCTACATCATAAAAGGAACCAACTGTAAAAATTTCAAGTTTCTAACTTCAGTAGTTTAGGCTGTGCGTTGATATCTTAGTCAGTCAGTCAGGACTTTGAATTTTATATATATATATATAGATAGTCTCTTGCATGGACCTCCACAGGCTTCGGTCTTGCGCCACCTGAACCCAGCGGCTCCCTGCGACTCGTTTGATGTCGTCGGTCCACCTAGTGGGGGGTCTGCCAACACTGCACTTCCCGGTGCGTGGCATGGGCATCAGCTAGTAAAAGATTAATTAACCAATTATTATCATAACAATATACAAGGTGTTAGTTAATGTCCCTATCCTACCGAAACCCATAAGTTGGGGTCGGTGTATAGATACATGAAAAAATATCATGAGACGTGTAGCTCATATCCTGGCCAAGTTATGAGGACTTCAAAAATTCACCATAAATGTATCGGTGGCAGCCCTTTAAAACAGCTGATTCAATGGCGATGAACTGCCAACGATAAAAATATGAATGAAAAATCTTAAAAGTACTTCTATTCTACTACTGCGCTGGTATCCTAGTCTCGGCCTACAACGTACTACTTGCTATGCTATAACGTTGCGATAAAATATTCCAGATGCGATACCTAATCATTAATCGGCATGCAATTAAACCTGTAACCTGTAGTATTGTTCAGTAGAGTGAAAACCGATTAGAAATCTCGTATTTTTGCAAGAATATTCCCGACTACTTTCGGACTCCATAAGTTAAAGTCCGTACCTACGTAATCCATAAAGTGACTGCCGCCTCTTTATTTGCAGGTAATTAATATCTCGCGTTGTGGTTTTGATTAACAATGACTGTATGTGAATGAACGAATGAATGTGTGTGAAATTTTTAATAATAAATCAATTGCAAGACGATACAATAATTATTATTATCGCTTACAGTACAGTGCAAGCATAGTACTAGCATTAGAAGTTGAAAGCGAGCGGTATTTGGCGTAGTGATTTGCACCGGAGAAGTGATTTTTCACCGGAGAATCACCGGTGAGTCTCCGGTGAAAGTAATCGGTGTTTAACCGATTATTATTGAATCATAACTCAAGTAATTTTATTATTTAAATAAAAAGAAGTTTGTTGATCAACATTGTTAATTATTTAATAACATTTATTCAAATACAATTACTTTATCATTATTTCCTACCTCCTTAAATAATAATTATCATAATAAAGTAAAATATTTTTTTCTTAATATTTTTTTTTATTTAAAACCTTTACAATACATCTAATATCATTTTGAGTTCACACAATATCGATGCGCTTAAAATTCCATTGCATTGTACTAGAACATTAACAGTTAAAAACATTTTAATTGATGCTAAATCTGTATTCGAATTCACCGGAGATCTCCGGTGAATCTCCGGAGAATGGCAAATCACCGGTGATTTTCACCGGTGCTCGCCGCAGGTGCCGCTCTAGCTAGCGGCGGGCGGCGTCTCTGGCGGCTTTTCTTTGGCGGCGCCGCGGCGCCGCCAAACACGTACCGGCGCGCCGGTACGTGTTTTCGAAACACCGCCCGCCGGTAAGGGCGAGCACACATTGGGGTGCGAAGTCGCAGCATTGTAAAAATCATAGACGTCGCACAACGCACCGTGGAAATGTCCGCTGTGCACCGTAAAAACCTGTACCATTCTATCGGTATCCACACTTCCCAGCGTGTGCATGTCAAGATGATTAATTACGATAACGATTATCTGATTTTCTTGAATCAGGAACGTCCTGTCCTTTGGGAGAAACCAATGGAAGAATACAAAGATAAATTTCTACTAAAGTACTTAGTGTGGTCCATGTCTCATTAGAAACTAAACTAATGGACAGAGTTTTCTCGTACGATGTCCTATGCGATGAAATTTTTCGTTGCGTAAACGCAACCGCAAGTCTTGTTTGTAGCCTCGCCTTTACTCGCACGGCGCGTCAAAGTAATATTGGTGTATCGTAAAATTACGTGGAATACTAGGGCACCATGAAAATAAGGAGACTTAGAAAATAATATTTTTTGATAGTGTTTGTCTTTAGAAATTTTGCCTTTACCTCGGGAAAATCAACACAAAATACTTGTATTATGCAAGATTTTTGCTTAACTATTTTTAAAGGAATTGGTGATAATTGCGAGTGCATTTAATAATTTTGGAATCTAACAGTAACTACCAAATGTTAGGTACGTTCTTGAGATGAAAATGTGGCTTTTCAAATGTAACACTTTTGTTAATAAGTATTTTTTAAATTGCTACCTAAAACAGTATTCAGTTTTTCATTTTACAAGTTATTTGCCAAAAGAAAGTCAAAATATTGTTTTAGGACTAGGGATTCTTTACAAGTTATTTGCCAAAAGAAAGTCAAAATATTGTTTTAGGACTAGGGATTCGATGACCTCCCTGGCGCAGTGGTGACCGCTGTAGTCTTATAACTGGGAGGTCTCGGGTTCGATCCCGGCGGGGGCAATTTAGGAATTTATAATTTTTAAATTGTCTCTGGTCTGGTCTGGTGGGAAGCTTTGGCCGTGGCTAGTTACCACCCTACTGTCAAAGACGTGCCGCCAAGCGATTTAGCGTTCCGGCACGATGGCGTGTAGAAATCGATTAGGGGTATGGGTTGAATTTACACTGCTAAACCCCTTCCAAGTTAGCCCGCTACCATCTTAGACTGCATCGTCACTTACCATCAGGTGAGATCGCAGTCAAGGGCTATCTTGTCATTGAATAAAAAAAAGGGATTTTTTTTAAGAAAAACGGGTAAAATCAAAATCATGACTGGCAACACTCGTCTTGCGGCTTTAATTTTTTGGGATTACAATTTACAACGCAGTTGCACGTGAACGGTTGCGGTATAATCAACTATCGATTGCGTCTCTGTTAAGTGAACTGTGGAATGGAGTATTTATGACATAATCATGTGTGTGAGTTTGTGAGTGTTCGGTTGCAAATCTGCTGCGGTCTGAGTTCGAATCCTGCGTAGTCGGTCATAAAATTTTTAGAGTTGAGTTTCTGCCAAGAAACCCCCAGTACCGGCCTAGAGTTAGGAAACTAGGGGCGGCTCTGTTTGAGCTTCTTGAGTCTAAACTAAATCAATCTGGAAGGGAGACCTGTGCCACTCGCAAGTTATTTAGAGATGAACCTAATTAGACCCTCCAATCCAAGTACATCCATACCTCCAAGCTGCTGCAGCTGCGTTTGGTGGGCTTTAATTAATCTTAAAATTTATCATTGATAACATGTTCTCCGAGGAACGGGAGTGACACAACGCCAACTTTGTAATTTAACTCCAGGCCGATACTGATAATTTCTTGTCAGAAACCCAATAAAGCAGGGCGTGTGTAATTTTGAACCGACCCGGGATTCGAACCTAGACCTCGTTATCCGGTCATCACCACTACTGACGTAGTGTACGTAGTAACGAGGCAAAGTGGTCGACTTGTCAGTCGTCAGCAAAGGTCAGTGATTTCGCGCTTACCTACCTATTCCGAAAAGGCATCACGTGACATCAAGTGCGCGACACTCGGTAAGAATTTACGACTCTTTCTAAACATCGAACTTGTTTGGTACTAGGGAATCAGGAATTGAAAGGGATTTATGTGGCGTGTTGTTATTATGTCTAGTTAGGGTTTCCAAAATGTTTTTTTCTTAATTAATTAATTATTTTTGTATGAAAGTTTTTGATAATTAATTTTTACTTTTTACCACCGCCATTGTGTTTATAGGGTCAAAGTGCATGGGTGGTTGCTGGTAAGTTATACACATTAACAAACACCTTGTATAAAATTCAAAGTCCTGACTGACTGACTGAGATATCAACGCACAGCCTAAACTACTGAAGTTAGAAACTTGAAATTTTTACAGTTGGTTCCTTTTATAACGTAGGCGCACACTAAGAAAGGATTATTACAAATTCCATCCCTAAGGGGTTTAAATAGGGGATGGAAGTTTGTATGAAAGTCCGTCATTTTTCAAGTTATATCCATGAAACTTTGTATTTAGGCTTTCAAATAAAAATAAAGAAACACATGTTTCACAGATTTTAAAAAATCCACCCCCAAACGGAATAAATAGGGGATGAATGTTTGTATGAAAGTCCGTCATTTTACAAGTTATATTATCTATGAAAATCTGTATTTTGCCTTTCGATTAAAAATAAAGAAGGACGTGTATCACAGTTTTTGAAAATTCCACCCCAAAACCTAATTCCACGCGGACGAAGTCGCGGGCGCCCTCTAGTTTCACATATGTACGTACATATTTGTTACAAAAACTATTCCACCGTACCTACGACGTGAGTACGTACGGAACCCGCTACGCTCCGTTTATTATAACAACTACTGACTTAACACCTTTATGGGGCGCAATAAAGGAAATCGAACCCACTTCCCTCGTTAATGGCCTTCATTTGGGGGGGAGGGAACATATTTTACCTTTCTACGACTTTAGTTTATTAGATCTGCGTTAGTTTTGATTTAGGAGGAAAGAGGTTCGTTATGTAAACTATTCGGTCATTTGATACAACAATGTTACAGCAAAAGTTATTCTGGTGGGAGGCTTTGGCCGTGGCTAGTTACCACCCTACCGTCAAAGACGTGCCGCCAAGTGATTTCGCGTTCCGGCACGATGGTGTGTAGAAACCGATTAGGGATATGGGATGAAGTTAGCTCGCTACCATCTTAGACTACATCGTCACTTACCGTCACGTGAGGTCATTGAATATTAAAAAAAAACTAACCCGTCATGTAAAACAAGCTATAATTTAAGAAAAATTAAACCGACTTCAATATACCGTAATAAAAATAACCAAAAAGGGAAAAATTTTCATATCATAAAAAATACTGAACCGATTTTGATGAAATCTTTGCTGTTCCCAAAGTTGAAGTTAATGTAATGTAAAAGTCAGAAACAGCTTGACCAATTTGAACAATTTTTTTTTTTTTTGTTTTATTCGCTGTAACTATAAGGATGGTTTAAAAATAAAAAATCTATATTGGTAATTGGATACCTATAGGAACTTATAGGGAATTAAATGACGGGAGCGAAGCTGCGGGCATAAGCGTGTGAAGTATAGAAAATCGGGCTATTTATGCGCATTTAAAAGCTTTAAGTACCCTTTTGTCCGGTGTTCGAATAGACAAGAAAATGTCCGAAGCTGTTAAAACTTTGCAGATAATTTGCGAAGTGCTATTTTAAAGGTTTGAGTCACCGTCGGCAGTACGTGTCTATCTGTATTAATCTCCGTGACAGCTGTTCCACTGAAAAGGGTCTGATAGTCACGTTACCAAGTGTTACTTGGTGTTTAAACAAATAGATTTTTTATTTTAAACAAATGAAATTAAATTAAATTAAATCAAATGAAGTAAGGTCATTAGTTAAATACAATGATCCATGTTTTGTTAGGTTGGGACACAGCTGCTTAAGATAAGTTCAGAACTCGTAATACAGGCAACAGTTCTCTCCCCTTACATTATGCTTATGTGCTAACAATACAATTTTCAATAAAATTTATCTTTTTATTACTATATTTAATGATTATGAGAATATGAGCATACAAGGGTGTGTGAGTGTTTATGTGAACAAATGTGTGAGTATTATGATACGTACTATTTCAGAACGGCAAGTAGTTTTTCCGTGTTTTCATAATCCACATGCTTGGAAAGAGCATTATTTTGACAACCTTCTTCGAGATAAATCGAAATTGCTGTACTGGCCAAATACATGCAAGCAGCGGCTGGCAAAAGTTGTATGAAAATCCGTATCTGTCGTGGTTTAGTGGCCAAGTAAATTACATAGTAAATCTGTCATGTTATTTAAAAATGGAACAATCCTTTACTCCGAAACATACTACTCCGAAACAACCAAGGACAGGTAACTTATCACAGGTTCTATTTCTGGCTTGCAAATAGGAAGCTATTCATTGAAAAAAAAAACAAATGAACAATTTAACGCGGGAAAAATGTTTTGTTGTTCGTTGTTCGTCATTGATTTTGAAAAGTAAATTGTATATTAATTTCCCCGCATTATTTGAGAAAAGTACTGTACAAGCCTTGGCCACAACTAGGCATTGATGGACTTACGTATGTGTGCCGAGGCGAACCATCATTTCCTCTTTTCCTCTCAAACGAAAAACGAATCGGGAGCTACTTTTTTTTTATTCAATGACAAGATAGTCCTTGACTGCGATCTTACCTGATGGTAAGTGACGATGCAGTCTAAGATGGTAGCGGGCTAAATTGGAAGTGATATAGCAGTGTAAGTTGCACCAATACCCGTAATTTGTTTCTACGTCACGCCATCGTGCCGAAACGCTAAATTGCTTGGCGGCACGTCTTTGATGGTAGGGTGGTAACTAGCCACGGCCAAAGCCTCCCAGAAGTTCAACACCACTTTAATTTTCCTAATTTTCCTAATAACTGAAGGGGCGCCATAGAATCTGTTATTGTTTGCCATATTAATCTTGCCGGCAGCTGTTTGAGGAGGGTCGGATTGTGACATTACAAAGTGTCTCAAGATTTGAACACAGACTGCGGGCATTAAAATGTCATTGTGCTATTAGATAAGATTACAAAGTAATAACAACAACTTGTATCTACCTGTTTACTGACAATACGTGCTTTTTTTTTAGCGAGAAAATGAGCAGGCGGTTCACCTGATGTTAAATGATTACCGCCGCCCATGAACATTTGTAGCACCAGAGGCACCACCAATGCGTTGCCGGCTTTTTAGGAAATTGTTAGTCCGCCCCTTGAATACCCCCATGTTTTAATTTAGTGATAATACCGTCGCAGGAAGTTGGTTCCACAGTTTCAAAGTACGTGGGAAAAAAGATCTGGCACATGGGATGGTCGAAGTGCTCCAGGCGCCCAGGTGGTGAGGGTGAAATTGTACTGTATTTTGGCCTAAACCTTGCACATTCGAGATGATCTGATTCGAGATGTATTGTATTGTATTGTATTTTTGAAGCTTCACTGTGGAAGCACTGTATACTTAGCTTACTTTTATTACTTATTGTAAAATTAGTTTATTTTATTTTTTTGAAAAGAGCAACTGCTGAGTTTCTTGCCGGTTCTTCTCAGCAGAATCTGCATTCCGAACCGGTGGTAGATTTGTGACATATCATAAGTGCTACAGGGTAGCCTACATGAAATAAATAAATTTTGATTTTGATTTTGATTTGATTTTGATCAGTGGGCCCACGATTGTACTGTACTTTGGCCTAAACCCTTCCCATTCGAGAGGAGACTTATGCCCATCAGTGGGCCCACGATATGTTGAGATAGTACCTATACATCACATGCATCACCTATTTCATTTCGTGGCGTCTGACACTATATGAATTATTTACTCCATACCTGTGTATTATTCGTCTAATATTACCATATCATTGTTTTTCAGTAGGTAACCTAGTTATGTATAACGATCCTAAGGGCTCCACACAGCAAGCGGTGTTCACGCGGTAGGTCGTGTTGCGCAAGATCTGACACAGCGTTTCGCAAGGAAGACCACCCGCGTTGCGTCGCCGAGCCGCGGATCGTTAACCATGGGAACGTCAGTCCCAAACTCGACTCCATGTAGGTTAGACATTAATTTTAATTTCATTTTATATTTAATATTAATTTTAATAAAATTTATAATTTTCAATCTTTTTTTTAAAAAGTTAAACATACGCTCCCGAAATTTCACTGGCGCAGCCTAGGAGGATTTCATTTTTGAAAAGTTGTGTTTTCGGGCCCCCAAATCGACCCGTACACGGCTTCTTGAAATCCACGAACCAAATAAATAAGTGAATCGGCGTGACGGCGTGTTCCTGGAAGAGAACCTTTAGCGGGAGGATGCAGATGTCCAGGGGGTGAGTAGAACTTTTCGCTTTCCTGTGTGTCCCATCCTATACCTGTTGGTAACTTTTTCTAGGAAATAAAAAAAGGTTGATTTTATAAATAGGATACCGGTCCAAAATCACTGTGTATCTGATTTTTCCTGTAATGCACTAAATCGGCATTATTTAGGTACTAGTTATAAGAAGAATTTTTTTATGGTGAATTTCTATGAATTTTTATTTGAAAGAAAAGAAAGATTTTTTTATTGAAAGAAAAATATTTTAATACTATTTTATTTTGTAAGTGCGTAAGTTTTAGGTATATTACGTATACGTATAGCGTTTATTCTTACTGGTTATTATTTTGTTTTGTGTGAATCGAAATGGAGCAATTAATGATAGTGCCCAAAGAGATCGTTGAGTTAATTCCGAAATTTGACGGAGAATCTAATCTATTAAATATATTTTTGAGAAAATGCGAATATGTTATATTTAACTATAAAAAGTCTAGCACTGCGAATCAGGAATTATACTTATTTCATGTGATTACGAGTAGGTTAACCGGTAAAGCAGCGTGTCTCGTTAGTGAACGAGAAGATATCGTTACATGGCAAGATCTGAAAGAGTTATTAATCCAGCACTTCGGCGACCCTCGTTCCGAAGAATGCGTAGCAATAGAGCTGGAATCACTTAAAATTAGAACTGGTGAATCATACCAAGATTTTTGTAAACGTATTCAGAACATGCGCAGTATTCTGATATCTAAAGTTAATAGGCTAGAAGACGAATCACTTAAAGATTCTAAGATTATAATTTACAATAACCTATCTCTAAATGTGTTCCTTTACAACTTACCTGAAGACTTAATTCGGATAGTGCGTTTGAAAAATCCGAAAACTTTAGAAACCGCTTTAGCCTACGTTACTGAAGAGGTAAATTTCAAGTTTCAGTACGAGGCGAAAAATAAGAACAAGCCAAAGTTCCATCAAAATCAGTCCATCCCAACGCCTAACAATAACGGTAATAAATTTTATATTCCGCAAACGATTTATAGAACACCATTAAATTCTAATCAAAATCGGTTTAATACGAATCAATTCAATCAATTGAGGTCTGTACCTCAAAATAATTTTCAAAATCAAATGAGGCCTAATAATAATTTTAAATTTGGAATTCCTGCGCAACCTAATAATTTTAAATTTGGTATCCCGAATCAGCAGCATAATTTTAAGTTTGGTATACCTCATCAAGGTCAAACTAGGAACCCACAGTTTAATAATAACTATCAAAATTTCAATAGACAAGCGGAACATCCTGGTCATCCTGGAAACCAGAACCAGTTTAAGTTTGGCATACCCAGGCAACAAAATAATAATACACCGACTGACATTTCTATGCGTACTGCTCCGCAAGTAAGACAAAATATGACAGAAGTTCCAGAACATGTAGTTATTGTAGTTAATAATGACCCCGAAATAGAGAATAATTACCATGACAATTATCACGAGCCATATCCACATTTTCAGTATGGTGAACAGAATTTGCAAGATTCTTATCCTGTAGATTTAAACTACGAGTCTGAAACTTTTTGCGAAAACCAAGAATTAGATTGCGACGAAAATTTTCGTATACCAGCCTCGAAGAGCCCAGATCCGAAATAATACATCTTAACTGCGATAGTATATTAAAACTACCACACATAGAACTTCCTGAAATTCAGGCTAAGTTTATGATCGATACTGGTAGCACACGATCCTTTATAAGTCCTGAAAAGGCAAACCAATACTTCTCTAAGTTTAAATATACAGAACCCTTTGAAGTAATTATTACTCATGCTCGCAGTCAACATAGCGAGGTGATACACATACCTCTTTTAAAAACTTTCAAAAGCACTTCACGTCATAAGTTTTATGTCTACGACGTAGATAAACGCTACGACGGTCTAATAGGATCAGATTTGCTAAAGCAACTCGATGCTACGGTTGATATGAAAAATCAAATTTTACACACGCGTGATACCGATATACCAATAGTATACAATCCCCCGTTTGAATTGACCCTAGAACCACGAACTGAAACTCGTGTAAAAATACCAACTACCCTAGAAAATGGCGAAGCTATTTCAGATTTTGTAGATTTTGGTCAGGATGCACGAATGCCTAGTGCTTTAGTTAAAAGCGTAAACTCATTTGAGACTACTGTCATTCAAAAAGCTTTAGAAGACGAAAGTCCCCCCCAAGTAAAGGTAGATATCGATCAACAGTATGCGCAAAAATTAGTTAGAGACCATGTGAAGCGAACAGCTTTTCCTGACAGACACCTCAAAGATAAAATAATAAAACAAAAAGAGAAAATTAGAGCTAAATGCGGCGGTGAAAAATTATTCGACGTTAATGATGGCGTTGACGTATTCATAAAGGGTGTCAATATCCGACGTAGCAAGGATAAACCCCGTTATCAGAAGGCAAAAGTAACTGGAGACTTCAGGAATATCGTAAAAAGAAGAAGTAAGAGTCGTAAATCTAGAAATCCAATTAAGGAAATAAAACATCCTCCACAGATTCATCGTCCTTCTCTTGCAAGCCACCATGATCCTGGCCCTAGTGCAGAAAATGGACAATAATCCTGGTTAATAATCCTGGTGGTTGCCTATTAAATAAGGTTGTCCTTATTTTATACGCTTGTGCGTATGTTACATACGATTATTATTGATCGTATATTAAGATTTTAGATTAAAGTTTATTGCGAGAAGATTTAGAATATGATGTTAGAATGTATGAGCACTTCAATTTAAATTTATTAAGCTACTTAGGCAATAAAACGCACTATATAGATATAAGTAATATTAAAACTCAAACAGATCATTTTTTAAATCTGACACTTGCAAAATTTAGGCAGCTTTTTCCAACGATTAGAGTAAAATGCAGCATTTTAAATCCTTTAGGTTCATTTATTAAAATTATTACCGGAAACTTAGATAATAGCGATGCTTTAAGATATGATGAATTAATTACTAGTTTAAAAACGGGACAGGAAAGGTTAATAAAGAAAATGACTATAGTTTCTGAGATGGTACAATCTTTTGTGAATTTCACTGGATTTTCCAAAAGTAATTTAATCCAATTAGATAAAGAAATCTCCAATATTAAAATATGGATAAATAACACAAAGCAATTAATAAGCAGTACTAGATTAATTAGAACTTTTTACTTATTTTTACATAACTTTCGAAATAGAAATAGAAATAGAAATATTTTTTTATTCAAATAAACTTTTACAAGCACTTTTGAATGGTCAATGAATCTACCACTGGTTCGGAATGCCTTTCCTGCCGAGAAGAGCCAGTAAGAAACTCGGCGGTTGCTCTTTTCAAAAAAATATAAAAATTTACAATTGTTATTGAAACTATGCTATGTATTCAGTGCTTCCACGATGAATTTTCCTGAGTACAATACAAGTAAAAATAAATACAATACAAATACAAATAAATACAATTCAATACATGTTAACACAGGCAGGCAAAAGCAGACCCATTCCCGTTGGTGGCACCCGTTCACGAGCATGACGCATGATCCAGCCATTGCTTCGCTCAACCATATTTGAGGGAACGTAACAACCCGCACCACACGACACCACCACAGAAACTTTAAAGAGAGCATGACATACTTAGGCTACCCATGTTAAGGCATCGAATTGAATACTAATATTAAACTACTCATTTTAAGACATGACTGAGACAAATAAAGTGGAAACACCGTGGAACAGAATACAATAAAATCATGTTACACAGGATAGTTATTACTGTCTTATGAATCACTGGAGCGAATTATATCCACGCTTTTTTATCATTTACATAGTCTTCAATTGTATAATATGCTTTTTTCATGAGAGCAGATTTAATTGATTTCTTAAACTTGTGTAGAGTTGTGTTTCAAATGATCTATGTTAAAATAGACGAAATTGAAACGGTTATAGCATTTAGTAAGTTAAGAACTTTACATCAATCAGTAATTGATACCGACGAATTATATAATTTGTTAATTGATATTGAAAAACTGATAAACTTGTATATCCTGTTAACTTAGAAAATCTCATGAAACTAGAACAATCTATTGAACTAAAAGCTTATTCAAAGAAAAATCAGATAACTTTCATTTTGGACATTCCTCTAGTTAAGAATGATCTATTTAACTATTTCCATATTATACCTCTCCCTGTCACAAATCCATTTAACTAAACAACCCTTATAATACCTTAAAACCCTTACCTATTAGTGAAAGGTTCGAAAACCATACCGCTCACCGAGCCCTGCAAAGAAATGGATAACTTCGTATTTCTATGCCATAACATAGAAATGGAATCATTAATGAAAGACAGTTGCTTAGAAGCGCTTATTCTATTATCCCAAAATACTAGCGCTTGTAATCCAGTCCTGGTAGAGACATCTGGAATAAAAATAGAATCCATCCGATATAATCAATGGATCGTATACAGCAAGTTTGAAACACTCCTCCTGAAAACCTGTAATACTGAAGAAACTCGTGAACGCATAAAAGGAACCTATATACTTACCATAGATGATACCTGCAGCTTTAAAATAAATGGATTAACACTGAGAAGACATCAGGCAGTTGGCAGAACTATAAATTACTCAAGGATACCAACAATCCACCTTCCTGAAATACTTACCGCAAGCCCGTTACCTGAAAGGAAGCTTATAAATCTGGACGGCGTTAACCTTCAGCATCTTCAGCAGTTAGCATACAGTTTAAAAGAAAGTGATAGTGAAACAGTGTTAGATCAAAGTGAAAGGGCAATAAATGTGAAAAGTGTTAGCGTCGGAACATTAATTTTATATGTAATATTAGTAATAAGCCTTTGTCTTCTATTAATATATAAGTTCACCCCTCTTCAGTTATACTGTCAAAATCAGCAGACTGAAAAACATCCCTCTGCTGACTTTGAACTTAAGGAGGGAGGAGTTATGTATAACGATCCTAAGGGCTCCACACAGCAAGCGGTGTTCACGCGGTAGGTCGTGTTGCGCAAGATCTGACACAGCGTTTCGCAAGGAAGACCACCCGCGTTGCGTCGCCGAGCCGCGGATCGTTAACCATGGGAACGTCAGTCCCAAACTCGACTCCATGTAGGTTAGACATTAATTTTAATTTCATTTTATATTTAATATTAATTTTAATAAAATTTATAATTTTCAATCTTTTTTTTAAAAAGTTAAACATACGCTCCCGAAATTTCACTACCTATTGTTTTGTTTTTTCTTTTTCCTTCTTGCCTAATTGTGATGCGTACGCATCGTGAGATGAAATTATTCATGACTATCTTGTTTAATATTTATTAGTTTTCCCCTTCTTCTGTATACGCTTTTTGACTTTTGTATGTGTGGTGTAAGTTTCTGCCTTCTCCGTTGAAGCATGAATAGAATAGAATAGAATCATTTTTTATTCAAATAAACTTTTATAAAGTGCTTTCGAATCGTCAAATGAATCTACCTACCACTGGTTTGGAATGCCGTTCCAACCGAGAAGAACCAGCAAGAAACTCGGCGGTTGCTCTTTTAAAATTTTTTAAAAAATAAATACATAATATGTAATAACAATATTATGTTGTCTATAATTTTTATTGTGTTGAGGACGATTGAATCAGAAAAATCACTTCAAGGCACACACATAAAACCTTTCTATAAGTTGATAAATTAATATTATTAATACTCTAATAGTATTGTCAAAAGATTGTCATAATTTCAGAAATGGAATCTCGCGGCTCGCTTCGCTCTCATAAATAGAAATATCACAAACCGCGACAAACTGTCGTCCTGTGCATTAAGGTATGATGCACGATATAACAACGCAAACCAATCACATTAGCCAGCAAACATGGTACAATAAAACATGCCTTTCAACATAGTCTTCAGCGCATTTAAATCAAAAGCGACAAATGCCGTGTTTACTTAGACTGCGTAAAACTTCCGTTCAATTATAAACCTTATTCCCATGAATTAAGACCTATAAGTTATTCCACGTATGTGGGTTTACGGACCATTCGATTTTTGACTTTGTTCACTGGTTTTAAGGTTCAAATTTCTTTAGTAGTTACAGTCACAATCAAGTCATTTGTGGTTCCCCGGTAAGTAGGTAAGTAGTGAGCTCGAATCGAAGTTGTACACTGAGTTTAATTGTATTCCTAATTACAAAACCTAGGTTGGTAATTGAGCTGTTTATTTTCCACGGAAAAGTAAAATGGAGGTAAGGATTACTTTAATTATACTTAATTAAGTACAATTAAAAATACACTTGGGTAGAGTAGGTTCCTATTTATATATTTTTGTTGAAAGGTATAACTACGTATTACATAATTATAATTAAAATATTGTAAATTATTATTTGCTCGGAATATCCCTGCGAGATCAAATCAGAAATGAGGAGATCCGTAGGAGAACCAAAGTTACCGACATAGCTCAGCGAGTTGCGAAACTGAAGTGGAAATGGGCGGGGCACATAGTTCGAAGAACTGATGGTCGATGGGGTCCCAAGGTGCTGGAGTGGCGACCCCGCACCGGGAAGCGCAGTGTTGGCAGACCCCCCACTAGGTGGACCGACGACATCAAACGAGTCGCAGGGAGCCGATGAATTCAGGCGGCGCAAGACCGAAGCCTGTGGACGTCCATGCAGGAGACTTATGTCCAGCAGTGGACGTCTATAAGTTGACAAAGAAGAAGAAGAAATTATTATTTCTGTTGTTAGAATTTAATGGTTTCCGATAGAAGCAAAACTTTGTCACCCTCTAGCAGAAGAGCCCCCTTTAGTTTTTAATTTATGTTTATTATTTTGTTGTTATAGCGGCAACAGAAATACACATTCTGTCAAAATTTCAACTGTCTACCTATTACGGATACAGCCCGCTGACAGACAGACAGACAGACGGACAGCGAAGGCTTAGTAATAGGGTTCCGTTGGTTAACCTTCGGGTACGGAACCCTAAAAAACGAAAGAGCGATTTCATAGTTTTTAGTTTTTACTAAATCATATCAAGTGAACTGCATCCTAAAGTTTTAATTGATGCGACTTGTTAGTTAACATTTGCTGAGAAGCTGTTTTAATGATCTATGATCTATCTTGGTCCTTTTAAATTAGTTTTGATGGCGAGTCGTGTAATTCTGAAAAGTTTCTTCAAGTTTTCCCGTTTTTAATTGTAATGTTTTTGTCTCTTTTCATATGTAGTCTTAAATCTTAAAACTAAATGCATAAAAGGAAGAGGTGACTGACTGACTGACAAATCTATCGACGCACAGGTCAAATCACAGGATGGATCGGTCTGGAATTTAGCATTCCGATAGCTATTGTAACGTAGGCAAAAAACGCATGCACGCACGCACGCATGCGCCCATGCACGCACGCACCCACGCACACACGCACGCACGCACTCATGCACACAAGCACACACACACGCACGCACCCACGCACACACGCACGCACCTACGCACGATTTTTTCGTTTCATCGTTGAAGCACGTGATATTTAATTGCTTAAAAGCTTGGTTAATTGTGGTTCTTTAAATTTTCGCCAAAAATCTTTGAGTTCCTAATAACAGAATAACATACTGATGCTATGATATTCTACTAGGGATGAGTTATATACACTCACAAAATAAGCGAAAAACTTGTTCCGAACGACGAAAAGTATAATAGTTCATTGTTAAATGACATGACAAATTACGACAAATATATGCCATTACGCGCTTTATTTACCGCACGCTTGTAACATATCCATCTCTTTTTATACATATATTATATCATAGTACGGCTGTATACTTTCATTTGACCCATAAGTCGTAAAGTATAGATTTTAAAGCGTGTTCAGAATTAAAATATTCCTCCAATTAAAATCGTTCATTGAAAAATATTATAACAAACCTCTCTAAAAGCGGAAAAACAATATTTGTAAATCTCTCGGAGGAAAATGTTGCTTTCCGTTTTGTTTTTTATGTCAATCTCTGTCAGGCGCAATCGCGATTTGAGGTATTTTAATATTAAACACAGACAGACGACAAGACTGTCTGCGTCTCCGGAGTCTTATCTAAGTAGTTTTTCAGTAGGTATCTTCTGTGTCGCACGCTTCATTCTTCTCTTCTCAGCAGAATCAGCATTCCGAACCGGTGGTAAATTCTCGACTTGTCATAAGAGCGACAAGTTGGACTACATGAAATAAATAAATTTGAATTGCTGAAGGTCATGTCTATATGAAAGTGCCTTCGTAGCGTTGGTAACTAGTTATAACCTTTCACTCTCTGTCTGGTCCTTGGCTATTCTAATTGCTGTTGTAAGTGACAAGCCAGCGAGTGATTTGACCTGGTCAAACCAGGCTAGGTGATCGGCCACATGCTCTTTTTCAGTTTGTTTTTAAATTCTTAGCTCTTTAGCAGATTTTAACGTCACAGAAGTATTGGATAACAAGGTACGATTTATAAAACATCAGTTGATGCCCGCGGCTTCGCTCGCGTGGTATTAGTTTTTAAAAGATTTTCCGAGATAAAAGTCGGCCTATGCCTCTCGGTCCTCAACTATACCTATGCCAAAAAATCTCGTCGGTCCGTTGCTTTGTTGCGGCGACATTGAAGGACAAACCAACAAACAAATAGGTACACTTTCGCATTTATAATATTAGTAAGGCTTGAGGAATAAAAAAAAAGACTGTGTATTAAGACTAAACTGTCTTGTCTCAAATCTGCGCTTCGCTCGCTGTGATATACATTTCCATCCGGTCCATTTTCAAACCGGGATATTCGGAAAAGTAAAAATTGCTTATGCGTTATTTTTTCCCAGTTAAGTTTCAAAAGAGTTATAATTGATATTCGTATTCATGTCAACAACTTAATTGAGGTAAAGTTCAGGATTTAAAATGATTTTTACATTATTATTTTTTTAAACTGTGAAGGGTGAACATTATTTTTGCGTAAACGAGAGTACCGAGTGTAATTTTTAAAATGATAAATAAAACAAAAATGTATTTTTCGTTTTCCTTTTATACTGGGTATGAATCTCAGTAGCCTGCCTCTAACTTTTTGGAGTTCTGTTTGAATTTCACTCATTTAACGGTCAAGTAAAATATTACTAGTTATAATTTGACGACCTTCCTGTCCGCAGTGGTAAGCGCTGTGATCTTATAACTGCGAGATCTCGGGTCCGATTCCCGGCGGGGTAATTTGGGAATTAATAATGACTGAAGTGTCTGACTGAAGTGTCTCTAATCTGTCAAAGACGTGCCGCCAAGCGATTTAGCGTTCCGGTACGATGGCGTGCAGTAACCGATTAGGGGTATGCCCTTTTCAAGTTAACCCGCTACCATCTTAAAATGCATCGTCACTTACCATCAGGTGATATCGCAGTCATGGACTATCTTGTCATCAAATAAAAAAATATTAATTACCCAATTAGGGTGTATGACTGTTGTCAAAATGTGGATATTCATTAGCTACAATCGAAAATGTAACATGTAGGAATAAGATTTGTAAAATAAATCAGTCAAAAAACAAATTAGTAATAAGCTGTTGTACTGCGATTATATCCATCTCTTTCTAAAACGAAATTTTGTGTGGAGAGTGTATAATATGGACCTATTGAATCGTGAGGTCATGTTGTAATAGCGCTCCCTTTTTCTAACAGGATACTTAAAAACTTATATCTTCGAGACTAGTAAAAATATTAAAAAAAGGAAAATGACATTGTGTTATAGTATTAAAAAAAGACGTGTGGCACTCGGGGACTGCCGCAATAAAGCTATTGCATAGCATTTTTTATCAACGCCATCTAGCGGCTCACCGAGTCAGGAGTCCCGTGTCAGGTTATTTTCGTTACGGAATTTCTGGATTCGGTCTCCACGTTGGCCCGCGATAGAAGCTATGCAATAGCTTAAAACCATCGATGTATAATTCATTCGCTGCTTAAAACCTTCATTTTAAGTAAGTATATAAAAAAAGCCCCAGTAGCCCAACAGTTAAAGGTATGGACCGAAAACTGAATCGTCGCAGGTTCGAATCCCTCCCATTGCACTATTGTCGTACCCACTCATAGCAC
Organism: Hipparchia semele; assembly: GCA_933228805.2. NCBI lineage: Eukaryota > Metazoa > Arthropoda > Insecta > Lepidoptera > Nymphalidae > Hipparchia > Hipparchia semele. Next base: position 4,097,135 of record OW121733.1, on the reverse strand, counting down.
AAGCTTTCCGCTTATTTGGAGGAGATAGGAGGATAGTAGTCAACTTCAGCTTGGCTAATATTTTTTTAAATAAAAAAAAAAAATTATCAGATACTTACCCTATTGTAGATCAACTATTTTCCTCACATATATGTAAGTAGTTGATAGAACTACTTTATGAGAGAAAAATCACTGATCTCTGGCTTCTTGCCAGCCCATAAAAGGGACAAGAATGGTACAAGCCATACGTCATCCCATTCAATATTCAATTTCGTTCTGTTTGCCGGAGAATGTATTACATTGACTAATGGTAATAAATGGGTGACCATTATGTTGAGGGACTAAGAAGGAAAGTACGGGACAGGACTCTAATAAATTGGTCAATAATGAGCGCAAGTCTCCTCTCAGAGGAAGAGGCCATAGTCCACAACGCTGACCCAATGCGAATTGGCAGACTTCACACACACATTATGGAGAACATTATGGAGAACATTATGGAGAAAATTATGGAGAACATTATGGAGAACATTATGGAAAACATTATGGAGAACTCTTAGGCTGAAATCTATAGACCGTACTTTATTCTGCTCAGACTCAAGAAGGAATTAATACGAGACAGATTTATATCAAAGCATATTTTTATCTCGTTTTAACTCTATCTTAAGTCCGAGCTAAGTTAAAGCACGCTCTATAAATCTCAGCATCAGGTGTGCAGATTTCTTCACGATGTTTTATTTCATCGTTAAAATAATTGAATTGTAAATTGTACTTCAATTGATGCATTTATTTTTGCCTGTAGAAATGCATCGATTTTTAAATTAAAATACAGTTTAAAATTCACATGATTTAACGATGTTAGTGAGCCGTTTATGGGTCACTAATTATCTAATTATTTTTGTCCTATTATCATCATGAATATTAAAACAGCTACGGTAGGTTAGAACTACTTAATAATTAGACCTAATTTTATTATCCATTATAACAGATTAGGCATCATAGTTACCCCACTTTCAGCAAGCCATTCATTGGCATTTGATTAAGTATTGCTACTACTATCTACACCCAACTAAGTTCAACTTTAAAATTAGGGTATTAGAGTTCATTTTTGATAGTTAATAGGTTGTTACACCAACTAAACATAATCTGTGCTAATGAATGCTAACGCGCTATAACTTCAAGTTTGAACTAAGCTGTCGATTTGGCTAGAAACGGGATTATATAAATAGGATATTGATGACTTGGCGTATGATCAGCGATATATCGGGGCTTAGTACAGGTAAATCAAATTGCCATACATTTAGAATAGTAGGTCAAACGCAAACTCAAATTAATGTAACTAAGCTGCTATTTATGCTTTCGGGTAAATACGTAGGTTATTCGAAGAAACGATTTATCCTTTATTGTATGTGTACCTATTTAGAATACAAGTCAATTGGTCTTCATCAGTCTTTATCAGAATATTTTAGGGCCAGGGCAGACGCGATGCTTTTAGCAGCGGCGATTGGCGTTTTTTTTTAAATTACGAGACAGGCTTGCGCTTGACGCCAGTCAAGGGGAATGGGTCTGCTTTCTGTCTACTCGTCCTAACATGCATTGGATTGTATTTATTTGTATTTGTATTGTCTTAGGAAACTTCATCGTGGAAGCACTGTATACATAGCATAGTTTCATTAACTATTGTAAAAATTTTTTTTTTTTAAAGAGCAACCGCCGAGTTTCTTGCTGGCTCTTCTCGGCAGGAAAGGCATTCCGAACCAGTGGTAGATTCATTGACGATTCAAAAGTGCTTGTAAAAGTTTATTTGAATAAAAAATATTTCTATTTCTATCATGTATGGAAAGCACTGATGAGGTCTAGGTTGGAGGGCACTTGCCTAGAAGATGCCTTCGTCTTCGTCTTCGTCTTCGTTTCCTGGGAATCTTTTCCGCAAGTAGGCGTCGATTCGCCCGTTTTGCGTGGTTCCACTGGTGCAGCTCCCCGCCGGATCACTCCAGCCAGCCGAGCTCCCTCCAAAATCCGAGCAGGCCACCCAGGTCGGCGAGGACTTCAGGAAGGGTAGCTGGAGAGCCAATGTAATCGTGCCGTTGGTTGGATACACCCCTGCATTTAAGCAGTACGTGTTCCGGTGTCTCGTCGCCCTCCATGCATGCTCTGCACAGAGGACTGTCGGTAATACCTAGAATATAAAGGTGTTTGTTAAGTGGACAGTGTCCTGTTATTGTACCTACAACTACCTTTAGTTTAACCCGGGTCAGTTGTATTAGTTTTTCTGTTAGTCGTTGATTTAGGCAGGGAAAAGCCTCTTTTGTTTGTCTACAATCTGTGGTGCTGGCCCACAGCTCAGCATGTGTACTTACTGTTCTGTTGTGCAACCAAGTTTTGTATTCGCAGAAGGGTATGGGAGCGATAGGTTCCGGACCCACCACCTTCAGCGTTGAGGCTCGCCGCGCTAGTTCATCGGCTGCGTCGTTTCCTGTGTTATCACTGTGACCTCTTACCCAGCGCAGTGTAATGTTGTTTGACTTTGTAAGCAACTGTAAGGCATTGTGACAGTCCAGTATAAGTTTTGAGGAGGTCGTATTTTTCGCTAGGGCCCTCAGTACTGCTTGACTATCCGTGTTTATGTTAATATTAAAATCTGTTACCTGTCTGTTGGCCATGGCTACTGCCGCCACCGTGATGCCGACGCACTCCGCTTGAAAAACTGAGTTGTTCTTACCGAGGGCGTGGGCGATGTTTATGTTTAGCTCGGGACAGTAGACTCCAGCTCCTGTACCCATGCTTGTTTTAGACCCGTCCGTGTAAACGTCAATTGTGTTGATGGTAGACGGAGGGGTTGTTGTGTCATCCATGTTGATCTTGTAATTCTTTTCTATTACATGTACCTTTTGTGTTTTGTCACAAATCCACCCCAATTTTGGACACTTTGCTTGTTCAAGTGTTAGTATCCGGGTGTGTGTTGTGATTGTTTCCTTCCACAGTCCATAGGTTTTTATTCTAAGGGCCGCAAGGGTAGCTTCTTCCCTTATGTGTAGGTGTAGTGGAGGTATCCCAAGTATTACCTCTAAAGCACTTGTTGGTGTGGTGCTCATACAGCTTGTGATCGCCAGGCACGCTTGTCTTTGGAATTTTTGTAGCTCCTGTTGGGTTGTTGTAAGAAGCGTTCTGGGCCACCAGACTACAGCCGCATATGTCAAAGAGCTTCTTACAACAGATAGATAAAGCCATTTCATTATTTGTGGCTTAAGACCCCAGGTTTTCCCAATCATGCGTTTGCATTGATTTAGGACAATTGTTGCTTTATGTATTTTTGTATCTATGTGTTTTTTCCAGTTTAGCTTGCTGTCTAGGATTACTCCTAGGTACGTTACCTATTCTATAGAAGATGCCTATTCACTCTTGTTTTGAAGGTACTCAAATTGTACGTAGCAAGAAACACACGCTGGAAGTGCGTTTCACACCTTAGCGGTTCGTTTCAGAAACGTTGGACTAAAGCTTTTCATGCGAATAAGTTGGATTTCAACCTCGTTTTTGAGTTCGGTCGCAGTATCCAGCTTCCGAAAGCGATTTAAAATCGCAAAAACGCCGATCGCCGCTTCTAAAAGCATCGTGTGAGTCCGGGCCGTTACTCCCATTTTACCTTAAGGCCTTACTAAATCTAGTTCCTAATATTAACACAAAAGTGTGTTTATTTGTTGGTTTGTCCTTCAATTACCCCGGAATAAAGCTAGGATCGACGTGATTTTTTGTGCATGGGTATAGTTGAGAACGAGAATGAAAATAGAATACTTTTTATCCCAAAAAGTTAAATAGGTGCCGTATTTTTAAGAAATAAATAAACGCGGACGAAGTCGCGAAGATTTAGGCCAGTCTATTTGGTATGTTCCATAAGGTTCCCGCATCACCAACTTCCAAAGGACTCATTACCATTTGAATCGGCCATATTATGACGTCACGGAAAATCCAACATGGCGGACACGCGTTATAAAAATCTTGTAACCATGTTCCAACCTCCACGTAACGAATTTATTAATAAATAAAACATGAAAAAATATACACACAGGCTTTATTAAACAGAGTTATGTCATACACGTTATAAATTACGTACGTGTAGAAAAGGAGTGAATGAATTATGTTTGTTCCTACACCTTGTCTTCGATCTCACGGTAAGTGACGATGCAGTCTAAGAAGGTAGCGGGCTAACTTGGAAGAGGTATGGCAGTGTACGTTCAACCTTTACCCTTAATTCTGCTCACCATCGTGTCGGAACGCTAAATCGCTTGGCGGCATGTCTTTGACGGAAGGGTGGTAACTAGCCACGGCCAAAGCCTCCCATTGCACTTGCACTACACACACGTGTGAAAACGAGAAATAAAAGACGACTTCAAAGTTAGCCCGCTACCATCTTAGACTGCATGACTTACCATCAGGTGAGATCTCAGTCAAGGACTATCTTGTCATCGAATAAAAAAAAATACTTACAGGTGAAGTCAAATACGCAGCCTAGTGTAGTAATAACATGGCGAAATCATTTTCCGCTTATTTCTATGCAAATTTCCCTTATCGGGCGCCGAAATTTCGTGTATGACGTCATCTAGAGGATTATAGAGTTTCTGTACACTTTTATGACTCTGATAGAGTCGCGATAGAGAGTAGTATTACGGTAAACTGTAATGATAAGAGGGTAGATATACGGTATTTAGGTAACACCATTCTGATTTGCCATATACCTCGCACTTTGAAAACAAAAGTGGCGTTTTACAAAAACTGTAATTTTTCAGTATGACCATTTAAAGTTTTGACGCAGCATTTTTATTCAATATCTTAGCAAATAACTGGAAGAAAAGAATACAATTAATTTCATTTATCAGTTTGACTATCTAATTTAAGTTGTGTACTGAAAACATGCCAGTAAATTATGGAGTTAGTTTAGAAAACATGGTTTTTAAAAAAAGTTCCACATAGTGCCACTTTTGTTTTCAAGGTGCGAGGTATATAGATAGTTGTAGACTTGAATTCGAATATATGATATTTTGGGGTGTTGCTAATCCATAGAAATATATCAGGAAATATAGAAAAGTAGCCTCAATAGCCCAACGGCTAAAGGTGCGGACCCTAATCTGAAAGGTCGCAGGTTCGAATCCCACCCGTTGCACTATTGTCGTACCCACTCCTAGCACAAGCTTTCCGCTTATTTGGAGAGGAGAGGAGAACATAAGTCAAGTTCGGCTTGGCTGATGTTCTTTAAAAAAATGATTTCACACCTTCGATAACAAGTGTGGGGGGTTCGTCTCTGCCATCAAGAAATGCACATAGCATAAGGCTTGATGGCAGGGGGTGAATCTATTTCGTTTACGGTACATACCTAATAATAATCTTCTGTTATATTTTTCTACTCATGAGTAACTTAGAACTCTCATCTAAAATATTGCATCTAAAAATTGTGAAAACTTAATTGGCTTTTGTATACTGTATTAACTTTTTTTTTTACTTCAGCTGTTTGTTTTCCTAATAAAAAAAAAAACATTATTGGAACTCTCAGGTGTGCAGGTTTTCTAACGATGTTTTCCTTCACCTTTGAAGCATGTGTGTGATATTTAATTGCTTAAACTTACATAACTCAGGTGTGTGCCCGGGATCGAACCTGCGACCCACCAAATAGGAGACAGTTCTAACCACTAGGCCATAACTGCTAGGTAATAGATGATAATTATAATGTCCTCCCGACCGAATCCGGCCACGGCGACCAATCTCCACAGAGATTAGCTATCTGCGCGGGAGATATTATAGTGCACAAGTGTGTGCGCAAACACAGGTGCACTCTCTATTCCCTCACTCTCATATTCCGATGGAACGGAAATCTGACACGACCGGAGAGAGATCAGGCGCAGGACCGACGGCTTTACGTGCTCTCCGGGGCACGGGGGTGACTCGCCGCCAACTTCTTAACTCCGGGCTAGTACTGAGAATTTCTTGACAGAAAAACTCAATACATTATTTCACCCGACCCGGGAATCGAACTCGAGACCTCATCATCTGCAATTGATGACATTAGATAGATAGATAAACTTTATTGCACACAAGAAAGAAACAAAAATTAATACAACTTAAAACTACGCATGCAAAGGCGGCCTTATTGCTACAGAGCAATCTCTACCAGGCAACCATTGGTGATAGGAGTGACAATAATGTTGTGTTAATACTCTAAAAAGACGACTGAATTTATAACAGGCTCTTGTCATAATTAATGTACATAAACTGAACCCTAAATTAATATATAAACCGTAAGCTCATCCCCGAAATGTGTAGACACAGAGTACACTAACAATATGGCCCACGAGAGCAGACAAACAAACAAACAAACAAACAATGGCGCAAGTGTGTATAATAATGCGCATACAATAAGGCATATTATGTACCTAGTTACGGTAAAACCGGCGGCCGCGGCTGATAAATGTTGACGAAATGTGAACGTACTGGTACGTACTAGGTACTCAATGTTAACTACGCCAGCCAAATAATGCGATGTGCGAACAGGTTACATTGCGATGTTATGGGTGGAGAAGGCATTTTTAAACCATCCTTATTCAAATCACACTAATATTATAAAGGCGAAAGTTTGTATGTGTGTGTGTGTATGTTTGTTACTCCTTCACGCCACAACTAATGAACCGATTTGGCTGAAATTTAGAATGGTGATAGCTTATAGCCAGGATTAAAACATAGACTACATTTTATCCCGGAAAATTACAGAGTTCCCATGGGAATCGAAAAACCTTGATCCACGCGGACGAAGTCGCGGGCATCGTCTAGTATATTATAAATGCGATAGTGTGTTCGTTTGTTGGTTTGCAACCTTCAATCACGTCGCATCAGAGCTACGGATCGACGTGATTTTTTGCATGGGTATAGTTCAGCATCTAGAGAATAACATCGATAGATATTTTTAAAATTATACTAATAGGGGCGACTTAATTTTTTGATGGATATATTTAAAGTTTCAATAAGTGACATGGGATATGTGTTTATCCCACGATTACCAAGAGTTCCCGAAGGATTCATAAAAAATCCTACACTCTGCACGCCTTCAAATTAGAGGCGCAGTGAAGCGCTACAGTGGCGCCACTGTGGTGAGTTAGCCGCATCGCTAATTTCCATACAACATCTACAAGCGCACAAAGTACACGCGTTAGGTGTGTAACGATAGTGGCACTGCGATTGCGCTCGACTGCCAATTCATTTTATACTTACAACTAGCTTTAACCCGCGGCTTCGCTTACGTTAGGTTCGATTTTTTAAACCCCTATTTAACCCTCTTGGGGTTGAAATTTTCAAAAATTCTTTCTTAGCGAATGCCTACGTCCTAATAGATACCTGTATGCCTAAATATAAATTTCAGCTCGATCGGTCCAGTGGTTAGAGCTGTGCGTTGATAGATCAGTCAGTCAGTCAGTCACCTTTGCCTTTTATATACTTACAATTATAAAATTAAACACGGCTAGCGCACCACAGTGATCCCTCTGTAGCGCTTCTTAATGCCTCTAATTTGATGGCGCCTTTCAACTGTACAAACAACATGCAAAAAAATCCCGTCGATCCGTTGCTCCTCAGCTGCGTGATTGAAGGACAAGCCAACAGACCAGCAAACAAGAAAAGTTTCGCATTATAACATTAGACAGGTTTTCGTCAATGGAGAGAGAAAATTGTATATTTCTCTGTCTACTCTACGCCTAGGCATTTGAAATGCCACATCCAGAAAACTTTTTTTTGTACTTCGCGTCCGCACTCGAAATTTCCGTGGCGTAATAAAAGTAAATAACACAGCATTGCTTTAATCCCCCCCCTACCTACCCCTACCTACCCTTACCTACCATTACAATCCGTACCCGTATGTTATCTAGGGGACGTGTTGGGTACGATTCGCGAAACGAAATTATAGCCAGAAGGCCCAGCGTATTACCATAATACAACTCTCTCAATTTACTCTATTTTGATATAATATAAAATAAATAATTCATAATGCTTTCTCTGTTGGCTGTTCTACGTTTCATATCGGTATTAAAATGGATATTCATTTTGTTTTCCGCGAATTTTTGCCTTTATGTTATTAAGGTCCGGTTTCAATAACGCGAAATAAGTCTTATCCGAGCGTTTTGATATTTTCACAGATGTTCAATACAAAAACTGTCAGAACACTAATTTATTCCTCGGTTAAATGTCACTCCACGTTGGTGGCATTAAGAACAGCTGATGATTAATAATAATATTGCAACATTACCATCTCATTTATTATCTGTTGAATAAAATATATTTAGAAAAAAAGGATAATCCTACTTCCTAATGGTTCGGAATGCCCTTCCTGCCGAGAAGAGCCAGCAATAAACTCGGCGGTTGCTCTTATCAAAAAAAAGACGTGTGGCACTCGGGGACTGCCGCGGTAAAGCTATTGCATAGTATTTTTAATCAACGCCATCTAGCGGCTCACCGCTAGGTGGCGTTGATAAAAAATGCGCCATCTGGCGGCTCAACGTAGAGCAGTCCCGTGTCAAGTTATTTTCGTTACGGAATTTCTGGATTCGGTCTCCACGCTCAAGGCCCGCGATAGAAGCTATGCAATAGCTTAAAAATTTTTAAATTCCGTAACGAAAATAACCTGACACGGGACTCCTTTCACCGCTAGATGGCGTTGATAAAAAATGCTATGCAATAGCTTTACCGCGGCAGTCCCCGAGTGCCACACGTCTTTTTTTTACAATAAGTAACAAAACTATGCTATGTATACAGTGTTTCCACAATGAAGTTTCAAAAATGCAAAACAATCCAATACACAAGACAGGCAGACAAAAGCAGACCCATTCCCGTTGGTGGCATCCGTTCACGCTTGACGCAAGATCCAGCCATTGCCATTGTAGATTCATCGACGATTCAAAAGCACTTGTAAAAGTTTATTTGAATTAAAAACATTTCTATTTTATTCTATTCACACACCTTTCACACATCATGCATGCACTCTCAGGCATGCAGGTTTCTTCATGTTTTCCTTCACTATTAAAACAAGTGTATTTGCCTAAAAGCACTTGTAAATGAAACTAAAGCCAGACTTTATGCAGTTCGCGCTGGGAAATTTCATTTCCTTTGTAGGTACATAGTAACTCACTCGCTACTTTGTGTGGTTATTATGATTTTGCGATATTATGAGTTGACTGGTTAAGTTAGACTGGAGTTAATAACACTAGATAAATATTTAGTTTGTAATCACACTAATATTATAAAGGCGAAAGTTTGTATGTGTGTGTGTGTGTGTGTGTGTGTGTGTGTGTGTGTGTGTGTGTGTGTGTGTGTGTGTGTGTGTGTGTGTGTGTGTGTTACTCCTTCTCGCCACAATGAATGAACCGATTTGGCTGAAATTTGGAATGGAGATAATTAATTTCCGCGCATTATTTGAGAAAAATACTATACAAGCCTTGGCCACAACTAGGCATTGATGGACTTACGTAGGTATGTGTGTGGGTCCACATTTACACGTTCGTCTATCAATGCCTCTTTTGCTGGCCGCGGCAGTTACGGACTATTATGTCATATCGCTCATTTGCGACAAGGGTGACATAATTAAAAATTCACCAATTTTAGTGTCGAAAACTTATGCTTTTTGCTATAAAAACAACATTACGCTAAGCACAAAAAAATAAGAGCGAGAGAGATTGTGACTTAATGCTCTGTCGCTTTGTTGGCCGCTGTGTTGTTTCGAGACCGTAGCAAAACATTACTCTCTAACGAGAGAATTCTCTCATCGCCGATTTTGAATTATGTCACCCTTGTCGCAAATGAGCGATATATTATGGCATGTAGCAACCTTGCAAACCATAGCACTAGAACCGAGTATAACAGCCTGCACTTGAAAATTCCATTTCCGGACGCTTTGTTTACGCGCCCCTCCAACTGTCCGATTACAAGATATGATGTGTGACGAGCCATGTGCAGCGGTGTCTGTGATACACATTACTCTATGCTTTGTACGTGGATTTAAAGCTATGGTTATCGTCAAAGCAACACTGTCTGCTGCTTTAGTTCTGAATAGAATAGAATAGAAATATCGATGAGGTTTTAAGTTTATATTAGTTTTAATTTTAGAAATAGTTTTGTATTTGTAATAATAGTAAAGATATAATATTTAAATGTACTGAAGATAATAATATACATCTTATTAAATGCTAAATGATGCCCGCGACTTCGTCCGATAGAAATATTTTTTGTTCAAATAAACTTTTACAAGTGCTTTTGAATCGTCGATGAATCTACCACTGGTTCGGAACGCCCCTCCTGCCGAGAAGAGCCAGCCAGCAAAACTCGGCGGTTGCTCTTTTCAAACTTTTTACAATAGGTAGTAAAACTATGCTATGTACCTATACAGTGTTTCCACAATGAAGTTTCAAAAATGCATACCTACATACAATCCAATACATGTTAAGACGGGCAGACAGAAAGTAGACCCATGCCCGTTGGTGGCACCCGTTCACGAGCATGACGCAGGATCCAGCTGTTGCCTCGCTCAACCATATTTGAGGAAACTTTCTGCTTCCATATTGTGTGCACCGGGAAGTAGGACTAGATTATAGTCTAGTCATAGTTTGTCTGGTGCAAAGCTTTGGCCGTGGCTAGTTACCACCCTACCGTCAAGGACGTGCCGCCAAGCGATTTAGCGTTCCGGCACGATGGCGTGTAGAAACAGATTAGGAGTATAGGTTGATTTTACACTGGCATACCCTTTCCAAGTTAGTCCGCTGCCATCTTAGACTACATCGTTACTTACCATCAGGTGAGATCGCAGTCAACGCCTATCTTGCTATCGAATAAAAAAAAGCTTACTTCTAATCGTATAAAAAGTTGAAAGCGCAAGTACAAAAAGAACAAGGAACCTCAATAAGCGCCAGTGATGGGGGTCTAATAAAATCAATTGTTTACGACATTATAAAAATATACTTTGTACGTAGGTAAGTACGCGTGAGTACCCGCTACGTGAGGGCGACATCCCTTACAAATGTATGCGCATACATTACTGTTTGTACTGATAGGCTCGGTGGCTGGTAAAATGCTGCGTTTTTAACCGACCAGCCCTGGTACCCTGGTAGCATGGGCGGGAGAAATTTTATCCCCGGGAAAAGGATAAAACGTTTATCCCCTCGCTTAGCTTTATCCACCCGTCGAGCATGGGCACAGCGGTGGAAATAACACTCAGTGGATATACTTATAGAAATATACATCGCCTTCTCGTCTGTTGCCATGCTTTAGCATAGGAAAAAAATAATTTTATGCCATGTCAGTGGATAAAATCGGGGGATAAAACTTTTATCTCCTGCCCATGCTACCAGTGCAGCATAGCTAGCATGGGCAGAAGATAACAATTTTATCCCCCGACTTTATCCACTGACAGGGGATAATATTCTCCCTATGCTAAAGCATGTCGACAGAGGAGAAGGCAAAGTATATTCCTATAAGTATATCCACTGAGTGTTATTTACATCGCTGTGCCCATGCTCGACGGGTGGATAAAACTAAGCGAGGGGTTAAACATAAGGAGGAGTTTCTCAATTCGTCGGAATCTTTTTTGTAATGTAATATGTTCCCCGATTACTCGAAGACGCCTGAACCGATTTGGAAAATTATTTTTTTGTTTGAAAGGGTATACTTTCCAGGTAGTCTCATTGTCATCACGTCAGGATCTGATGATGGAATCCTGGAGAAATCAAGGGAACTCTTCAAATTTTATAGTCACAATTGATATACTTTGTAGTGGCGTTTGAAGTCGGTTTTGTAAAATGAATTTTTACGTTTATATTATGGCCTAAAAGTTCTCCATAATGTTCTCAAAGGTGTGTAAAGTCTTCCATTTGCATTGGGCCATCGTGGTGGACTATGGCCCAACTCTTCTCTGCGAGGAAACCTGGAGAGTGAGTTGTTTATGGCTGCTGATGATAATGGCTTTTCTTCCTTTTACGTAGTGTATTAAAAGTTAAAGCTAAGTAACATTTTAGCTGCCCTTCCAACCGAACGATCGTGAATACCGGTATACCCCAGGTTTTTATATGAAAACGAATTCACCTAACTAAGGTGCAAATCTGTTTAGGTACGTACGAGAATCTATACATAGGTAAGTAGAGGTTAGAAATAGATTTTCTGGAATTCACTTATAAATATAAAAGTATTTCAAGATTATAAGATTTAGACGAGCTAACCTGGAAGGCTAGCAATGATAGCCTATAGTTGGTTAGGACTGCAGTCTCCTATTCCAAGGGTCGCAGGTTAGATCCCGGGCACGCACCTCTGACTTTTCAGATTATTTTTTTTTAATATATAGACTAGCGCTTGACTGCGATATCACCTAATGGTAATTGAAGATGGTACGCGCTTGCCTAGAAGAAGCCTATTCGCTCTTGATTTAAAGACACCCACGTTATAGTTATGGGCGTTTAAGCAATTAAATATCACATGCTTGAACGGTAAAGGAAAACGTATGATAAATCACGATTCTACCGGTGGTTCGGGAAGCAGTTCGTTAAATAAAATAACTAAAATAGTAAAAAGCTTCTTAATCTTTTCAGTGTGCGGGACAATTAAAATATTTAACGCTCGATTAAAAGACAAAAGAGCCAAAGCGTCGTTGCATACGACATTATTTACTGAGCTGATGGGACGGGTCAGCCGTAATGCTGAACAAAAAGCGATAAATCACTCCCGAATCGGCCCCTTTCAAAAATCGCTTTTATTGTCGGCGGACCAAACAAAGGGCTGTAAATTAATTGTCCCGTTTTCCACAATGGAAAAATCTTCCATGAATTTTCCGCGTTCGAACAAATATTGACACAATTATCAAATTTGTTTTCTTGGGATTACACCAATTTATGGGTGGCCGAACTTTTGAAATGGACGGAAATTATGTTTATTTTGAGCGGGCCTATTTTGCTGGATCTTCTTTAAGGGTCACCGTGCACTACGCGGCCACAAACATGGCTCTTATAATCTTACGTATGATTAGGCTGTATGGTCATGGATCTGTGCCTGTCCCGAACTTTTGAAATCTTTGAGTATAGTATAGTTGGTTATATACTTAAAGTTTGAAATGGATTTAAATGATGTTTATTTTGAGCGGGCCTATTTTGCTGGATCTTCTTTAAGGGTCACCGTGCACTACGCGGCCACAAACATGGCTTTTATAATCTTACGTCTGATTAGGCTGTATGGTCATGGATCTGTGCCTGTCCCGAACTTTTGAAATATTTGAGGATATAGTAGGTTAATTACTCAAAGTTTGAAATAGACGGAAATTATGTTTATATTTTGAACGGGCCTATTTTGCTGGATCTTCTTTAAGGGTCACCGTGCACCACGCGGCCACAAACATGGCTTTTATAATCTTAAAGTCTGAATAGACTGTATGGTCATGAACCTTTGCCTGTCCCGAAGATGGACGAAAAGTAAAAAGATACAGTCATAGAATTAAAGGTATTCATATCCATTGTTTACCACTAAACTATAATGTACCGCATTTATCCTTATGAAAACCCTCGTCTCGAGGACCATTCCGGAGCCCTGTTTATTCCGGATCCGGGATAATGGTTTAGAAAAACCACTTTTATCCCTGACTCTCGTAGTGTTATACGGAAATGTTTCTATCTGTATAATAAGTTTGTATGGAATTAAATTAATTGAAAAAGCTTTTTATTCATTACATACAGCGACAATATTGTATTGTTATCTTTATTATTTCCTTATTGTCCTTATTAATAGGTTTTATAAATGTGTTTGTTTGTTGATGTTTTGGTTTGTCCTTCAATCACACTGAGAGCTACGGATCGACGTGATTATTTGCATGGGTATAGTTGGGGACCTGTAGGGCTAACATGCGCGCCACGAGAAAATTTTGTCTACACTTTACTCGTGAATCTCTGTAGAGATTTACATATAGATTGCGAGTAAACGTGTAGACAAAGTTTTCTCGTGGCGCGCATGTTAGCCCTACTGGAGAGTGACATAGACTATTTATCGCGGAAAGTCAAACGCTGAAATCTATAGACCGCACTTTCATTCAGCTTAGACTCAAGAGTCAAGACAGAGTTAAAACGAGACAGATTTATGTCAGAGCATATTTGTGTCTCGCTTTAACCTCTATCTTGAGTCTGAGCTGAGTCAGAGCACGCTCTATAGATCTCAGCAAAAGAATCCCGCGAGATTTTAAAAACTAAATAAACACCACCGGCACGATGGCGTGTAGAAATCGATAAGGGTATGGGTTGAACGTACACTGCCATACCCCTTCCTAGTTAGCTCGCTACCATCGTAGACTGCATCGTCACTTACCACCAGGTGAGATCGCAATCAAGGACTATCTTATCATGAAATAAAAATAAAATAAATCACATCACACTTCACATCACACTCAGACTAATATTATAAAGCCGAAAGTTTGTATGTGTATGTGTGTGTGTGTATGTTTGTTACTCTTTCTACTACAACGAATAAACCGATTTGGCTGAAATTAGAAATGGAGATAGCTCATACCCAGGATCAAAACATAGGCTACATTTCATCCCGGAAAATTAAGAGTTCCCATGGGAATTGAAAAACCTTGATCCACGCGAACGAAGTCGCGGGTATCGTCTAGTAGAATATAAATCTTCACTACCGAATACACATCACAGGTGCTTAGAAAACGTCTTTATGAATAAATTATTAGGTACGTTTTGAGTTGGAGATTTATGTTCGGAAAGTAGGTACACCTGGCCATATCTACCACACTAAACTATAGAGGCAACTTCGCAAACTAACCGAATTGTGCAAGTTCAAGTAATTTACGATCAGATTGTATATAAATTCTCATGTAGCACGCTGGCAAAGCGGTACGACGCGGCAGATGGTCGTACTGTGAGTTTGTTAATGGATTTTTAATGTAATACCCTCACAGTGGACTTTAGGAGTGAGCTAAAAAATTAAGCTCGAAAGTCTTACACTGGGCATAAATGAGTCTTGAAATTGAACTCATTGTTTACGTTCCCTTGTTGTGTGTTTTGTTACGTTCCCTCAAATATGGTTGAGCGAAACAATGGCTGGATCATGCGTCATGCTCGTGAACGAGTGCCACCAACGGGAATGGGTCTGCTTTGACTGCCCGTCTTGACATGCGTTGGATTGGTGTACCTACGTATGCATTTTTGCATTTTTGAAGCTTTATTGTGGAAGCACTGTATACATAGCATAGCTTTGTAAAAAAAAATTTTTTTGAAAAGAGCAACTGCTGAGTTTCTTGCCGGCTCTTCTCAGCAGAATCTGCATTCCGAACCGGTGGTAGATTTATGACGTGTCATAAGAGCTACAAGTTAGCCTATATGAAATAAATAAATTTTGAATTTGAATTGTTTTCTCTATACTTTGCCCCGCCCCTTGCACTATTGTCGTACCCAGTCCAAAGACTCAATAGCCCAACGGTTAGCCCGATTCGAGCCCCACCCCTTTCCTAACACAAGTGACGACTTTTGACGACCTCCTTGACCCAATGGTGAGTGCTATGGTTTTATAACTGATAGGTCTCGGGTTCGATTCCCGGCGGGGGCAATTTGGGAATTTATAATTTCTAAATTGTGTCTGGTCTGGTCTGGTGGGAGGCTTTGGCCGTGGCTAGCTACTACCCTACCGTCAAAGAAGTGCCGCCAAGCGATTTAGCGTTCCGGCACGATGGCGTGTAGAAAGCGATTAGGGGTATGAGTATACTGCCATACCCCTTCCAAGTTAGCCTGCTACCAACTTAGACTGCATCGTCATTTACCATCAATCAAGGACTATCTTGTCTAAATATATAAAAGGCAAACGTGACTGACTGACCGATCTATCAATGCACAGCCCAAACCACTGGACGGATCGGGCTGAAACTTGCCATACAGATAGCTATTATGACGTATGCGTCCGCTAAGAAAGGATTTTTGAAAATTCAACCCCTAAGGGGATAAAATAAGGATTGGAAAAATCGAACTTAACGTGAGCGAAGCCGCGGGAAAAAGCTAGTCATCGAATAAAAAAATATATAAAAAGAGGCTTCACTGTAAATGCACATCTTTATCAGGGACATTCTTCGCTTTAGCCGGTAAGTGTATCTTTTTTTTTTTTTTAAAAAAAAGAATATTAACCAAGCTGAACTTGTCTTATATTCTCCTCTCCCCTCCAAATAAGCGGATAGCTTGTGCTAGGAATGGGTACGACAATAGTGCAACGGGTGGGGTTCGAACCTGCGACCGTTCAGTTTTCAGTCCGCACCTTTAACCGTTGGGCTATTGAGGCTTACTTACTTTAGTTTAGACTTTAGAACAAAGCCACTAACGGTTCGAGTTTTGAAAGTTTTCCCTTTCCGACCTTTCCCATTTGCCATGGTTATTCTCCTCTATTCATTTACGAATAAAAAATCCTTTTGTAATTCAAATTTTCAAACGGATATTTTGTTAAATATTTTCGCCTTAGTCGTCCCTGTCGGTTATGTTCGCATTTTTAACGCCTTTTCAAACCTTTTGTTGGGCGTTTTAGAATTTCAGAAAATGGTTGTCGATAAAATGATTTTTGACGCCGCCATTTTTAGCCAGCAGCATTTAAATTCAATGATGGTATTTTTTGCATAACATTCAAAAAGCAAAGTTTTCTTTTTTTTTCTTTTTTTTTTCTTTTTTTTAAGGAGATCGGTCCATTTGACCTCTGATAAATTTGGCTTAAACGCTAAATCGCTTGGCGGCACGTTTTTGACGGTAGGGTGGTAGCCACGGGTAGAGCCTCCCACCAGACCAGACCAGAGACAATTTAAAAATTATAAATTCCCAAATTGCCCCCGCCGGGAATCGAACCCGAGAGCTCCCAGTTCTAAGACCATAGCGCTCCCACTGCACCAGGGAGGTCGTCAAAAATTAATGCTTTAAATAAAAGCAGTTTCTATACTTTCTTCTTCTTCCTGGTTTGGTATTTTAGATAGATAGATCATTTCACCAAAATGCAGGTACAATGTGATGTAATATGGAAAACGAGCCTTATACATATTGCCAGGACTAGTGTTGAATTTATACCATGAAATATGAGACAAAATGTCAGTATTAAAAGTTAATAATTTTAAATATTATAGTAAAAAAAAATTGTAAATAATAATTAGTCCTAATATCCTATCCTATCCTAATCCTAATAAAGGCGAAAGTTTGTATGTGTATGTGTGTGTGTGTGTTTGTTTGTTACTTCTTTACGCCACAACAAATTAACCAATCTGGCTGAAATTTGGAATGGAGGTAGCTCAAATCCAGGATTAAAACATAGACTACATTTTATCCCGGAAAATAAAAGAGTCCCTACGGGAATTAAAAAAACCTTAATCCACCCGGACGAAGTTGCGGGCATCATCTGGTAAATAATAATACGTTCTTCAGCATTTACTTCACCAATACCATAATCCCATTATAGTGATAACACAAACCATATTGCACATTAATGAAGAAAGCTCCGGTAAAACAAACAACGGGCTTTTAAATTATAATCACAATGAACGAGGCTGTATTTTTATTATTCACGCTCCCTCTGGCGGTCGTGGCCCACTTTAAAAATGGCGTACATTACGTTTTTTGTCAAATTAATATGACAGGTGAAAGTCATTCAAGTTTATTAATGTGGCATCCGACGCAACGTTAAATAAATTAGCTAAGGTTAAAAGATTACATACCGCTCCTGTAGGGCTAAAATGCGCGCCACGAGAAAATTTTGCCTACACTTTACTCGTGAATCTCTGTAGAGATTCACATAGAGATTACGAGTAAACGTGTAGACATTTATTGTGGCGCGCATGTTAGCTCTGCTGGGGTCTGATTCTGTAACTCAGTGCCTATCAACGACGATATGCATTTTTTATCCATTGAAGGTTTGAAGAGAAATGTCATTTACTATTTCATAGTAAACCTTCGATGGATAAAAAATATATGTCAGTGGCTCTCATTTTTTGATAGGCAGTGAGTTACAGAATCTACTTACTACTATAATACTTTAAGTAAAAAAATGTGTTGATAATCTAATCTTATCTATACATATAATAAAATTGTAGAAAAGTGGTGTCTGTACAATGGAAATATATAAAAAAAAAGTAGCAGGGGTTGTTATTATATCAATGCCGAACCCGAAATTGTAATTAATTTTTTTTTGTCTGTTTGTCTGTTTGTCTGTGTGTTTGTGCACGCTAATATCAGAAACGGCTTATTCGATTTAGATACGGTTTTCACTAATATAATGTAGTAAGCTTCACTTAACATTTAGTGTTTATTTCATGTCAATCGGTTCATAAATAAAAAAGTTATGTCAATTTAAAGAATTTTTAACGTACAGAGTACGTACTACACGCCTCGCGCCTGAGCGTCGACGGTATATGTAATTCAAAATATGCTGTCCGAAAAGTCACTATTCCACGCGAACGAAGTCGCGGGCACAGCTAGTCTTATATAAAAGGTGACTGACTGACTGATCTATCAACGCGCAGCTCAAATCTGGAAAGGCATAAAAATAGCTATTAGGACGTAGGCATCTGCTAAGAAAGGATTTTCGAAAATTCAACCTCTAAAAGGGCAAAATAGAGGTTTGTAAAATCAAACTGTGAGAGAAGTCGCGGGCAATAGCTAATCCTTTAATATAAAGGCACCAACATTACGTAAGTATATTAAAAGAACAATTTTTAATCGAATTAACGGCCAATGAGCCACATACGGGGAAGGCAACGTGAGGTAACGTGATATTAACAGAGATAATGTCGATTTATGATGTTTTTCTGAACACAGGAAATTAAAGAACGCCAATACAAAAAATCGCATGCATGTTATTTTCGTTCCCTTCCTGAATGTAGGAGCCTAAGGGTTGTTCCACACCACATATGATCTATTTGTCGTTCACGATTCTATTTGTCGTTCTATTCATTTCTTCTGCTTCTTATTCTTTTCCTTGTGCCACGTTATGCGTCAGCACAACATGTCTTTTTCTTTTTTTTATGGAGGTTTTATCAATGCTGACAATGACACTTCAAGTAAGTAGTGTAAGTTCATCATCACATCATTATTACAAAATCATTTACACTGGCGTCTATCATTCGTTAACTCATTATCGACTCCTCTTTCAGGCATATCTTCTTTCACACAATCCATCTTTTCATTGGTTTTCCTCTACTCTTTTGTCCTGGCTATTCATAATATTATGATAAGCATATGAAGAAGTTTAATGAATGTTAGCAATTTTATTTAGTAGGCATAACTACCATTATACAGCAATTTGGTGATAATTAACGTAAAATTAAAACAAAAGCTCCAAATACGCCCTGGTCTGAGCAGAGCCCATAAATAACAGGCTGGGTATCAAAGTGCTTTCATTTAGCTGCAACACACTTTAAATATTTAAATCAAGAGTGAATAGGCATCATCTAGGCAAGCGTGCATCATCTTAGACTGCTTCACTTCCCATTAAGTCAAACGCTAGTCTGTATATAAAAAAAAGAAAACTGGGACAACCACATCGATCGTTGTTTTAAACGAGTTTTATTCCATCAATTTAACTTAAACTTCTGCTCATCATCATGGTTTCGAACTTAAACCGCGCAATAATAAAGCGAAAGATCAAGTGTGGCCCCACCTTAAAAGATTGAGGGTAGTAACAAGATAATGTGAAATGTTTGAGGGTAGTATGTATGAGCATTTAATTTTGTAAAAAGGTTTTGTGCGCGAAAATACTTTATTAATATTTTGCTCTTTCATGTGTCTATTGGATTATATTATAATAATAATTTTTAATTTTTTATTGAAGTGTTAACCTACACTGATATAAAAGTGATTGAATAAAGTAGATACTAAAAGGCACGACACTACACACAGTCCAGAAGTGAGAGTTATCCGTCCTAAACTAATCACGCCTTAAGAGATCTGATCTCTTAAAACGCTGAAACCCTACCTACAGCCGTCTCCAACCGCCCCTTATAACGGCCCCTGACCTCACATCTAATCAATTTAACCACAACACGTCAGACAAAACCACCATCTGCACGCGTGGGTAATTATCAAAAATATAATTTAATCAATTACACTAATCCTAACCTCCGACAATATTTATTTGATTAGGACGCGATTGCTATCGCAATTCCTTAATCAAACACAACGACCTAGACGCGAGAGCATCCAATAGCCGGATGAGTCTCTGGAAGAGACTGAATTCGCAACGTCAAACCCGCCTATTTATACCCGACGGCCGGCGCCAGTCCGGCGCCAGACGAGTGCTTACGCCGCACAGCAACAATGTTTTTATCAAACTACCTTCCAATAATAAAATATCAATTTATATATGACCCTACCTTCAATATATTAAAGTTGTATATCTTTACTATTTCAATATTTCGTAATCAATTTTCTTACATGAGGCTAACAATACATATCACTAATTTCGTGGCTGACGTGTGGTTCGGCCGTGGTGTAACGGTTAACACACTCGGTCGCGATTCCCAGAGAGATGTGGGTTCGAATCCCGCCGGCCTCGGAATTTTTGATATGTATTTATAAATCTATTAGGTTGTAATGATAGCCTATCCTACTAATGTCAAAGAATACCTAAAAAAGATACTTACAGAAGATTCACTCTATAAAGTCAAAGCGTCAAGTCTGCTAATATTATAATAATGCGAAAGATGTATGGATATATGAATGGATGTTTGCAACTCAATCACGCCGCAACGACTGAACCGATTTGGCTGAAAGTTCGCACAGAGATAGACTATAGTCTGGAATAACGCATAGGCTACTTTATATCCCGGAAAATAAGAGAGTTTGCACGGGAACGAAGTCGCGAGCATTGTCTAGTAGTAAGACCATAAAACATAGCTCCCAGTTGCCTGCCTGCCAGTTAGGTCGTCAGAATTAAGGGACGATTCACTAGTCCGCGTATAGCTGACTAAGCATGTTGTTCCAAGAAATTCCCTTTACATTCAACGAAGGCCGACGATAAAATCACCCTTTATGAAACATTATTCGGAATAAAAAGGGTCTCGGAATAATACTTAGGCAGCTTCTCGGTGTCATAAGAATAAATATAAAAGCGTTGATCGCGGTATTATTTCTACCTCTAGACTTGAGAATTCTTTTTACTTACTTGCCTTGGTTCCAATTGTGAATTATTTAGAACACTAGCGGATGCCCGCGATTTCGTCCGTTTCTTCAATTCACAATCGACAGTTCCTAAATCCCTACAGTTTAGGGGGGTAGTACCCCTGCAGCATCAGGATTGAGAAGTTGGAACCAGAAGTTAAGCTATTGCATAGCTTCTATCGCGGGCCTTGAGCGTGGAGACCGAATCCAGAAATTCCGTAACGAAAATAACCTGACACGGGACTCCTCTCACCGCTAGATGGCGTTGATAAAAAATGCTATGCAATAGCTTTACCGCGGCAGTCCCCGAGTGCCACACGTCTTTTTTTTATGGGAGTATCTCGCAAAGTTTCTGTATCGATTAAAAAAAGATTCACGCAAATCGGTTTAGAAATCACGGAGATATCGATATACATAGGATGAACAACACAAGTCCTTCTCCTCCTTTTTCGAAAGTTGTTTAAAAAAGTAGCCTATGTTACTCCCGATAACATACGCTATCAATCAGTCAAAGCCCCGTCAAAATCAGTCCAGCCGTTCCCGAGATTAGCGACAATTTTAATAATATTAATGCAAAAGTGTGTTTGTTTGTTGGTTTGTCCTTCAATGACGCTGCAACAGAGCTACGGACCGACGTGATTCCGTGCACGGCTATAGTTGAGGACCTGAAGAGTGACATAGGGTACTTTTCAGCCCGGAAAATCAAAGAGTTCCCGCGGGATTTTAAAAAATTAAATTCACACGAACGAAGTCGCAGCCACCAGCTAGTATTATACTTCTATACATACAGTCCTCGTGTTAATGTGTGAACTTGCCCCAATATGTCACAGTAACTCGTACCCTATGTGAATTACTGTGAATTGCGACGCAACTTTTTGACCCAACTCCGTCCTACTTTATAGTCGAATTAAGAGCTTTTGCCAACTTCACACTTGACTGTGCGAAGTTTCACTAATGGCCCCTAAATATGCGTAACGGCTTACGTAATATCAATATCGACGACCTCCCTGGCGCAGTGAAAAGCGTTGTGATCTTAAAACTGGGAGGTCTCGGGTTCGATTCCCGGCCGGGGCAATTTGGGAATTTACAATTTGTGTCTGGTCTGGTCTGGTGGGAGGCTTTGGCCGTGGCTAGTACCACTCTACTGTCAAAGATGTGCCGCCAAGCGATATAGCGTTCCGGCACGATGGCGTGTAGAAACAGACTAGGGGTATGGTAGGGTTAGATGTACACTGCCATACCCCTTCCAAGTTAGCCCGCTACCATCTTGACTGCATCGTCACCATCAGGTGAGATCACAGTCAAGGACTGTCTTATCATCGAATAAAAAAAAGTCAGAGATTGCAGCCTGGAATCGAACCTCGGACCACCACAAAAGGCGACCGAAGCTTTAACCACTTTAATAAAAAAAAAAACATTTTAATAAAAAAAAATCAATTCCATACATTCCAATGACACCTTCCATCAAGATGGATTTTCTCGTTTAAAAGAAAAGATGGGTTAATCTATACAGATGTAAGTATATGAATTGAAAACCTGAAATTGAAATGGTTTTATTATTGGCAAAACTAAGTATTTCTGAAAAGTTCCCCCCACATTTGCAGGGGTTTTCAGAAATGGAGTGTAAAGTTCGTAAAAGCCGCTAATTCAACAAAAGTAGTTTAACATTCAGTTCGCGGAAAGTTTAGACGGAAATCCTGTAATCGTATAATGGGTACAAATTGTATGGACAGTTCATACTTTCATAGCTTGTTAATGTCTAAAAAAGGGATGTTAAGGCTTTGTCCAACGTGAGCGAGCTTAATGCAGACGCGATGCGGCGATGAAGCTACTATTAATTTAGACCAAAAAAATAAATTAATGTCTTAATTGGAGGTAATAAAACAAAAACTTGACAACTCAAAACGCTAAAACCCTACCTAAAGCCGTCTTCACTTCCCCTGTAACGGCCGCTGACCTCACATCTAATCAATTTAACCACAACACGCCGGACAAACTACCATCGGAACGTGAGGGTAACTATCAAACATGTCCAAATATTATTTAGTAAATTACACTCATCTAAACCTCCGGGCAATATTTATTCGATTAGGGTGCGATTGCTATCGCAATCCCTCAATCAAATACAACGACCTAGATGCGGGAGCATCTAATAGCCGAATGAGTCTCTCACTCACTCTCTGTATATCTTTACTATTTCAATATTTCGCTAACAGACTGAATATCGTTACATAGAAGCAATTGACTTCCCCAAAAGATGGTGGAATAATATAATTGTATTACAATTATATGGATAGATAGATATAGTAATAACTAATGTAACACTTTCGTTTTGAAAAGAGCAACTGCTGAGTTTCTTGTAGGCTATTCAGCTGCAGAACATGTTTTCCGGTAGAGTCTTGAGTTGTCATAATGGGATAAATATTTTATATTATATCGAGATGTAATAGAAAATGGACGGGGCCAAAAATGTTTCCAAAAAAAAAAAAATAACAACCCGTCAAAATGATAACATATTATCAAATTATAGTATGTCATATCATAGTGAACTAGATGATGTCCGCAACTTCGTCCGCGTGGATTAAGATTTTCCTTGATTCTCGCGGGAAACTTTTAATTTTCCGAGATAAAATGTAGCCTATGTGTTGATTCTGGGTATGAGCTATCTCTAGTCCAAATTTCAGGCAAATCGGTTCATTCGTCGTGGTGTGAAAGAGTAACTAACACACACACACACACACACACACACACACACACACACACACACACACACACACACACACACATGCAAGCTTTCGCGGCTTCGCTCACGTAAAGTTCGATTCTTCCCTATAATATCAGTGTGATGTAATTAGCTTGATATGAATATTATTTCCACCTTATTAATACGTACCTCGAATAAGAAACTTCATTACTTCAAGAAAGTTTCCACTAAATAAATTCCTGTTCGAGTTCGTTCGCTTACCGCGATGGAAATGCAATGATAAACGACATCTCAATCCAAACTTTGCTCGCTACCGATTGGATTGGATCATTTATACTCTAACAAGTTGGTAACAATCCGGCTGGCGTCAATTGCTTCTCATTTCAGTAGGTATTATATGTGTTACGATTTCTCTTATGCTACTGCTCTATCTGCTAATGTTAGTGCAGTTAACGGCTGCGCTCAAATGGATTAGCGCTTAGCGTCTAACGTCATTACACACATTTAATATAATAATATACATAGCATAGTTTTATTACCTATTGTAAAATTTTTTTAAGCTATTGCATAGCTTCTATCACGGGCCAGCGTGAAGACCGAATCCAGAAATTCCGTAACGAAAATAACCTGACACGGGACTCATCTACGGTGAGCCGCTAGATGGCGTTGATAGAAAATGCTATGCAATAGCTTTACCGCGGCAGTCCCCGAGTGCCACACGTCTTTTTTTTTTATAAGAGTAACCGTCGAGTTTATTGCTGGCTCTTCTCGGCAGGAAGGGCATTCCGAACCAGTGCAGTGGTAGATTCTTCGACGATTCAAAAGCACTTGTAAAAGTTTTTTTGAATAAAAAATACTTCTATTCTATTCTATTCTATTCTATTCTATTAACGCAGTAAAATATTGGCCCCATCTACGCCTTTATTATCGTGTTAATTTACGCGTTACGGCACAGGTGGAGCCCGGGCATTAGAAATAGCGAAATATTTTTGTGAAGGTACGAATATTTTTAACCCCCGTCGCAAAAGCCACGGGGTGTTACACGTGTCTGTGTGTGTGTGTGTAGGTCCAAGATGGCCGCCGCCACAAATGGCGGATTACATATTTTTTCACAGCTCCCTCAATATGGATTTTAAATGGAAGGGCTTGACTAGTAGAATCGTATGCACTATGATTTTCAATTCCAAAATGGTCGCCACCACAAAATGTTTTTTTTTTTAATTTCACATGTCGGGGGTGTTTCAAATCAATTTACACTTTTTGAAGACGCATGATGCATAACAATGGTTTGTAAAATAACGTTCTAAATTTAAATAACGTCGTCAAAAAGAAACTCATTGATCATTTATCAGTGAGTTCATCTTCTAAAAACAATTGATGTTTATAGAAATAGAAATAGAAATATTTTTTATTCAAATAAACTTTTACAAGCACTTTTGAATGGTCAATGAATCTACCACTGGTTCGGAATGCCTTTCCTGCCGAGAAGAGCCAGTAAGAAACTCGGCGGTTGCTCTTTTCAAAAAAAAAAAAAAATAAAAATTTACAATTGTTATTGAAACTATGCTATGTATTCAGTGCTTCCACGATGAATTTTCCTGAGTACAATACAAGTAAAAATAAATACAATACAAATACAAATAAATACAATTCAATACATGTTAACACAGGCAGGCAAAAGCAGACCCATTCCCGTTGGTGGCACCCGTTCACGAGCATGACGCATGATCCAGCCATTGCTTCGCTCAACCATATTTGAGGGAACGTAACAACCCGTACCACACGACACCACCACAGAAACTTTAAAGAGAGCATGACATACTTAGGCTACCCATGTTAAGGCATCGAATTGAATACTAATATTAAACTACTCATTTTAAGACATGACTGAGACAAATAAAGTGGAAACACCGTGGAACAGAATACAATAAAATCATGTTACACAGGATAGTTATTACTGTCTTATGAATCACTGGAGCGAATTATATCCACGCTTTTTTATCATTTACATAGTCTTCAATTGTATAATATGCTTTTTTCATGAGAGCAGATTTAATTGATTTCTTAAACTTGTGTAGAGGCAAGTCTAAGATTGACTGTGGAATTTTATTGTAAAACGTCACGCCCATTCTCACAAATGTCTTTTGGACCCTCTTGAGGCGCAGCCCAGGAAACATGAGCCTATTTGGATTTCTACTTGGTCTATCGGACAAATCACTCTTTTTTTTGTAACTCAAAATGTTTTGTCTGACAAATATTATGTTGTTATAAATATATTGTGAAGCTACTGTAAGAATGCCTATCTCTTTAAATCTTTCTCGAAGGGAATCCCGCGGCCTCAAATTATAAATTGCGCGGATTGCCCTTTTCTGCAAAACAAAAATTTTTCCAATATCGGCTGCCTTACCCCATAGTAAGATTCCGTATGACATAATACTATGAAAATATGCAAAATAAACAATTTTTGCAGTTTCTATGTCAGTCAACTGTCGAATCTTTCTAACAGCGTAAGCAGCAGAGCTAAGTTTGCCAGCAAGCGTTGCTATATGGGTGCCCCATTGTAGCTTTGAATCCAGGGTTAACCCCAAAAACACTGTGGAGTCCTCAGTTTTCAAAGGTATGAACCTTTGAAAACTGAGGACTATTTATCTTTAAATTTTTACTGACAGTTCTCGTGTTAGGTAATAAAAACTCAACACACTTTGTTTTTTTAGCATTTAAAAGGAGATTATTTGCCGTAAACCATTCAGAAACTTGAGATAATGCATTATTTACATCGTCAAAATTGTCTTTCATCCTATCGACTTTAAAAATTAAAGACGTATCATCAGCAAATAGTACAATATCGCAAGTATTTTGGACAAAATGTGGTAAATCATTTATGTAGACCAAAAACATGAATGGACCTAGAATAGAACCCTGGGGTACACCCATTACTGAGGCTGATCCGGATGATTTTACATCATTGACACATACTCTTTGGACTCGGTTGCTGAGATAAGACGCAATGAGACTAAGTGCAAAATCTTTAATGCCATAGTGGCTCAGTTTAAGCAAAAGAGTCTCGTGATCAACGCAGTCGAATGCCTTTGACAAATCACAGAAAATACCAATGGCATTCTGTGAGTTCTCCCACGCATCGAATATGTGTTGTAATAGCCTTGCGGCTGCATCGGTTGTTGATCGACCCTTTGTAAAACCATACTGCTCAGTATGTAGGAGTTTGTTTAAATTAAAGTGTAAAAGCAGTTGGTTGAGCATTATTTTTTCGAATATCTTGCTGAGAGTTGGCAAAATTGAAATTGGCCTGTAGTTATTCGGGTCACTTTTGCTGCCCGATTTAAAAAGCGGTATTAGCTTACTACATTTCATAAGATCTGGAAAAGATCCAGAATCTACTGATTTATTAAAAATTAAAGCAAGATACGGCGCAATAATATCAATTACATTATGAATTATTTTAACTGATATCCCCCATAGATCTGCTGTTTTCTTATTTTGTAAAGATTTAAATGTTTTGACTATGTCATATGGGGTAACGTGTTCAAACCTAAATAACTTATTGCACTCAGAGACATTGCTTCTTAGAAGACGATAGGCTTCTGCCGGCGAGGAATTTAGAGAACTGGTTGTGGTAATTGGAATATTTTTGAAAAAGTTCTCAAATGTATTTACAACTTCTATATCGGAGTTAATTACATGATTATCAATTTTAAGCTCCAATTTATTATTATTATGCACCTTATGTTTACTCGTTTCATCGCTAATGATGTCCCATGCTGTTTTAATTTTATTATCAGAATTGACAATTTTTTGTTTTATGTGAAGTGACTTTGCTTGTATGCATACATTTCTAAACAATTTAGAATAATTTCTTACATATTCAATAAACGCGGGGGAATAATTATATTGTTTTTCTGCATACAAGTCAAACAGCTTATTTCTACTTTTATAGATGCCTGCAGTTGCCCAGTCACTAAACTTAAGATCTTTAGACAGTCTTTTCTCTATCACCTTAAAGATAGAGTTATATTGTGAGCTTAACAAATCAAAAAACTCTGTATAAATTTCATCCGGATCATCCTGTGCAAGGTCAAGCGTCGGCAATATAGCTGAGATGTTTTGTTTGAAATGCTTTACTTTTTTAGTGGTAACTGGCCTGTATTTTATTACTTTTGTTATATTCTGTTCACTGCTTGGAATAGATATCATTTGACCGCAATGATCAGATCTGAGATAAGTGATAATAGATTTTTCAATAATGTTACAATCACAAAAAATGTTGTCAATACAGGTAGCTGAGTTTGCAGTTACTCTTGTAGGTTCATCAAAAATATTCTCTAAATTAAAGCTTTTAAATAAGTTAAGTAGCCTACCAGTAAAAGGAGTGTGAAGCAAAATATCAATATTAAAGTCTCCAGTTTTTTCTGTTACATTTAGATGTCACATATTATGATAAATATACAAAATGTATTTCAGTCGTTAGGTTGCATGTATGCAGGTATATCCTTTGCTTTTTCCAACTTTTTTTGTATGTATGTTATCTATACTTCTAAGTTTTTGTTGCACTGTTACGTTTTTAAGACTTAAGTTATCTGATGCTTTTTTTTCTGAATGTTGTGTATATATAATCAGTCAATGTTGCAATGTTTTTGTATGTTTGCTTTTTAATGGATAATATGTATATTGTTAGTATACCTAATCTAAATATATAAAAGGCAAAGATGACTGACTGACTGACTGACTGACTGATCTATCAACGCAAAGCCCAAACCACTGGACGGATCAGGCAGAAATTTTGCATGTAGATAGCTATTGTAACGTAGGTGTCCGCTAAGAAAGGATTTTTGAAAATTCAACCCCTAAAGGGATAAAATAGGGGTTTGAAAAATCGAACTTAACGTGAGCGAAGCCGCGGTGAAAAGCTAGTCAATAAATAAAAAAGACGTGTGGCACTCGGGGACTGCCGCGGTAAAGCTATTGCATAGCATTTTTTAACCGACTTCCAAAAAGGAGGAGGTTATCAATTCGGCCGGTATCTTTTTTTTTTTCTATGTATGCCCGCCGATTACTCCGAGGTTTCTGGACCGATTCACGAGATTTTTTTTTTAATCGACAGAAGAAGCTCGCGAAATGGTCCCATAAAAATTTTTACCTTCAACTCCTCAAGCCTGATGCTGCAGGGGTATTTCCCCCCTAAATTATGGGACTTTAGGAACCGTCGTTTACAAATTAGTTTGTTTGGCCTAAGCATATACTAGATCATAGAGCTCCAGGTCCTACTCTTCAATCCTGATGCTGCAGGGTACTGCCCACCTAAATTATAGGGATGTAGGAACTGCTAATCATGAATTGTTATTGTATGTAATAAGCATATACTACACCATCGAGGTCTAGGTTCTAGCTCCTCAATCCTGATGCTGCAGGGTACTGCCCACCTAAATTGTAGAGATTTAGGAACTGTTAATCATGAATTGTTATTGTATGTAATAAGCATATACTACTCCATCGAGGTCTAGGTTCTAGCTCCTCAATCCTGATGCTGCAGGGTACTGCCCACTTTAACTGTGAGGATTTAGGAACTTTCGCTTGCGAATTGATATTGTTAGTATCAAGCATATTCTACATCGTAGAATTCAAGGTCCTTGCTCTTCAATACTGATGCTGCAGGGGTACTGCCTACCTAAACTGTGAGGATTTAGGAACTGTCGTTTACGAATTGATATTGTTGGTACCAAGCATATACTACATCATAATGC
Source organism: Hipparchia semele (assembly GCA_933228805.2). Lineage (NCBI taxonomy): Eukaryota > Metazoa > Arthropoda > Insecta > Lepidoptera > Nymphalidae > Hipparchia > Hipparchia semele. The sequence continues at coordinate 4,067,520 of OW121733.1, read as the reverse complement.
TCAAGGTTCTAGCTCCTCAATCCTGATGCTGCAGAGTTGGAGGAATTACGAACTGACGCTTTCGAACTGATATTGTTGGTACCAACCATGGACTACATCATGAAGCTCCTTGTCCTAGCTCTTGTGTATTGTTAATAAATACTGTAGGTACCAATTGTAGAACTACATTAGTACCGTAGCGTTGGAGGGAGGGGAGAAAGAGAGCAGGGACAAGCTCCACTAAAAAGCTTAAAATAAAAATTCTTTTCAAAAAACCGACTTCAAACGCCACTACAAAGTATAAAAATAATTTTATTTTGTACACGTTTGTTGAAGTCGGGCGGGCTTAACTAGAAACGATGAAATCGATGCGCGACGCTTATCTTATGGTGACCTATAAGAGACACGCTTATTGAAATCGGGCGAGCATCGCGTATCGGTTTTATCGTTTCTATTTAAGCCGCCCGACTTCAACAAACGTGTACAAAATAAAATTATTTTTATACTTTGTAGTGGCGTTTGAAGTCGGTTTTTTGAAAAGAATTTTTATTATCAACGCCATCTAGCGGTGAGAGGAGTCCCGTGTCAGGTTATTTTCGTTACGGAATATCTGGATTCGGTCTCCACGCTCAAGGCCCGCGATAGAAGCTATGCAATAGCTTAATAAATTTTTCGAATGCGGTAGCCAGTTTCAGCGAACATATCGTCAGCCGTCCAATCCTCGTGGACGTTCGACTCCACAAATCCTGTTATAATACCTAGACCAAAGTAATAAAACAGTCTAACGCAAAGTGACTTTGGCGATTCAAAAGCGCATAGCTACCTCATTACTGGGGAGAAAGCTGGAGAGAAATGGAGATCAATTTATACAGGACGCGATCAAAGGCGATTGCAATTGTTAGCAACTAGCAACTTGCTGGGGGATAAATGACACAATCGGTAACTCGCAAAGTTTAGATTGAGACGATATTTATCATTGGAATAGCTTATGATAAGTTTCAATCTCACTCGGGGCGCGGGAAGCGAAGAAAGAATCATTTATACTTACATAGCTTGGCTCGAGTTTTTTAACCCCCCACGAAAAAGAGGGGTATTTCATACCCTTCTGTCATGCGTCTCCAAAACAGTGGGGTGCAGTGGTGACCGCTGTGGTCTTATAACTGCACTGGTAGCATGGGCAGGAGATAAAAGTTTTATCCCCCGATTTTATCCACTGACACGGGATAAAATTATCTTTTTCCTATGCTAAAGTATGGCAACAGTGGAGAAGGCGATGTATATTACTATAAGTATATCCACTGAGTGTTATTTCCACCGCTGTGCCCATGCTCGACGGGTGGATAAAGCTAAGCGAGGGGATAAACGTTTTATCCTTTTCCCGGGGATAAAATTTCTCCCGCCCATGCTACCGAGGCTGGTAGGCCTTGGGGTTGATTCCCGGCGGGGACGATTTGGGAATTTATAATTTCTGAATTGGCTCTGGTTTGGTCTGGTGGGAGGCTTTAGCTGTGGCTGGTTACCACCCTACCGTCAAAGACGTGCCGCCAAGGGTTTTGTGTTCCGGTACGATGGCGTGTAGACACCGACTAGGGGTATGGGTTGAATGTACACTGCCATACGAGACGATATTTTAATATGTACTATCCTCCACTATTGTACCTATTTTTAACTCACATTTGGCAAAAATAAACAACCCTTCTCTTCGAGAGGAGACGGCAGCGATGTGATGGTGAATAAATTCTAATAATAATACCTAATGAATACTCTTAGTATAATAATATACTACAAAAACAAGACAACACATTCATATAGTCCTACCCGTATGAAGCCGGGTAAAGACAGCGAGTAAATTATAAAACTCTTCATTTTATCAATAAATCTTTGAGTGGGGGAAAAATGGCTAAAAGGGGAAAGTAGAACAAAATTTTCTTTGTCGCATAAAGGTTTTGTAGACAAAAGACAAAGTAGTATCACTTGAGGGCACTTTGTGGATGCTCGTGTGAAGACGGCTACAGACACTGCACGTTTGACAATATTTTGCGGACATACATGCGTCTTTTCTTAGAAACTTACCTGATGATATATCGTTAGCAATCCCGTATTAATAGTAAGATTGTCTGAAGGAAATCACTTAAAGCGATAAGACCGCTTTTGCACACTTCAGTTCATTTAACTTTGAAAAAGTATTGTAAACTTCGTGTAGCTGTAACATACAGAGGGTAGTCTGTGAATATTGGAGGAAACATATTATAAATACAGGCGCCATTGATTAATTAGTCAGTCGTGCTAGGACCACGGGTCGGACAGCACGTCGGTTAAACACACATTAACACAACACACATTATGACACACATTATGTGTGACTGGAGTGTGCATTGGTATATGGGTCGTTCTACTTTTCTACCGACAATAGTCTGTCTTTCTTCTTATTATGGCATCTCGTTGGAGTATTAATATAAACGGTTTTTTATTCGGTTCGAATAAACGTCCATATTTTTCTTATCTATTAATATTATGTCTTTTTTCATGTTCTCTAACCAGCATATTTTATACGTTCGTTTTCCGTATAATGCCGTGACAGAGTGGTAAACTGAAATGTGGTCTCTACAGAAAAAGACCACTTTGTCACATTATTTTTTCAAAAACCAACATTAAAAAAGAATCAATATTAGCTAGGAAGGAAACTTTAATTAGTACTAATGAAAACACAGATGCAGTTTTTTTTAAATCCCACACATAAAACACAATTATAGATAGTTCAAAAAACCAAAAAAACAGAAAAACGTCGTTTCATTGTCGGTAGAAAAGTAGAACGACCCATATACGGACTATACACTTGACTACTATATACGTGAGTGTTTGAGTATACTACAGAAGCAATAAATAATTTCTATCTACCTATCTACCAATTTACATTAGGCCAGCGTGTGGTGAACTATGAGAGGAAACCTGTGCTCAGTGAGTCGTTGATGATTATGATGATCATGCCAGAAGTTAAAACGTTGTGTAGTAGAAAGGCCAAGAATTGTTTTGTCCTGCTGATCATTGAATGAATATGGTTCACCTACTGAACCTGTACTAGAGAACTACGCTCTATATTTACGACATTATTGTATATATTGTTCGGATAAGATGCCCCGCGAGTACATTCTCGGTAAATATGTGAATATAAACTAAAGTACTTAATATTAGTAGAATTACATAAGAAAATCAAGTTACGGTAGACTTGAGAAGTTATAGGTAAGTACTTACATGAACACGTGCTTTTTCTTAGTACGAATTTACTTTACGACGAAGTATACAGTAAAAGCTTTGCCTTACTTTACCATTATAATACCAACTGTATGGTAATATTATACTTAGGAAAAAACTTAATTATTTTCATAATAATATATAGTTTTGAAGATATTATTATTTAATTTGACTTTGCTCTCACTTGTTGCTATAATACAAAATATTTGCATACTCAAGTGTAAGTATGCATGGATAAATAGAATCTGGAATCGCAATTCCCCATAACTTTTAATAAGTATTTAAAATTTCAAAATTTATTTCAAGAACTTATGAGTTTAATGACATAAGTATACAAGTAGGCACCTATTTTTTTTTATTCTGCTACGCTTTGGTCTTTTATAATAGATGCATACACATACGAACTTGAGACTTTAATCAATCCTATTACGATCCATTTTACTTTGAATAATATTAGAATTTTACGTTAGTTCCCATTAGTACGAGCCGTTGAACTATTGGAACTATTTTCTTATTAGTACAACTGTTAAAAGGACTTAGACGCAGTTGTAGTTGAATAGAAATCGATCGATGTTTTCGAGATGGAGGAACTCTAACTAAGGGTAAGTTAGAGTTACAAAATCGGCGTTTGCTTTAAGGCGGTCCCGTTCTATAGAACGATCACGTCGCTCTGCGGTAAAAAGTAAACATTTTAAAAGACGATCCAACATTCCCAATAGCAGATCAAACACAAATAGAGAGGGAGCAAGAGAGACTTTTAATCTTAAATCGAAAACATCCAGCGCTGTCCAATCTCAGGAACAATTACTTACGTTTTTCTCTCAAAGGGAAACCTGCTGCACAAACAAATTAAATTGCGGAAATAAAACAGCAAGTACCGATCTTTGTTTTTTTTTTCTATGTACGCGGTTTGAGTGTTTTTTTTTTTTTTTTTTTTAAGAATTCAATGATAGGTACTTATTGGAGACCGAATTTTTCGATTTATTTTTCCACCTTCGAAGCAACTCAGAGTTAAAGTTAAGAACGTTATTAGACTTACGTACAGATTTTGACGTATATCTGCAAGAGCCTATTTACAACATTAAGGGTCCAATTTCACCAACGCAATTAAAAGACATTAAAAAACCCTTTTTTATTCAGTTTTGTTATGTGTGCACCCTCATTTTCTATCCTATCATCATATCCACCTTGCATCATGGTTGCCTGGAAGAGATCGCTTATTAGCGATAAGGCCGCCATTTGTGCTATCATTAATTTATTTTAAGTTAAAATGTTCCTGTATTTATGTGGTGTACAATAAAGTGTATTCATTTATTCATTCAACCCTGCTACTGCTTTTAAGGAAATCAACTGAAAATTTACAATTGTAAATTTTCAAAATATATATTGTAAATGTTCTTTCAATTGGATTTTTCATCGGTATTTTCGCGATTTTGACAATTTTTTTTTGTATTTTAATTAATTACAACAAGGAATCGTGCGTGTAAGTTGTGTAACCTACACAAATTTGATTTAAATTAAAAAAAAATCAACAAATGACAATATTTAACACAAAACAGCAATGTACGATACACGCGCAATTAACTCTAGCAACTGTATAACAAAGACTCTAAGCACTCTAGGTGTCGGCGTTCGATGTTCGCGATACATTGCGTGCTCAAAAATTATAATACTAGTAAACCATCATTTGTAATTTCATTCTAGATATTTAGACCACTTCACAAAGTTTTCGTTAGCATTATGTTCCCAGTCTGTATCTCTATAAGAAATAGAAATAGAAATAGAAATATTTTTTATTCAAATAAACTTTTACAAGCACTTTTGAATTGTCAATGAATCTACCACTGGTTCGGAATGCCTTTCCTGCCGAGAAGAGCCAGCAAGAAACTTGTCGGTTCCTCTTTTCAAAAAAAAAATAAAATTTTACCATCTTAAATGAAACTATGCTATGTATACAATGCTTCCACGATGAAGTTTCCTAAGTCCAATACAATACAAATACAACTAAATACAATACAAATAAATACAATCCAATGCATGTTAAGACGAGTAGACAGAAAGCAGACCCATTCCCGTTGGTCGGTCCTCGGGCCAGTTCTCTGGAACATCGGATTTGACTGGCTCCTGCGGTGCCCAATGCTGCCGGGGACAAGTGTTCTTTGTTACGCGGACGACACCCTTGTTACAGCCCGAGAGAAGGCGTTTGATGAGGCGGCTAGGCTGGCATCGGTTGCAACATCACTGGTAGTGCGCAGAATCGGCATGTTGGGATTGAGAGTCGCTGTCTCCAAAACTGAGGCCCTACTATTCCATGGCCCGCGTAGGGGACCACCTCGAGGTGCGCGTATCACCGTGCGGGACATATCAGTGGCGATCAAGAACCATATAAAATATCTTGGCCTTATCCTGGACGGTCGATGGAATTTCGGTGCGCATTTCCAACAGCTGGCACCGAGGCTAGTCAATGTCGCTGCTGCCCTAGGGAGGCTACTGCCAAATATAGGTGGGCCAGAGTCCTCCTGCCGACGGCTCTATAGTGGAATCGTGCGAAGTATGGCACTGTATGGGGCGCCCATATGGGTGGAAGGGCTATCGTCTCAAAATAAGACCCTGTTACGGAGACCGCAAAGAATCATTGCGGTCCGTGCCATACGTGCGTACCGTACGGTGTCCTGGACGGCTGCCACACTGCTGGCTGGTGATCCGCCCTGGGAACTTCAGGCTGAAGTGCTTGCCGAAGTATACCAATATAGGGCGGACGTCAGGGCTCGAGGAGAGAGGCCGGAAGCCGAGGTGTCTGCGCGCATCAGAACTCTGGCCCGCGACGCTCTAATCGCCAGGTGGAGAGAGGACCTGCAATCTCCCATAGCCGGTTCCTGGACGGTCGAGGCGGTCCGGCCCCACCTGGAAAGCTGGGTTCGGAGACGGCACGGGACGCTTACGTACCGTCTGACGCAGGTACTTACTGGACATGGTTGTTTCGGTAAGTATCTGCATCAGATTGCGAGGCGGGAGCAGACCCCAGCCTGCCACGAATGTAATGCGCAGGAAGATACGGCGTATCATACCTTGGCCGAGTGCGCGGCGTGGGGGCCGCAGCGGCACCGTGTGGTGCAGTTCGTTGGAGCAGACCTCTCTCTGCCGAGCGTGGTGAGTGCCATGATCGGCAGCGAGAGGTGTTGGAAGGAGGTAATGGCTTTCTGTGAGAGCGTGCTCTCACAGAAAGCCATCATCTTCATCCCCTTCCTTCCTTCGCCTTCATCCCCCCGGAGCTCCGTAGGATGGCGGGATGATCGGTCGAAACCGCTGGAATGCCACAGTTGAATGCGAGCAGCGATCCTGTGGCTTCCCTATAAAAGCGTGGACGGGCCCGTTGGGTTTTAGTGGGTATTTTGGCAGTGCCAACGAGTCCCACATACCCGCCTGTTGTCAAGATGGGCGGGATGCGTAAAGGCATTTCCCAACGTAAAAAAACAAAAAAAAAAAAAAAAAAAAAAAAAAAAAAAAAAAAAAAAAAAAAAAAAAAAAAAAAAAGACCCATTCCCGTTGGTGGCACCCGTTCACGAGCATGACGCATGATCCAGCCATTATAAGGGCGTATTTACTCAAAATCGATCGAGGGTGACTTGTCTTAAGGTAACTTGAGTTTTCACTTGATACAATGGAATATTATGCCTATCACTCACGTCATGAGCGTTGTCCCAAGGCTTTGAGTTGAGTCTTTGAAATTGAGAGGTGTCATCATTTGATGTACAAGTCTCAACATGCTATTGTACAATTCATACATGTCGTATTAGCGTTAGAACTGATGGGTTACAAGGTATAGTTCTTGCAACTCACAAGGGCGCGTGGCTCATGGTTGTGTGTGTATCGAATCTGTATAAGTGTGTGTGCTTGCTCGTGCACCCTAGGCTCCTGACAGGCACGCACACTTACGCAATGTGCATGTACACGACGTAACCACAAGTAAAACTCACGTGCCCTCATGAATTGCAAGAACTATAGCAAGATATTAGAAACGAAGCCGAGCCGAAGTGGTAAAGGCATAGCACGGCAGTTCTATAAGAAAAATTAAAGAGTTTAGACTTAATTCGTGGTTTAATGACATAATTGTGATAAAATTAAACGAGTACGTACCACGTAATTGTTTTAGTTGGAATTGTCGATATTTCGATCTACTTGCATGGACCGTGGTCACGACGGGACTACCCACAGCTTCAACTTGACGTCTCGCAACACTGCAGTCCCATCTTGACCACGGTGCATGCAACTAAATCAAAATATCGATATTATTAACATAATATTATTAAACTTAGTCAACCCGTTTTTGAGATTTAGCCAGAGCCAGACTTATGAAGTTATGAACAGATATATGTAGATTATAAAATGCCAACGTGAAATCAAAAAAATATCTCAACAAAGCACTGAGCAAACATACCTAAAGTAAGAAAATTCCCTTTTCCTTGTTAGTCTTTATGAAAAATCGGCGCACAATAATACAAAGTCTTATTGAATAAGAGCCAAGCGGTTTTACAATTAAGTGATTTGTATGAATAAATGAATGAATGAATGAACGAATATACTTTTATTGTACACCACACATAATATTAGATTAGACACAGTAATCTTAATAAATAGTATACAACAAACTTTCGCCTTTATAATATTAGTAGGATTTGGCGGCCTTATCGCTACATAGCGATCTCTTCCAGGCAACCAATGGTGTTAAAGGACATAGCTACAGATACTAGAGGTAGGTGGTGCAAATAATAATAATTTGTAATATGAAACTTGACTAATAGAAGCATAGGTATTGGGTATAACTGAGGATCTGGAGAATGCTACTTTTTTCTTCCGGAAAATCAAACAGTTTCCGCGGGATTTTAAAATCTGGCTTTACGCGGATGAAGTCACGGGCATAAGCTAGTCTACAATTTTCTTTTAAAGAATATTAGCCAAGCTGAACTTGACTTATATTCTCCTCTCCTCTCCAAATAAGCGAAAAGCTTGTGCTAAGAGGCTAAGAGTGGCTCGAACCTGCGACCCTACGCGTTGTACTATTCGTACCGTACCCGGTGAGCGCTGTGGTCTTATAACTGGAAGGTCTCGGGTTCGATTCCCGACGGGGGCAATTTGGGGACTTATAATTTCTAAATCGTCTCTGGTCTGGTCTGGTGGGAGGCTTTAGCCGTGGCTAGCTACCACCCTACCATCAACGACGTGCCGCCAAGCGATTTAGAGTTCGGCGCGATGGCGTGTAGAAACCGATTAGGGGGTATGGGTTGAATTTACACTGCCGTACTCGTTCCAAGTTAGGCCGCTACCATCTTAGACTGCATCGTCACTTACCATCAGGTCAGATCGCAGTCAAAGACTATCTTTTCAACGGATAAAAAAACAAATTTCCTCATGATCTTGGAACTTGTACCATCCGCCGATTATGTGGGTGGCGTATCAATCATTCTCGCAGGTGACAATAACGACAGAGATGTACCCACATACGCTTTGCGAAATTGACAATTGGGTGCTGCCATTTTTATCGGGAATATTTTGCCTAAGGGGATCGCGCAACCGCGCAAGACCGAAAACCAAAATAAGCGGAAAAGCCGTAAAAGAACAATGAACAATTAAACCGACTTCAATTACTGTAATAAGAAGTAACTGAAAAGGGAAAAGTGTCCATATCTTGAAAACTGTTAAACCTTGAATAGAATAGAAAAAAGACGTGTGGCATTCGGGGACTGCCGCGGTAAAGCTATTGCATAGCATTTTTTATCAACGCCATCTAGCGGGAGTCCCGTGTCAGGTTATTGTCGTTACGGAATTTCTGGATTAGGTCTCCACGCTCAAGGCCCGCGATAGAAGCTATGCAATAGCTTAATAATTTTTTATTCAAATAAACTTTTACAAAGTGCTTTCGAATCGTCAAATGAATCTACCACTGGTTAGGCATGCCGTTCTAACCGAGAAGAACAAGCAAGAAACTCGACGGTTGCTCTTTTAATTCTTCTTGGATAGAAGCAGGTGTTACTTTGCGGAAGTTCATGATTAGCAAGAAAAGGTTAGAATTATTTTGCTATACCTAATCCGCCAATAGAAAAAATCTGTATGGTCAAACATGCAGTTACAAGCTAAGCACCGCTTACCTCCCCAACCAAGCAAGAAAGCCAAGTTTCAAAACAAGCAATGCCACCACCACTCACATACACCACCACACAAGACTTTTATACTATTCTCGACGCACGTTACGCCCCGATACCGGAGCATCCTCAGGAGACGTCGACTTTACCTATATATTATTCCTTAAAAAAAAAAAAAATTATTTTTTTTTTTGAAAAGAGCAACCGCCGAGTTTCTTGCTGGCTCTTCTCGGCAGGAAAGGCATTCCGAACCAGTGGTAGATTCATTGACGATTCAAAAGTGCTTGTAAAAGTTTATTTGAATAAAAAATATTTCTATTCTATTCTATTCTATTACTACCTTATTATCTTAATAGGTGCAATGGACTCGAACCCCAGAAAAAGGTTGAAGCCTTAAACACTATGCTATCAAGGCTAGCTAAATCGCTTAGCGGCAACTTATTGCTGCTCACGCGAGCAAGTCTTGTGCGTGTGTGTTTCCTTTATAAGGAAATTTTTGCCTCATAATCAATAACGCTATAGATCTTATAGGATTTTGTAAACAGAGTTTGATGTATGAGTGGAAGAGTAGGTGGTTTATGTAAGACGCATCACTTTCGGTTGGTTTGATGCTTTGATGAGCAATTATTTTTTCAAGTTTGTTTTAACACTTGCATCTATACTAATATTATAAAGCTGAAGAGTTTGTTTGTTTGAACGCGCTAATCTCAGGAACTACTGGTTCGAATTGAAAAATTATTTTTGTGTTGGATAGTCCATTTATCGAGGAAGGCTTTAGGCTATATAACATCACGCTGCAACCAATAGGAGCTAAGCATCAGTGAAAAATGTTGCAAAAAAAATGGAAATATATATTCTTTTAAAAACTTCTTAATCGCGATCATTATAGTAACAGAAATTGACGCGGACGAAGTCGCGGGCAACAGCTAGTATAAAATGTGTCTAAGGTTATCTAAATTTCAAGATATTCGTTTTTGGCTATATACCTACTTATACTAGCTTTTGCTCGTGGCTTTGCTCACGTTAAGTTCGATTTTTCAAACCCCTATTTTACCCTCTTAGGGGTTGAATTTTTCAAAAATTATTCTTTAGTGTGCGCCTACATCATAAAAGGAACCAACTGTAAAAATTTCAAGTTTCTAACTTCAGTAGTTTAGGCTGTGCGTTGATATATCAGTCAGTCAGTCAGGACTGAATTTTATATATATAGATAGTATTGAACAAGTTTGCTTGAAAACTACTTAATTCCATATAGCATAAAAAGGCAATTATATTTATGACGATATTTAGCATGATTATGGAAACGAGAAAGTTAAAGTGGGTAAGTAATTTTAGTAATAAGCTAAACGAATTCCATCCCACGCATTATTTCGTAATAAATTCCAACTAACGAATTATTTATTACCAAGGGTCAAACTTTGTATGCTAACTAGTTCATCGAATCCTAAAAGTTTCAAACCATATTTCCCCTGAACATAACGTATTTGTGGTTACAATTTGTTTCCTTAGGCTTATTTCACTTTTGTTTTGTTCCAAATAGTTTCGGATAGAGTTATGGCCAATACTAAAAACTATTGGTTTGTTTTTGAAGCAGTAGTGTAGTGGTTCAGACTTCAGCCTTCTTTTTGGTGGTTCAGGGTTCAATCCCAGATAGGATTTCACCTCTAACGCCCAAACATCTACATATATTTTCGACGACCTCCCTGGCGCAGTGGTGAGCGCTGTGGTCTTATAACTGGGAGGTCTCGGGTTCGATTCCCGGCGGGGGCAATTTAGGAATTTATAATTTCCAAATTGTCTCTGGTCTGGTCTGGTGGGAGGCTTTGGCCGTGGCTAGTTACCACCCTACCGTCAAAGACGTGCCGCCAAGCGATTTAGCGTTCCGGCAAGATGGCGTGTTGAAACCGATTAGGGGTATGGGTTGAATTTACACTGCTATACCCCTTCCAAGCTATCCTGCTACCATCTTAGACTGCATCGTTACTTACCATCAGGTGAGATCGCAATCAAGGGCTACTTGTCATCGAATATAAAAAATATATATATACTTATAGGTACAACGTTATTAGGTACAATTTGTGACAGGTATCTCCTAATTCCATGGCTTTGACATACTCTACACATAAAAACAATGCAAACTTTTTCTTCGGGCCAGACGAACAATAATCTTCAAAATGTCATATCAGTAACACCTGTCAATTGTTCAAAATAATATCGCAAAGTGTAAGATGTAAATACATAGTTTATCACAATCAATTTCAAATCACATTTAAAATATGCCAACCACAATGAAACATAGGGAAAATATTTAAGGGGTTTAAAGAAAGATTTGGAAAATATCGCAAATGGGTCTCGTTGGAAGTAAGGAGCACATAGGGCGGAAAATTGACATTTCTACTAGCAATTCAAGGTAAAGAACCTAGTATAGTCTTGCAATTCACGAGGGCACGTGAGCTTTACATGTGGTTACGTCGTGTACATGCACATTGCGTACGTGTGTGTGCCACAGGCGGGAGCAATGGGAGCGAGCTCTCGCTCACACTTATACAGATACGACACGCACACAACCATGAGCCACGTGCCCTCGTGAATTGCAAGAATAACACATTGGTCTAATTCACCCGGCGAAGTACTAAGAGAACATAACTAATGTCTTCCCAACGAAAGCGTTTTATAGCAGTTTTACTGATATCTATTTCTTTTTGCAGTTTATCAAATCTGCGTTACGTAATGGCTGCGGATAAGACGAAATGGAAAATATTTCGAAAACGAGAGTGAGCCTTAACTTCTTGATTATCTTTATTATCAGCAACAATCGATGTATATGGATAGGTCTTTAGAGGAAAAAACGCGCTCAAAAAGACAGCAGAATCTCTTGTCTTAAAAGAACTTAAAAGAAGTTTAAAAAAAAGCACTAATGTTTTTTCATTCCCGGACCGGGAAGCGCAGTGTTGGCAGACCCCCGACGAGGTGGACCGACGACATCAAACGAATCGCAGGGCGCCGCTGGATTCAGGAGGCGCAAGCCCGAGGCTTGCGGAGGTCCATGCAAGAGACCTATGTCCAGCAGTGGACGTCTATAAGTTGATAAAGAAGAAGAAGTTTTTCATTCCAATTTTTTGTTCTGGTTAATAGGGAGTAGCTACTCCTCGAACATGATTGGTTGACACTCGCGTCAAAGTCAACTACAGGGAACGCGCGGTGTTCATTGAAGTAACATTCAAGCGCATTTTCGTAGACGCAATTATATGGGACAGGCATATCCATATACATCAATGTCAGCAACCCTTAAACGGCTAACTACTAGGTGCAGGACCTCCTTTCAGAGAAAGATTTTATTTATAGGTTAAAAAAAATATTTTACTAGACTAGTAATCCAGTAATTATTTTATTTACTAGACTACTAATTCATTTATTATTGAAACCACAGATGAATATTAATATGCTTCATCCACAGAAACATACAGATAATTTAAACGAATTATAGCGTCTTACTTTTGCTGCTGTCGTTACTTCTATCATGTTTTACCAGACGTACCTAATATTATTATTTTTGTAGTATTACCACTGGTTGATGTTTATCTACTTCGTCCGCAAAAAAACATATTTTTTTATTCGATGACAAGATAGCCCTTGACTTCGATCACACCTGATAGTAAGTGACGATGCAGTCTAAGATGGTAGCGAGCTAACTTGGAAGGGGTATAGCAGTGTAAATTCAACCCATACATACCCCTAATCGATTTCTACACGCCATCGTGTCAGAACGCTAAATCGCTTGTTGGCACGTCTTTGACGTTAGGGTGGTAACTAGCCACGGCCAAAGCCTCCCACCAGACCAGGCTAGAGACAATTTAGAAATAATAAATTCCTAAATTGCCCCCGCCAGGAATCGAACCCGATACCTCCCAGGTCGACGAAAACACATAATTTGTATATACGTGTAGCATATTTTGTTGCTGACGCTACACCGTCAATACTGCCACATGTCGAGTAATGTCGGGGCTAACTTTGTTTTAGGGAGCATAAACTACATCTGTGCTGCTCTCATAATAGTTTTTCTTCTATTAAATGTAGCCGTAATTTTCTTGTGTACCTTACGGCCCCGACCATAATTTCAGTCTTAGGTATATCTAGCTGTTGCCTGCGACTTCGTCCGCGTCAATTTCTGTTATTATGATCAGTGTGATGTTATATAGTCTAAAGCCTTCCTCGATAAATGGACTATCCAACACAAAAAGAATTTTTCAATTCGAACCAGTAGTTCCTGAGATTAGCGCGTTCAAACAAACAAACTCTTCAGCTTTATATATTATAGTATAAATATGCTACAGTAACAATTGACTGAGTTAAGGCTAAAATCTATAGACCGCACTCTCGCTTTGCTCAGATCCAAGACGAAGAGATAAAACGAGACAAAATGTCAGAGCATATTTGTGTCTCGTTTTGACTCTGTCTTAAGTCTAAGTGGAGTAACAGTACACCAAATTAGAATCAATCGCACCTGTGAAAGTTTTTAAGAGCCATTAATAAAGTAGAAAATGTGCTGATCATCTTCAAACGCTTGAGTGGATCGATTTTGATGCTTTTTTTTTCTGGTGAAAACTGCATCAAAATAGGTGGACTTGTTAGGGAGCTACAAGGGAACAGATAGACACTGATACACACGTCAAACTTATAACTTAGTTAAAAATACACTATTTACCATGTTTCAGTCCAATACCAACCTACCCTGTGCAGTTGCGGCCCCTGAAAGGTTGCCCTTGCGGCAACAGCGGGCCTTGCAAGCAAAGAATAACCCCCAAGGGGGTCACTATTCATTACCCACAAAAGTAAGTTAATCCTAACCACCACATCAATCATGGTAAAATGTATTGCTCGATTTTCCATATTACATCACATTGTACCTACATTTTGGTGAATCTATCTATCTATCTAATAATCCTATTATATTATATCCTATTATATAATATTATAAATACGAATACTTACAGCTTTACAGTAACAACAAATACAATCCAAAACAATATTGTATTACATTTTTGAAACTTCATTGTGGAAACACTGTATACATAGCATGGTTTTGTAAAAAATTGTTTTGAAAAGAGCAACCGCCGAGTTTATTGCTGGCTCTTCTCGGCAGGAGGGGCATTCCGAACCAGGGGTAGATTCATCGACGATCCAAAAGTACTTTTAAAAATTTATTTGAATAAAAAAAAATCTATTCTATTCTATATAAACATATTTTACAGGAAGAAAAAATTTGGTAAATTCCCGACAAGCAAACCGTATTTACCGTCCAAATCTGAAAGAGGATACAAGAATAAGTAAGTGTTACTAATCTATATCACACTATCACATCACACTAATATTATAAAGACAAAAGTTTGTACGTGTATGTGTGTGCTTGTATGTTTGTTACTCCTTCACGCCCCAATGAATGAATCGATTTGACTGAGAATGGAGATACCTAACTCATACCCAGGATTACTAATATATAGTACATTTTATCCCGGAAAACTAAAGAGTTCCCGTGGGAATCAAAAAGCCTTAATCCACGCGGACGAAGTCGCGGGCATCGTCTAGTAAACAATAATGTCGAATAAATCAAAATATATGTTTTCCCTTTGGCCAAAGATTACACATTAGACCCAGGCCCCGCAGGAAATTCAAAAAGGCCATTAGAAAGGACTTTTCTTTACCCATGCCTTTCTTTATGATATAAGGTAAGTTTTTCCTCACTTTTTATATAGTAGCTTTTACCGGCGACTTTGTCCGCGTGATCTTAGGTTTGGAGTTAGGTTTTAAAATTATTACGAAAGAATTACTTACTGGATTTCCCGTTCCACAAATTCAAACAATGCGTAAAGATGCGTACAGATTATTAAGTCCAGGTTATCACAAAGTTAGTGATTTTCTTAATGACAAAGTTGCATGGAATCAATCGGCTTGGCATCTAACTACCCCCAAGATAGCATATTAACTTTTTACATTAATAGGTATGTAGCTTTACATTAATATTGTAATATTTTTTTTTGAAAAGAGCAACTGCTGAGTTTCTTGTCGGTTCTTCTCAGCAGAATCTGCATTCCGAACCGGCGGTAGAGTCATGACGTGTCATAAGAACCACGTGTTGGCCTACATGAAATAAATAAAAAACCCGCGCAAATCCTTTGTTTTTCTAGTATAAATAGTAGACTATGCCACTCTTAAGGCCAATTTATACTTATGTAAAAAATCACCCTAACACGTTGCACCGTTCGCTGAGTAATTGGAACGTTTGGAAATATATCTGACGTTTGTATTGAAAATCTACCAAGGATTAAGGTTTATTCCACGGTTAAACGTTACTCGGCGATGGTAAAATTAGCCACGAATTGGTAAAATTTTACAACACTAGTTTCTCATATCTGAAATTGATTGTTTCAGCACCCGACCCGCCACTAAGGTGAAGGTGATACGACAAAGGAAATTCCCCACCTTGAAGTTAAACAAGCTGTACCGGTAACTGAACTACGTACTGGGATATACAACCCGGTCGCATTATCTGTGCACTTGGCGTAGATGACGTCATATCGGCGCTCTAGCACATGAGTAAACCAAACAGAGACAAAGTTTCTAAGGAGCGTGCATTTATACCTATTTTGATAGGGTTGGCACACAAGCATAAAATTAAATAGGCAAAACGTTTATCAGCTTTGTATTACAGTGAAACTTGGTTAATTGGGATCTCAAGGGACCAAGACATTTGTACCTATTATTGAGGGTTTCCAATAATCCAGTTTTCCAATTAAGTAGGTTTAAAATTATAGTTGTCTCATTTACAGAGGCCCCCGCTTACAGAGGTCGAAATGTGCGAAATGTATGTAAACAAACATGTCAAAACATGTTAAAACCTGATTAATTTGTCTCACTTATAAAGGTAATTGAGCTACAGAGTCTCAATTATAGAGGTAAACATAGAAAAAGTCTTAGAATTCAAATCTCATTTAACCAGGTTCAAAAAGTCCCATTAACAGAGGTAATTTAATGAAAAACATCCGGTTTCTCATTTATCCAGGTCCCACTTAACCAGGTTTCACTGTATAGGTTTACGAACCGTTTACGAGATAACTAGCGCTTTTATATGAAACTTTGTCTCTGTTTTTTTCTCGCGTTTTGTTTCTTTACTCGTGTGGTTACTTTAGTACAGTGAAAACAATACAGTAGGGTCAGTCCAGGTTTTAATTCGATTAATCGTATAGAATTCCATGACTTTAGCGTCAAAGTTAAATAAATCATACCTAGTTGCATTGAATTAGAGCTCGATTTCGTGTATGCATTTTTGTACGTTTAGGGATACGATACGCTCCAAAATAAAATTGTTTGTACTGAATTTGTAACTTTAAACCGATACAATTAAGATTCGTTTTACTTTGATATAAGATATCTTTTATGCTAACCCTACTAGTAAAGAGGGCGAGCGCGGGATGGTGAAAGGGAAAGGGGGAAAAGCAACGCATCCTAGCGAGGTGCACACATAATTTGACCGGGTTATACCTACTGTCTTGTTGTCCTTGCGTTTATATACTACTTTAACATTAGTTTCACATGATTATGAAATACTGTTGTAACTGAATTATACTATTGCAAAACTGAGCGTGATTTGATTTTTATAACTATAAACTAGCTTATGCCCCCGCGACTTCGTCCGCGTGGAATTAGGTATTGGGGTGGAATTTTCAAAAACTGTGACACACGTACTTCTTTATTTTTAACTGAAAGCACAAATACCAACTTTGATGGAAACAGCTTGAAAAATGACAGAGTTTCATATAAACTTCCATCCCCTATTTAAACCCCTTAGGGGTGGAATTTCCAATAATCCTTTCTTAGTGTGCGCCTACGTCATAAAAGGAACCAACTGTAAAAATTTCGAGTTTCTAACTTCAGTAGTTTAGGCTGTGCGTTGATATCTCAGTCAGTCAGTCAGTCAGTCAGGACATTGAATTTTATATACAGGGTGTCCCACGGCTATGCCACATGGAGGGGAAGTACCTTAAATGTTGTAGATGGAACATTTTACTGAAAGAAGACTTCATTTTTATTTAAAAAACAATTTAAACTGCATTTATAGATTTTTAAATAATTGCCTGGTTGAACCGGGACTCGAACCCGCTATACGAGAAAAAAAATTAACCTGTATCTTTATCATACCGATCGGAAGGCTTCATCATAAAGATTATTTTTTGTTAAATAACATAGCATGAGAAATAAAAGGAAGACCATGAATTTTAGCCTTTGATGTTAAATTTTGTTCAGAAAAATGAAAAGCTGACATTGGCGTATCGACATACAACTGACATGAACTATTACTAATGAGTACCCACTTGAGAAGTACGCATCATTTTCCGATCCTTACTATCCTTACTAATCCTTACTTATATTACCTATAAATGCGAAAGTGTGTTTGTTTGTTGATTTATTGGTTTGTCCTTCAATCCCGCTGCAATTCGTAGCTCTGTTGCAGCGGGATTTTTCTGAACAAAATTTAACATCAAAGGCTAAAATTCATGGTCTTCCTTTTATTTCTCATGCTATGTTATTTAACAAAAAATAATCATTATGATGAAGCCTTCCGATCGGTATGATAAAGATACAGGTTAATTTTTTTTCTCGTATAGCGGGTTCGAGTCCCGGTTCAACCAGGCAATTATTTAAAAATCTATGAATGCAGTTTAAATTGTTTTTAAAATTAAAATGAAGTCTTCTTTCAGTAAAATGTTCCATCTACAATATTTAAGGTACTTCCCCTCCATGTGGCATAGCCGTGGGACGCCCTGTATATAGATTAAATAAATTAAATAACTATAGGGGATGCCTGCGAATTCATCTACGTGGATTTCGTTTTTAAAAATTCCTTAGGAACTCATTGATTTTTAAGTGTCAACTCGACCGTTCCGTAGAACAAAGTCTCATCTGCTGAATTCACAACTTGAAATTTGAGCCTTAAAAGTCACATCTGCAAGGCTCAAATCTCAAGTTATGAATTTAGCAGATGAGATTTTGTTCTACGGAACGGTCGAACAATGTCTACGTAAAAATCAAGTCGATCAGTAGCTTCGTTGCGGCGTGATTGACGGATAAACCAACGAACACACACTTTTGCAGGAATCCCTAGAGGAACCTAAGTTGTTGAGCATAAGTTAACTTTTTTGGTATCAAGCTTTCATACCTAGCTGGAACCCATCCCAAATCCCAATACGCACTGAAAAGTAACTTCACCAAAAATTCGAATGAAAAGTCAACTACCCCCATTTCCACATCAGTGTGCGGAATAATGTATGCACATAAATTTGTGCATCCAGCAAAACATTGGAACAATGCGAACTTTGTTAACACCATAAATATTTATGAATTAATTTTAAAAAGTCCACTCTGAACTGTGGGCCCCGTGTGAGCTGTAAAAATGAGTTTCGGAGAGTTTAAATAAATCGGTAGGTAACCAAAATTATAAAAGTTTAGAGCCAAGGAAGGCGTGTTAACAGTGCGCAGAATGCCAGAAAAAAATCCCCACGATAGATGAAATAAAACATTCCCGAAACCTCGTGTGAAACGCGACAGATGCTAGCGTGTAGGAGTGTAGTAAGCGCCAAATACATCCTGTATTCTAATAACTTGTAAGATATTCATTTAAATTTGCCTAATTTCAGCCAAATGGCTGTAACGTCTCTTAATAATTATAGGAATTTTATATGAACATTTTGGCTCTGTAATATGCAATGCAACACATTGAAAATAAATGCAAATTGCTTAAAAATTAGACCTAACTTTGCAATTTTTTTTTGTTAAACAAATGTCATTATTTTATGTTTCTACTCAGTATCATCCCTAGGAAATATGATTAAATTTTTGCCTGTTTTTTTTGGATAACTAAAACTTGATCTACTGCTGTAAAAATTAAATCTGCATCTGAAGATTTACCATTACGCGCGCTCTTAAATGGAAAGCACAACATTGAAACAACCCCATTACCTCTTGACTCCCTAGCAGCCGCGGGACACATGCGACACAAGACCGTCCTCTGTGGCGATCATGCCAAAAGCCAGCTTCCCACGGTGCGTTTCATTGCGGACGGACGAGGATTCTGTACCGGCGGCGTGGGAACGTACGAACGTCGTGGGAAGGTCTCGTCCATGATAGCATAAAGATGATTTCTCATGGTGCATGATGTTGCGAATGATACTACTAATTATAGAATATAATAAAATAGAATAATGTTTTATTCAAATAAACTTTCACAAATTGCTTTCGAATCGTCAAATTGCTGATGATTTGTGCAAGTGCGAGATTCGAATCCACTTTGTATTTCCAAAACAACAAGTAACATATCGCTGCAAATCTAGGACCTTACCACCAATGATAATGCAACGGGTGGGACTCGAACCTGCAACCTTTCAGTTTTAATCTGCATTTTGGGCTATTGAGGCTTATATTATCTCAATATTGTTTTGACATACACTGACGTCCTTATGTTACTTGCTTTAAAGTTGTCATTGTATTGTCAACACAACGCACGGTGCATCGGTATGCGCCTGTTCTTGCCCGCGCGCAAACTCACACACCGTGGGAAGTCCGCTTCGCTAACAAAAGAGAGAAAAAATTAATGCCATTTCTTGTGACCAGCCCCGTCAGAAATCACTTTTCCATTAACTCGGCACGAGTACAAAACGATTTGCCGCATAGGCTTTGGCAGAGGACAAAAGACAAAAGTCACACGTTGACCGACCCCCACTGACGAGGGTCAGCAAAATAATCTAATTGAACATGATTTATTGAACAAATAACGCACAGTTTTAACAACCTCCATGTGGCACCTCTTTTTAAGAGTGCATTTGTATTTATTCATTGAAAAGTTAATTATTACAATATAAATATAACAAAATAAAAACTTAAATAAATAACTTAAATAAATAACTGAAATAAATTAAAACTACCACTACTTATATTTACAAAAAATACACGCCGTCCAAGTGGTCGTTTATGGGCATGGTGCCCAAAACACTGGCGCTATTCCCTCGTTGGATAGCGAGGCTTAGGCGTTGGGCTAAATAAGCGCCAGCTCTTTGGTCACCTGAGGCGTGGATCAGTCTTTCGGACACGACATTCATAAAATTCTTCGTGTCCGATGACCATGGGCCCAGAGTCACAAAAGCAAGCGCCGCAAAAACGTAGTCCTTAGAAATGGCTGAGTATTTGCGGCGCTTGAGTAATTGAGCAGATTCGGCAGCTGCACCCGCTTTTTGGCACGAGCCCTGTAGATGGGACGCTGCCAACGTATCAACGCAGGTTGCATCCCACACCAGTGCTCGACCCATCGTCCACGGTACTATAGTCATCCCGTCCGGCCTCTTGCCGTCATCCCTGAACAAACCGGAGGGTTCCAATTGTGCAGGGATGGAGGCAGTGACCAGAGCGCGACGGACTATATCATTAAGAGCACCGTGGCGATACAAGCGGCCTGCGCTCCGAATGCAACTGAGTCCATGATGACCAAACCGATCCACTTGGCTGCCGCAAGGACAGCGATGAGACTCGCACACCTTAATCCCCAAACGCAAGCAAACGGCCACACGAAGAGCTGTCCTGTCAAGAATCGTCCCTAGGCTATGAGATGGCAGAGCGTGTAGCCAGTGACCTGACTCTTTTTCGGATACGGCTAAAACACGGGCTTTATCCGTAGCCGAGGTGCACTGTGCAACGAGATCCGCATGTGTCTTGACAACACGCGGTTTGTCCCAAAGACCCTGGCATTCCACAGCCGAAGGAAAACTCTCCCCAGGACAAGAAGCACTCCAGGCCAACTTCGCCTCCGCAAGACTCTCCACAACAACATCAGTCGGACTAGTCAGGTTAAGGATCTGACTGATGAGTGTGATAGAGCCAGAAGCAGAAGATAAGAAAGCCGGAAGTGCCACGCTCGATATGGACCGTATGCCTAAGCCACCGTATTTAACAGGTAGGCTCGCTTGGGTCCAGGCGCGGTCATCTAGCTGTAAATTTAGAATTTTGGAAAGAGTATCTTTAAGAGATACGTCTAGAATAGAAGTTAAAGAAGGAAATTTCCAAAAGGGACTGCACCGTAGCAAATACATAAATTTTGGCGCAAATAGACATAACCGTAAAATGTATAAGGCCATGTGTGGCTTTATATCTAAAAGGCCAGGCGAAAATTTATTGAAATGATCTAATTTAGAATTTAGCAAAGGGGAAAATGCATCGTCAAATATGGGGGCGCCAAGAAGGGTTAAACTATCTTTTGTAATGCATGAAATATTGGGAATTAAGGAATTTAATTTATGTTTAATAATAGTTTTTTCATGGAAGCTAACTGTGTCCGAAAAGTGTACCTCACACTTTGAGAAATTAAGTGTGAGGCCGATATCAGAAAATTTTGCAATTAAAATTTCCAAATCCTGAAGGACTGACGCTGCACTTCCTCCCAAAGTGCCATCATCAAGGTACCATAAATTAAATTTGGAATTTAGCGTCGAAATAATTGGATTTATTGCCAAGCTGAAAATTGCGGGACCAAGTGGATCACCCTGCTGACAACCCACAGCAGAATCCAGAACATTTTTGCCATACATTAATTTTGAGGGGGAGCCATAACATTGCCACATATAATCTAAAATTTCTGGAATTTGATTTTGAATTTCAGTTAACATTATTCCCCTATTAATCGAATTAAACGCATTACGCACATCAATTTTAATGAATATGTCGTAATCGCCATTGTTCAAAAATGTCCTGGCTGCATGCACAGCTGCCTCGCAACCTCCCTTGATGCCAAAACCAAGTTGTTTGGGTTTGAGGATGGCTGATGTTTTGTCTTTTATGAATCGGCAGCAAATCCTAGAAGCTAATCTGCGGAAAGTGCTGCCGACTGCAATAGGACGAATGCCACCATCTTTTTTAGTGAGGGCCACCAAATTTGCGCCATATAAAATTGGCACTATTTGTTGCGGCACTCGTCCAGAAAGCATCAAATTAATGAGACCGGTCAACTCCTTCACAAGCGATTTACTTTCTTCGCTTGAAGAAGGACCGATCAAATCTTTAAGGTGTTGAGGTGAAAGGCCATCCAATCCCCCCGCAGAACCATTTGGAAATCCAAGTATACCTACCCGACCGTACGGCATCGTCGGAGGCTCGGAGCCGGTTTGTGGGATCAATGGAGGGTGCAACAAGCTGGGATGTAGGTGACGGCAAGGGGTGCTTATCCCTTAAAGCGGCCAACACATTTCGACCTATGTTCCTTGGGGAAAGTTGTTCAGTTTCATGAGCACATTCACCTCCTTCAGGGTTATTTCACACTTTTGTTACACGTTGTATATATCGCCATATCTACTTACCCAGGTAGATCCAAACAGTCACTTTGTTCCACTGAACTGCACTGCAGTCTAATTACAACTTAATTAAATAACGATAACAAAAGTTTGAAAAAACACCATAGTAACAATCACGAGAGGTGCGTTGCTATTCGTACTAAGCGGGTGTAACTTGAGGCGCGTTGCGGGAAAGCGGGACGGAATTGTAGCGGCCAACTTGAAGTGAACAAGCAGTATGAAAAGAACACTTAAAACACTTATTTTTAATTTTTAAATGATTTTATGAAAATTTTCTATTTAATTATACATCATCGGCATTATACGGCATCTGCTATCTAACTGCTTTTAAAGTAGTTGATGCCCGCGACTCCATCCGCGTGGATGTAGTTTATAAAATGCCTCGGGAACTCTTTGATTTTTCGGGATAAAAAGTACCCTATGCCACTCTCCAAGTCCTCAACTTTACCCACGCAGAAAATCACGTCGATTCGTAGCTCTATTGCAGCGTAATTGAAGGACAAAAGAACAAACCAAGAAACATCATTTTCGCATTAATAAGGTTTTAGTATGTTTATCTCACGAAGTTACGGGCGCTTTACTTGTGGTTATGTCGTGTACATGCACATTGCGTGAGTGTGCGTGCCTGTCAGGAGCCTAGGCACGCTGCGGTCTTGCGTCGTGTACATGCACATTGCGTAAGTGTGTGTCAGGAGCCTAGGTGGGAGCGGTCAGGCGCGAGCAAGCTCTCGCTCACACTTATACAGATACGACACACACAACCATGAGCCACGCGCCCTCGTGAATTACAAGAACTATACATAGAGTTAAAAGAATGTTTTTATCGTAAGGTTCCCGTTCATATTTTTTCATAGCAGAAGTGTATCAAAAAAGTGACACTAAATTATGAGGTCCGCGAGAAACTGTGTCACTTGTCCAATAAATCACGTTCTATTAGATTCTCTGTCACTGACCCGTGTCAGAACTCGGAGTCAATATGTGACTTTTATCTCCCGAGCGACAATCTGCCACAAATCCTTGCACTCAGTAAAAATATTAGGAGGAAAAATACCTATCTATCAGATGTAAAAGCTAATCTAGGTATAACGCATGATCTATCTTATAAATATACTAGCTTTTGCCCCCGCGACTTCGTCCGCGTGGAATTAGATTTTGGGGTGGAATGTTCAAAAACTGTGACATACGTACTTCTTTATTTTTAACTGAAAGCTCAAATACCAACTTTGATGGAAACAGCTTGAAAAATGACGGAGTTTCATATAAACTTCCATCCCCTGTTTAAACCCCTTAGGGGTGGAATTTCCAATAATCCTTTCTTAGTGTGCGCCTACGTCATAAAAGGAACCAACTGTAAAAATTTCAAGTTTCTAACTTCAGTAGTTTAGGCTGTGCGTTGATATCTCAGTCAGTCAGTCAGGACTTTGAATTTTATATATATAGATAAATGAAAAAGGTGGCTGACTGACTGATCTATCAACACACAACGCAAATCACTGGATGGATCAGGCTAAAAGAGGATGCCAAAGCATAACTATTATGACGTCAGGCATCCGCCAAGATTAAATTTTTGACTATTCAGTCCCTAAGGACTGAATAGTCAAAATAAAATAGCGGTTTGAAAAATCGAAGTTTAACGCGAGCGAAGCCGCTGACAAATGGTAGTTTTACATAAGTAAATACATTATTTTTCAGTTTCATCCCATTTGTCAAAAAATATTTTTTTTGTCTCGAAATAACTTACGAATTTCTGGGTAAAAAAAAAATATCTATATATATAAAATTCAAAGTCCTGACTGACTGACTGACTGAGATATCAACGCACAGCCTAAACTACTGAAGTTAGAAACTTGAAATTTTTACAGTTGGTTCCTTTTATGACGTAGGCGCACACTAAGAAAGGATTACTCGAAATTCCACCCCTAAGGGGTTTAAATAGGGGATGGAAGTTTGTATGAAAGTCCGTCATTTTTCAAGCTGTTTCCATCAAAGTTGGTATTTGAGCTTTTAGTTAAAAATAAAGAAGTACGTGTGTCACAGTTTTTGAAAATTCCACCCCAAAATCTAATTCCACGGGGACGAAGTCGCGGGGGTAAAAGCTAGTTAAATTATAAATGCGAAAGTTTGTGAGGATATTTATTGCTCTTTCACATATTTGTTGTTCGGAAATATTATGATGTTTTGTTTTGATAGATTTAGACAATCTGGGCACAGTCCACTAAACATACCAAAACCAGCGACCTACCGTGGGACTTACAACCCCGCGGTTACATGGTTTTTTTTTTTTAAATATATAGACTAGCGCTTGTCTGCGATCTCACCTGATGGTAAGTGAAGATGCAGCCTAAGATGATACGCGCTTGCCTAGAAGATGCCTATTCACTCTTGATTTAAAGACACCCACATTATAGTTAGTTGGAAAAACGGAAGCCGGAAGGGCATTCCAAATTTTTGGTGATGGATGAACTAAATCAAATAGTTCTTGGGCACACTCTCAGAAATATATCCTGTAGAACACCGACAGACAGGCAACCTCGCGCCGATGTTACAGACTTTGGAGTCTGGAGTTTACCAGCGATTCGTCGCCTATGAGTCTTCTGGCACGTCGATCCACCGAATCCAAAGCAGCGAGCTGGTACTTAGCAGAGCCGTCCCATAAATGGCTGCAGTACTCCATGCACGATCGAACTTGTGCTTGATACAGAGTAAGAAGCTGATCGGGCGTGAAGTACCGCTTAACTTTGTTGAGGATACCAAGTTTCTTGCCAGCAGTTTTTGCCTTGGATTCGATGCATTGGTAAATTCGTTCGGTGGAATACCCACCACACGTAAAAACTACTGGACAGATATTGATAAAAATCCACAATAGCTTATACATCAGAGTAGCACATAGCACATAGTATGTATATAGCGCCCTTTCTCTAAGCAAGGCTTTAAAATAATTGGAAACAGAAAGTGAAACGGAAATCCGATACAGTCTATTTGTAAAGTAATTAAAACTTGCTCATTAGGGCTAAGGAATGCTCCAACTTATTTGTTTTCGATCTACCCCCTCAACTGCGACCCTAGAGCAGGTTTGCATAGCTCGAAAGCTTTGATAGTTTTCACGAGTTCCCATAGCTATTATGTCGTCAAGCTTTAATAGCCCTTAAGAGCTCGTTGTTTAAATCGGTTCATTCCATAATAACAAGCTTTCAGGTTTTCAATTCAAGACTATACAGAACCGATCCAATATTTGCGGCTAAATGTCCTCGTAGCATCTCTTTAAGCATCTCAACACGTCGCAGTCTTGCGTCGCTTGAATCTTGCGAATCTTTATAACTTGTTTGATGTCGTTATTTTTAATTATATCATATTATGTATTATTAAGTTATTTTATTATTACTACCGCAGTGCCCCGATCATAGTAACTTATTGGAAGAGTAGGTGGTTTTTATAAAAGACAATGCTTATGAAAGACTTGGTTCGATATTGATTTTGCTTCGCAACTCTTTCAGCATTTAGCTATTCTTCTACGAATTCCCTCAGTTCTGACTCAATCAAGTAGAGAAACTTATAACCATAGTTATCTTCATCACCCACTTAGTGACTCTAAGCTTCCTAATGTGATTAAAAGTGTAGCACTTTTAATCACACAGGTGTAACTAAACTTTCCTGATACGACATCGAAATTCGTGTACGAAACCTGTAAAAACTCGTGCTAAGGGGTCCTGTTTCAAGTTAAATTACTTTCAAGGTAAATATTAAGTTTGTGTATTTCTTGTTTCGTTAAAGTTAATAGCTGTTTTAATAGCGTCGCCTGAATTCGGGATGATATTTAATTATAATATTAATTAACTTTATTAATGTATTTTGTGTTCTTTATTTGTTTGAAATGTACAACAGGGCCCTCTTTTTAGACGCAATCATACTTTGGAGCTTTGGTCTCTAGATTTACACCTTTCTCAAGTCGACAATCAATTATTTATTTGAACACTTTAAATTAGAATAGTTCCCTATGTACTATAAAATAAATATGTAGTAGAAAAGTTACTATGTACTTTCAAGGTTAAGGTATTCTACGTTACGGGTCCAGGTTACGGGCATCAACTAGTTCTTTATAGATACTTACTACTGTGAGTATCTATAAAGAACTAGTCTATTATATAAAAATAAGTCGGGTTTTCCTTCCTGACGCTATAAATCCAGAACGCACGGTTCCACGGTTTTGCATTCGTTGGGAAGGTCTCGGGCGCCGTAAGGTTTATAGCAAAGAAAATTCAGGAAAAATTTCAACAATTTAAGAACGCGGACGAAGTCTCGGACGTCCGCTAGTTCTTTATAGATACTTACTAACTGTAAGTATCTATAAAGAACTAGTTGCTCGCGACTTCACTCGCGTGGATTTAAACTCAAACTCAAAACTATTTATTTCATGTAGGCCAACTTGTGGCTCTCATGACAGGTCAAGAATCTACCACCGGTTTGGAATGCTGATTCTGCTGAGAAGAGCCGGCAAGAAACTCAACAGTTGCTCTTTTCAAAACAAAAAAAAATGTTACAATATGTACCTTATCTATCTTGTGGACAGCTGAAGCAAAGCAGATTGCTTCCAAGCAACGTTTTTGAAAATCTCGCGTGATCTATTTGATTTTTCAGAATAAGAAGTAGCTTATGTCACTCTCTCTCTCACACATTATGGTGAACTCACAGGCATGCAGGTTTCTTAATTGCTCTTGTGGCTCTTAGCTTAATTGGTTTCTATAATGCTATATTTCATATCTCGCTAATGAAAAAAAAATCTTATTTTAAACTTAAGTTCAAAAGAAGATTTGATTTTTAGAAGAAACCCATTAAGCTAATAGAAAAATATCGTCATTTTTGAGTTCCGATGATTCACGTAGGGGCTGTCTATTTATATAATTGCTTCAATTCCGAAAAGTCAGCGGTGCACGGGATTGAACCCGCGATCTCCCGAACAGAAGTCCGCAATCCTAACCACTAGACTATACTGCTCTTATTTATTTATTGGTAATCAACAGCGTTTACAACACAATTTTACAAGATTATTATAGTCCTTAAATAATATCTCTTATTATGGATTAACTGAAGATATTTCAAGTTGTCTTTTTTAAATCTGTTTAAAAAATAAAACATCCAGTACTGTAGCTCGGCATTAATTAACTATTGTTTTTCGGACTATTCAATGAGTTTTGTTCCGTATCTTTATGACTATTCAATTCAATAACAATTAGGTCACTAGAAGAGCGTGCGGACTTTAGACAATTGTGATTTTGTAAGGTTTAGTCGTGATTTTTTTATTCGATCACAAGATGACTACAATCTCATCTGATGGTAAGTGAATATGCAGTCTAAGATGGTAGTGCGCTAACTTCGTAGTGCTCTGGTAGTGTATGTTAAATCTAATCTGTTTACTATTTACTTTACTTAAAATATATTATAAATGCGAAATTTTGAATGTATTGATATATGTATGTATGGATAGATGGATGGATATTTGTTACTCAATCACGTCGCAACGAAATTCAAATTCAAAATTTATTTATTTCATGTAGGCTACCCTGTAGCACTTATGATACGTCACAAATCTACCACCGGTTCGGAATGCAGATTCTGCTGAGAAGAACCGGCAAGAAACTCAGCAGTTGCTCTTTTCAAAAAATAAAATAAACTAATTTTACAATAAGTAATAAAACCAAGCTAAGTATACAGTGCTTCCACAGTGAAGCTTCAAAAATACAATACATATAATCTAACACATGTCAGCATGGGAAGTCAAAGCAGACCCATTCCCGTTGGCGTCACCCGTTCACGAGCATGACGCATGATCCAGCCGTTGCTTCGCTCAACCATATTTGAGGGAACGTAACAACCCGCACCACATACACACACACAACGAATGCACCGATTTAGCTAAAATTTGGCACAAAATGGGGGTAGTTGAGTTTTTATTCGAATTTTTGGTGAAGTTACTTTTCTGGCATTCTGCGCAGTGCGCACTCATCTCTCGTGCTCTAGGAAGTACAGACGCAGCTCTTTGCTTCTGTTTGGTCTCGTCTCAAGTCTGCGCAGCCTTCAGATAATTGACTGTAGCATACAACTGCTTGGAATACAGCAAAAACCAGTAATTAATCCCTCGACGCCGCTGCGAATCGTTGTTCGCGACAGTATTCCAAAAAAAAAAAAAAAAGACACGACCCGATCCGCCTTCCTTGGGACCCGGCGAGTTAGCCAAGTTTTTTAGGAGCGCCGTAAAAACTTTGTAAGGAAGTGAATTTTAACATTCTTACATAAAAAACTTTGCTAATTAACAATTTAATTTTATGGTCCCTGATTTTGTAAGTGGGTAGGTACTAGGGTTTGAAGTGTTACGTAACGGAGGGTGGCATTACTTTTTTTTTTTTTTTCTATAAAAGAATATCATCCAAGCCAAGATCCAAGCTGATGTTGACTTATATTCTATATTTCTCTACTATAACTAGGTAGGTATAACACAAAGATCGGCCTTTTTTTCTTTTTTTATAAAAAATATTAGCCAAGTTGAAGTTGACTAATATTCTTCTCTCCTCCATATAAGGGGAAGCTTGTGCTTGGAGTGGGTACGACAATAGCGCAACGGGTGGGGTTCGAACCTGCTACCTTTCAGTTTTCAGTCCGCATCATTAACCGTTGATCTATTGAGGCTTGACTTTGGCTATAATATTGCCTGACTGACTGTGATATTGTTGCACCAGATGGACGCATGTTTGTTATCATTTGTGATCTAGAACTCCATTTTACCAATTTTAGCATTTATGACGTTATTGCACCCGGTATGGGGTATAACCTGTCAATAATATTGATAGTGTTGTTACGTTCCCTCAAATATGGTTGAACGAAGCATTGGCTGGATCATGCGTCATGCTCGTGAACGGGTGCCACCAACGGTATTGGGTCTGCTTTGCCATCTTGACATGCGTTGGATTGGTGTACCTACGTATGCATTTTTGAAGCTTTATTGTGGAAGCACTGTATACATAGCATAGCTTTGTAAAAAAAAATTTTTTTTTGAAAAGAGCAACTGCTGAGTTTCTTGCCGGCTCTTCTCAGCAGAATCTGCATTCCGAACCGGTGGTAGATTTATGACGTGTCATAAGAGCTACAAGTTAGCCTACATGAAATAAATAAATTTTGAATTTGAATTTGAGTGCAAACCCACTCATAGATGAACTAAATCAACCTAAAAATAACAACACTCAATCACTCAAAGATCCTCAATATAAAAGGTCATAGAGAAGCAACAACATATTGTAGTATCACCATAGACTTATTATATTACTGCGTAAGTATAACTTTGGTTAATGATGTAAATCGTCTCCCCAATAAATACAATACAAATTCATTAACACCGTCCCCCAATATACAATTAGTAAGGTCGACGTTGGCGCATCTTAAGATCTTAGGGAAATAATTGTTTGATATTACAAGCTTATTTGACCTTTCATTTGCATTAAAATGGAAACATACAGACCTGTAAAACGTATATACCCGACGCCGGTAACATTGAAAGCCCCGTCATGCGTGAATTTTATGTGAATTGATAGTGAAAAATTAGACCAACTAAGTTTAAAAAGCCGAAAAATATTTAAAAAAATTAATAAATGCAAACATGTTTTACCGTCATCGCAGATATTGATTATTTATAGCAGGCTAACTTTGAAGGGGTATGGAAGTATACATTCAACCCATACCCCTAGTCGGTTGCTACACGCCATCGTGGCGGAACGCTAAATCGCTTGGCGGCACGTCTTCGACGGTAGGTTGGTAACTAGCCAAGGCCAAAGCCTCCCACCAGACAAAGACAAAGATTTTAATTAAACGTAGCGTTTCCAACCGCATTATCCACTCGTATATTTCACAATCCTAACCCTCACCGACCGGGCACGACCAATATCGATCTATCATGCTGTGTCACGGTCGCCGAGGCCCCCTGAGCTTTACATTTTACTGCCCGCGTGTTGACATCTGGGATAAAAATGTACACATACAATGTAAATGAAAAAGTACTAATTAATTTCCGGGTTGACTTTTATAATCCACACACGTACACACCCACCCACACACACACACACACATCTAAGACTACACACACTACAGTACACCATGAAACGTACATAGGTAGTAGGTATCTACCTACAATCTACATAGGTACTCACGATGTGTAGTATTATTATCTAGTGTATCTTATGCTTAGATCTATAGAGCTCTTACTCAGCTCTGACTCAGCTCAGACTTAAGACAGAGTTAAAAAGAGACATAAATATGCTCTGACATATATCTGTCTCGTTTTAACTCAGACTTGAGTCTGAGCAGAGTGAGATTCCAAGTTTACATTACTACCATTTATGATAAAAAAGCGTCGATGTAACTCGCTTCAGCAATACATAAGCATGTAATGTGAATATTAATATTGTAAACTGTACGCAACATAATATGTTTATAACAAAATATATTATTTAATTTTTAAAAGAGCAACCGCCGTGTTTCTTGCTGGTTCTTCTCGGTTGGAACGGCATTCCGAACCAGTGGCAGATTCATTTGACGATTTGAAAGCACTTTGTAAAAGTTTATTTGAATAAAAAACTATTCTATTCTATTCTATTCATAGTCATTTAGTATGGACGGAAAAGCGACGAAGAATTTCACCATCTATTTTCCGTCTATACTAATTGACATGAACATAACTTAAACCTGAAAGTTACGTTAGGGCTTCGGCCTGATACACATTGCTATAACTATAAATATAGCATTCTTTACTAACGGTAGTAAGCAATACTATGTTTATGGCTATAACGCGCTCAGTGTATAATAAACAATAATAATATAGGGTTGCTGCTGAAGCCATCAATTTCATGATTGATTGATGAAGGCTATCAAGTATTTGTAGTTTTCATTTAAAATTTACGAAAATAATATAGTACGTTTATGGTTACGGTTTAAAAGGTTTCAAGCAAGTGTAAATTGAAAATTTACACTTGTTTGAAAGCCCCCTGGCATGTGAAACTAATAAAAAATGTAAGTCGCCATTTTGTGGTGGCGGCCATCTTGGATTTAAAATTTATCACAGTATTCTACTAGTCAAGCAATGAAAGCATTAGATACCCATATTGAGGGAGTTGTGAAAAAATATGTAACCCGCGATTTTGGACTCCCGACTAATTCACCTTTCAAACAAAAAGGACAAAATCAAATTCAAGTTCGGATACTACACACACACACACACACACACACACACACACACACACACACAAACCGTCTTTTTTGCGTCAAAGGTTAAAAAGTGAAAATGAAAGTCACAAGAACACGATAAGAGAATACACAGAAATATGTTCGCACATTTCTGCGAACGCCTAGTAACTTGTAAGAGCCGTAGTGACAAATGTTCCTACATTCGTCCTCACATGTCAATACCCTTATGTAACAACCCTAGGGTGGGTGTTCCCTTTCACGCAATTGTATTTGACCCTTTCGATACTTTTTACCCCTCAAAAACCTAAAGGAAGGGTTATGATTACCAAAATAAGTATTTTGTATTTAAACTACTGAGCTAATTTGGATGAAAAGAGCAACTACCGGTTCCATACTACACGGATCGGTCTGAAAAATACACTAGCTATTATGACGTAGGCATCCGCTAAGAAAGGTACAAGGGTTTTTGAAAATTCCACCCTTGAGGAGTTAAAATAGGGGTTTGAAAAATCGAACTTAAATTAAGCGACGAAGCGAGCAAAAGGCACTAAATTAAATAATGTAGCTCCCGTAGTGGTGAGCGCTGTGGTCTGATAACTGGGAGGTCTCGGGTTCGATTCCCGGCGGGGCAATTTGGGAATTTATAATTTCTGAATTATCTCAGGTCTGGTGGGAGGCTTTGGCCGTGGCTAGTTACCACCCTACTGTCAAAGACGTGCTGCCAAGCGATTTCGCGTTCCGACACGATAGCGGGTAGAAACAGATTATTGGCTGTACAGTGTCATACTCCTTACAAGTTAGCCCGCTACCGTCTTATGCTGAGATCTATAGAGCTTACTCAGCTCAGACTAAAGATAGGAGTTAAAATGAGACACAAATATCATCATCATCATCACGTGTCTTCTTCGAAATGAAGTTTGGCGGTCAGCATGCGAAAAGCTTTTCTACTCAAAGCCGCTTCCTTCAGTTTAGGATAGCTAAGCCCAGTCTACTCCCTCACATCGTCCAACCACTTGCGTTTTTGGCGACCTGGTGCTCTCCTGCCTGCAATTCTTCCTTCCAACACCAATCTTGGGAATAAGAATTGGGCTCTCCGCTACAAGTGGCTTAAGAAAGTGACTTTTCTCCGCATAATGGCTGACATGAGTTCTCTCTTTTTGTTAACTAATTCGAGTACCTTGGTATTCAGTGTGTGACACAAATATGCTCTGACATAAATCTGTCTCGTTTTGACTCTCTCTTGAGACTGAGCTGAGTGAGAGTGCGGTCTGTAGATTTCAGCCTTAGACTGTATCATCACTTACCATCAGGTGAGATCGCAGTCAATGACTAACTTGACATCGAATAAAAAAAAGTTTGAATACAAAGTACTTACCAAGAGTGCCGTGACAGGCCAAAACCCAAGGGTGCTCTCAATATTGTCAGTGTTTCAAAACCTTGCGAGATTCCGTGACGTTACAACGAATTTCTCGTCCCCAAAGATAGTCAATTTATATCCTAATGTTGTTTTGAGCTTTAGTGTGAACTACTTGCTGAAATGTTACATAGTTTCAATCCCTTATAAGAAGGCTCAGGTTCATCTACGAACATGGAGAGATCCGAACTGTTAGGTATAGTTCTTATCAAATTCTCTCTATCAAATATGGTAGTAGGTATGGTATAGTTCTTATCTAATTCTCTATAGAGAATTCTGTTGGGTATGTTCTCTTATCTAGTAATATATATAATTTTTTTAAATAACTAATGAGGGAAGTAGACGTAATAAATTTAATTAAATATTTTATCTAAATATATAAAAGGCAAAGGTGATTGACTGACTGACTGACTGACTGACTGACTGACTGACTGATCTATCAACGCACAGCTCTAACCACTGGACCAATCGAGCAGAAATTTAGTATACAGGTAGCTGTTAGGACGTAGACATCCGCTAAAAAAGGATTTTGGAAAATTTCAACCCCAAGAGGGTTAAATAGTGGGTTAAAAAATCGAACCTAACGTGAGCGAAGCCGCGGGTTAAAACTAGTTGTTTAATATTATCCGTACGCATTTTAACTAGGCAACCTATGCGCGATATATCGATGAGTATCTTATATATATCATTTATTTCTTATCACTAGTAAATAACAGATGAGGGTATAAATTTCTTATATATGGATCTTGCACTATAACCACAAGTAAAGCGCTCGTAACTTCGTGAGATAAACAGGCCCTAAGACTAAGCGCGCACAGCGAAAATAAATCGTTGCGAAAAAAATTGGCAATCTGTGTACCATCAAATTGCGAAGAAGAATAAACCTACAATGGACGTTTGTTATTTTTGCATTTTTGAAGCTCGTGGAAGCACTGTATACATAGCATAGCTTTGTAAAAAAAAAATTTTTTTGAAAAGAGCAACTGCTGAGTTTCTTGCCGGCTCTTCTCAGCAGAATCTGCATTCCAAATCGGTGGTAGATTTATGACGTGTCATAAGAGCTACAAGTTAGCCTACATGAAATAAATAAATTTTGAATTTTGTTACTCAATCACGCCGCAAGGACTGAACCGATTTCGCTGAAATTTGGCACAGAGATAGATTGCAGTCTGTAATAAAACATAGGCTACTTTTTATCCCGGAAAATGAGAGAGTTCCCGCGGGAACGCGAACGAAAACGCGGGCATCAGCTAGTATGTAATATGTACTATTATTTGTGCACTCGTAAAATAATACTGTAATGCAATATACAAACGCTGAAATGCAATCTCTCAGAGCCGACCAAAGCCTTGAGAGCCTGGACAAGCGTCACGAGTTATCTTCGCTCTGAAGGCGGGTTAAGCTTTATGGCTTGTTCACAGTGTTACTTATGAATCTTTGTGTTTCTACCACAGAATACCTAATCTATATATTTTTACTAATACAAAGTGCAAAAGTTTGTTTGTTTGAACGCGCTAATCTCTGGAACTATCAATCGGATTTGAAAAATTCTTTTTGTATCTGATAGCCCAATTCTTGAGGAAGATTATAGGCTTTTCAATATCTCGGTACGACTCTTAGAAGCCGAGCAAAAAGAAAAAATAGCGCGGGCGAACAATTCGATGCGGTAAGTCGGTGGTCGAGGGCGGTCACCCGACGAGAAACGAACAAGAACCGAACGGAAGGCTATTTATTAATCCGGAAGATCAAAGAGTTCCCGCGGGATTTTAAAAACTAAATCTACGCGGACGAAGTCGCGGGCATCAGCTAGTAGACTGATAAACACATTACCCTCCTTTGCGTGCCGTAGTCGTGTAAAAAGAGGTATATTCCTAAAACTGGGTGACTGGATGGTACATAGTGTAAATAAAACTATGTTTATAGGTAGGTATATAATAAATTTTGTAAACTAGTGTTATAGATTCCGCATGTTTTAATATCAGGTTTCTCCCATACTTTGACAAACAATATATCCTAACTAGCGGACCCGACAGACGTTGTCCTGTCTTAAGTTTTTTTACATCCTCTTTGACGAAATTGGCAGCACGCATTCTGTCAATGTTATGTCAAATGCCATAAGGTTACATCAAAAAAGTTTGAATTGTAAAAGCGGTTATAATTTAATATGGTGGTTAATATTTCTTAAATTTTCTAATTTTCCGCGCAATTTTCTTAATTTTTTCTTTCATAAGAACCTTCTCCTAACAATAACAAATACAATAAAAAAAGAATTAGCGAAATCGGTCCAGCCGTTCACGCGTGATGCGATGACCAAGGAAATAGGGATTCATTTTTATATATATAGATTTAATTCTTCACGAAACAGAGAGTGTAGTTTAAAAATTACGAAGTCGAAAGTTCAACGACGATTAATCTGAATCCAACTTTAACGACCCCCGTGGTAGCAATTTTATATAATAATCCTATTTACATGCAATAAGGCCTACCGATAAATCCAAACTAAAAGCAAAGTTATATAGAGTCACCGTTAGAAAACTTTTGGAAGTGGCCACTTTACCATACCAAGGCATAGGCGTTAGCGATTTTTAATTATTATTATGTACTAGATGATACCCGTGACTTCGTTCACGTGAATTAAGGTTTTTTGATTTCCGTGGGAAGTGCAGGGAACTATTTAATTTTCCGGGATGTAGCCTATGTTTTAATCCTGGGTATGAGCTATCTCCATTCCAAATTTCAGTGAACTCGGTTCATTTCTTGTGACGTGAAGGAGTAACAAACATACACACACACATACAAAATTTCGCTTTTATAATATTAAGTGTGATTTTGTACTAGCGGATGCCTGCGATGCTTCTTCAATTCACAATCGACAGTTCCCAAATCCCCACAGTTTACACAGCATCAGGATTAAAGAGTTGGGTCCTGGAATTCAACAATGCATTATTTACTTGGTTCTATGCTTGGTTGTAGATATACAATAACTATTCATAATCGACACTTCCTAAATCCCTACAGTTTATGGGGCAGTACCCCTGCAGCATCAGAATTGAGGAGTTGGAAACCGAAATTTTTGTGAGAGTACCTCGATGCATATAATAGAACACTACCATTCGAAATGTCCCAAGTTTAAATAGATGGCGCTAGCTGTAGGTTGGCACGCGGTTTTGTTCGATTGAGGTGCATTTTGAACAGTTGAAAAATCGAAAAAAGTCAAACTTGGTAATTTTGTACAGGAATCATCAATCGATGTGATAATTGAAGACCTGGTGAGTGACCAAAGGCTAATTTTTTTTCTCCGAAAAATCAAAGATTCCCGTGGGATTTTAAAAACTAAATCTACACGAACGACGTCACGGGCATCACCTAGTCAACAATAAACATAAGAGAAACAAGTGTAAATTGAAAATTTAAAACACATTATTTATTAAACATTTGTAAAATAAAATAAAAAATTGTAATTCGCCATTTTGCGGTGGCGGCAATCTTGAATTTGAAATTTATCATAGTGTATAGTATTCTACTAGTGACTAGTCAAACCCTTTGATACCCATATTGAGGAAGTTGTGAAAAAACAACGAAAGAACAAACACAACCACGCACACGCGCGCACACACACACACACACACCCCCACACTTATGACACCCCGTCGTTTTTGCGTCGGGGGTTAAAAATCGCTTTCGCCTACACATTAGGGCGCTGTCATAAAGTAGGTCAAGTTGGCAGAAAAGGTTTAAGCGTAGATTTAGCCCTCGCGGAGTCTGGAAATGGAAGCCGAGTGTTGGTTGAGAGAATATTTCAGCGCACTCGCTTTGAATGGCGACTAAATTTAGCAGCGACTTAAAATGGTGACAGTTTCACGTTACATTTACTTTTGGAAGAAAAAAACAAACTTTTTTTTTAGTAGGCACGACTAGTTGATGCAAGCGACTTCGTCCGCGTGGATTTAGTTTTTGAAATCCCGCGGGAACTCTTTGATTTTCCTGGATAAAAAATAGCCTATGCCACTCTCCAGGTGCACAACTATACACATGCAAAAATCACGTCCGTCTGTAGCTCTGTTGCAGCGTGATGAAATGACAAACCAACAAACAAACACACTTTCGCATTTATAATACTAATTGATGCCTGCGACTTCGTTCGCGTGGATTAATGTTTTTTGATTCCCGCGGGAACTGTCTTATTTTACGGGACATTAAGTAGCCTATGTGTTATTTCAGACTGTAAGTAATCTATCTCTGTGCCAAATTTCAGCCAAATCGGTTCAGTCGTTGCGGCGTAATTGAGTAACAAACATCCAAACATCCACACTTTCACATTTATAAAATTTGTAGGATTAGTAAGGAAGTTTGAATGTGTGGATGTGGCGCTCTGGAGACCAAACGCGGGATCCGATTTTTATTCGTTTTTGGTACAGAAATACACATTCTTTGAAAATTCCAACTCTAAGGAGTAAGTAAATGAATTTACGTTCAAAAACCGCGAACGGGAGAAGTTGGCAACCGAACTGAACTAAAACTAAACTTAGTTAACCATCTTAATTTAATGAGAACAAATGCTGTAACGCGAAGCCGCTTTATTGGGGTACTCGTGTGTAACTCGAGAAAGTTTCACTTCAATGTGAAAGTGAGGTGCGGACTCCTCAGTGAAGTTGAAGAGGTTCTGAACAAAAACTTTTACATACTAATCATCTCGACAGATCATCGGCCTTCTTAGCTCAGGGCCTATACAGTGGTACCTACCAGTTGATGTCCGCGACTTCGTTCGCGTGGATTGAGGTTTTCTTGGATTCCCGCGGGAACTCTTTTATTTTCCGGGATTTAAAGTATATGCTATTTCAGTCTATAATCTATCTCTGTGCCAAATTTCGGCCAAATCGGCTCAGTCGTTGCAGCATGATTGAGTAAAAAACATCCATACATCCAAACTTTCACATTTGTAATATTAATAAAAACAAATAAAATAATAATAGGATTCTCAGGAGGCTTGATCAACCATTTTACACAAAACCTTAACAAATCAAACACCTTAATCTTCCTCATGAGTCATCCTATTTATTGGTGAAAATCGTATAAAAATCCGCTCAGTAGTTTTGAGTTTATAGCGAACAGACAGATAGACAGTCCCGGCGGAGGACATTGCTTTGTAATATGTAGTGAAGTAAGGATTTCAGCCAGAGCATAATTATTTAATTAAAAGAAAAAGGTCTAAAGTTAAACCAGTTAACCTTTCGATCCTTCAGTAACTTTATAACCTTTGATAGTATCCGAAGAAATATCTACCCATTTATCTTTACCAATGAATATTATCTTACAACGGATTAAAGATTAGCTGATAAAGGACCAACATTTATTGTCATCGATACATCGATTAATTCCTAATCGATGTATCGATTCCTAATTAATGATATTAAAGTTTAACCTTATCCGATACCAAGATCAATAATGAATATTTTTAAGTTTTCAAACTCAAACTCAAAATTATTTATTTCATGTAGACCAACTTGTGGCTTTTATGACAGGTCAAGAATCTACCATCGGTTTGGAATGCTGATTCTGCTGAGAAGAGCCGGCAAGAAACTCAGCAGTTGCTCTTTTCAAAGCAAAAAAAAATGTTACAATATGTAGCTTATCTATCTTATGGACAGCTGAGGCAAAGCAGATTGCTTCCAAGCAACTTTGTCATTAAGGAATACTTTAATTGTGTAATAACTTCTACTTAATAAATGTGTTTTTACACTCAGTTTTTTATCTACCAAGTTTGAAAAAAAAAAAACTTCCGTCTCGTCTATCTTTAGTCCACTTAGTAGAGGACTGCCAACACTGCGCTGTTTGTCTGTCTGTATATCAGCTGATAAAGAAGGAAAAGATGTATCCATTTGGGCTGATCTATTAAACGATTATATTTTATGGTTAGGTTGATTTTTAAAATTAATTCTGGTAATAATTTCGCAGGAAAAACCCAACTCGATTATGATTCGCTTGCAATGGAATTTGCGTAGGCAGACTACTCGTATACGGCTTTAGCACATTGAATTTGCTCCGATGTTCCGATATTTTACATCCGATCTGGTAGATCACTCATGAATTAAAAACGTCTGTTATAATAGACTAGCTTTTGCCCCCGCGACTTCGTCCGCGTGGGATTAGGTATTGGGGTGGAATTTTCAAAAACTGTGACACACGTACTTCTTTATTTTTAACTGATAGCTCAAATACCAACTTTGATGGAAACAGCTTGAAAAATGACGGAGTTTCATATAAACTTCCATCCCCTATTTAAACCCCATAGGGGTGGAATTTCCAATAATCCTTTCTTAGTGTGCGCCTACGTCATAAAAGGAACCAACTGTAAAAATTTCAAGTTTCTAATTTCAGTAGTTTAGGCTGTGCGTTGATATCTCAGTCAGTCAGTCAGTCAGGACTTTGAATTTTATATATATAGATTAGTATAGTTCTTTCAATTCACGAGGGCACACGGCTCATGGTTGTATGTGTATCGTATCTATACACGGTGAAATATTCCCAGTAAACCCTGAAGGAGGTGAATGTGTTTATGAAACTGAACAACTTTCTCCAAGGAACATAGGTCAAAAGATGAAAAAAAAATTGGACCCTTCATACAAAATTGACGATTAGCTGATTGATTTACTATGGGAGGATCAAAATTTTTTTCATATTTCGACGTATATTCCTTGGGGAAAGTTGTTCAGTTTCATGAGCACATTCACCTCCTTCAGGGTTTAAAGCGAATA
Source organism: Hipparchia semele (assembly GCA_933228805.2). Lineage (NCBI taxonomy): Eukaryota > Metazoa > Arthropoda > Insecta > Lepidoptera > Nymphalidae > Hipparchia > Hipparchia semele. Next base: position 4,027,367 of record OW121733.1, on the reverse strand, counting down.
AAATTTCACCATATATAACTGTGAGCGAGAGTTTGCCCGCGCCTGACTTCTGGCAGGCACACACACTTACGCAATGTGCATGTACACGACATAACCACAAGTAAAGCTCACACGCCCTCGTCAATTGCAAGAACTATACTGGGCGGGACATATGGCAAGATTGCCAGATATAACGGTAGTAAAAATGAATAACATGTGGATGCCTCAGGAAACAAGGCATACCTACCAAATAAACGTAAAAACCGACAAAACCGACGTCAAATGCTGTTACAAAGTATAATGTGGCCGCTACAAAGTGAATTGTGGCTATAAAATTTAAAGAGTTCCCTCGAATTCTCCAGGATCCCATCATCAGATCCTGACCTGATAATAATGGGACTACCTGGGAAGTATACCCTTTCAAAAAAAAATAGAATTTAACAAATCGGTCCAGGCGTCTTCGAGTAATCGGGGAACATTCATAAAAAAAAAAGAAAAAAAAAAAGATTCCGATGAATTGAGAACTTCCTCCTTTTTGGAAGTCGGCTAAAAAAAGCCATTCAAAGTGCCGACTTAGAAGAGTCACCGATCGCCATTTTGGCGGGGAAAAAAAAGATGTAGTGGGCACAATTCCTTATTGCACCCAAACCACTTGCATACGCCAAAAATAACGATGACTTCACACACCCACCTACAGTAAAGACAACTGTTTTGAGTGGGTGTATGGATGTATGGGTTAGTTTAAAATCCATATACAAGCGTAATACCTGGAAATATGTATTTCTAGATGATGCCCGCGACTTCGTCCGCGTGGATTAAGGTTTTTTTAATTCCCGTAGGGACTTTTTAGTTTTCCGGGATAAAGTGTAACCTATGTTTTAATCCTGGATATGAGCTGCCTCAATTCCAAATTTCAGCCAAATTGGTTAATTCGTTGTGGCGTGAAGGAGTAACAAACATAGGTACACACACACACATACATACAAACTTTCGCCTTTATAATATTATTATATTATATATTAGGATTAGGATATTAGGATTACTATATTAGGATATTAGGAATTAGGATTATCTTTATAGCAGATTTATGCCCGTTTTCGCTAAAGTTTCCTAACTTTAATGTTGCGGCTACATTATCGCGCGAAAATTCGTGTCACGTTGTCGCGATAAAATTATCGTGTTCGGTTATACGCAACGTTCTTGTCACTGACATGGGAATCACTGATTCATGTAGATATTCCTGAGATCCTGTTACCCAGTTTTCTACTCCATCTATACCTACTATTTATATTTTATATAATATTATAAAGCTGAAGAGTTTGTTTGTTTGAACGCGCTAATCTCAGGAACTACTGGTTTGAATTGAAAAATTCTTTTTGTGTTGGATAGTCCATTTATCGAGGAAGGCTTTAGGTTATAGAACATCACGCTGCGACCAATAGGAGCGAAGCAGCAGTGAAAAATGTTGCAAAAACGGGGAAAATTATCATATTTAAAATATATTCTTTTAAAAACTTCTTAATCGCGATCATAATAACAGAAATTGATGCGGACGAAGTCGCGGACAACAGCTAGTCATCAGATACACAAACTCACAGATACACAGATCAAACTTATAACATCCCTCCTTTTTCTATCTTGGGTTTAAAAGGAAAACATCGAAATATATTCAAAAGTAAGTACCCAATAAATACCGTTAAGCACACCCTAACGGTATGTCCATGGCCTGAACGGTCCACGCCTCTTAACCCCATACATCAATTTGATGGGAAATGCTCAAAAATAAATTGAATCGCCTCATCCATATATCTTCGACCTTAATGCGTTCGGCTAAGCTAAAGGCCCTCGCGCACTACGTGGAAACGATTACCACAATCTGTGCCCTGTGGTCGTGGTTGCAAAATCGCGTAAAGTAGACGTAGTAGATAGATAGATAGATAGATAGATAGATTATATTTTTCACCAAAATGCAGGTACAATGTGATGTAATATGGAAAATCGAGCCTTATACATTCTACCAGGACTGGTGTGTGAATATTATATATACAATGAAATATGAAACAAAATTCCATAAGTATTCAAAGTTTAAATGTCATAGTAAAAAAAAAAAGAAATAGATAAATAGAAATATACTGCGAAGCCACCGCAAGTACTTACTAACGTGTATTGTGTTTGTTTGTTTGCTTGCTTTATTTCTTCTTGTTTCTAAAATTTCTTTCTGCATTTCGAATCGAAAGTGAATCGATATGTCAATGTATCGATACCTTTCGAACAAGCCTAACGAGTATCGTTTACTGGACACGTGATAGTTCGTAATAGCTCTCTATTCGAGAACTAAAGCACATCATAACAGTAGGGTATGTTAGTACTCTTTAAGAATTTAACTAAAATGAACCTTACGCACTATTTTTTAAGGCTCGATATCGCACATGTTTCTTAAGACAGAGCCCCAAGCGGAAACTTAGTAAACTAAAAGTATAAAGTACTGAAAATTGAAGTTTAAGTGAGGGTAATTAGATTCATTTTGCTTTGTCCTTATAGTCTTTCGATGTTCGAAATCTATCAACGATATCGAAATGTCAATCTCGTAGGACATACAAGAGGCGGTATATTTGTCCCGTACATGACGTTAAAATGTAAGAGCGGCTCAACATTTCAAAATGTACTACTTCACATTTTTTGTCGCGATAGTTGCGTTACTCATATTTTTGAGGCTGAGGCGATTCAGTATCAATGTTTTAAATCTGGCTGTAGTGACATCAAATGTCATATTTGTACTCATTACTTCAAATGTAATGCCAAGCTTCAAGTACGCCTCGCCTCATTTGAAGTGGGACAATGTACTGGCTCAGTACAAAAAAGAGGCTACTCTTACAAACTCTTTTTCAAATCATGTCCTACCTAACACTTATCTGGTACTAACCCTGTTAGCTAATAGGTACTGAAACGTTGTGAGTTGTGACAATTGACAGTGCCAAACATAATATTCTCAAGGGATGTCGTGTGGTGCAAAAGATAAGACACCTTGCGAAATGTACGAGTAGCTTCGATAAAATGACAGTTTACGATCTATTTATTTCAGTTTCGTTAGTGAGGATATAAGACTTAAATTCCCGCGGGAATCTCTTGTTTTTCCGGGATTAAAAGTATCCCATTTGCAGGCTTGCCTCGTTGAAATCATTGAGTAGTTAAAGCTATAAACCAATAAACAGAATCGTTCGTTCATTCATCAGATTTAAGCGAGTATTACCTACCCGTCTCTCTCAAAAAACTGACTTCTTATTTTCTTCTGATTATAAGCTTTTTTTGTTTAATCTGCGCGAACAACAAACTATCAAAACTAGAATAAATCTTCGTCAAAACAAATTTTTAATTATTATTGAAAAACATTACATAGATTGTTTTTTTTTATTAGTCAGTAGCTTATTATTGAAGAACAAACCAAGAAATCACACACTTTCGTTATTATCTTATTAGAAAACGAATGAAGTCTCTAAGGATATACCTATAAATAAATGACGTTTAAGTAAATGATAACATTAAATGACGTAGAGTTTGGGTCATCGATCTTTATTGATTTGTCTAGGTCTTAGACAAATAGATAAATACGAGTAACAAGTGTAAATTGAAAATTTAAAACACCCCCGACATGTGAAAAAAAAAACCAGTAGATATAACTTTTTGTGGTGGCGACCATCTTGGATTTGAAATTTATCATAGAGTATTATAGTATTTTACTAATAGTCAAGCCCTTTCATTTGATACCCATATTGAGGGAGTTGTGACAAAATATGTAATCCGCCATTTTGTGGCGGCGGCCATCTTGGACTGATTTTCATCAAACATAGCTCACACTCTCGACTAATTCACCTTTCAAAAAAAACAAAAAACAAAATCAATATCGGTTCATCCGTTCGACTGCTACGATGCTACAGACAGACACACACACACACACACACACACACACACACAGACAAACACAGATAAGTCAAACTTATAACACCCCGTCGTTTTTGGGTCGGGGGTTAAAAATATCACTATTAGAAAGTACCTACTAGATGATACCAGCAACTTCGTCCACGTGAATTAAGGTTTCTTTAATTACCGTAGGAACTCTAATTTTCCGGGATAAAATGTAGCATATGTTTTAATCCTGGGTATAAGCTATCTCCATTCCAAATTTCAGCCAAATCGGTTCATTCTTTGTGGCGTGAAGGAGTAACAAACATACACACACACATACACATACAAACTTTCGCCTTTATAATATTATTATATTATATTATTATTAGGGTAGATAGTAAGATTCTCGATGGTAAGATCGGCCATCGATCTAGCGTAAATACTCGTAGGTAGATACCTGATACACCAAGTTAGAAATATAAATCATCACGTCAAAACTTACGCATCACGCCACTTGCGGATGGGTCGTCTCCTAGGACATACTCTCTAAACAGGAAGGGTTATTGTTACAGTTGCCATACATTTTACGTTTTTCGGGACATTAATTTTGAAAATTTTGATCCCAAGCTTCACCTTTGTCCACTTGGATTACAATTATTCCTCGTCGTCTTCGTTCATTCCTTCGACATTGTCATGTTTTTGTACAATAACAATAAAAATTGTTATTGTACAAAAACAGTTGTTATTGGGACCAGCGAATGAAAATAAGCAATTGGGACTCGCAAGTTGCACGAATAGAAGCGTTTGCTTTTTAAGAAACAGCTACGAGTAACGTAAAGTTTTCGATTTAGACGACAACGAAAGTGGCACCTAATATCGAGAACGATTCCTGGAACGACTTTTGCTTTATAACTATATTTTAGATAAACATAACATAATAGGTACCTTTATTGAATATTATATTGTATGACAAAAAAACTTATAAAATAGGACATAAATAATATAAACACAAAAATTCTTTTTAAAAACCGATTTCATACGCCATTATAAAGTATATCAATTGAGCCCATAAAATTTTAACATTTCCCTCGATTTCTTCAAGATCCCATCATCAGATTGTGACCTGATGACAATTGGATCACCTGGGAAGTATATCCTTTAAAAAAAAAAAGAATTTTCCAAAACGGTCCAGGCAGCTTTAATCGGGGATCATATAAATATTCCGACGAATTGAAAGCCTCCTTTTTTGGAAGTCGCTTAAATAAGAGAAAGTGAGAAAAAAGTTTACTTTGAGACAGTCTCTAGTGTCTAAGAGGAATGGGATTGCTACTTATGGTCCCAGCATTACGGGGATGCTTTTTGAGTACGACACGCACGAATATTTTATAGCAGTTTAGGGTTGCTTTTGGTTTTTACGCAAAGGCCTCCAGAAAATGTACATTTGTATTTTGACATACAATAATCCACTTAAAGCTACTACCTAATGCCCGCCACTTCATCCGCGTGGATTTAGTTTTTGAAATCCCTCGGGAACCTGTTGTTTTTCCAGGATAAGAAGTAACCTATGGCACTCTCCTCAACTATACCCATGAATAATATAAACGTAAAAATTCTTTTTACAAAACCGACTTCAAACGCCACTACAAAGTATATCCATTGTGCCTATAAAATTTGAAGAATTCCCTCGATTTCCCCAGGAGTCCATCATCACATCGATAAATAACAAGATAATTGTAGGCGACGCAATTTGAGTTCTGAGGAGGTGCGTGTTTTTTTTTCTATCCCACAAGTCTGTTCCATAGGGAACAACTTGTGGGAATAATGATTCCAAACACAAAGCAAAACCAATTTGACACAATAACAATATCTTGCCATCAAATCAAACGCAAATAAATACCCCTAATAACAAAATCAGTCGATAATTTCGTAATCCGAAAAACACCATTCCATCAGCAACAGTCAACAAAAAGTGCTTATCTAATCCCCCGAATCAACAATCCGTCCAATTGGGACTCTGGTACCGGGAGACTGCGGGAAGTTTTAAAGAGATGCTTGATCACAGGTGGAGCTTGCCGGTTAGGTTTAGGTTTAAAGAAAATTCTCCAAAAGAACATTTTGCTCACTTATAGAGAACTTAAAACTAAAATTTATATAAAATTACAAACATAATATGAAAAAACTGGTGAAAAAAATGGTGACTCCTAACAATAAAAATACCAAACACAATTTTTTTGAATATGCACTCTAAGTTTTTTTTTTTAAAGTTACAAAAGACTTTTGAGCTACAATCTCTTGAGACAGACTATTATATAGTAGTGCTCCCTCAAATTGTATAGTTTTCGCACCATATCAAACCGACTTTCAAAAACGGAGGAGGTGGTCAATTCATCGGAATTTTTTAGTTTTATGTATGCTTACTCGACGACACCTGTACCGATTTGGAAAATTCTTTTTTTGTGTGAAAGGGTATACTTTCCAGATGATCCCATTGTCATCAGGTCTGGATCTGATGATGGGTTGCTGGAAAAACCGAGGAAACTCTTCAAATTTTATCAGCCCAATTGATATACTTTGTAGTGGCGTTTGAAGTCTGTTTGTAAAAATAATTTTCACGGCTATCTTATTTAAATAATTTAAAATTCTTGTTTCTTACTTCTTTGCGAGCCTTTTTCATTTTATCCATAGTTGGACATGAGGAGTTATATGCACGCCTTTCTTGCCGGTGTTGTGCCACTCTTATACGCACACACACACACATATACAAACAAACAAACTTTATAATATTACTATACTCACCTTTATAATATTAGTGTGAAGTACGATGTGATCCCAATGCAGGCGACACAGAAAAACAACTACTCACCTACCTTACCAATTATAAGCTTTAATCAAACGCCTACTCACATTTTCCCACGGGCTCTCGGTCAAATTGGAACTCTATTCGGAGACGGCGAAATTGGAAAATACGACAAACATCAAAATTGTCGTATTCCAAACGACGAGACCGTATTTTCAATTTCCATAATAGCTACCCCCACTTCATTAAGACACTCAGTGGGTGACGCGGGAACGGGGTGTATCATTGTATTTTTTTTACTGGAACAGAAATTCGATACGACCAAATGCTTTTTACCGACTGCACGACGCAATGGAGGGTAATGTGTTTATGTATGTCTGTGGCACTCTGGAGACCAAACGCGCGGGCCGATTTTGAATGAATGAATGAATGAATAAATATAATTTTATTGTACACCACACATAATATAAGAATAGACACAATGAGCTTAATAAATAGCATACAATTTAGCGGCCTTATCGCTACATACCCAACAAACATTTATGAAGTCGCCACAACGTGCCGAATTTAACTTTTGGTTCCATAAGCTGGTCGTAATTACGTCGCTGTTACGTCGATACAACCGAGAATGGGCCCATTTTATACGAATAAGTGTCTTATTAGAGTCACATAACAGTCATGTACACGATGTATTAGTCGTGTAGTGGTCGTATAGATGTCGCATCGACATCTTTTATTCGCATAATGGTGTTTGTTACCATTCTTTAACGACATTTTTCCGAATGACAGTGCTAATCACGACTTTTATATGGAATGTTGATGTAAAGTGATCGATAAATGCAGTAAACTTATACATATTATGACACTTTTTTGACAGAATATTTTATGCAGTGTTAAGAAAAGTTAGTAAAAAATAGGTGCAGCCATTTTTATTTATAATCTATTGTGATTCATCTTTGATTGTGTTGAATTGGTGGTTATAGCTCATTAATCAGTTGGGAAATTAATGTTATTGAGTAATATGTGCTAGTTTTCTTAATTTAATAAACGCGCCGTAAAAATTCTTAAAATTAAACAATATTTCCGCCTATATTTTAAACAAACGTGCGAGTAGTTACTTTTATTCGAGTTAAGGGTTTTTATACAACCGCAATACTACTTACAAACAACTTATGTGTTTTGTTTGTCAGCCATATATTAATAAAATTAGGGTTCATTATTGAAATAAAATTTTAAAACTCACAATCAAGTTGTGATTTATCTATTGGATAATTAATGGTCATACTTCTATTCCAGGCGTTTAAAAAAATGCCATTTCAAATCATAGAAACAATCGAGCGAGGTAAACGATTAATCGAAACAGTTCCTTCAACATGGACAAGAGATGGATATCTATTTTGGCCGAAAAAAAATTTTTTGTCATTAAAGAAAATTGAAGGGTCCATACCCCAACATGACTGGAAACCTTACCCTTGCATTATACTACGGGATAACATTTTGGATTACAAAGTTGCAGAACAGGAGATGGCTCTAATGTCCGATGCCACGGACACTGAAAAGGGAAATCTTTCAATCAAAATTTTGTTTAGCTCTCTCAACGCATCGTGTGTAACATTAAACTGAATTGCCCATTTTTTTAATTTATCTCTAAGTTTATCATTTTTGCTGGTTTCACTTTCGCTTTCATAATCTGTTTCACTATCACTAAGACATAACTTTTCAAATATTTCATCTACTTCGTTTTCTTTTTCTTCCACTATTGCAGAACAGTAGTTCTGCAATAGTAATAATCTAGTAATAGTAGTAATCTAGTAAGATTTATTTTCTTCGCTTCGAATAACATTTTTTTGAGACCCACTCTGCACTAATTCTCTTGAGTTTAATATTAAATTTTGTACGGAACCAACTCCAGTTTTTTTTAAATTAATTTGCCGTGGGGAATTACTCAATCTAATACAATCGGGCGCAAGCAGTGCAGTATAGTTTTTTTTACTTTCCTTTTAAAGCCACCAGTTTTTTTTACCCTTGCCCACCTTTTTCTATCCATTTTAAAGAATTATTTTTACAAATCTAGAAAGTAATTGGTGAATTGTAATGATGCTACACTTAACACTTATAGAACTTTCAGTCATTTAATGGTAGTATAATAGCTGCAAAATTTATTACACATCGTGTAAGAGTGCAATAACTCACTCTTTCACAATCGTCACGTTAAAGTAGTTATCGGGACTCCAATGCCATTGATGTCGATGTATAAGCCGTATAGACGTTACCAGGACGACAGCATCGCTTATACTACTCAAAGCTGTGTAATAGTCATTAAAGACAGTCGCATAGAAGTTTATACGACGTTTTTATACCAGTTTAAGTTATATAAAAATAAGTGGCACTAAGTCGTATAAAAATCTAAAATTACTCCAATACGATGCTTAAAGCATATTGAACCGTATAACTTTCACTTAAACGACTGAAATGTTTGTTGGGTAGCGATCTCTTCCAGGCAACCAATGGTGTTAAAGGACATAGCTACAGATACTAGATAGATTTTGATGATTATAACGTCAACCGATTTGTGTTAATCTTTAGAGTGTCACTAAATGTAATTGTATGTAAATTTGGAATGCCCTTCCGGCTTCCGTTTTTCCAAGTAACTACAATTTGGATACCTTCAAATCAGAGTGAATATGCATTTTCTATTCAAGCGCGCTCCATTTTAGACTGCAATCTTCACTTTCCATCAGGTGTGAAAAAAGATGGGTTATAAGTCTACGTATAATGCAATTCAAATGAGAATAGGACTGTCAAGCAGCCATTTTGTATTTCTGTCCTGCTCATATGAGGTTTACACTGAGTGAGATAGAAACAGAAAATGGCGGCTTCTCATTCTTATTGATACAATGCAACGATGCAAGGATACAGTCTCCACGATGTTTTTCTTCACCGTTGAAGGAGAGAAGAATATTATTCAAGTTCAGTTTGGCTGACATTCTTCAAAAAAAAAAAAGCTAGTCCTTAAATAATAATCAGTTTCAGTCGTTTCGTTGTATCAGCAATTGAATTTGAATCCCGGAGCCGACGCGACGTTTCGCTCGGTAATTTCGACGCACTTGGATTCGTTACGGATTTGAACGAAGATTTCTTTTATCATTCATTCATTTGATTTGTGACACAATTCGGATTAAGTTTATTCTAAGGTTTATTATGAATTCGGTATCTTCAAAATATTGAAATATTTATTCATTTCAAACTATCGTCGGCCTATTGGGATTTTGATTTTGTTTGAAAGGTGAATTAGTCGGGAGTGTTCTTAGCTATGTTTGATGAAAATCGGTCCAAGATGGCCGCCACCACAAAATGGCGGATTACATATTTTTATTTTAACGATTACTGACCAGCGATTAGGATGTTGTAACATGTCGGGCGTGTTTTAAATTTTTGGAACGAAGTTCCTTATCGCGCGTTGTGAAAGGGGGCTAGACGGAAAAAATTCTTACGAAAAGTTGTCACGACACTTTTTGCTATAGTAAGCTATTGTAAGCTGTGCGGCGTCGCATGTTTCTCTGTCTGTCTCTCTCTCTCTTATAGAAAGCAAGCCAGATATTTTCATTTCTATTTCGCATTGAACTTCGTTCCATCCGGGTGTCCCTTGACACCTCTCAAGTTTTTAATTTACACTTATTTTAGTATTAATTATTCAATTTATGTTACAATAAAATATTACAAGATATTACAAGGTCTACTTTCTGTCTGCCCATTTTAACATCTATTGAAGTATATGTACCAACGTATGCATTTTTGAAGCTTCATTGTGGAAGCATACATAGTATAGTTTTGTTACCCATTGTAAAAAATTTTTTTTTTAAAAGAGCAACTGCTGAGTTTCTTGCCGGCTCTTCTCAGCAGAATCTGCATTCCGAACCGGTGGTAGATTCATGACGTGTCATAAGAGCTACAAGTTGGCCTACATGAAATAATTTTTTTTTAATTCGATGACAAGATAGCCCTTGACTGCGATCTCACCTGATGGTAAATGACGATGCAGTCTAAGATGGTAGCGGGCTAGCTTGGAAGGGGTATAACAGTGTAAATTCAACCCATACCCTTAATCGGTTTCTACACGCCATCGTGCCGGAACGCTAAATCGCTTGGCGGTACGTCTTTGACGGTAGGGTGGTAACTAGCCACGGCCAAAGCCTCCCACCAGACCAGACCAGAGACAATTTAGAAATTATAAATTCCTAAATTGCCCCCGCCGGGAATCGAACCCGAGACCTCCCAGTTATAAGACCACAGCGCTCACCACTGCGCCAGGGAGGTCGTCAACAAATAAATTAATAAATTTTGAATTTGAATTAAAAAAAAATAAAGATGAAAGTGCGATATAATAATTTAGACGGAAAATTCAGACACACTCATCTAAACCGTCTAAAACGTCGGACATTTCGTTGAGTCAGCAATTGAATTTGAAATACCCGACGCTAGCTCGTGACTCCGCTAAATTGGACTCATTAGAGCTCAGAATCCGTCTCCCTGTCGCAGTACATTACCTTATTAGGAGCTGGCCTTTGTACGGATTTTGCATTTTATGAAATCTAAATTGAAATGCCGTTAAAAAAATGTCCTCGTCCCTCTTTCGAGAGGAGACCTGTAGTACCTACAAGGGTAAATTGAAAATTTGAAACACCCCCGACATGTGAAATTTAAAAAAAAAAGACTTGTGGCACTCGGGGACTGCCGCGGTAAAGCTATTGCATAGCATTTTTTATCAACGCCATCTAGCGGCTCACCGTAGAGGAGTCCCGTGTCAGGTTATTTTCGTTACGGAATTTCTGGATTCGGTTTCCACGCTGGCCCGCGACAGAAGCTATGCAATAGCTTAAATATGTAATTCGCCATTTTGTGATGGCGGCCATCTTGGATTTGAAAATCATAGTGTATATATTAATAAAATCGTATTCTACTAGTCATGCCCTTTCATACACACCGCTGTCACCATGTAGTAAAACGCCCAGCTGCTCGATAGTGACATGTATACAACATGACCAAAAGTTCTACAGTTTTTTGTTGGAGCATGGTAGGGGTGACAGGTCGAGACAACGTAACTCAATTATAATTACGAAGCGATTGACACCTTAGTCATTAAAACCGGCCCAGTACCTAGTTTAGGCGATACAGAGGAATATATCTTAACTAGCTCTTGCCCGCGACTTCGTCCGCGTGGATTTAGTTTTTAATAATCCCGTGGGAACGCTTTGATTTTCCGAATTAATAAATAGCCTTTGGTTCAGTTCTTTTTCGGTTCTCGTCGGGTGACCGCCCTCGACCACCGACTTACCGCATCGCATTGTTCGCCCGCGCTATTTTTCTTTTTGCTCGGCTTCTAAGAGTCGTACCGTGATATTGAATAGCCTATAACCTTCCTGAATAATTGGGGTATCAGATACAAAAATAATTTTTCAAATCCGAATGACAGTTCCAGAGATTAGCGCGTTCAAACAAACAAATTCTTCCACTTCATTATAATATTAGTACAGATACATACATACATAGACTGCTAAAATCACAACTCGTTTTGGCTCTGGCGTCGTCTGGTAATAATATCAATCTAGTTTTATAAGCAACTGTCAAATCCAGAACTAACATAGTGATATAAATCAATTTCCAGCACGTGCCACGAGCTTGAAAGGGAAGACGTCTCACAATTTATTTCGGTCCACACCCCTCATTGAAGATTCAGCCCTAATGTACAGCACATAGGGTTTATAAATAAACGGCATTATTCAATTTCTGAATTTCAAAGGAAGTAACATTGATAGTTGGCAAAGCCCTTGCTATGAGGTACAAAAGTGTTCGGTGGTTCTAATTTACGTGATACAATTTGAAAATACCATAGTGTAAGAGGAAAGTAGAATTTTATGTCATTGATGTCATGATATTAAGATTGAAGTGGTTATTATTTAAAGGGCCATCTGTATCCTTATAACTTTTAATGACGGTAGTCTTATAACAATTGTAAAAAATATCGTATAACTATTGTAAAAAAATTTTTTTTTGAAAAGAGCAACTGCTGAGTTTCTTGCCGGCTCTTCTCAGCAGAATCTGCATTCCGAACCGGTGGTAGATTTATGACGTGTCATAAGAGCTACAAGTTGGCCTACATGAAATAAATGGATTTTGAATTTGAATTTGTATTTGATTGATAAACTGCTGGATCGAAACATTGTTAGAAATTAGAAACTTTAGTTCTAATCGTTATACTTCGATGCTTCTCTCAACATAGCACCTTTCTCACAAAATTAAATATCACACACGTATAGTCGATGGTATGTTCAATAGTTATTTGAGAGATAGGTAACGGAAAAGGGGCGTACGTTTCCTTTGAAAAATTGTTGCCTCTAAAATCTTTTATATGGCTGGGCATCCGATGATATTTTTCTTCGAACATGAAATGTGAACTTTTAAGTGATTTGGCTTAATGCAACCTGAGTTTTCGTGGAATTTCTTCCTCCGCGTCGTATTTTTCATTGCTGAGAGTTTTGACTCCTTTTTACCATCTTTACTACAAGGTATACTATTTCTTTTTAAAAGATTATCAATCAAGTTGAACTTGACTTATATTCCCCTCCCCCCTCCATATAAGCGGAAAGCTTGTGCTAAGTGTGGGTACGACAATAGTGCAATGGGTGGGGCTCGAACCTGCGACCTTTCAGTTTTCAGTCCGCAACTTTAACCGTTGGGCTATTGAGGCATAGTTATAGTAGTATTTGACGGCACGTCTTTGACGGTAGGGTGGTAAGTGGTAACTAGCCACAGCCAAGCCTCCCACCAGAATAAGTGCGGCCAGCCTCAGAAGTGTGTGCGTGGGATCGAACTCCCGACCTCCATGGCGCAGTGGTGAGTGTTGTGGTCTACAACTGCGAGGTCTCGGGTTCGATTCCCGGTGGGGGCAATTTTTTTTTTTTTTATTCTCATTTTTAATAAGGGACTTTTGAAGGTGACCTTCATGTCAACCCCATCGGTACTCACAAAATATTACAATTATAATAATACAATTAATATATACAAAATGAACTACCTATATAACTATATCAATTTGAGAGAATCACTAACAAATCTATATACTTTAACAGCCGAATTACTCAAAGGATTGCTAAAAATAGAATTAAAAATACCAGTATTCATAAAATTTGGGAATTTATAATTTCTGAATTGTCTCTGGTCTGGTCTGGTGGGAGGCTTTGGCCGTGGCTATTTACCACCCTACCGTCAAGCGATTTAGTGTTCCGGCATGATGGCGTGTAGAAACCATTTAGGGGTATGGGTTGAATTTACACTGCTATATCCCTTCCAAGTTAGCCCGCTACCATCTTGGATATCGTCACTTACCATCAGGTGGGATCGCAGTCAAGGGCTATCTTGTCATCGAATAAAAAAAAGACTGCAGTCCTAACCACTAAGCTATCAGTGTTCTACCCACGAGGCTATCTCAAACGTTTCAAAAACAGATTGTAACATTTCATTTCTCAATAAGGGTTGGCGGCGGAGCAAGTTAATCGCGAAACAGGGTCGTTTTCCAAAAGAATATCCCCCTTTTTCGGCGTAACGTCTGGGGAGATAAAGGAAATTTATTGCCGAGATTAAAGCGAGCTCTCCGATTGTTTGGAACAGTGTCAATCTGGACCGAGAAAATGCGGGGAATGTCGCCTGAGAACTTGTATTAGCAACGAAATAACACGGCAACATATTGCAGGCTTTCCAGCTAATCTAAGTATGTCATGCTCTCTTTAAACATTTCTGTGGTGGTGTTGTGTGGTGCGGGTTGTTACGTTCCCTCAAATATGGTTGAGCGAAGCAAATATGGCTGGATCATGCGTCATGCTCGTCAACGGGTGCCACCAACGGGAATGGGTCTGCTTTTGCCTGCCCATCTTGACATGCGTTGGATTGGTGTACCTACGTATGCATTTTTGCAGCTTTATTGTGGGAGCACTGTATACATAGCATAGTTTTGTTACTTATTGTAAAAAAAATTTTTTTTTTGAAAAGAGCAACCGCCGAGTTTATTGCTGACTCTTCTCGGTAGGAACGGCGTTCCGAACCAGTGGTAGATTCATTGATGATTGAAAAGTACTTGTAAAAGTTTATTTGAATGAAAAATATTTCTATTTCTATTTCTATTAATCAAACCAGCGACTCTTTATCTCCAGCTTTAAATTTTAATATGGGCAGATCTGACACACTCCGCATTTTTTGACGATCTCCCTGGTGCAGTGGTGAGTGTGGTGGTCTTATAACTGAGAGGTCTGGGGACAATTTTGGAACTCATAATTTCTGAACTGTCTCTGGTCTGGTCAGGTAGAAGGCTTTGGCCGTAGCTAGTTAGAGTAGGGGCTCAGCGATTTAGCATTCCTGCACGATGGCGTTTAGAAACAGATTAGGGGTATGGGTTGAATCTACGTTGCCATGCCCCTTCCAAGCTCTGCTCTACTTTTTATTTTTATTATTAGGACTAAATAACAATTATATGACTTCAAAACGGACTCTGAAGAAATTATTATTACTAAAAATGATTGATATTGCATGCCTTTGAAGGCATTTGGATGTACTTGCCTGTATTACAATAAGACCTGATGTAAACCCTTTGCAATAAATGAGTTAGAGTTTGAGTTTGAAGTTAGACCGCTACCATCTTAGACTGCATTGTCCCTTACCACCAGGTGAGATCGCAGTCAAACAGTTGTTTGTTCTTTGACGAAGTTTCGTCCGTTGGAGTTGAGTATTTCAAAAATCTTTTTCCCGGGATTCTCTTCGTTTATATAAACGTAAATTGGCTCCGTATGTTTTCAACCGAGGGTTATGTTTCACCGCTTTGAAATAGCACGAAGGTGGTTGTTTTCACTCCGCCTTTTGTGCGTTTTTCTCGACGAATTTAATTTGCTACGCCGGATCGAGCCGACGCGGCGGCCGGGATATTGACGGGATGAAGCGACACGTGCAGTGTGCTCGGGTGTAATGAAAACAGTTCACGTTGTGGCTTTTCCTGTATCATGATTTGTGGAGTATATGAAAACTAGCTGGACCTAGTAGGTAGACATTTAAAAATCCCGCTGGAACTCTTTAATTTTCCGGTACAAATTTTTTTTTTTTTTTTTTTCAGTAATGTAAGTATACACTACAATATATACTCACTAATATTGCAATCTAGCCGAGTAATATGGCTAATGAGCAATTTTACTTTAACCTAAACTTATAAAATATCTTATATACTAAGAATTAGTCCACTGACGTAACTTAGTCTTTCTTTATCGATCGAAGACACTTTGTTCTTGTGTTCTTTGAGGCAGCTTTTATACTACACTATCACTAATCACTATGCACTAGTCACTAATCAAAAACTAGTTCATACGGTTTTGTCCTTTTGAGTCTCCTCACTAACTGCGTTACGTACAAACACAAAATGCACAAAATGTACCGGGACAAAATGTACTTACCTAGTATCTTATGTCACTCTCCAGATCTCCACGGATTGTCGTAATTTTTTGCATGGGTATAGTGCCTCTGTTGCTACGTGATTGAAGGACAAACCAACAAAACAATAAACCACCAAACTAACACATGGAGTTAGGTTCTTAAAAACCCACCTGACACCTTAACATAAAAGCCTATGTCACTCTCAAAGTCCTCAAAAATACTTGTGCAAAAAGCTACTTTAATTCGTTTCTCCGTTGCTGAGTGATTGAAGGACAAAGCAAACACACCATCTGTGTGTTCATTTTTTATTTTTATTTTCAGCGAGTAAACGAGCAGGTGGGTCACCTGATGTTTAGTGATTACCGCCGCCAATGAACATTTGTAGCACCAGAGGCACCACCAACGCGTTGCCGGATTTTAAAATACGAAATAAAACTCTATTAGCAGATACTAAAGTTTACACGATGCCCGCGACTTTGTCCGGGTTGATTAAGATTTTCTAATTACCGCGCGAACTCTATGCGCGAGCGTGTATGTTTTGGGCAGTTTTTAAACACTGAACTTTGCTTTCTACAATACGCGCAAATGCGATTGTGTGTTTCTTTCATAATATCGCTCATTTGCGACAAGAGTGACATAATTCAAAATCGACGAGGAGAGAATTCTCTCGTTAGAGAGTAACGTTTTGGGGATGCTGCGGTCTCGAAACAACACTGCTGCCAACAAAGCGATAGAGCATTAAGTCACAATCTCTCTCGCTCTTATTTTTTTGTGCTTAGCGTAATGTTGTTTTTATAGCAAAAAGTATAAATGTTCGACACTAAAATTTTGGGTGAATTTTGAGTTATGTCACCCTTGTCGCAAATGAGCGATATGTTGGCTACTTATTCAGATAGGCTTGCTCTATTTTCAACATTCTTTTCTAGAAATTACCCTGTTATTATTGCCAAGCACTTCCACTCACCCACTCGCGAATTCCTCCAGGCGAGGAAGACAGACGACTCAACATTATAAAGACAAGATACAACATCAGCTCACATTGCTGTCAGTGTTATTTCATGTGTGTATGTGTGTCTGTGTGTGTGTTTCTTTCATAATATGTTGTCATTGCTTACTCTATTTTCAACTTTCTTTTCTAGAAATTACCCTGTTATTATTGTTGAGCATTTCCACTCACCCACTCGCGAATTCCTCGAGGCGAGGAAGACAGACGACTCAACATTTTAAAGTCAAGATGCAACGTCAGCCCACATCGCTGTCGGTGTATTTTTGCCTACGCCTTGTTTACGTGGACAGAATAAATCTTGGAAGCCGCGTTCATAGCGGGACACCTCTGCAGACTAATAAAATTTTCCATTGTTTTTTTTATTTATTTTAAATGTATATTTTTTAAGCTATTGCAGAGCTACTATCGCGGGCCAGCGTGGAGACCGAATCCAGAAATTCCATAACGAAAATAACCTGACACGCTAAGAATATTCATACCTAATCTAAGCTGACACGGGACTCCTCTCACCGCTAGATGGCGTTGATAAAAAATGCTATGCAATAGCTTTACCGCGGCAGTCCCCGAGTGCCACACGTCTTTTTTTTCTGTGATCGAAGGGATGGATAGATATTTGTTACTCAATCACGCTGCAATGACTGACCCAATTTGGCTGAATAGATTATAGTCTGGAATAACACAAACGCAACTTTTTATCCCGAAAAATGAGAGTGTTCCCGCGGGAATTAAAAAACTTTAATCCACACTTTCAAAGGTATATTCCAGACTCCCTATCTCTGTGCCAAGTTTCAGCCGAATCGGTTCAGTTGTTACGGCGTGATTGAGTAACAAACATCCATACACCCAAACTTTCGTATTTATACCATTAATCGGATTTTATATAATTACTAGACGATGCCCGCGACTTCGTCCGCGTGGATCAAGGTGTTTCAATTCCCATGGGAACTCTGTAATTTTCCGGGATAAAATGTAGCCTATTTTTTAATCCTGGGTATGAGCTATCTCCATTTTAAATTTCAGCCAAATTGGTTCATTCGTTATGGCGTGAAGGAGTAACAAATACACACACACACACACACACACACACACACACACACACACACACACACACATACACATACAAATTTCGGCTTTATAATATGAGTGTGTCATCTAATGCGACTAGTTTTTCTAGAGCCGCTTAGTATGTACGTTGTTGGCATGGAAGCGTAGCTGATAACGTTTCCGTACGCCAAATTACGGGTCACGTGGGCAGAATTACAGTCAAAACGCGAGACAGCTCTTCAATTTTATGCCACCCTAGTAGGTGCTTCGAGTTACAAAACATCTTGAGATTTTATAACGAAAAGCGACAAAGTCGTGACAACTACTTGCGCATTACGGAGCCGTAGAACTTGCATAACTATTGAATTGTGTTTGAATTTCCGGAAAAGTGAGGTGCGGAAAATTCCGGAACAAATCTTAAAATTTATTGAGTTTTGAACAAATTGCCTCATGGGCTACAACTTTTACAAAGAAAATATTTAACCCAGGGATTTTAATGGAAAAGTAGACAATGTTTATTTATATATACAAAAATGGAATATAATGTTATTGAATTATTATGTATAGTTTTTGCAATTCACGAGGGCACGTGGCTCATGGTTGTGTGTGTGCGTGCACAGGAACGCACACTTCCATAATGTGCATGTACACAACGTTACCACAAATAAAGCTCACGCGCCCTTGTGACTTAAAAGGACTTATACCTATATTAGATTATAGGTCTCAATGTATATAATACGATATATGTATTACAAAAAAGTTTGGCTCGACGCCTGACAGATATAAATTTCGAAAGCACATACAAGTATGACGGCATAAAAGAGCGTCATGCTCTTTTCCGTAACGGCATGCAAACCCCAAGGCGCACCAATAGACACATATTTCACAGCAAAATAATTTTGTCTGAATATTTATGCATAAATTTTCAAATAATGTAGTCCATGTTAATAAGGCCATTCGATGACTGGCCAATAAATCCATGTACGGCTTCAAATTATAACAAAATTCACGCACGAGATCCGATACTATCGGGCATCTATTATAGTCATTAGTTAGTTTGGGCGAAACAAAGCCGGTGCACACAGTGTACTAACATCAGAAAGACGAGTTAGACAGTGACGAACACCTAATAGTGTAGACCTATGATCTGGTCTACCTACACTGGTGCGCTTTCAACTTGTGTAGAGGTTTTGCGGCATGTAAGCGCCCGAAGCAATGCATATAATAGCACATGCATCTACCCATGCGCTGACGTGTGCCAGCCAACATAAGCTGTATATTGTTATAACTGCCTCTTTGTTCTAGTGGTTAGCAAGTTCGACTACGGATGTCGATTTCCCGATTTATTTTTTAAAATTCACGTAGGAACTCTTTGCCTATTCTAGCCTATGTCACTCTCCCGGTCCCCAACTATACCCACGAAAAAATCCGTAGCTCCGTTGCAGCGTTATTGAAAGACAAACAAACACACTTTCGCATTTATAATATTAGTAAGGAAGTAAGGATTGTGGGGGGAGAGGGTTCTGCCAACACTGCGATTCACGGTACGAGGTCACCATTCCAGCACCTTGGGACCCCAACGACCATCAGCTCTTCGAAGTATATCGGTTAATAAGGAAGAAGAAGAAGAATGCTGCACATCTATACACACAGTTACGCGTTGACTAACGAGTCACCCAATGGAAGTCCATGCAAGAAACCTCTGTCTATCGGTTGATAAGGAAGAAGAAGAACGCTGCACATCTGTACACACAGTTACGCGTTGACTAACGAGTCACCCAATGGAAGTCCAAGCAAGAGACCTCTGTCTATCGGTTGATAAGGAAGCAGAAGAATGCTGCACATTTGTACACACAGTTACGCGTTGACTAACGAGTCGCCCTTGGAAGTCCTTGCAAGAGACCTCTGTCTATCGGTTGATTAGGAAGAAGAAGAATGCTGCACATCTGTACACACAGTTACGCGTTGACTAACGAGTCACCCAATGGAAGCCCCTGCAAGAGACCTCTGTCTATCGGTTGATAAGGAAGAAGAAGAATGCTGCACATCTATACACACAGTTACGCGTTGACTAACGAGTCGCCCTATGAAAGTCCATGCAAGCGACCTCTGTCTATCGGTTGATAAGGAGGAAGAAGAATGCTGCACATCTATACACAGTCACACAGTTACGCATTCACTAACAAGTCGCCCTTGGAAGTCCATGCAAGAGACCTCTGTCTATCGGTTGATAAGGAAGAAGAATGCTGCACATCTATACACACAGTTACCCGTTGACTAACTGTTATATTTTATCCTGTGCGTGGAATATACCTAACGTCCATAAATCGTCCGAAATCATCCCTTGTTTATTTCTATGCAAATTCAACCTTTGTTATCTGAAGTGGACAATGATTTTGTGTATGCAATTGAAATTGTACTCTAACCAACGTAAAATAAAGTTTGTTTCCAAATGTTATAAAGCAACTGTATACTAATTCGGGGTTTATTCATAGTTTCATGTATTTAAATTATTTTTTATTTACGATACGGCACTAAAGTTTTTTAATGTCGCTGAAAGGTCGCAATGTGAAGAGAACAAGCTTATTTGATACTAGTTGATGCCCACGGGTTCGTCCGCGTGGTTTTTAAAAATCCTGCGGGATCTTTTGGATTTTCCGGGATAAAAAGTAGGCTATGTCGTTCTCCCGGTTCTCAGCTATACCCATGCAAAAAACCTCGTCGATCCGTTGCTTTGTTGTGGCATGATTGAAGGACACACCAACAGAACAATAAGCAAACACACATTCACATTTTCGACGTGTTTGTGTGTGTGTGTGTGTGTGTGAGTGGTTTGTTTTTAATCGTTGTTAAATTTTTCTATGCTCTTTTGATTGTTTAATATCTAATAAAAAAAAAGAAGATTACAACTCATAATAATCTCGACGAATCTTCCAAAAATGAACGAAGGAGACGAAGAATTATTATACAAGTACCTGCATCGTGCTTAATTGGCAAATTTCTCGGAAGTTCCCGTACGCAAAGATATTATAAGCTTTGTAAACTTACACGTTAAGTCTTGTTACGTAAAACCTAATAGAATACTTCCCTTACGTTGGGGAGTAAATACTATTAAGCAAGTTCAGATTAACCTGAACGCACATTATCGTAAGAGCCGCAAGCTAAACCTTTTTCTAAATATATAAAAGCAAAGAACTGATTGACTGACTGATCTATCAACGCACAGCTCAAACCACTGGGCGGATCAGGCTGAAATTTTGCATGTAGATAGCTATTAAAATGTAGGTTCAGGTAAAAGGTAGGTAAATGCAGGTGAATTTTCAAAAAAGGATTTTTGAAAATTCAACCCCTAAAGGGATAAAATAGGGGTTTGATAAATCGAACTTAACGTGAACGAAGCCGCGGGAAAAAGCTAGTTTACAAATAAAATGGCCAACGACGTCAATTAGAGTATTATTTATTTAGCACGTCATATGTGGCAGAATCGTGTTGTTGCATTAATTATTGAATCCCATCGTCAGAAGTGATTTTTGAATGTATTTTTGACATCATCTCCATAGCTACGTCTTACTTTTAGTGGTTGAAAATAGCTATCTTACAAAAATCACCATATTATACAATCTTGAGCTATTTCTGTCTAGCGACTCTCAAAAAACATGAGATCTTAATAGGTTTTAAGAATTTATTCTCTAAAGAACATTTTGCTCACTTACAGAGAACTTAAGACTAAAATTAATATAAAATTACAACCATATGAAAAAACAAAATATAATGAGTGAGATTATTATGAGTGATGAATAAGAGTAAGTTAATCTATCAACTTTTCAAATCGGTTTGAGGCTTGAGGAGTTCACAAAACTAAAAAAGTGTTTGGTTATAATATAATCAGAATTGAATGGAATCAAAAGATAGTATAATATTCTAATAAAATCTACAATGTGATCTTACAATCGTCCCGCAAATCTATCTTTTGGGGTATGTCACAAATTAAATAAAACCGTAACAATGGGGTCGCATAAGCAGCGCCCCTATTAATTATTGTTTGCTGATATTTAATTATTTTTAGTGGTGACTAAAAAGCGCTTTTTATTTGTACGGCACTAAAGCATCTTGTGGCAATGTGCGATCAACTTAAAGATGCTAGTAGGCGAATTCTCTCGGCGTCGAGTAAAGTTAGCGCCGTAAATTTGTGTTTCGATGGTTACTTTGAGTGTACGAGGCGAAAATTTGGTGGTGAAATTTCCTGTAATACGGAAAAATTGCATTGTTCATGCATATAGAATGTGCATATATTCGAGGCGACCGAGGAAATGACATAACTTTGTTTCTGGGAGGTCCTGGATGTTATACCCGGCAGGGAAGATTTGGGAATTTAATGTTCCTTACCCAAAGGGTGGCAACGGCAACGGGACCCTATTACACACACACACACACACACACATAGAACAGGGCACATAGATACGTTCCCTCAAATATAGTTGAGCGAAGCAACGGCTGGATCATGCGTCATGCTCGTGAACGGATGCCACCAACGGGAATGGGTCTACTTTGTCTGCCCGTCTTAACATGCGTTGGATTGTATATACCTACGTATGCATTTTTGAAACTTCAGTGCGGAAACACTGTACACATAGCATAGTTTTGTTACCTATTGTAAAAAAATTTTTTTTTGAAAAGAGCAACAGCTGAGTTTCTTGCCGGCTCTTCTCAGCAGAATCTGCATTCCGAACCAATGCAGTGGTAGATTTATGACGTGTCATAAGAGCTACAAGTTGGCCTATATGAAATAAATAAATTTTGATTTTGATTTTTTGATTTTGATTTTTGATTTAGAAGACACTAAGACTTAATTAGATTTAGACCTTGTAAGCGTGTATGTCTAAAGAGGTCTAAAGTGTATTTCTTTTTGTGTCTTATAATGTCAATGAATAAACGATATTCTATTCTGTTCTATTCTATTAATAAGCTTACGCTGTCCGTCCGTCTGTCTCTCAGCGGGATGTACCTCATGAACCGTAATAGGTATATACTTGAAATTTTCACAGAATGTGTATTTCTATTCCCTCTATAACAACAAATAATTTTGCAAAATTGCCGGTTCGGAATCGGATATGGTTTATTGTGTGTGACTTATGTTCTCCTCTCCCCTCAAAATAAGCGAAAAGCTTGTGCTAGGAGTGGGTACGACAATAGTGCAACGGGTGGGGTTCGAACCTGCGACCTTTCAGTTTTTAGTCCGCACCTTGAACCATTGGACTATTGAGGCTTATCTATCGACAACGACGTACCTCGCAATTAAA
The DNA here is from genome assembly GCA_933228805.2 of Hipparchia semele. NCBI lineage: Eukaryota > Metazoa > Arthropoda > Insecta > Lepidoptera > Nymphalidae > Hipparchia > Hipparchia semele. The sequence continues at coordinate 4,003,867 of OW121733.1, read as the reverse complement.
AACTGTTAGGAATTCCGAAATGATGTTGCGTAAAAACCTAATGGGATGGGGTATCAAAAAATCCAGCCAAAGAACCGGACAAATCTAAAATCTTTTCTAATTCTGAAGATAATCTGACCTTCCTTGCGCAGTGGTGAAGGCTGTGGTCTTATAATTGGGAGGTCTCGGGTTCGATTCCCGGCGGGGGCAGTTTGGGACTTTATACTTTCTGAATTGTCTCTGGTCTGGTGGGAGGCTTAAGCCGTAACTAGTTACCACCCTACCGTCAAAGTCGTGCCGCCAAGCGATTTAGTGTTCCGGCACTATGGCGTGTATAAACATATTAGGGGTATATATGGGTTGAATGTACACTGCCTACCCCTTCCAAGTTAGTCCGCTACCATCTTAGACTTAACCATTCTATGTTTTGTAATTATAAATGTCGATTTCCTTTCCTTTTTTTTTTTCTTTCTTCTTTCATTGTTTTTCCCTATTTTATAATAATTGTCCATAATGTCCACTTATGCTTACTATATTAAATGTAACCTGTGGTTTGCGTGGTTGACGCCACAATTAATAATATTAGTTTAAAATTTTTAGTAATAATATAATATTGTGATGTTGTTTGTAAACCCAAATAAAATAAAAATAAAAGACTAAATCGTCACTTCAGATGAGATCGCAGTCAAGGACTATCTTGTCATCGAATAAAAGAAAAAAAGATAATTAGTTCTTAACTTTGTGCTGTATTGACTTAATGAGCACAAAAAGCAAATAAAGAATCCGAGACAGCCCATTTGCGAAGACTCGTACAGATAGATAAATATTGACAATAAATAACGCAGACAACGGGCGCCCGGATTGTGCCCAAAAGTTATAGGATTATGCCAAAACATAATAATGACCCGATTTTCCTTATTACACCCTACGGAATAAACGCCGAGGCGGGCCGACGGGATATATTATGGGTTATTATAAAAAAAGAGATTTTGTAGGAATAAGCGAATTATAGCAAAAATTGTTTGATTTTAAGAATTTTTATCCAAATAAACTGAATAAATGTTTATTTATTTATTTAGCGCACAAAATTTTAAATGTGTCTTTGTATTATAATATAAAATATTTTTCACGGTTACCTACTAGCGCTTGGTCTGGTAGACGTTGACAATTGAAAATGCCCCTAGATAAAGTTCTGTAAGGCGATATTCCATCTTAAAATATGTTCGGAAGTGGCTGATGACAAATATAGATTGCTTTTTCCGATAAATACTTGATTTTTTAAGCTATTGCATAGCTTCTATCGCGGGCCAGCGTGGAGACCGAATCCAGAAATTCCGTAACGAAAATAACCTGACACGGGACTCCTCTACAGTGAGCCGCTATGCAATAGCTTTACCGCGGCAGTCCCCGAGTGCCACACGTCTTTTTTTTGTAATTGAGGTGTTTTGCTCTTATAGCTAATACAAACTTAATAAACCAATTAAGTTACTCTTTTGGCTGACATAAACTAAATAAATGCTTATTTATTTATTTATTTATTTATCTTACAAAATCTGAAATATGTCTTTATATTACTCGTATATAAAATACGTGGGTCAATACAATCAAAAGATAGCAATCGCGCGATTTGTCACGGCTACTAGCGCTTGGTCTGGTAGACGTTGACAAATGAAGAGGCCCCTTGATAAAGTTCTGTAAGGCGATACTCTATCGGAAAATACGTTCGTAAAATGTCGATGACAAAATACAGACTGTGTTTTCCAATAAATATGTCTCGAAGACGATTTTGGTTTATTTCTTAGTACCTACTTATTGATCAGTAGACTAGTAGCTTCTTTAAAGTGCGTTGACATAATATGAAAACAGGATTTTTCTTTCAATTTTTCCTAGGTATTTAAATACTAGTCTATTACTATAAAAAATACCTTTGATTGAGACACTGTTTCCTACAATGTTCCAGAACATAAAAATACAAAATCATAATTTATTCAAGACTAGTTATGCCCGCGGCTTCGCTCGCGTGGATTTAGTTTTTAAAATCCCGCGGGAACTCTTTGATTTTCCGGAATAAAAAGTAAGCCTATGCCACTCTCCAAGTCCTCAACTATACCCATGCAAAAAATCACGTCGATTCGTAGCCCCGTTGCAGGGTTATTGAAGGACAAACCAATAAACAAACACACTTTCACATTTATAATATCAGTAAGGATGTATAACGCTCAGATACTTATTCAACGTCGTTGATGAAATCAGCCCTTAGTTAGCCACTTCGAAGCTTCGATCAGTAGATAGCGATGGCTCGATTTGTCGCAGCTAATAAGGCGCGGACTTGTTGACGCTGACTAATGAAGAAGCTACTCGATAAACTTATATTCTCTACTAGCTTTTCACGTCGATCGTAGCTCTGTTGTAGCGTTATTGAAGGACAAACCAACAAACACACTTTCACATTTATAATATCAGTAAGGATGTATAACGCTCGGTTAAGACTTTTCAACGTCATTGATGAAATTAGCCCTTAGTTAGTCACTCGAAGCTTCGATCAGTAGATAGCGATGGCTCGATTTGTCGCAGTTAATAACGCGCGGACTTGTTGACGCTGACTAATTAAGAAGTTACTTGATTCCCTGGCGCAGTGGCGAGCGCTGTGGTCTCATAACTGGGAGGTCTCGGGTTCGATTCCCGGCCGGAACAATTTGGGAATTTATAATTTCTGAATTGTGTCTGGTCTGGTTTGGTGGGAGGCTTTGACAGTGGCTAGTTACCACCCTACCTAGAGACAGGTGTAGAAACAGGCTAGGGTATAGGTTGAATATACACTGCCATACGCCTTCCAAGTTAGCCCCTAACATCTTAGAGTGCATCGTCACTTACCATCAGGTTAGATCGCAGTGAAGGACTTTCTTGTAATCGCATAAAAAATAAAAAAAAATGACTTCATATCTGCGAGTGGTCTGGGACCACTGTTATCCATCCACCGTTCTTTCCAAAATATATTTTGATCCGACCCGGGAATCGAACGCGGGACTTCGTCTTCTACAGTCGAATACTCCAACCACTGGACCATCGAGGAGCAACTAATAACAGCCGGATGGTCTGACGTTGACAAATGAAGGTACGCGCTAATCGACGTGTTCGCAAGCCGATACGCTTTCTCAGATCCACCTTTTTTTAGATATAACCAAAGCTCCCGGGTTAGATCGACCCTTTCTGCGAAATTGCAATTTTTAAAACCATGTCCTTGACAACCTAATATCACTCATATTGGGTTAGGTACTTCCTACTTAATCCTATTATCCTATTGATATTATCCTATTTATATCAACTTAGAATAGTATTATAAATGCGAAAGTTTGTATGTTTGTTACTCAATCACGCCACAACGACTGAACCGACTTGGTTTAAATTTAGCACAGAGATAGATTATAGTCTGGAATAATACACAGGGTACTTTTTATCCCGAAAAATAAATAAGAGAGTTCCCGCGGGTATATTTGCGAAAGCTTGTGAGGATGAATGGATTGAATATATGGATGGAGGGATGGATTGTTACTCCTGCACACCACAACGAATGAACCGATTTCCCGGAAATTTGGAATGGAGATAGGTTATACGCAGGATTAACACATAGTCGTCGTCCCATCCCCCCCCCCCTCCCTTTGTGGACCGACGACATTAGAGGAGTTGCAGGGAGCGGTTGGTTACAGGTGGCGCAAGATTTATCAGTAAGCCAATGTAGTCTATGCAAGTGACCTTTGTCCAGCTGAGGACGTCTGTCCTTACTAATATTATAAATGCCAAAGTGTGCTGGTTTGTTGATTTGTTGGTTAGTCTTTCAATCACGCAGCAACGGAGCAATGGGTTGAAACGACTTTTCACAGGAGCTTGAAGTGAGAACCTTGAGAGGCAGTAGTGATGAACCAGGAATTGCAGTAAAGTGCCAACTAGTGTAAAATAAAAAAAAAGCTGTCTAGATTATGTCCGTAAAGTAGGGATACATATAAAAACATCACTTTTTGCTAAACGGAGTTAACAAAAAAGCGCTCCAAAAAGCAAAACGATCGCGTAAATAACGAACGGAACGTGTTTCACCATTCATTCATCACAGTAATTTTTCCAAAACCACCTAAATGGACTTTAAGTCATTCAGATAGAGTTCAAATTCGAACGGTTCGATTTCCCCATCAAGTTCCATATGCCTTCAAAAACTCATCCCGCTAAAAGTCCTTTGGGCACTATAATAAAAACTCGTTGAGTTTCGAAAATTTAAAAGAAGAATTTCCATGCTGTCCCTACCCGCCTAATTACATCCGCCGTGTCCCCTGCTAGGTCATTTAATGCTATTATTTTAAAAGAGATTTTTTTTGCTGACTGTACACGTTCTAGAATCAAGCACGGCTATGGAGATGTTTTTACTTGGCAGGATTTTTTAAAACTTTTTACGAATTTTTTACGATGGTCTCATTCAACCAACATAACTTCATTTAAATGAAAATAACTGAAGTTATAGGTTTACAATGTTGCCCACTCGAAATTTCGGAAATCGTTCTTTTTTTGTCTATTTCAAGACATTTTAAAAAAGACTTTAGTTGGTTTCTACACACCATGGTGCCGGAACACTAACTCGCTTGGCGGCACGTCTTTGACGGTAGGGTGGTAGCTAGCCACGGCCAAAGCCTCCCAGCAGACCAGGCCAAAGACAATCTATATATATAAAATTCAAAGTCCTGACTGACTGACTGACTGACTGACTGACTGACTGACTGACTGACTGAGATATCAACGCACAGCCTAAACTACTGAAGTTAGATACTTGAAATTTTTACAGTTGGTTCTTTTTATGACGTAGGCGCACACTAAGAAAGGATTATTGGAAATTCTACCCCTAAGGGGTTTAAATACGGGATGGAAGTTTATATTTAACTCCGTCATTTTCAAGCTGTTTCCATCAAAGTTGGTATTTGAGCTTTCAGTTAAAAATAAAGAAGTACGTGTGTCACAGTTTTTGAAAATTCCACCCCAAAATCTAATTCCACGCGGACGAAGTCGCGGGGGCAAAAGCTAGTTTATTATAAATTCGAACCCGAGACCTCCCAGTTATAGACCACAGCGCTCACCACTGCGCCAGGGAGTTCGTCAAACTAAACCTGGTACCGAGTGCATAGTGTATCCATGCCTTGTTGTATTCCTTAGAATAACTAACGCACATAAATAATAAAGTTGCAAATATAATTTATAAAACTGCGTAGACGGTACAGGGCAGGCTGACAGAGGAAAGAAAACTTTGCACTCGCGGCTTGTATTGGATTTTCCGAGAGAAATTGCCCCCGCAAAGTGGAATGTGAGGTGACGTGGGTTTAAGGAATTATAGTTTCCCCAGCCAGTTATGAGATATGAAAGTTTTTTCTGGCGTGAAAAATGGTTGTTTTCTATCTAAAATAGACGAGTAATATTGTATTCACTTAAGTCTTCACCATAAACGTAGTGTGCGATTGTTTAAGAAAATCGTATTAATTTGATAGATTAACTTATATTTGATATAAAATATAAACAGATTTTAAGCTATTGCGTAGCTTCTATCGCGGGCCAGCGTGGAGACCGAATCCAGAAGTTCCGTAACGAAAATAACCTGACACGGGACTCCTCTACGGTGAGCCGCTAGATGGCGAATTTTTTATCAACGCCATCTAGCGCTGAGCCGCTAGATGGCGTTGATAAAAAATGCTATGCAAAAGCTTTACCGCGGCAGTCCCCGAGTGCCACACATCTTTTTTTTCATTTATTTCATCACATTATACAAAAAAAGGTTCCTAAATAATGTTCTCACCAATCTGACGGATCTGATTTTATGGGCGAGGTGGCGCTCTATTACATGTATAAATTATTTAACTTACTAACACTAGTGGTTCGCCCCGAACTGAGACCTCGCGATATCCCATAATTCCCAAAAGTTTTAAATAATTAACTTTTAACATTAGACACAATAAAAAAAATAGTTGACATAAAACTGTTTTACTGACACAGCGCCATCTATTAGCATTATAGTGAAGCTATTAGCTTCACAATAATGCTAATAGATGGCGCATTAAAATTAAATAATTTCGTTTCTTTATAACATTTATGTAATTTTAGTATTTGTTGTTCAAGTACAGGATATAACTGAATTTTCAACCAAGTTTCACGTTCTAATATTCAGTAATTCAGAAGTTATAGGGCTCTGACAGACATTTAGACGGACAAACTTCTCTGTCTAGTAGGCAAGCGCCCTAGTTGACTCAGAGAACTCGCTTCGCTCGTTCAAAAAGAAAAACAAACCAACAAGCATCGTCTATTGATACCCAACCAACTTGCTCGTTAACAAAACCATCTTTTAACAAAAATTAAAAAAAAAATAAACATAAATTAACAATTGTCAGAGAGAGTTAAGTGAGTGTTCCTTTAACCTCTTTTTAAGGACTACTCATCAAATAAACAACAAAAATGAAATCTTTTTTCATTTTCTAAAAACCAGCAATAAAAACCAAAAAAGCAACATTTTCTAAAAACCGCCTTTTCTGACTTACAGTCTTTGTGATTAATACAACAGATTTTCAATAAATATTTATGTAAAGTACTTTCTTCTCTTCTTCTTTATTTAGCGAAAGATGTCCACGGCTAGACATAAATCTCTTTCATGGACTTTCACGCGCCATGGTCTTGCGCTGTGTGTACCCAGCCAACCCAACCAGTGTCTCCCTGCGACTCGTCTATTTTAATATTCTTTGCTCCTGTATAATTTAATTATGTAAATGTTTTATACGGCTGTCTTCCAACTAATTCGTGTAGAGATTAGCATCAATATATTGAGCCAGCTCGCTGCACTTTAGCCGATACGAGGCTTCCGTAGGTGTAAACATACGGACGCCACACGTTGTGGCGCTGTTTGTTAAGTTGAACTTCCACCGGCTCGTCACTGATGGCTCAGTACATCGATATAATTGTACTATGTACAAGATGCGGCGTTCCGAACATTCACCTTGTTCAACTGACACGCACAGTCGACCGTGCATTAGTTAGTGTGGCATGGGCATTGGCGATGTACGAATGGGGCCGCTACCTACGCGATAAAACTTTTTAAGCACTTAGGTGCTTCAAAAAGCCTTTAATCAAGTAATTAACAAAAAAGTATAGTTGATTTTGTGAATAATTAGAAAACGGCATAGCAGCGCGATTTTTTTCACTCGATGACAAGATGGTCCTTCACTGCGATCTCACCTGATGGTAAGTGATGATGCAGTCTAAGATGGTAACGGGCTAACTTGGAAGGGGTATGGACTATGGCAGTGTAAATTCAACCAATACCCTAATTGGTTTCTACGCGCCATCGTGCCGGAACGCTAAATCGCTTGGCGGCACGTCTATGACGATAGGCTGGTAACTAGCCAGGCGAAAGCTTCCCACCAGACCATACCAAAGACAACTAAGAAATTATTTGCCCCTGCCGGAAATCGAACCCGAGACCTCTCAGTTATAAAACCACAGCGCTCACCACTGCGCCAGAGAGGTCGTCAAAGTACAAGTTTTGTGTTCTGATGTTCGTCTCGAATGCTAAAAACACTGTACATCCCTAATCGTTACTAATATTATAAACGCGAAAGTGTGCTTGTTTGTTGGTTTTTTCTTCAATCACGCAGCAATGGAGCAACGGATCAACGAATTATATCGAATTTTCCGAAGCCTGGTTACAGATTTCAAACTTCTTTCTTGTTCTTGTAAGTTAATATAGTTAATATGTATATTTTCTATCACTGATCTATTACTGAATGTCTTTCATACCGCTTTTTATAAATCACGCGGCCTGTGGGAGGTCAGCTTTATGGTATCGGACTTATGCATCAATGCTGATTAGTCTCTGTCAAGACGATTTCCGTCTAATGAACCGCTATCGTGGACACAGGATAGAGTAAGGTGCGTTATAAACAACAGGAATAGAGCACACCAGGAAGTGAATGATGAACAAATGAATGTATGAGTGAATGAATGATTTCTTTACTCAGAGCAGAGAGCCGTTGGAAGGAGATGGCGCAAGACTGAGGCCTGTGGACGTCCATGCAAGTGACCTTTGTCTACCAGTGGATTTTTTTATTCAATAACAAGATAGTCCTTGACTATGATCTTACCTGATAGTAAGTGACGATGCAGTCTAAGATGGTAGCGGGCTAACTTAAAAGGGGTATGGCAGTGTAGATTCAACCCATACCCCTAATCGGTTTCTACACGCCATAGTGACGTAAAGCAAAATCACTTGGCAGCACGTCTTTGGCAGTAGGGTGGTAACTAGCCACGGCCAAAGCCTCCCACCAGACCAGAAACAATTTAGTTAATTATAAATTCCTAAATTGCCCACGCCGGGAATCGAACCCGAAACCTCCCAATTATAAGACCTACCATCTTAGATTCCATCGTCACTTACCATCAGGTGAGATTGCAATCAAGGACTATCTTGTCATCCAATAAAAAAAATCGGTCAAATCGGTGCAAAGGAAGATTTTTGTACACTCGCCTTTACATGGTACATAGAGATGCATCCTACGCGACCGGTTTCCGCGCATCCATCTGATTACATTAATCGGACCAGTCAGACCCACAATTTGAATACGAACACTTAATGGCGCCCAGAAATTAAGTTTAATGCCGTAAAACGTTTTTAAATTCACTTCACTATGCTTCACGTGTAGGACGGACGAAAGTATTGCCAGCTTGCCAACGAATGTATTTTACACCGACTTGAAGAAAAAGGAGGTTCACAATTCGATTGTTTTCTTTGTTTGTCAACGATTGTTTACTGATTGTGCGAATTATTTTTATAATACCTTCTTTTTTATTAATATTATAAATACGAAAGTGTGTTAATTGAATTAAATAAAAAAAAATGTTTGTCAGCTTATCCTTTATTCACGCAGTCACAGAGCAACAGAGAGATGCGAATTTTTACATTGATATATTTCACTAATTTGATTTATTATATATATAACTATTTATAGTTAAAATTAGCTGAAGGTTTACCTTTAGAAATTACTTCAAAATCTGTCTATGTTTTTTTTGATTCAATGACTAGATAGTCCGCGACTGCGATCTCACCTGATGGTAAGGATGATACAGTCTAAGATGGTAGCGGGCTAACTTGGAAAGGGTATGGCAGTGTACATTCAACCCATACCCCTAATCGGTTTCTATACGCCGTCGTGCCGGAACGCTGAATCCTTTGGCGACACGTCTTTGACGGTAGGGTGGTAACTAGCCACGGCCAGTCTTCCACAAGACCAGACCAGAGACAATTTAGAAATTATAAATTCCCAAATTGCCCCCGCCGGTAATCGAACCCGAGATGCTGCGTGACTGAGAAATAAACAAACCAAAAAACAAACACTCTTTCGCATTTATATTAGTCCTCCCGACCGAATCCTGTCATGGCGGCCAATCCTCAGAGATTAGGCATCTGCGCGAGAGATATTAAGTGCACAAGTGTGTACAAAAACACAGATGCACTCTCTATTCACTCACTCTCATAGGTCTAATGGAACGGAAATCCGATACGACTAGTATTAGTAAAAAGATGGTAGCGATCTTCGAATAAAATAAGCGAGGAAGTAATTCGGCCCCTCAGTTTTATATTAATCAATTAACCGCTTCATTGTACAAAAATTTATTTATTTTTATGCCCATATCGTTTAATGTACCGACAGTTATCTTCAATGCTACAGTGAATAATTAGCTTTATACGGCAATAAACCGACAAATAACGTATGGGTGCCACCGATTTTGTTTTACTAGTGTTTTGACACCTTTTATTAGGTATTATTTTTGGAAAGTGTTTTTGAACGTCTATAAAATAGTTGTGCCGGGCGTGCCTCCGAGGCAGTGCCGGCTTTACCTATGGTGCAGAGTGTGCGTTGCACACGGGCGCAGGGTTGTAGGGGGCGCCGCGCCGAGCCGCGCTTGCTGCTTCCCGACATCATTTAAAATTGCACCATTTTTGGCACTTTATCATTTAAAATTCATCATCATTTAAAATTGCACCATTTTTATATGAATAGCGGGCAAACGAGCTGGCGGGTCACCTGATATTAAGTGATTGCCGCCACCTATGAACACTTGTAGTACCAGAGGCACCACCGATGAGTTGCCGGCTTTTCAGGAACTTATTGGTTCGCCCCTTGAATAACCCCATATTGTAATTAAGTGGGAACACTGTCGAAGGGAGATGATTCCACAATTTGGTAGTACGTGGAAAAAAAGATCTGGAGCAACGGGTGGTCGAAGTGCTCCAGGCACCCAGGTGGTGGGGGTGAAATTGCGTTCGGTGGCGTGCGGTGCGGTTGTAGAAGTTAGAGGGCGGAATAAGATAATTTCCTGTCACTGGTGAAAATATAACTGTAAGTCAAACGGTATTCTTGTATTGTAAGTATTCCATTTTGGCTGCGTGTCTACTAGAGGGCGCTAAGACATTGCACACGGGCGCTACATGGGCTAGAGCCGCCTCTGCTCCATGGTGGATTCAGCAGTGGCCAGGCTGCTGACGGCGATGGAACCCGCCTCTAATGGCGGGTCAAGACCTTGGCGGTTGCATGGTGAATAGGTACTCCGCCAAGTTTAACCCACGCTACTGCCAGGGTCCGGGGAGACTTTTTTTTTTTTTTTTTTTTTAATTCTCATTTTTAATAAGGGACTTTTGAAGGTGACCTTCATGTCAGTCCCATCGGTACTCACAAAATATTCCAATTATAATAATACAATTAATATATACTAAATGAACTACCTATATAACTATATCAATTTGAGAGAATCACTTATTTTGATATATTTCATTGGAAACTTTTCACTTCCTCGTAAGTGCACTTACGCATGAAATAGTATAGATAAAATTGTTTTCTTTCAATTTGCTGTAATGATTATAATTTTATAGCATAATGAAGAGTCACTTTTTTCCGAAACATTTTATAGCTTTTTCTGGATTTGTTTCCATGGTTTTGTAACTTCACATCACAGGATTATTACTTAGTCACTAATTCCAAATGTATTTAGAAATATCTGATCGTTTTTTATATTTTTGTAATTTAAAATATCGCAGAGCACTTGAGATTTGAAGTTTACCGGGCAATGGTGGCGCCCTTTAGGCATTCTTTACGCAAAAAAAAAACCTAGGCCACAGAATCCACAATAATCTGGACCCATACACGGGAGTAAGTAGGTAATATATTATGTTTATGGACCCACGTGCAACGCTACGAGAAATCTTTAGTTTATTTTATTATCAAGGAAAACTTACAGTTAATTAGAGAAAGTAAATGGATAGTTAAGAACAGGAGAAAATAATAAAAGCTGGTAACAAGTTTTCACAAATAAAAGTTACATAAGGAAGAAAACAAGCTCACAAGGGGGAAAAATACCACAAACAATAGACAAACCAACAAGCACATTTTCGCATTTTTTTATTTTAAAAAAAGAATATCAGCCAAGCTGAAGTTCAGTAATACCTCCTTCCCTCCAAATAAGTGGAAAGCTTTTATGCACAGGTACGACAATAGTACAATGGGTGGTGTTCGAACCTGCGACCTTTCAGATTTCAATCCGCACCTTTAACCGTTGGTTCATTGAGACTTACATCCTTACGACTTACATCCTTACTAATATTATAAATGCGAAAGTGTGTTCATTTGTTGGTTTGCTGATTTGTCCTTCAATCACGCCTCAACGGAGCAATGAATCGCTGTAAATTTTTTGCATTGGTTTAGAACACTTAAGAAATGAAAATAAAAAATGTTCAATACCTTCTCACCATAATATATGCCTGTGAAACTTGGGCGCTTACCAAGGCACATAGGGACAGTTTCGAGAGAGTGATATTGGCTACTTTTTATCCCGGTAAAACGGTAACCTAATCACGCGGACGAAGTCGCGGGCAGAAGCTACTTTTAAATAAGTAGGCGAGAGATAATAGCAGCAGGTAGCCGGGGGCGAGATTGTGTTCATAATTAACGGATAAGACGTCTTATTTATAATATAGCAGCAGACGTTGACTGCGGCTGGCGCGAGATAAACTCGCCTGATATTATAAAATATTTCACGTTTTATACCGCAAAAGGTATAAAATACGTGAGTTGGTATTTTAAACCGACTTCACAAAAGGAGGCTCTCAATTCGTCTTCGAAATCTTTTTTAAAATTTTTAAGCTATTGCATAGCTTCTATCGCGGGCCAGCGTGGAGACCGAATCCAGAAATTCCGTAATGAAAATAACCTGACATGGGACTCCTCTACGGTGAGCTGCTAGATGGCGTTGATAAAAAATGCTATGCAATATCTTTACCGCGGCAGTCCCCGAGTGCCACACGTCTTTTTTTTTTTCATTCATTTCATTTCATTTATTATTTGCATTCATGTCTTACCTACATGTTTAATACATTACATCTTACATGTTTAATTGTGAGTTAGATTACATGAAGCCACGTTGGGGCATTGCAAAGTTACATTATTAAATAATTAGGTTAGGTAGAAAAGAATACGGCCGAAGAGGCAATGTATAATGCAATTAATGACTTTTGAATTTTTTTACTTACAATAATTAACTCAATATGTCATTCAATATGTAATTATAAAATATGGTTAAAAAAAAAATCAAAATCAAAATTTATTTATTTCATGTAGGCCAACTTGTAGCTCTTATGAAACGTCATAAATCTACCACCGGTTCGGAATGCAGATTCTGCTGAGAAGAGCCGGCAAGAAACTCAGCAGTTGCTCTTTTCAAAAAAATTTTTTTTTTTTTACAATTGTTAAAAAAACTAGGCTATGCACACAATGTTTCCACACAGAAGTTTCAAAAATGCACACCTACCACAACCTAACACATGTTAACATGGGTAGACACAAAGCAGACCCATTCCCGTTGGCGGCTAATCAAATTGTTTAGGTCATAAGTCGTTGGTCATAAGTCTAGTCTAGTTTGAAAGGTCTACTTCCCAGGTAGTCCCATAGTCATCAGGTCGGAGAAATCGAGGAAACTTTTCGAATTTTATAGGCGCACCGCGCAATTGATATACTTTGTAGTGGTGGTTCATGGTTGTAGTCGATTTTTTTAAAAGTATTTTTTATACTATTGTTATTCGAAAGAAGACCCGTGCATAAGTGTGGCTCGGCAGTTGGCTGAAACTTGAGCTGATAAAACATTCCTTCCCAACAACAGAGAAAGTGCAACTTACTTTATTATCCTACCCGCAGTCAGCGTCTAGCGGCTATAAATAATACCTTAGCCTCATCCCTGAGTATTAAAATAATCCCCGTTATAACCCCGTCTTATCTTTAGGTAATAAAATTAAAATGTTTAGTGAGAGTCGCATAGTGAATTTTCATTTAGGTACTTAGTAAGAGTACCACTTATAATTTCAAGTAGCATAACTAAGTCGCTATATACTAAGTATATACTACTGACGATGCCCGCGATTGCGTCCGCGTGGATTAAGGTTTTTAATTTCCGCGGGAACTCTATTCCAAATTTCAGCCAAATCGGTTCATTCATTGTGGCTTGAAGAAGTAACAATCTAAGATGGTAGCGGGCTAAAGTGGAAGGGGTATGGCAATGTACTTTCAACCCGCACCCCTAATCTGCTTCTACACGCCATCGTGCCGGAACACTAAATCGCTTGGCGGCACCTTTTTAGGGTGATAACTAGCCACGGCCAAAGCCTCCCCCCAGACCAGACCAGAGATAATTCAGAAATCATAAATTCCCAAAATGCCCCCGCTGGGAATCGGACCCGAGACCTCCCAGTTATAAGACCACAGCGCTCACCACTGCGCCAGGGAGGTTGTCAAAACTTCCACGACTTGGGACAAAAATAAAGGCTTTACTAAGGTCTGCATCTAATTTCTTATGAAAATAGTAGAAGTAAAGCAATGAACAAACGAAGAGATTTGCCTGAGAAGCGATAAAGTGCACGGTGTCGAGAATGTGCGGAGTTCTGAAAGAATTTTATCGTGTAGATGTGGCATATAAAAAGCCAGCTTTTGCCCCAGCGGCAAAAGCTGGCTTTGGGGTGGAATTTTCTGTGACACACGTTGTAGACGCACCACACAAATAATTACTGCACCACACTGTTCAAAAAACTTTTATTAGGTACAATAAAAATTCCGTCTATGAACCAAGCGCCACTAGGAGATAGCGAGTTAGTTAGTGAATAGTAAGGCAATCATAAACACACGCATTTCTTTATTTTTAATCGAAAGGTACATACCGATTTTCATATATATATCTTGAAAAGTGACGGACTTTAATACAAACATTCATCCCCTAATTGTCCCCTTTGGGTGTGGAATTTTCAAAAAATATATGAAATACCTATTTCTTAAATATACCAAGTTTCATGTTCGTAAAAGTAGACCACCCAGGACTTCAGGGAGTGCCGCTGGAGAGTCCATTCTACTAATATTGTAAGTGCGAAAGTTTGTGAGAAAGAGGATGACGAGAGGATGGATGTTTGTTACTCTATCACGCAAAAGCTACTGATCGGATTTATACATTAGAATAGCAGATAGCTTCGATACACCATTGCATTTAGGTAGGCCACCAGTCTGTCACCGCAATTTGTTTCTAAATAAAAAGTGGCAAATAAAAGTGCCGCATCTATTTGTTAACTTAAGTTAAACTTAAGTTTCTCAGATACTTACTTATTTATTGCATAATTACCTCGTTGTAACAGATGTCCACCTAATAGAATAGAAATATATTTTTTTTAATTCAAATAAACTTTTACAACTTTTGAATCGTCGATGAATCTACCACTGGTTCGGAATGCCCTTCCTGCCTAGAAGAGCCAGCAATAAACTCGGCGGTTGCTCTTTTCAAAAAAAAAAAATTTTACAGTAGGTAACAAAACTACGCTATGTATACAGTGTTTCCACAATGAAGTTTCAAAAATGCAAAACAATCCAATACATGTTAAGACAGGCAGACAAAAGCAGCCCCATTCCCGTTGGTGGCACCTGTTCACGAGCATGACGCATGATCCAGCCATTGCTTCACTCAACCATATTTGAATAGTGGAATAATATAAGTTTACAGATATGTAAGTCAATAGACAAGTAGGCAACCAGAAAGGAATTTACTATGTGTTATTTTAAGGCATGTCAGCCGTCAAGTGTAACATATAATAGATACCTAATTAAGAATATTACGTAAAACTTTTGTTTTTTGTACTATATTCAGTAAATAAATTTTATTCATTTATTTATTTAAGTTTTTCGTGACTTCATGTTCTAAGTTATGTTATTCGCGAAAATTCTACAAATTCCCCGCAGCTCGGTGCCCGATGCACCTTCAGACTTGATTAAGATTACGCTCATGAAAATTGTTGTCATACCTTGTTTCAAGGTGGTTAGAACATTTCCTTGTCTTTCGCAAAGGTTTTAGGTATTTCGCAGACATTCGCTGCGAAACCGTAGCAATCTAATCCTGCTGTAAGCTGATTTTAACCTTCAAACCTAAGAGTCAAAATCTAATTTCGTTCGCAATTTAAAAACAGATTAGAACCAATACAAATCAACGTTTATAGGTCGTAATACAAAATTGAATTTCTAGATGCAATGATTAATTCAAATTTTGACGACCTCCTTGGCGCAGTGGTGAGCGCTGTGGTATTATAACTGGGAGGTCTCGGATTCGATTCCCGGCGGGGGCAATTTAGGAATTTATAATTTCTATATTGTCTCTGGTCTGGTCTGGTCTGGTGGGAGGCTTTGGCCGTGGCTAGTTAGCTAGGCCCTTCAACGACGGTTCAAAGACGTGCCGCCAAGCGATTTAGCGTTCCGGCACGATGGCGTGTAGAAACCGATTAGTGGTATGGGTTGAATTTACACTGCTATACCCCATCCAAGTTAGCCCGCATCTTAGACTGCATCGTCACTTACCATCAGGTGAGATCGCAGTCAAGGGCTATCTTGTCATCGAATAATAAAAAAAAAAATTGCATGATGTCAAAATGTATTCCATCGAAACACAAGACATCGTACGCACCGCTACGTTGTCGAAATTCAGATCTCGCACCAAACATTTTGCTTTCTCGTTCCTATGGAATTCCTGTCCGACTTCCGTTTTTCCAGCCAACTATAACTTGGGTAGGTTTAAATCAAGAGTGACTAGGCATATTTTAGGCAAGCGGGTTACCTTAGGCTGCATCTTCACTTGCCATCACGTGAAATTATTGTCAAGCGTACCTAATGTATCGGATAGAGTCAGGCGTTACTTTGCGGAAGTTCATGATTAACAAAGGTTAGAGTTATTTTGCTATAATGCGCCAACAGAAAAAATCTGTTACCATAACACACTAGACAATAGCATTGCAAAGTCGACATCTCCTGAGGATGCTCCGGTGTCGGGCCAAAACGTGCGTCGAGAGTAGTATAAAAGTCTTGTGTGGTGGTGCATGTGAGTGATGGTGGCATTGCTTGCTTGGGAACTTGGCTTTCTTGCTTGGTTGAGAAGGTAAGCGGTACTTAGCTTGTGTCTGCATGTTTGACCATACAGATTTTTTCTGTTGGCGGTTAATAGCAAAATAACTCTAACCTTTTCTTGGTAACTAAGGTAGTCAACACAATAATTCTAAAACTTATAAAAATCGTAGTACGATACAATTCTGGTATTTAATCCCAATTTTCTAATAGGAAAATCCGTTTAAAAAGCACGCACAGTTAGCGAAGCATTCCCGTTAAACGATTTAATTTATTTTTTAATTAGTGCAAAGCCATGCAAAGGAAGACACAATTTGGGTCACAACAATTAAGGTGCAGGGTTTTATTTCGCGCGAGTGCCAAATTAAAAAAAAAGCAGCTTGACTCCGTGCCAGCGGCGGCCTGGGTCAGATTAACTGGTGTTAAAAGTTGGCGACTCCTAACTTCGGGAATGTTATTTTTTTAATAGACAAGATAGTCCTTGACTGCGATCTCACCTGGTGGTAAGTGGTGATGGAGTCTAAAACGGTAACGGGCTAATTTGACCTTTCAAATTAGCCCGCTACCGTTTTAGACTGGAATGGCAGTGTCATCATCATCATCATCATTTCAGCCTGCGGACGTCCACTGCTGAACATAGGCCTTTCCTAAACAGCGCCACCACACCCGCTCCTCAGCCTTCCTCATCCAGCCACTTCCCGCCACTCCTGCTACCGTAGACGGGAATAGTAGGGCTGCCGGGGACTAGGGGCCGCTGTGTTGTGCCGCTCATAATAGGAAGTTATGCCCATAATGACCACGCTGGGCAGGCGGTTGGTCATCGCAGAGCCTAGACTGCTTGCATCGGTGTTGCTGCTGTCCAACACCGGCCTGTGTCATTTATTCCAGCCTAGTTGATTTGAGTGGTTATACCGCCATCTTTTCGGTCGCCAGAGCCTCGTTTGTTAATCAGCAGGGGGGACCGCGGGCAGGTGAGGTTGGCTTTGGGAGTGCTAAGGTGGTGGTGCACTCCCTTCCCCCCCTATGGCAGTGTACCTACATTCAAACCATACCCCTAATCTGTTTCTACACGCCTTCATACGAGCACGCAAAATCGCTTGGCGGCACGTCTTTGACGGTAGTGTGGTAACTTACCACGGCCAAAGCCTCCCACTAGACCAGACCAGAGACAATTCAAAAATTAAAAATTTCCAAATTGCCCTCGCCGGAAATAGTCAATAGTCTAAACTAGTGGTTCGCCCCGAACTGAGACCTCGCGATATTCCATAATTCCCAAAAGTTTGTATATTGTAATAATTAACTTTTAACATTAGGCGCAATAAAAAAAAAATAGTTGACATAAAACTGTTTTATTGACACAGCGCCATCTATTAGCATTATTGTGAAGCTATTAGCATTTAAAATTAAATAATTTCGTTTCTTTATAACATTTATATAATTTTAGTATTTGTTGTTCAAGTACAGGATATAACTGAATTTTCAACCAAGTTTCACGTTCTAATATTCAGTAATTCTTGACATATGGCTCAAATTAAAATCTCCACTTTGAAAGCCCCCTATTTCGTCAATTTTAAGGGAAAAATTTAAAAAAATATATTTTTGTACTCTGATCAAAGTCGTCTTTAAAAAGATATATTGCAAGTCTATGTAACGCAACAAACAAAATTTTACTTCAAACACGCTTCTATGAGAGCCCCCCTGAAATAAAGCTTTTTATATTTTTTTATGCAATGTTCGGCTGAAGGCCATCAATTTACATATTATATTTAAATTTGAAGTAATTACGTTCAGTAATTCAGAAGTTATAGGGCTCTGACAGACATTTGGACGTACACACTTCTCTGTCCAGTACAGACAAGCGCCCTAGTTGACTCAGAGAACTCGCTTCGCTCGTTCAATAATACAGCGTTCTAAAGTCGACATCTCCTGAGGATGCTCCGGTGTCGGGGCGAAATCTGCGTCGAGAGTAGTATAAAAGTCTTGTGTGGGGGTGCATGTGAGTGGTGGCGGCATTGCTTGCTTGGGAACTTTGCTTTCTTGCTTGTTTGGAGAGCTAAGCGGTGCTTTGTTTGTAACTGCATGTTTGACCATACAGATTTTTTCTGTTGGCGTATTATAGCAAAATAATTCTAATCTTTTCTTGCTAATAATGAAAATTAAGTCAAGCGTTTGAGCATATTTTATAGTTGAAATATACATATATCAAAATATTTATTCAACTTCGTACACTCAAAAGTGAAGTTTAAACAAAGATAAAACAATTTGGACGGTAAAAAGAAAAATATAAAATAACTAAGCTCAGAGAAGTCCTTAAAACTACAAATGAACAGGATACTTTCTGTATTATACATGCAGAAATATTATCTCAAAGAGGAAGACTCTTAGAAGATGCATAGACTAATAAATAATGTAGATGGAGCTATCGCAAAATACGAGATTGCCGGAGTGAAAACACTTGTCTACAGTGCTGCTGTTGAAAAGCTTTTGCAGACTGATATTTTGACACATACACGAACAAGCCTGGCGCAACTAAGACTTGCAAACAAAATACAATTTGCTTTTTATACGGTTACCACTTCGATTTGCGAGCGCCGTCAAGATGTAATAAATATATTAGAGAGTAAACTCTAGGAAGTACTAGAGTTTAAGAGTTAGGCAGTTAGAGATACAAGTAATTTGTTTTCTTCTAACTCTACTTGTTCTTGTTTTCTTGTTACTAAGTCAGTTTATGTTCTGTTGATTTTGTTTCTTTCTTTAAGTATCGAGTTTTTCTTTAATTCTTTTATTAGTTCGAATCCCACTCGTTGCACTATTGACGTACCCACTCCTAGCACAAACTTTCTGCTTATTTGGAAGGGATAGGAGGATATTTATCAACTTCAGCTTGGCTAATATTCTTAAAAAAAAATAGCTTCCATTTTGTTATTCTATTTAACGTCTACCTTGTTCCTTTAGTCTGAGTCAAGAACAAGCTGCAATATTCTAATAACGGACCCTGTACTGGTTTTTCTCAAAGAAACGTCTGACTATTTTAATATAAATGCTAAGTTGACTATGATCTTTTCATTTGCTGCTTACCCGGTTACGATGAGGGGAATAAAGTCTTTTGTGCGTAGACAAATACTTCTTAACTAGCTTTTGCCCCCGCGACTTTGTCCGCGTGGAATTAGGTATTGGGGTGGAATTTTCAAAAACTGTGACACACGTACTTCTTTATTTTTTAGATGAAAGCTCAAATACCAACTTTGATGGAAACAGCTTGAAAAATGACGGAGTTTCATTTAAATTTCCATCCCCTATTTAAACCCCTTAGGGGTGGATTTTCCAATAATCCTTTCTTAGTGTGCGCCTACGTCATAAAAGGAACCAACTGTAAAAATTTCAAGTTTCTAACTTCAGTAGTTTAGGTTGTGCGTTGATATCTCAGTCAGTCAGTCAGTCAGTCAGTCAGGACTTTGAATTTTATATATATAGATTAGATAGATCTGCAGAAATACGAGAGATACCGACGTATCTCATCGAGTCGCGAAGCTGAACTGTGCAAAAATCACAAGGTAAACTGACGAGAGGGTCATAGTAGGAGGGCCGAGGAGCTGGCGGATACAAGCGGCGCAAGACCGCGGCATGTGGAAGTCTATGCAAGTTTTTAAAAACTAATCCACGCGAGCGAAGCCGCAGGCATCAACTAGTCTAAATATATAAAAGGCAAAGATGACTGACTGACTGACTGACTGATCTATCAACGCAGAGCTCAAACCACTGGGCGGATCAGGCTGAAATTTTGCATGTAGATAGCTATTATAACGTAGGTGTCCGCTAAGAAAGGATTTTTGGAAATTCAATCTCTAAAGGGATAAAATAGGGGTTTGGAAAAATCGAACTTAACGTGAGCGAAGCCGCGGGGAAAAGCTAGTAATTAATAATAGGATAATATTAGTATCGCATACCTCAGAAAAGTAGAATACATTTAGAATACTTACTAAGAGAAGTAGGCCGCGTCACGCCACAATCTAACCTTCCCATATCATAGCCAAAACTCATTACCATACAGTATGACCGTACAGTCAACTGCAATTTGCACAGTGCATGGTAAAATTCAAATTTCAGAACCCCACATGGCGTAACCCGGGTGGGCAGTTAACTGGTGTGACTTTGTGTACTACGTGAGTGGTGTAAGACTTAGGATGTAGCGGCTAATACGAAATAAACGTAAAAATTTCTTTTTACAAAACCGCCTTCAAACGGCACTTTGAAGGCGGTTTTGTAAAAAGATACACACATACAATTTGAAGAGTTCCCCCGATTTCTCCAGAATCATATCATCAGATCCTAAATTGATGACAATCGGACCACCTGGAAAGTATACCCTTTCAAACAAAACAAAAATTAACAAAAAAATGTTAGAATTATTTTGCTCCGCCAACAGTTTTTTTGTTAATCATGAACTTGCGCAAAGTAACGCCTTACTCTATCCAAAACAAAAATTTTCAAATCGGTTCAAGCGTCTTCGAATAATCGGGGAACAAACTTAAAAAAAAACCGACGAATTGAGAACCTCCTCCTTTTTTGAAAGTCGGATAAGAAGCTAGTATCATCTTATGCCAATACAAAAAAAATTTAAAAACATTTATTATTTGCATATTTTTTGAAACAGTGTAGATGAAAATCTGGAATAAATTTTTAATACAAAAAAAGAAAAATTTAAAATTCCTAGGACGGCGGACAGTTGTCAATCTACTATTCCAAGACTTTATTACAATGGTAAACGGTAAAAATAAATCATATCTCTAATTTCGCTGTTCGACGTGGCCGTAGTGTAATCTGGTCATTACATTGAAGGCGCGATGCCCGAGAGATGTAGGTTTGAACCCCACCACCCTAGGCACTTTTGATGTGTATTTAAAAACGTACTCGGATATTTCCTTCAGGTGCAGGTTATCACTTTACTAACAAGTGTAAATTGAAAATTTAAAACACCCCCGACATGTGAAAATAAAAAAATATGTAATTCGCCATATTGTGGTGGCAGCCATCTTGGATCTAAAAGTTTTCATAGTATTCTACTAGTCAATCTCCCTTTCATTTGGTGCCCATATTGAGGTAGTTGTGAAAAAACATATAATCCGCCATTTTGTAGCGGAGGCGCCACACACACACACACACACACACATAAAATCTGTAAATCGCTTCGCCTATAACTTGTAGTGCCGGACGCCCTGAAGATCGCGCAGCACATAAACAGACGTGCTATATTAAACTCGTCGGGTAAACACGAGGCGTCTTGGTGCAATAATAATGTTACAGGTACTCCCGGAATATGTGGAGAGCGTCTTGTTGGAACTTATGAAGATAAACAATACTATTATTTTCCCCGAATATTTATGGGGTTTTCGTGCCAGTCGGTAAAAAACCCCAAAAAAAGATAGATAAAAAAAAATCTTAATGTATCTAAAATTTAAAGTGAGACTGACTTATTGACTTATATATATAAACACAGACTAAACCATTGAAGTTAGAAGCTTGAAATTTTGGCAGTAGGTTCCTTTGATGACGTAGGTACCCACTAAGAAAGGATTTTTTGAAATTCCGAGCCCAAGGAGGGGATAAGGGTTTAAAGTTTGTATGAAAGTCCGTCATTTTTCAAATTATATCCACGGTTGGCTATATCCTTCAAGTGTCCATGGAACTTGGTATTTGGGTTTCAATTGAGAATGAATAAATACGTGTGTCACAGTTTTGGAAAATTCCACCTTAAAACCTAACCTAAGTCCATGCGGAAGAATTC
This sequence comes from Hipparchia semele, assembly GCA_933228805.2. Classification (NCBI taxonomy): domain Eukaryota; kingdom Metazoa; phylum Arthropoda; class Insecta; order Lepidoptera; family Nymphalidae; genus Hipparchia; species Hipparchia semele. The sequence continues at coordinate 3,981,619 of OW121733.1, read as the reverse complement.
GCCTGCGCCCTCTAGTCTATCTATCTAAATATATAAAAAGAAAATGTGACTGACTGACTGATCAACGCGCAGCTCAAACCACTAGACATATAGGACTGGGCATACATAGGTATATATGTTGTGACATATGCAGCCGGGGGCAAAATGGTAGTTGAAAAATCGAACTTAACGTGAGCGAAGCCGCGCGCTAAAGCTAGTATACCTAGGTACTAGATATAGCAAACCACTCACTTTTTTTTCACTGAACTGCACTGCAGTCCGTACGACGTACACTTATGCCAAACAACCCAAGCCGTCCGTTTGAGGTGTACGTTGATAGATCAGTCAGTCAGTCAGTCAGTCAGACAGTCAATCAGTCAGTCACCTTTGCCTTTTATATATTTAGATATCCATGACCCAAACTCACAATATTCCCAAAACCAAGCTCAAGGAGCACTAAAAATTGTCAACATACATCCTTGTTTAAGAAATGCGTCGGTGTTGTCGCAGCAACATCACTTATTTAGACTTATAACCGGGAATCTTTCACAATTGCACGTTCCCCGCCAGGGTGGGTACCCTGTGATTTCTCCGGGGAACGCAGGAAATGTACTAAATTCTTAATGTCGAATTTTCGTTTGATTTCCGTAGTCCTTTTGGTTGTTTGTTTTCACCAACACATGCCGATTGAAAACGGAAGCTTATACGAGAACATTTTTTTTTTCTGTTTCGCACGAAAAGTGTCCATAAAGATAAAGATAAAGATATTTTTACTTACTCGAATATAGCTACAAAGTAGATGTAAAATGTGATGTCATTTCCAAACATATTCTGCCATTCCGGCGGCGTGCAAATTAAATACATAAATTAATATTGTTCTAAAAAAATTAAGTTAAAAAATTAATTAATAAAAATTAAAATTAAAAAGAAGGAGAAAAATTATTATTATATAATCCTTTGGCAATGTGTCGTTTTTGTTAAAGATAAAAGATAACGATAAAGATAGCTCGAACGTGGGTACAAAATAGACATAACGTAAGTTGCAAAATATTCTGCCATTTCGGCGTGCCAATGCTAAATTGCATATCGCACTAATATAATAAAGGCAAAAGTTTGCCTCCGCCGGGAATCGAACCCGAGACCTGCCAGTTATAAGACCACAGCACTAAACACTGCGCCAGGAACCTCACCGGAACTGTCCCTATCCCATCATTAGGGTAGAGTTAATTTCCCAATATAGGTCAAAATAATTAAGACGATCAGTTTTTTACGAATTTTGTCCCGAAGTAGAAAAAAAAGATTGAACCGGTGCCAAGAGCGTGTGTTAGATTAACTGATGTTAAAGTTGGCGACACCTGGCTTCGAGCCAGTCGGTTCAGCTCCCCTGATTTATACAGCTGACAATGTGTGATACTTAGCCCAAAGCTCATTTTGGGCGGAGTTTGCGATTTTCATAACGCATTCGATTTTACCCATTACTAGCTGCTTCCCGCGACTTCGTCCGCGTGGAAAAGGTTTAGAGTGACTTGCTAATTGCTATTATCCGCGAGAAGTTATGTCCTCTATCTCCGAAAATATTTAATTCTTTTTTGGGTAACTTGACCGTTTGCGCAGCGCACGCAACGGAAACCCTCAAATATGGATAATTTTCCCCGTTTTTGCAACATTTTTCACTGATGCTTCGCTCCTATTGGTCGCAGCGTGATGTTATATAGCCTAAAGCCTTTCTCGATAAATGGACTATCCAACACAAAAATAATTTTTTAATTCGAACCAGTAGTTCCTCAGATTAGCGCGTTCAAACAAACAAACTCTTCAGCTTTATAATATCAGTAGGTATAGATTAGTAAAGATAATAAATAATTCCTGCATTTGTTTCTAATATTGATTTTTTGTTGTCTATACTGCTAGTATAGATAAATGATTTACAAATCGTCTCTCGTGTGTAGCAATAAAGAATATTCTATTATATTCTATTCTATGATTTAATTTTAATCAACGAATCCAAGAATCATGTTGATAATATAGCATTAGGCTGTTTACACACGGCAACGCGCAAAGCCGCGGCTAAGCGGATTTTGCTATTGAATGGCAAGATAGTCCTAGACGCTGATCTCACCTGATGGTAAGTGACGATGTAGTCTTAGATTGTAGCGGACTAACTTGGAAGGATTCAACCCATACCCCTAATCTGTTTCTGCACGCCATCGTGCCGGAACGCTAAATTGCTTAGCGGTATGTCTTTGACGGATGAGTTATAACTAGCTATGGCCAAAGCCTCCCACAAGACCAAAAAGTGGTTTCTCATTGTCTAGTAGAATAGTAATAGTTTTTGTCCACATAAAAATTTACAAAGTGCCTTTGAATCGGCAAGTGAATCTATCTCTGATTTGGAATGCCGTTCCAATTCACCAGCACTTATTAATTTCATGAATTGCAATTAGGTATATTACCTTCAACTGAATAAAATATTTTTTTGTAAACATTCAACAACTTCCAAATGATTTCTTAAACTTGTGTAGAGACAAGTTTAAAATTGACTGTGAAATTTTGTTATGGATTGTGACGCCTACTCCCACGAACGAAACGTAAAATCCTCTTGACCGCATGCCGCGTCGGTGTGCGGCGTCGTGTGTGAATCGCCTTAGTATCTGGCACGCCTGATGCGTCCATTTGTATTCCGACCGGTTCTAATGACACTGTCTTAATTCAATTGTAGCCGCGTCTGATGGAACAATTGCGTTGTGGTCTGGTAATGGGAGAAAGAATTGCTCCTTTGTTGCTCTAGAGACGGAATTCTGGCCACCTCCGCTAATCACATTTAAGACTAGCCAAGTTAAAACCAAAACATCTAATTGAAAATGACCAAAGTTATTAGTTTGGTCATCCAAAGCGGTAATGTAGCCAGCATCGTAGGTATTATGCCGCGCTGCGTTGATATCGACTAGCTAAGTTCAACGTAAGAGATAATATTCTTTTCACCTCACTAGCTCAAAAAGGGCGCCTTTGCTGTCGAAAACCAGCGAGCAAAAGTCGTTTTTGCTCACTCGGTGAGAAAAAAGTGTTGAAATTTTTTTTGAGGCAACACTCTTTCTTTGAACTAGTGAGGTGAAAAGTTGTATGTATCACACCGATGGCTCCTAAGTATAGTGAGTCATCTGCAAAAATCAAATTTTACAGGAGAGCGTGTCAAAGATAAAAAGTTTATAACTTTTTTATTATTCGTACTAGCATTATGATTTTTTTTTGTTTGTATTTTGATAACTATTAGGTTCATTAGGTATTTAAATAATTAACCTAATTTATTAAGGTTCTGATATATTGTAGTTGACTCAGTATACATCAAACGTAATGTAGCCTTTTTTGAGCTAACTACCACTTACACTAGTATACAATGGATGTAGCTAAAAGCGATATTTTTAGATAAAAAAGTAATATACTTAACCAAACATAAAAATAATGGATTTGATTATAATTTTATGGATTTTTAGAATAAAAAACTAAGATATAAAGGATAATAAGGTAGTTGACCCAATTTAGGGCAAACGTTATGACCAAAAGTGTGCGTAGTATACGGGTGTATGTGTAAATAAAATAAGCTATGTTTTCATAATGGTTTTAATAAGTAACAAAAATACAAACCATCAAATTTTAAATCTTCATAGGAGTCAGTTATAAGGTCAGAATCAACATAACGCAGTAATATTTTTAATTTTAAAACAAAACAAAGTTACTTAAAAACAAAAAGTATTCAGAATACGAAAACTAATCCTTTTCTTAACAAATTATTTAACAAAATCCTGAGTAAATCTTTCATAAAAACAAATTATAAAAAAATATTGCATACTTATATCTTTTCTTATTCAAAATAGTCATAATTTATAATACTAGAATTTTCATGCAGAAATTTTCTATTCCAGGAACTTTGGAAACTAGATTACTTAAATCACAATCACATTATTTAAATTAAAAAAAAAACAAATTTCAAGTATCATAAATGTAAAAATAAAAAACATAAATGATCATTTTCATAGATAATTAACATAATAAAAGTCAATAATATACTTTGCTTTAACACGAAACTTTTCTAACTTAATGAGTAGACTTTTTTCATATTTTTTTATAATTAAATCCTTTTTATAACTAATCTTGAGTACCTCTCTTATAAAAACAAATTAAAAAATACAATGCTTATATATTTTCTTAATCAAAACAACCATATATTAATCACTTTTTTAACAAATCTTTAGAACTCTCATAAAAATAAGTAAAAAAAACAACGCTTTTATCTTTGATTAATTAAAACAGCCATTTATTATAATACTAACTACTAGTTAATGTATCCATGTAGATATTTTCTATACCAGATAAGTAATAGGAATTAGATTAATTTACAAACAGTCTTCAATCAATTCAGTCTTCTAAAAAAAATCCCTAAGAATTCTCTTAGAATAATGTTTTTATCGTAAATGTAAAAATAAAGAAATAAAGAACATAAATGAAATCACTTTTATGGAGCTATATGGAATTTTATTCCAGTACATGATGTTTCGGATCATTTACAGATTCAAAAACACCGAGTACTAAGGTGATCGAAGTCCAGATGTTGTGTAATCAATCCTTATTCCTACCCGTAACTATAGATGCTATAAAGCATCCAACACGTCAGGTTAATTATCGTTAATACGTGACATTATCTGCGAAAATTGGTTTCAATTATATTTTACATTCGCAAAAATATCAAAGGGAATAATAACAAAAACTTAATAAAAAGAAGTAAAATATTTTACATTTTGTTTTAAATAAATTCAGTCAATGTCAGAATTATCGTCATTACGAGTAGCATCGCTTGTAATTAAAGTTTTATAAAATAAGTGATATTCCTTTGGTATCACTTCACTCTGACAGAGATCCATCAAATCTTTATGTTTATTTCTATCAATTGGTAGCGGCTGTTCATAAGCTGGGATTAGTTGTAAATCCAAGTTGTTTAATTTTTTGTTTCGTGTGTTCTTCGGTTTATTTTGGCAGTTGATCCAGTTATAGGAATCAGTTTCAAAATTGTACTTAAATAAAATTTTATAGGGCTCATTTTCTTCTATCATAACTTCACAGACACGCTCAACGTATACAGGAATCTTGTAGTCACCTCAGTATACGACGAATACAAATCGTAAACAGCTCAACTTGACTCAGTATACGTTAGATTATCTTTGTATCTATTTGAGTTTTTTGAAGTTTTGTGACCTAGGCAGGTAGATAAGGTCTTATAATGATCAAATTCATCAAAAACTCAAAATACCTAAAAGTGCTAGTTGACTCACTATACTTAGGAGCCATCGACACGATAGCAAAGTTTTTGTTTCTTGTGCCTTTGAATCTCTCACTACACTCAGGATTCTAACCTAGAATCTATTACAGAATGCTTCACCCGCTCGGGGTTCAAACTATAGGCACTCGCAACGAAAATGAACTTTGCTATCTTGTAAAAAAAAATGAAAAATGAATTATTTCCAGACAAAACTTCCTTGCTGCCCCACTCTATTTCTAAAGCCACATAACAACCGCAGCCAATGTGTAATATCAAATATAATAATAATAATAATACTTTATTACAATAGCGATTGCGTGTGTTTCTATTTTTTGTTAATAGATATAACACTCTTTCTCTACGTGACGTCGTTTTGCTATTTGTTCTGTATTTAATTCAGTTATGTTTCAAGTTTGTCATTATCATTTTTTCTTGTAATTTTTTCTGCTTTAATTTGATATTTTTAGAATAATAATTATTAAATATTTTAATTTTAAGTTTAGAATAAGGGAACTCGCTATTACTCATGAGGATGGCTTAAATTGTTTGGTAGTTTGTTTTTGTAAATGTCTTGAATGACAAAAAAAAAATTAGCAACCTATCGAAGGCTGACTACTGAGCGCAGGTCTCCTTTCAGAAAAGGGTTATAGGCCATAATATCTTCAATTCGGACTATCGTCGCGCATCGGTTTCATCCTTTATATTTAGACCCATCTGACTTCAATATACGTGTAGAAACTAAAACTATTTTATACTTAGGGGTATGGGTTAAATGTACACCGCCTTACCCCTTCCAAGTTAGTCCTCTACCTAAGACTACATCGTTACTTACCATCAGGTGAGATCGCAGACAAGGACTATCTTGTCATCGAATAAAAAAAACTTTGTAGTGGAGTTCGAAGTCGGAATTTTTATTTATTTTTATTCGAGATAAAACTCTGCAGTCAAATGAGTGATTTACGGTCGTAACTACTGTATTCTAGAACACAAGGATCGGAGATTGCAAAGACGATACATCGAAGTAGATAGCTGAGATATATCCCATCCCATATAATTGATTCTGTCCAAACCCTATCGCTTCGGGATAACACTCTATTTTCCGCTTGCCTCGGCTCACTCTATATTATTTTCCTTTTACGCCGTCTACTGTAGGGTTAGTATGAGATTTTTTTTTTTTTTTTATTCGATGACAAGATAGCCCTTGACTGCGATCTCACCTGATGGTAAGTGACGATGCAGTCTAAGATGGTAGCGGGCTAACTTGGAAGGGGTATAGCAGTGTAAATTCAACCCATAACCCTAATCGGTTTCTACACGCCATCGCACCGGAACGCTAAATCGCTTGGCGGCACGTCTTTGACGGTAGGGTGGTAACTAGCCACGGCCAAAGCCTCCCACCAGACCAGACCAGAGACAATTTAAAAATTATAAATTCCTAAATTGCCCCCGCCGGGAATCGAACCCGAGACCTCCCAGTTATAAGACCACAGCGCTCACCACTGCGCCAGGGAGGTCGTCATAATCATTTCATTCGATTGATCGTATTCGTATTTATTTATTTATTCTTTATTGCACCACTAACAGAAAAAAAAGTAAACTTCGATCCCTCCGTAGAACAAAGTCTCATCTGCTAAATTCAAAACTTGAAATTTGAGCCTTAAAAGACACATCTGCAAGGCTCAAATCTCAAGTTATGAATTTAGCAGATGAGACTTTGTTCTATTGTACGGAGGGGTCGACTTAACAAAATATATAATGTCAGTACAGAACAGAACAGAACAGACATTTTTCTTTGTTTTAAATATTTTACTAGTTTATGTCTGTGCCATCGTTTCCGTGAATAAAGTATTTGAAAAGAGCTTTAGCCGCTATATTAATTATAAATAAATAAAATAGGGGTTTAAAAGAACGAACTAGAAGCTAGTGTATTATAATATTCGTATTCGATGACATTAGCGTCAAAGTAAAATGAACCTTAGATATATTGATTTAAAGTCACAAATTCAGTACAGCCGATTTTAATTAGGAGCATATCCGTAGATGTTAACGTATAAGAATGCATCCACGAAATTGAGCTCTAATGTATTGTCGTTCTGGTTCAATTTACTTTGACACTATTGTCGACGAATACGAATACGATCAAACGAATAAATCTCATACTAACCCTACTGAAGATGTTTGCGTAATATAAAAACGCAGACTACTATATCATGAGCCGATTATCATAATATCTACTTATCATATTATTACACTCCCTGGCGCAGTTGTGAGCGCTGTGGTTTTATAACTGGGAGGTCTCGGGTTCGAGTCCCGGCAGGGGCAATTTGGGAAGTTATAATTTCTGGATTTATCTCTGGTCTGGTCTAGTGTGTAGTCAAAGACGTGCCGCCAAGCGATTTAGCGTTCCGGCACGATGGCGTGAAGAAACAGATGGGTTAAATGTACACTGCCATAGGGTAGACTGGGTACGGTTGTAACAATTTCCCTTTGAACACCCACAGCATTGCCAATATTGCTGTAAACAACTGTTATAGCACTTGATATGAAAGATTGGTTATTTTTCTTTAAATTAATATCAAAAACACATGCACAGGTGAAATAATTTAGCAGATATGAATAATTTTATTGAGTGCATGCGATTGTTACAATCGACCCCATACCAGGGGCGGTTGTAACAGTGATGGGGGACAGTTGTAACAAGCAGAAATAATACAGAGCTGAAGTATTTACACCGGCTTTATTATTTAAAAACGCTTAAATGTACTTTAACTAGTATCACAATATCTTAAGCACATTTTTAAAAGTTATTTAGGTAATTTTTTAGAGTAAAAATAAATTAACAAAAATAGATAATATTTCCGCTACAACTACTTTGGTACTCAACCAAACGAACATAATCTCTAATTATTATATAAAACAAAACTAAATAATCAATAAAATCTAAGTTTAAAATGAAATCAACAATTAAAATTATTTTTCGTAGAACTTTATTTTTTACAGCTTGCCTCAAAGACACGCCCAAGTTTTATTTCATCATAGGTGTTCTTGTACAACATCGCTTTCACCTCTCGAAGTCTTTCTTACGCGTTTCCTAGGCATCTGCAATGCAAAAATATAGTAAAACTAATGTTACAACCGTACCCATGAAAATCGTTACAACCGTACCCACCACCTATTTTGGCAATAAAACGGACACAGGCATGAGGCCTAATAACGTATATAAGAACGAACCAGCTCATCACAATCTCTAAAATACAACAATTGCATATATTAATACTCAAATATGAAAATTATATTAGTAGTCACGCTATATCGTGAAGAAATTCATCAAAAATACTTACTTTTGGTTGCCAAAACACAATAGGCCTTCGTTTAAACGTTATAAGTGCGCAGAGTGCGACGCAACACTTTGAATCATGTTGGCACTTGAAATCCGCGTGTTTCTCTCCTTGTACCCCTTCCTGTGTTGTTTATAGTTTCGGAAATATTTGAGTTGTTTCAACCGTACCCCGTTACAACCGTACCCAGTCTACCCTACCCTTTCCAAGTTAATCCGTTACCTTCTTAGACTGCATTGTTACTTACCATCAGGTGAGATCGCAGTGAAGGACTATCTTGTCATCGAATATAAACAAAACTATGCAGTGGCGTTTGAAGTCGATTTTTTTAAAAGAATCTTTATTTATTTTTATTCGAGATAAAACTCTGCAGTCAAATGAGAATAAAAAACATATCAAACAGCCACAATAATCAATTTTTTTTCCAAAAAACCAGTTTTTAAAGATTCTTATAACTCTAGTTAATTACTTAAAATTATCTTCAACCAAAAGCTTAACAAACAATCTAATAGATTTATAAACACATATCAAAAATTCAGAGGCCGGCGGGATTCGAACCCACATCTCTCTGGGAATCGCGCCCGAGTGTGTTAACCGTTACACCACGGCCGAACCACACGTCAGCCATGAAATTTAAAAAAAAAATATAATAAAAATCTTAACAAACAAATCGTTTCCTTATGTAACCAAAACCGTCAGTTCCTTAAACGAGACGAAGAAAAAAACCGCACAGAAACTCTGGGAAATTCTTGTTTATTTTATAAAAATCTCGAGAACAAAACATTTATTTCCAGTATTTTGCGTGAAATATTTGGTTCTCATATTGCCAAAGGCATCGCGCGATAACCTTTGATGTGTTAATGCCGCGGCCCGCTCTTGGAAAACAATAATAGGAAAAACTTCGCTTCCCTTTTCACAACTGTTTATTTATTTGGCGTCTCTATACCTACGCTTCGATGGTTCGTTGTATTTTCGTGGAAATGCTGTATAATACATTAAAAAAGAAAAAAAAAAAGACGTGTGGCACTCGAGGACTGCCGCGGTAAAGCTATTGCATAGCATTTGTTATCAACGCCATCTAGCGGTGAGAGGAGTCCCGTGTCAGGTTATTTTCGTTACGGAATTTCTGGATTCGGTCTCCACGCTGGCCCGCGATAGAAGCTATGCAATAGCTTAAAAATCTTGTAGGTAACTGTTATGAAGAATTATTCCAATGCTTTTCCAACTTTCCCGTAAGAAGTTTAGCGATGTAGGATCGTTTAAAAATTATGGCTTCAATGTGTAAGATAAGAGTTACGCGATAGAAAGAGCGAGTCTAGGTGAATAAGACGGTAGGTAAATAGCGCTGTGTCAACCTGTATTTGTGGTGACAAGAGTCACTATTTATTTAAATCATTTTGCGGAGTGAATCTTCTCATATATGAACATCATTTTGGATAAGAAAGTTTAGAAATGATTTCGAGTATCAGAGCCTGACAACGAACATACAAAGTATTAACATAAAGCCCGGGGAAATCAAATGTTTTTCTTTCAAAAGATAAACGGGAACTTACAAAAGGGAGATCGCAAAGAAATACAACATTTCAAAGTCAGTTTGGTTTGCCTTACCAAATCAAAATATTGTGAACTTTGGAATTCCGATGTTACTGATGTTAGCTTTTATGTGTGTAAAGGCTTATTGTTTTAAGCGAAACTTTCTGCATGGTATTGTCAGTGGCGTGCATAAAGGGTAGGCGTTAAGAGGGCAGATATAAAATGGAAAAAATCTCCAGTACGAGTTATAAAAAAGACGTGTGGCACTCGGGGACTGCCGCGGTAAAGCTATTGCATAGCATTTTTTATCAACGCCATCTAGCGGCTCACCGTAGAGGAGTCCCGTGTCAGGTTATTTTCGTTACGGAATTTCTGGATTCGGTCTCCACGCTGGCCCGCGATAGAAGCTATGCAATAGCTTAAAACTTAAGGGTAGGCTGCGAGATCAAATCAGAAATGAGGAGATGCGCAGGAGAACCAAACCTACTAAACCTAAAAACCTAAACCTAGGTCTGGTCTGGTGGGAGGCTTTAGCCGTGGCTAGTTACCACCCTATCGTCAAAGACGTGCCGCCAAGCGATTTAGCGTTCCGGCACGATCGCGTGTAGAAACCGATTAGGGGTATGGGTTGAATCTTCCCTTCCAAGTTAGCCCGCTACCATCGCATCGTCACTTACCATCAGACGAGATCGTACTCAAGGACTATATTGTCATCGAATAAAAAAAAATTATTTAAATAGTAATAAAATCTTTCATCTAATTTCCCCAGGAGGAATGTCAAAAATAATTATAAAAAAAAAACGAAACTTGAACTTCCAGCTGATCCGTGCAACATTTAATTCAAATTAAAATATTTGCATTAAACCCAAAGTTCCAAAGTAAGAATGGAATCTTAATTTTGAACGCAAAAAGGAGCACGGTTCGCGCACTGACGCGTTCGAAATTTGAAAAAGGGAGCCGCATTTACATTTTTAAATTCGTCGAAAGTCAGTCGGTGGCTGACTTTGCTACCGGCGGCACGTTTTAATGAAGTGCATTTAACAGACGGCGTCCGGGAAATTTCGAGAACTTTATTTATTTACTTACTCTCTTTTGAGCCTTTAAGCGCAAGACTCTCTAGGGACTTATTGTTTTGCAACTTTATGATTTCTCGCCTTTCGGTTGACTAATTAACGCAATTGTTTTTTTTTCGTTGAGTTGAGGGTATCTTTAAGTTTTGAGGCTTTAAGCACTATGCTGTTAGCAGACAGTGTCAGCCAGTTGAAAGTGGTTACTGCTGTTAAGGCGTCTGAATCACTTGTATCTTTTAATAATAAACCTTTGTGTTGCACCATACTACCCTCACCTAATTTCACTCCTATCACCAATGGTTGCCTGGTAGAGATTGCTCTGTAGCAATAAAGCTGTCTATGCATGCGTAGTTTTAAGATGTTTTAACCACGCTCTGCTACCATATAGGAATTAATCCTACTATATATTTTGTAATTAACTTTATATATAAAAATGCTGGGATAAAAATAACCTTGGAGTATATTCTCGACAAACACTTTACAAGGCAAACGAATCAAAAGGTAATGAATGACAGATATTATGTGTCAAAACAAATAAACTTGATTGACGTCTATGGTGCGTTCATTTTAAGCTCTGGCTTCCATCATTAAAGGTTTAAGGTATCTTGTGTGCAATAGAGTTTTTTGTCTATCTACCTTTTATTTAAAATCTGTGCCATAAATAACAAAAAGAGGGCGGGGGGTTGTGGTGAGATATCACGTGTATTTTTTCGTCAAACGCGCGCGGTTTAAAAATTTGCTAAAAATCACGTGATTAATGGCCGACCTCTATAGCAGAATAGATTTCGCAGACCGAGTCGTTTTATTATATCCTTTCACTTTCCTTATACCTTATTGGCGTCCCGTCAAACTGTTAATTAAAAGCTCCAAGTCCAAATCATTCAGGACGGACATTTTCTTTAATGAAACCCTCGCCGTCTCGCTTTTATGCTCGGCGATAAAAGGGACAGGGGATGAGTTATTAAGGCATTGATAACTAGTAATGAAGACCTTTGTGTAAGGGGAAATAAGCGAGTTTATGGCATGGTCTCTGAATAAATTATTGTCCTGGACTTTACGAGTAACTACCAGTTACTTTAGTAGGATCTGACAACCTTGAACTTTATATGTATATGTTACGGTAAATGTGATAAATGCGATAATTATTAATAACTAGCTTTTACCTGCGGCTTCGCTCACGTTAGGTTCGATTTTTTAACCCCCTATTTTATCTCTTTCTGGGTTGAATTTTGAAAAATCCTTTCTTAGCGGATGACTATGTCCTAATAGCTACTGTATGCCAAATTTCACCTCAATCGGTGCAGTGGTTAGAGCTGTGCGTTGATAGATCAGTCAGTCAGTCAGTCTAAAGCCTAAGTACAAAGTTTCTCTTATAATATAACTTGAAAAATGATGAATTTTCATACAAACTTTGACCCCCTATTTAACCCTCTTGGGGTTGAAATTTCCGTCAAATGATCAGTCAGTCAGTCAGTCACCTTTGTCTTTTATATATTTAGATTTTCGGTGATTATTAATAATTACCAAAATTGATGGTAAAAGTGATTAATTATTCACTTTTATCGATTATTACTCGTATTAATAATTTCACCTAAGTTTTGGTAAATGTAAATGTATTGTATGTTATGTGCGTATGTTACAAGTGTAAATTAAAAATTTAAAACACCTTTATCGGTAGTAAATTACTTACTACCGATTAAGGTGTAATAAATTTTTATCAAAATCGGTTCATCGTAAGTAACGATGGAGTCTAATAGGGAATTAACTAGGAAGGGATGGCGAGAGCAGAGCCGCCAAAAGCTAGTAAATGATAATAACGTGCAGTGCATTATTTTCAGTAGCTAGAGCCTCAAATGAATTGCACAATTAATAATGCAGTTATTGTTTACAAAATAAATGTCAATTGGTGATCTAATTAATGTGAATCGAACAATAATTTCATATTAATTTGTTTGTTTTGCCTTTTAATTAGTACCAACTTTAGCGTTTAAAATCTATTATTGGGATGATTTATGACATTATGACGTGTTTTAGTTTTCTGCGAAATTTTTTTTCGCGTTTTGTTGGCTATCTTTAACCGACTTCTTGAAAGGGTATACTTCCCAGGTCAGGATTTGATGATGGGATCCCGGAGAGATCGAGGGAACGCTTCAAATTTTATAGACACAATTGATATAGTCGGTTTTATAAAAATAATTTTTTTAAAAATCTAGTAGGTATCTTAATAAATCATTGCACTATCTTATTGGCAGCTTGATGCCAAGCCAAATATCTAAACACGAATGAAGTCGCAGATATAAAGCTAGTGTAAATAAAATCGCTAAATGAAATATAATTTTCCCTATTTATCACAAAATAAGCTCCAATTAGAAAGTTACGCGGGTTAGCTACGTAACGACCAATTAGGTTATTAAATAATCAAATGAATGGCCGTACTATTACAATGATATGTCACAATTATTACTAGAGCATGCAATACCCCTCAAAGGTTTTTTTTAAGAATATGGGCCAAGCTGATCTTGACTTATATTCTTCTCTCCCGTCCAAATAAGCGAAAAGCTTGTGTTAGGTAGTGGTCTGTGGGTATGATAATAGTGCAAGGGGTGGGGCCCGAACCTGCGACTTTTCAGTTTCCAGTCCGCACCTTTAACCGTTGGGCTTTTGAGGCCCCTTAAAGGTCTCAATTACACTTAGTGTAACCAGCTATGCTTTTGTCATTCAGCCTCCTTGTACATCCACGGTGAATTAAGAGAAATCATAGCGTAAGTGCACACGCACACACGCAGAGAAATTCGGAAATAATAATTCGGAATTAGAATTAATTCGGAATTTATAAATTGCCTTTACACTTTAAACAACGTGTGAAAACACAATCTCTGTTATAACTCGTAAAAATTCCTTAATTTCCACCCCTTAAGATGAATGAATAATTTTTTACGTACAATATGCCCATATGCTACGTTGTGTAACACTTTTTTGTATTGAAAAAAAAAAAAACAAATGCTGAGATTCTTATCACTTCTGCTTCCAAACCAGTTTCTCGATTCCTCGATTTGTTATAAGAACGACAAGTTTGACAAACAAGTCTATCACTCTCTACGTCCTCAACTATTCCCATGCGAAAAATCATGTCAATCTGTAGCTTTGTTGCAGCGTGATTGAAGGACAAATCTATAAACAAACACTCTTACGCATTTTTTATTATAATACTAGCTGATGCCCGTGACTTCGTTCGCGTGTAAAATCCCGCGGGAACTCTTTCTTATATTATTATTTTCTGGGATAAACTGGAGCCTATGTCACTCTCCAGGTTCCCATGCGAAAAATCATGTCAATCTGTAGCTCTGTTGCAGCGTGATTGAAGGACAAATCTATAAACTCTTTCGCATTTATACCTACTCGTAATATTAGTAAACATTAGTAGGGATGAATTTTGTTATTATGATAAAGGCATGCTTTTCGTTTTTGACTTCTGATGGTCGTGGTTTGCTCCTCCAATAGTATTCCATCTCTATGTACAAATGAGTCCATAACTATTTTATATTATAGACTGTTTGTGGCAATAATAATAAATACACAGCAGCGCCAGTAATTTCTGTATTTGTTTTTGTAATAGATTTTTCCAGTAATTTCTACTAAAGACATATAATAACTCACTTTTTACGTCGTGTTAATTTTTGCGAAGGTTAATGACTTCTCCAAATAATTTACTTTGTGACCGAAGAATAAATTGTTATTCTATTCTATCTAATACATAAAGAATAATGAGTACCTACAATATTTTTTTTTATAATAAAATAAAATTGCTTTTTAATTTTACGTTTGCTTGCGGCTTCACTTTATGTTGTGTTCAATTTTTCAAATTGAACATAACATAAAGCGAAAAATTATTTTACTCTCTTAGAGGTTGAATTTTCAAAAATCCTTTCTTAGCTAATGCCTACGTCATAATAACTGCCAGCTCGATCCGTCCAGTATCCGTGCAGTCAGTCAGTCAGTTACCTTTCCTTTTATAAATTTAGAAGATTAGCTCGTAGAAACTAACAGACAGACAAACAGACATCTTTAAAAACTTGAATAGTAGCCAAGTATTATATTATATTCTATAGTCCCATATAACCTACTTCATTTTAATATCAATGATTACCTACTTTAATAATCCCAAAGTAGTTACCTATATTGTTTTTCATATAAAACGATGACAGTCATTTTTATCCCAACAAAGGCTTCGAGTCGTTTTGTACGGTCGCAACGACAGAATCACTTTATAGGGAAACGGCTGGGCAAAAGTTTAAACACATTTCAAACAAAAGCGCCGCTATTCAGCCCCAGTAGGTACAGATAATATCGATAAAAACGGGGAAAAACTCGTAAAATTTAAATAGGGTACACTTTAAAAACATCCGTAGTAAAGTGCCTCGTTTTAGTGTACACATTTGTGCTGTTTAGTGTTGAATAAAAGCTACCAAGTGCGGTTCTCACTCGTACACCGAGAGTTCCTTAGGATACATGTGATACTTATTACTAAATATGTATATAAATTATAATAATCCGGCCACGGTGGCCAATCTCCACAGAGATTAGCCATCTGTATCTCTTACCATCAGGTGAGATCGCAGTTAAGGCCTGTCTTTTCATCGAATAAAAAAAACGATTGAAGGACAAACCGGCAAACAAACATTTATATATATAAGTCCTGACTGACTAACTGACTGACTGACTGACTGAGATATCAACGCACAGCCTAAATTACTGAAGTTAGAAACTTGAAATTTTTACAGTTGGTTCAATGTATTGTATTCTTTTATGACGTACACTAAGAAAGGATTATTGGAAATTCCACCCCTAAGGGGTTTAAATAGGGGATGGAAGTTTATATGAAACTCCGTCATTTTTCAAGCTGTTTCCATCAAAGTTGGTATAAAAGCTTTCAGTTAAAAATAAAGAAGTACGTGTGTCACAGTTTTTGAAAATTCCACCCCAATACCTAATTCCACGCGGACGAAGTCGCGGGGGCAAAAGCTAGTACTTTCATATTTTATTTTATTAAAGCCTCAATAGCCCAACGGTTAAAGGTGCGGACTGAAAACTGAAAGGTCGCAGGTTCCAATCCCACCCGTTGCACTATTGTCGTACCCACTCCTAACACAAGTTTTCACTTATTTGGAGGGGAGAGAAGAACATCAGTCAAGTTCAGCTTGGCTGATATTCTTTTTAAAAAAAAAAAAAACCCCGGATCTTAAGCTTGTGCGGGGACATAGGCCCAACGCGTAGAGGCTTTATGAGAAAGATGAGCTAAATTGCAAACTTTCAGTTTTCAAGCACCCCTTGAAAATCTACTACAGACTCTCGGGCTACCCTCGCAGTCAAGAATTCGAAAATTCAAATTGAAATCAGAAACCGGGCAACGTTT
This sequence comes from Hipparchia semele, assembly GCA_933228805.2. NCBI lineage: Eukaryota > Metazoa > Arthropoda > Insecta > Lepidoptera > Nymphalidae > Hipparchia > Hipparchia semele. The sequence goes on along the minus strand of OW121733.1, from coordinate 3,964,975 downwards.
CCTATTATGAAACTAGGGACACGAAGTACGAACTAAGTGATTCTGAGTGCTTAAACTTGGCTCGTTATTCGGTTTCATGTGTGGATTTGAAGACTGACACTTTTTGAAGTAAGTAAGTTGACTCTGAAAGTGCAACTTTGGCAAGTTTTCGCTCCTTAATTGGAGGGTTGAACCCATCTTGGGGAATTTTGCACCTGAAATTACCTTAATGCCTTTAGGTAAGTACAGTTATTGTAAATGAAAGGTAATCTTGAAGGTTTTAGATTTAAATCTGTTGCGAATATTCGTTTCAACTTATAGATTCTTTTAATAATTACTGGGCCGATTTTGATGAATGAGGTGTCAATCGATTTATTATAGTCCGGGTCACATCTCTATATATAAAATTCAAAGTCCTGACTTACTGACTGAGATATCAACGCACAGCCTAAACTACTGAAGTTAGAAACTTGAAATTTTTACAGTTGGTTCCTTTTATGAAGTAGGCGCACACTAAGAAAGGATTATTGGAAATTCCACCCCTAAGGGGTTTAAATAGGGGATGGAAGTTTATATGAAAGTCCGTCATTTTTCAAGCTGTTTCCATCAAAGTTGGTATTAGAGCTTTCAGTTAAAAATAAAGAAGTACGTGTGTCACAGTTTTTGAAAATTCCACCCCAAAATCTAATTCCACGCGGACGAAGTCGCGGGGGCAAAAGCTAGTTTATTATAGTCCGGGTGACATAAGATATATATTTTATACGAACAAAATCAGTGTGGCGGATGTTACATCCAACTTTTCAGTCGGGTTTTGTACCCGAAGGATAACCAACGGGACCCTATTACTAAGCCTCCGCTGTCCGTTCGTCTGTCCGTCCGTCCGTCTGTCTGTCAGTGTGCTGTACCTCACGATCTGTAGGTATAGGTAGGGAGTTGAAATTTTCAAAGAATTAGTATTTCTGTTGCCACTGTAACAACAAATCACACTAATATTATAAAGCCGAAAAGGGGTTTGGGTAAAAGTGGCATGATTTTTTTTTCTTGCGGCCACTTATGAAAATTATTTTATTAGAAAGTACACAATAAAACATACATTTTATTCTATGAAAGTTTCTTTCTAAAATGTATCGGAGCTGAGATATTTTAACATGAAAAATACATAAAATCATGTTGCCACTTAGGTACTTTGTGTCTATTTTATTTATTATATTTGATGGTTCCCTGTTATTTTTCTTTTAGTCATAAACAACAACAAAGGAGCCTCTAATGAGCCCAAAAACTGAGCGTGATCGCCTCGACCAATCATAGCACAGGATTTGTTTACCTGAGCCGCGCATCAACTCCGGCGCACCGCGCACCGTACTTCACTCGTCTCTCCGAGTTAGTTGATGACTAGTGTCGAGTGTTTCTGTTTCTATTGTTTTTAATCACATACCTCGCTTCCGCCTATAACACGCGAGAGCAGTTAGTCGTAGTATCTCTCGATATGGAGAAGGCGTTCGGTCGCGTCTGGTACGCCGGTCCACGACGCCACGAGGATGAACCCAGCATGTATTTTAATCACACGACTTAGCTTGCCTTACTGGACTTTGGTCGCAGGCGGTACGGTGGCGTGTAGCGCTGTCAGTGTTAGGATTAGTCATTTACAGTATTGGTTTGGATTCTGCATTTAGTGTCGTTGCCTATGTATGGCTTATGTAGTTAGAAAGGAGATTTGTTAGGGTCTTCTTTCGTGGTTGGTGACGGACGGCTATAAGGGGAGGTGGACACCGTAGCTAGGCTAGGCTAGTTAGCCTGGTTGTCTAGTTTAGGCATAGAAATGTTGGCTTCCACGTTAGTTCAGTGACAATTACGATGTACTCTCACTCCTACAAAGTAATCACTGGGACTAATGGTTTGTTTGGTCGTTAGTCTGTCGTTTCTCTCATCATATAGTATCTACAAGTATAAAAAAGTGATTTTAAATATTTTTGTTTATTTTTTAATATTCTATCCATAACGCTATAAATGGCTACCGGCAGAATAATAGGCAGATATCTAAGACAAAAACTCGCGACCTTCGGAACTTTAATACCGAGTGCATTAAAGATACCATCGAGCGGAACCGAGGCTCCAAAGTGTTTGCGAGAGATCTGTCGATCGGACAGAGCCAGCTGACACGGCTGAAAACTGATGACGGTCGTTTCGTTTCTTCTCGAGCTGAGGTCTTGGTAGAGCTCGAGAAGTTCTATGGACAGTTATATACCAAAACACAGAAACTTGTTGAAGATTTGGCCAAAGACCCCAGAGCCATACTGACCAGACACTATACCGAAGATATTCCGGACGTCAGGCTATACGAGATTAGTATGGCTCTCAAACAACTCAAGAACAACAAGGCACCAGGTGATGACGGAATCACAGCGGAACTCCTGAAAGCGGGTGGAAAACCGTTTCTAAAGACCTTTCAGAGTTTGTTCAATTCCGTCATTCACGAGGGTACAACGCCGAAAGCATGGCACAGGAGCGTGGTGGTTTTGTTCTTCAAAAAAGGTGATAACACTTTGTTGAAGAATTATAGACCCATCTCGCTGCTGATCCATGAAGCTCTTTTCTGCTGCGTTGGAGGACGTCTTTAAGCTACTGGATTGGAATGGACTTGGCATCAACATAAACGACGAGTACATCACTCACCTTCGATTTGCCGATGACATAGTCATTATGGCAGAGACTCTCGGAGAGCTTAATACAATGCTCAATGACCTCAGCAGAGTCTCTCAACAGGTGGGCCTGAAAATGAACATGAGCAAGATGAAAATGATGTCTAATGCTCATGTTCCGCTCCATCCAGTAATTATTGAGAGTTCTGCACTCGAAATTGTAGACCTGGGACACACAGTCCAGCTAGGTAGATCCAATTTCGAGAAAGGGGTCACCCGCCAAATCCAACTCAGCTGGGCGGCGTTCGGGAAACTTCGAGATGTCTTCTCGTCCAAAATTCCTCAGTGCCTGAAGACTTAAGTCTTCGAACAGTGCGTGCTGCCAGTGATGACTTATGGATCCGAAACATGGTCGCTGACTATGGGCCTCATAAGAAGGCTCAGGATCAGTCAGCGGACGATGGAGAAAGCTATGCTCGGAGTAACCCTGCGAGATCAAATCAGAAATGAGGAGATCCATAGGAGAACCAAAGTCACCGACATAGCTGTGCGAATTGCGAAACTGAAGTGAAAATGGGTGGGGTACATAGTTCGAAGAGCTGATGGTCGATGGGATCCGAAGGTGCTGGAGTGGCGACCCCGCACTGGGAAGTGCAGTGTTGGCAGACCCCCCCACTAGGTGGACCAACGACATCAAACGAGTCGCAGGGAGCCGCTGGATTCAGGCGGCGCAAGACCGAGGCTTGTGGAGGTCAATGTAAGAGACCTACGTCCAGCAGTGGACATCTATAAGTTGATAAAGACGAAGAAAAAGAACGCTATAAATAGTTTTAACAATAAAATATATGATAGTTTACTTTAAATTGATGACAAAACTCTCATAATTCTACAACTTCAACATCAAATATCTCAGCTCCGATATCACTTACGGCAAAATTCTTTTTTGATCTGTTATTACTAGTTAATACCCGATATGTTAGCAACAATTAAATTAGTGGCCGCTAAGAAAAAAAATCATGCCACTGGTCCATACAAAGTTACCCAATCCCCTTTGTATGTGTGTGTGTGTGTGTGTGTGTGTGTGTGTGTGTGTGTGTGTGTGTGTGTGTGTGTGTGTGTTTGTTTGTTACTCCTTCACGCCCCAACGAATGAAACGATTTGGCTGTTTGAAATGGAGATAGCTCATACCCAGGATTAAAACATAGGCTACATTTTATCCCGGAAAATTACAGAGTTCCCATGGGAATTGAAAAACCTTGATCCACGCGGACGAAGTCGCGGGCATCGTCTGGTACTTAATAAAAATTAAAATTAAAATTAAAGGGGAACTAGAAACATGTTTTTTTTTTGGCCTTTTTTTTGTTACGGAACCCTTATATAAGAGTCCGACTCGCATTTGACCGGTTATTATTAAACTTTTATACTTGTTCGAAGAAAATGCCCACTCCAACGGAGTTAGAACAAAAATTCTTAATCAACAGTGTGACAAACGGCACCAATAAAATAAAAAGAGGCGAAAGGATATAATGAAACCTCTCTATCCTCAGATAAGGCGGAGGAGAGGTCTGGATAATACTCGGGATACAAAACCGAGGGTAGGACACGGATAATTATACTTTTTATTTCGAACAGATGGGACAAACTGAAATGGTTGTTTGACAAACCTCAAATATGGTTGAGCGAAGCAATGGCTGGATCATGCGTCGTGCTCGTGAACGGGTGCCACCAACGGAAATGATTCTGCTTTGTGTCTACCCATCTTAACATGTGTTAGGTTGTGGTAGGAGTGCATTTTTGAAACTTCTTTGTGGAAACACTGTGTGCATAGCATAGTTTTGTTAACCATTGTAAAAAAATTTTTTTTTGAAAAGAGCAACTGCTGAGTTTCTTGCCGGCTCTTCTCAGCAGAATCTGGTTCCAAACCGGTGGTAGATTTATGATGTGTCATAAGAGCTATAAGTTGGCCTACATGAAATAAATAATTTTGATTTTTTTTTTAATGGAAATGGGCGGGGCACATAGTTCGAAGAGCTGATGGTCGTTGGACCCCAAGGTGCTGGAGTAGTGACCCTGCACCGGGAAAGCGCAGTGTTGGCAGACCCTCCACTAGGTGGACCGATGAAACGAGTCGCAGGGCTCCGCTGGATTCAGGCGGCGCAAGACCGAGACATGTGAAAGTCTATGCAGGAGACCTTTTCCAGCAATGGATGTCTATCAGTAGACAAAAAAGAAGAAGAAATGGGACAAAGGCACCAAAGTCATAATAATCAAGCGCTAGACATAAAATTAAAAACCTAATTTTAAAAGCCCGACACTTAAAAGCCTTAAAAATAATATTAAAAACGAAGAATTATGAACTCTGTATCAAAGCTCTCTTGTGGTTTATATATCTGAAGAACATTTTGAATAAAAATCTACACAACGGTACATATACAATATGTACCTATGTATTTAATGCAAGAAACTGTTTGCGTTTTGTTAGACAGTGTTTACAGAAAGTCCTCTAGGACTTGCCGTTTTTGTTCAACCTCAGAAGGTTGAATGTCTATTTAGACCGTCTCTGTTCAGTCAAGGGTAAATAAAAGGCTTTTGGTTACTTGAATTTTGCTTCAAAGTAGGTATTATATTTTGAAATCATATGTTGGAACTCTAGAATTAGAAATACATGGAGCAAATAGACACGATGTACAAGCATTTTCTTAAAAATAAGAAGAATTAAGGACGGTAGTAACATAATTTTTATTCCTACTTTCCTATTGATATGAAAAATGCAAGTGTGTTTGTTTGTTGGTTTGTCCTAAAATCTCGATGAGCAACGGAATGATGTGATTTTTACACAGGGGTATAGTTAAGGGTGAAGAGGGATATAAACTACTTTTTATTCCGGAAGCCTTGTTTTTGGACATAATTTGAAAGTAGCCACTCTACATATTATTTAAATCTCAACGGAGAAAGGGGAAATTCATTTAAATTCGTTACGCTTACGAAGCGCCATCTAATAAATGCACTTCATTAAAACGTGCTAATCCTAGCACAGTTCGATGGCGACTGACGCTCGAATTCGAAATTCAAAATTGCAGTTCCTTTTTTTTTTGAATTAAGTACACTTCGCGGTGTAAAATGGACGCTTTCTTGGAGTGGAAAGTTTTAAAAACTTTATCGTCGTGCTGCTATTCGTTGAAAATACTTTAGCAGTTTAATTTAATAGTGGCATAGTTTATTCTCTGTCTAGGTCGTATTTCTCATTTAACTGGGGTTTTAATAATATATGCGGGAATGTGTGTGTCACCAACTCAACCGATTTAGATGAAATTTGACGCAAATATAGCTTTCATCCCAGAGCCGGATACAGGATACTTTTTAGTCTGGTTTATGTTAGCGAAATATTGAAATGGTAACGATATACAACTTTAATGTATTGAAAGTAGCTAGATAAAACTAGTAGTAGATAGTTTGACTTTGTTGACGACGTAGGCGCCCGACTGACGCCGACTTGAACGGTATAAATAGCCGGGATTTGACGATAAGAATTCAGTCTCTTCCAGAGACTCCTACGGCTATTGGATGCTCCCGCGTCTAGGTCGTTGTATTTGATTAAGGGATTGTGATAGCAATCGCGCCCTAATCGAATAAATATTACCCGTATGTTTATAGTCCAGTCAAAAAACCTCAAAAAATGGCCCAACCTCTGGAAAATTGCGAAAGTTTTGAAACTTTGCACATCGAATTATGGGTCCCTAGGGATGAATATACCAAAAGTCCTCATGCGTACGAGGCGAGCTCTAGCGGCAATTAGCGGAAACAGGACCCTTTTTTTGGTTTTTTGTTAATATCTCGAGAACCTTTGGTCAGAGGTAAAAGTTTACTACTACATAATTAAAGCTTATTAAATTTGCAACAATAATGATTATATACATTTTTCTTGAATTCCTAATAATTACCGAGTTTTAGGCCACTAAAAGATAGTTTTTTCGAAAAATCACGCTAGCGGCGCCCGGTACAATATGGCATTTGTAATAATATTTGACAATCATGGTTTATCATTTTTTTTTTGGGTACCAAGGGTGATTCAGAAAATAAACTTCACAGTTATGTACAAAAAAAAGACATATTGTTTATTAAACAACTAGCTTTTGCCCTCGGCTTCGCTCACGTTAAGTTAAATTTTTCAAACCCCTATTTTACCCGTTGTACCCCCTTAGGGGTCGAATTTTCAAAAATCCTTTCGTAGAGGATGCTTACGGCCTAATAGCTACCTGTATGCCAAATTTCAGCCTGATCCGTCCAGTGGTTTAAGCTGTGCGTTGATAGCATTTTTTATTGTTTCTGTATTACATCTAAATATTTAAAACGCAAAGGTGACAGACTTACTGACTGATCTATCCACGCACAGCTTAAACCACTGAACCGATCAAGTTGAAATTTGGCATACAGGTAGCTATTAGGCCGTAAGCATCCTCTACGAAAGGATTTTTGAAAATTCGACCCCTAAGGGGGTACAACGGGTAAAATAGGGGTTTGAAAAATTTAACTTAACGTGAGCGAAGCCGAGGGCAAAAGCTAGTTGTTTAATAAACAATATGTCTTTTTTTTGTACATAACTGTGAAGTTTATTTTCTGAATCACCCTTGGTACCCAAAAAAAAATGATAAACCATGATTGTCAAATATTATTACAAATGCCATATTGTACCGGGCGCCGCTAGCGTGATTTTTCGAAAAAACTATCTTTTAGTGGCCTAAAACTCGGTAATTATTAGGAATTCAAGAAAAATGTATATAATCATTATTGTTGCAAATTTAATAAGCTTTAATTATGTAGTAGTAAACTTTTACCTTTGACCAAAGGTTCTCGAGATATTAACAAAAAACCAAAAAAAGGGTCCTGTTTCCGCTAATTGCCGCTAGAGCTCGCCTCGTACGCATGAGGACTTTTGGTATATTCATCCCTAGGGACCCATAATTCGATGTGCAAAGTTTCAAAACTTTCGCAATTTTCCAGAGGTTAAACCTTGTTTTGACTGGACTATTAGATGAGTGTAATTAATTAAATAATACTTAGATATGTTTGATAGTTACCCTCACGTTCAGATGGTGGTTTGTCTGACGTGTTGTGGTTAAATAGGTTAGATGTGAGGACAGGGGCCGTTATAGGGGCGGTTGGAGACGGCTTTAGGTAGAGTTTTAGTGTTTTTGAGTTTATATTTATCAGAGTTTCATGCTGATGAAATTGCGAAAAATCAGCCAGTACAATAAAAAATGTAAGTACCTACTTTCAGTAAATAATCTAATCTCGCTGAGAGTTGACCTTTCACTAAAGTTTTTTCCAGCTCTCCCAAGGATTGAAATAAAGGTTACATTTGATAAAATAAGAATAAAACACTTTATATTTTTGCTCACAGATGGTCTATAACTAACGACTTTAGCTTTATAGCTGACGCAGACAGCCGATTTTTGTCTGGGGCCAACTATAATTTATTTACTAATATATTTTTTTAATTAACATCGAGTAGTCCATGAAGAAAACATCATCGTCATCATCTCAACGATATGCGTCCAACTTCTTCTGTCTGTTTCTTACAAGAATTACCACAGAATATAACCTTATGTCACATATATAGAGCGGCAACCACCTACTTGCTTTAGTTAACGATAACTGTGCATGAATTTGTTTCACATCTTCCTGCTAAATGATTTATGAACAGACCCTCGAAAATTCCTGATAAGTTACAAACTACACAAGATTAAAGATTTTTATACAAGGATTTGTATTTAAACCTTTGAGCCTCTTTTGAGACTGTGTCAGTAAAAATTCTGACTGACGGGCTCATCAGATTGAGATGATCTGAGCGAAAGTTACTGACAGCTTGGAGAGTCATGAAGCTCAAGTGGAAATGGGCCACTTATTTTGAAAAACGGGTAACACTATTTTGCCGTCTGCTTAAAGTTCAGAAGTCTTTTGTTTGGTCGAGTTTACGCTTTTATAACTTGATGCCGAGAGAGTTGGTAAGTTTGCCATTACACAAAAAACAGTGTGTAAAGAAACATTTAATAAGTAGAGGTTATTTGTGCTTTGGGAATCGAAAAAAGGATCGTTACCTGAGTAGTATCGTATTGATACTTTTGGTTTAATACCTAGAAAAGCTCCCGAAAGTTATACCATCCCATCGAGAGAGATAACGCTATACATCAGAAGAGAATATTATAGACTATAGTCTGCTGTCACAGTTAATGAATTCCTTGCCGGTTATTCTCAGCAGAATCAATTTTCCGAACTGGAGGCATTGAATGAGGTAGGTTTTCAACCTGTGTGAGCCACAAGTTGGCCTAGATGAAATAAATAATTTTGAATTTGAATTTATCAGTCGTCTACGGTAAAATTATTTTTATATTTGTAGAACCAAATAATTCGGGGCTCGCGCCAGAAGCCAGAAAGCCTAGTGTTTTCTTTTTCTATTAGCGATAAGTAAACCTTAGTCTTTACGTGTAAAACTCAGGACTCGTGCATAATGGGTGTCATATTTGAGACTTTTTTAAAGGAGGTGGGTTGATAAGGCAACAAAATCCGCCCCTCATACACTCGAAAAGAAAAGTTCCAGATTTCGACAAATTGTAAATGTATTTATATACTTGAAGATATAAACTTTATTTTAATATAAAGTTTAGGTGATAAAAAAAATAGTAAGTTACAGAAAATATTACCCAAAAAGAGAGTGTTTCTTTTACTTTTCTTACATTTTCATACATTTTAGTCGTTTTTTAAGCTTTGATTTAATATTTTAGAATGAGGCGCTCCATGAACCATGGTAAACGTAACTGATAATGATGCTCCTTTTTATAAGCTTTTATATGAGTATTAATTTATTTTGATTCATGGAGCGCCTCATTCTAAAATATTAAATCAAAGCTTAAAAAACGACTAAAATGTATGAAAATGTAAGAAAAGTAAAAGAAACACTCTCTTTTTGGGTAATATTTTCTGTAACTTACTATTTTTTTTATCACCTAAACTTTATATTAGAATAAAGTTTATATCTTCAAGTATATAAATACATTTACAATTTGTCGGAATCTGGAACTTTTTTTTTCGAGTGTATGAGGGGCGGATTTTGGGCCTTATCAACCCACCTCCTTTTTTTGCTACACTTGACGGGAATTTCTGAATGTTTAAAAAAATATCTCGGAGGAAGGTAAGGATCGAAAGCATTTTTCTCCAGAATCGAGTTTTGAGTGTGTTGATCATTTTAAACAACAGACACGGGTGAACTGCCCGTCAACGTCGAAACTAATTATTATATTATGTACATATTTTCAATCAGTTTAAGCAGGTATAAGTGAAATCTTATAGCTTGTTGTAGAGAAATGTGGGTTCGACCTTAGCCATCCGCGGTAATTTTTGATATGTAATTTAAAATTATTCGGAAATTTTAAGATTGTTTTATACTGAGGCTGATAAATATTCTGCGATGTTCGATTATTTGCTTGCTTTTTTCCGCAACGTCATCCGTATAGAATTAGATTAGTTAGTATAATAATTAGTTATTCCAGAATGAAAAGCCTATGTTACTCTCTACGTCTTTAACTATACGTAGATCCGTTGCTGCGTTTTTACGTGATTGAAGGACATAATATCTAACATAATTTATTTATATAATGTTTCAGAAATAATGCCATTAAAACTGCATTTATTGTAATAATGTACCTAATTTTTTTGGAATTCTCCGACAAGTCTAACCAACCCCGATAAATTATATTATTAAGTACGTTTCATTACGCCTCCCCATATAACCGCGCCCTAAGAATCAACGCAACGCCTACTTTATTATGCAAATGGGTGAGAGCGAATTTGCCTCGGCGTTACGGAACGTAAATTCAATTTTCTACCTTTTATTGGCCGACCTTCAAGAATTGAGCGCGAAATATCTTCGTTGGCCCAATCGGATGGAAAAATTGGTTTGATAAGATCTAAGAGGCCCTCTTAAAGCCTTGGTTATTTCATTCGGTGTGAGCTCTTAAATTATAATAAGCTTTAATGGGACGTTTTATAAGACAAATGTAATAAAAGGCCTGTGCTAAGGTTTTATTATTGAAATTGAATTATCTCTCTTCCATTATTGGCGCCAAAATACAGATCAAGATCGTGTTCTGTCACTATCGTTGCAAGAACCCCTCTAAATTCCCGAAGTAGAAGTCATCTTTACCTAGGTAGCCCCTAAATACAATCCTCTTACCTAAAATAACTTTCACCTTTACATATTCCCTAAAGGTTCGTGAAAACGAATATTTTTTGTTCAAATTGTGGAATCATCTCTCTTCGACGGTGTTCCCACTTAATTACAACATCGGGTTATTCAAGGGGCGGACCAACAAATTCCTGAAAAGCCGGCAACGCATTGGTGGTGCCTTTGGTAGGTACTACAAGTGTTCATGGGCGTCTGTAATCACTTAACATCAAGTGACCCGCCTGCTCGTTTACTCGCTATTCATATAAAAAAAAGAACACCAAAGGCTCGAACTAGTAAAAACGTAGGTCTAAACTGAACTAATTCTATTGCCGCTTGCTTTGCTTTATTACAACCTGACCTCATTCCCGGAAGTTTTAGTGCTGGCTTCATTTTATTGGTTCGTAAAAAGCCAGTGAATTCCTCTGAGATGCGTCCATTGGTATTTTTTTTTCAATTAACTATAAAAACAGGAGCTCAAAAAATTCATTTCAATTTAGGACTCCAGTTCATATTCGACCTGTTCGTTTAATTTGTGGTATATTTATAATTCACACTACCATACCCCTTCTGAGTTGACTCTCTGCCATCTTAGACTGCATCGTCATTTACCATCAGGTGCGATCTTAGGCTATCAAAATTAAAAAAAAATCTACTTACGATACTTTCCCAATTACTCGATACATTTCTTCTATCTATTGAGATAATAGATACTAGATTTCACACGTCAGACAGCAGACTAATAGTCTATAATATTTTTTTTCTGATGTACTTAGAGCGTTATCTTTCAATGGAGTGGTCCAGCTTTCATGGTACATATTTGAAACTACATTGTGGAAACACTGTATACATAGCATATTTTTGTTACCATTTTTTGAAAAGAGCAACCGCCGAGTTTCTTGCTGGCTCTTCTCGGCAGGAAAAGCATTCCGAACCAGTGGTAGATTCATCGACGATTCAAAAGCACTTGTAAAAGTTTATTTGAATAAAAAATATTTCTATTCTAAAAATATTTCTATTCTATTATTTCAGGAGCTTCTCTAGGTATCGAACCAAAAGTATCGATACTACTCCTTTTTTCTATAAGTCAATTAGTAATGGTAATGGTAGTGGTAAGTAAGATAAGTGATTAGAAATGGTACCGTCATAGTCTATGTCCAAGAGAATATAATTAATGATTAAACGAACTTACTGTAAGTGAAGTTCGATCATAATTATACGAGGCTTCGTCCAAAGAGATTAGTGAAAACACTTGTAGTAGTGTCGTGTCTTCCTTTATCTATGTGTCAATGATAAAATGTCACAATTAATAGATAAGGTACTTATACAAACTTTCGAACAATGTCGTCCCCAATTGACATCTGAACAATATATAATAATAAAAGACCTTTTCTAAGCACAGTCCATCTGTTTAGCCGAGTAAAACATATCCAACAGATGTTTAACATTTCATTTCGCCCACGGAAATTCCTGAGGATGTGTTGTCAAAAACATCACGTCCTATCTTTACGAGAGCCGCATCTGAACATAAAAAGAAGTTTACACGACGCCGAAATACGAACTGCCACATTATAAGTTTGGCAATCGTATACCCCTCACGCGATTCCGGGCTTAATTACCGAAGTTTAGGAGCGAATTTTCGGCGAACAATTTGGCGTTTCTACGCCGCTGTTCAGGTTGTATGTGAAACAAAACCGTAATTGCGTATGCCTGGTGATTCGTTTTTTGCTGCCGCTGCTTAAGCGGCGCCCTTGATGGATGGACTTATGATTTCTTAAAGTCGATGACAGTTTTGAAGTGTGCACTACTGTGAAAGCACCTGGTACATAAAAGCACCTGCACTGGTAGCATGGGCGGGAGAAATTTTATCCCCGGGAAAAGGATAAAATGTTTATCCCCTAGCTTAGCTTTATCCACCCGTCGAGCATGGACACAGCGGTGGAAGAATATTGACAGTGGATAAAATGGGAGAGAATTTATCCCCGCAATTATTGCTATTATAAGAAAATCATGGAAGTAGGAGGTACAATACTTCAAAATTTATGTCAATTCGATCTCAAAATGTCTATCATTACTCGTGATTTTGACAGTTAATAGGTGATTCGTAGGTGGTTTTTGTCTGTGGTTTTTGTTTTCGTTTGACCCTTTCAAAAGTCAGAAAAGTACAAGTTTATCTCATTCATTTGTTCCCATGCTCTAGCCGGGGGAAGTTGCTCCACTTGTGATGTTAAATAGGGATATACTTCTCCTTTCCCCTGTCGCCATGCTCTAGCATAGGGAGAAGGCAATTGTATCCCCTGTCAGTGGATAAAATCGGGGGATAAAATGTTTTTCTCCTGTCCATGCTACCAGTGCTGGTAGCGATTAAATGACAATAGAAGAGAAGCCGCCATTTTCTGTTTCTATCTCACTCAGTGTAAACCTTATATGAGCAGGACAGAAATATAAAATGGCTGTTTGACAGTCCTATTCTCATTTGAATCGCATTATATGTGAGAAAGCAGCCTTCAACAGTCTTCAACAGCGTTGCGGTGATTTCTGCATCTACAGCATTTAGCTGAGTTAGGACCCTTTCACCGGTGACAAACTAGTTAAGTAAAATTTTAAGTGTTCTTATGTTTGATGCCCGTTTTCACCAAGGTTCTGTAACTTTTACGAGCTAAGCGAATTGACGATTTCTGTCTTCGTTTTCACGGACCTTACTAAACGAGTACTGTAAATAATAATAGGGAAAATTACATTGCGTAAGGGAATTTAGGGACTCTACTGAGAGAATGCTTTAGGTATGTTTGATGAAAACGGGCATAGGCGTATTATGTGTCAGACCATCGAATAAATATTCAAAAATCGCGAAATCGTGTGTGAGAAAATGTGTTTTTTTATTAATTTATGAAAATATCATAAAATAAAATATTGTTCTTTCTGTTGAGTAATTGGAGGTGACTACCGATTTTATCATTTTCAAGGACTTATTTTAGACGCTGTAGATAAATAATTAATCATAGCAATCAACACCTAAATTCAATTTCTATTCAATTGCCCTCATAGTTGCAAAAATATCCCGGGAAACATCTAACTAAGGATCAAGGCTTCCGAAGGTAATCTACATAACAACAAATACAGGCTTTCTCAAACCCTAACATTATGCAAAATGCCGGGACAATGCATAGAAGACACTATCAAAAGGCTTTTTGGGAGCCAAAAGCCTTAAAAATAGAAATCACACGCTCGGCTGCAGTGCTTTGTGCTGTTAAATTAAAAATCTTTCGGAAAATTCGGCAAAGAAAATTCAAAATAATGTGCCCTGGGACACGTTCCTATTCGTTTTCCTTCTTAATCTTCTTCATTAACCAAAACAAGTCCACTGCTGGACATAGATTTCCTGCATGGACTTTCGCATGTACAATCATAATCGCATAAATAACTGCAGCACCGAAATTCCACGATCTCGCACTAAAGCGCTTTGCTTTCTCGTCCCTAATACGCACCGCAAAAATTTTAAAAGCCATTTAGCGTTCATGCACGATGGCTATAGAAACCGATTAGGGAGTATGGGTTCAATGATCCAGTACTATCTTAGACTGCAACTTCACTTACCATCAGGTGAGATCGCAGTCAAGTACTACCTTGACAACGAATTCAATAAAAGCTAAATCCAGCAGTGAACGTCTATCGATTTGAAATGATCACGACAAACAAAACATTAACGAAACTCGCATTTGAATTTTTTTCGGGGGCCATTATAGTTCCGTGAAAGCCTTTGATAGTTCCACCTACAGCGCGTCCCGGTGTTTTGCATAATGTAAGGGTCCGAGAGACCGTACCTACCGGCTTTGTGAACATGTGGATTACCCACTTACGATGTGAATTTATATGGGCTGCAGGTTTCAGATTCTTTGAAGCACACGGCTGCCTTTAATTTAAAGGCAGCCTTGATACATTTTGCTCTAAAATAACTGCAATGGATAAAAAATTGCATTCAAATGAATGCAGTTTTTTTTGTATTTATTTATTTATTTAAAACTTTAAATCTATCTTTACAGGTAAACCTATATATTGCAGATAAATTTAACTATACCTGCACTGGTAGCATGGACAGGAGATAAAAGTTTTATCCCCCGATTTTATCCACTGACAGGGGATAAAATTATCTTTTCCCTATGCTAAAGCATGGCGACAGAGGAGAAGGCGATGTATATTTCTATAAGTATATCCACTGAGTGTTATTTCCACCGCTGTGCACATGCTCGACGGGTGGATAAAGCTAAGCGAGGGGATAAACGTTTTATCCTTTTCCCGGGGATAAAATTTCTCCCGCCCATGCTACCAGGGCTGTAGTCATTAAAGTTTTATAACGGTCTCCCAACCGAATCCGGCCACGGCGGCCGAATCTCCACAGAGACTAGCCATCTGCGCGGGAGACATTATAGTGCACAAGTGTGTGCACTCTCTATTCCCTCACTCTCATAGCCCGACGTGACGGAAAATCCGACCCGACCGGAAAGAGATCAGGCGCAGGACCGACGGCTCTAAATGCTCTCCGAGGCACGGGGGTGACTCACCACCGACTTCCTAACTCCAGCCTAGTACTGAAAATTTCTTAACAGAAAACCCAATACATTTTTGGCCCGACCCGGGAATCGAATCCGGGACCTCGTCATCCGTTGTCGAACTTGCTAACCACTAGATCAACGAGGCAGTTATAAAGTTAATGTTTTATACAGGCGAAAATGTCTACAGCACCGACGCAATGTCGTCTATCTATCGGTCTTCTATCGGATATACATTGGAGAACGTTGTGCGCTCAGGAACTTCACAACTGGTTGCGCGAAGAAACGCTCACATTTCTGGAATAATATATTGTGTAGAAATGCCTGCCATTATTTATTAGCAATTCACGCACCGCCGCCTCAAAGAGTCCATAGAAGGCTCTGTGGACCCGCTGATTAGAAATACCTACCTAATTAGCCAACGCTTCAGTCTGCATTAAGCACCCATGCAAAACGCCGCGTCCGCGCACAAGCATTACGCTTGACATACGCCTACGTATCAACGCACGCTTCAACGCTGTACTCCAGATCCTGAACGTGTCGTGCCGCCTCTCACTAATCCAGCTGGATATCAGGAAGACTCCGCGAGGCCAGGTTAGTGATTTTTCTAATAGATAATGGTATTTTTCTGCACCGTACATTGTTCTGGTCTGTCAAACCGCAGTCTTTATTGGCTATTTTCTATTTTTCAACGCCACGCAAAGTAGTTCAGCTATTTACACGCTGGACTACCAACAACCTAGTACCTCCTTCACCGTTATACCACAGAACTGCGAGAAGTCGTGAGCGTTGGCACCCTTATCTGGTAGGAATCCAACGTTTTAGTTGTTATTTCAACATTAACTGCAACGAACCGCTAAGGTGTGAAACGCCCTTCCAGCATCTATGTTTCCTGCCACCTATAATTTGAGTACCTTCATGGCAAGAGTGAATAGGCATCTTCTAAACAAGCGCGCTTCAACTTAACGTCATCAATGCAGTTTATCATTGATTGTCGTCATGCGCAAACCTTTCTAGCAATAAAAAAAACATAGCCAGCCGTGGGTTGTGCTTAAAGGAAATATCCGAATAAATTAAGTACATATCAAAAAATCTGGTTCCGGTGGGATTCGAACCCACATCTCTCGGGAATCGCACCCTGAGTGAGTTGACCATTACACTAAGGCCAAGTCGAAGTCAAAAATGTATTCTAATGCTGTATGTGCCTAATTCAACCATATTATACACTAGCTTTAACCCGCGGCTTCGCTCACGTTAGGCTCGATTTTTTAACCCCCTATTTAACCCTCTTGGGGTTAAAATTTTCCAAAATCCTTTCTTAGCGGATGTCTACGTCCTAACAGCTACCTGTATGCCAAATTTCAGCTCGATCGGTCCAGTGGTTAGAGCTGTGCGTTGATAGATCAGTCAGTCAGTCAGTCAGTCACTTTTGCCTTTTATATATTTAGATACCATATTTTTGTTTATATTTGTCTTAAAGTAACGAAACGAAAGGGCAGGCGAAAGTTGTCTTAGGCGTGTTTACTTAGCGGTGTTTTGATATGATATCTCTTGAGAATTCAGTTAATAGAGTTGTCATACTACTAGAGGCAGTAATTTCCCGCGCAAGAAGAGACGTGAAGGGTTAATAATAGCGATGTGCCGGACCGTTAAAAATGTGTATCCGCGGATGCGGATACTTGGTTTCAAGGGCCGCGGATACGGAAATGGATCTCAACTTTCTTACTCAATTGGTGTCGATGCGCGTGACCTTGAAGCGATAGTTGACGCCACTTGACACTTAAGCTGTTGTCAAGTGGCGTTGTATTGCGATTTGCTTTGCGAAAGCAAGAAAGATCCTTTCTTTTGTTTTGTTTATAGGTAGTATTAGGGCAGCATAGATAACTCAAATTTATTAATAAGTTGGCCTACATGAAATAAATAAATTCAAATTTATTTATTTCATGTAGGCCAATTTGTAGCTCTTATGACACGTCAATGACGTGACGTCATGAATCAACCACCGGTTTGTAACGTTTGTGTTTGGTACATAAGTTAAAAAAATGTCTACAAAGAAGTTTAGTATATAATCTGAATAGTTTAGCATAATCATCTACATATAGAACTTACTATGTATTGAAAATTAATAACGTAAAAGATCCGTTAAAGATCTACCAAAAAAGTAACAGATACAGATACGGATCTTTCTTCTCCCACGAATCTAGCACATCACTATTTAATAAGCATCCAAATTTCCTGCCACCTATAATTTGAGGCAAGCGAGTGAATAGGCATCTTCTATGTAAGCGCGCTCCTACTTAGACTTGATTAGTGCTTTCCATCATTGATTGTTGTCAAACGTAAGCCTTCTTCTTCTTTATCAACTAATGGACGTCCACTGCTGGATATATGTCTCTTGCATGGACCTCCACAGGCCTCGGTCTTGGGCCGCCTGAATCCAGCGGCTCCCTGCGACTCATTTGATGTCGTCTGTCCACCTGGTGGGGGGTCTGCCAACATTGCGTTTCCCGGTGCGGGGTCGCCACTCCAGCACCTTGGGACCCCATCGACCATCAGCTCTTTGAACTATATTCCCTACCCATTTCCACTTCAGTTTCGCGACTCGCAGAGCTATGTCGGTGACTTTGGTTCTCCTACGGATCTCCTCATTTCTGATTTGATCTCGCAGGGATACTCCGAGCATAGCTCTCTCCATCGCCCGCTGAGTGATCCTGAGCCTTCTTATGAGACCCATAGTTAGCGACCAATTAAATAGTATCTGAGCTTAAGAGTTCTCCAATATTTGGCGTGTGAAGAATTAGGATTAGCGTAGTGTACTGTGGCTCAAATCTTCCTTATTCGAGAGAAGCCTGTTGAGATGAAAGAAAATCAACCTGAGGATGGGAAGATGATATCTTGGGGGCATTTTTTTTTTACATTCTACTACATCTGACGTGCAAAGTTCGCTGCTCTAGTAATTTGATATATCTCTGATTATGTTGTGTTTGCTTGAGCTAAGGTATCCTGATAGCGAGAAAATCCTTTCCAAATATCGTGGAAATTACGTTTATTTTTTTGATGTTTGTTGATGATCACTAAATAGATTTTCTATTATTTTTGACCATTATAATATTAGTGTGATGCGATTTGTTTGAGTTTTGAGCTGCGGAACACCCACAGAGTTCAGTTTTTAATATTACGAACCGGTGGTAGAGTCATGACGTGTCATAAGAGCTACAAGTTAGCCTACATGAAATAAATAATTCTGAATTTGAATTTATCTATATTGAATTTAACATAATTTAACATAATTGTTATAAAATAATACGAGTACATAACACGATAATTAATTAACTTGGAATTACGTACGTGGTACGTACTCGCATTATTTTATAACAACTACTTCATTAAACCACGAATTAAGTCTAAAATCTTTAAATAATTTTGAATTTTATACGGATTGCAAAAAAAAATGGCTTCGGCTTTATTTTACTGTAAAAAAGTGTAAAGTGCATTGCAATCGAACCAATAGGTGCTCGTATCTGCCTAGTTTCCACTAATTATATTGTAACAATTTCAATACACTATGTATCAGAAAACGATATCGGAACGGGAAGTTGGTATTATTCAGCCAGTTATAAATTCCAATAAAAGTCTGGAACTAGGTTGGATTGAACAAAACGCTAAAATAAAGCTGAAATAACCAATAACTGAAGCGTAGCGTATTTTTATTCGGGCCATACATTCTGATATCATTTTTGCGGCCATTAAACTAGAGACATTTATGAGCTTATCGCCTAAACCCTATAATTTATTATTAATTAAAAACTTTTCTCCGTCGGAGTAGTAGATATTCTTACTTGCTATAGACTTTCATGAATCATATAAGGGTAGTAGTTTTATAAAAATACTTTTAATATTTCTGAATAATTATTTTTGAAACTTCATTGTGGAAACACTGTATACATAGCATAGTTATGTTACCTATTGTAAAAAATTTTTTTTGAAAAGAGCAACCGCCGAGTTTATTGCTGGCTCTTCTCGGCAGGAAGGGCATTCCGAACCACTGGCAGATTCATCGATGATTCAAAAGCACTTGTAAAAGTTTATTTGAGTAAAAAATATTTCTATTCTATTCAAGTCCGAATTTCAGGTTACAGACTATTATCACCCGCGGGATGATCTAAAAATGACAGCGACAGTGTTACGATCGCAATTACCTTTAGTTGATACCTACTCTTTCGCAAGATTGATTTAAATTCAGCTAATCTCTACAACTGAGATTGTAGTATGATTGATGACAAACTCCAAAATAAGTCACTGTTTTTTTAAATATATAGACTAGCGCTTCACTGCGATCTCACTTGATGGTAAGTGAAGATGCAGTCGAGGATGTTGCGCGCTTGCCTAGAAGATGCTTATTCACTCTTGATTTAAAGACATCTACATCCCACAGGAACTCTTTGATTTCCCGGGATCAAAAGTAGTATATGTCACTCTCCAGGTCCTCAACTATATCCATGAAATAAATTACGCCAATTCGTAGCTTTGTTGCAGCGTGATTAAAGGACAAACACACTTTCGCATTTATAATATTAGTAATGTCGTTCTAATCAGCTGCAACAAATATTGGATTAAAGATAGGTAGGTATTAGGTAATACTTAAAGTCTTCTTCTTGGTCGTACACTTCATTGCTGAAGGTCGTGTCCACATGAAAGTGCCTTCGTGGCATTGGTAACTATAGCCTTCGACTCTGTGTCCATACTTAAAGAATTGAAAGCTATTTTCGTGGCCTCAACGTAACGGCCACATATTATCAGTGTATATCGGTATTATAAGAGGAATCACGACCGCCCCATAGCCACTTTGTAGGTTGTTAAAATTCTTATAACGTACATGAAATAATTCTCAACAATCCATTCTCATAGTTGAATTACTATACAATTATGGTTTTATGATCTTGTACATGCTGTAAAAGCTTTTGTATCTCCGTATTATTTGGTTTTTAAATAGACAACCATTGTCTGTTAAATTGCTTGCTGAAATGATTTTATATCGTGTATAATTATTAGATATTTTTTTCTAATAAACTAAATTAAAAATGAGATTACTTATAGATATGTAAAATATATTTATCCCGAGAATTTAACCACATTTATATCATGTATAATCTGATATTTTTGACTAGGTACTCAAGGACAATAATAATGAAATTACTTATAAATGTGAAAAATATGTTTATCCGGAGTTTTTAACCCTTTAAATTTTTTCATAGTGAAGTTAATATTTTTTGCTACCTCATGAATTTCAATATCTGCATTGTTTTTGGTAGGGAATTAAAACACAATAAGTACATAGGCCAAAGTTTCGTTTTATTTAGAAAAGTAATTTGTACAATTTTACTAACTTACATGTTTCTTTTTGCAAATATTTAACACTCTCATCGCACCACTATCTAGGATAATCTCACTCCACAAAAACGCATATTTACCCTATTAACTAAATTAGTTCTTGAATTCAAAGCTTTACATTACTTATTTACAGTGTCCTTCATTGAACTACATTACTTTTAATAGTACAGTAGTGATATTTACAAAAACAAAATACACATTAATCTATGTATCACAGAAAAATAATTATACATTGTATAAAAATATCATTTACAGCTTGTTAATATAATGTTTTAAATTGAATTGTATTCTTAACAATATTCAAGGTGCTTGTTAAACAAGCTGTAAATGATAATTTTAACACATAGTAGTATTAGGTTAGTTTAGTTATGGTACACAGACTTAATAAAATTACATTTGGTAATTATTAAATTACATGTATTCATCAAAATCAAATATTTGTTTGTTTTGAAAAATGTTGTTAATTTAATGTGCTTAATTTTTTATTAAGTTTGTGTACTTTACATATATAAAATACAAAATTACAATAGATTCATTAAAAAAAATTATGCTCGAATTTACTAATTATTATATCCTATACACAAACAATTACTTTATTTTAGAATAAAGATAGCAAGTGTATATTAAGCAATTTTTACCTATTTACAATTTTATTATCTAGAAAAAAACATAACTCTGTGATTCCTCAATGTAACTCTGGATAATTGACAAAATCTATTTCATAAAATATTTCATAACGTGTATAATTTTAAAGATTTTTTATATAAGTAGTTAGTTATATACATAGATAAAATAGTAAAATGAATAATAAATAATTTGTAAATTTTGTAAATTTGTTTTAATTTACAGTATTTCTATTAAAAGGAGGCATAGAAGAACATGTATTACATATTTTGAAATAAATTGTTGCAATAATATTATTTTGAGAAATCACGAAGTTATTGATATTTTTAATTTATCTAATAATAATAATAATAATTGATAAAGACGGATGAGATGGTTCTAAGCAATAGTTACAATTTTCAGGTGAATTTTTATTTATTTAAAGTTCTAGGCCGTTAAATTTGTTTATTTGGAATCATTTTCTAGTTATCATTTTAAATCTAAAACAAAAGCCCAATTTTTGAAATAATATGTATATAACGTTCATATTATTATAGCCTATCGTCATGTATAATTTAAAAATAGTCAACGTCTTAAGTAGAAGTGTCACGTTTAGTATTAAAATGAATTATACAAGCAATAAAAGTGTATAATAAAGTAAAGTTGTGAGTTTTGTGCGTATTGATAGTTCTAAAGAATCGAAAATCGTTTTGAAATTTGTTTTTTTTTAATATATATCTGAATGTTTTCTCTATTTGATAGCTTGTAAGGTAAACACGTTAATTCTGTACTTGCTGAAACAATTTAACCTAAAGATAACCCTAGAAACGCAGTAAAAACGTCAAAATTGTATCACTTCGCAGAAATTCCAGATTTTTATCTGCGGGATACAACACTGATTCTTAATTTTTTTTCCTGCTTGGGCTTGGGTTCTTAAATTTTTGAAAATACCAGTCGCCTTTCTTCTCCCTAGTTCTTCTCGGTTAGAAGAACATTCTGTAAATTCACTTTTGACATTCAAAAACACTTCTAGAAGTTTTTTTAAACGTACAGCTCTTTTTTATTGTTGGTGAGTTGGTGCAACATAATTAATATTATGTGAAACATTCGAATGTCAGTCCGTCAATCCCTTCTATATAAACTCACTTTATCCCTATAGAAAAGCAAATGATAAAATTACCCATCAAGCAATTGGAAAATTATTAAAATTAAGCATTATAAATAAAACAATAAAATAAACAGACAACACAATGTAAATACCATTTGCGTAATGAATTTAATAATTCGGCATGTAACATGATTATTCGATTATGAAACCATTTTCTTGTAATTGTGAATACTTGATACTTTTGTGGTAGGTACATGAACTCTGGCAACATTTTTTTCGAATTCAAATGGTCATGGAAGTTAGGTAGATACGTCTTTTTGTGCAGGAATTCAAATAGGCTCGTAATTCCGCGACTACGCCTCAAGAAAGTTCGAAAGTCGTTTCTGGGAATGGGTGTGACGTTCTATAATAAAATTCACAGTCGATTCTAGACATGCCTTTACACAGATTAAGAAATCGATTAAAAGTGTTAACGAGTATGAAATTGTATGGTTTAAATGTGTAATTTATTTTGATCCAATTGTGGTATTGCTATTAAAGTTTGATGGCACGCCTAATTGTCCTAAGCACAGTTAATGGATACCAGAGTATCAATTTTAATGATGTGGCCGGGCGACAGATAATCGATATTTTCGAGGTTCATCTCCAAAATCTGAGCGTGAATTTTGTATTTTACATTCAATTTATCGAAATACTAGTTGATGCTCGCGGCTTCGGTCGCGCGGAATTAGTTTATAAAACCCCGCGGGAATTCTTTGATTCTTTGATTTTCTGGGATAAAAAGTAGCCTATGTCACTCTCCCGGTCCTCAACTATACCCATGCAAAACGTCGTCGATTCGTTGCTTTGTTGCGGCGTGATTGAAAGACAAACCAACAGACAAACACACTTTTGCATTTATATTTAGTAAGGAAAAGGATTAGGAAGGATAGGAAGTAAGGAACTGAGGGTTCCTAAAACATTAATTTAAAAAGTTTGCATCAACACGGTACATTTATCGGATACCTAAACCTAAGTACCGTTAGACAAAAAAAAAATAAAAAAAAAAAAAAAAAAAAAATTGAATTTATTGTAGTATTTAAGGAGTAAATTTGTAACAAGTTTATTGAAATGAATAAAGATATAAAAAAAAGAGCATCCAATAAATCATACTTTTCTCTTCTATCACAAACTCACTGACTCAACAAGTAATGTAATTTGAGTTCTGATTAACGTCGTTTATTTCCAAAAATACCCTCTTACAAGCCAGTTCAAGCGGAATAATCAAATTAATCTTGAACATCGAAACGAACTTTCCCGAATATATCCAATCAGTGAGATGTATATCCATTGGGTACACGAGTATATTGTTCTTTTCAGCATTAATATCCTAAGAAAGCATCTATTTTAAGAATAATGGAAAGAGGTTAGGTTGACTGCGATCTCACCTGATGGTAGCGGGCTAACTTGGAAGGGGTATGGCAGTGTAGATTCAACCCATACCCCTAATCGGTTTCTACACGCCATCGTGCCGGAACAGTAAATCGCTTGGCAGCACGTCTTTGACGGTAGGGTGGTAACTAGCCACGGCCAAAGCTTCCCGCCAGACCAGACCAGAGACAATTCAGAAATTATAAATTTCCAAATTGCCCCCTCCGGGAATCGAACCCGACACCTCCCAGTTATAAGACCACTGCACCAGGGAGGTCAAATTGGTAAGGATATGTAGAAATTTCTATGGAAATTACACAACGGTTTGCGATTCTTCTAAAATTTTGAAGATTATTGCATTTTTTATTGATGGAACAACGCGTTTAAGTGAATATTTTTTTAACCAAAGAACTAAAGTAATGTTAACAGAAGATGATTCTTAGGGCCTATTCCACCATACTTGAGTCAACTTTAACCGACCTCAAACACGACTATAATAACGAACGAATTTATTCGTTGGTTAAAGATTAAGGTGAATAAGCCCTTAGTTTGTGACATGTTTTGATATGTTGTTAATCTAATCAGTCTTAGATCGAAATATTAAAAACAAAAAGTATCTATAGAGTTATTTGAGCATTATTGAAAAGCTACAATTTATTATATTATTATTATACACATCGTAATAAATGAATTATATTTTAATTTAAAGTGTATAAGTTCTTGCAATTCACGAGGGCGCGTGAGCTTTATTTGTGGTTACGTCGTATACGTGCACATTGCGTAAGTGTGCGTACCTGTAAGAATCCTAGGTGGGAGCGGTCAAGCGCGAGCAAGCTCTCGCTCACACTTATACAAATACGACACACACACACAAGCATGAGCCACGTGCCCTGGTGAATTGTAAGAACATTTAAAACAAAATATTTAAAACAATACTTGACAAAGTTCTGATAATAATAATTGACACTAAAATTCTTAAGGATTTTGATTTTAATATTACGATTTACTTTTTACAGCATAATATTATTTACCCTATTGAGTAGTTATGAATGATTTTCAAAAACTGTAGATCGTCATTTTCATCCGGCTCCGGGCCGGTTGCATGAAGATATTTTAACTGAGACATAACTGTTAACTTTCAAAAATCATGATCGCGAAGAAAGCATTGATTCACCATCTGTAATCGCTAACAGTCTCCAGAATTCAAGGAAAAAAGAAACCAGAAAAAAAAGACGTGTGGCACTCGGGGACTGCCGCGGTAAAGCTATTGCATAGCATTTTTTATCAACGCCATCTAGCGGCTCACCGTAGAGGGGTCCCGTGTCAGGTTATTTTCGTTACGGAATTTCTGGATTCGGTCTCCACGCTGGCCCGCGATAGAAGCTATGCAATAGCTTAAAAACGGTATGCGCAACTTGCCGCTCGTGGTGTACACTGCCACTTTTCCAGTAATAGAACAATAATGCTGGATAAACGGAACATCGCACGTACGTACGTATACGTTTCGCTTCTACATCGGAGCATCCTCAGGAGAAGTTGTCGCTGAATAATAATAATAATAATTGCATAATTGGAAAGAAAGTTATTGTTAAATTTTGATTTGTTATTTACCAAAAAGAGGGAATGGAGGGGATGTTAAATTTTAATCAATTTTATAATACTTTCCGTGGTAATTTTGAACGATGAAAGAGATCATAAGAATTAAATTCGAGAGAAGCAGATTAACAAATGGATGAATTGTTTATTTCGAAACGAAGTAACGTTAGTAAATCAACAAACCGTAGAAACTTTAACATAGTCTAAACTTTAACGAACTGAAGTTACGATAACCGAGGCTTTGAATTAACCGTCGCTTAGTTAAAAGTTACAAATACAAGTAATAATTAAATGCTTTTGCATTGATTGATGATCATAATATAATTCATAATTTATTGATTTATTAAAAATAAATTCTATAAAGTGGTTTATGGAATAAGTAATAATTTTAATGAACAAATGTCATAACATTAAAAGGCTTTAAAAAAATTGACGATCTGCAGTTTTTATCTGAATTTAATGGCCGTACATTTTAACAACAAGTTGATATGTCAGATAATGGCACGTTTACAATAGGAATTAAAGCTATTTAATAATCATAATATTTAATTTCCTTTTATAAAATAAATGTTAAGAGTAATTTTCTAAAAGTACCTATATATAGAAAAATCTTCAATACTTATTAAGTAAGTATACATAATTAAAATAATATAAAAAAAAACACTCTTAAGTATGTTTTAAACATTTTTCCACTATATAAAACATTTTTATTTTTATTAATTCACTTAGTTTTTGAATTGCACTATTATATTTTTAACATAACAACAACCTAGAAAGAAAGTCGGACAAGCTAAAATGCATAAAAGGCATCAATCCTTACGTCAACGCTCTAGAGTTCTGCGTTCTGTTCAATAAATTGACCAAAAATTATAAAAAATAAAATAAAATAAAAATCATTTAATTCGACCATAAGATCATAAAATATAATTATGGTATATTTTTGATTAAATATTTTTATCATTAATAATAATCGGTCAAATGCCAGTCGGGCTCGCATACGAAGGGTTCCGAACCAAAAAAAACTTGAAAAAAAAAACACGTTTCTTACTAGAAACGTGTTTTTTTCGAGTTTTTTTTGAGGGGAGCGCCCTTTAATTTTTATTTTAACTTATTTTTATTTTTTTATACACAGTTTTTGTTTATCAACCATTATACATATAACTTCTCTCTATTCGTATAATGTTTATATTTTGCTAGCTGTTGCGCGCGACTTCGTCCGCGTCAATTTCTTTTATTATGATCGCGATTAAGAAGTTTTTAAAATAATATATTTTAAATATGGATAATTTTCCTCGTTTTTGCAACATTTTTCACTGATGTTTCGCTCCTATTGGTCGAAGCGTGATGTTATATAGCCTAAAGCCTTCCTCGATAAATGGACTGTCCAACACAAAAATAATTTTCAATTCGAACCAGTAGTTCCTGAGATTAGCGCGTTCAAACAAACAAACTCTTCAGCTTTATATATTAGTATAGATAAATGCAAATCTCTGAACTCAAAACTCTAGAGTTTGACGACTAACGGTGGTTTTGACACCTAATGCACATAATTAGTATGCAAAATAATGTATTTGATGAAGTGGCCACCCATGATTATGACCAATTGATATTAACTTAATTTTCCAAGAAACTTGCCCCGTAGAAAACACCCTAACGGAGAAAAGTCAAAAAATCGACAAGACATTAATATTAAAATTAAGTTTAATTTTATTTATTAAATATTAATAGGTTTTTACAATAGCAAAGACCAGTCTCAATGGGGTGATTCGAAATTGACGATAATTCATAATTACATGATTAAAAGATGACTAACTTTATATTTATCTCACGAAGTTACGGGCGCTTTACTTGTGGTTACGTCGTGTGCATGCACATTGCGTAAGTGTGCGTGCCTGTCAGGAGTGGGAGCGGTCAGGCGCGAGCAAGCACTCGCTCACACTTACACAGATACGACACGCACACAACCATGAGCCACGCGCCGTCGTGAATTTGCAATTTACTATACTATTAACATGATATACCTATTATAAAATAAAGTTTAAAATCATTTCCTTTAAAAACAATAAAATAATATTTCAATAATAAAAACTGAGAAGACACTCGATTAGACTCAAAAATAAAATTTAATAATTCGTATATTATGTATTTCCCTCATATATTTAAAAAATGCGTTGTTATAGTAATAGGCCTTCATTAAGTTTGAAAATAATTATGGGTAAACTTTAAAATACCTAAATATAAATTTTAAAATTATAACAAATGATGATATTTACTCGTAAATTAAACCTATCTTATAGACAATATTGTAAAATTTTACATTTAATTCGAATAAAATAAATTAATTGAAAGTCTTTTTTTTTCGGACCGTCCTTACAGAACCGCACAGTCACGTACAAAAGTGTTTCACACCACAACTTTTTTTTATTCTATTTTGGAAAATCACTAACGTTCACTAAATTGATAACACTTAGTTTTAGTTTTGATAAACTTTTTGACACTACATAAACAAGATTTTAGGAACGCTTACACGTGAGTTGCTAATGGCTGCTGATGACTGTTACCTGAAAAACAAGTTTCATGTTCATAAACTTATTAAAATAAGTGATTACCGTAATTTAGCAATTGTTAATAAGTGGATAACACTGATAAGACTATTTTCTGTCGGTCTAAATCTATAAAAAAGTGTTACATTTTTAAGGTTCTTTTTTGTAAGTATGTGAATTTCTTTCTTCCGCCATAATTTTTAAATGCCTGAACAGATTTTGGTGTAGTATGGGGTAATGCTTACGTCATCCCGAGTGACACTGGCTATTATAAATTTTCAGCTGATTTCTTTGAAGCTATCGGTAAGGTTTTTACTATATT
This sequence comes from Hipparchia semele, assembly GCA_933228805.2. Taxonomy (NCBI): domain Eukaryota; kingdom Metazoa; phylum Arthropoda; class Insecta; order Lepidoptera; family Nymphalidae; genus Hipparchia; species Hipparchia semele. Next base: position 3,936,613 of record OW121733.1, on the reverse strand, counting down.
TGAATAACTTGCTAGTATACGAACAAAATCATAAACTTTTTTTTTCATTGACAAGATAGTCGTTGTCTGCGATCTCACCTGATGGTAAGTGACGATGCAGTCTAAGATGATAGCGGGCTAACTTGGATTTTTTTTTATTTGTTTGAAACTGATACCGTTCCCAAAATAACGTGACCCAACTGAAGAATTGAATGAAATCAAACTCACCTTTCTTGGTAACCGTCGCATTAGTGAGGGATCGATTCGATGGCGCGAGTATGTAGTGGGAACTCGGCGACTGAGGAGTGGCGGATGACGTCACACCGACCTGCTACATAACAGATATTATATTCAGTACCTACAAGGCTATGCTCTTTTTCAGTCGCTATCGAAAGTTGCTACAGTACGTTTGTCTCACGAAGTAACGGGCGCTTTGCTTGTGGTTACGTCGTGTACATGCACATTGCGTTAGTGTGCGTGCCTATCACGAGCTTAGGTGGGAGCGAGCAGGCGCGAGCAAGCTCTCGCTCACACTTATACAGATACGACACACACACAACCATGAGCCACGAGCCCTCGTGAAATGAATGAACTATGACTATAAGAACTGTCAAGTCCGCATTTTGTTTAATGTAATGTTCTTGACAGTTCGCAGTTAGAAACTTTCCATGGTTTTCCACTTTCACTAGAAATGTCAAAAATAGATAAATACGGCCCTAGATTAGATATATATGACTTGTCTACTTAAGTTGTTTTGAGCAATAAAAAAAATCATAGATCGTTGCTGTATTGCTGCGTGATTGAAGAACAAACAAGCACTCTTTCGCATTTATATATTTAGTCAAAATGGCTGTTGATTTTCGTACAATAAATAAGATAAATAATGTCAGTACGGATACGTTTTAAGCTGAATGAATACAATTTTCTTACAAATGGCAGTAAATATTGCAGTTAAAGAACATTAGCCAAACTGAACTTGACTTATACTATTCTCCTCTCCCCTCCAAATAAGCGAAAAGCTTGTGCTAGGAGTGAGTACGACAATAGTGCAACGGATGGGGTTCGAATCTGCGACTGATATTATCAGTCGCATTGGTTGATAAAGAGACCATACATATTACAAGATATTTTTTCTTATGTCGGATCAGACACGCGCATACTAGTACGCGCATACGAGCAAGACACTATAAATTTTCTTATAATGTGCAAAAGGCCTAAGTTTACGACAGTGAAAACAATTATAATTTTTTTCTTTCATCTATACATATAATAAAATTGTAGAAAAGTGGTGTCTGTACAATGGATATATATAAAAAAAAAAGTAGCAGGGGTTGTTGTTATATCGATGCCGAACCCGAAATTGTAATTAATTTTTTTTTTGTCTGTTTGTCTGTTTGTCTGTGTGTTTGTGCACGCTAATATCAGAAACGGCTTATTCGATTTAGATACGGTTTTCACTAATATATTGTAGTAAGCTTCACTTAACATTTTAGTGTTTATTTCATGTCAATCGGTTCATAAATAAAAAAGTTATGTCAATTTTAAGAATCACGGCGAACATTTTTAACGTACAGCGTACGTACTACACGCTTCGCGCCTGAGCGTCGACGGTATATTATGTAATAAAAATATGCTGCCCGAAAAGTCACTATTCGCGAACGAAGTCGCGGGCACAGCTAGTAACACATATTCCTATTCTTTTGCTCCGCTTTAGTGACAAACTGAAAATAAAATGGCGTCGTCGCGTCCTCACATAGATCGTTTGAACTTTCCACAATTTCCGTTTGTTCGGGATTATCCAAAGTTGCCGACCGTAGCGATTTGCTACGTGGGTTTGACTGATTGTTAGGGAACAGATTTATCGTTGAAATCGCTGATTTTTTTTATCTTTGACATATTATTTGATATGGATTAGGTACAATAGATTTTTATATAGGACTAGCTTTAACACGCGGCTTCGCTCACGTTAGGTTCGATTTTTTAACCCCCTATTTAACCCTCTTGGGGTTGAAATTTTCCAAAATCCTTTCTTAGCGGATGTCTACGTCCTAACAGTTAACTGTATGCCAAATTTCAGCTCGATCGGTCCAGTGGTTAGAGCTGTGCGTTGATAGATCAGTCAGTCAGTCAGTCAGTCACCTTTGCCTTTTATATATTTAGACTAGCTTTAACCCGCGGCTACGCTCACGTTAGGTTCGATTTTTAAAAACTCCTATTTTACCTCCTTCGGGGTTGAAATTTTCCAAAATCCTTTCTTAGCGGATGCCTACGTCCTAACAGCTACCTGTATGCCAAATTTCAGCTCGATCGGTCCAGTGCTTAGAGCTGTGCGTTGATAGATCAGTCAGTCAGTCAGTCAGTCAGTCACCTTTGCCTTTTATATATTTAGATGAAAATTTAGAGCTTCACAAAAAAGAAAGAAAATGACGCAGCTATACTCTAAATTTAGATCTAAATCGACGCCATTGCATGGGTATTTTAGAAAATCTCCCAATTCGGCACGAACGAGCGACGCGTCCAAACTCCAAACTACATGGAGATTGGATGCTTAGGGGATTACAACAGGCTTTGGGGTAATCAGTCAGGGCGATGACGTCACAGCATGCATGTACTAATCTCGGCACAATGTGTAATCTGTCTCGCATGCGATGACTAAAACTGAAAACCTCTGAATCATAATATTCCTCATTATTTAGGACTAGCTGATTCCCGCGTCTTCGTCCGCGTGGAAAAAGTCTATACCATTTCTCATGGTATTTTTCGTATTAGACGATTATCTTATATTTTTCAATGTAGATACGATTTGTTTGTAAAAAAATCAGCAAGGAATATAAAAAACGTGGTTCTGCGTTTAATTTTATTTTATTTATATGATTTATAAACAAACTAGCTGGTTCTGAAAAAGTTTAGAGTGACTTGCTGCTACCCGCGAGAAGTTATGTCCTCTATTTCCGATAATATTTAGTTAGATCTTCACCAAAATTGGACAAAATATTTCTAATAGTAGGTACACAATTTATAATAAAAAAATAATTATAAAATTCAATTTAGATTTGACGAAGTTATGGACCAAAATCAACAAAAATTTTCGTCCCCTATCTCAGATAAACCTAATTGTTTATCAGGATAAAAAGTATTCTATATATTGACCCGAAGTATCAGCTAGCACTATACCAAATTTCATTCGAATCCGTTAAGTAGTTTTCGCGTGATGCGCGCACAGACAAACAGACAGACAAAAAATTCAAAAAAAATTGTTTTGGGCTCAGTATCGATAATAAAGCATCCTCCGATTAAAATTTTCAAAACATATTTAATGTACAGAATTCGTCCCGTTACAGTTTTATTAGAATGCTACTGCTCCATCTGCAACGTTAGTGTTAACGGCTGCGCTCAAATGGATTAGCGCTTAGCGTCTAACGTCATTACATACATTTAATGCAGTCAAATATTGGCCCCATCTGCGTAATGCCTTTATTATCGTGTTAATTTACGCGTTACAGCGCAGGTGGAGCCCGGGCATAAGTATAGATAGATGACAAATTTTTTTTTTTTTTTCTATTGATTCTGAGTACCAAAGTGGTGCTCAGTACAATTACAATCTAGCCTAACTTAGTTGACTAATTAGATAAATTATTAATTTTAGCGTGTGTAAACTTACAGCTGGCTGCGCACTGTCCGTCGACATTGTAGAGTTGGTGACGGGGCTCGTAGCACACTGCGGCGACGCGAGGCTTGTGGGGGACGTTATCGAGTGGGACGATGTACCTAAAAGAGATCTAGATTATGTAGACGTCAACTAGATTTCGCGTATGAAGCGAATTATTGAAGATAAAAATATTAGTGTAAAAATTTAAAAAAATAATCTTAAAACAGCTTATTATTGGGATAAATATATTTAAAAATAAAATAAGTGTTAAGTTACAACAAACTACAAAAAAAATCTTATTGTCGTTTGGATCATGGTTTTAAAAGAGAGATCTTCATGGAAAGGTTCAATACACCATTTAAAAACAGCCAGAACTTATCAAACACGTCATGTAAAAATAAATACAAAATAATTTGTAGGCAATTTTGATAAAGCTTTATAGGTTGTTGATTGTTGTTGATGAATAAAATAATTACCGAATAAATTGCGGGGCCAAAATCTCTTTCGGGAACGGAAATTTTTGATATTATGTACCTATTCAAAATTTATTCGGATATTTCCTTCAAGTATAGGTTAACATTAATAATAATAAAAAAAATACTTCCACTCTATCTATATTAACGGACCGTACAATTTTTTTTTTTTCAATAAAGAATTTAAACAAACAAACAATTAATTATTTCACGCTTTAGAATAGAATAGAATAGTTTTTTATCCAAATAAACTTTTACAAAGTGCTTTGGAATCGTTAAATGAATCTACCACTGTTCCGGAATGCCGTTCCGTTTAAGGAAATAACATTATAAACAAAAATAAATAAAGCAGAGAACACATTACCTGACGGTAATATAACGGAATTCCTAACTGAGGAGTAAGGTGGTGGCGCGGGCGTTGAAGCGGGCTTCGCAGTGTGCACCGTGCTTAATCCCGTCCGTAAGTGCGGATTGCCGTAAGTGGCCGCAAACCGCACGTCTACGCCTTGAATTATTCCGCCGTTCGGCACTCTGGCACCTAAGAGTGAGAAATAGAGATAAAAATTGAATTGTCTAAAGAATCAAATAGTTAAAGATCTGGCTCTTAAACTATAACTAACTAAAAATTTAAGCAGATCTTTAGCTATGGATATAGTGTCACTTTGGCATCAAGGGTCAAAGAGAGCATTTAAACTTAAAACAATTTAAATGCTTATAGTTTCAAATATAATATTATTAAATCAGAAATGAGGAGATCCGTAGGAGAACCAAAGTCACCGACATAGCTCAGCGAGTCGCGAAACTGAAGTGGAAATAGGCGAGGCACATAGTTCGAAGAGCTGATGGTCGATGGGGTCCCAAGGTGCTGGAGTGGCGCACCGGGAAGCGCAGTATTGGCAGACCCCCCATTAGGTGGACCGAGGACATCAAACGAGTCGCAGGGAGTCGCTGGATTCAGGCGGCGCAAGACCGAGATCTGTGGAGGTCCATGCAAGAGACTTATGTCCAGCAGTGGACGTCTATAAGTTGAATAAGAAGATAATATTATCAAACTAACCAACAAATAACTAAGTCTCTAAATTAATTACTATTAGCAATACAATAGTCTAACCTTTTAACCTTTACAGTATTGAGGTTAAAGCATTACTGCACTCCTGACATATTATTCAATGCAAAGAATTACTTTGCCAGTAATTAATTACATTTTACTGTGCATATGAGCAGCTTCGCCAATAGTTACATAATCTTAAATGAAAAGAATAATTAAAAATATTTTTCAAAGTTATCCTACCTTCACTTTGCAATGTATTTAAAGCAGTACTGCTGTCCTGTCGCTTCGTTGCTCGTTGCAAAGAATTGCTTTGCGAGCCGTTACTGGCGTTGTACTGGACAGATGATGGCGTGTCTACGCTTCTGGGAAGACTGCCATTTATTGACCTGGGTAAAGTATTCATAATTTAGCATCTAACGCTTCACTAGGAAAGTAAGGATCTTAGTAAATTCCTCTGGTCAAATAATAAGTCTTAGCCAAACAGTAAAAGTTCGAACTTTCACTAGTAAATTCTTTATCAATTCTTAAAGATTTCAAATCAGAATTCGGAGTTTTGACTTTAAACTAGCATTATATCTCAAATGGGATGTAATACACCACTTTCAAAAATCTTAAATGTTAGTAAACATGCAAATTGAAAAATTAAATAAAAAGAATTTTATTGTAATTATGAATTTTTTCAGTAAATGTCAGTAATTGGAGCTTAAATGTGATTTTACAGTTTTTTTTTTATAACAATATAAATTAAAAAGAGTAATGAATGTTATTAAGTAATTTATTTACTTTGGGGTTAACTAATTTTCGCGATTACGTACGTATATATTTGTATTGTATAATATTAATATATACAAGTATATACGTTATCAAAATGTTATCAAAATTGTATTCAACAAATTTTTCACATGTTTATAACAATTAATTATCATGTGATGTTTCATCAGTGAAATAATTACTTATAGGTATGAATTCGAATATGATTGGAATAATTTGAATGAGCAAATTCTATGTGAAACTAAAATTATAAGCGAATAACAAAAATTACGCCGCTAATGATAAAATAACCACCGGAAAGCTGTTAATGCAGCCTTGTGGTTCACTGATTGCCCTTTCTAGAAATTTCCTATTTTTATGGTAACATTTATACAGCGGTCTTAGCCTAGTACTTTGGGCTCCTTTTCAGAGGGGTCCAATGCCTCAGGTGCTACAAATGTTCATGGGCGGCGGTAATCACTTAACATCAAGTGACCCGCCTGCTCGTTTGCTCGTTTGCAAAAAATATTAAAAAAAAATTGCTTTAACGATGAAAGAATACATCGTGAATTGACCTGCCTGCCTGAAAGTTTTCCATAATGTTTTCAATGGTGTGTTAAGTCCCACATCACATTGGCCAAGTGCCCATCCATACTTAGCCAATGTGATGGACTATGGCCTAGACCCTACTCCGTCTAGAAGGAGATCCATTACTAGTAGTGGGCTAGCGATGGGTTCAAGTAGGGTCTAGCCATGGTTTGAGATAATCGTTAGGATAAAAAACCATTATAATACCTGTTAGGTGTTAGTTTCTCGCTTCCTAGAGTAGGTGACTGCACTCTTAGAGAACCTGGCGTATAGTCATGTCCATAGTGGACATAAGTATGGTATCCATTGCCAAAACCGTTTACCTAAAAAGCATAAAATTTTTCAATATATGCGAGGGTAATTAGAAAATTAAATTTTACCGTAGACAGAGAAGTACTGTAGACTTAATGATATCTCCTTTTCACTCGCACACGAAAAAGATGCAGTATAGCGATGTCAAATAAGATAGAATGAGACACAGCTATGTCTATATCCGTCCCTCACTGCGTGCCACGTTTTGAGTTGTTGCTCACAATACATTGTGAGGTGATTGTGAGCAACAAGACGTACAAGAGTAGGTATTTCACAGTGTTACGCTATCCCTTTCGGAGACATGCTTGGTAGTATTCTAAAGGATACTCATTCTACGATTTTTACTGATGTACCCTAATTTAGGGAGTTATTAACTTAACACAAATTCAAAACACAAAGGTAATTTGCTTCTTCTTTATCAACCAATAGACGTCCAATAGCTATACATGATCTTTTGTATGGAATTCCACATGTCTCGGTCTTGTGCCGCCTGTGACGCGTTTAATGTTTTCATTCCACATAGTGGCAGCACCTTGGAATGCCAAAGACCATTGGTTCTTCGAACTAGACAGACTGAGGCTTAGCAGAAACTTTATAGCAAACAAACTAGCTTTTATTTTATTTATTCAGGTTTACAAACAACGTCACAGTCCAAATTGTAACAGGCTTATACTTATGTATAACCGTCTTATTAGCCATGGCGTCAATCACATAAACCCCAAATTACCTTTGACGTAAGTGGACGGTATGTCTTAAATTACCTACAATTAAAAAAAATTTAGGGGGAAAAAAGGAAATCTACAGTTACAAAATATCGCTCATTTGCAACAAGAGTGACATAATTCAAAATCGACGTTGAGCGAATTCTCTCGTTAGAGAGTAATGTTTTGTGGATGCTGTGGTCTCGAAACAACACAGCGGCCAACAAAGCGACAGAGCATTAAGTCACAATCTCTCTCACTCTTATTTCTTTGTGCTTAGCGTTATGTTGTTTTTATAGCAAAAAGTATAAATTTTCGACACTAAAATTGATGAATTTTGAGTTATGTCACCCTTGTCGCAAATGAGCGATATTCATTGTGATCACTTTAAGTTTTAAGTCTTTTGCCCGCGATATCATTCATGATTGAAGGAAAAGTCGACGTGATATTTTGCATGGGTGTAGTTGAGGACTTCGACAATGATATAGGATATATTTTATCCCGGGTAAAAGCCAGTTTATACAATTATTAGATACGGATAAACTCACCTTGTAACAGTCCACGTAAGCTGGATCTGTATAGTCATTACTGTATCTATAAGGTTGGTATGAGCTGGTGTTATTTATTGAAGACAGTGGCACCGTCCCAGCGAGAGGAATACCGCTTCCCAATTTGGCGTTGGAACATAATGTACTATCCGAGCCGGTGTTCGAATAATCCTGTAGATAATGTTGTTCGATTAGTAACCATCCTTTTGTCGACTAACGTTGAACATTTGAACAATAATGTTTTGGAAAAACGATTTCCTTTGTTCCAAAACGAATTCATTGAGTAAGAATTCACTCAGATCACATAATGGCGTGTAAGAATTTGTTGTTGTTTAGGGGTCGATTTATAATAGATTAATTTTAAAAATCAGCGGGTGATTAGGAAAGAGTCACGACCCTCACCAATGAGGACCACAATTAAAGAGAGATATAGATAAAGCGTTAAGTTGAAGTAATAGCTAAGCTTTTGTCAATACGGGAAGCTATAATAGAATCGCTACTTACGATCTCGCAACTGCCATTCGCCTGTCTAAGTTCCAGTTTCAGATCGCTTATGTTGGAGTTCCTATCGTTTTCTTTGAAAAGTTCCTCCGCAGTAACAGTAACATCTGGCTTTTCTGTGACTTGCGCTTGCTTATTCTTCCTTTGCTTCCTTTGACACAGTATCACTAGCATTATCACAGCCGCCACCATTATAGTTCCCGATGTCACCCCGAACAGGATCAGCAGTAGGGGAAACGTTTCTAAAAATAAATTGAGCGTTTTATTTTCCGTCTATTTTCAGAGATGGAAGCTACGTATTGTTCAAGGAAGTTATTGGTGTTTTTCAAATAAATGTTATCTTAGTAACTGCTTATATTTGCTTAGGATTGTTTTTAACATTACAAGTGTACAAATATTTGGTCTTAAAACTATTTTGTCCTGACACATTCAACTAATAAATTAGTGTGCAAATTATAAGTTCCTTACAACATTACATTTCTAAATATATAAAAGACAAAGGTGACTGACTGATCTATCAACGCACAGCTTAAACCACTGGACGGATCGAGCTGAACTTTGGCATACAGATAGCTGTTATGACGTATGCATTCGCTAAAAAAGGATTAAAGCGAAGCCGCGGGAGCAAGCTAGTACAACATAAAATCAGAAGAATAAAAAAAATATCAATAATGCCATTAATATAACAATAACGCCCATAAGATTAATTTCAGAGATGGCACAAAGGTAAATAAATCTCAATAACTTAATGTTCATCATCTTTTGCCTGTATTTTACAAAACAGTAAATGGATTCAGTAAATATGAAAACAGAAGTTCCCGAGAACCCTTATCAATTGGATTAGTCTACTTCGGTAATATAATCTTGGGATACAATATTTAAAGCAAGTACGTAGAACATAATAAAATACAAACACGTAATTTATAGCATCCCGCGTATAAAGGGCTAACCTATTACCGATAAATGTGAAGAAAACGTCGAGATATTTAAAAAATGGGCTGAATTTATAGGAAGTATTAACCTAAAAGATGCGCCGGTCGAAAAATACACAAATATTTTCAAGGCAGATAGTGACAGATGCCTCCTTTTATGTTCCGGGCGTAAAGTTAAAACGACAATACATTTACGATAATGTGTGGTCGTTGGACCCTTAATGGGTCCACGTCAATGTCTAGGGGGTGATACTGATGTCCCCAACGTTCGCGAACTAGTCCCAAAGATGTATTCGGCTTTTACGATCGCGCATAACGAAGGCAACGAAACCGTAATTGGGGATCGGTGATATATTAGTTACCGAGATATCGTTGTTTAGTGATAATAATACTGATATTGACGGATCTAAAGTTGATAAGCAACATAAAGCGACATATACAGACGGATACAGACGGCATAAGACCGAAAATGTGGAAGTCTACACAAGAGACCTATGTCCAGTAGACGTTCAACGAGTGAATAGGCATCTTCTAGGCAAGCGCGTACCATCTTAGGCTGCATTTTTACTTAACATCAGGTGAGATCGCAGTCAAGCGCTAGTCTATATATTTAAAAAAAAAAAGATTAATAAAGAATAGAAATGATAGTACTTGTAATAGGTAGAATAAGTACTACTATGAATATCCACCTCTTGTTTAGATTATGTATTCATTGGTTTAGTTTGAAACAACTAATATATTGAATGTTCCATGCTTGCGATTGTTTGAACCATACAGTTAATTTTCAAATAGGTCATCGAATAAATATTTATGTATGAATTACCTTAGTATTGGAAATGAATTAGAATAATGAAAAGTGTCAAGCCAGATCTATGCAAACATGCAAACATAGGAAATGAAAGAATTCACAATTGAAGAAAAAGCTTTTTTTATAGACAGACTTTCCAAGCTTACTGCCCGGATACTGATAGTGAATATAGATAGAAAAGAATAAAAATACAAAATAATACTAAATAATTATTACAAAAACGTCAATGAAGTAGACGATAAAGAAATATTTAACATTTTATTATGTTGAATAGGTAGGTAGTATACACAATGTATGATACGAAATTCTTGAAAGTCACGAAACGAAAGATTTTTGTCTCGGTGCAATAAAACTTATACAATGGTAAGATGGGGGGGGGGGAGTCGAATCGGGCTTCCCGAGGGTAATACACAATCGCGGAATAAACTTTTAGATTTTAAAACTAAAATACGTTCTGATTTCAAGCGTTCAACTTAAATCTGCGGCCGAATTGAAAAAGTTCCTGCAGATATATAAATATATATATGTAGTATGTAGGTATTTATAAATATTTCCCGGAAGTTTCAAGTTTGTCTTTTCGAGTTGGGAAACGGAATTGGAGATATTTTTTATTTTATTTTAGTTTATTTTTATTTTTTATGTAAGTACATATAAGGATTTACAAGACAACATTATATTACAAAGAAGTAGACATAGGTAGATATGTGGGAGAGCGAAAATTTCAATTGTGTGCGATGTTAGATTTGTTTTTGTTGTTGTAAGTGTTTTTAAGTTTTTCAATACAGGTTCTAATGGTCATTTGAGCATTTATATGAATGGATTATGAAGATAATTCACTAACCAACATTACAACAATATATTCTGCTGTTGTCAGCTGCAATTCAGCTCGAGCTTGGTGAATCTGCCTGGCTATTTCTTATTTCCCAGAATCTAGTTTATATCGTTATTTTTATAAAATCATGACAGAAGTCATTTAAAAATGAGGCTCTATAGATTACTACTCGACTTAACTATACCTGCGATAATTTTGAAAGTACTTTTTTTAACTACAGATTGATAAGTCTCAATTTCGGTTATATAACTTATGGGTCATTAAATTTTCTTTAGGGTTTAATTCAAATTCGATTAATCTAATGGCAAATTGTATTACTATTAAGACTTAAGTAGAGGCATCTAATTATAATTCATCATCATAATTAATCTCTCAGTATCAGATTTTTTTGACTTTGTCCTTATTAACTGTATATCTAAATATATAAAAGGCAAAGGTGACTGACTGACTGATCTATCAACGCACATCCTAAACTACTGTAGTTAGAAACTTGAAATTTTTACAGTTGGTTCCTTTTATGACGTAGGCGCACACTAAGGAAGGATTTTTGAAAATTCCACCCCTAAGGGATTAAAACAGGGGTTGGAAAAATCAAACTTAACGTGAGCAAGGCCGCGAGCAAAAGCTAGTTATGTCAAAAATCAGTCATTTAGAGCATTTGCAATACTGCATTTAGCATGACTGTTTTCATCACAATTAGAAACTTACAGTTGCATTCAAAATATAACAATTGTAATCGCGATTCCATTATTATAATATTCAATCATGGAAGGCATATCACAATTACTCCGTATCTCCATAACAAGACACAGTGAATGAATCACCTAGGACACTAACCAATTGTGGCATCAATATTATAATTTATTCGCATACATATCCCCTATAGGTTAAGCACGAGTTTGCTCATTTCGATAACGTTGATCGAATGTATAAACACTATAACGTCAAAGTAAAATAAACTGAAACAACTTGAGGTTACGCTAAATTGCCTTTGTTTGATGACAAGTTAGACGTTAAGTGCAGTCTCACCTGGTTAAATGTAATGATGAGGTTCAAAATGGAAACGGACCAACCCACGTAAGGGAATGGCAGTTTCATTAAACCCTTACATACTCTTAATCGGTTTCAACAGAATATCGTACAGCTCGTTATTGTGTGGGGTGATAACTAGCCACGGGTTGAAGCCTTTAAAAGAAAATAAACGAATTGCTCCTGTCGGCATTTGGCCTCCCACTTATAAGAATCACAGCGCTCACTACTGTGCCAGGAAAGTTGTCAAATAACAAAACAGTCAACATCACCCCTAGCGGAATCTTAGTGATATAAAAATCAGGAATAGTGAATTACGTTTATTTCTACTTTGGCGTAATAGAGTTCGAAATCTATCGACGTTGTCGAGAGGTGCAAATTCGTGCTAAGGGTGCTGACGTTCTGACATCTTGCAGAGGTAGAGTTTATCGATGGGAATTTCATTGAATGTATTTTGATTTGATTAATGTTGATATATTCAGGGGCTGAATACATTACCGTGTACATTTGAAATACAAAAGAATACAATTCAATACGTACTACTAAATTCATTCATAAGTCTGGGACATTTATTTTTGCCATTCATGTTTGTCATACTTAATGGTAAAGCTTTCTAACCAGGGGGAAACAAACGTTGGCTTTTTATTTAAATTATTCTTAAAATATCTAGTAAATAATGATAAGAAATCGATTCCAATCGTAAATTATAATAATCACATGTTTAATAAAACTAATAATATCACTTATCGTAGTTTCAATTCACGAGGGTGCGTGAGCTTTACTTGTGGTTACGACGTGTACATGCACATTGCGTAAGTGTGTGTGCCTGTCAGGAGCCTAGATGGGAGCGGTCAGGCGCGAGCAAGCTCTCGCTCTCACTTATACAGATACGACACACACACAACCATGAGCCACGCGCTCTCGTGAAATAAAAGAACTATACTTCAATAAAGATTAATTAATTCTTGGATTTCGAAAATGCAAGATAAACGTTTTTCAAACAGCGCAAAGAAATAAATATTATAACATTAATAAAATGAATGCCATCACATTCGCTTAATAAATCAATAGCAACAACATAGATACAAACAATTTAAGTAATCAATCAAATATTTCAGATATCAATAACGAAACAAGATATGGATATCAAATAATAAACAGTCCAATACTTACTGGTGGGCCTCAAGACGATCTCCAAGGTATCGCTGCCATAGTCATTGGAGACGTTGCATTTGTAAACGCCAAAATGTCTGGACTGGCTCTCACGAATGGTTAACGTGGAATTGACGACACCGCCCGGTTGTAAGTCTTCACGGAACAAGTAATCCTGCATACAAATGTGAGATTTAGGTCGATGACCAAATTGGTAATGGTAATAAACCTCCAAAAAACTTATACAGGGTGTCCCACGGCTATGCCACATGGAGGGGAAGTACCTTAAATATTGTAGATGGAACATTTTACTGAAAGAAGACTTCATTTTAATTTAAAAAACAATTTAAACTGCATTCATAGATTTTTAAATAATTGCCTGGTTGAACCGGGACTCGAACCCGCTATACGAGAAAAAAAATTAACCTGTATCTTTATCATACCGATCGGAAGGCTTCTTCATAAGGATTATTTTTTGTTAAATAACATAGCATGAGAAATAAAAGGAAGACCATAAATTTTAGCCTTTGATGTAAAATTTTGTTCAGAAAAATGAAAAGCTGACATTGGCGTATCGACATACAACTGACATGAACTATTACTAATGAGTACCCACTTGAGAAGTACGCATCATTTCCCGATCCTTACTATCCTTACTAATCCTTACTTATATTACCTATAAATGCGAAAGTGTGTTTGTTTGTTGATTTATTGGTTTGTCCTTCAATCCCGCTGCAACAGAGCTACGAATTGCAGGATTGCAGCAAGGATAGTAAGGATCGGGAAATGATGCGTAGGTACTTCTCAAGTGGGTACTCATTAGTAATAGTTCATGTCAGTTGTATGTCGATACGCCAATGTCAGCTTTTCATTTTTCTGAACAAAATTTTACATCAAAGGCTAAAATTCATGGTCTTCCTTTTATTTCTCATGCTATGTTATTTAACAAAAAATAATCCTTATGATGAAGCCTTCCGATCGGTATGATAAAGATACAGGTTAATTTTTTTTCTCGTATAGCGGGTTCGAGTCCCGGTTCAACCAGGCAATTATTTAAAAATCTATGAATGCAGTTTAAATTGTTTTTTAAATTAAAATGAAGTCTTCTTTCAGTAAAATGTTCCATCTACAATATTTAAGGTACTTTCCCTCCATGTGGCATAGCCGTGGGACACCCTGTATATTAGACTAGCTGATTCTAGATTAGGTAAAAGTTTTGTGTTCTGATGTGCGTCTCTATGTATATCTATTTTGATGATTTATTTATCTAATAGCTGTGCCCGCGACTTCGTTCGCGTGGAATAGTGACTTTTCGGAGCGCGGCTCTCAGCGCGCTTTATATAGCCACGGACGCTCAGGCGCGAGGCGTGTAGTACGTACTCTGTACGTTAAAAATGTTCGCCGTGATTCTTTAAATTGACATAACTTTTTTATTTATGAACCGATTGACATGAAATAAACACTAAATGTTAAGTGAAGCTTACTACAATATATTAGTGAAAACCGTATCTAAATCGAATAAGCCGTTTCTGATATTAGCGTGCACAAACACACAGACAAACAGACAAACAGACAAAAAAAAAATTAATTACAATTTCGGGTTCGGCATCGATATAATAACAACCCCTGCTACTTTTTTTTTATATATTTCCATTGTACAGACACCACTTTTCTACAATTTTATTATATGTATAGATTATATCTATATAGACACATATATCTATTTTTACCCGACTGGCTAAACCAAAAGGAAAGTTAAGTACCTACTCGCAAACTACGTTAGCCTTGTAGGAATACAGGTCAAAATTCGACGAAAGTTGTATCCAATATTAATTTTCCTCATAGAATAATTTTATAATAGAACCTGCGACCGTGAATTCAAGAAAGGGACAATTAATGACATCTTCTCTTTATCTTAATATAATCTAATCTATATCTCAATCTTCTCTTTTCTCAGTAAAAAAAATAACTTAAGACGGTAGCGTGTGTCTCACCTCACACATAGATTCTGCATATCTACATCTCTTTTACGCTGAAACTATTATTCTTATGAAACTTCGGTAGGTCCTTCATCCACGATTTTCCTCTATGAATATTTTACAAGCACGAAACTGGGTCGAGATTTTGGCCCCATATTAATCATCCCTTTCAATATTGATTATACCATTGTTACAAATTACCCTTGTTTGATAATAACATAATTACAATACCGCACATCGACCTATCATCCTTACTATTGTAATGCGAAAGCGTGTTTTAAAGGCCTTTTTTTATAAAAGAATATTAGCCAAGCTGAAATCTACTAATATCCTCTTAACCCCTCCAAATAAGCGGAAAAGCTCGTGCTAGGAGTGCAACGGGTGGGGTTCGAACCAGCGACCTTTCAGTTTTCAATCCGCACCTTTAACCGTTGGGCTATTGGGGCTTCAAAGTCCTTCAATCACGCCGCAACAAACCAACGGATTGATGTGATTTTTGGCATGGGTATAATTGAGGACCGGGAGAGTGACATAGGCTAATCAAAGAGATTTGGATTCGTGGGATTTTTAAAAACTAAATCGACGCGTGCGTAGCAGCGGGTATCAACTAGTTTACCTACTATAACTATTTCCCCATCTTGAAAATCCTTGATATAATTACAATTTAATTAACATTTTCTTTGATTTAAATATTTTATTTACTAGCTTATTTCCGTGACATCGTTTCCGTGAATTAGGTATTTGAAAAGAGCTTTAGCCGCTATTTTAATCATCCCTTTCAAAATTGATTTCCATTGTTAGTACAAATTGCCCTTGTCTGATAACATAATTACAATACCTTACATGGACCTATCATTTACTATAACCATTTCCCCATCTTGAAAATCCTTGATATAATCAATACCGTTTTCTTTGATTTAAATATTTTACTAGCTTATTTCCGTGACATCGTTTCCGTGAAAGGTATTTGAAATGAGCTTTGGCCGCCATATTAATCATCCCTTTCAATATTGATTTTCATTGTTACAAATTGCCCTTGTCTGATAACATAATTACAATACCTTACACCAACCTTTGCTGTATCAATTTCCTGTCTTCTTGGTATTAATTATTAATTTCCTCCGACTCCGATGTTTACAAACTCAAACTCAAAATTATTTATTTCATGTAGGACAACTTGTGGCTCTTATGACAAGTCGAGAATCTACCACCGGTTCGGAACACAGTTCCTGCTATAAAGAGCCGACAAGAAACTCAGCGGTCACTCTTACAATATGTAGCTTATCTTGTGGACAGCTGAAGCAAAGCAGATTGGTTTCAAGCAACTTTGTCATTAAGGAATTCATTGACTTATAAGCTCTACTTATTAAATGTGTCTGTCTTTACACAATATTTAAACATGGGCGGCGGTAATCACTTAACATCAGGTGACCCACCTGCTCGTTTGCTCATTAAAAATATATTTAAAAAATGTATCTTACATGATCATGAAGGGTATCGATTTCCTTGTCTTCGTAAGTCCACACAATGGAATCAATCCTGGGAACGGCGAAGGCAGCACACTCTATGTTGACTGTGTCGCCTTGTGAACCGAACTGGGTGTGATTGGAGATGATTTTTGGTGGACCTTGAACAAAAATATTCATTAAGTAAACTATTTGATAACTTAATCAAAACTTAATCTATATCTATATATGTATATAAAATTCAAAGTCCTGACTGACTGACTGAGATATCAACGCACAGCCTAAACTACAGAAGTTAGAAACTTGAAATTTTTACAGTTGGTTCCTTTTATGACGTAGGCGCACACTAAGGAAGGATTTTTGAAAATTCAACCCTTAAGGGGGTAAAATAGGGGTTTGAAAACTCGAACTTAACGTGAGCAAAGCCGCGAGCAAAACATAGTCTAAATATATAAAAGGCGAAGGTAACCGAATGACTGATCTATCAACGCACACCTCAAATCTGAGGTGAGATAGGAATTTTGAAAATTCAACCCCCAAAGGGACAAGTGTAAAATAAAAATTCTAAACATCCCCGACATGTTACAACATCCTAATTGCTAATATGTAATCCGCCATTTTGTGGCGGCGGCCATCTTGGATCGATTTTCATCAAACATAGCTAAGAACACTCCCGACTAATTCACCTTTAAATAAAAAAACAAAATCAAAATCAGTTCATCCGTTCGGTTGCTACGATGCCACAACAGACACACACACACACCGGTACGTCAAACTTATACCACTCAAAATTAGGGTCAATTGGACCATATTACACGCCCACACGATTTAGGAAATTTTAATTTTGTTCATAATTATTAGTGTCCGAACGAAGCTCATTTCTGGGCAAAGCCGATTAATCGGCTATCATCCAAGAAATGCCGTTCAACATTGGCGAAAATTTAATAAATTATTATTCTAAAAGAAAAAGTAATATTAATTTGCTTTAATTCAAACCAGAAAAAATCTGTAGGTACGCACCGCCCGCGCCGTACTCTGTTTTTCCAGAATAGAAGAAACACAGGAACAACACAACACCAAAATAATATTTTTTTCTTTTAGTATTATCATGAAATTGTGTGTGTGTTTGTATGTGTGTGCGTGTGTTTGTCTATGTGTAAAATAAATTATATAAATGAGAGCACAAATTGCGGAATAGCAAATACTTAGGCTACTTTTTATCCCGGAAAATAACAAAAAACTTCAATCCACGCGAACGAATTCGCGGGCATCAACTAGTAATATAATAATTACCAATTAACCACAAGCAAGATTGCATCTGATAAGCAGACATATTAATTAATATTATTAGAAATGTTAGGGATATTATCTTCTCCAATTTTAATCAATTTATTCATTAGATTATTATGAATACTTATAACTTCTGACTCTAATAAATCAGTATTACCATCAACGTTACTAACAAACTCATCAATTTCATCTTTTGTGTCGAGTTGATGAAATTCTACTCTCTATTAAGGTTGCTTTGTATCTAAAAAGGTTTCATGTTTACTAATTTCGACGTTTGGCATCGTTAACTTGTTTTGATTGAAATAGTTTACCTCGTAAATATTGCTACAACTTTCTATTTTAATATTTATCAACATGTTTTAATACTTCTAGAATTACTAAGCTTTGTTTTTTCCCACGTGGTTGTACGCTTGGATTTTTTAAGCTATTGCATAGCTTCTATCGCGGGCCAGCGTGACCGAATCCAGAAATTCCGTAACGAAAATAACCTGACACGGGACTCCTCTACGGTGAGCCGTTAGATGGCGTTGATAAAAAATGCTATGCAATAGCTTTACCGCGGCAGTCCCCGAGTGCCACACGTCTTTTTTTTTTAAATTACCAGGAACTCATCACGATGCAGTCTAAGATGGTAATGGGTAAGAAGGTAAGGCAGTTTTAAATAAACCCATACTTACCCTTGATTGGTTTTTTCATTGTACCGGAACGCCTAAACGCTTAGCGGCATTTCTTTGGGAGTAACTACTAAACTAGCCGCAACCAAACCAGACCAGAGACAATTCGGAAATCATAAATTCCCAAAATTGCACGTGCCAGAAATCGAACCTGTGACCTACATCACTGCATCAAAATATACAAACAAAAGCACCTTATTAACCGCTGAAATTGATAAAAGGGTTTGCTTTTGTTACATTAAAAAATACAGTTCTATCGATACATTCTTGAACCGAATTAGGGCGAGGATAGCATGCGAATTTTTTTAATGAAAGAATTGGTTCCCAATTACATTGCCTCCATAGAAACTCCCGAATGAAAGCTTTTTTTAGGGTTCCGTACTCAAAGGGTGCTGACGAGACCCTACTACTAAGCCTCCGCCATCCATCCGTCCATCTGTCAGAGGGATGTATCTCGTGAACCATAATAGGAAGATAGAAATTTTGCACAGAATTCTTAGTGTGTTTCTATTGCCGCTATTACAACAAATATACACAGCATAGTTTTGTTACCTATCGTAATTTTTTTTTTTTTTAAAGAACAACCGCCGAGTTTATTGCTGGCTCTTCTCGGCAGGAAGGGCATTCCGAACCACAGTGGTTAATTCATCGACGATTCAAAAGTACTTGTAAAAGTTTATTTGAATAAAAAATATTTCTATTTCTCTATTAATAATAAAAACAAATAAAGTAAAAAAATTAGGAGATACAATACTAAACTTTTGTTTCTGCTCGCTCTTACAAAAGCTGGTGTTAAATATATATTTTATTTTATAACAGGATGTCCCCTTTCATTGAAAGAGATCTTGGTTCGCTAGTTTAATTATTTTCAGCTACTTATTTCTTTCAATTTTTATTTCAATTTAAAACATACTAAGGTGCGGTCATTCTTCGATTGTATATCGGTACAGAACCCTCGTGTGCGGTTTCGATTTTCACTTGGCCAGTTTTTGATGAATGTGGAAGGAAAATGTGGCTAATTCGTCCTAGATTCCGTTTCCTTAAATGCCAATGATATTTGTATTCAATAATAAATGTATCAGCATTCGAAGTAGGGCGACCTAGTTTAGCCGAATTGTATCGAGGAGTAAACCTCCAGCACGACTCATACAAACAAAGTTTGGTTCTTATTGCAATATTACACAGCGACTTTATTTGAGATTGAAATAGTTTGTAAAAAATGTGACATTACAAAAAATGTTTTTTACGTTCGAGTGGTTTAGATGATACTTTTTATATTTAGCTTTTTTTTGAAGATTTAGTTTGAATTTAGAATTTACTTAGTTATTTTTTCATTGAGCTTTTGAACATTAAACTTTTCTTGAGACAACACATTTTCCCACTGAGTGAGCAAAAACGACTTTTGCTCACTGGTTCTAGACAGCGCTCTTTTTGAGCTAGTGAGGTGAAATAGTTATTTGTTCAACAAGATAGCAAAGTTCATTTTTGTTGCGAGTGCCTAGTTTGAATCCCGAGCGAACGAAGGATTCTAAGTTAGAATCCTGAGAGTAGTGAGGGATTCAAAGGCACAAGAAGCAAAAACTTTGCTATCGTGTGATACATACAATTTTTCACCTCAATAGCGAAAAAGTACAAGATGTAAGAGAAATATTTATTAAAACATAAAGGATATTTTAAAATTTTAAAAATTAGGTTTATTTATTTAAAAACTTTTCAATATCATGAGCGGTGAAAACTTTAGATTTTTTGGATTTGTGCCCCTCCGACTGTCTTTTCAAAAATACAATAAGTTTAGGATAAGTTTCAATGTGAACGTCGCATTTCGATTTGATTGTAGCTTTTAACATGGAGTAAATACTCCATAATGTAGATGGTTACCTTGTTTTAGACAATTCCATGAAATATGATAAAATCACAGTCTCTGAATAGGACTTCGCATCCTTAGAAAGTCTCCAATCATTAAATAATTCATAGGCTTTCAAGTATTTTTCACGAGACTATTCCGGAAGAAAGTTTAATTCGCGTTAGACACTAATTCTTTTAATTCTGAATTATAAGTAGATTCACTCATTTTGTTATTTTAAAATTCTTACAACAAATAACTTCTAAGAAATTAGTACCTAATTAAGATATAGAATAGAGTTAATTATTTTTTTTTTGCCGCCATTTTATATTACTCTTTTGTCTGCGTTCGGAATTGTGTCATTCATAAAATAAAATATATTAATTAATTAATTTTAATTTTCTTTTATGTTTCATGTGTGTTACAGAATTATAAAGTCTAAAACACATTTACGAAAAGTAAATAGTTTAAATAATAAAATAGAGAGTTAAAAAATTTTGTCGAAATAAAATGTATGGGGTATGCAATATTATATACAAAATTTCTGAACGTTTCTTGAGACGGTGAGTTGAAGAAACGCCAATCCAATGCGTTCTATATTCAAAACACTTTTTCTCACTGAGTGAGCAAAAACGACTTTTGCTCAGTGGTTTTGGGCAGCAAAGGCGCCCTTTTTGAGCTAGAGAGGTGAAAAAGTTACTTTTCTATTTTCTCACCTTTGATAAATATAGACGCCTCGGCTTCGATTTCAGGGTACCCCTCCACGCTGGCCTTGCAAAGATATCGCCCTGAAGTGTGCGTGTCCACTGTTAACGTCAGGTTTGCCGTCCGACCGACTCGCTGAAAATAACGGCTTTTTTAGACTCTCGATCATCCAAAATCCTATAACATTTACTAGCTGATACATTTGTATCAAACGACTACTAACGACGGTTTTCCCACTAAATTAAAACACGAGCTTATTCAAGGGGCGGACCAACAAATTCCTGAAAAGCCGGCAACGCATTGGTGGTGCCTCAGGCGCTACAAATGTTCATGGGCGGCGGTAATCACTTAACATCAGGTGACCCGGCTGCTCGTTTGCTCGCTAAAAATATAAAAAAGTGTAAGTCCATTGTACCTCATAGGTGGGAAAATTGACGATGGCGTGTCCAGGAAAATCTTGATAACAATTTCTAAGTGATTGTTTGTGATCGCATAAAGTTAGCAAGTCATGTTTAGTTTCAGGCCTATTATTTTGTATGATTTGTTTTACCTTTTAATAAGTAAGTATTTATACGTAGTGTTTATTAATGAAGTGAGTTCATGATAGCTATAAATTGGGAAACCTTGCTTCTACTCAAAGATTTATATTATAACAGCTACAGCAGCGTATTTTTGGTTAGTTATTTGTTTTTTTTGAAACAAGGAATATTAGTCAAATTGAACTTGACTTATATTCTCCTCTCCCTTCCAAATAAGCGAAAAGCTTGTGTTAGGAGTGGGTACGACAATAGTGCAACGGGTGGGGCTCGAACCTGCGACCTTTCAGTTTTCAGTCCGCACCTTTAACCGTTGGGCTATTGAGGCTATAAAGCGTTAAAGTAAGGAAAGGAGAATGTTATTAATGCTTTACTATATTTCAAAATTAGAACAGCCAATTTATATAAAGATCTAGTTACTAAAAATATTAATTTTTTTTTATACTATAAATTTTTAAGGGACTTTCGGACACGCCAGCCAATTCCATTTACTAACTTGAAAAGTTTTAAGTATTTTACAAACAAAAGTTTCTGAAAGTTAAAAATAAAGTAAGGTAAATAATATACAATGTACTTTATTGTCGCACTTAGACATTCATCTAAATATATAAAAGGCAAAGGTGACTGACTGACTGACTGATCTATCAACGCACAGCTCTAACCACTGGACCGATCGAGCTGAAAATTGGCATACAGGTAGCTATGATGAAGTAGTCATCCGCTAAGAAAGGATTTTTCAAAATTCAACCCCGAAGGAGGTAAAATAAGAGTTTAAAAAATTTAACCTAACGTGAGCGAAGCAGCGGGTTAAAGCTAGTTAAATTATATTACTGGCAGTGACATAGGCTACTCTTTATTCCGGAGAAACAAAGGGTTCCCAAGGGATTATTAAAAAACCTAACTCAGAAAAATTACAAAAGTAAAAAGTAAAAAAAGTGAGAGTGAAGTTAAAAAGTCGAAGTGTGCAAACTCTGGTAAAATTATAATAACCTTATTATTTAACCTCAAAATCAATCCGTTAACTAGGCCTTTTTTTTTAACGTTGGGAAATGCCTTTACGCATCCCGCCCATCTTGACAACAGGCGGGTATGTGGGACTCGAAACCAAGGGTTATAATTTGAGAGAAGTGTTAGGGTGAAAACATGCCAGAGATGCCTCACTGCGATACCTCGCGGTCGCGGTTTAGCTCGCTACCTCGATGCCACCTCCATTTAAAACAAATGTATGCAAACAGACGAGCGCGAACATGCCGAGAAACATCGATGTGAACCGCGATGTATCGCAGTGAGGTATCTTTCAGCATGTTCGCGCTCGCCTGTTTGCATACATTTGTTTTACATGGAGGTGGCATCGAGGTAGCGAGCTAAACCGCGACAACAGTGAGGCATCTCTGGCATATTTTCACCCTAACATTCAAATCGATAGCTAATAACTAAGCTACTTGGATATTATTGTAATAAGATAGTACTGAGCTAATAAGACACATTCCTGAATATATTCCAGAGAATTAATGAGAGACTGAACCGAGCGCCGGTTAGATTCCGCTCTAGTAAAATTTCTGTGTGCAAATTGATACTAACTTTCACAGAGATTCCATTCAATATAAGAGACTTATTAGCAATAGACATGCTCTCGTTAGTACCTGGCCAATTTAAAAGTGCTTGTTAAATCTATTTTCATACTGGAAAATAAAAGTAACCTAGCTGAACAAGGTATTTTGATTTTGATTTTTGTGATAGCAAGTCATCGCAAGCAGTTTCGGATTGTGCATTTTAGCAAAGAAGCGCCTATTTTATTATTATTTATCAAGCATTAGCTGACTAGCTGACGCCCGCGACTTAGTCCGCGTGGATTTAGTTTTTAAAATCCCGCAGGAACTCTTCGATTTTCCGGAATAAAATGTAGCCTATGTCATTCTCCTGAACCTCAATTATATCCAACAAACAATCACATCGATCCGTAGCTCTATTGCAGCGTGTTTGAAGGACAAACCAACAAACAAACACACTTTCGCATTTATAATATTAGTGAGGAAGTAAGGCTTAAAATATAAATTTATTAGCCTTACTTCCTTCTTACTAATATTATGAATGTGAAAGTGTATTTGTTTGTTGGTTTGTCCTTCAATCACGCAGCAAAAGAACAACGACGTGATTTTTTGCATGTGTACAGTTGAGGACCTGGAGAGTGACATGGGCTACTTTTTATCCCGGAAAATCAAATTCCCCTGCAGACTTGTGCCCAGTAGTGTTTTTTTAAAAGAACACTTGACTGATGTTCTCCTCTCCCCTCCAAATAAGTGAAAACTTGTATTAAGTATGGGTAAGACAATAGTGCAACGGGTGGGGACCGAACCTGCAACCTTTAAGTTTCCAGTTCGCACTTGTAACCGTTGGGCTATCGAGGCTTAAAGCTTGAGACTTAGTAGTGAAACTTGGATGACTTTTTTTTTCTTCGTTTTTGGATTGGGGGTTAAAAAAAGAAAAATTACATTGTGTTATTTTTTTTATCTGAATAGCGGGCAAACGAGCTGGCGGGTCACCTGATGTAAAGTGATTACCGCCGCCCATGAACACTTGCAGTACCAGAGGCACCACCGATGCGTTGCCGGCATTTCAGGAACTTGTTGGTGCGCCCCTTGAATAACCCCATATTGTAATTAAGTGGGAACACTGTCGAAAGGAGAAGATGCTTGCTTGCTGACGATGATGTATACTCACAATATTAGTGTCTTCTTCGTAATGCAGCCATCTTATTTCCGGTGCCGGGAAGCCGTCCACGTCGCAGCTCAGTGTTACCTGTTTACCCACTTCCGCTTCCACATCCTTCGGGAGGCTCCGAAATGATGGCGGATCTACGACCAAAGCATTGAAATGTTATTTTTAAGCTATTGCATAGCTTCTATCGCGGGCCTTGAGCGTGGAGACCGAATCCAGAAATTCCGTAAAGAAAATAACCTGACACGGGACTCCTCTCACCGCTAGATGGCGTTGATAAAAAATGCTATGCAATAGCTTTACCGCGGCAGTCCCCGAGTGCCACACGTCTTTTTTTTAAATAGTTCCATTCGATGCTTGTTGTTTGACGACCTCCCTGGCGCAATGGTGAGCGCTGTGGTCTTATAACTGGGAGGTCTCGGGTTCGATTCGAATTTTATTCAAAATCGGCCCAGCCGTTCTCGAGATTAGCGGCAACAAGCAAACAGACAGACAGACAAAAATTTTAAAAATTGTTTTTTTTTTTGTTATAAGTACATAGTAAGTACCGTATTTACTTACATATGCATTTAGTGGAAAGCTGTTATTTTGATATTACAAACAGACACTTCAATTTTATTTATATGTATAGATGTATTGATTATTTGTAACAAAATCTCAAATTAAAAATCGCCCACAAGGACAGCTTATCTAGAGATTTCTTCCGGAAGTCCTCAAATGTGAATGCAATAATTAAGATCAATACTATAATATTGCAGAGGTAGGTACTTACTTGTTGAATAATAAAAAGTAAACTTAGTTAAATAACAAACACATTAACCTATGAAAGCACTAAGTAACATGATACTTTTAAAATTTGACGACCTCCCTGGCGCAGTGGTGAGCGCTGTGGTCTTATAACTGGGAGGTCTCGGGTTCGATTCCCAGCGTGGGCAATTTGGGAATTTATAATTTTTGAATTGTCTTTGTTCTGGTCTGGTGGGAGGCTTTGGTTGTGGCTAGTTACCACCCTACCGTCAAAGACGTGCCGCCAAGCGATTTAGCGTTTGAGCACGATGGCGTGTAGAATACCCCTGCCATACCCCTTCCAAGTTAGCCCACTTCCATCTTAGACTGCATCTTTAACGGTAGGGTGGTAACTAGCCACTATCATTAACCTTTTTAAGCTCTAACATGCTTAAAAAGGTTAATGATATTTATAAAATGTTCGTAGGTTTTCTTTTTTAATTAAATTCCCAGGAAATATCTAAGGAAACAAGCTCACAAGTAATCTCGAGGGTCTCCGTCTCTTCGCTCTTCCCGACCTCGTTGAAGACCATGCACTTTAGAACTGCCCCGTTGTAAACACGGGAAATGTTCGTTATTTTCTGGAACAAAATTAGATGCGTTATTAAACCTGGCATAAGATGGTTTTTATCTCTGGTATAAGATGTTTTTAAAATGCTGAAAATATTTATGCGAGGAAATTACAGCGTATAACTCAATTGCCCAACGGTTAAAGGTGCGGACTGAAGACAAAGGTCGTAGGTTCGAACCCCACCCGTTGCACTACTTGCACACGTTGTATATTAAGAAATATTTACTTGTTTTAATATAAGCGGTAGTAGAGAAAGTCACTGCGGCATCAAGTAATATTTAAAGACTTATTCAAAAATAAGTTCGCAAGCTGTTAAACTGAGAAATTAAAAGTACGAGTATAATTACAAAATGAAGTTCGTGCTGCGAATTTTATAATTTAAATCTCTTAATAGCTACTACTAGGTAAGTTCTGACGTCCTATTGCGGAAAAGCTACATCAATATTTTTAACACAGTCTCAATCCTGGTGATTATTTTTTATTCGATGACAAGTCCTTGACTGCGATATCACCTGATGGTAAGTGATGATGCAGTCTTAAGATGGTAGCGGGCTAACTTGGAAGGGGTATGGCAGTGTAGATTCAACTCATACATAATCTGTTTCTATTTTACGAAACGTCTTAGCTGCACGTCTTTGACGGTAGGGTGGTAACTAGCCACGGCCAAAGCCTCCCACCAGATCAGACCAGAGAAAATTCAGAAGTTATAAATTCCCAAATTGACCCTGCCGGGAAACGAACCCGAGACCTCCCAGTTATAAGACAGTGCTCACCACTGTGCCAGGGAGGTCATCAAATGATTGGCTGAATTTATGGTGTGCATTTTAGGTATAAGCGAAAGATTATCTGATCGATAGGTGTAGTTTATTGCTTGGAGAGTGATATAAGCTGCCTTTTATCCCAGAAAAACAGATCATTTCTGCATAAACTTACCTCTACACGGATAAAGTTAAGCAAAATCAAATCAAATCAAATCAAAATTTATTTATTTCATTTAGGCCAACTTGTAGCTCTTATGACACGTCATAAATCTACCACCGGTTCGGAATGCAGATTCTGCTGAGAAGAGCCGGCACGAAACTCAGCAGTTGCTCTTTTCAAAAAAATTTTACAATGGTTAACAAAACTATGCTATGCACACAGTGTTTCCACAAAGAAGTTTCAAAAATGCACACCTACCACAACCTAACACGCGTTAAGATGGGTAGACACAAAGCAGACCCATTCCCGTTGGGTTATAGGCAAAAGCTATGACGATACTTTATCCGTGTACGTGTTTACTTTAACTCTATAAATCCCATTAACAGAGGAGAGAGGGTTAAGCTCACTTAAAAGTAGATTTTCAAAAACTCGAAAATAATTCAGCACATTCGCGAAACTGCGGAATAAAAACTTGAAATTGTGAAATGAATTTCTCGTGGCGAATTCTCGAGTTAAAATCTCAATCTTTTAATAGCGACAACTTGTCAAGTCCCAGTAAGAAGGCTTAGTTGGGCAGCGTGCATTTGAGAACTGTTTTATTCAATTAGAGAAAAGCTTTTTGTTTCCGACTGACGAAAGTTCCCAACTTTAGTTAGATGATTTTCCTTCTTTTTTTTAATGTTTACCGAATTGTAAACATTCATATTGTAAGCGGTGATAGTTTAGTGGTTAGGAATGCGGTCTCGTATTCGGGGGGGTCGTAGGTTCGAGCCCAAAATTTGAAAAACACTTAAATAGCTGGTGATAAAATTTTCAGTACTAGCCCGGAGTTAGGAAGTTGGCGGTGAGTGCCCGTGCCTCGGAGAGCACGTAAAGCCGTCGGTCATGCGGCTGATCTCGTTCCGGTCGAGTCGAATTTTTCGTCCCATCGGACTATGAGAGTGAGGGAATAGAGAGTGCACCTGTGTTCGCGGACACACTTGTGCACTATAATATCTCCCGCGCAGGTGGCTAATCTCTGTGGTGATTGGCCGCCGTGGCCGGATTCAGTCGGGAGGCCATTATTATTACGTATTTAAACTCTCTGCAAGAACCGAAATAAAACAAAGTCGCGAAGGCGAGGTATTAAGAGCATAATTGCTAAATGAAGTTCTTGAGGCGGATTTTTCGAGTTAAAATCTCTTAACAGCATCTTGACAAGTTCCGCAAGAAAATTTAGTTGAAGGACTGAAATTCGAAA
Source organism: Hipparchia semele (assembly GCA_933228805.2). NCBI lineage: Eukaryota > Metazoa > Arthropoda > Insecta > Lepidoptera > Nymphalidae > Hipparchia > Hipparchia semele. The sequence continues at coordinate 3,908,579 of OW121733.1, read as the reverse complement.
ACTGGTTTTATTCAGAATTATAATTTTTTAAATAATCCCCGAGCTGGTGGAGTATTTGTTAAAAGTTTTTATGCCAATCTATTTTAAAGGTTATATTGTACCTACTTCTCAATTTGTGCAATTTTGTTGTTTGATCATTATATTTAGATCTCAAGGTTTAGGAAATAAAATTATACCGCAAAAAAATTCCTGATGTCACTACAAGTAGATAATAAAAAATTGTTGGTTTACATTCTTTAAAGTCGCGGGACCTCTTTAATTTTCCGGAATAAAATGAATCCTGGGTAAGAGCTATCTCCATTGAAAGTTTCAGCCAAATCGATTCATTCGTGGACACACCACTCACACACTTACAAACATTCGCCTTTATATTATTAGTGTGCGACAGTCAGCTTAACGTGGCACGGAGGGAAGGGAGATTAAAAAATCTAACTAAATATGTATTAATAAATCCTTGAAATTCTCACCAGTTCCGAACTATTTCCAATAATTGACTCGTTCATAACCCATCTGTAAGTCAGATTGCCCGGATTTGCATCCGCCGTGCAACCTGCGGGATAAAAAATCACTGTGAGTACTTATATTATAATAGTGAAAAATTCAATTCTTAAAGGTGGCAAGAAATGTTCGTTAAGATTGGATCAGTTATATCTGGATCAGTATAAAGATTCGAATCAGTGAACCGTAAAAGTGAGGTTTAAATAATTAAAAGACGTATTTAATTTAATCGCGTAAGAATATACTTCCTACTCTAGTTGAGAATCGATGATTCGAATTTCTCTTTGCGTATTCTATCGGCTATATAACGGCGAGTGTTCTGAAGAGCTATTTGATCTTATTCCATCGTCTTTCTTCTACAACCGCACCGCTCGCCACCGAACGCAATTTCACCCTCACCACCTGGGTGCCTGGAGCACTTCAACCATCTGATGTGCCAGATCTTTTTTCCACGTACTTTGAAACTGTGGAACCAACTTCCTGCGACGGTGTTTCCACTAAACTACAACATCGGGTTATTCAATGGGCGGACCGACAAATTCCTAAAAAGCCGGCAACGCATTGACGGTGCCTTAGGTGCTACAAATGTTCATGGGCGGCGGTAATCACTTAACATCAGGTGCCTGATCGTTTGTTCGCTAAAAATAATTTAAAAAAAACTTAGAATTAAACCGTCTCCACTTCGCATCTACAAATTAGGGTTTCATTTTTCCCTTTGAACAACGAAAATCTAATTTTAAATTAATCAAAAATCCTCTCACTTATAACAATGTCTTGTCCTTCGGGTATCCTCCGGCCGGATTTAATCCGTATCTTGACTTTGGGCGCGTACTTCACCTGCGGACAATGAAAATCAATTTTCAAATTTAATTATTCAAATAAACAAGTTACAACCCCAAGGGAATAAAAGCTCTTTCTGAAGAAGCGGTTCAAGATAATGATGTAGCTCACAGATATTGATGTATACAGCTTCGGCTTTAAAAAAAAAAAAGACGTGTGGCACTCGGGGACTGCCGCGGTAAAGCTATTGCATAGCATTTTTTATCAACGCCATCTAGCGGCTCACCGTAGAGGAGTCCCGTGTCAGGTTATTTTCGTTACGGAATTTCTGGATTCGGTCTCCACGCTCAAGGCCCGCGATAGAAGCTATGCAATAGCTTAAAAAATACTAACCATGTGACGCACAATGAATAAGCAAAACCTGTGACGTTTAAGAGTCACGTGCGTTTAAGAATAGTTATTTGCGTTATACTGAATTTTGAACGAGCGATCGACAGGTTCCTGCAACGAACGTAGTAGTGTGGACCAATTAGAAGAGAGAAATGAAAACTCCCATGGGCCTAAAAATTAAATTTTGCTCCCGCTATCCTCTGAAGCCAATATTCGTTTTTCGAATAGGTATGATGAAAAATAAATATCACACGCTTCAGCGGTGAAAGGAAAACATCATGAGCACGCTTGGGAGTTTTCCATAATATTCTCAAAAGTTTATGTAATCTGCCAATAGGGATGTTAACACTAATCACAAATTAATGTTTAGTGTTAATTTTATGATAGTTTGTAGGATTAGAATATCAAAAATCACATTTTTGTAATTTAATATAACTTAATAAATTTATCAAAAATAATTTTAAATGCTATATTTATAATCTGATGTCACGTGACTGCAAACGCCAAGAAGAACTTGTGACGTCACTAACCTAACCGCGAAAGAAACGGAGTGATTATAGTTATAGTACGCGCCACGAAAGAAGTCCCGCGGCAATCAGGTAGATTTTACATATGTACAATAATTGCCTAGACATACGACTACTAGCACCGCCTCTATGGGACTTCTTTCGTGGCGCGGACGGACCGATGACGTCATATCAGTCAAGTGACAGTTGTAGAGCGGGTAAATTCAAAATTACTCTATTTTTGTATATTTTCTCATCGAAAATACTAATATTTTAAAATAATATATATTTTTTTATGGTAAACAAGAGTCAATCTTCAAAATAAAAGCAATTCCGAAAAATTGTTAACATCCCTATTCTCGTACTCACTTGACTAGCGTGGTGGACTATGGCATACACAAACTATTCACTGAGAGGAAACCTGCGCTCAGTAGTGACCTGATGATGGATGATACTAATGATGACGATAAACGTGATCAAATAATCCTCCCTACCCTCTAAGTGTAAAGCTTTTAAAATTTAAACATCGACATTTGTTATAGTTCTTGGTTCTTTCAATTCACGAGGGCGCGTGAGCTTTACTTGTGGTTACATCGTGTACATGCACATTGCGTAAGTGTGCGTGCCCGTTAAGAGCCTAGGTGGGAGCGGTCAGACGCAAGCAAGCTCTCGCTGACACTTATACAGATACGACACGCACACAACCATGAGCCACGCGCCCTCGTGAGTTGAAAGAACTATAAGTAACAAAAATTATCAAAGCTCTTTAAGTATACAGACATTCTTCCCATTAAAGAGGTGTAGACTTCTGAAGCAAAAAGACAGCTGGGAAGCGCGTTAGGATGGCTAAAAACACTCCGTTTCGTCGTGATTAATGATTTTACACGCGCGAGTTTAACCGCTGTAAGGTTGTCTCGTCGCTTAGTAAATTCCATCCAATTGTGCCAAAGGATTCAGTGTAAAAATATTGCATAGCTTCTATCGCGGGCCAGCGTGGAGACCGAATCCAGAAATTCCGTAACGAAAATAACCTGACACGGGACTCCTCTACGGTGAGCCGCTAGATGGCGTTGATAAAAAATGCTATGCAATAGCTTTACCGCGGCAGTCCCCGAGTGCCACACGTCTTTTTTTTAATATTTTTAGCGTGCAAACGAGCAGGCGGGTCACCTAATGTTACCGCCGCCCATGAACATTTGTAGCACCAGAGGCACCACCAATGCGTTGCCGGCTTTTTAGGAATTTGTTTGTCCGCCCTTTGAATGACCCCATGTTGTAATTCAGTGGGAACAGCGTCGTAGGAAGTTGGTTCCACAGTTTCAAAGTACGTGGAAAAAAAGATATGGCACATCCGATGGTCGAAGTGTTTCAGGTACCCAGGTGGTGAGGGTGAAATTGTGTTCGGTGGCGATCGGTGCGGTTGTAGAAGAAATACTTTAATTTAAAGTTAAAGTCATCGAACCCTCTTTTCAAAATGAAATGGTCCCTGCGTTACCCTGCGTTGATTTCCACCCACGTGATCTTAAATTAGATATATTAATGTACTTCAGCGATCTCAAGTGTCGGCACTATCTTGAGGAACAAGATAAGTTTTTACGTTCAACAAGAGATCATGGGTTTTGTACAGTCGTTAAATAATTTTTGTTGTAATTTAACCATTTAAAATTAAAGTATTCGTATAATAATAAATAATTCTCATTGTCGAAATACTTGAAATAAATCGTTCATCAGCTCTAGGTCTATGAAATCTAGGTTAGGTTAGATAGACATGCCTCAGACTGTTAAATAGGGCTAAGGTAATTATACAATAACATGTTTACAGCTAACCTTGTTTCTAACAATTATGCATAGACAGTGTAATTGGTGTTTTAAAATAGGGATGAGGGAAGTCCCAAAAATAACGACACATTGTATCGATATTTTAAAAATTTAACGATAACGATTTCTTTATCCATACTAATGTTACATATGCGAAAGTGTGTTTGTTGGTTTATTAGTTTGTTCTTCAATCACCCAGCAACGGAGCAATAGATAGACATGATTTTTGGCATCCATAGGCTCCCGAAAAAACAAAGGGATCTCGCGGGATTTTAAAAAACCTAACTCCACGCGGATGAAGCACAGGTAAAAAGATACTAAATATTTGCAGAAATTACTTTACGTACCCGTGGTTTTTTACATCAGTGGCAATAATGATGAAATTGGAAAAAATATCGTTTGACATATTATATTTTTTAAATACTTAATATTTTATAGCACCAAAAAATTAAATGTATCGATATATCGATACATTTTCAACACACCTATTTTAAAACGGTGAAATCAGTAGTGGCATGGGGTGGACTGGCCTAGATTTAATAGGTCGTCCCACCCTCAACTAACCTTCAATTGTAGGAATAGAATAGAAACTTCGTTATCCAAATAAACTTTTAGAAAGCGCTTATGAATATTTAAATTAATCTACAACTGTTTCTAGTAATTGTGTATTTAACTAGTGTTTTTATAAATTAAAAAAAGAAAAAGAACCACCTTCTTATACATCATCTCGAGTGACACTAGATATACGAGTATTTCAGTAGAAAAAAAAAATCTTAAAATTAGTCGGGTTTTTTCATTCTATTTAATATATTGTTTGTTTGTTTGTGCGAGTCAAAATATTGAAACGTCACAGATAGCCCACTCTACTTTTGTAAACCTCTCTGCATAAAACAACTACTTTGAACATATTTATCGCCAGTTTAAACTGAAAAACGTGGTCGAAACTCCAATAGATTAGTCTGCAATGTGAGCTATTAAGCGTCAACACCACTGCCAGCGAGTCTAGAGTTCTGCGTTCAACGGTCAAAATGTTCGAATCAAAAACAAATTAAGTTAGATTATTCCAGTCTCAGTTTTATTCTACGGGTAATAATACATACTGAGTTGAATATTTATTTGTCAGTTGATAGTGAAACTAACACGTAATTACCAAATAACTGATTAAACTTTAATAAATGAGATTTTTAAGCTATTGCATAGCTTCTATCGCGGGCCTTGAGCGTGGAGACCGAATCCAGAAATTCCGTAACGAAAATAACCTGACACGGGACTCCCGTTGATAAAAAATTCTATGCAATAGCTTTACCGCGGCAGTCCCCGAGTGCCACACGTCTTTTTTTTTTTAATAAGAACATTCTTACCTGATGTTGAGTTACAATGCAGCCTAAGATAATAGCGGGCTAACTTGAAAGAGGTATGGTAGTGTAAATAAAATTAATTAGTACTTCTAATCGGTTTCTACAGGCCATCGTAACAGAACGCGAAATTTTTTGTGGTGCAATCCGGCCTTTTCAGATGAAAATGAGGCGATTGGGATAAATTGCTGTAAAAGTTAAACTCTCCGACAAAAAAAAAAGCTGAGTACGTTTGATAAGTCAATATTCTTTCTTACCTTCAAAGTTAAGGTTGAGGGTAGGCAAGTAAGAACCCTTGTTCTTCAAATCAAAACAGCATATTTTTGAAGGTAAAATTTTATCTCGACCGTACTTTACCATGACCGTTTGACATGCAACCCATCCCAAAATAACGTCATGCTTATGAACAGTTAACGTTAAACGTTAAACTCAAGGCTTTGAACTCCGGACAGCTGTCAGTAGGGTGGAAGCCTTAGTTCGCCCGCTATGTGAGCTATTAAAAATGCAGTCCAAAATATATTTCCGCCCAGTTTATGGCCCGTTCGCTGTTCCGCTGTTTATTTATGGCATTTTTTTATTTCTACCCTCATACTGTAATGAATTTTGTTTATTGTGCGTCTGGTGCGAGAACTTATTTATGGTTCCGTACTTAAAAAACAAACTAAAAATGGCACTCTACACGATTACTTTGTTAGATGATATTTGACTTTATTAGAGACTAGCTGATGCCCGCGATTTCGTCTAAACCAGTTTAGAATCAAATGCGAAACTTTGTGAGGATGGATGTATGGATGGATGTTTGTTACTCCTTCACGCAACAACGTATGGACCGGTTTGGCTGAAATTTGGAATGGAGATAGCTCATACCCAGGATTAACATATAGACTACACTTTATCAGGGGAAATTAAAAAGTTTGGAACGAAATTTTGTTAGAGTCTTCGGTTCTAAGTTTTATAGTTCGATGGTCGTAAACGTTAGTTTTTGACTATGCATCTATATATATAAAATTCAAAGTCCTGACTGACTGACTGACTGACTGAGATATCAACGCACAGCCTAAATTACTGAAGTTAGAAACTTGAAATTTTTACAGTTGGTTCCTTTTATGACGTAGGCGCACACTAAGAAAGGATTATTGGAAATTCCACCCCTAAGGGGTTTAAATAGGGGATGGAAGTTTATATGAAACTCCGTCATTTTTCAACCTGTTTCCATCAAAGTTAGTATTTGAGCTTTCAGTTAAAAATAAAAAAGTACGTGTCACAGTTTTTAAAAATTCCACCCCAAAATCTAATTCCACGCGGACGAAGTCGCGGGGGCAAAAGCTAGTCTACCTATAATACTCGTAATCTATTTTTGCCCTAGTTGTCTTTAAAGGTAAACAAGTGGTTTGTTGCAAAAGGGAAATGCGAATTTGACAACCTCCCTGGCGCAGTGGTGAGCGCTGTGGTCTTATAACTGGGAAATCTCGGGTTCAGTTTCCGGCGGGGGCAAATGAGAATTTATAATTTCTAAATTATCTCTGGTCTGGTCTGGTGGGAGGCTGTAGCCGTGGCTAGTTACCGCCCTATCGTTAAAGACGTAAAAAATTTAGCTTTCCAGCACTTTGGCGTGTAGAAACCGATAAGGGTTGAATCTACACTGCCATACCAGTTCCAAGTTAGTTCGCTACCATCTTAAACTGCATCGTCACTTGCCATCAGGTGAGATCGCAGTCAAGGACTATCTTGTTAACGAATAAAAAAAAATGATTTTCGTACCTAATATAAGTTAGACTGGTTAGAGCGATAGACAATAAAATAAAATGTGTATTTTGATGGACCTTTTTAGTTAGTTGCAGGTTTTTATTTAAAAAATTAAACTCGTGCGGCGTTCCGTGAAAATGGAGATTATGCAATTTAGCTGTCACGTTGTTTTTTTTGTGACGTTTTTATTCAAGTTATCGAACAAACTAACCGTTTAACGGGTTTTCGGTAATGGAATTATTCTTGTCGGATATCAAAGGAGCAGAATTCAGCATTTCATTTACTGTTTTTTATTTCGACTGTTTTAATTTCTCGGAATTTGTTCGACAATTGTATTTCGCGCGCTTCTTTTTTTTTTTTTTTGATTGAGAATTTATCCTACATACTGCCAATTGTACCATCCATTTACCGAGTAATTTTAAATGAATAAATTCGATGGTTTGCGTTGAGCTGTGCGTTGATAGATCAGTCAGTCAGTCACCTTTGCCTTTTATATATTTAGACTAGCTTTAACCCGCGGCTTCGCTCACGTTAGGTTCGATTTTTTAACCCCCTATTTAACCCTCCTGGGGTTGAAATTTTCCAAAATCCTTTCTTAGCGGATGTCTACATCCTAACAGTTACCTGTATGCCAAATTTCAGCTCGATCGGTCCAGTGGTTAGAGCTGTGCGTTGATAGATCAGTCAGTCAGTCAGTCAGTCAGTCAGTCACCTTTGCCTTTTATATATTTAGATAAAGGCTCTACCACCGGTTCGGAAAGCTGATTCTGCTAAGGGAAACTGTCAAGAAGCTCAGCAGTTACTCTTTCAAACATACCCATGCATAGGCAGAAGGCAGAGACTGCGCTGTACATTTCAGCTTTTATCATCATCATGCGTCATGCTCGTGAACGGGTGCCACCAACGGGAATGGGTCTGCTTTTGTCTGCCTGTCTTAACATGTATTGGATTGTTTTGCATTTTTGAAACTTTATCGTGGAAACACTGTATACCTACATAGCATAGTTTTGTTACCTATTGTATATATTTTTTTTTTTTTTTAAAGAGCAACCGCCGAGTTTATTGCTGGCTCTTCTCGGCAGGAACGGCATTCCGAACCAGTGTTAGATTCATTGAAAATTTAAAAGTTTAAGTATTTGACTTAAAAAAAAAATCTATTTCTATTTATAAAGTATCTCCTCGAAACCGATTCTGCTAAGGGAAACTGGCAAGAAGCTCAGCAGTTACTCTTCCAAACATACCCAGGCAGAAGGCGGAGACTGCCCTGTACATTTCAGCTTTTATAAAGTACCTCCTCGAAATTGCGCATCAGCTCTCGACCTATGAAGGGTACGGGCATATTACCGACACTTGAAATAGGGTTGCCCATTGAAGATTTATAGCTTTCGGTTGAGCTAATGGTAGGTTCGATGGCAATTAATCGTTTTCAAACTAGCAATATTTCACCCTGCTCGCAAACACCCAAACAACCAGTAGCGCGCGTCATAGAGGCGTAAAAGCACTGCCTTTTTATGATATTTTTTCTTTAAAAAAAAAAAAATCAGCCAAGCTGAACTTGACTCCTCCTCTCCCCACCAAATAAGTGAAAGCTTGTGTTAGGAGTGGGTACGACAATAGTGCAACGGGTGGGGATCGAACCTGCGACCTTCCGTCGATCGGTTACGCGTTTTTTGAAATGTTTACCTTTTAGGAGAGCTAAGGAAAAACAGATTGATTTTGTATGATGTATCCATCTAGTGTACTACTGTCTGATGAAAAACAATAATGACGTACCTACTTCACAGACCCAAACGCTAAGCTGAACTTATGCTTCGCGGACTGTATCTCTTTTATCCCTCATCCCTCCCCCTGTGGCCCCAAAGTCGATACTTGACTGTAAAGCACGTCTCACAAAACATTTGTAAGCGTATGGACTTCATAAAAGTAAAATACGATACGATCAATGGATGCCACGTAGTATTATAAAAGTTATTGTCCTTCAAACTCTTTTAGAGGATATTATTGTACTGTCAAAGGGAAAGAAACGCTGGATGGGTCTATACATATATTTGGGACTTGATATACCTAAGTTAACCGAAAAAAAATTTTAAATGCATATCTTTAGGGATTCAAAACTATGTAAGTACGTACTATTATTCAAATTGAAAGTAACTTATTTGATGTAGGCCAACTTGTGGTCTTCAGGATAAGTAAAGACATTACGGCCATCGATGTATTTGGATATGCCTGTCCCATATCAATAACTATCCTGTGTAACATGATTTTATTGTATTCTGTTCCACGGTGTTTCCACTTTATTTGTCTCAGTCATGTCTTAAAATGAGTAGTTTAATATTGGTATTCAATTCGATGCCTTAGCATGGGTAGCCTAAGTATGTCATGCTCTCTTTAAAGTTTCTGTGGTGGTGTCGTGTGGTGCGGGTTGTTACGTTCCCTCAAATATGGTTGAGCGAAGCAATGGCTGGATCATGCGTCATGCTCGTGAACGGGTGCCACCAACGGGAATGGGTCTGCTTTTGCCTGCCTGTGTTAACATGTATTGAATTGTATTTATTTGTATTTGTATTGTATTTATTTTTACTTGTATTGTACTCAGGAAAATTCATCGTGGAAGCATTGAATACATAGCATAGTTTCAATAACAATTGTAAAATTTTGATTTTTTTGAAAAGAGCAACCGCCGAGTTTCTTGCTGGCTCTTCTCGGCAGGAAAGGCATTCCGAACCAGTGGTAGATTCATTGACGATTCAAAAGTGCTTGTAAAAGTTTATTTGAATAAAAAATATTTCTATTTCTATTTCTATTTCTATTTCCATATAATTGCGTCTACGAAAATGCGCTTGAATATGAAAATGAAAATGAAAAAGTGATTTATTAATAAAAAGTTACAAATACATTAAACCGTCGCTGGGGCATCCTTTTAGGTAAATATTATACCTGTGTCAGGATGTCCCGCTCTTCCGTAGATCTATATAATGAACTTACTTAATACTAAATAATCAACCTTACAATAAAATTAAATTTTAATAACCAGAGTGTGTGTATTTGTGTGTGTGTGAGTGTGTGTATGTGTGTGTTGTGTGTTATGTGCATGTTAGTGTGTGTGTGTGAGCGTGTGTTTGAGTGCAAAGTAGGACTAAATTTTTCAGTTGATATTACTTCAATGAACACCGCGCGTTCCCCGCGGTTCGCTTTGACGCGAGTGTCAACCAATCACGTTCGAGGAGTAGCCACTCCCTATTCACCAGAAAAAAAAAAATAGAATGAAGAACATTAGTACTTAACTTTTTTAAGTTCTTTTAAGACAAGAGATTTTAGTCTTTTTGAGCGCGTTTTTTTTTCGTCTAGAGGCCTATCCGTATACATCGATGATTACGGCCGAATCGGAAAGCAAAAGCTGAAATGAGCCGGCAAAACAGAATATTTTTGTAACCAAATGTACGTTAATTTGAAGATAAACATGTGGAAATTACCAGTAATTTATTAACAAATGCAGAGTCCACGGAATTGTTTGTTTACTATTACGAAATCGTCAGTGAAGTTCTAACAGTGCGTGAACTTATTTATCGTGTTCGAACTGCGTAAGTATTTTTGGCGGATTTTAACATTTTAATGCCATTCGGTGAAGAATTGTGTCAAATGTCAAAATCTAATGTCAAATGAAAGAAATGGCAAGACGTGTGTGAAATTAAATGACGAAAAAATACTGAAATTGCCTATAAAAGCCACACAATATCTTCATCGAATGGCATTGAAATGATGACATATGCACGGTTAGAACTTCGCTGACGAAATGTTGTTTGTATTGGCCTAATGTTAGCGAAATATTGAAATAGTAAAGATATACAACTTTAATGTATTGAAGGTGGTTTGATAAAGCTAGTTGTAGGTAGTTTGACTTTGTTGACGTCGTAGGCGTCCGTCTGGCGCCGCGCCGTTAGTATAAATACAGCGCTTTAGACGTTATTAACTCAGTCTCTTCCAGAGACTCATACGGCTATTGGATGCTCCCGCGTCTAGGTCGTTGTATTTGATTAAGGGATTGTGATAGCAATCGCGCCCTAATCGAATAAATATTGATTGTTTAGATGAGTGTTATTGATTAAATACCCACTTAGATATGTTTGATAGTTACCCTCACGTACAGATGGTGGTTTGTCTGACGTGTTGTGGTTAAATAGGTTAGATGTGAGGACAGGGGCCGTTATAGGGGCGGTTGGAGACGGCTTTATGTAGGGTTTTAGCGTTTTTTGTGTTTATACTAAATATATTATAAAGTCCACTACACCGATGTAATAGTGAGTACTACTCCTAAGTAGTCAGTCCTAAGTTAGTCTCAGGACAGTTCTAAGCAAGTTTGAAACTGTACCGAGTTAGTGTTTAACGTCAAACTTTGTAACGTATTAAATAAACTTCAATTAATCGTCACTCCGCTGTTGTAAGTGGTTGTCATTTGAAAATCTCTTCTGACCACTCGAATAGTAAGCAAACGAACAGGCGGTCCACCTAATGATAAGTGATTACCGCCGCTCATGGACATTTTGAGCTCCAGAGGAATTGCCAATGCGTTGCCGGCTTTTCCGGAACTTATTGGTTCGCCCCTTGAATAACCCCATATTGTAATTAAGTGGGAACACTGTCGAAGGGAGATGGTTCCACAATTTGGTAGTACGTGGAAAAAAGATCTGGAGCAACGGACGGTCGAAGTGCTCCAGGCACCCAGGTGGTGAGGGTGAAATTACGTGACGTGCGGTGCGGTTGTAGAAGTTAGAGGGCGGAATAAGATCAAACAGCTCCCATTTTTATTCCATATCCAGTCTAACCCCATCTATGTTTTGTTATGGCGAAAAAAGGCGGTTTGTTTATCATGTATTTTCGTTGGCCGTAAAATAAGAACCCTTTTTATGGGGCACCCAATTACTTTTTATGATCGAGATGGACCGGTGATATCGTTTGGATATTGTGATGGCCTTTGCCATTCGTATGTATGCAATGAGAGTATTTTTTTTTTTTTTTTGTATAATGTCGGTGCGACGTTTATGTGGCTGTTTGTATCACTTTGTGTTGATCAGGTTTGTGAGTCGGGGGAATCAAAATGAGTCCGTTTTTGAAACGCTTGTATCCAATCTATTTTATATAGACGTATCCATTTTTTTTTAAATAATATATATCCTCTGACATGGTCAAAGATTTTATTTACGTTTTTATTTTGTTGTCGTTTTAATTTTTTCATTTTGCTTCATGTCTCTAAAGTTTATTTAAGTTAGTTTATATGTATTTTAATATGCACAGATTCAATATTTTCCGTCCTTTTTTCTCTGCACCTGCAAATACTTTGTCTTGCGACCTTTTCTTTATCTTGCCTAATATTGGAAGTGTGCCAATTTTATGTTTTATTACGTTTTATGACCGTCTCTATTATTTTTCTAGCATGCTTCAAAAATATCCCTCGTTCCTCTCTATTCTCCATTATCTTGGCAAGGTTTTCCTCGTCAGTGGGGGTCCCAATACGTTGCTGCATGTTATATCTTTGTATGCTAAAAACTGGACATTTAAGCAGGATGTGCTTCACCGACTCTGATACTCCAGGTTTGCGTTAGACGTATCCATTACAGCGTTTCGCGTTATACTGCCTCGTTGGTCAGTGTGTTGAACTGCGGATTACGAGGTCCCGGGTTCGATTCCCGGGTCGGGCCAAAAATGTATTGGGTTTTCTGTTAAGAAACTTTTAGTACTAGCCCGGAGTTAGGAAGTCGGTAGTAAGTCACCCCCGGGCCTCGGAGAGCACGTAAAGCCGTCGATTCTACGCCTGATCTCTTTCCGGTCGTGTCGGATTTTCCGGACTATGAAAGTGAGGGAATAGAGAGTGCACCTGTGTTTGTGCACACACTTGTGAACTATAATATCTCCCACGCAGATTGCTTATCTCTGTGGAGTTTGGATTCGCTCGGGAGTACATTATTATTATGACCAAAGCTTATGGGTTATGATTTTGGCAGTCTATGTTTGTATGTATGTTTGTATAGACTACGTTTGTACCACTTAGGGCCTAAACTACTGAGTTGATGAATAAGGTTACATTCGTTATTATATGGTCCGGATGACAAAGTCTCGCATTTAATACCAACAAAATCAATATGACGGATGTTATATATTCAACTAGCTGATGCGCGCGACTTCGTCCGCGTGGATTTAGTTTTTAAAATCCCGCGGGAAGTCTTTTAATTTCTAGGACAAACCTAGGTCCTCAACTATACCCATGCAAAAAATCACGTCGATCTGTACCTCTGTTGCAGCGTTATTGAAGAACAAACCAACAAACAAACACTTTCGCATTTTTTTTTAATTCGATGACAAGATAGCCCTTGACTGCGATCTCACCTGATGGTAAGTGACGATGCAGTCTAAGATGGTAGCGGACTAACTTGGAAGGGGTATAGCAGTGTAAATTCAACATTCCCCTTATCGGTTTCTACACGCCATCGTGCCGGAACGCTAAATCGCTTGGCGGCACGTCTTTGACGGTAGGGTGGTAACTAGCTACGGCCAAAGCCTCCCACCAGACCAGACCAGAGACAATTTAGAAATTTTAAATTCCTAAACTGCCCCCGCCGGGAATCGAACCCGAGACCTCCCAGTTATAAGACAACAGCGCACACCACTGCGCCAGGGAGGTCGTCAAAACGGCATTTATATATTAGAGCGGATGGAGATAGTGGGGATGGGGATATTTCGCCGTCAGGTTAGTTTCTAGCTTTTATTCTTCCCTCCTGCAGGTACTTGTTAAATATTACGGCAGGTATTTGAATAATTTTCGTAGGGGAAAGACACTTACGGTGGTCAAAGATCAAAGAGAATTCTCCAACATTATCGACCCGCCAGAGTTCAGCTTTCCAATGCTTTAAGACTACATAAATAATGTACAGACCCCTACTCACGCCCGTTTTTAGAGCCCCGTCGTCAAACCGGATACCCTTGTATTTTCTTAATGTACGTCTGACTATCCCCTATAAATTCCTAAAATAATACTTTTGGTCACTTGACCTGCTATTGTAAATTTTACTTTATTTTTGTATACACATATTATATAATTTATATATGTGTATATCGACGGCCCAACCGAATAATCAAAAAAAGTCAATTTTACAGGAGAGCCAAAAACAGTAAAAATGACATCTATGACTATCTTCTTTGCTATTTACACCTGATAAAAAGAAAAGAAGATAGATATTTTTTACGGTTTTTTGGCTCTCTGCCAATGCATATGTTAAATTTCTATTCGGCAATTCAATATTTTTTTAAGGAGCAAAATAAATGATCTAGTGAATTGGTCCCATGAAGCTACACTAAAAAGCTTAAAATAATAATATAAAAAAAATATTTAAAAAACACCGCCAACGCCACTTAAAAGTATACAATAATTTACGTATGTTGAAGTCGGTATCGATATCGAAAGTTTGCGGTTTTTTAATTTTTTTTTTAAATATTTTATATGATGTCGGAACTCGGAACCCTACCTCATGGATGGCTCAAAACACCCTTAACCTTATTTTCGGGGTAACTATACACACGGAATTTCTTAACTCCCCTACACCTTGGAAAAAGGCCGTGGCACGGAAAATACGGGTGCGGAATAAATAAAGAGGGGCACGATACATTATGCTATACGTACGTGGGTGCCCGTTACGCCAATTAGAGGAATCCTTTATATACATTATGCATAGAACTATAACGCTCGGAAGCGCAATAGTCGATAGATAAGAGAGAAAGAAACTATTTTATCTGATCAATACAATTCTTAATCAAGTAGAATAAAAAAAAAAAACGTGTAACACTCGGGGACTGCCGCGGTAAAGCTATTGCATAGCATTTTTATTAACGCCATCTAGTGGTGAGAGGAGTCCCGTGTCAGGTTACTTTCGTTGCGGAATTTCTGGATTCGGTCTCCACGCTCAAGGCCCGCGATAGAAGTTATGCAATAGCTTAAAATATAATCACATTTGATCAAATAATGTTCCCACTCAGCATCATGCTGCATGCAGCAAGTTGCAGCGCTGGTTTTCAGTGGGAACCTTATGTGAGTGCAATCACCGATACATCATATACGGATAGAAAATAAAATGAAAAAAAAAAAAGTAAAATAAAATAAACCCCACGAAACAGTAATTTTAAAAGAAATTTGGAAAACAATAAACATACATACATAACATAAAATAAGACATGAGACGGGGGGCATACAAATTCAATTACAAGCAATTCTTAGTGAGTTTTTAAAGACCGACTGCGCATTATAGTCGTGTTAGAACGACGAAATTACAGAAAATTATTAAATAACCGGTCAAATGCGAGTTGGACTCGCATCGGTTCCGTACTAAAAAACCGAAAAAAATACGTTTCTAGTAAAGCCCTTTAATTTTTAATTTATTTTTATTATTTGTTGTTATAGCGACAACAGAAATACACATTCCCTGATAATTTCAACTGTCTACCTGTTACGGATCATGAGATACAGCCCGCTGACAGACAGATGGATGGACGGACGGATTTACGAGTGCCATAATTTATTACAATAACCATCATAAACAAAATTATCAGTAAAGAAAATAGTAACATAACACTCGTATATTCATTAATTGTTTTTTGGAGCGGAACTTTGTTAGAATGTTCTGTTCTAAGCGTTATGGTTCGATGTTAATGTTTTCGTAAACAGAACCTTATACGTATATTTCTGACGACGTCCCGTGAAAACTAGATGAGGGCGAGATTCAAGCAGGAGGTTTTTCTTAATTTTTTGCCCGCGGCTTCGTCCGCATTTAGAGGCTGTTTTCCAGGCAGTTTCCGACATCCTACACTTAAAAAACTTTGACGTGTAAATAATTCGCCATTTTGTGGTGGCGGTCATCTTGGATTTGAAAATTATCATAGTGTGTAATATTCTACTAGTCAAGCCCTTCCATTTGATACCCATATTGAGGTAGTTGTGAAAAAATATGTAGTCCGCCATTTTGTGGCGGCGGCCATCTTGGATCGATTTTCATCAAACATAGCTAAGAACACTCTTTTTTTTTTATTCGATGACAAGATAGCCCTTGACTGCGATATCACCTGATGGTAAGTGACGATGCAGTCTAAGATGGTAGCGGGCTAACTTGGAAGGGGTATAGCAGTGTAAATTCAACCCATACCCCTAATCGGTTTCTACACGCCATCGTACGGATACGCTAAATCGCTTGGCGACACGTCTTTGACGGTAGGGTGGTAACTAGCCACGGCCAAAGCCTCCCACCAGACCAGACCAGAGACAATTTAGAAATTATAAATTCCTTAATTGCCACCGCCGGGAATCGAACCCGAGACCTCCCAGTTATAAGACCACAGCGCTCACAACTGCGTCAGGAGGTCGTCGAAACAAAAAAAAAACAAAATCAAGGGCCGGTTTACATTAAAAAAAACAGAAAAAAACAGGCGATAGCGTTTGTATGGAGAAAAGACTGCCCGTATTCCGTCATAGTACGAGTACATATGTACTAGCAAAACAAACTCACCTCAATTTGGATACTAGCAGCTCTATACGCTCTGTCAGCGGTGTTTTGTGCTTGGCACGTGAATGTTTGGTTGTCATGCTCTTGCTTGGGTGCCATCCTGATGATAGATCTGTGGAAAACATAGATAGATAAAAACTTTATTGCACACAAGGAAGAAACAGAATTGAATAGGTACATCTTAAAACTACGCATGCAAAGGCGGCCTTATTGCTAACAGAGCAATCTCACACACATAGGCTACTTTTTATCCAGAAAAATAAGACAGTTCTCGCGGGAATTAAAAAACATCAATCCACGCGAACGAAGTCGCGGGTATCAACTAGTATGAAAATAAAAAGTGGTACGTACTTTTCTCTATAGATTTTTTTTCCACTATATATAAAATGTTATATTAAAAAAAAAGAAATCCGAAGTAAAAAAAAAAAACAAAATTACCAATTTTGATTTTTCAAATTTTTCAGCTGTTCTTTTGAGTATTCCCAATTTTTTTTTAAACCACCCCTGTTCCTATTAGAGTTAATAAAACAAAAAAAAAATCAAATCGGTCAAATAGAGATTCCCGCGGGATTTCAAATAACCTAACTCCACGCGGACGAAACTTCACGTCACGGACAAAAGCTATACTAAATTCATTCGCTGACTAAGTTTATATAAATGTGATAGAAACTGTTCATAAACATGTATCAAAATACAAATCATAGACATTAAAAATTACGATATCAAAATTAGCCCTTAATCAAGAGGCGGATAAAAAAGCAAACATATCAGACAACATAAGAGTAGATCCAAGCAAAATTGTCGAAAACCGACTAGCCATACATTAGTTGGTTTTCGGCAAGCTTCAGTTTAAAAATTATAACCTATCGTTTTTGTTTTCTCTTTTCTGCTACACCCGATTGTTCCGTTGTCGGATAATAATGTAATTAATAAGTGCTAAGTTTCATTGGAAACAATTTAAGTTTAAGCATTATATAAATCTGTTTTAGCTTTAATATTTTTACAACACTGTATGTTTCCTCAAAAAAAAAAAAGTGATTTCGCCGAAACCTAATTCGCACTTATCACAGCCAATCATCAAGCTTATACCAACACCGAATGGCAGGCAAATTACTTACCTTGCAGTAAATCTCTGTCCGTCTGACAAAGGTTCGACGGAGTTCGTAACGCCCTGCGTCAGTACCCCGGCGTTGCTGTCCACCCACGTAATCTAAAATTAGACAATATTAATGATGAACTGTAGTAACCATCACAAGTGTCGACACTATCTTGAGTACAGAGATTAGTATTGACGTTGAGCAAGACATTTTTGAGAGTTTCGAAAAAAACCAGAACCCTGCTCCGTTGTCCGCCTGTCCGTCCGTGTGTCAAGGCCATTTTGACCCAAAGGCCACTTGAAGATGGTAGCCTTTGGGTCAAATTTGGTTGGGTGATGGGAATGTGAGTGAAGATGAAGCCTTGGACGAAGATAGTTTGCTTTAAAGATACCTGACTAGGTATCTTTAAAGCAAACTACCTCTGGTGACTGGTACTGGTACCTCTGGTGGTGGTGGTGGTGGTGGTAAGAGGTACCTCTGATTTTAAAGGCACCCAAGTTAAAGTTAGTTGGAAAAACAGAATCCGGAATGGCATTAGGAACGAAATTGGAATGCAATTCCAGCTTCCGTTTATGAAACCAACTATGATTTAAGTACCTTTAAATTAAGTGAATAATGAAAGTTATGAAAAGCATTATATTTTATCATATCGTAGAAGTAGATCTAAAACAAACTCCTACATTTAACATTATAATTTATCATATCAACGAAGAAGAGCCAACAAACAACTCAACTAGTTCAATGCTGGAATTAAATAAAATAGTTTGGCAAGCAAGAACAATTAAAGTAATGGAAGTCCGTGCAAAATGTATTTGAACGCGCGCATGGAACAAGGATTTTATTAAACAAGTGGATGAAATAAAGAAAACCGCATTCGCCACTGGACTGTTTGCTAGCTGTAAATATTTCAAGCTGAAAGCTGTTCCCTACGGTTCCCCTTCCGGTCGTTGCGACATCATATTCAATTTTACTCCTAATTGTGTCCCACCCCACGAGTGGCATGGCATACCTATTCACTCAATTTGAATATATCAAATAAAACGTCGAGATTTATTTTGTACAAATAATTTGGGCACAATCGCCGGGTTAAATAAATTGGATCATACAAAAGTTCTCAAAGGAAAATTTGAAATTAAAATGCGTAAAGTGGCAAAAGAAATTTTCGACGTAATTCGTAACGATGATGATGTTAGAATTGTAATGCAGCAAAATGTAATAAATAAAGTAAATATAGGTCCCAAATAAAAAATAAAGGAAAAGTCCCAAACGAGAAATGAAAATGTAGAGCAATTTTCGAAGGAATTCATAATGATGACGATGTGAAAATGATAACGGAGCAAAAATCATAAATAACGTAAATGGCATTTGAAAAAATTCTTTTAACACAACCGACTTCAAACGCCACTACAAAGTATATCAATTGTGCCTATAAAATTTGAAGAGTTCCTTCGATTTCTCCGGGATCCCATCATCAGATTCTGACCTGATGACAATGGGACTACCTGAGTACCCTTTCAAACAAAAAAAGAATTTTCCAAATCGGTCCAGGTGACTTCGAGTAATCGAGGAACATACATAAAAATAAAAAGATTCCGATGAATTAAAAACCTCCTCCTTTTTTGGAAGTCGGTTGAAAAGGAAAACATCTGTGTTAAGGAAGTGACTTAAAAGAAGGTTTGAATGATACCTACTTAAAAGTAGGAAAGACAAAATAAGGTTTTAATGGCGAGAAAACAAAAAGTAAAACAATTAATAAATCTTGCAAGGGCAAAGTTGGGAAAGGGTAGAAGTTTGGCCATTTGTATTTAGAGTCTCGCTAATTTAAGCAACAAAAATGTTTGCAAGTCATTTACTCGAGGCTCCTAAAATTCAGACATTAATTACTTGTAAACACACTCCTTTGAAATAAAGATGCTCTAAAAAGATAGAACTACTCCCAAATTACTTTTTGAAGTGCTATGTTTGGTAAGAGCGAAATTCGAATTTTTTTATCTGATATTTTTAAACTCTGTAACTCGAGGATAATTATTTGAGTCTATTTATTTTTTAGATCAATTCTATATCTAAAAGACCTCTAATAGAATTTTATGTCTGTTGTTTGTGTGTTTTAATTAAAATATAAAGTACAAAAGCCTTAAGACCTAAAGGTACATAATATTTTTTTGCAGCTAATATGGAGAGAGTGAAAGAAATAGTTCGTAGACAGAGAAAGAATTCTGATATTTTAAAACCCTATTAACTCAAGGATCATTATTTGAATCTATGTTTTTACACTAACTAAGCAACCAAAAGTCCTTTCGAATAAAACTAGCTAATCACATTAGAGTATAATCCGGTGATGTAATGAACCCTTTTTAAAACCCACGTAACAGCATTCAAATTCAATTCTATTTGTGGTTGATAACATTTTACGTGGCTGGAATAACGTTATATATACATAAAATTAGTCCATATAATATGCCCACCCGTACAATGCCGGAAAGATTTAACAAATCTATAGATACATCTATATAGATGTACCTATAGATATCTTCTATACATATAAATAAAATTGTCTGTAATATCAAAATATTTGGTACTAATAATAACGTTCTGAAATTTAGGACAACAATTTTCCCAGTCATCCCAAAAATTACAGTCTACTACAACACATTGCAGAGGTCCTACATTAATTTCAGATACTTTATCTCAATTAAAAATATTCTCTTTTAACTTAGCTTAATTGCAATAAAGATCACTATCCACCGTAACATTTTCAGCATTAAAATCATTACTCACTTCAGCCGGTGGTTTGCCTCCGACGGACACGCATTCCAATTTGATTATTCTGTCCTCGGTTGTAGAGTAGAAGTTCCCTTGCAGTATTTTTGGCGGTTCGGGCGGCACCAGAACAGTGAGGCGGGCATAGCGTGACCTAATTGCAGGTTCACCTGTACAAAGAGTTTTAATTTATTTCAGCGGTGTATACATGGCATATAGTTGTTGAGAATTGATACTTTTTAGCGCCCGAGCTAGTTTTTCAACGTGTTGTTTTTAGCACTTCCCTCCAGTGGAAATAGTTTTAAAAGGCTTTTTATTTTTCTAAACCCGTTTAATTCGTTTAGCGATACGCAAACATACGCTTTTTTAACGGTATAGGTGCGTTCACTTTAAACAAATACGGCCACAAAAATATCTTTTTTTTGTACAGCAGTGAGCGATAGCGATTAGCGATACCTAAATATCGCTTCGCAGAATGTCATTTAAATCACATTGTCTTTTTCTTTCTGAGACTAGATGGATAATATTTATTTTATTGATGGACTAGCTTTTTCCCGCAGCTTCGCTCACGTTAAGTTCGATTTTTTAAATCCCTATTTTAACGGATGTCTGCATAATAATAGTATCTGTATGCCAAATTTCATCAAGTGGTTTAATCCGTCTAGCGGTTTCAGCTGTGCGTTGATAGATCAGTCAGTCAGTCAATCAGTCAGTCAATCAGTCAGTCAATCAGTCAGTCAGTCAGTAAATTTTTCCTCTTACATATTTAGATTTTATAATGGTGCTTATTTATTGTGCGTTAGCTCCGACGATTCCTATTTGCTTTCAATAGAACATTAAAATTTTCTAAATAATACAAGATTTCTATACTACTCTTATCTTTATTCAATCTAATTCTTATCAGTAACATCGAAGATTTCCTGCAAAACTATTTTCTAAGCTAACAATTATGAGAATACTAGGTTCTCAATATCGTCCAAGCAGAAATATCAGAGAATTGGCTATTGTGGTTTTGCTTTCTAGTTCATCGAATTGCTTTGATATAAACTTCGTTTCGAAAAGAAACAACCTCTAGAGCTGCCTCTAATTGCCTCATCCTGAGGCATACTATACCGTGAGGCAAACGAGTAACTAATTTGGCTATACGTATAACCGCTATAATAATAAATATCTATTTATCCAAAAACATTAAAAAAATACAATTTTCCAATTTTATCACTATTTTCTTAATTGTAATAGTCAGTTTTTGTGACAGTTAAATTACATTTGACGACCTCCCTGGCGCAGTGGTGAGCGATGTGGTCTTATAACTGGGAGGTCTCGGGTTCGATTCCCGGCAGGGTCTATTTGGGAATTTATAATCTGCAAATACTGGTAAGTGACGATGCACTCTAAAGTGGAAGCGGGTTCAATAAGCCCATGCAATAGAATAAAATAACTTTTTATTCAAATAAACTTTCACAAAGTGCTTTCGAATACACCTAATTGGTGCCTATTTAGCATCGTACCGGAACTGTTGACATAAACTTACCGCATTAAAGTTATTTCGTAACCTAAAAACGCATTTGCTTTGACACACGCTAAAAATATACACACGTCCCTAAAATTTATAACGAGTTGAGGCTTTTTCGGTCATGAAGTTGTTAACTTTTTTTTTTTTTTTTTATTCGATGACAAGATAGCCCTTGACTGCAATCTCACCTGATGGTAAGTGACGATGCAGTCTAAGATGGTAGCGGGCTAACTTGGAAGGGGTATAGCAGTGTAAATACAACCCATACCCCTAATCGGTTTCTACACGCCATCGTGCCGGAACGCTAAATCGCTTGGCGGCACGTCTTTGACGGTAGGGTGGTAACTAGCCACGGCCAAAGCCTCCCACCAGACCAGACCAGAGACAATTTAGAAATTATAAATTCCTAAATTGCCCCCGCCGGGAATCGAACCCGAGACCTCCCAGTTATAAGACCACAGCGCTCACCACTGCGCCAGGGAGGTCGTCAAAGTTGTTAACTCTTGAAAATTTTAACGCTAAGGAGTGTTTCGCACGCTAATCCTGTAACTAAAGTTCATTGGCCCTTAATTACATTGGGCAAGTATTAAAAGCAACTGGTTTTTTTTTTTAAAGAATATAAGTCAAGCTCAACTTGGTAATATAACGTATCATCTATATATATATGTATCGTCATACGTAACATAACGTATCATCTATATATCTGTATATTTAGCGTTCCGGCACGATGGCGTGTAGAAACCGATAAGGGGTATGGGTTGAATTTACACTGCTATACCCCTTCCAAGTTAGCCCGCTACCATCTTAGACTGCATCGTCACTTACCATCAGGTGAGATCGCAGCCAAGGGCTATCTTGTCATCGAAAAAAAAAAAAAAAACATCTTAGGCTGCATCTTCACTTACCATCAGGTGAGATCGCAGTCAAGCGCTAGTCTATATATTTAAAAAAAAATAAAAAAAATGACTTTATGTTCTCCTCTCCCCTCCAAATAAGCGAAAAGCTTGTGCTAGGAGTGGGTACGACAATAGTGCAACGGGTGAGGCTGGAACCTGTTTTCAGTCCGCACTTTTAACCGTTGGGCTATCGAGGCTTGAATATTAAAGGTGTTGAAACCCTGGGCTCATGGGGCGAGGATGCTAGATCCTTTTTTAAGGATCTGTCATCCCGTCTCATAGAGTCCACTGGTGACCGGAGGGCTGGAAGTTACCTCGGCCAGCATAATATAAGTTTGGCCATTCGGCGGGGTAACGCAGCCAGCGTTCTGGGCACTTTTCCTCGTTCCAGTGGTTTAGATTATATTTTTTATATTTAGCTTTTATTTTTGATATTTAGAATTCAGTTTTAATTTAGAATTTAGTTATGTATTATTTTATGTTATTATTAATTTACTCTATTCGGAAAAAAAGTGTATTAATGGTGTCAAAAATATTGAATATTATGACCTTCTGAAATAAATGTTTTCCTCTCGACCGAAACCGGCCACGGCGGCTCCTCAGAGATTAGCCATCTGCGTGTGGGATATTATATTGCACAAGTTTATGCGCAAACACAGGTGCTCTCTCTATTCCCTCACTCTAATAGTCCGGTGGTTATCCGACACGACCGGACAGAGATCAAGCGCAGGACCGACAGCTTTACGTGTTCGCCAGTAAAGTTTTTCCCACACAATACAATTATTGAACACTAGCTTTAACCCGCGGCTTCGCTCACGTTAGGTTCGATTTTTTAATCCCCTATTTAACCCTCTTGGGGTTGAAATTTTCCAAAATCCTTTCTTAGCGGATGTCTACGTCCTAACAGCTACCTGTATACCAAATTTCAGCTCGATCGGTCCAGTGGTTAGAGCTGTGCATTGATAGATCAGTCAGTCAGTCAGTCAGTCACCTTTGCCTTTTATATATTTAGATTAACAGTTGTCGATTAACTATTTTTTTATTCGCCCGACTAATAACATCCCAAATACAATTACTATAGAGAGAACTTCGCCGTCGCTTCCCAAAGTTTTCACGTCAGAAATGTGTAACCGAGCGTAGGTAATCAGTGCTCGTAAACTTTTCTAAAACAAGAAACTGTTCTAGCGAGATAACAAAGTTGGAACATTGGCGGTTTGACAAAGATAACCGACTCATATACCTACAAGTTAGGTTCTTCTTACAGATATTGGGAGTGAAAAGTTACGAGAACTTCTAAATATATAAAAGGCAAAGGTGACTGACTGACTGATTGACTGACTGACTGATCTATCAACGCACAGCTCTAACCACTGGACCGATCGAGCTGAAATTTGGTATACAGGTAGCTGTTAGGACGTAGACATCCGCTAAGAAAGGATTTTGGAAAATTTCAACCCCAAGAGGGTTAAATAGGGGGTTGAAAATCGAACCTAACGTGAGCGAAGCCGCGGGTTAAAGCTAGTCTTTCTATAAATTTATGAAATGATACGTTTTTCAATTTTAATTTCAATTTTAATTTTTTCATGACCATTTAACCAGGACTTGGCAAGCGCACGCATTCCCCTCTGCCGAAGTACATGTACAAACGTACGTGTCAGCTTGTAAGTGACAGCTTTTGAGTTAGTGTGCGTTCATAGAGATGTTAAGTTTTTTACAAGAGTGTGCGGAAGTGAGTAAATGTGTACTGTACGTAGGCTGTACGTGATTACCTCACCTCCCGCAGAAAGTGGCAGAATATATTCAGTATTAAATCTGCGTAAAGACTCGTCCCGGCTAAATGGTCGAAGCCAATCTCAATGACAAGATTGCCATTGTTTGCGATCTCACCTGATGGTAAGTGTCGATGCCGTTTAAGTTGATGAGAAATCTAAGAAAACCCCAGTTTTATTAGCCCGAGTGTCGAACCCGGGACCTCGTCATCAATAGTCCAATAGACCAATAAAGTAGTCGAGATATATTTACTACAGTCCAATACCCACTTTCAGTAATATTCAGTGGTTCATCTATCTAAAACTCTTCTACAGTAGTTCAGTCATGTGCGAGGCGGTGTAAAGACAATTAAAGCCCGAGTTCCCCCCCACCCCCTCCCACCAGATAGCTTTTTGTAAAGAAAACTTTTCGCTCACAACTAAGTTACAAAAGTTAAATAGTGAAAAGTTGTACAACTTAGCCGCAAGCTAGTTGTCCATTGTGCTCTCATTTACCCGAGAAAAAAAAACCGCCCAAGTGCGAGTTGGACTCACACACGAAGGGTTCCGTACCTTAAAAGCGATTGTTGAGGTCGAGCAAAAAAAGCCGAAAAATTCAAGTTTCTTGTATGGGGACTAGTGTTGCCAGACGTCCCGTATTTCCCGGGACATCCCGTATTTTAGGCATAGTTTAAAATGTCCCGGCGGGACTGACTCTGTCCCGTATTTGAACCGTACTTAGTTTTTCATTATGAAATCGATCTAAGTATTCACACACGCAACGATCGTTAAACGTACGGTTTAATTCTGTGACTCGCCTTGGTTTGTTTGGTAGTGTGAAGTAACTTGCACTTGCCGCCCGCATCGACCAACGACAGTATTAGTGTCAAAATGACAATGTTAAAACTGACTCGATCCTCAGAAATATATAAAAAAAAATTAAAATATGACACTAAATATTTTTTTTTTATTTGTCCCGGGTAAAAAACTGAAATCCCGTATTTTTTTGCCCATTTAACCATTTGTCCCTTATAGGCTGAAAAAAAATCTGGCAACCCTAATGGGGACACCCCCTTTATTTTTTATTTTATTTTTATTATTTGTTCTTATAGCGGCAACAGAAATACACATACTCTCTAAAAATTTCAACTCTCTACATCATTATGTAGAGTAAATATGTATATTGCTTAAATAATACACCTTTATGTTGCACCATACTATCTTCATACATCATTTCACTCCTATCACCAATGGTTGCCTGGTAGAGATTGCTTTGTAGCAATAAGGCCGCCTTTGCATGCGTAGTTTTAAGTTGTATTAATTTTGTTTCTTTCTTGCGTGCAATAAAGTTTTTATCTATCTATCTATCTATCATTATTGCATCATCTCTACGCATCATGACATACATCCCGCTGACAGAGAGACGGACGCACAGCGGAGGGTTAGTGATAGGGTCCCGTTAGCACCATTTTGGTACGGAACCCTAGAAAAGAGAAAAAAAATTATTGCTTTCGTCCCATTACTTTTATGTAAATCTTTATAAAAGGCTGAGAGTTCCTCTATTTGGTTCAAAGTTGTTCTCTCCTCAGAAACTTGAAGATCCTCAAGCAACTCATTTTAGTTACCTTTGTGGAGAAATTTTCTTAATTTGCGCTGATTACTAACTTGTACTTAATTAAGAATAACATTTTCTAGTCTTGGTTTCTTTGTTGACTGTTCCTTTGATAAGTTCTGGTGCTTAGGTTAATCCTTTCTTCATTTTAATTAAGGCTGGAATCACATCTGTGCGCATCGATTCGGATTTTTGCGTATGATTTCAGTTGCGTACACTTATACGCATCGCGCGTGGAAAGGATGCTTGAGCATGCGTACCTATGCATGCGAGCGCATGCATAGGCTGAAATCATATCTATGCGCATCGATTCAGATTTCAGTCACACTTTCTCAATTTATATATATAAAATTCAAAGTCCTGACTGACTGACTGAGATATTAACGCACAGCCTAAACTACTGAAGTTAGAAACTTGAAATTTTTACAGTTGGTTCCTTTTATAACGTAGGCGCACACTAAGAAAGGATTATTGGAAATTCCACCCCTAAGGGGTTTAAATAGGGGATGGAAGTTTATATGAAACTCCGTCATTTTTCAAGCTGTTTCCACCAAAGTTGGTATTTGAGCTTTCAGTTAAAAATAAAGAAGTACGTGTGTCACAGTTTTTGAAAATTCCACCCCAAAATCTAATTCCACGCGGACGAAGTCGCGGGGGCAAAAGCTAGTCTGAAATATGAATCGATGTCGAAAAATTATATTTAACATCTCTCATACGGATTTTGTCAATCGGACTATAATAACGAATCGTTTGACACTTTATTCATCAAAATCGGATCAGTAGTTTAGGCGCTCAGTGAAACATACGTAAAACAAACAGTACTAAGGCAGGCCATATATGAGTACGATCAATTTTGCCGTCAACTTTGCACGATGCTTAGGGATTCGCAGAAAGTATCGATACTACTCATGTATCGATACTTGCGAGAAAGTGTCGATACCTGTGTAGTATCGATACTTTTGGTTCGATAAGCTCCAAAACTATGGCTCCTGAAAGCTGTACCATTCCATAGAGAGAGATAACGCTATACATTAGAAAGAGAATAGTATACACTACATTCTGCTTATTTACGGTAGGTACCTACCGTTAAAGACGTGCCGCCAAGCGGTTTAGCGTTCCGGCACGATGGCGTGTAGAAACCGATTAGGGGTAGGTATGGGTTGAATTTACACTGCTATATCCCTTCCAAGTTAGTCCGCTACCATCTTAGACTGCATCGTCACTTACCATCAGGTGAGATCGCAGTCAAGGGCTATCTTGTCATCAAAAAAGAAAAAAAGGTACTCAATACTTTTATTCCATCAATACACATACAATTACACACATAGACTGCTCAAAACATAACTCTTCTTTTTGGATTTTCGAGTCGAGTAAAAATAGCCTGTTAACGTAGTCAAAGTTCGAAAATTCATAAAGTATTCGTCTAGGAAGTTTCCAATTAGTTTTAAATGGGTTAGTCCGAGGCCTGTCATTGAGTTCTGATTGAATTTTAATACTAGTAGAATTTTCTAGAGTAGATTAAATTACGGAGGGCAAACTCCGACGTAATAACTGATATCCCTGATTCCAACTTTATTAATCTTCCAACTTTTCAGATAAGATTAAAGTACAATAACTTATTTAGGAAGAATAATTTACACGTTGATGTGTTGAACTTAAGGAAAACACCGTTATCTACATCTATACAAATAAATAAAATTGAAGAGCCTGGAAAGAAAAGCATTTGCTATGGCAGCGTCTTATGAAAGGTATTAGGGTAAGGCCGTAGATTTTGCCACTTTTTGTAAAAAAAAAATGTCCCTGCGTATTTAAAATCGAAGTACTGCGTAAATTGTTATGCAAGTATCCTAATTAGGTTAGGTAGTTCCTAAACTCCTATAGTGCATTCTTAAATTGAATGTATGTCGTATATTTAAAAAAATACAATGACTTAAAACCGACCGTACCCCGAAATTTTGCCCAAAATAAGCTGTCTTTTTGATCCAGTCAAATATTTGGCTTGTTATAACTACATTATTTCTATTTAAAGCCCTAATTTACTATAAATATCTGAAATGTGAATAGATTAAGCTATTACATCCTGGGTTCCATGTATTTAAATATGCGTTTTTAAATGTTTTATCGCAATTCAAAATGTTGTCTCCTTATTTTCACTTATTACGTTACTATTTTGTATGTTACCAAAATTGGGCATCTAAATATTCAATAACTTTAGGGTAGTATTTTATAATGACACGTGCCACACTAAAGATTCCGGCAACGAAATAAAAAAAAAGAAACCGCCATTTTCTGGTCTGTGGAATTTTATCAAAGGTGTGCGCGTGTGTTTCGTCAGGAGCTTTTTTTTGTGAATTTTGGTGATTTTAAAGGTAAATAACAGTTTTTATTGCACACATGTATGTGTTATACTAAGCTAAAGTGATTTATAAAAACATGACAATGTGTATTTGACTAAAATCGGCTCGCATTTAGTAATTATTCCTGTTTAAAACCTCAAAAATTGCGCTTCGACGTTACTTTTATGTGACTTCTATGTTACTGGTAACGTTGATTGTTATTTAGTAACGTTGAAGTGTTGTAAAGGTTAGAGTACATATTCTGCCAGAAGCGGATTTTTCAAATAGTTATTTTAAATAAAGAATGAGTTTAAAAGAAGATGAGTTAATTGAAACTCATCTTCGTAATAATCAGAATAATGTACCTTTATTTGATAAACAGCCAGAGAGTTTTGGTTACTAAATTCCATTGATGATAGTTTAAAAAAATATATTTTTCCTATTACTGAATTCTCTCTCTTATCTCTGAATGATCGGCGATTATAAAAAATGCTATACTTACAAGTTTATTACAAAAATCTCCTCCTTTTTTGAAGTCGGTTAAAATAAGTACGTTATGTAATCAGCCTTACAAACAGTGTGTTACTTTCACGTTACTTCTACGTTACCGTAACATAGAAGTGTCTATGTTACTCTATGTTACAAAGTGGCAAAATCTACGGCCTCACCCATTAACGAAATAAACATCGCGTGCCAACCTACAACTAGCGCCATCTATTTTTACATGTGACATTACAAATGGTAGCGAGATGCTTCCATGGAAACTTCAACTTCTCAATCCTGATGCTGCAGGGGTACTGCCCCAGACCCCCCTAAACTGTGGGGATTTAGGAACTGACGATTATTAATAGTTATTGTAGGTACCAAGTAAAGACTACATCGTTAAATTCCAGAACCCAACTCCTCAAACTTGATGCTGCAGGGGTTCTGTCCACTTAAACTATGGGAATTCAGGAACTGTTGATTGTGAATTGAATTAGGTACTAGGTAAGTACTGTTCTATGAATGAATATAACAATGTATACAATTTGGCGTGGCAATTCTATCACACAAGCATGAACCACATCACACTCGTACAAAACATGGTTAAATTTAACTTAAGACTTATACAATACTACAACACAATATTATTAAAACTGCCGAAACTGCTGAAAATGACAGCCATATGTTTAAGATTGATCACCGATACGATGATGATAGCCTACCATTGTCAGTTGTCAATTAAGTAGTTACATATAGTTTCAAGATTGCGTATAACAAAATAAGTTCGACTTGTCAGCATAATAACTATGCAGCAGAGGTTTGAATACTTAAAATCAAACTTGTCAGCAAAAGCCCTTTTGAGTTGGCCGAAGCAAAAGCAAAAATAATTTTGGCTCTACTGTGTGGAGAAATCGAAAATCACGTGCAAACTTTGAAGCCAAGGAAAAATTCAATGTCGTATTAATTATAAAGCCAAATAAAATTTACGATGAAAAAATTTCTCGTTGGTAACAAGAAGAATACGCAATTAAAAACAAAGAATAAGAAACCAGACAAAGTCATGACAAAGAAACTAATAAAAAACACGAAAAGTGAAATGAGGCGTTCCATGAAAAACGAGCTCCATTTCCTCAATCGGGATCAAATTTAATTAATGCTTCAAAGAAAATAAGAGCAACGATTACTTAAATACAGAGTTTAAGTTAAATCTTCAAACAAAAGCGAAAGACCCATGAGAGGCGAGGCACTCACAGATAAGAATATTCCAACCTACTTTAGAATGCGAATTTATCAAAAGACGCACAAAAGCTTATGTAAATTAATTTCTGAACCTTTTCCATTGTGAATAGACCCACTTGATGCTAAATGGATCGAGCGTCTGACAATTTCTTAAGACGGCTTATTATAAATTCACATAATTGTCATCATAGTAATCCTAAATACAATGAGGCACGTGGTATTTATGGTACGAAATTCGGAGACAATGCTTTTGTTGTTCGAGTTTGACATGGTATTGATAAATTTATTGGATCTAAGACAAAGAATGACAAGTCCAATGGAAGTATTTGTAAAATTATGGTCAAAGTTACTAAATATTTTTACGTTAATCAGTAGCAGATTAATACGACAGAGGTCCTAAATGGCAAGTTAAATGAACAAAAACTCGTCATAAATTCCATACATTATGAGTCATAAAATCATAGTCATAATTTATGACTATGATTTTATTATTAAATCTGTATTTTGTGAAGCGCAAGCCCGAATTTTAATTTATCATTTTTAGACTTCTATACCTAAAAGGTGCCAATTATTAAGAATCAGCTGGTCTATACAACAAATAATAAAAATAAAGTAAAGGAGAACTGTGATTTTTTCGGCGTTTTTTGCTCGACCTTATCAATCGCTGTTGAGATGGTACAGAACCCTTCGTGTACGACTTCTGACTTTTTTTTTTTTTTTTTTTTTTTTTTTTTTATTCGATGACAAGGTAGCCCTTGACTGCGATCTCACCTGATGGTAAGTGACGATGCAGTCTAAGATGGTAGCGGGCTGACTTGCAGTTGCATCGGTTTCTTGCTTTGCAATAATTTTCGATAGTCTCATACATCACGATCTCATAAACATTTTACTTCATTATTTATCTGCACAGACCTTAATATGGTGATTACTGTTAAACATATTTTCATATTCTTTTTTTTTTTTTTTTCTTTTTCTTTCCATGAATTATTAGATGAATCTTAACTTCAACTTGCAAACCACGGAATAACATGGATGCATTGTAGGATGACAGTATAATAAAATTATTATCTAACATTTTGGAATTTTTCTCATAAACGAGCAAGTCGACCTTCCAAATGCCATTGAACTTTTTTATTAATTTTGCAAATGAGTTCTAAATTAGAGGTCAGGTTTGATATTTCAGCTTTTACAAAATATGTGAAATAATTTCCAGTCCCTTTTCACGTTCGCTAAAACATTGTCTAACAAGAATCTATATTAATATTGTAAAGCTGAAGAGTTTGTTTGTTTGAACGCGCTAATCTCAGGAACTACTGGTTCGAATTGAAAAAATATTTTTGTGTTGGATAGTCCATTTATCGAGGAAGGCTTTAGGCTATATAACATCACGCTGCAACCAATAGGAGCGAAGTATTAGTGAAAAATGTTGCAAAAACGGGGAAAATTTTATCCATATTTAAAATATATTCTTTTAAAAACTTCTTAACCGCGATCATAATAACAAAAATTGACGCGGACGAAGTTGCGGGCAACAGCTAATTTGAAATATTTTCCCTTGCATACTTTTTTAAGTTCGAAAATAAAACCAGTTTACTTCGACTTTTTTTCAACATACCTACTCAAAATAGCTATTCGTTATCGGTAATAGTAAATAGAAATACCGAGATATTTACAGACCATCTCCGATTCGAATGAGGACATAAATATTCAAAAAAGAAAGAACCAATTAGAAACAGATACTTGAAGAAAAATAAAAGTAAACAAACAATATAAAGAAATCCTATAAATATTGAAAGAATTATCAAGCAGAGCTTTTTTAAAAGGTTATGGTTACTAAAAGGGAATAACAACAAACAATAAAAACAGAAACAAAATAATGTTACGATAGACCACTTTGTTATTCTCTCTAGGCCAATTATTTATTTATTGAAAAAGGATTCAAGGTAGGTATTGTACAGATACCGAGAATAACCAATAACATAGTTCGAAGGGTAAACTGACATTTAGCAAGAAGAAAGTAACTTTTATATCTATATAGAGAATATTTAAATTATTAATCCATCCATTCTAGATCTCAAGGCCTCAATGATGAATGAAAAACAAATGTTGATAGCATAAATATATAGATCACTAGAGATAGGTATGACAGTACTGCAGCAAATAAAAAGCAGGAAAGAACTCTCTGTAAGAAAATAACTCTACTAGATCAATGACTTTGGATAGTATTACATGTTTCTAGATGAATTATATTATAAAAAAAATTCTTATTGGTGGATACACAAAATTTTTCATGAGAATTTTGCTCATCTTGACATTATAATACCTATAGATCTTGAGATTCAACAAAACAATCCGTAGGAGTTACACTCTCCTTATTTAGTAAATAGAAAAGGGTAACTAAACAAAAATAAAACAGAGATTGCAAACAAAGTTATTTCCTTAAGTGCAATTACAAAGTTGCTTCAATTATTATCAGATATAATTACGTCGAAAACTTGGGACACTTAAAACTAAAGAACGAAAAAAAAACAACTAACTAATAATTTATGATGTCGTGAAAAGTTTTCAAAATAGGTATTTCCACGTTCTTTGCTTGGAAACGTTGAACGTTATTTTCCTGTCAAAAGTTGAAAACAATGAAATATAGCGACCATTGTGAAGTTGAGCGTTAATAATATGTTTCTACTCCAAGAGACGAGGGAAAAAGGCGAGATTTTCAATTTATTAAAAGCAAACACAATTTCGCAATACTGGGCCAAAAGGAAAATAATAGTTACTTGTGTATAGAAGAAATTGGTTATGGTACAATACGTAAGCACTAGCGAATAGTGCTGCCGTTTCATTTCTAAGACCCATATTACACTATACTATTTCGTACTATATATTATCATCCTAGAAATATATATGATGATCTAACTATATATATAAAAGAAAGTCGTGTTAGTTACACTATTTATAAATCAAGAGCGGTTTTGGCTGAAAATTGGTGGGGAGGTAGCAGGAGACGGACATAGGATACTTTTTATTCCTTCTACTATAAAAAAAAGTCGGGTTTGTTCGAATACTTATAACTCTAGAACGGCTAGACCGAGATGCAGCCTAAGATGGAACGCGCTTGCCTAGAAGATGCCTATTCACTCTTGATTAAGAGGCACCCAAATTGTAGTTAGCGGAAAAAACGGATGCCGGAAGGGCATTCCAAATTTTAGCGGTGCGTATCAGGAACGAGGAAGCAAAGCGCTTAGTCCTTGGGATTTCAACTACGTAGGGGTACAGATCTCTTCTACATGTTGCAACTTAGAGGTTTTTCGTAATCATTGCATACTTGTCCCTTTAGTGTTCCTCATATTGAAACGGAAAAGTGAAAAGGCACAACCTAATTTATTGGAACACATCAATACCGTTCGTGAAATAGTACTCGGGAATTAACTTTTTCCATATCGCTCTGTATTGGCAGTGTATACGAAATTGAACATTTTTTTGTAATTTCAGTCAACAAATGAACAGTATTTTTTGTAAGATTCAATTTGTTTAGTAAAACATGAACATGAAATATCAAGGTTTTAGTATAATAGGGAGCTGCTTTCAATCTTAGATTAATTATTTACATCGTCATTTTTAACTCCCTAACAGAAAAGTAGGGTTTAACTTATGTTTTTTATTTTGAAAAGCGCAACTTTTTTTTTTATTCTTTATTCACATCACAATATATACCACGTGTATTGAAACTCCGAAATAATACTGAAGGAGGTGAATGTGCTCATGAAACTCAACAACTTTCCCCAAGGAACCTAGGTCGAAACATAAAAAAAAAATTTTACCTCCCATAGTAAATAAATCAGCTGATCGTCAATTTTGTATGGGAGATCCAAATTTTTTTTCACATTTCGACCTATGTTCCTTGGGGAAAGTTGTTCAGTTGCATGAGCACATTCACCTCCTTCAGTATTATTTCGGAGTTTCAATACACGTTGTATATATGCTGAGTTTCTTACCGTCTCCAGCCGGAACCGATGGTAGAGTTTTGACTTGCTTAATAGCCATAGCTTGGGCTACATCAAATAAATAATGAATGAATGAATGAATTTGAATTTGATCGCTTCCTGTGTCTGTCTGTCGTAGTAAAGCTCAAACTGATGGATAGTAGGTAACATCTTATAAATTAATAGATAGTGCTAGAACGAAATTGTCATCTATCTATACATATAATAAAATTGTAGAAAAGTGGTGTCTGTACAATGGAAATATATAAAAAAAAAGTAGCAGGGGTTGTTATTATATCGATGCCGAACCCGAAATTGTAATTAATTTTTTTTTGTCTGTTTGTCTGTTTGTCTGTGTGTTTGTGCACGCTAATATCAGAAACGGCTTTTTCAATTTAGATACGGTTTTCACTAATATATTATAGTAAGCTTCACTTAACATTTAGTGTTTATTTCATGTCAATCGGTTCATAAATAAAAAAGTTATGTCAATTTAAAGAATCACGGCGAACATTTTTAACGTACAGAGTACGTACTACACGCCTCGCGCCTGAGCGTCCGTGGCTATATAAAGCGCGCTGAGAGCCGCGCCCCGAAAAGTTACTATTCCACGCGAACGAAGTCGCGGGCACAGCTAGTACTATTAATATTAATGATGTAAGTAATCTCGTTGTTTCTATCAAAATAAATCATTACACGAAGTAGGTATATCATCGGAAACAGAACAACAATTTTGATGATCTCGTAATTTGTATTACCACGAAGCGTTCATAACTTGAAACGAAAATTGCTGGTTATATTTTTTTCCAAGCTGCTACCAATAAAGTTAACAAGGGACTGTTTGAACAAACTTCTCGCATAATAGCCCGAGAGCCCGGAGAAAATTTTCGGTAGGTGCTTGATCAAAGCTGAAAATTTGCGAACTAATTCTTCTGCCCCATCTGTGCTTCTCAACCTAAATTCCTAGGTACATTCTGATAGATAAAACTGATTACTGGTCGCCTTAATCATGTCAATAACAAAAACTCACGTGAATTAGTTGTTATGATTTTTACATTTTTATAATGTAACTTTTGTAACGTTTTTTAAAAACAATATTGAACACATCTGTCTCCTATCAGGTTCCACAGGTAGACTACTTTTTATATCAGAAAATAAGAGCGTTCCTGCGGGAATTAAAGAACCTCAATCCACGCGAACGAAGTCGCGGGCATCAATTAATAAATATAATTTTCAGCGTTTATTATGTCACTTTTATTAATAAATAGGTGACTATTTCATGAATCTTATAAATCCATCAGCGATTTACCGTAACCACGCGACGTAAAAGAAACATACGAATAAAGAAATAAAGAAAACTATTTTATTTGATCAATACAATCCTTAATCAACTAGAATAAAAAAATAAATAATCGCATTTGATCAAATATTATCAAGCATCTTTTGGGAATTTTCGATTGGCTCTCGAGCAATCACATACATAATTATTGTGTTACATCTCAAATTACATCCTATATCGTGAGATCTCGGTCTGAGTTATGAGAAATGTTTTTTGTAATTTTGATCTTCAACCATTACTTGGAACGGGATCACGGTTTTTGTGTATGAGATTCGAGTATCGGTACGGTACGTAAATTAGGTTGCGTTTACTTTTTAATAACACGTTGGAATCGGTAATCATCTTGTAATCATACGCAATCGACTTTTACTTTGTAACGTTACAATTCTTGTATGACAAGGTTTTTTTTTTTATTTTTATTCTATGACAAGATAGCCCTTGACTGCGATCTCACCTGATGGTAAGTGACGATGCAGTCTAAGATGGTAGCGGGCTAACTTGGAAGGGGTATAGCAGTGTAAATTAAACCCATACCCTTAATCGGCAAGGTATTTTTAATTTAAAAAAAAAGAGTGGTGTTATATCTTTAACGTGTGTATACGCAGATACACGAATACACATATATGCGAATACACAGATATTCGCATATATGTGTATTCGTGTATCTGAGTATCTGAGTATCTTTGTATGTGTGTATCCGTGCCTCGGAGAGCACGTAAAGCTGTCTGTCCTGCGCCCGATCTCTCTCCGGTCGTGTCGGAGTACTGTCCCATCGAACTATGAGAGTAAGGGAATAGAGAGTGCATCTGTGGAGATTGGCCGCCGTAGCCGGATTCGGCCGGGAGGACATCATGTGTGAATCTGTGTATCCGCGTGTCTGTCTGTTGCCTCGTAGCTTCTTAACTAATGGACAAATTTTGATGCGGTTTTTTATATTTGAAAAGGTCTTACAGACTTTCAACTAAAAACTGACAATCATTTAAGTGGTTTTAAGGAAAAGGTGACTGACTAACTGAGTGACTGATCTGTCAACGCACAACTCAATCCATTGGACGGATCGGAATATTAGAGTTATTGAGATGAAGGCATCCGCTAAGATAGGATTTTTAAAAATTCAACCCCTAAGGGGGTAAAAAAGGGGTTTAAAATCAAACTCAACGAAATCGAATTGTTCTTTGAGAATAAAGTCTTTAAATCTAACTTAACCTAATTTACGGGCCACGGGCAAAAGCTTGTTTTACATAAGTGAGAGATTTTCTTACCTCTTGAGCCCGAACTGACTTGGCACTGATATTTCGCATCGTCCTCTAACGTCACTTCCCTGATGTCCAAAGAGTAATCACCTGCAAAATAAAAATCATTATAACAATTTCATCCTTACTATATCTAAATATATAAAAGGAAAAGGTAACTGACTGACTGATCTATCAACGCACATCTCAAACTCTCAAAAGGCTCACCGCTAGATGGCGTTGATAAAAAATGCGCCATCTATCGGCTCACCGTAGAGGAGTCCCGTGTCAGGTTATTTTCGTTACGCAACTTCCGGATTCGGTCTCCACGCTGGCCCGCGATAGAAGCTATGCAATAGCTTAATAATGATCAAAATTAAAGGCTTTTATATATATACCTACCCACGTACGTAATATAGATAACACAAGTATCCTGGTGGACATAAAATTTATATTATACAACAACTTGTAACCACTTAGATTAAGTTTATGATTGAATACCTCACAAAGCAGCATATTTCGAAACTTGACAACTCGTCAGTTTCACGTCTCAAACTCTAAAGTTATACTATTAACGTAACTTCGATAAACTCATACGTCAGGTAAAGATGTGATGTGTCTTTGGCATACAAACGTATGTAATTCCGTATATAACTTTAAGTTTTAAGTCGAATCCGGTGTAGAAACTTGGTTTAATACGCCAATCAAAAGTTTCCTCAACGGAAACGATAAGATCGCGTTTATCTCGGTTTCGAGTTATCAGATAGTTTTGTTATAATATGAAAACAAGTTTATTAACTTTAGGTACTTGCGACTTCACTAGGAACTAATGGGTTTTCAAAATTATGTTTCCCGTAGCATTAAATTATTTTATTAATTTACTAGCTGATGTCCTCAATGTTGTCCGAGTTTTTAAAAATCCCGAGGGAAGGAATTTTTGATCTTCTGGGATAAAAAGTAACCTATGGCACTATCCCGGTCCTCACCCGGTCTGTTTGGTATATCAAAAAAAAAAAAAACATTTTATTTTTATTTTTGTCTGTCTGTTTGTTCCGGCTGATCTCGGGGACGGCTGGACCGATTTTGACAGGATTTTCACTGGTAAATAGCTGATATTATCGGAAGCAACTCAGGCTACTATTTTAACCGACTTTTGAAAAGGAGGAGAAGGACTTGTATTTTTCTACCTATGTAGATCGATCTCTCCGTTATTTCTAAACCGATTTTCGTGAATCTTTTTTTAATCAATACAAAAAACTTCGGGTTCGAACTCCTTGATCCTGATGCAGGAGGGTACTGCCTCCTAAACTGTAGGGATTTAGGAACTGTATTATTTATGAATAGTTATTGTAGGTGCTAAGTAAAGACTATATCGTTCAATTCCGGGACCCAACTCTTCAATCCTGATGCTGCAGAGGTTTTGCCCACCGAAACTGTATGTATTTAGGAATCGTCGATTGTGAATTGAAGAAGCGGACGAAGTCGCGGGTGTCCGCTAGTCATAAAAGACTAGATGATGCCCGAACTCTTTAATTTTCCGGGATAAAAAGTATGTTTTAATCCTGGGAATGAGCTATCTCCATTCCAAATTTCAGCCAAATCGGTTCATGCGTTGTGGCGTCAAGGTGTAACAAACTTACACACACACATACACACACACACACACACATACAAACTTTCGCCTTTATAATTAGGGTTGCCAGACGTCCCGTATTTCCCGGGACATCCCGTATTTTAGGCTTAGTTTAAAATGTCCCGGCGGGACTGACTCTGTCCCGTATTTGAACCATACGTCGTTTTTCATTATGAAATCGATCTACGTATTCACACACGCAACGTTCGTAAAACGTACTCGTCTCGCTACTAACTTGCACTCGCAGCCCGCATCGACCAATGACAGTGTTAGTGTCAGAATGACAATGTTAAAACTGACTCGATCCTTGGAAACATATAAAATATAATTTGTCAATTATAATAAAAAATTTGTAATTTTTATTTGTCCCGGGTAAAAAACTGGACTCCCGTATTTTTTTTGCCCATTTAACCATTTGTCCCTTATAGGCTGAAAAAAAATCTGGCAACCCTATTTATAATATAAAAGATATGCTTACCCTCTTCATCGCTTCCGATCATCTTATACCGGTCGTAACCGCTCAGCTCCCTATGTAGTCCAAGACCGAAGTCATCCTTCGTCCACTGCAGCTGACCCGCCTTGTTCTCCACTCGACAGGGTAACGTTACCCTGGACCCCACTACTGCCGTCTGAGAAAAAAAATAATACTTCTTTTTATTGATGACAAGATCCTTACTGCGATCTCATCCAATGGTAAGTAACAAAGCCGTCTAAAATGTTAGCAGGCTGACTTGGAAGGGGCCATTGCAGTTTTAATTGGCATTGCAAGTGCGGTACCAGGAATTAGTGAGCGTAGTAAGGAGGAGGCAGGTAGTTCCGTAGGCCGCGGTAGTGGAGTCGGGCATGCCAGTATGGTATCCATAAGGATTCCTTCTCCGGGATAGAATAAAATCGGTTCCTACACGCCATCGTGGCATCGTGCCGGAACAATAAATAAGCTAAATTGCTTGGCGTCAATTCTGTGACATTAGATATACCTACACTTTCAACTAATAAATTAGTGTGCAAATTATAAGTTCCTTACAACATTACGTTTACACCATTTACTAACAATACCAATAACAATAACGCCCATAAGCTCATTGAAATAAGATTATACATAAAAAAGACGTGTGGCACTCGGGGACTGTCGCGGCAAAGCTATTTCATAGCATTTTTTATCAACGCCATCTAGCGGCTCACCGTAGAGGAGTCCCGTATCAGGTTATTTTCGTTACGGAAGTTCTGGATTCGGTCTCCACGCTGGCCCGCGATAGAAGCTATGCAATAGCTTAATAAATAATTAAAATAAATGCATTTCAAATTTACATAATAATAATCTAAATAAAGGATATCAAATATTATATTTAAGACTTCACGAAATGCCATATAGTTCTTGTAATTCACGAGGGCACCTAGGCTCCTGACAGGCACGCACACTTGCGCGATGTGCATGTACACGACGTAACCACAAGTAAAGCTCACGCGCCCTCGTGAATTGCAAGAACTATACCAGCTTTGAAGATTCCTGGAAGATTCCAGGAATATCATGAATTTTAAACGTAAACTAAACGCTTCCGACGCGTTCCGTTCAACGGGAATCCCACTTTATACATTTGAGATACCTAATCAGCCATGTTTGGGTTGACAAATTGATGTTTATACTAGTAAAGCCTCCCACACACTACGTTCCATCCACTATCCAGTTACGGTTACACACGAAAGGAAATTAATTTTTTATGTTGTAATCTCGGGCTTTATCTCCACGCAAGAATAATGGCGCCGTCATTTAACATCCGGGCACCTTTTAATCTGAACACTATCTAATGTATAAAATCAAATAGAGTATAGCAACTATAATTTTTTACTCTATAAAATATACCTAACAGTACAGTATGTCAGTAAACTCTATTAATATTATAAATGCGAATGTTCGGATGTTTGTTACTCAATTACGTCGCAACGACTGATCCGATTTGGCTGAAAGGCACACACTTTTTAACCCGGGAAATCAGAGAGTTCCCGCGGGAATAAAAAACCTCAATCCACGCGAACGAAGTCGCGGCCATCTTCTAGTACACAAATAAATAAAATTAATGTGTATGTCTGTCCGAAACAACTGCCTCTTTTTAAACTCTAATGATAGTTTAACCCACGCACATATTTTCAAATTTTTCTGTCTGTCTGTTTGAGCGGGCTAAGCTTTAGAATGGCTGAACTGATTTTGACGGGATTTTCACAGGCAGCTATACAATCATTCAAGGAGTGAACTGGACTACACTTTACGTCGGAAATATTTAAGGTTGCTTTATATTGATATTAGGAACAATACGATATCCTAACTAGCCATTGAACCGATAGTGACAAAAATTAGTACAATGATTGCTTTCAACAAATCATCTGCAGCCGATTTTTATACCTATTCAATCTATATGTAATCTCTCGTTTAGTTACCAAGCAACGTAGTAGTCAGTAAGTAAAATTGTATGGACTTTTTTCACAAACAGTCGTACACTGAAGATAAGTTACCTTATCTTCAGTGTACGGATAGGAACAGGGCGTAAGTTGCTAATATTTTGTGGCCATTTTTCCGTTCTCTATCACCAATGTGAACCGATACACCTGTGCTCGAGTTTCCCGGGATCAGTAAAAATATTTACTTCGGGATATTTTTCTTAGAGCATCCGAACGACAGGTAAGCTTACGCGGTACTTCCAGGTCTTGTAAGAGATACATTTTATTATGACAGCGATGATAGCCTTCTAGTTAAACCTACTTTTCGGTGGTTCAGAGATTCGATCCCAAGCTCTAACTTGAGTTATTGCGTTTTAAGCA
Organism: Hipparchia semele; assembly: GCA_933228805.2. Classification (NCBI taxonomy): domain Eukaryota; kingdom Metazoa; phylum Arthropoda; class Insecta; order Lepidoptera; family Nymphalidae; genus Hipparchia; species Hipparchia semele. Next base: position 3,867,259 of record OW121733.1, on the reverse strand, counting down.
ATTAAATATCTTTCTTTAACAGTAAAGGAAAACGTTGCGAGATAACCTGCATGAGTTCTCCATAATGTTCTCTAACGTGTGAATTTTTTTTTTTTTAAAGAATATTAGCCAAGCTGAAGTTGACTAATATCCTCCTATCCCCTCCAAATAAGCGGAAAGCTTGTGCTAGGAGTGAGTACGACAATAGTGCAACGGGTGGGATTCGAACCTGCGACCTTTCAGTTTTCAGTCCGCACCTTTAACCGTTGGGCTATTGAGGTTTTTTTTGTATTAGATTGATTTATTATCTATCATTTATCATTATTATTATTGATTAAAAATACGAATTATACGAATCACTTCCGAGGTTACAGATAGACATGCTTGGTGATTGGTTCAAATTCAGAACGAAAACAGAGATTGGTTCGCGCGCGTGCTGCTATGTTTGCTATGACAGCTGATTCATTGAACGATGTTATGAAAATTTGACGTGCAAGAAAAATGACCAACTGTTGACGTGCTATTTTTGTTTTTAATCCCCGCCTCTAACGGCTTAATTTTAACCTCCACCCACTTCGGCGCAATTTCTGTTGGGGTAATTTTTTTAACGCAGTTAGACTTCCTTACTTATCATTTATTCGTAATATTCTGACGACAAAAGCTAGTCATATTATATGAGAGCGTATACAAAGGTCAACTCACCTGATCCTGTGGCTCCATCGCGAACTTCTGCTCAACGTAACCACCGCACACACCGACACACACGCACAACACAACAACACAACACCACCAAGTCCGCAACAACAGAAACAACGGTTTAACACACCGGCTCGTCAACCGCATCCTATAATAGTTCGACATTATGAACAATGTCTTTATCCGCGCACATTCATATGTACTTTATAATGTCACGTTCATATTCCGTCAAATCAGTTCGACGCCATTGAAGATAAATTCATCCGGATATCCTAAAGTTTATTTTTACATTTTGAAATGTACACTGCACTTCCCCTATGTGTTGAGTTGGACTTTATTTTCGGATCCATTTGTATTGGCGGCCATGTTTATTTTTGGGGTGTTCTTAGTTGATGTATTAGTTTTTGATTTACGTTCCGCCCCTGATCTGAAACAAATGAAAAATAGGTTAAATATAGATTCTTGTTAATGCTCTGGGAGTTAGTGAAAGATATCGCTGGGTGATTAGAAAGGGGCACACACATACATACACACACGCAACAATACACCTTTGCTGCGTTCATTCGACCTTTGAATATTGTTTCTCTTTTTACACCGTCAAAGCCATGCACCTAAATTAGTGAGCCGATGGATGAGGTGCCAATCGATTTATTATCACAGACCGGCAGGGCGATTCAGACCTGTTCGATAACATACCGTGTCGATACTGTTAGATATCGATCTCTTTTTGTCGTGTGGACTCGGAGCGAGCGAAATATAATATGTTAACAAACCGAATCGATCGACAAATAAGTTATCGGAAGGGTCTGAATCGGGGGGCAGGTAACATAGATTAAACTTTATAGTAACAAAACAAACAGTTGACGGATGTTGCAGGTTTAATCCACACGGACGAAGTCGCGGGCATCATCTAGTAATATTATAAATGCGAAAGTTTGTAAGGATGGATGGATGTTAGTTACTCCTTCACGCCACAACGAATGAACCGATTGGGCTGTTAGGAATGCAGATAGCTCATACCCAGGATTAACACATCTAGGCTACATTTTACCCCGAAAAATTATAGTTCTCATGGGAATCCAAAATCCTTGATCCACGTGTACCAAGTCGCAAGTATCAGCTAGTTCTTTATAAACATGAATCATCAATATAATATTATGTACGAATACGAATAATCATCATATTATGTACAAAAAAATGGGTAAGCAAGCATGTTGTTGAGGGCGACAGATTTGGATTTTTCTCAAGTCTATTCTAGTTCTATTTATTCTATTGTAGCTCTATATAAATTCAATGTTATATAGCGGAGCGAATGCCCCTTGGGCTAATGAAATAAATTAGTTGGTGGTCCAACTTTGCCGGGGCAGGAATAATTTGGCCAAGTTTCCTGTATTGCTGTCTTTTCAAGTTTTCCCCGCGATTGTTTGCCGGGGACGCCTCGCCTTGAAATATCTAGATCTACGCTAGCTATACTGTTTTACTAAGCCAATTACTCATCTCTACAGATCTTTATAAATATGAAATGAATACACTTTATTGTACACCACATTAAAGATAAAATTAACTTTTTTTTTTATTCAATGACAAGATAGCCCTTGCCTGAGATCTCACCTAATGGTAAGTGACGATGCAGTCTAAGATGGTAGCGGGCTAACTCGGAAGGGATATAGCAGCGTAAATTCAACCCATACCCCTAATTGGTACGCCATCATGCCGGAACGCTAAATCGCTTGGCGGCACGTCTTTGACGGCAGGGTGGTAACTAGCCACGGCCAAAGCCTCCCACCAGACCAGACCAGAGACAATTTAGAAATTATAAATTCCTAAATTGTCCCCACCGGTAATCGAACCCGAGACCTCCCAGTTATATGACCACAGCGCTCACCACTGCGCCAGGGAGGTCGTAAAAACTTAAAATAAATAAGATTCTTCTGAGCATGAGCACAATAAATAAGCTCCATTGTAAAACCTAAATATATAAAAGGAAAAAGCGACTGACTGACTGCTCTATCTATCAACGCACAGCTCTAACCACTGGATTGATCAGCCTGAAGGTATACAGCTATTATGACGTAGGCATCCGCTAAGAAAGAATTTTTGAAGATCTATCAAAGCGCAGCTCAAACCACTGGACAGATCAGACGTGCCTACTATGACGTAGGCATCCACTAAGGAAGGATTCTTGAAAATTTCATCCCCATGGAGGTAAAATTGGGGTTTTACAAATCTAGCTTAACATGAACGAAGAAAAAGCTAGTTCATTACATTTTTTTTTTTTTTTTTTAATATTTTTAGCGAGCAAACGAGCAGGCGGGTCACCTGATGTTAAGTGATTACCGCCGCCCATGAACACTTGTAGCACCAGAGGCACCACCAATGTGTTGCCGGCCTTTCAGGAATTTGTTGGTCCGCCCCTTGAATAACCCCATGTTGTAATTCAGTGGAAACACCGTCGCAGGAAGTTGGTTCCACAGTTTCAAAGTACGTGGAAAAAAGGATCTGGAACATCGGATGGTCGAAGTGCTCCAGGCACCCAGGTGGTGAGGGTGAAATTGTTTTCGGTGGCGAGCGGTGCGGTTGTAGAAGAGAGACGGTGGAATAAGGTCAAATAGTTCTTCAGAACACTCCCCATTATATAGACGATAGAATACGCAGAGAGAGCTAACATCTCTGCGGTGCTCCAGGCTTGACTACATTTGATTACAATTAAAATAAGTCGAAATAAATTTTATATATAGGATAAGTTTTTATCGATCGTTCGATATCAACAATAGCCGGTGTTAAATCTTGTACGATCGTACGGAAGTCTTCGTGTGCGACTCCGGATCGCACTTGGCCGGTTTTACACAGAACTTTTTCGTAAAACATACGTCTTATCAAATTACATATCCACAAAACGTACACGGGTTTTTTCTCCGTAAAAAGAAAATCTCGTAACAACTTTTCCGTCTAAAATAAAATAAGCAATTTATAGTTATAGCAACGCCGCTCCAGTGGAATGGAAGCACGTATTTCGTTACATTATTCTCTTTACATTTCTAGCGGGAACAACTTTAAAACTATCCGTGGAATTTTAGATTTAGAGCTTGCAAATGAATCCTGGAAGGCTAATAGAAATAGGGTTGGGTCTATTTCCTGAGTTGTCACTCCAAATCTGAATTTCCTAGAATGCTAATGAGAAATGTAGGTATTTGTTTCCTTTTTAGCTTCACTTTGAATACATTTTTTCATATTAAAAAAATATCTCTTGCTTTAACGGTCTGAAAATCCTGCTAATATTATAAATGCGAATTTTAGGATGGATGGATGGATGGTTGTGGATCACGCCGCAAGAACTGTACCTGTAATGGATTGTCTTTATTAAGTTGACCTTGTTGTTATCTGTGGGCTATGAACACAGCTTGGTGTTCGTTGTCTGTGGTTAATGTCATATTAATAATTGTTAATAAGCTAAAGAATAAATAACTAATAAATTAATACCTAATGCAGAGTTTCTTTTAAAATAATTAATAGAAGTGATAAACACAACATGGCGCAGCCGGTAGGATATATTTTGGATTTGGCTGTTTGGCACAGAGATAGATCATAGTCTCTAATAACACATATTATGCTACTTTTTATTCCGGAAAATAAGAAAGTTCCCGCGGGAAATAAAAACCTCAATCCACGCAAACGAAGTCGCGAGCATCAACTAGTACCTACTATAAATGCGAAAGTTTGGATGGATGGATGGATGTTTGTAACTCAATCACGCCGCAACAACTGAACTGATTTGGCTGAAATTTGGCACAGAGATAGATTATACTTCGGATTAACACAGACTACTTTTTGCCCCTGAAAATCAAAGAGTTCCCACGTGATATATCGAAATCTTATCAAAGCCGCCAAAGTCGCAGACATCAGGTAGCATTTAATAAAAAGTGGAAAACATTTAAGATAATACAGCTTTTTAATTTGACATTAAAACCCACCAACTAGATGTAACTTTGTCTACATTGAAATACGGTTCAAATTTTTGAACTATATCTTATATTTATACAATAATAAATAGAGGTTCGGCAGATACGAAGTCATAGATAAAGTAAAGATAAAAAAGAAGTGAAGTAGCGGGCGTCATTAGCATCAACTAAAAACTTTACCCAAAGTGGGACATTGACACTCAATTAAACAGAAATTATCCCAAACCGTGAATCTTTATTTTAAATACATTTTATTAGAAAGATAAATATCTGATATCTTTTGTCGCTTTCTCACTACCAACTCGGATAGGGTTGTCAATATAAATCCCGTAAGCTCGAATAAACTCGAGTTTCTATACATGGCTTGGCTTTATTTTGTTTGAAACTACAAACAAATCTAATTGACATATCTCCCTACAGTTTTGGAAAAATAATGAATTAAGACATAGACGAGGTATAAAACTGGTTTTTAATGTGAAAAATAAAACGAAAAACGAGAAAATAAGTACTTAGTTGGAAAGTCTTCACTCGCTCTACGTATAATATATTTTTACACAATAATAAGCAATCGATGTAGCTTTATTTTTGCAGAGTTTTAATTTTTTTTTATTTTTTTATATGATAACAAGATAACCCTTGACTGCGATCTCACCTAATGGTAAGTCACGATGCAGTCTAAGATGGTAGCGGGCTAACTTGGAAAGGGTATAGCAGTGTAAATTCAACTTATATCCCTAATCGGTTTCTACACGCCATCGTGCCGGAACGCTAAATCGCTTGGCGGTACGTCTTTGACACTACCATCATTTGTGTGATCTGTTTCATTTGATGAATCCAACATGTATTTTCTAAATTAAAGGGCACTTTAGGAAACTCTTAAAGACGAATTAAAACATTTCTTCTATTCTATTCTCAACCAATACGATCCATCCAATTTCACCCTAAACTATGGTTGTAAACCCTAAATCCGGATATGAGAGGTAGCCAGTTTCCCATAGTAATACAGGAGTATTACGGTATTTATAGTGTTTCATTATGGCTACGCGCTGGCTTGATTAACTCACAGATAAATTATTACTCAAGATTAGGGTTGCCAGATTTTTTTCCAGCCTACAAGGGACAAATGGTTAAATGGGCAAAAAAATGCGGGATTTCAGTTTTTTACCCGGGACAAATAAAAAACATAATTATTTAGTGTCATTTTTTAATTTTTTTTTATAATATTTCCAAGGATCGAGTCAGCAGGGCGATTCAGACCTGTTCGATAACATACCGTGTCGATACGGTTAGATATCGATCTCTTTTTGTCGTGTGGATTCAGAGCGAGCGAAATATATGTTAAAAAACCGAATCGATCGACAAATAAGTTATCGGAAGGGTCTGAATCGGGGGGCTGTTTTAACATTGTCATTTTGACACTAACACTGTCATTGGTCGATGCGGGCGGCAAGTGCAAGTTACTTCACACTAAACAGTCGCTCGAGCCGAGGCAAGTCCCACAATTAAACCGTACGTTTTACGAACGTGGCGTGTGTGAATACTTAGATCGATTTCATAATGAAAAACGAAGTGCTGTTCAAATACGGGACAGAGTCAGTCCCGCCGGGACATTTTAAACTGTGCCTAAAATACGGGATGTCCCGGGAAATACGGAACGTCTGGCAACGCTACTCAAGATTCTCGAGTAACTGGTTCAAAAGGGGAGTTTATGCAGCTTGAAATTACTTGAAAGCGATTACGGATAAGCAATATTATAGTGGTCATCAACTTGAATTGCTGGATTATTGTTGATAAGATTTATAATAAGTATTTTAATGGGACAGGTAATAACAAAATTCGCTAGTTGTTAAAATTTAATCAATATACTACATACAATTACAATACCATATAATTTTATTAAATTATTGTGAGCCAAGTGTACTAGGAAGAATTTATAATTTCTGAATTGTCTTCGGTCTGGTGGGAGGCTTTGGCCGTGGCTAGTTACCACCCTACCGTCAAAGACGTGCCGCCAAGCGATTTAGCGTTCCGGCATGATGGCAAATAGAAACCGATATTGGTTTAATGTACACTGCCATACCCCTTCCAAGTTAGCCCGCTACCATCTTAGGCTGCATCGTCACTTACCATCAAGTGAGATCGCAGTCAAGGACTATCTTGTCATCGAATAAAAAAAGTACATACGACTGACATCAGCGTAGAGGAATGCAGACCTATCTGGAACTATCATCATTGATTTTTTTTTTTTAAATTTTTGATAATCATAATTAAAATTATGAATTTATTACGATACATAGCCGTGGTGTAAAATTACTCACAAAATTTCCAATGGATAGTTCAGTTTAGTCAATCATAATCCAGTTTCATTGGAATATTAATTAATTAATGTGGAGCATTGATTAATGGGTAATCCGGTTATATTTAACGTGTTTTATTCTGAGAACGCATCAACGGAAAAGCGAGGCCGATGGGATAGCAATTCGGTTAAAATTAACTTATTAAATTGTTCGTTACTTTACGTTATTAAGTTGACGCCCGCGACTTCGCACGCGTGGAGTTAGTTTTTAAAATTCCGCGGGAACTCTTTGATTTTCAGGGATAAAAAGTAGCCTATGTCACTCCCTAGGTCCTCAACTCTGTTGAATCGTGACTGAAGGACAAACAACCAAACAAACACACCCACGCTTTCGCATTTATAATATCAGTGAGGATAAATACAAAGTTGAAGTTATTTCTAAATCATAGAAACACATTTAAACTACGTTAATAATTTGCCTCAATGAATTAATTAATTTGTAACAAAAATAAATCGAAACGAACGCAACAAATTAAACATTAAAAAAACTCACCATAATATAAAGTGTTATGAATAAATTAACAATCACGTTCATTCATTGAAATGTTCCAACTTTTTTTTAATTCACACAAAAAGCTAACCCTGAAACGGCCACATGTTTTTCAAGTCTGACTAATTCACGACACGGTCCAGTCGACCCCTCGAATGTTACTGAACTAAAATGCATTTTCAGACTATTGTGGGTATTTTTAACCCACCCCTACTGAACTGTCTGAGTCATCTACATCCGATGTTTAATGCCTGGCTATTTTTACGGTACACTGCCCATATATGTCTAATCGTAGAACACGCTAGAATTTATACATATACGTATTTCATCAAAAGGAAGCAGCTTTAATAAAAGCTATTATTTTGTATTCTGCGGATATATTATGTAATTTTTGTTAAATAAATATTTTTTCATTCTTCATTTAATCAAATCAAATAAGCTTTTTTTTTAAAGAATGAGCCAAGCTGAAATAGACTTATATTCTCCTCTTCCCTAAAAATAAGCGAAAAGCAATTAGAATTACAATTTAGAAATTGTAAATTCCCAAATTGCCCCCGCCGGGAATCGAACCCGAGACCTCCCAGTTACAAGACCACAGCGCTCACCACTGCGCCAGACATTAAGTCGTCAAAATCAAATCTCACAAGAAACCGCAAAAGCCGCACGCAACGCATTTATCAATATCAAAAGTTTTAATTAACCTATTGGGTCCAATCCCACCCATTGCAGTTGTTCTACGTATAGGTATATATATTTATTTGTCTTTAATTTTAGTGTTATCCACAAGACAATATAAGTATAAAAATCTAAATATATAAAAAGAAAGGTGACTGACTGACTGACTGATCTAAAAACGCACAGCCATGTATAGATCTAGATAGTTTGATAGATATAGATCTATCAAACCACTGGCCGGATCGGGCTCTGGCATACAGATAACTCTCATAAAGTAGGCACCCGCTAAGAAATGATTTTTGAAAATACAACCCCTAAGGGGCTAAAAGAGGGGTTTGAAAAATCGAAGTTAACGTGAGCGAAGCCGCGGGCAACAGCTAACAAATGATATAGATCTTTTCGAGTGCCTATGCAATCGTGTACTGCTCCGTAGAATTTTTGTGTCGAGCGCTGACATTTGTAATTAGACCAAGGTGAACGACGGGTTGAGCCGTACCTAGGTAATACACGTTACTTAAAGCTGCTTTTATTTTCACATTTTACTTAATACCACCACGCCATAGATATGAGTATTTTAATGTTGGTACTCAATTCGCCTAAGTATGTCATGCTCTCTTTAACATTTCTGTGGTGGTGTCGTGTGGTGCGGGTTGTTACGTTCCCTCAAATATGGTTGAGCGAAGCAATAGCTGGATCATGCGTCGTGCTCGTGAACGGGTGCCACCAACAGGAATGGGTCTGCTTTGTCTTCTCATGTTGACATGTGTTGGATTATATGTATTGCATTTTTGAAGCTTCACTATGGAAGCACTGTATACCATAGCTTAGTTTGGTTACTTATTGTAAAATTATTTTATTTTTTGAAAAGAGCAACTGCTGAGTTTCTTGCCGGTTCTTCTCAGCAGAATCTGCATTCCGAACCGGTGGTAGATTATGACGTGCTATAAGAGCTACAAGGTAGCCTACATGAAATAAATAAATTTTGAATTTGAATTTTGAATTTGATAGATAGGTAGTGAACTATAACAAACTTATAAAGGTGGTTGCAAAAATAAAATATACGGCTTCTTACAAGCTTTTGTCGCCAAGCGATTTAGCGTTCCGGCACGATGGCGTGTAGAAACAGATTAGGGGTATGTTTTTGGGGGTTGAATTTATAATGCTGTACCCCTTCAAAATTAGCCCGCTACCATCTTATACTGCACCGTCACTTATCATCAGGTGAGATGGGAGGCAAGGACTATCTTGTCAACGAATAAAAAAAAAGATTTTCAATACCAAAACTGTCGGAAACCTCAATTTATTTCTCCGTTAAACGTCACTCGACGTTGGTGAAATTGTGTGTAATTTTAATCTTTTATCCTAAAAAAGATAATATTTTATCCTATTTAGAAAAACAGAGGATAAAATCTAACTCAAAGTGCACGAAGTCGCGGGCAAAAGATAGTAGTTGATACTTTACTGGAATTTACATTCCAGTAAATAACACACACACGACATTTTATAAAAAGAATAACAGACTAACAGGGTTACTCATTATACAAACCGGAAAGTGTTAAAATAACGACAAATGTCTAGACAATACACTGTCTCGGTAATTTTATATGATACTCGTATACTAGCTGACGCCCGCGACTTCGTCCGCGTTCCTAAATCCCAATAGTTTAGGTGGGCAGAAACCCTGCAGCATCAGGATTGAGGAGTTGGGTCCTGGAATTCAACGATGTAGTCTTTACTTGACACCTACAATAACTATTCATAATCGATAGTTCCTAAATCCCCACAGTTTAGGAGGACAGTACCCTTGCAGCATCAGGATTGAGGAGTTGGATCTCGAAGTTTTTATACAAACATTTCGCAAAGTTTTTGTTTCAATTAAAAAAAGATTCACGCAAATCGGTTAAGAAATCAGGGAGATATCGATATACAGAGATAGAAAATACAACTCCTCCTTTTTTGAAAGTCGGTCAAAAAAGTAGCCTATAACATGCCCGATAATTTCAGCTATCTACCAGTGGAAGTCCCGTCAAAATCGGTCCAGCCGTTCCCGAGATTAGCGGCAACAAACAAAAAGACAGACAAAATTTTAAAAATTGTTTTTTGTTATAAGTACCGTATTTACTTACATTTGCATTTAGTTAAAAGCTGTTATTTTGATATTACGAAGAGACACTTCAATTTTAATTTGTATGTATAGGTCGTATAGATAGATTTATGATACTCGTATATTTATATAAGCAATCCTTTATTCAAGTTTGAATTTCCGCCGGTTTTCCCCACTAGGTTTTGATCTGAAACTACATTCCCAACTTAAAAGGCAGTAAAACTTGATCCTAGCTATCAGTTGAAGACATTAGCGTCAATAAAATATGTAGAATGCACGCTACTTCCGGGCGTCGAATGGGATGCCAGTATTTTAAATATAGAAGGATACGGCCATTTTGAATTGCGAGCCGTTCAACGTCCGTGCTCATGACATTTATTATAAAGTGATGTAGGGTTGGAAATTGAATCAATCGCCTACAAAATATCTGTTTCGTTTTTTGTGAGAGTGTATCCGATTTCGAAATTGGTACGCAAATAAAAGAGCGGTGGCGTATTTAATTGGAACGCTTGCGGCCTTCGGGAATTGACATGAACTTATGCATACTTGAATACAATAATATCATTTCATTAATTTTGTAAGAGTTTGAGGCCTGTAGCAGTTCTCCGCCGCGTAAATAATGTAGCGAAATCGCTAAAGCTTCAGCGTGTCTTCTCCGTGTACAGAAGCGAAAATTCCTGTTTTAAGATAAAGTTTTTTATTTGATGACAAGATAGCCCTTGACGCCGATCTCACCTGATGGTAAGTGATTTTACATCTTATGTCTTGAACCCTATGGCAGTGTAATTTAAACCCAAACCCTTAATCGGTTGCTAGGTTGCTGTACGCCATCGTGCCGGAACGCTAAATTGTTTGACGGCAGGGTGGTAACAACGCCCAACGCCGCCAACCAAAAGAAACGATTGATTAACTATAATTAATTAATCATAATTATGAAAGGATCTCATTCCATCGCGATTTACGCGATACCTCTAGCACCCGAACACAATATGTACCACGAAATATACATTATAGGAAAATCAAACTTGTAGATGTGACTGACACCTTAGTACAGAGCCGAAATCACGTGAGTACTATAAACTCACTGTCAAACATCCTCGGAACAGGCATTTTCACCTTTGTTTCGAATGGCAAACAACGGAGACGTCATGCTCCAAGATTCAGCGGTTTCGCGGTAGCGGTGTCCTAAAGGCCTCAATTATTATTTTCAATTTGCTTGCTTAATTGAACTCGGTTCAGAAATTATTTATTGCTTGTTACTGAACTGAAGCTTATTAAGTATGTACAGACATATTTTCATTTCTTGTACTCTATTTTTACCACAGAATTCTAGATAAGGTAATAGAAATGACATCAACGTAATATATTATTTATTGCTTATTGTTGTTGTAATACTAATAATTGTTGTAAAGTGATAAGATTTTCTAGCAACGAGCACTAAAATGAAAAGTAACTGTCTCTAATTAAGTTTTTACATACTGCTGTTATCAATAACCCTAAAATGATGACAGACTTTGTATTGACCCGCGTACTTTATCTATATATATAAAATTCAAAGTCCTGACTGACTGACTGAGATATCAACGCACAGCCTAAACTACTGAAGTTAGAAACTTGAAATTTTTACAGTTGGTTCCTTTTATGACGTAGGCGCACACTAAGAAAGGATTATTGGAAATTCCACCCCTAAGGGGTTTAAATAGGGGATGGAAGCTTATATGAAAGTCCGTCATTTTTCAAGCTGTTTCCATCAAAGTTGGTATTAGAGCTTTCAGTTAAAAATAAAGAAGTACGTGTGTCACAGTTTTTGAAAATTCCATCCCAAAATCTAATTCCACGCCGACGAAGTCGCGGGGGCAAAAGCTAGTTGAGTATAGTACGTTTATCTCACGAAGTTACGGACGCGGTTACGTCGTGTATATGCACATTGCGTAAGTGTGCGTGCCTGGCAGGAGCTCAGGCGCGAGCAAGCTCTCGCTCGCACTTATACAGAATCGACACACACACAACCATGAGCCACGTACCCTCGTGAATTGAAAGAACAATCACATCTAACATTTTTTGTTAGTAATACTAATAATTAATTTTGTGAAGGATTTTTTAAGCAATCAAAAAAATTAAAAACCCTACTGTATCTAATTAAATTTTCACATACACTGGTACCTAATTCTGTTATCAATTAACCCTAAAATGACGACGGACTGGGTAATTGACCCGCGTATATTATTAAATATTCTCAGCGCACATAACCTAATTGGGTAAATTGAATAAGATACGAGCGAATGAAAAGGGTTAAATTCGAATAAATTATTTATTACCGCTGATTTGGGTAAGCCTTTACGTTGGTGATTTATAGAGATGTTGAATACCTACACATAATATAAATTTTTAAGCTATTGCATAGCTTCTATCGCGGGCCAGCGTGGAGACTGAATCCAGAAATTCCGTAATGAAAATAACTTGACACGGGACTCCTCTACGGTGAGCCGCTAGATAGCGCATTTTTTATCAACGCCATCTAGCGCTGAGCCGCTAGATGGCGTCGATAAAAAATGCTATGCAATAGCTTTACCGCGGCAGTCCCCGAGTGCCACACGTCTTTTTTTTTTAATACTGGAGCTTTTTAAGTATGTACAGACATATTTTCATTTTTTATACTCTACTTTTACCACAGAATTTTAGATAAGGTAATAGAAACGACATCAACTTAATATATTGCGTATTGCTTATTATTTTTAAAATACTAATAATGTGTTTTTAAACATGTTGATGTAACAGCTAGTAAATAATAAAAAAGGTTTTTTTTTTATTATTTACTAGCTTTTGCTCACGGTTTCGCTCACGTTAAATTCGATTTTTCAAACTCCTATTTTACCCTCTTAAGGGTTTTATTTTCAAAAATTCTTTCTTAGCGGATGCCTACGTCATAATAGCTCATAATAGCTATCTGTATGCCTTTAGCTCGTTCCATCCAGCGGTTAGAGCTGTGTGTTGATAGATCAGTCAGTCAGTCACCTTTGCATTTTATATATTTAGATTTTCATTCATATAATACGTTATAATTGGAACCAATGCAGTAAAGTTTCTTGTCAGGATATATTTTATCGCAAGCGGAGTGAGCACTAAATGAAATCCAATGACAGCTCATTAACCGACTTCCAAAAAAGGAGGAGGTTCTCAATTCATCGGAATCTTTTTTTTTTAAATATTTTTTATGCACGTTCCTCGATTATTTTGGTACTTTTTACTCTTGTTTGATGTTTGATATGTTATCAGGAATGCATTAAACCAAGATTATACCTGTACTGTAATGTAACCTCTTAATTATAAACTGAAACAACACATCGGTTAGAAATCAGCTTGTCATCAAATCTTGTTAATTATAATTAACTGGCATCCAATTAATTAATCTACAAGCGATTATGTGCTTGGCAGACTGATTTAGGATTAGGGTGACCATCTGGAAACACTTTGGCCAGTATTAGACGTTACACAACCTAAATCAAAATGTAAACAATGTGTAAACATTTTGATTTCGAAAGACAGACATTTTGATTACGCATCGAAAGAGAAACTCTTTTGTTTCAAGATAAAATGACAAAAATATTAACTTTTCTGGAAAAAACCATTAAGTAGACTTATTGTTGAAATTTAAAAAAAAAATACCAACTTTATTATATGTAGGTACTTTCATTACTTCTGGTCTGTGCTTTTAACCGACTTTAAAAAAGCAGGTACGTCTAAAATCGATTGTTCTTTATGAATGAAGTACTAGTAGTAATGCTAGTTACTTACTGAGACGGTTCCAATTACTATGGAAATTATATTCAAATTCGTTTATGTCATGTAGGGCGACTAGTGGCACTTATTACAGGTTGAGACTGTACCACCGGTTCGGAAAGCTGATTCTGCTGAGAAAAGCCGGCACGAAACTCAGCAGTTGCTCTTTTTAAAACAAAAATGTTACATTTAGTAGCTTCCTATCTTGTGGATAGCTGAAGCAAAGCAGATTGCTTCCAAGCAACTTTGTGATTAAGGAATTCATTAACTGTACTCATTGGTACTGAAATAAATATTTTTGAACTTTTGAATTTCGAATGAGACGATCTGGGATCTGATCTGGGAGGAAATCTGACTCACAGCCTCAGTAGTTAGTCATTGCTGATGATGAAGGGTGGAAAATTAGAGGATAAATTCCATTTAATGAATTTCATACGTTTGAAGGCGGGTATCTATCTTCTATCTAAATATATAAAAGGCAAAGGTGACTGACTGACTGACTGAGCCATCAACGCACAGCTCTAACCACTGGACCGATCGAGCTGAAATTTGACATACAGGTAGCTGTTAGGACATAGGCATCCGCTAAGAAAGGATTTTGGAAAATTTCAACCCCAAGAGGGTTAAATAGGGGGTTAAAATTTGTATGAAAGTCCGTCATTTTTCAAGTTATATCCATGAAACTTTGTATTTAGGCTTTCGAATAAAAATAAAGAAATACGCGTTTCACAGATTTTGAATAATCTACCCCCAAAGACATCAAATAGGGGATGAATGTTAGTATGAAAGTTTTTAAAGTTGTTTAAACTTTGTATTTGGGCTTTCGATTAAAAATAAATAAAATACATGTGGCACAGGTTTTGAAAAATCTAGCACAAAAGGCATCATCTAAATCTAAATATATAAAAGGCAAAGGTGACTGTCTGACTGACTGATTGATCTATCACCGCACAGCTTAAACCACTTTGCATACATATAGCTATGATGACGTAGTCATCTGCTAACAAAGGATTTTTCAAAATTCAACCCCGAAGGAGGTAAAATAGGAGTTTAAAAAATCGAACCTAACGTGAGCGAAGCCGCGGGTTAAAGCTAGTTAAAAAATAATTTATTAAATGAATTATATATAATAAAACGGAAAGAGTTCGAATAAGTTTTTAATACGTGTCTTTCCTGCTTAATATTCATGGAAGTTCTACTTCAAAGCTGTCTAGTGATTTTAAACTGATAAATGTGTTCACACAAGTGTTCTCCTGGAGAGAATTTAAACGATGTTCATAATAGAGGATTGTTTATATTTGCATAATATGTAGGTATTATTACGGTGGCAGTTCTGCTGTATTAAGAGCAAGTGTAATGGTAAATCTCAGGTGCAGATTTGATTTTCACAGCAGTAGATCAAGTTTTAACTACCAAAAAAAAAAAAAAAAAAGACGTGTGGCACTCGGGGACTGCCGCGGTAAAGCTATTGCATAGCATTTTTTATCAACGCCATCTAGCGGCTCACCGCTAGATGACGTTGATAAAAAATGCGCCATCTAGCGGCTCACTGTAGAGGAGTCCCGTGTCAGGTTATTTTCGTTACGGAATTTCTGGATTCGGTCTCCACGCTGGCCGGCGATAGAAGCTATGTAATAGCTTAAAAACAGGCAAAAATTACATCACATTTCCAAGCGATGATACTAAACAGAACAAAGTAGAGACATATAGGATAATGTTTGTTCAGATATTAAAAGTTTATAATGTTTGTTATGATACAGGCGGCGCAAGACCATGACATGTGGAAGTCCATGCACGAGACCTTGGTCCAGCAGTGGAGGTCTATCAGTTGGAAAAGAAGACGATACCTACTCTAGCCATTACGGTCCAGAAAATATTCTTTATCTAGACATTGTTTACCTAGGATTTTTATATTATAAGTTTAATTTATTTTATCAAAAATACCCTCACCCTTAGTTATTACGTATTTAATAAAAATACCAAAGAAAGGGCCGTTTGGCAGTTTAATAAATCTTTGACGTTCAAAGAATCAATGTTCGTAATTTTATCACATATTTTCCTTAAGTACCTAAATAATTTATCTGAAGGAATTTATGAAATTACTAGCTTTTGGCCGCGACATCCGGTCCGGTTTTTAAAATCCCGCGGAATCGGGATTTTCCGGAATAAAAAGCTACCAATCTCACTGTTCAGATTCTCAACACTATGTCTATGCTAAAATTCATAGGAGTCCGTTGCTCCGTTGCTTTATGATTAAAGGACCAATCACACAGGAATACACTTTCGGCTTTATAATATGTTCTTACTAGCTGTTGCCCACTTTAAACCCCTATTTTACGCCTTCAGTTTCAATTGAATTTTCAAAAAATCCTTTCTCAGCGGATGTTGCGGACATCAACAAGTCCTATTATAATTATAATATTATACCTAAATGCGAAAGTTTGGACGTATGTTTGTTACTCAATCACGTCGCAACGACTGAACCGATTTGGAACAGGCTACTTTTAATCCCGCAAAATAAGAGAGTTCCCGCGAGAATCCAAAAAACCTCAATTCACGCGAATGAAATCGCGGGCATCATCTAGTAGTCAATAAATATCCAAAAATCATTCCCAAAAATGTGGACAGAATCACAA
Source organism: Hipparchia semele (assembly GCA_933228805.2). NCBI lineage: Eukaryota > Metazoa > Arthropoda > Insecta > Lepidoptera > Nymphalidae > Hipparchia > Hipparchia semele. The sequence continues at coordinate 3,850,584 of OW121733.1, read as the reverse complement.
GCAGGAGCTACTAGCTAGTTGGTAAATAATAAATTCACACCGTCTCTACGCCGTCTCATAAAAAAAAGAGACAAGAAAAAATCACGGACAAATCAACAGGTTGTCGGTCGGTCGGTGGTCAGGTTTTTTCTCTTTTTATCCCCCAGCCGTTCTGGGAACGGATGTCGTTGGACGTCCGTGACGCAAGCCGCTCTGACAATCTAGGGACTGATCACACTTGTTCAGCTCCGTTCGCGTTTCGCCGGACGATTTTGGTCAACCATATTGAGTTTCACTACTATCAGCCGCGTACAATACCGTTAGTTTGTTACAGCTGCCGTCCTAAAGCTAAAGTGTCGTTAACTACCAAAACCATATTTCGAGCTATGATCCAAAAAGTGGCAATTTATGAAGAAATGACGCCATTTGAACTAATAAACGACGTTTTTCATATTCCTATATCTTAAACTACAGCAGTAAGGAGAATATCGATAAGATGGATCGATAAGGAATTTTTTTCTAAGTAAGATAGCATTAAAAATCGTATTTGGCCAACTGTTGGTTAACGACTTTACAGCTCGAGGAGGACAAAAAGACCGTCGTAACATGCTATCCCTGCTGAAAAGCGCCTACGTTTACGAGACCGTGCATAATATGGACTCGACTGTTAAAATAGGAAAATCTTCTTTCAGCTTGTAAACTTCAGAGGTTAGTGATGTTGGAACTTGTATCTGAGATTATTATTTCGCTATTGCGATGTAGGATCGGCTTCGGTTTAGACATTGTTTACGCTTTAGACATTGTTTTAATTAGTATAGCGTCGTCATAAGCATGCGCAAGAATGCCAATGGTAAAACGCACTTGTCCTTCTTTAACATTTGCCTTGAAAGCTAAATACAGTAGAATCTCGATTATCCGGATCAAATAAAACAAGGGGTATTCCGTATAATCGAAAATCCGGATAATCGATTTCAAAGCAAATGAATTACAAAGTACCTATGTAATTTAAAATTTTGGTTCGAAATAACTTGTTATTGATCTTTGACGAAATCAATCACATCTTTTGAATGATCACGAATGAGTTCGGATAATCGGATGTTCGGATAATCGATATCCGGATAATCGGGATTCTACTGTAGATGCGAAAAGCTGAACGGATGCGTCGTACAGATCTGCATAGAAAATACCAGTTTTGTATGGACTAAAACTGAATCGAACCGGATACGTGTAATTTGTCCCGTACTTGTGTTTACTAGGCCCTACCTTTATGTAGTAATATACCAACTTCGAAAAAAAGGATGTCTATTATTAACCTACCACGTAGTATACCTGATTTCTGGGAAGTCATGCTACTAAGCAGTTTAGCGTTCCGGTACGATGGCGTGCCGTCTAGAAACCGATAAGGGTTTAATTTACAAATGCTATACCACTTCCAAGTTTTATCGTCACTTACCATCAGGTGAGATCGCATTCATGCGCTATTTCGTCTTCTAATAAAAAAAGCCCAATCAGCTTATCCCACTGCTTTCACTGGTCTATTTTTGACAGCAAATAAGATTGACAATCGTATTAAAGTTTATTTGGTAGGTGTACACTGTACACATTGTACCTCCTTTGTATATAATGTCGTTTCCTCTGATCTCCCGATTGTCTTTACAGCACCATTTCATGTACCATAAAGGTCATAAAGTCTTGTTACTATTCAAATAAAGATTTACTTCGCAGATATATTTTACGACATTGATAAAGAACGCTCTTAGCATTGTGAGTGGTTTGGGTACAACCTCCTTACCTACCTACTCGCCTGGTATTTATGACACTCCTGGTTCAGTAGTTATTAGGGGAGGTTTAAATTCCCGCTTGAGTCTGTTTGGGAATTTATTCTTTCTAAATCAGCTAGTCTTAAATTTTAATGGGAGGCTGGCTTCGGGCGTGGCTAGTAACAATTAGCCAGTAACAACCCTGCTAATAAAGCCGTGTCGAAGCAAATAGTAAACAGAAAAAAACTTTGATCGAAGGATTTTTCATATACATACATACCTACATAATATATTTATATATTCACGATTTTACCACAATTTGACTGGGGACATTACCATCTGGAATCGATGTGGGTCCTAATATTTAGAGTTTATTTTAATGTTTTATTATAAGATTTTGTTTCTTAGTTTTATTGTTTTAATTTAAGTTTTGTATTTTAGTTTTAATTTAGAATTAGTAGGTAGTAGTTTTAATTTCGTCGTAAGCGTTTCCTACACTTTGTTTACATTTTAAGACAGCCAAGGCATAATGGATAATAATTATATGTACCTACTATGTAAACGTATCCTTCTCACATCACTTCTAAAAACAGGTTCCTTCATATCATATAACTGTATGCTCCGACATAAATATATCTCAAGAAAATATCTATTACATCACTTTTCATCTCGATAATGTGAGCCAAGTGAGCTCTATAACAATAAATTGCAGACATACGGTAGCGGACAGAAAATGTTTACCACCTTAAGATTCATAATTACATGCACACGTCTATGCCTGACAGTCGATATACTTTCGATATTCTATGGCGTTATAGACCTTACTGCACGCAATGTGATATAGAATCTACTTTGATAAACATTTTCTGTCCGCGACCATACAATAAACGAGTACAGTCCACATGTATTAGCAGTCATGACGTCTAAAATATCATGATGAACGAGTGATATTCATTTGTATGCCGATAATGTATTAAATTATTGGTAAACAAATACGTATCACTCCGAGCACACAGGTCGCGCGTCAGCATCGATTGATTTGTTTTGATACCACAGGGGTGAGTCGATTCAATCAATATGCTAATATGCCGTCTATGTGGACAACGAACGGATATGTTTGTTGAAGAAACAGATCGCACTGTACCAACAATGACTGTATCAACAACTTGCTCCTGCACTACCAACTATTACTTTGTATTGGATAGAGTCAGGCGTTACTTTGCGGAAGTTCATGATTAACAAAAAAATGTTAGAGTTATTTTGCTGTAATCCGCCAACAGAAAAAAATCTGTATGGTCAAACATGCATGTGGTGGTGCATGTGAGTGGTGGTGGCATTGCTTGCTTGGGAACTTTGCTTTATTGCTTGGTTTGGGAGGTAAGCGGTGCTTAGCTTATAACTGCATGTTTGACCATACAGATTTTTTTCTGTTGGCGGATTACAGCAAAATAACTCTAACATTTTTTTGTTATTACTTTGTAATCTATCTATAGCTTTTTTATATCCTACTTCCTACCGTGTTCCCTACCATTCATAAAATAAAGGTTTTTAATATTATAACACAATATCATTTTATCCGATTTCAAAAAAGTAGGAGGTTCTCAAGTCATCGGATTTTTTATTGTTAAGCTATTGTATAGCTTCTATCGCGGGCCAGCGTGGAGACCGAATCCAGAAATTCCGTAACGAAAATAACCTGACACGGGACTCCTCTACGGTGAGCCGCTAGATGGCGTTGATAAAAAATGCTATGCAATAGCTTTACCGCGGCAGTCCCCGAGTGTCATACGTCTTTTTTTTATTTTTATGTTTGTTCCCCGATTACTCGAAGACGCCTGGACCGATTTGGAAAATTCTTTTTTTTGGTTTGAAAGGGTATTCTTCCCAGGTGGTCCCATGGTCATCAGTTTATGATCTGATGATGGGATCCTGGAGAAATCGAGGAAACTCTTCAAATTGTATAGGCACAATTGATATACTTTATAGTGGCGTATGAAGTCGGTTTTTTTAAAAGAATTTTCATGTTTATACCTATTATTGAACTGAGAGATGTCGCATTAAAAAAATTTATTTGACTGTATTTGTACAAAACTCTATTTGGTTGTTCCTCGTTTGTTGGAAACAAATCCTTCAACTCAATTTTATGCTACAACGAAAGTCTTATTGTCTTAGTGAAAAATACAATTTACTTCGGAAGCTTTGTACAGATTCCTCTGTGACAAGTTTTGTGCTTTATACTCGTAGTTTCTTTTGTTAAGTTTTCCCATTGATAGTTTCGCAATTGCTATCTGAATGTTTGCATTCGGATTAATTTCTCTTATAGTAGCAGTGATAGTTTTTTTTTATGTGAATAGCAGGCAAACGAGAAGGCGGGTCACCTGATGTTAAGTGATTACCGCTGCCTATGAACATTTTGTAGTATCAGAGGCACCAATACGCTTCCCGGTGCGGGATCGCCACTTCAGTACCTTGGGACCCCAACGACATTCATCTCTTCGAACTATATGCCCCGCCCATTTCCACTTCAGTTTCGCGACTCGTTGGATTATGTCTTTGGCCCTGCAGGGTTACTCCGAGCATAGCTCTCTCCATCGCCCGCTGAGTGATCCTGAGCCTTCTTATGAGGCCCATAGTTAGCGACCATGTTTCGGATCCATAAGTCATCACTGGCAACACGTATCTGTTCGAATAATTTAGTCTTCAGGTACTTTGGAATTTTGGACGAGAATACAATCTTTTTGTATCAATCATATTAAACATTTTGGGTTAAAAATTCGATCGACTGACATTCGTGTTGTCCCGCCGATTTAATTTATTGTTCGTACATTCACCGTATTATTTCATGCATCATTGAATATTATAACAAGCCGCAAGCTAGTAAATTTTAATTCACCGTTTCTGTATAAATTGATGACAATAGACTTGTATTTTGGTAAGTATTTGAAGAAACCGGTTATTTTTAATAGATGAATAGAAGAAACCAGAATTTTTTAATAGATGACAGTTAAGTTGACCGCAATTCGTTTTTGTGAATGACGGGTTTGGCGCTTGACCGAAATTTTGTGGAATGCTAAATCCCTACTAGTATTATAGTAAATGCGAAGGTGTGTTTGTTTGTTTGTCCTTCAATCAACGGAGCATCGGATCAACGAGATTTTTTGCATGAGCTATAGGTACTTGAGGACCTCGAGAGCGATATAGACAATTTTTATTCGTTTGTGTAGGTACTTATTGAAAATCCGTTAAACACTAATTCGTCGCTTAAACTTTACTTGGTGATGGTGGAATTGGCGTTTAGTGTTTGTCGTTTAAAAAATTTTCCGAGACATCAAATTTTGTGAGTCACGACATCTGTTAGTGAACAATTTTATCTCTTTGTACTTTTTGAGTTTTATGCTCTTAAATGCGCATCGAGGTCCAGAGAGAAACAATTTCAGCCAACTTCTCAGAGCGTCGTTTCTTCTTTTTTAACCGACTTTCGACAATTTCTCAAAGCGTCGTTTCTTCTATTTAACCGACTTTCGACAATTACTCAAAGCGTCGTTTCTTCTTTTTTAAGCGAATTTAAACAAGAGATTTTCTATTCGACACGTATGTATCACAAATAGAATCAAAATCCATATACTTGTTGCAACAGGTTAGTACAAGTTCTTATCTAGGTTATCACTGTTTCATGTCGCAATGTGTACAAATTTTTCCAATACGTATGTAATATTATTTATTGGAAGTGCAAAATCTTCACATATAATAATCTAATAGGGCTTCCAAATAAATATACAAAATTTTACAGGTGTATGTATGAATGTAGTACCTATACCTATATATAATATGGTATGTTTCTCCACGCATTTACTTATCGAAATATGATCATTCTTTACATTATCATTACTAACACAGGGTCCATGTGTGACAGAACAGTTACCTGATAAAGGTCTAACACGACCACTTGACTACTGGTTTACAAAATGAAATGATAAATCACTTGTAACACATTATTGACACTCGGCTATCATTTAAACAAGCAGGTGGCATAGATACAGATTGATTTGTTTTGATATAGCCATCCGAACCGTTACAATCAATAGCATATCGATTGTAACGCTGCTATTCACATAACCTGAGGGCCAATCAATCGTATCCATTTATTGATACGAGTATTATGAACTGGACCTGTCGGTAGTAAATGATTAAATAGCCTCAATAGCCCAACGGTTAAAGGTGCGGACTCAAAACTGAAAGGTCGCTGGTTCGAATCCCACCCGTTGCAATATTGTCGTACCCACTCCTAGCACAAGCTTTCCGCTTATTTGGAGGGGATAGGAGGATATTAGTCAACTTAAGTTTGGATAATATTCTTTAAAAAAATAAAATAAAAAAAAATACCTTAGGGCCAATCAATCGTATCCATTTATTGATACGAGTATTATGAACTGGACCTGTCGGTAGTAAATGATTAAATAAATAATAATACCCTCCCGACAGAATCCGGCCGCGGCGGCCAATCTCCACAGAGATCAGCCTGCGCGGGAGATATTATAGTGCACAATTGTGTGCACAAACACAGGTGCACTCTCTGTTCCCTTACTGTTATAAATTAAACACCCTGATATTTAATTAACGTTTTATATATTTATTTCGTAACCTTTTTGCTAGGTACAGACATTGTTCTAGAATACCATAGATAAGAGAGAAAAGACTAAAGATATATAAGAGAGAATTTGACACAGATAATATACTACACTTACTCTCATGGTCCGATGGGACGGAAATCCGACACGACGGGAAAAAACAGGCGCAGGACCGACAGCTTTACGTGCTCTCCGAGGCACAGGGGTGACTCACCACAAACTTCCTAACTCCGGGCTAGTACTGAGAATTTCTTGATAGAAAATCCCAATAGATACACTTTATGGCCCGACCCGGGAATCGAACCCGGGACCTCGTCATCTGCAGTCGAACTTGCTAACCACTAGACCATTGAGGCAGTTAGTACTACTCTGCTGTCATGTCGTCAACTACCAAAACGCGGGAATCAAAAAAGCGGGAATTTATACAGAAATAATGCCATTTAATAACTAATAAACGACGTTTTTCACATTGCTACACCAAAAACTACAGCAGTAAGGAGAATACCGATTAGATGGATCCATAGAGAATTTTTTTTAATTATGATAACATTAAAAAATCTTATTTGGCACTAGACGATGCCCGCGATTTCGTCCGCGTGGATTAAGGTTTTTCAATTCCTGTAGCAACTCTTTAATTTTCCGGGATAAGCCTAGGTGCTTATCCTGAGTATGAACGAGCTATCTCCATTCCAAATATCAGCAAAATGGGTCCATTCATTGTGTGAAGGAGTAAAAAACAACCAACAACATCACTCCGACTGCTAATGAGGCCCAGAATTAATTGGCAACCATGTTCGGAATCTATATAAGTTATCACTGGCAAGACGTACAGCATTTTATAGCAGTATATCTATACAAGTAGATACATGACTAGCCACTTTAGAGCTACCTAGCGGTAACCGAAGCAAACATTACAATTTTACGATACGTATCGTCAATCTAATTATTAATTTGAATCGCGATAATAAAGCCGAACTTCTAAAGCGTCAGATTAAACATGTGTTACCACAGTTTAACAATCATACAGTGGGATAAGCCTGTAACGCCCGTGTTACTGAAATGTAACTCGCACACAATTGATCATTTCATTTTAACTGGCATCGATGTTGGTATTCGATTCTTTTATACTACTTACCAATTGTTGAGAAAATTCATTCAAAATAATAATTATTTATATTTATCAGATTATACACAATAACGAAGGTATAGCAGGCGGAGGATACAAAAAATTCCCCAAAATTTGCGAATCAATTTATTTTCTACAATTAACTTAGGCCTACTAATAAACTAAACCATATTCTAAAGCTAACCTATAACCTAACCCAATATTAGGTAGGTACGGAGGCATTGCACGGAGACAATCTTTAATGTTTAACTTTATATTTTTTTATTATTTGTTGTTATAGCGGCATTAGAAATACACATTCTGTGAAAATTTCACGTACCCATTACGTTTCCGGAGATACAGTCTAGTGCCAGGCAGACGCACGGACGGACGGATGGGTTCCGTTGGCACTTAGCAATCTTTGGATACGGAAACCTAGAAATACTGCCCAAACTGTATGTTAGTTTAACCGTGCTGTCAGTTTTACATATCAACTGGTTTCATTGGGAACTTGTTTCGATACTAGCGCGGCGCCACTCTGTAGACGATCTAAATCATTTCCTCTACTTTCTGTGAGAAAGTTTTTTTTTAAAGCAACATATTTACAATTGGAACGGCGAAAATCTAAATTGTAAATCGTATTAATGTTAAGTGAGTTTCATACTAGCGTCAGTTAACGCTGCATTTATTTTAATAGTGCTCACGGCTTCGCTCGCGTGGATTTAGTTTTTCGAAAATCCCGCGGGATCTCATTGATTTTCCGGGATAAAAATTAGCCTATTTTTCTTTCACTCGCGGTCCTCAACTGTACCAAAAAATCAGGTCGATACGTCGCTTTGTTGTCGCGAGATTGAAGGACAAATCAACAAACATACACACTTTCGTATTTATAGTACAAAGGACTTGGCTTTTGTGTCTTAGGAGCGTCAGTCAGAGGACCTTCAGTGCTTTAAATAGTTACGGATTACCACATGATACGGTCTTGTGCCACCTGTATCTAACGTTTTTCTGTGTCCCGTCCGATACGGTTCATCTAGTGAGATAATCTGCCTGCATATTTTAAGGTGTTAATTGAATAAAAGGCCAAAATAACAATGCCATTCTAATAAATCTAAACAAAATGAAACTTAAGAGAAGTTTAGTTAGCTCATAATATAATTAACGTCATTAGCGTATTAGTAGTAGTGCCGATAAACACTTCGCAAATAAAATAATCATGGTAATATTCAAGTGCAAAACCTGACGTGTTTTCGCCAGTGCTTTGTTTTCTTGCTTGCGAGGTTTATTCAAGACTCCTAACCCACTTCCATACTACGAGTACAAATAAAGGACCATTCCTTCGATAAATAATTAAGCAAACCCCAATAAAAATGAGCGTTTTAATTTTTAGTGTGTTAGCACACTAATAAAAATAGCGTTTTGTAGCTTTTAAAGTGTCGCATATAAATATTCAAAGGTTATTTATTAGAATTTTGGAATAATATTCACGCATTTATTAAAATGTTCTGGACCAATATTTTATCTGCGAAATATGAAAGTAATATTATCTCATCTTAATGATGGCAATCTATACTTATCTTTTGAAAAGAGCTTGTTTAAGTATTGTCTTACTAATATCTTACTTATTTTTATCTTACTTCTTACTTTATTATAAATGCGAAAGTATGTTTGTTTGTTGGTTTGTCTTTCAATAACGCTGCAACAGAGCTACGGATCAACGTCATTTTTTGCACGAGTATAGTTGAGGACCTGGAGAGTGACATAGGCTACTTTTTATACCGAGAAACCAAAGAGTTCCCGCGGGTTTTTAAAAACTAAATCCACGCAGAGGAAGTGGCTACATGTCGAACACATCCAACGCAGCATTTTCTTATTATTAAGCTATTGCATAGCTTCTATCGCGGGCCAGCCTGGAGACCGAATCCAGAAATTCCGTAACGAAAATAACCTGACACGGGACTCCTCTACGGAGAGCCGCTAGATGGCGTTGATAAAAAATGCTATGCAATAGCTTTACCGCGGCAGTCCCCGAGTGCTACACGTCTTTTTTTTATCTAATTTTTCGTATCTATTACTCGTAATTCTTTATTTCTTAATATATTTATAAAAGGAAAAGGTGACTGACTCACTGACTTATCTATCAACGCATAGCTGTTAACTGTTTTGGTATAGACAGCCGCTAAGAAAGGATTTTTGAAAATTCAACCCTTAAGGGGATAAAGACGGGGTTTGAAAAATCGAACTTAAAGAAAAGCTAGTAGGTACATATATAAAAAAAGTAGTAATAGTGTACAAAAAACCAAGAGCTTTCAACAAAACACCAAAGAATTATTACATTTCTCTATTGAAAAAGAATTTCATGTCTAAAAACTAACCGTAAATGAAATTCCCCGCTAATTCAATTATACCACAAAATGAATTTCTGAAATAGAAATTAATTAGTTTTCCATTTCAAAGAAACCTTTTAATGGCACTAAATAATCGCGATATCATCCGTGAAAATACTCTCACTACGAACTATTGAAAAGAATCACTAAAAAATTCGACAAATTTTGTTTTTTTTTTGCTTGAAAGGTGAATTAGTCGGGAGTATTCTTAGCTATGCTTGAGGAAAATTGGTCCAAGATGGCCGCCGCCACAAAATGGCGGATTACATATTTTTTTACAACTCCCTCAATATGGGTATCAGACGAAAGGGCCTGACTAGTAGAATATTTTACACTATGATAAACAAATCCAAGATGGCCGTCACCAGAAACAGTGACATAGACTACTTTTTGTATCGGACTTAAGCGATTAAAAAAATATATATCTGCAAATAAATAAAATTAGCGCTATAAAAAATTTACAAAACCACATTCAATCTGACTTATTTTTAACCACCAATAGAAACTACCACCTAGTTAGTAATTTTAAAAAGTCTACACTCTCTCAACGCAATGACTTCTAAATCTATTTATAATAACAGCAAAAACTGTAAATTACAGAAACATTCATATATATACCTTCATAATACGAAATGAAGTCATCAGGCTTCTCCGCAGCGAAATGTCCATTTTCAAGTCGTAATCGTAAAAAAATCAATTCGTATTACAATACCTCAACATAATGACGTCTCAAAGAGGTTTTATGTCACAAATACACTTCTGAACGCCACCCATGCTCAAATATGAAACCACGGCATGTGAACGTGTGTTTTTAACCTATAATAATTATGAGAAGACTTGTCTATATATATAAAATTCAAAGCCCTGACTGACTGACTGAGATATCAACGCACAGCCTAAAGAAGTTAGAAACTTGGAATTTTTACAGTTGGTTCCTTTTATGACGTAGGCGTACACTAAGATAGGATTATTGGAAATTCCACCCCTAAGGGGTTTAAATAAGGAATGGAAGTTTATATGAAACTGTCATTTTTAAAGCTGTTTCCATGAAAGTTGGTATTTGAGTTTTCAGTTAAAAATAAAGAAGTACGTGTGTCACAGTTTTTGAAAATTCCACCCCAACACCTAATTCCACGCGGACGAAGTCGCGGGGGCAAAAGCTAGTCTAAATATATAAAAGAAAAAGGTGACTGACTGACTGATCTATCAAAGCACAGCTCAAACCACCTGACAGATAAAGCTGGACATACAGTAGCCTAAGCACGAACAGTTTAACTTTCGAATAGTAAAGGTGAAGTTAACGTTAATATTATATGAAAACTAGCTTTAACCCGCGGCTTCGCTCACGTTAGGTTCGATTTTTTAAACTCCTATTTTACCTCCTTCGAGGTTGAATTTTGAAAAATCCTTTTTTAGTGGATGACTACGTCATCATAGCTACCTGTATGCCAAATTTCAGCTCGATCGGTCCAGTGGTTAGAGCTGTGCATTGATAGATCAGTCAGTCAGACCTTTGCCTTTTATATATTTAGATGACAGGTCCGCTCCTATAATTTTTTAACAAACTTCAAAAAAAGAGGAGGCTCTCAATTTGACGCGTAGTTTCATACAAAATTTCTTGCTGACATTAACTTCACCTTTACTATTCAAAAGTTAAAAAGTTCGTGCTTATGCTACTGATAGCTATTATAACGTAGGTATCCTCTCCAAAAAGATTATTTTTTTAAAGGCTTTGAAAAATCGAATTTAACGTGAGCGCGGCTCAAGCAAAAGCTACTAACATTACAATAGGTATAGCGCTTGACTGTTGTCACAACTGATGGTAAGTGAAGATGCAGCAGACGATTCGTAGCCTAGCATGAAAAGAAAGAAGGAAATGGAACACAGTTTATTGTATTCCTCATGTCGCCTTTTCAATGTACGTATAGAGGTATGTACACGATATAAATTAAGTGTCGACATCTCTGACGCTATTCCAATTTAATATACCCGGTCCCTCAAGGGACCTGCATGTTGATGGAAACCTGTACAACGCCCACGTTTATAGAAACCCGGACCAGAATGTAGGTATAATGCCAGAAACACACTCGTAACTTGCCACGAATCGACGATCTTATCTTTGAATCAGTCACCACTCACCACCATCTAAAAATGATTGCATCATTGAGACAATCGCAATTAACTTTGATTAAGCTTGATTTTGAATGACCTCGTGCGTAACTATAAATTGTTTTCTTCTTCTTATCAATTACTAGCTTTTTCCCGCGGCGTCGTTCATGTTAAGTTCGATTTCTGAAACCCCTATTTTACCCCATAGGGGTTGAATTTTCAAAAATCCTTTCTGACGGACGGAGGGCAAAGTGCTCCTATAAAGGTTTTTTTTTTCGGAACCTTAAAAATTGACAGATTTTATGAATTCCCTTTAGAATAATTAAAGAGAACAGCTTAGCACTTGCTAAACACTTTAAGTTACCCGAAGTTATTGATTGGAAAAACTTTGCAAGAGTTTATTTGAATAAAAACTTTTCATTCCAATTCTATCTCCTTACGTTTATTTAGTAACAAAATGATATTATCCAGAATGTAAAGAGGATGTCCTGCCTTGCATGGAATATAAATAGGCTTATCTAACCAGACTTTACATTATACATTATATATACCGCATGTATAGTTGTTATGGCTATACTTCTATACAATCGAGAGACCAGTCTCTTAACTTCCCGACAAGTCAAAGCCGGTTATATGTCCGTTGCACCTGTCGTTCCGCTATTTTTGTTCCCATTGGTACCGACAGCAGATAAAATTAAATTTAGAACTTTTTTTAAACTTGATGATATTTTAAATTTGACGATATTTGATGATACTGGCTTTTAAACTTAGCTTGCTTTTTTAAATCCTTCAGGAACACTTTGTTTTCCCAGGACAAAGTAGCCTATGTTCCTCTTCAGGTCCTCAACTATATGCATACAAAAAAAGGAGAGCAATCAGCTGCTGCGTTCCTGTGTGATTGAAGTATAAACCCTCAAGTGAACATACTTTCGCATCTATATATTAGTAGGGATTTTTTATAATTTCTCGAGATATTGTATTTTTCTTTCTGGAAATGTTTAAATAGCAATTACGGTGCCAAATGACATGGATTTCAGTGGTTCTAAGATATAACATTATCTTAAACTAGTATAGTAGTTTAAGGCGGCGATATTTTGGTTAAGTTACTTTTTTTGCCTACTCCATAACTTCCATGATAATAATTAGGATGATGAGTCAAATTTTGGCAGAAAGTTAAAGACAGATTGTTGTTAGTGATCAGATTTAACTCTACCGATAACTTAATAACTGGTCTTCAATTAATTCAATTTAAATGACGTTCCTCCGAAAAGATCAAGAAGGCGGGTAGATAGATTCTACCCATGACAGCTTCAACTTGACGTCTCGCAACATCGCAGTCTCGTCGTGACCACGGTCCATGCAATTGGATCGAAATATCGACAATCCCAACTAAAATAATTGTCAATATTACTCGTAGTATTTATAACAATTTGGTCTTCAATATTTTATGTTTCTCCTTAAAGCCCTCATTGGGTGTAACAGCTTCTAAAAAGCTTTTTTTTCAAGAAAAGAAAAATCTTTTTTTTCAACAAAAGAAAAATCTATAATTCCAGTACAATTTTTTTTCCAACTTGAGCAATTTTACCATCACGCCTTGATATAGGCGTACATAATTTTAAACTATTGTGTCAGATATTTTTTAAATTTTCTTTTTACCATCACGCCTTGATATACATAATTTGAAACTATTATTTCAGATATTTTTTAAAATTTTTATGTTGACTCTACCATCTTTGAGAATCTCAAGAGTATTGAATCTTTATGTTAGTCATGCCTTATTATATCGGCTTGGCTTCTAACGTCTTTTATTTTTCTTGTATGTGTTTTAACTTAAATTATAGGTATTATTACAGCTGTGTTTTGTAACATAAAAATTTTTTCACCCAGTTGGTATCTACTAAAGATTTTTTAAATGTATTTTCAACTAATAGTTGAAAAATAGAATGAATTTTTTCAATTGAATTTCGATACGATATATTTTAAAGGTTTGTAATAAAAATTAAATGAAGTAGGTACTGCTTAATAATTTTAAAAATACTGAAAAACCTTCTTCGATCTAAAGTCAAATTAGTTATCATAAATATCAAGTACTTAAAAAAAATTTTGCTAGATCATACAAGATGAATATGGTTCTATATTATAGCCTCTTCTATAATGTCGATCTGTTGCTCAGCTACTTGATTGAAGGACAAACCAACCAACAAACACACGTTCGCAATACTATAGTATATACTATATGTAGATATAAACAGAAATACTAAGGAAAGCAATGGGAAATCGTCATTACTGATTATATTGCAGGTCCCGTAATCTATATATGAGCCAATTATATGGCAACTTTCCCATGCGACGACTTAGCGGAAAAGACGTTAAGATTATAGGTATTAGTATATACATACCATGTCCCTACATAGCTATAAAAATTACATGTTGTCTGTGGATTTCCGCTCTCAGAGCTATTTTTTCTATAAAGTTTTTTATCTATCCCATTTTAGTAATTTGACATTTGACAGTAACTGTTTGACAGATATTTGGATATGTGATGGATGTTTGTTACTCATTTACATTTGTACATACATTTGTATGGAGAATGTATGGAGCTACTGTATCGTGACGTCATGTTGCAATAGCGCTCTATTTCTAACAGGAAACTGAAAAACTTTATATTTTAGAGACTATGTAGATATAAAAAAAGAGAAATGATATGTGTTATAATATTAAAAACCTTTATCTATATCTATAAGTATCTAAAAAAAGTTAGTCAATTCTGTATGGAGACATACAAAATTTCGTTTTAGAAAGAGATGGATACAGTCGCATTAAAACAGCTTATAACTACATATTTATTTTTTGACCGATTTATTTTGTTTTTACAAATGTTATTCATACAAGTTAGGTACTGTATGATTGTAATTAATGAATATCCGCATTTTGACAAGAGTCAAATGCCCAATTCAGAAGTAAATTCCCAAATTCGCCCGACCTGGGGCCCAAGTCTGCTTTGCAATTGTAGTTCAATTGTCTATCAATGACATCCCAATTGCTACTTTTAGCAATTTTGGTAGTCTACTAATTCAATGGCGTCGCAATTGTTTTCCGATGATTTGCCACTGACACATCTAGCTTTGAATCTAGCTTAAATAAACGTTTTTAATATGTAGTTTTTTTTTAAACTCATTTCGGCAAAGGCTTTTTAAGCCAATGGCAATACCGAGGTATCGTTGAATTACAATCCAATAATAAGAAATCGTACGACCATTGTGAATTTAGTAGACTACGAAATTTTGGACCAATGATAATTGAATTGTAATTGTATTGCGGTTCAATGACAATGACATGTAAAATAGCAGACTTGGGGCCCTGGAATCGAATCTCAAAATACTCACGAATATGACCACAGCCGTTTATCACTGGCTTAGAGAGGACGACAAAATTGTATTAAATTAAATTTGACACCAGCGCGCTATAATTACTTCGTACTGAAATAACTTTCAGCTAAAGGATTTGGCTAAATGTAGTTTAGTCTACGTTCAGCTTATAATTCGTTCCGAGTCATGAACTCTACTAAATTTAACTATTCACTGAAAACTTTATGTGATACACCCAAATAACTTTGCTGCTTTATTTCAGAGTTATTTTAAAGCTTTTAATGAAATCTTACTTATAGCGGATGTCGAAACTAACTTGTAACTTGTCATTTGCCTTAAGTAACTTATGAATACCGTTGCTAGACGTCCCGTATTTCCCGGGACATCCCGTATTTTAGGCATAATTTGAAATGTCCCGGCGGGACAGGCTATGTCCCGTATTTGAACTGTACTTCGTTTTTCATTATGAAATTGATTCAAGTATTCACACACTCGACTCGATCCTCGGAAAAATATCAAAAATAAATAATGACACTAAATAATTTTGTTTTTTATTTGTCCCGGGTAAAAAACTGAAATCCCGTATTTTTTACCCATTTAACCATTTGTCCCTTATAGGCTGAAAAAAAATCTGACAACCCTACTTATGAAGCACGTATTTCGTTAATGTAATGCTTTCGAAAGAACCTAAAAAAACTGGCCAAGTGCGAGTCGGACTTGAAAGGCTCGAAAGGTCGAGCAAAAAACCCTAAAATAACCCTAAATAGATACAAATATACATGTCAAGCTTATTACATCCCTCTTTTTACCCGACACTATTAAGACGTAAGCATCCTAGCGGGAAAAAAAGTACTTTTGAAAATTCAACCCCTAAGGGGTTAAAATAGGGGTTTTAAAAATCGAACTTTACATGAGCGAAGTCGCGGGAAAAAGCTAATATACACATAAATAGTAATGGTTAATCGAAATGATTATATTAGAGTACCATGAATGATTGATTTGATTATCAATTTCATTACTCATATTGCTTCATTAAACATGTAGATCACAGAAACTAATTTCCTTAAGAGCTAATTTACCAGTCAAATCAATTTGAATGTATAATGTTGGTTCTGAAGCACTTACACCAGTTATTATCGAGCCTATTTGGGTGAATTTATCAGTTGTTTTCGTGTCTCGTAATTTATTTAAATATATAATTTATACTTATAATATATTATACAACTAGCAAACCCGGCGAACTCCGTTTCGCCACCAGATGGCATGCTATATATCAGAGATGGCGCTGTATGTGAAAAAAGATTTTCCCGCTTTTCTGTTGAAATTTTTCCTGAATTTTCTTTGCTATAAACCTCACGGAGCCCGAGACCTTTCCAACGAATGCAAAACCGTGGAAATCGGTTCGTGCGTTCTGGAGTTATAGCGTCAGGAAGGAAAACCCGACTTATTTTTATAATATACAATATAAACGTAAAAATTCTTTTTACAAAACCGACTTCAAACGCCACTACAAAGTATATCAATTGTGCCTATAAAATTTGAAGAGTTCCCTCGATTTCTCCAGGATCCCATCATCAGATCCTGACCTGATGACAATTGGACCACCTGGAAAGTATACCCTTTCAAATAAAAAAAGAATTTTCCAAATTGATCCAGGCGTATTCGAAACGTACATAAAAAATAAATAAAAATAGGCAGTCGTATAAAAGAAAGGCTTCCGACGAATTGAGAACCTCCTCCTTTTTTTTGGAAGTCGGTTAAAAAGGAAAAGGTGACTGACTGACTGACTGATCTATCAATGCATAGCTCAAACCACTGAACGGATCGGGCTGAAAGGCACACAATGGCATCCACATCTGCATCCGCTAAGAAACAGTTTTTGAAAATGTTTTGAAGGTTTTTGAAAGGGTTTGAATAAACGTGCTTAACGTGAGAAAAACCGCGGGCAAAAGCTACTTTGAAATAAATCTATGACACAAAGCGGGAAAATAACCTAAAGACTTAAGTTCGAATTCAATCAAAAATCAAGCAAAGGTAACTTACTTCGTAGCTCGTAGCGCGGCGTAGAATTTCTGCTACTTCGTCGTAACTTGACTTGCTTTGCTTGGGTACTACTTTTACTTACTAATATATTTATCCGACTACAGCAAAAACAAAGCGAAGGCTTATGATTTTAGTAGTACATCCTATCCTACAGCAGAATCTGTATTCCGATCCGGTGGTAGTCATGACGTGTCATAAGAGCTACAAGTTCCAGCACGATGGTAGAAACCGATTAGGGGATATTGGATGAATGTAGGTACACTGCCATACCCCTTCCAAGTTAGCCCGCTACCATCTTAGACTGCATCGTCACTCACCATCAGTTAAGTTCGCAGTCAAGGACTAACTTGTCATCGAATAAAAGAAATATATGAAAAAGTCGCGGCCAAAAGCTATTTATTTAAAAACTAGCTTTTGCCCCCGCGACTTCGTCCGCGTGGAATTAGGTATTGGGGTGGAATTTTCAAAAACTGTGACACACGTACTTCTTTATTTTTAACTGATAGCTCAAATACCAACTTTGATGGAAACAGCTTGAAAAATGACGGAGTTTCATATAAACTTCCATCCCCTATTTAAACCCCTTAGGGGTGGAATTTCCAATAATCCTTTCTTAGTGTGCGCCTACGTCATAAAAGGAACCAACTGTAAAAATTTCAAGTTTCTAACTTCAGTAGTTTAGGCTGTGCGTTGATATCTCAGTCAGTCAGTAAGGACTTTGAATTTTATATATATAGATAGAAGGTAAATAAAATGCACTTAGCTTCAATGCATTTTATTTACAGAAACAAAACAAGGCTCATTTCCGTACTAAGCTAGACACCCATTTTGCAACGTCCCCCTCGTGATTCGTTACGAGTCATTAAGTTAATAGCGGAGAATATTGTACTAAACTACTCCCTGGCTTAGGATTATGTTTTATCTAATGACCCTGTTGCAGCTTGCAGGAATTGAGGAATTGGGCGACCTCCCTGGCGTAGTGATGAACGCAGTGGTCTTTTAATTGGGAGGTCTCGGGTTCGATTCCTGGCGAGGGGAATTTATAATTTCTGAATTGTCTCCGGTTTTCTCTGGTGGGAGACTTTGGCCGTGGCTAGTTACGAGTATATATTACCAGCTCCCTAAATAAAGTCTATATGTACTCGTATTTCATAGTTATTAGACATAGGCAAAGTTGGCGATAATTTATTGCAAAAATCCTGTTGAAACGTAACAACTGTTCTACAATAATTATATTTGCCTCAGGGCGCAATTAGTTCCATGTTATATTGTTTGTAAACATGCTACTTTCTGACTTATGTTTATTTAACAATCTTAAGGCTTGTACAGACTTTAGTAAAAATGTCGCTAAGTGACGATGCAGTCTAAGATGGTAGCGGGCTAACTTGAAAGGGGTATGGCAGTGTACGTTCAACCCGTACCCCTAATCGGTTTCTACATGCCATCGTGTAGGAACGATAAATCCCTTGGCGGCACGTCTTTGACGGTAGGGTGGTAACTAGCCACGGTCAAAGCCTCCCACCTTACAAAAGCATGTTTATATAGCATTAAATTCCTTTTTAAGCTATTACATAGCTTCTATCGCGGGCCTTGAGCGTGGAGACCGAATCCAGAAATTCCGTAACGAAAGTAACCTGACACGGGACTCCTCTCACCGCTAGATGGCGTTGATAAAAAATGCTATGCAATAGCTTTACCGCGGCAGTCCCCGAGTGCCTTCTTTTTCTTAAATCTTCCTTAATTAGGTATAAATCAAACTTGCCTATTCGATTTTTTGACGAGTTTCTGGAATATAGTAGAAATAAATATAGCAGCAGTGTTTACCTATAAAATACAATGTAATATTAATTAGCAATTTGAAACCGCGTAGGACACCTAATTAAGTTGGAGGTTTTAATAATGGAAATAGTTCGTTAAATTATCCATATTTCGAGCATCATATCGTAATTAACAATCCATAGACTGTTAAAATTCTGCCGAAACATTAAATTTTCGATCTATTAATACTAAGAAAGTTCTAAAAAAAGTCTAAAATTCCATTTAATTAAACATAATACATTTAAGTATGTGTAACATAAGATAATCAAATCAGAAATGAGGAGATCCGTAGGAGAACCAAAGTCACTGACATAGCTCAGCGAGTCGCGAAACTGTAGTGGAAATGGGCGGGGCACATAGTTCGAAGAACTGATGGTCGATGGGGTCCCAAGGTGCTGGAGTGGCGACTCCGCACCGGGAAACGCAGTGTTGGTAGACCCCCCACTAGGTGCACCGACATCAAACGAGTCGCAGGAGTCGCTGGATTCAGGCGGCGCAAGACCGAGGTCTGTGGAGGTCCATGCAAGAGACTTATGTCCAGCAGTGGACGTCTATAAGTTGAAGATGAAGAACATAAGATAAGTACAACAACCTTGTTACACATAAACATCAGGTCAAAGGAATTATATCTATCTTTATTTCTTCTCTATCTTCTAAATATATAAAACGAAAAGATGACTGACTGACTGACTATCATTGCACAGCTCAAACCACTGGACGGATCGGGCCGAAATTTGGCATTCATACACAGTGAAATTTTATTCCCCGTAAACCCTGAAGGAAGTGAATGTGCTCAAACTAAACAACTTTCCCCATGGAACATAGGTCGAAATATGAAAAAAAAATTTGGACCTCCCATAGTAAATCAATCAGCTAATCGTCAATTTTGTAGTCTTAAGTTAACGTGAGTTTATATAAAAATGATAAAAACTGCAACCTGAATACAAAAAATTGTGTATAACATCTTTGATATTGCTTTCTAACAATGAATCATCTCATCATCTCATTCATCAGTTGACATTTCATTCATTACAATCAGCTCAGTAATTTAGGCGCTACTGTGGAACACCCTTAAATACTAACATACATACATAGACAGCTAAAATCATAGCCCTCCCTTTTGGCTTCGACGTAATCGGATAGGAATGGTTGAGGTTCTCGGAGATTAATAAATAATAAGTTGGATTCCCAGATCTCAGAGCACATTCGATCCGTACGACTCACTTACGCTCGGTTGCTATTATTCAATCTATCTAAATTATCTGTCGATAATAACTTGTCGACAGGTCACAGATAGTTCGATAGATACAAGTTTTGACAAATAACAAGGTTGTTAGATAATTTATCGACAGCTTAGCTTTAGCGATGCCTTAACATGGGTAGCCTAAGTATGTCATGCTCACTTAAACATTTCTGTGGTGGTGTCGTGTGGTGCGGGTTGTTACGTTCCCTCAAATATGGTTGAGCGAAGCAATGGCTGGATCATGCGTCATGCTCGTGAACTGGTGCCACCAACGGAAATGGGTCTGCTTTGTGTCTACCCATGTTAACATGTGTTAGGTTGTGGTAGGTGTGCATTTTTGAAACTTCTTTGTGGAAACATTGTGTGCATAGCCTAGTTTTGTTAACAATTGTAAAAAAAAATTTTTTTTTTTAAAGAGCAACTGCTGAGTTTCTTGCCGGCTCTTCTCAGCAGAATCTGCATTCCGAACCGGTGGTAGATTTATGACGTGTCATAAGAGCTACAAGTTGGCCTACATGAAATAAATAAATTTTGATTTTGATTTTGATTTTGCTTAGGGAGGTAGGTACTTAGGTACTTACATTTAGATTGGTTAAAGAAACTGAATTATGTGAATTTATAATTTCTGAATTTTCTCTGGTCTGGTCGGAGGCTTTGGCCGTGGCTAGTTACACAGTCGGTACTGTGCCTGATCTCGATTTCCGTTCCACCGAACTATGAGAGTGAGGGAATAGAGAGCGCACCTGTGTTTGCGCACACAATTGTGCACTATAAAATCTGCCGCGCAGTTGACTAATCTCTAAGGTCGGGAGGACATTATTACTCAACTGGATGATGTCCGCGTCTTCGTCCGCGTGGATAAAGGTATTTAATTCTTTTTAATTTTCCGGGATAAAATGTAGCCTATGTGTTAACTAGCTTTTGCCCCCGCGACTTCGTCCGCGTGGAATTAGATTTTGGGGTGGAATTTTCAAAAACTGTGACACACGTACTTTTTTATTTTTAAATGAAAGCTCAAATACCAACTTTGATGGAAACAGCTTGAAAAATGACGGAGTTTCATATAAACTTCCATCCCCTGTTTAAACCCCAGGAGTGGAATTTCCAATAATCCTTTCTTAGTGTGCGCCTACGTCATAAAAGGAACCAACTGTAAAAATTTCAAGTTTCTAACTTCAGTAGTTTAGGCTGTGCGTTGATGTCTCAGTCAGTCAGTCAGGACTTTGAATTTTATATATATAGATAAGGATATCTAGGTGTCAGCTATCTACATTCCTATTTTCACGCTATAAATAGTTTTAACAATAAAATATATGATAGTTTACTTTAAATTGATGACAAAACTCTCATAATTCTACAACTTCAACATCAGATATCTCAGCTCCGATATCACTTACGGCAAAATTCTTTTTTGATCTGTTATTACTAGTTACTACCCGATATGTTAGCAACAATTAAATTAGTGGCCGCTAAGAAAAAAAATCATGCCGCTGGTCCATACAAAGTTACCCAATCCCCTTTCAGTGAAATCGGCTCAGTTGTAGTGGCGTAAAGGAGTAACAAACTTAGACATACACACACACACATACATACACATACAAACTATCGCCTTTATAATATTAAGTAAGTAAGTATGATAGACTCGAATAAAACTTAAACATCTAGGAAATGGTCGGGTCAGAACGTCGCGTTGCAATTCGTGCAAATTAGAAATTAGTTTCGTTTCGCGCGCCTTTAACTTAAATGGAGTTTTGTCTGCATTTGTCTAGTAATTCGTTCCGAGTCATGAACTTACCAACTAATGGCACTAGAACACTAAACATTCACTGGCAACTTTTGCTTGTTTAGGGCCTTGGCAGATACGATGCATTTAGCAGCGGCGATCAGCGTTTTTTTACGACTGCCTAAAAAAAGGAGTAGGTACATTGTTGCGATTTATAGACGCTTTTCAGAAGTTCGATGCCGCGTCTGAACCCAAAAACGCCGCTGCTAATAGAAAAAAAGACGTGTGGCACTCGGGGACTGCCGCGGTAAAGCATAGCATGTTTTATCAACGCCATCTAGCGGTGAGAGGAGTCCCGTGTCAGGTTATTTTCGTTACGGAATTTCTGGATTCGGTCTCCACGCTCAAGGCCCGCGATAGAAGCTATGCAATAGCTTAATAAAGAAAGAAAGTGGAGGCGCCAAGTGCCCTGCTCTTGGAGTTAGGGATGTCTGGCAGCCAAATTAGTAGACTGTACCCACTTAAATTATTTATTTCGTAAAAGAAAAGAGTTTAACAGTACGCAAGCTACGCTAGTCAAGTTGACTGTTGAATCGACGTCATACGAAGCACAAGACATACAACGGGCGGCAGCATTGGTGGTGCATCTGGTACTACAAGTGTTCATGGGTGGCGGTAATCACATAACATCAGGTGACCCGCCTGCTCGTTTGCTCGATATTCATATAAAAAAAATTGATGTGGTCCTGGTAAAACGTACCACGATCAATTTTTTAATTGGAACTGTCGATACTTCGATCCAGTTGCATGAACCGTAGTCACGACGATACTCAAAATCTAAAATCTTTAGCCCTGGTTATCCTCAGTGGATACCGAAGATTCTCACATTCTCACATCTTATACTTGATTACTATTAGTATTACAACTTACTGGTAAACATTAGATTGGAAGATAAACAAACATGGCGTACCTAGAACAAAATAAAAATAAATTATGTACACAGTAAAACTTTTCACAATACATAGCAATACACAGCGAATTTACATTAGCAATAAAATTAAGAAATCTAGTAATAAAATAAAAACAACTTGGCAAATCATAAATAGTGAAACAGGAAAAATTAAAAATAAACCTAGTGACTTAATTTATCTAAAAGTTAATGGACAGATAACGTCACACAGTCTGAACGTTGCAAATACTTTTCAATCTACATTTTCTCGTATTCCTACTGAGACTACGAAAAATTTGATATCATCGCCTGATGAAGCAGAGATTCTTTTAAAATCTAATATTGAAATTTCAGCACCTATTTTTAAATTCAAACACATTTCCCATAGTGAAATAACTAAAACCTTTAAATCAATTAATGTTAAAAAAAGTGAAGATTTGTGGGGAATGTCAGTCAAATCTATCAAACCAATTATTAATGAAATTGCTCCTATTATGGCGCATATATTCAATAGTAGTATTGACGAAGGTTCATTCCCGGATTTAATGAAACTTAGCAAAGTAGTACCAATTTACAAATCTGGTAGTAATTGCGATCCAACTAACTATAGACCTGTGTCGGTACTGCCTGTATTTAGTAAAATCTTTGAAAAACTTCTTCTAACTCAATTAAGTTATCACTTTAACGCCAATGAATTACTACATAAACAACAATTTGGGTTTACAAAAGGAAGATCCACAACTCATGCAGGAGCTGACTTAATAAAGCATATTCTTATGGCCTGGGAAGAATCGCAAAATGCTATTGGCATTTTCTGCGATCTTTCTAAAGCTTTTGATTGCGTAGATCATAAAATTCTAATTCGAAAAATGAGATTCTACGGAGTCACCGATACAGCCCTAGATCTGATTTCATCTTATCTAAGTAATCGACAAATGAGAGTGTGTGTCAATAAAGGGACGTCTATGGGAACTGAAATTGAATTAGGAGTTCCACAAGGATCCATTCTTGGTCCATTTTTATTCCTCGTCTATATTAATGATCTTCCTGGTGTAGTTAAACAACTGGCAAACATCGTTTTATTTGCAGATGACACCTCTCTCGTATTCAAAATAGATAGGAAAATATGTGATTTAGGCAACCTTAACAAAGCGCTCTCCATGCTTTCACACTGGTTTTCTGTAAATAACCTAGCACTTAACAGTAATAAAACTAAATGTGTATATTTTGCAACTTCTAACTTTCGTGGCGATAGAAACGTTGATATATTACTCAACAATGTAAAATTAGACATCGTTGATAATGTTCTTTTCTTAGGCCTTACCATTGATTCTAAATTACAATGGAAGGAACATATTAATATTTTAGCAAACAAGTTAAGTTCAGCAGTTTTTGCAATTCGCAAAATAAGGCAATTAACAGACATAGAAACTGCTAGAATAGTATATTTTGCATATTTTCAAAGTTTGATGTCATATGGAATATTGTTATGGGGTTCTGCTGCTGATTGGAAAACAGTTTTTATACTCCAAAAAAGGGCTATCCGTGCAATATATAAAATGAAACCCAGAGATTCTCTTAGAGCCTTTTTTAAAGATATCAGTATATTGACTATGCCATCACTTTATATCTTTGAAAATATTATGTATGCTAGAAAACATCTTCCATCTCTAATAAAGAACACCGTCTGTCATAGTTATAATTTGCGACATTCGCATGTTCAGTTGGCCGTGCAGAAATGCAGGTTATCGAAAACAAGTAAGTCTTTTATAGGAAATTCTATACGCTTTTACAATAAAATTCCAAAGGACATTACAAATCTTTCTGACATACAATTTAAAGCAAAAATAAAATATATTCTAATAAAAAAGGCATATTATAAAATAAATGATTATATAGAAGATAAAAACGCCTGGAAAATCTAAGTGTGCACAAGCCATTATATATTTTTTCTTTTTTTTTCTGACATAAAAATTATGTACTTGAGTACCTATTTATTTTTTAATCATATTTGTTATGTTTAATGACATCACATTATTATTATATTTTGACCCTTGACATAAGTAGTACATAATTTTTTCTTTTGACATTTAATTAATTTATTTTATTTTTATTAAGTATTTTGTACTTATTGATGTAAAATTTGTTGACATTCGTAAGCGCTTTTGTAAGTCTAAATCGAAGAAATAAACAATACAATACAATACAATTTAGATAGGTACAATTCAAGCGAAGAAAACTCTGAACTTGTAACAAACGTTATTCTTATTGTTATCTAACAAGAAAGTCTTCATGTTAAAAGTTACTTCAACTTATCCTTTATGCGTGCTAGTCAGCTCCAAGTAGGTAGGTATGTTGAAGAATAAAATTGTTGGGAGCGTCTCGTACTTAGCAATTTCAAGTAGCTCTGACTCATTCATGGAAAATAAAAAAAAAAAACTTTTTTCTTATTTCGCTCGCAAGTCACATCGGCAAAAAGTCGAAACATCTGGGAAAAGGTAGACGTTGCAAACCTGTTATAGCCAAGTACCTAGCGTTGTACTGCATACATTTTACAAAACAGACATAAACTGAACGCCGTTAAACAAATTTGCACTTTAACAGGATGAACATAAAGCTGAATTCTCTTCGAACTGCATAAGCTCGCGTGGCTGTCTACGATTCTGTTCAGACGAGAAAGGTCGTAAAACGAAATACCACCACTTGATTTTTAACCTTAGGATGATGCTGCAGAGCTATTTTCCGAATGGACAGTGTTTTCTTATTGTAAATTATGTACTGTTTTGCGACGTTTTAACCCATCACTTGTTACCAGTTTTGCTGAGGGTGCGTTAAACTTTGCGTGAATAAAAAAAAAGTGTCTAGTTTCATTTGTAAAATATCCATTTCAATGTAAACGTAGTGGAATATTAAAGAAAACTGGGAAAAAATGGAAATTCTTTTTTAAGTAAAAGTGGCATATTTATTTAGGATTTAAATAAATGTGACTTTGTATTATCTGTAAATATATTATAACTAAGGTTGTAGGTAGGTAATTTTTATATTTGGGAAATAATATTCCTTGTATAGGTATTGTTATTCATAATATTCATAATATAGTCGGCTCAAGGTTGTGTGTCTCGTATCTATACACCTAAATGGGAGCAAGAGCTTACTCGCGCCTGACCGCTCCCACCTAGGCTCCTGACAGGCACGCACACGCGCACGCAATATACATGCACACGACGTAACCACAAGTAAAGCTCACGCGCCCTCGACTCTATTGTTTCTGTGTTCTATAATTTTACGAATCCTGCTAATAATATACATGCGAAAGTTTGGATGTATGTTTGTTAATCAATGACGTCGCGACGACTGAACCGATTTGTACGAAATCAAGATCAAGAAACAAAGAATACCGAGGGTAGACAGTGCGTTCTTGTCTCTATGAAATTCAAGGTGATTCTATACTTAGTATAACGACCGTACGATAAGGTATCAAAGCCTTAATTAAAGAAAATTAAGAAAATTAATTCAGAAATTTAATATTAAGAAAATTAAAACGTCCTTCACACTAAATTATATACTTAATACCTATATTTGCATACTTATTTTTTTTGTTAAAGAATATTAGCCATTAGCCAAGCTGAAGTAGACTAATATCCTCCCATCCCCTTCAAATAAGCGGAAAGCTTGTGCTAGGAGTGGGTACGACAATAGTGCAACGGTTGCGGTTTGAACCTGCGACCTTTCAGTTTTCAGTGCGCACCTTTAACCGTTGGGCTATTGAGGCTTCATGAAAAAAGGTCAAGAAAATTTACCTTGAAAAGATAATGTTCTATCAACAAGAGAATAGCTGTTCTTGAGCTAATGATGAGAAGAATAGATTAAAAATACTATTTTTTTTTTATTTCTTTTGGAAACAGGTAAAATGCTTAGCAGATAAAAATAGTCTCTCATTTTCTCTAGCGCCTATTTTAATTATAGTTTTCTTCATTATTAAACTAATTAAGTCTTGAAATATTTTATACTAGCTTTTGCCGGCGGCTTCGCTCGCGTTAAGTTCGATTTTTCATATCCCTATTTTGTCCGCTTAGGGGTTGAATTTTCAAAAATCCTTTCTTAGCGGATACCTACGTCATAATAGATATCTGTATACCTACCAAGTCCAATCCGTTCAGTGGTTTGAGCTGTGCGTTGATAGATTAGTCAGTCAGTCAGTCACTTTTTTCTTTTGTATAAGTAAGGACTTATGTTATAAATGCAAAAGTGTTTGTTTGTCGGTTTGTCCTTCAATCACGCCGCAACATAGCAACGTATCGACCTGATTTTTTGCATGGGTATAGTTGAGGACCTGGAGAGTGCCATAGCCACATAGCCTACATCTCTCTCTGACGTCAATAACTACACACCCATGAAAAAAATCCCGTTGATGCTCCGTTTCTGCGTGATTGAAGGACGAACCAACCGACAAACACTCACGCATTTCTAATATTAGTAAGGACAATTGCTCGTCGAGTGGCGGGCCTCATTTGAAACTTTTTACATTGATACTGTCACTTTTATATTATCTTTTTACAAACTACCTCGCGTGACAAATAGGTTTTTTGGTCAAAGAAATCACATTAAAAAAGTTGTTGAAGTTAATTTGTCGAAAGTTTGGTATGTTGACAGACGGTCGCAAGTTCTTTGACGATTTTTTACTATATATCACACTTTTAATACGTTTTTAACACAAACCGCTTTGGTGGCAACTGATTTCTAACGGATTGCTTTATTATGTACTAGTTGATGCCCGCGACTTCGCTCGCGTGGATTTAGTTTTTAATTTTAGTTTTTTTTCTAAAAAGTACCCTATTTCACTCTGCCGGTCCTCAACTATAGCCATGCAAAAAATCACGTCGATCCGTTGCTCTGTTGCAGCATGATTGAAGGACAAACGAACAAACCAATAAATTCAAATTCAAAATTATTTCTTTCATGTAGGCCAACTTGTAGCTCTTATGACACGTCACGACTCTACCACCGGTTCGGAATGCAGATTCTGCTGAGAAGAGCCGGCAAGAAACTCAGCAGTTGCTCTTTTCATAACAAAATATTACAATATTATTGTATTACTACGTAATATTACAATATAATAACTTATTACACTATCTTGTGGGTAGCTGGATGCCAAGCGGATTGATTCCATGCAACTTTGTCATTAAGAAAGTCACTAACTTTGTAATAACCACCACTTAACAAATGTGACTTTACGCATTGTTTTTGTGCAAGTTAAGTTGAAACTATGTATAAGTTGTTGAAATCAAAAAATAAGAGTTTCACAACAAACGAACTGGTTTCAGAACGAAAACGGACCATTCAGTTGACCAACGTCACGTACAAATATCGGAGTTAGCTGTTCTACGAATAGCTGTTGTTGCTGATAGTCTGAGAGCTAGCGAGCAATTCATCGCAATGTTGAAAACGACGATATTTCATGTGTGTCAATCAAAAACACGTAGAACTATATCGCTCTTTGCTCCTCGAATATTTTAAGCTATTGCATAGCTTCTATCGCAGGCCTTGAGCGTGAAGACCGCATCCACAAATTCCGTAACAAAAATAACCTGACACGGGACTCTTCTCACTGCTAGATGGCGTTGATAAAAAATGCTAGTCGGCAGTCCCCGAGTGCCACACGTCTTTTTTTTTTATTCGATGACAAGATAGTCCTAGATGGTAAGTGACGATGCAGTCTAAGATGGTAGCGGGCTAACTTGGAAGGGGTATGGCAGAGTACTCATACCCCTAATCGGTTTCTACACGCTATTGCGCCGGAATGCTAAATCGCTTGGCGGTACGTCTTTGACGGCAGGGTGGTAACTAGCCACGGCCAAAGCCTCCCACCAGACAAAATATAATTATATTATACTAAGCACTTCAGAACACAGATTTTTTTTCGATCTGTTGCTCTGTTGCTACGTGATTGACGGACAAACCAACAAATGAACACACTTTCGCATTAATAATATTAGGAAGGCTTTGTGATATGGCTCTTAGACTATTCGTAGGCACAAAAGCTTCGAAAGTTTTTGTGATCAACTGCTATTTATATTTTAAACGCTTTTCTCTTCATAACAGACACGTGCGCGGCTTTAGTTCTATTTCGAACTGAATTTCCACTGAAACGAATCGTAATTTTGTGATCTGTATGCCCAGTGTACTTTCAATAGGCATTTAATTGCTTTAATTATTCTTCAGTCGTTCTGTCTGTCATGCTCTTGACAGAGCGGTCGTGGTTATCACTTGGATCCGAAAAATCCGATTCCAACAAATCTTGCATGGACTTCCACAGGCTTCGGTCTTGCGCCGCCTGAATCCCGTGGCTCCCTGACGTTTGATGTCGCATGTCCACTTAGTGGGGGGTCTGCCACCGACAAATCTTGCATGGACTTTCACAGGCTTCGGTCTCGCACCGTCTGAATCCAGTGGCTCCCTGACGTTTGATGTCGCATGTCCACTTAGTGGGGGCTCTGCCATCGACAAATCTTGCATGGACTTCCACAGGCTTCGGTTTTTTTTAAGCTATTGCATAGCTTCTATCGCGGGCCTTGAGCGTGGAGACCGAACCCAGAAATTCCGTAACGAAAATAACCTGACACGGGACTCCTCTCACCGCTAGATGGCGTTGATAAAAAATGCTATGTAATAGCTTTACCGCGGAAGTCCCCGAGTGCCACACGTCTTTTTTAAATATATAGACTAGCGCTTGACTGCGATCTCACCTGATGGTATGTGAAGATGCAGTCTAAGATGGTACGCGCTTGTCTAGAAGATGCCTATTCACTCTTGATTTAAAGACACCCACGTTGTAGTTAGTTTAAAAAAACGGAAGCCGGAAGGGCATTCCAAATTTTTGCAGTGCGTACCTATTAGGAACGAGGAAGCAAAGCGCTTAGTGCAAGATCATGGAATTTCGACCACGTAGCAGTGCTGAGTCTTGCGGCGCCTGAATCCAGTGACTTCCTGGCGTTTGATGATGTCTGTCCACCTAGTGGGGGGGTCTACCAACGCTGCGCTTCACAGTGCGGGGTCGCCACTTTAGCACCTTGGGACTATCAGCTCTTCGAACTATAAGCCTCGCTCATTCCCATTTCAGTTTCGCAAAGCATTGTTATGCTGAAAATGACTTATGGCATGT
Source organism: Hipparchia semele (assembly GCA_933228805.2). NCBI lineage: Eukaryota > Metazoa > Arthropoda > Insecta > Lepidoptera > Nymphalidae > Hipparchia > Hipparchia semele. The sequence goes on along the minus strand of OW121733.1, from coordinate 3,820,310 downwards.
GGCATGTCTTTGGGGAGTTTAACTTGTTCAGCGAAACCGATAGGCGTGGCACGTATAAAAATTTCACGAACACAAAAGGGAACACCAACAAAACAATAATATTTGCTAAACTGATTGCGAAGTTATCGCTTACGTCAGTTCACAGCCTTTGTTCGGATCGTAATATCTCTTTCAAACTACGACATAAAGGCGTATAAAAATATTAGTCCGGGAGTTGGTGGGAGATGGTTAGTTCTCTGAGTACCGATATTTTGACGCCCTCCCTGGTGAGCGCTATCCTACTTAATATAATATTATAAATGTGAAAGTGTGGATGTTTGTTACTCAATCACGTCGCAACGACTGAACCGATTTGGCTGAAATTTGGCACAGCGATAGATTATAGTCTGGAATAGCACATAGGCTACTTTTTATCCCGGAAAATTAAAGAGTTCCCGCGGGAATAAAAACCCTCAATTTACGCGAACGAAGTCGCGGGCATCAGCTAGTAGTTTTATAACTGGGAGGTTTCGGGTTCGATTCCCGGCAGGGGTAATTTGGGAATTTATGACTATTGAATCGTCTCTGGTCTGGTGGGAGACTTTGGCCAAGGCTAGTTACCACCCTACCGTCAAAGACGTGCCGTCAAGCGATTTTGCGTTTTGGTACGATGGCGTGTAGAAACCGATTTGGGGTTAGGTTTGAATCTACACTGCCATACCCCTTTCAAGTTAACCCGCTACCGTGATAGACTACATCGTCACTTACCATCAAATCGCAGTCTAGGACTATCTTCCATTAAAAAAACCCACCAGGAATAAAAACAATTCGGACATATTGTATCAAATACAACATAACAGCGTGACAAGACATAATCAATAAGTAGAGTTTATGCAGTTAGTGAATTTCTTAATGACAAAATTGCATGGAAGGCTTTGCTTTAGCAGTCGATAAGATGTGCAATGCTACATAATATTGCGACACTTTTGTTTTGAAAAAAGAATAACTGCTGATTTTCTTGCCGGCTCTTCTCAGCAGAATCTGCTATTTTAAACCGGTGGTAGAGTTTGGCCATGTCACAAGAGCAACAAGTTGGCTTACATGAAATAAATAACAATATACAATCCAATGTATTTTTTCCGATCCCCGTCTCTCACTTATACCTACATTCAGTTCTCTCTTCTCTCGTATAGGTTGCATCGTATAGAATCACTATTGGTGATAAGGTCACCTTTTGTGTTACACTGTTTAGTAACAATTAATATTTTGTTATTTTTTCATGCAATTAAGTTGTACATGTACATAAAATAATAAAATAATAAAAAAAAAGACGTGTGGCACTCGGGGAATGCCGCGGTAAAGCTATTGCATAGCATTTTTTATCAACGCCATCTAGCGGTGAGAGGAGTCCCGTGTCAGGTTATTTTCGTTACGGAATTTCTGGATTCGGTCTCCGCGCTCAAGGCCCGCGATAGAAGCTATGCAATAGCTTAATAAGAATAATTTTCGAACTCTGAAATACCTCCTCAATATTCACCACGGTCTCTCAGATCATATAAAATGTGTAGCTACGCTTTGATTGTCCCGATTGTACGGAGGAGCACAAAAGCGGGCCTTTTCACTATGTTTTTCTTTGCAATAAACTCGTATTATTTAGATATTGTATTTGCAGTTCAATAAGACCTAATTTACTCATCCTATACATTAAATTATATCGCTGTTTTAGGCGAAGCTTGTTCTACTAAAGAATCGTCACTAATATTATAAACTAGCTGATACCCGCGACTTCGTCCGCGTGGATTTAGTTTTTAAAATCCCGCGGGAACTCTTTGATTTTCCGGGATCAAAAGTAGCCTATGTCACTCTCCAGTCCCCTGATTCTGTAACTCAGTGGCTATCAAAAAATAAAAGCCACTGGCATATATTTTTTATCCATTGAAGGCTTACTATGAAATAGTAAATGACATTTCTCTTCAAACCTTCAATGGATAAAAAATGCCGATCGCCGTTGATAGGCACTGAGTTACAGAATCAGGGGACAGGTCCTCAACCATACCCATGCAATAAATCACATCGATCCGTAGCCCTGTTGCAGCGTGATTGAAGGACAAACCAACAAACAGACACACTTTAGCATTTATAATATTAGTAAGGATTTTGAAGTCTTATACCCGAGTTATAGCTGAAAACCTGGAGATTGACACAGGCAACTTTATGAATAAATAATTCAAGGGGATTTTTAAAACCTAACTCAACGCGAATTAAGTCGCCGGTAAAAGCAATTGTATTATAAAGGAAGGGAGGTGTGTATAATGTATTCTTATACATCTACTAGCTTTTGCCCCCGCGACTTCGTCCGCGTGGAATTAGGTATTGGGATGGAATTTTCAGAAACTGTGACACACGTACTTCTTTATTTTTAACTGATAGCTCAAATACCAACTTTGATGGAAACAGCTTGAAAAATGACGGAGTTTCATATAAACTTCCATCCCCTATTTAAACCCCTTAGGGGTGGAATTTCCAATAATCCTTTCTTAGTGTGCGCCTACGTCATAAAAGGAACCAACTGTAAAAATTTCAAGTTTCTAACTTCAGTAGTTTAAGCTGTGCGTTGATATCTCAGTCAGTCAATCAGTCAGTCAGGACTTTGAATTTTATATATATATATATATATATATATATATATATAGATTATACAAATAAGCGTAAGTGCCCCCATAAACCGATTACGACACAGCGTTCACGTTTATCGCCTTAAGTTACGGTACAAACGATAAAATTGATTTCCCGCACCGCAAAAACTGTGTCGATAATAAATTATATTTTTTATTATGTATTTCTTTCTCCGAACGCGTTTTTACCGGGATGGGTGGGGGCATATTTCTTTTATACTGGCCATAAATGTCGAATTTCTTCTTGTAACTATCTGTTGCGGTAAATAATGTAAAAAAAAAACGTAAGTTTTGACATTTTGGGTTCGCGATAAATTACGTTGCGGGGATTTGACAATATTCCTTCTAATACCGCAGCATCATGATGAGGCGGCAGCCTTTTCAGCTATAAGATACAATATTGGGTATTTGAATAAATTTTTAAGCTATTGTATAGCTTCTATCGCGGGCCAGCGTAGAGACCGAATCCAGAAATTCCTTAACGAAAATAACCTGACACGGGACTCCTCTACGGTGAGCCGCTAGATGGCGTTGATAAAAAATGCTATGCAATAGCTTTACCGCGGCAGTCCCCGAGTGCCACATGTCTTTTTTTATTTACTTAAAATAAAGGTAGCAAGAAAAGGTTAGAGTTATTTTGCTATAACCCGCCAACAGAAAAAATCTGTATGGTCAAACATGCAGTTACGAGCTAAGCATCGCTTAAGTTCCCAACCAAGCAAAAAAGCCAAGTTCCCAGAATCAGATCTTGCCAGGAATAAGGCCGTACCTACTATGCTAATTGAAATTTATACGCCAACGTATAGTTTTTGCAATTCAAGCGACGGCGCGTGGCTCATGGGTGTATGTATATAAGTGGGAACGAGAGCTTGCTCGCGCCTGACCGCTCCCACCTAGGCTCCGGACAAGCTCGCAAACTTACGCAATGTGCATGTACACGACGTAACCACAAGAAAAGCTCACGCGCCCTCGTGAGTTGAAAGAACTATTCTTGATGTCACCTATTATGTTACATAAGTTTACTTCAAAAGTTACACTAGACTTTCTAGCAAGTCAAACTTTTCAGTAACACTTTCATTCTTAAGCCTTCGCTAATGTCGATTTTTAATTCGAGTAAATTTTTTTAACAACTGTAATCTCAGTGAGGCGTAATGAAATGAGTAAATACTTGGTATGGTAAAAGGTCAAACTCCCAGTAACCTTGTAAATTATTACCGTAGAAGGCATTTAATTTATAATTATAAACATCCGAGAAAAAGCTTTCATTTCCATGGAAAAGTTAATGACATACTGATGATAGAACTTACGAGCTAATTTGTTAGACTTTTTTTGAACAACATCCCAAAAATTCCTAGTCATATTACAAATGCGAAAGTGTGTTTGTTTGAACTTACAAGTAAGTTACGCTACGACAGAGATACAGAGGTTTTAACATGGGTGATGAGAGTGGCTTGGTTTTATCAGAAAAGGAAAAACAAAGGACTCCCTCGGGGTTTTTTTACGATATTTATCAAAAACCTAACTCTAAAAGGTTACCAGACACAAATGCTGAAACTCTTTGGGTTGTGACTTGTTATGGTAGAAACAAACAAAACTTGCTTTTAACGCAAGTTTAATATATCGACCTATGCGTAGAATAGAGTTATATATGATTATGGCACAAATTTTTTTTATTGCATTTTTAAGCCTAAAAAGATCTCTAATATTTACTAGTGAAATCAAAATTTTAAAAAGTTGTGTAGATCCAAAGATACCAGTCGAATAAAGGTACATGTAGTTCTCTTTCCCCAAAGAAGAAGGGCCCGACAGCACAAGTGTCAGTATTCACTGTCCTGATCAGCGCGAACGGAGGGTCACATCTGCAGTTGTATTCATGTTCTCCGAAATGATAGTGTGCACACGCTCGCACTTTTATCTGCTATTTTTGTGTTAATTTTGTTATTATTTTCTACTATATGTGCTCAAAATTAAAAATACACGCTCAAAACATATGATCTTCCCTTCGTTAAAGCCAAAAAAAATTGAATATAGTAATACGACAAATGCCGTGGAGATAAAAAAAGTGGAAAAATGGATGTTCCAGGTAAGTGAATGGAATTTTCTTTCTTCAGCTTTGTAATTATAATACATAGATTGCTCTTAGATAGTTGTATATAATAATTTTTACATATATATATTTTTAAAGCTAAATAATTAAGTTAAACGGTTCCACATTCATATAGAACATTATACCTCGGAATGTTAGATTTTACTACAAAAAACAATCAAAAAAAGAATGATCAATTCATTACACCTATTAAACATTGATTCATACATTTTAATAAGTAATCAATAATATTAATTATTTTACCATACTACTTTATTATTCGGAAATCATGTAAAATATATCGGGACAATGTGCACAAGTTACTTTGTTCGAGGGAAATTATTTTGAAATTATGAGGTATATGTGTAAATGTTCTTTTATTCTTGGTTTGACATTGAGATATATATCCTTTTTCAACTGAAAACTACCATAAAAGCCTAAAATTAATAAATTATTTTATGTTAAGTATTTATAAAAAAACTACATAAAACTATTTAGACCTGTTTTCTGTAGTTAATTGCTTTAACGTTTTAATGATGTTAATTTTTGTTTTCAGAAAATGGCAGTGTCAATAGTGGAGCTTTTACAATAACAGCACTACCACAGGGAGCTGAAAAAATTAGACAAGAGGTCCCTGATATATGGGAAGATTGATATATCAGATGGAACTGTAAGAGACAGTCGATTATCTATACTGCAGCCGGCATATAATGATAAATATCAGTTTTTGCTGCTGACAAAACTAGCCATGCTGCACCATGTTGCTGAAAATTCTATAAAAGATAAAAAATAATGTCTACCGTCGCCTGCAATTGCAACAACTAGACCTAACACTTTTAACTCGATCCAACTTTGAAAATTTCCCTGCTGTTAGCTTTGGGAATTTGTCTTGAATATCATCACCAAAATGTGTACCGACTCCCATGCCTTCTCCGTTAAATACGCATAAATTGTCGTGATGCCTTTAATTTCTAACCACTATGATGATCACTGGACGCAATCACCATCTACAACTAACTCTTACAGTGCGCCTAACGACTCTAGAGATGATGATGTGCCGCATCTTCTTTACAAATTCATTATTTTGATTGATTTAAAATTTTGATTTTGCGCGGTACCCAGTGGATCTCTGCCACCACAATATTATTTTCTTCGTGATTTAAAATATCTATTCAATTAAAATATTAATAATATAGACATAAATAACTTAGATATGATTGATTTCTTATTGATTGCCAATAATAAATCGCACAGAAAAATTGTGGAAAATAGAGAAAATGTTTTTAAATCTTTTTGTTTGCCAATATTCGGTTGTACTACAATATTTTTAAAACTCCTGAAAGAACTTATATTTTGTCCTTGTAGCAATTTTATTTCGTTGGTTTTATTCGAGTTTTCTATAATAGGATTACTATATATATAAAATTCAAAGTCCTGACTGACTGACTGACTGAGATATCAACGCACAGCCTAAACTACTGAAGTTAGAAACTTGAAATTTTTACAGTTGGTTCCTTTTATCACGTAGGCGCACACTAAGAAAGGATTATTGGAAATTCCATCCCTAATGGGTTTAAATACGGGAATAAGTTTATATGAAACTCCGTCATTTTTCAAGCTGTTTCCATCAAAGTTGGTATTTGAGCTTTCAGTTAAAAATAAAGAAGTACGTGTGTCACAGTTTTTGAAAATTCCACCCCAAAATCTAATTCCACGCGGACGAAGTCGCGGGGGCAAAAGCTAGTGCTACATAATAATTCCTAATACGTTATTTATGTTTATGTTTTATGTTAGTTATTTATTAGTTTCATTTTGAGGTTTCTATAGTAGGATTATTAATACATACTACTTACATATTTACATAATAGTTCCTAAATTTAATTTCCTAAATATATAAAAGGATAAGGTGACTAACTGACTGACTGACTCATCATCATCACATTGCTCAAAACACTGGATGGATCGGGCTGAAAGACATACAGATAGCTATTATGACGTAGGCATCCGCTAAGAAAGAATTTTTGAAAATTCAACCCTTAAGGGGGTAAAATAGGGGATTGAAAAATCGAACTTAATGTGAGCAAAGTTGCGAGTAAAAGCTAGTATTACCTGTATAATATAAAATACAAAGTACTTTCAGTTATTTTAAAATTTTTACATTTTTACATTTTTTTGTAAGACAATTTTATAGTAGGTACATGCTTAGTAATTAAAAAAATTAGTCAAATTATGTTGAATTTTTTTTACTAATAAATGTGTTATTATGAAATAAGAAACACTGTTTATTTTGTATTTATATTTCATCCTTTACAGCAAATAAGACCGTTTGAAGATTAGTATTTCCATAAAAAAAAGTTATATATAGACATAGTACGAACACTTTTCCCAAGTATAAGGTTACATATACATATAGAACATGGAGACATCCGCAAAAAATCGTCACATATGCATATAGAACCTCCTAAACTCCAAATTATGGGTTTTGCATTGAGTTTATTGATAGTAATCAATGCATAATAATGTTCCAAAAGTATACTATGAGAATCAATTCTCTAGAAAAATAACGAAAAAAGTTACAAGCAAGACAAACTTCAAAACGCTCTCCTGTAAAGTAGGGATTTTGCAGAAGTAACTCTATTCTGCGTATAGGTCGATATCAGTCCGTTTTAAATTCTGAGGCTATTTTGTTTTTTGTAAACGAAATAAAAAAGCTATATTTTTATACTAACACTGTACCATTATAATATTGGATTGGACGCTAAAAATATGGTGAAGTTTTTCTATAGGTCTATATAATTTTTTGATAATGATCTAAAATACGTTCGCCTTCCTTGACAATAGACCAATGTTATTTGATGATAGATGTAATGTAAGTATATTTAAAGTTGTTTTATTTTTTAATGGAAGTGGAATGAATAGTATAAACCAATCAACATTGAGATGAACTACTTTACATTTTGTTCTGCATTTGTCACCTGAATCGGATTGAGAAAAAAAGTTAATGGAAAATGTCGTTTTTAATGGAATGGATACACTATTTTGTTAGTTTTCAACACTAGGGTACAAAAAATCGGATGTCTCAATGTACGTGCGTAAATATTTGAAAGGCCACCAAAAGAGACACAAGCGTGTATTTTAAGAGGTTTTTTGGACATGTTAATAATTTTGTGATAGAAAAAAAGATGTCTTTGTACATTAAACATGTTTTTCATTATAAATGTGAGTCCGATTTCATTAAAAAGATGTCTAAATTACTTGATAAGATGATGGTCAAAAAGTTAATCGTTAATATTTCAAACGCTTTTTTTTAACGTTATAAAAAAATACGATTTTAGACGTACAAAGATTTGTATATCTAAAATCGTATTTTTTTATAACTGGAATAAAGCATTCAAATAAATCATATGGACGTCTTAAATCTTGAATGTGCAAAAAGTATTTTCTACCAAAAATTATCTTTTTGCCGGGATCTACCGGGATACAAAATCGATTCACGCGTGATAGCCGTTTATTTTTTCTGAGACCTGTATATTTCTACGAAATAAATGAAACAAAAATAAAAATTATTTCAAACGTTCAAGCACATGCTAGTGGTATTCTACGCAGAAACCATTAATTACAATAAAAATTAACCATTAACTACAATAAAAACATTTACAAACTCAGGAAAACAAGGCATGACAAAAAAAATACGCGTAGAATTTAGATCCATCTCTTTTTATGAAGTGGGTTAAAAATGAAACCGATCGACGCCAAAATGCGCGACGCAAATTCCAACTGTGTGTCACCGAATATTTAGCCCACAGTATAAAATCGCGTGGGTCATAAGTACCCAAAATTACTGCCATGTTATCTTCACTGATGGCTTATATTATACAGTATACTAAAATACTAATAAATCACTTTGTTAGGTAGGTAGGTACGCATATTATGGCTGTTTGAAAATGGCCGGATTAATAAATATAATAGTAATAAATTAAGATGTTGCCTTTATTACAAATAAATTATTTCTTATCTATTATTAAATAGTCTACGTGGGTGAATTCGCACGTTTGACTGTTTTTTTTTATTCGATGACAAGATAGCCCTTGACTGCGATCTCACCTGATGGTAAGTGTCTGTGTGTTTGTGAGAGCCTTATAATTGTAATTTTGCCTATGTTAAAAAATAAATAAATCATTTCCTATAGTTTTAATAATAAACTAGAGGGTCTAAAGTACAATACACGTCCCGACTCAGGAAATCGGGAATTTTTGGACATTTTTTTTATTAAATGGGATTTTAGAGTTGGTGTCCGGAGAGTGCTGTGTCACTTTACTTTCAAACTCAAACTCAAAATTATTTATTTCATGTAGGCCAGCTTGTGGCTCTTATGACAAGTCGAGAACTACCACCGGTTCAGAATGCTGATTCTGCTGAGAAGAGCCGACAAGAAAATCAGCAGTTCTTTTCAAAACAAAAAAAAGTCCAAAGTCCAAAAGTTTCCAGTCCTCAATTGCGCCCATGCAAAAAATCTCAACCTTTCCGTGGCTCTGTTGCAGTGTGATTGAGGGACAAACCAACGAACCAACACAATTTCGCGCTTATAAAACAGTCTACAATAACAATAAAACTAATCGAACTATTACATTAATGGCTAAGTCCGAGAAATAAGCACTTAATTGTACTCAACGTGAAATCGTAATTTTCGTTCATGAGGAGGCAATAAAGGGAAAGTAACAATTCTTAGTGAAAGCATAAAAAACCTATTTCTCACGTGCCAAGTGAGTAATTTCATTGTGTTACAAATCACAATAATTGGAGTAGTAAAAATCCTTACTATTATTGTAAACGCGAAAGAGTGTTTGTTTGTTTGTATTAGAGTTTAGTATTTTATATTAAGTTAGAGGTCTTATACCTTTACAGGTATAAGACCTCGTAGGTTTATTTTGTTTATTAAAAATAATAATATGTTGTTTCCTTTTAAAAGAAGAATGTTTTGAAAAAGATTTGTTTTATATTGTCATGTAGGTCTCTGTATCATACCGCATTAAAGAGATAATAGAAGTTAGAATTCTTACAATTTTCTGTTTTATTTCTAAATACTCAATAGGTTATGGCCCAGTACGAGTAATTAAAAATTGTAAAGAGCAAGCAAAGTATCCACGTGTAATTTTAAAATGGATATCGCGGGTGTGAAAATGAGTTTGGAACGGTTTGATGGAAATAATTTTCGCCAGTGGAAGTTCCAGATTAAATGTGCTCTAAGAGCAAAAGGTATTGATTTATTTTCTCCAAAATCAGAGTATGACAGTTCAGAATGGTTGAAGAATGATGGTATAGCCATGTTTATTATTACGTCAGCTATGGACTACAGGCAAATAGCATTGATAGAAAACTGTGATAGTGCTGTAAAAATTATGGAAAAACTTGAATCGATTTATGAACAAAAGTCGGAGTTTAATAAAATGTTAGTCCATGAGAGATTTTATAAGTATATAATGAATCCGTCGGACAGTATGGCTCAACATATATCCAAAGTCGAAAGTTTGGCTAAACAGCTAAAAGATAATGGTGATCCAATTAGTGATACAGCTCTTATTACTAAGATAATAAGTACTTTACCATCAAAGTATAAGTCATTTCGTCAGGCTTGGATGTCACTTGATCCATTGCAACAGAATATACATAATCTCACAGCTCGACTATTGGATGAAGAAGCAAGTTTGACGGCGGAAGAACAGAGTGAGGTAGCTCTTTTAACTGCTAAAGAGAAAGAAAAACAGTATAAAAATTCTGAAATTAATAGTGCCGAGACTAAACATCGGTTTGTTTGCTATATTTGTAATAAACGAGGCCACCTAGCCAGATTTTGTCATTTTAGGAGAAATAACCGAAATAAACAAGAAAATACTTTTGCGTTTCAAGTACAAGATACTGCGAGCTTGTTTACAAATTCTGAAAACGATATGTGGTTATTAGACAGTGGAGCATCTGCACATATGATCTTTAGGAAAGATTTTTTTGCAGAATTAGAACTTTTTAATGAGGACAATAATAGATTTGTAAAATTGGGTAATTTACAAAATCTAAAGGTTTGCGGTATTGGAACGGTATTTATTAGAAAATATATGCATGGACAGTGGGAGACAAATATGTTAAAAGAAGTAATATATGTACCTGGATTACAAAGAAATCTTTTTTCTGAAGGCGCTGTAACACGTTTGGGTTATACTATAATTAAAAAAGTAATTCAGCATTAATTTATAATAATGGTGAGATTGTATTAACGGCAACGCAAAAACCAAATAATTTGTATGAAATGAACTTTGGTACAATTAAAAACCATAGTTGTAATATTATGGCAATGTCTCAAAATAGTCTAAGAATGTGGCATGAGAGACTTGGACACTTAAATATAAATGAAATTAAAAATATGATAAAAAATGGATTAATAAAATGTGAAGATTGCAAAATTGATGAGAAGTTTGTGTGTGAAATCTGCATGTATGGTAAACAGAGTCGTTTTCCGTTTCATACTTCACACAGAGAAGAACCCAGTCCTGGAGATTTAATTTACAGCGATGTATGTGGACCAATGAGTGAGTCTTCAATTCAAGGTATGCGATATTTTGTCTTATTCAAAGATGCAGCTTCTAGTTTCTTGCAGGTAAATTTTATGAGACATAAGAGTGACGTATTTGATCACTTTAAAATTTTTAATGCTTTTATACGAAATAAGTTTGGTCATAATGTACGTGTTTTGCATACTGACAATGGCAAAGAATATGTCAATAATGTTTTCAAAGATTATTTGAATCGAAATGGTATCGTGCATGAATGCACTGCTCCATATACTCCTCAACAAAATGGACGTGTAGAAAGAGAATTGCGCACTATTGTTGAGAGTGCACAATCTATGCTTTATGGTCGAAATCTGCCATTAAATCTGTGGGCAGAGGCTGTAGGATGTGCTGTGTACATACTAAATAGAACAACATCTAGTCAAATTCCAAATAAGTCACCTTTTGAAATCTGGTTTGGTGTAAAACCAAATCTTCAACATCTCAAGATATTTGGCTCTTGTGGTTATGTACATGCTTGTAGGACAAAATTGGAAAAGAAAAGTAATAAGATGATTTTAATTGGATATGACAACGATAACTACAGAATGTTTGACTGTGAAACAAAGAAAATAAAGATTTCACGAGATGTAATTTTTGATGAACTGAAGGATTTAGTGATAAAAAAGGCAGAAGCTGTGATCGAAATTGAAGAACCTGACTACACACAGATTGTATTTCCACAGATGACATCTACACCTATATCTGTGCAAACACAAACGGAAGATCCAAGTAGCGATGAAAGTTTGAAAAGCTGTGATGAAAATGACGATACCTATGAACCTTCGCACAAAATAAGTGGGACATCTGGAGTATCAAATATGATTTTGAGACCTAGAGATAATATATATCATGAAATTAACTTAACTGAATTATATGAACCAGTTAGTTATGATGAAGCTGTTACAGGTCCAGATTCTGATAAGTGGAAAAATGCAATTGAAGAGGAGCTTAAAGCTCATGAAGAAAACAATACGTGGATAATTGTTAAGAAAACTAATAAAATTCCTATAACATCAAAATGGATGTTCAAAATCAAGAAAAAAAAAAATGGTGAAGTTCAAAGGTACAAAGCGCGACTTTGTGCTAGAGGTTTTCAATAGTATTTTAACAAGTTGTGATGATAACGAATAATTAGAATTTCCTTATAGAGAAGCAGTAGGATCATTATTATTTTTGGCTTCAGCGACTCGTCCAGATATTTCTTTTGCTGCAAATTTGGTATCTCGGTATGTAAATAATCCAAATCTTGATCGTTGTTGTTAGAGCTGTGAAGCGAATACTGAGATATTTAATTGCAACTAAGAGTACTGGTATAGAGTACAAAGGGAATGCCAAATTAGTTAGTTATTCTGATTCAGATTACGCTAGTGACGTAGAGTCTTGAAAATCGACTATTGGCTATTTTTTTTATTGAATAATGCATCAATTACCTGGGCCAGTCGCAAGCAACAAACTATTGCTTTGTCCACAATGGAAGCAGAATTTATGGCAGCCTGTGATGCCACAAAAGAACTTTTGTGGTTGAAACAGTTTATCTGGATTTGGGAGAATCTCAAGATTCTGTTAGTTTATTTATAGATAATCAAGCTGCTATAAAATTAATAAATAATCCTGTATACCATCAGAGGTCAAAGCATATTGATATAAAATATAAGTTTATACGTGAGAAGGTAGAGCTTGGCTTTCTTCAAGTTCAATACGTTTCTGTAACTAAACCTCTACCTTCACAAAAAAAATTTTGTTACAATAGAAATTAAGTTCTTTGTTAATGTTTATTTTGTTTATATCTGGTTTGTATAAATTAATATAAAATAGCGGGAGTATTAGAGTTTAGTATTTTATATTAAGTTAGAGGTCTTATACCTTTACAGGTATAAGACCTCGTAGGTTTATTTTGTTTATTAAAAATAATAATATGTTGTTTCCTTTTAAAAGAAGAATGTTTTGAAAAAGATTTGTTTTATATTGTCATGTAGGTCTCTGTATCATACCGCATTAAAGAGATAATAGAAGTTAGAATTCTTACAATTTTCTGTTTTATTTCTAAATACTCAATAGTTTGTAATTAAAATGCGATGAAAATCCTATTAATATAAAAACTAAAGTTTATATGTGTGACTGAACCGATTTGGCTGAAATTTGGCACAGAGAGAGCTTTATAGTCTGAAACTAGCTTTAACCCGCGGCTTCGCCCACATTAGGTTCGATTTTTTAACCCCCTATTTAACCCTCTTGGGGTTGAAATTTTCCAAAATCCTTTCTTAGCGAATGTCTACGTCCTAACAGCTACCCGTATACCAAATTTCAGCTCGATCGGTCCAGTGGTTAGAGCTGTGCGTTGATAGATCAGTCAGTCAGTCAGTCAGTCACCTTTGCCTTTTATATATTTAGATAACACATATTCTTTTTCACATAGTTTTTTAGCTACTTTTTATCCCAGAAAATAGGAAAATTCCCGCGGGAATTAAAAGACCTTAAACCACGCGAACGAAGTCGCGGGCGTCAACTAGTCTTCAATATATCAATACAAGGTGTTAGTTAATGTCCCTATCCTACCGAAACCCATAAGTTGGGGTCGGTGTATAGATACATGAAAAAATATCATGAGACGTGTAGCTCATATCCTGACCAAGTTATGAGGACTTCAAAAATTCACCATAAATGTTTAGGTGGCAACCTTTAAAACAGCTGATTCAATGGCAATGAACTGCCAACGATAAAACTATGAATGGATGTTTGTAGGCCTACAACGTACTACTTGCTATGCTATAACGTTGCGATAAAATATTCCAGATGCGATACCTAACCATTAATCGGCATGCAATTAAATCTGTAAACCTGTAGTATTGTTCAGTAGAGTGAAAACCGATTAGAAATCTCGTATTTTTGCAAGAATATTCCCGACTACTTTCGGACTCCATAAGTTAAAGTCCGTACCTACGTAATCCATAAAGTGACTGCCGCCTCTTTATTTGCAGGTAATTAATATCTCGCGTCGTGGTTTTGATTAACAATGACTGTATGTGAATGAACGAATGAATGTGTGTGATATTTTTAATAATAAATCAATTGCAAAACGATACAATAATTATTATTATCGCTTGCAGTACAGTGCAAGCATAGTACTAGCATTTGTAGTCGAAAGCGAGCGGTGTCCGGCGTAGTGATTTGCACCGGCGGCGCGGAGAAGTGATTTTTCACCGGAGAATCATCGGTGACTCTCCGGTGAAAGTAATCGGTGTTTAACCGATTATTATTGAATCATAACTCAAGTAATTTAATTTAAATAAAAAGAAGTTTGTTGAGGAACATTGTTAATTATTAACTTAATAACATTTATTCAAATACAATTACTTTATCATTATTTCCTACCTCCTTAAATAATAATTATCATAATAAAGTAAAATATTTTTTTTCTTAATATTTTTTTTATTTAAAACCTTTACAATACATCTAATATCATTTTGAGTTCACACAATATCCATGCGCTTAAAATTCCTGTGCATTGTACTAGAACATTAACAGTCAATAACATTTTAATTGATGCTAAATCTGTATTCGAATTCACCGGAGATCTCCGATGAATCTTCGGAGAATGGCAAATCACCGGTGATTTTCACCGGTGCTCGAAATTCCCCGCTCTAGTTCCGGCCCCTTCCAAAGCCGCGTACGTGCTTTGAATATTAAATAGGTACGTCGAACACCGTAAGGGCGAGCCCTCACTGGAGTGCGACATCGCGTTGTAAAAATCATAGACGTAGCGACCACAACGCACCGTGGAAATGTCCGCTGTGCACCGTAAAAACGGATGATTGATTAATTGATCAAGATGATTAATTACGATATCGATTATCTGATTTACTTGATTCAGGATTGTCCTGTCCTTTGGGAGAAACCAACGGAAGATTGATGCGTCTTAAGCCAAGCAGAAGTAGTACTTAGTGCGGTCCATGTCTCATTAGAAACTAAACTAATGGACAGAGTTTTCTCGTACTATGTCCTATGCGATGTAATTTTTCGTTGCGCAAACGCAACCGCAAGTCTTGCTTGTAGCCTCGCCTTTACCTCGAGCGGCGCGGTCAAAGTCATTCTTGGAATTACTACTACGGAAAGGGATTTATGTGGCGTATTGTTATTATGTCTTCAGTTAGGGTTTCCAAAATGTTTTTTTGTTAATTAATTAATTAATTTTGTATGAAAGTTTTTGATAATTAATTTTCACTTTTTACCACCGCCATTGTGTTTATGGGGTCAAAGTGCATGGGTGGTTGCTGGTAAGTTATACACATTAACAAACACCTTGTATAAGTACAAAAATCGTCCAGACACAGTATTATACGTCTAGATTTGGAACTTGACTTATATGCTCCTCTCCAAATAAGCGAAAAGCTTGTGCTAGGAGTGGGGTCAATAGTGCAAGGGGTGGGGCTCGAACCTGCGACCCTTCAGTTTTCAGTCCGCACCTTCAACCGTTGGACTATTTAGGTTTAAATCTGAATAGACATTTAGTCTAATGCAACTCTATCAATGCTTATGAAGTATGGTTTCCACCTACTTGTAAGCTTCAAAGAACGTCCACAGAAGTTTTTCACAACAAAAACTAGCCGCACCAAAGCGCTTTCAGAGACGCGTGTTATTTTTACCGTCCGCCATGTTTAGGCTTTTGCAAGGACGAGACCAGGCGAAAGACTAAAAATCGTCTGAAAATTAACTAAGAGCTACAAGGAGGCAAAACATCAAGATACAAACATCAGAGCATCAAGGTTTTTTATTTCCCGCGGGAACTCTTTAATTTTATATGCAACTAGCGGCCTGTCCCGGCTTCGCATGGGTGGACATAAGATTTTTTTTTATATTTATATAGCCTATGTTACTCAGGGTGAATGTAGCTTTCCAATGGTAAAAGAATTTTTGAAATCGGCACAGTAGTTTTTGAGTTTATTCATTACAAACATACAAAAATATAAATCTTTCCTCTTTATGATAGTAGTGTAGATTACAGAGCCAAAATTTTTATATAGAATTCCTACACATATTACTCAAAGACGATACAGCCATATTTTTTTTAATGAATATCTTACGAGTTATTAGAATACATGATGTATTTGGCGCTTACTACACTCGCATCTGCCTCGTTTCACACCATTTCCCCCTGATTCTGTGACTCTACATATATTTTTCATCCATTGAAGGTTTACTATGAAATAGTAAATGACATTTCTCTTCAAACCTTCAATGGATAAAAAACATGTGGCTTTCATTTTTTTATAGGCACTGAGTTACAGAATCAGCAGGCAGGTTTCGGGTATGTTTTATTTCATCTATCGAGGGAATTTTTTTCTGGTATTCTGCGCAACTATTAACGCGATAGCGACGAAATAACGCTTCGAAATCGGACATCTGTTAGTGACCTTAGGTAGATTCGACGGCAAAGCTTGTGCGGCGAAACTCGGTCATACGGTTTCATACAGTTTCTAGTCCACCCACGCCGGCGAATGCTTTAGAATCGTGGCAAAGTGGGCGCAGTAGGTACTTTGTTGTAGCTAGTGATGGGCCGACTGCACACAGAATACTCAAGATAGCGGCACTATTAATATTATAAAAGCAAAAGTGTTTTGTTTGTTGGTTTGTCCTTCAATCACGCAGCAATGGATAGACTTTTCTCGCATCATCACAAAATTTTAGTGTCTGGGATCATCTTGGCCGGAAAAGCAAGATTCGTATTTATAAAATTGTGATCAGGCCAATCTTGATGTACGGCTGTGAATCCTGAACATGAACGCTGAAGGAGGAGAGTAAGCCCTTAGTGGCTGAAAGGAAAATTCTAGGACAAACCAGACGTGAGGATGGCAGCTGGTGAGAAAGAAAGAATCGGGAGATTGAAGAACTAGTGACCGAACCCAATATTATTGGAGAATATAAATCGGCAAGACTCCGCTGGCTCGGACACCTAGAGAAAGCAGGGGACCGTACTCTACGGAGAGCATACTTGGGTCGCCCAATAGGTAAACGCCCCGTTGAACGACCCAGGTATCACTGGGTGGAGGAAGTGACAGAAGACCTGCAAACCCTCAATACATCCGATTGGCATGAAGTGGCGCAGCGCAGGACAGACATGAGTGGCAGCTTCTTGTTGTCGGAGGCCAAGATCCTCTTTGGGTCACTGAGCCAACGAAGTAAGTAGTATAAATACGAAAGTGTGTTTGTTTGTTGATTTGTCCTCCAATCTCGCAGCAACGGAACAACGGATCAACGTGATTTTTTTATGCGTATAGTGGGAGACTTGGCCATTTATCCCATCACATCTAGCGTTCTCGCGGGGTTTTAAAAAACCACGCGTATATTGTTGTACATATATTATTATTATATATATATTAAAAAGTATATACGTATGGTATATTAAGTAGTGTATGGGATAATGCGATTCTTGTGTATTACCTGAACTCCTGAATAGATTTAAGAGTCGGCCGCTGTAGTATGAATAGGTATTAAACTTAAGTTTGAAAGAGATTTTGAAAAAGAAATTCCTTACCGCTAAGTATGAAAAGGTTTTCGAAAAGGAATTTTCTTGTGTGAATTGTTAAGAATGATGGATTTCTGTTTTTTTTTTTAATTCTTATAGCATTAAAAGGGCCTAAAGAGCCAAGTGTAAATTGGTTCATTTACCTTTACTTGACAAACAGACACGATTCCTCAAAATGTTTTCCTTCACTATTAAAACTAGTTATATAAATTACCTAATTGCTAAAAACGCTTAAAAACATACATAATTTTTAAAAAAGGCACCTCATACCCTCTTCTCTCCCTTCCCCTCTCCAAAAAGGAGGCCAAAGTCTTATATTTATCACTAGTTTATCACATACCCACCCTCCATTTGGGTACGAAACCCTTAAAAATAATTAAGTATCTATCATAAACGTATGTTTATAGTATGAATGAAATAACACATAACAACTTATTTAATACTTACGCAACTACCGTTATAAAATTATCATAATCTACATAATTTATAGTTTTATTATTGACCGAAATATTTTGAATCACCGATAATATTGCCGAGTGCGTTACTTTATTATACTATTAATAATAGGTACACATTATGCGTAACATAAATAACGGTATTCAATACCGATATGTTTACCGCACCAAGTGCTTCCAAACTTTAATCACATAAAAGCAATGATGTGCCATAATAGGTATAATTTAGGCCACACTTTGAAAAGCACTTCAATTAGTAACTCATACACGGAATACGTTATTTAAATATCTCATTAAAGTGGCTATAATAATATAGGTAGTTCGAATATTTTCGATGTTGAATAATAGATATTGGAGCATTTAATATTTCTTTTTACGTGTCACGTTACGACTTCAAAATTACTTTGTATAATATTACGGACGTCATTAAGTACGGTAGCACGCGTATCAATATGTTACTCGTAACGTTCTGATATAGTCTTTATCCTTACTAATCTTTACTATCTTTTCTACTATCGTTACTAACATCTCTACTAATCCTATCTATATATATTTTTTCGATAACTTTAGTACAATCTATATATATAAAATTCAAAGTCTTGACTGACTGACTGAGATATCAACGCACAGCCTAAACTACTGAAGTTAGAAACTTGAAACTTTTACAGTTGGTTCCTTTTATGATGTAGGCGCACACTAAGAAAGGATTATTGGAAATTCCACCCCTAAGGGGTTTAAATAGGGGATGGAAGTTAATATGAAACTCCGTCATTTTTGAAGCTGTTTCCATCAAAGTTGGTATTTGAGCTTTCAGTTAAAAATAAAGAAGTACGTGTGTCACAGTTTTTGAAAATTCCACCCTAAAATCGGGGGCAAAAGGTAGTTAATATTATAAATGCGAAAGTTTGGATGTATGGATGTTTGTCACTCAATCACGCTCCAACGCCTAAACCGATTTGACTAAAATTTGGCACAGAGTTAGATCATAGACTGGAATAGCAGGAACATAAGAGAGTTCCCGTGGGACTCCAAAAAATCAGCTAGTAAGCAAATAAAAATCACTTTCTACGAAAGGGAACAATCTGTAAAAAAAAGAAAGAAAAATATGGCTAAGGCGACGACAGGTGTCTTCCATGCGTAGGCGTCCTTATCGAACAGTTCTACCTGCAACCCGATCCCATGCCCTTGGGCGCACAAAATAAACAACGGTAGCTCCGCACCTGTTGGTCAATTATCCCAACTCGGGGATCCCTAAACCCGTTTCACAAACTTTTTAATATCCCGTAGCGTTACTAACGGTCGATGGTCGAAAACTGGTTTGTTTTTCGCTTATTTTGTGTTATTATTGACGCTTGGTCTAGGATTAAATTGGGGTGATTTTTTTTTAAAGATTAAGTATAGTACGTTTATCTCACGAAGTTACGGGTGCTTTACTTGTGGTTACGTCGTGTACATGCACATTGCGTAAGTGTGCGTGGAGCGGTCAGGCGCGAGCAAGCTCTCGCTCACACTTATACAGATACGACACACACACAACCATAAGCCATGAGCCCTCGTGAAATGAAAGAGCACATTCTTTATCTATATGAAATCCCACAGAATTATAGCTCAAATTAATTATGAGTGGGATAATCTAAATTGCAAAATTATCAAAAAATTTATACACTATACATAATTGGTAAGCCTATGTATTAAAAAAAATATTTTTCTGTCTAGAAAAGGAACTTCATTCCATTTTATAAACGCAAAATTGTTTGTTTATTGGTTTATCCTTCAATCACTCAGTAGCGAACCCTAGCGCGACCGCTTTTAAAATCCGACGTTAAATCTTGGACTTCCAGGATATTAAGGGTAACCTATGTCATCCCTAAGTGCCCAAATACACCCATGCAAAAAAATGAACTTTCTAAATGAAAAATAAAACTACTTTTCTGCCTTACAACATTATTATCTAGAAAAGGAAAAGTATCTCTAAGTAAGGAATAAACACGGCAACCTTACCGCCAACCAATCCCATTATAATATTCTTGTAAAACCCTAATCACCAACTCGAACCCGACACAGCGAATTCGTGACGACGTTCGAGAACCCTCAGTAGTCTACATCAAAGGGATCGTTTTTGTTGCGACGAGAGATCACGCTCGTTATTTTTATTGTATAAAAAGTTCTCAAGTTACAATCGTGCTCCCAGCCTTCATTCACAGGGCTTCGAGTGTCGTGATGATATAACAGTTTCTGTGGAGAGTATCATACCTACGTTGATACGGGTGTAATCTACGCATGTTTTTGAAAAGGATCGCTATATAATACTCGTATTACGACTTACGAGGTATATATAAGTCCTATTAATATTAGCGAAATATTGAAATAGTAAAGACTAGCTTTTGCCCCCGCGACTTCGTCCGCGTGGAATTAGATTTTGGGGTGGAATATTCAAAAACTGTGACACACGTACTTTTTTATTTTTAACTGAAAGCTCAAATACCAACTTTGATGGAAACAGCTTGAAAAATGACGGAGTTTCATATATACTTCCATCCCCTATTGAAACCCCTTAGGGGTGGAATTTCCAATAATCCTTTCTTAGTGTGCGCCTACGTCATAAAAGGAACCAACTGTAAAAATTTCAAGTTTCTAACTTCAGTAGTTTAGGCTGTGCGTTGATATCTCAGTCAGTCAGTCAGTCAGTCTGTCAGTCAGTCAGCCTGTCAGTCAGTCAGGACTTTGAATTTTATATATATAGATATACAACTTTAATGTATTGAAGGTAGTTTGATAAAATCGATATTTGACTTTGTCGACGACATAGGCGCCCGGCTGACGCCGACTTGAACGCACGTTACGTTTAGTCTCTCCCAGAGACTCATTCGGCTATTAGATTCTCTCGCTTCTAGCTCGTTGTATTTGATTGAGGGAGTGCGATAGCAATCGCGCCCTAATCGAATAAATATTGCTAGGAAGTTTAGATGAGTGTAATTGATTAAATAATAATTGGATATGTTTGATAATTAGCCTCACGTTCAGATGGCGGTTTGTCTGACGTGTTGTGGTTAAATTGATTAGATGTGAGGTCAGGGGTCGTTATAAGGGGATGGTGGAGACGACTTTAGGTAGGGTTTCAGCGTTTTTGAGTTGTCATTAATTAACCGACTTCCGAAAAAGGAGGAGGTTTGAAATCAGTCGGAATCGATTTTTTTTTTATAATTTTTTTTATTTTTTATGTATGTTCGTACGTATGTATATATAAGTATGCGTAAGTTATATGCATAGGTAAGTACAAATACTGAAATCATTTAAAGAAAAAAAAAACATGGGTAGCGGATAAAAAGTCTTTAGTGTATCGGAGCTCTAAACAGTAATGGAGCCACGAAGTAAACTGTACGTGACACAATATTATGGGTTATTGGATAATGTTGATAATGTATCAATCCCCTATTGTAGTCATTTATTGAAATCGTGTAGCTCCCAACTGTTTGTAAACACAAAATTGATTTACGATCACGAAGAATATAAGAATACAAAAATAACGTATTCTATTACTTACTTACCCCACCTGTAGATAGACCGTTTTCACGATTCAAGGAAAAAACTAAGTAAGACCCATCGAACTGAATCGCTTAGAAGCGCAACGCGGTGATAAACCATACTTAGTAAGCCTTTAAAGGCCGACTAGAATAGAATATTTTATTTTATTTTAAAAGAAAACTTACAGCTTATTAATAAAAAATTTGTCAATAAATACAGCTAATTACTACAAGTTTTCACAGATAGAATTTACATATGAAAAAGAAAAAAACACTCAACGAAAGAAAAATAATAAGGAATACAGGGAAAAAATTGTAAAGATGTTAAATAAATAAACTATTAGAAAGTGCTTTCGAAATGTCAAATGAATCTATCACTGGTTCGGAATGCCGTTCCAATCGAGAAGAACCAGTGAAAAGACTGCAGTATTCGCCGAGCTCAGAGAAAAATGACGTACTTACTGAGCTGTAAAAGGTTGTCATAAATCATCACAATAACCATCAAAAACGTAATTACGAGTCTAGTACTCATTACAGAAAATTATTACCTACTAGGCAATCACACATTCATTTCTTGATTTTTGTTAGAAACTTCCTTTCTAAGCGTTATAGTTCGATGGTAAGATCTTAAAAAATTAGGTCTGATTTCTAAAGGGCTATTACGCGACAATTGGTCAAAGAAAATAAATGAAATTGGATCTAAATTCACCAACTTATCTGGTCTCTAATTAAATATTGCTAGGTACCTACTTAAGGAGAGGAAATTAAAAATAATTAATTAATCTAATCCTTACTAATATTATAAATGTGAAAGTGTGTTCGTTTGTTGTTTTATTGGTTTGCTCTTCAATCACGCTGCAACAGATTTACGGATCGACTGATTTTCTGTATGGATATAGTAGTTGAGGACCTTGAGAGTGACATAGCCACATAGGCTACTTTTTATCCCGGAAAATCAAAGAGTTCCCGCGGGAATTAAGAAGCTAAATCCACGCGGGCGAAATCGCGGACATCAGTTAGTTATATATAACTTACTGATTGACTGACTGACTGACTTACGACTGATCTATCAACGCACATCTCAAATCACTGCACGGTTCCGGCTGAGGCATCCGCTGAGAAAAGATTTCTGAAAATTCAACTGAAGGTCGTACCCCTAAGCATTAATCACATAATGGTAGGAGTTTTTATTGTAATAAAAATCCAAAGTACAAACAAACAAAAGCCTCAATAGCCCAACGGTTAAAGGTGCGGACTGAAAACTGAAAGGACCCAGGTCGAATCCCACCCGTTGCACTATTGTCATACGCGTAGCACAAGCTTTCCGCTTATTTGGAGGGGATAGGAGGATATTAGTAACTTTAGCTCATATTCTTAAAAAAAGTAAAGTAATAAACTAAGATCAAACCAAGATAAAACTAACAAAGTGACGCTTGATTGAAAACAATAGCAGTATGAAAATGTTAACAGGTTATTGATTTATAGTTCCTTATGCGTTTAGTATCATTTCCTGGTAGTAAAACAGTACATAATCGATTTAATACCTAGAATTAAGTTTACCAGTACAGCAATAGTTAAAGCTATTAAAAGTTAACGATTTCATAAACTGCCGTTAGCGCAGTTCAGTTAAGAATAAGAATGGTTAATGCTTAAATGAACTCTTGGTCAAAGCTATTTTTTTTTTTACTTTTTTTTTATTCGACGTCAAGGTCCTTGACTGCGATCTCACGTGATGGTAAGTGACGATGCAGTCTATGGTAGTAGCGGGCTAACTTGGAAGGGGTATGGCAGTGTACATTCAACCCACACCCTAATCTGTTTCTACACGCCATCGTGTCGGTACGCTGAATCTCTTGATGGCACATCTTTGACAGTAGGGTGGTAACTAGCCACGGCGACAGCCTCCCACCAGACCAGACCAGAAACAATTCAAAAATTATAAATTCCCATATTGTCTGCGCCGGGAATCGATCCCAAGACTACAGTGCTAGTTTGGGTTAGTAACAGTAAAAACTTATTACTTATTAAGTTTTTCTTTTTATTGTTACTAAGCTTAGTAACAATAAAAAGAAAAACTTAATTCAAAAAAAAATTCAAAATTTATTTATTTCATGTAGGCTAACTTGTAGCTCTTATGACACGTCATAAATCTACCACCGGTTCGGAATGCAGATTCTGCTGAGAAGAGCCGGCTAGAAACTCAGCAGTTGCTATTTTCAAAAAAAATTTTTTTACAAAGCTATGCTATGTATACAGTGCTTCCACAATAAAGCTTCAAAAATGCAAAATTGCATACGTAGGTACACCAATCCAACGCATGTCAAGTAATATCTATGTTAATACCTACTTTATAACTAACATGGATTTGACACTCCTTTGACTAAGTATATTAAATCAGAGGACTATCCATTTTGCTGGCAAACATTTTAAAGCCGCATAGATTTTTTTAGATTTTTTTTTTCAAAGGCACTTCCTGATTTTTCGTAAAAGTATCCAAAACCCAAGTTATTTAAGCACGCGGAAGGAAAATTATATTTACTTTTACATCCAGCGTATATTTACGTGGGCGTAATGGCGATATCGGTCACGGAAACACGCTAGGATGTAAAACTTCAGGCCCTTTGTGAAATACGACGCCGCGCTAACTTCAGCCATGTTCGGCTTTTATGACGGAAACGCCTGGTTTACGCTGCTACTAAGCTACTATAATTTTTTTTACCGATTAGCGGTATGGTAGGTCCATATTACACTATACCTACTATTTATAGGATCCTATTTCGCTCATTTGCGACAAGGGTGACATAATTCAAAATTTACCAATTTTAGTGTCGAAAATTTATACTTTTTGCTATAAAACAACATTACGCTATACACAAAAAAATAAGAGCGAGAGAGATTGTGACTTAATGCTCTGTCGCTTTGTTGGCCGCTGTGTTGTTTCGAGACCGTAGCATCCACAAAACATTACTCTCTAACGAGAGGATTCTCTCGTCGTCGATTTTGAATTATGTCACCCTTGTCGCAAATGAGGGATTTCTTATCGTCTCATATATTCTATATAGATCATCATATCGCACCTTGAAAAACAAAAGCGGCGTTTTACAAAAATTGTAATTTTTCAGTATGACCATTTAAAGTTTTGACGCAGCATTTTTGTTCAATATCTTAGCAAATAACTGGAAGAAAAGAATGCAATTAATTTCATTTATCAGTTTGACTATCTAATTTAAGTTGTGTACCTACTGAATACATGCCAGTAAATTATGGAGAAAACATGGTTTTGAAAAAAAGTTCCACATAGTGCCACTTTTGTTTTCAAGGTGCGATATTTCTAGGACGATAATCTATGGTACGAATTAGGGTCCTATAAACAGTGTAGTGTAATATGGGCCTTAGGTACATTGCCATACTTCTTCCAAGTTACGCACAGATTAGCAATGTCGGCACACGCATAATATGAAGATTTTATTAGAATTAGCTACACACAACTGGGAAATAATATACCTACTTACTATCTTACTACATACTTACTTAATATTATAAATGCAAAAGTGTATTTGTGTGTTGGTTTGTCCTTCAATCATGCTGCAACCGAGCTTCGGATCGGAGTTGAGGACCTGAAGGGTGGCAAAGCTACTTTTTATTCCGGAAAATCAAGGAGTTCCCATGGGATTTTAAAAAAATCCACGCAGACGAAGTCGCGGGCACCAGCTAGTATTATAATATTCCCTACTTCATTTTCGTAACGGACTACTTGAACTTGCCCACTTCGTAAAAATAACGCGTGTAGAATTCGTTTCGCTACTGAAATAAGTCGCGGGATGGACAGCGAGACGACGACAGGATTCAGGATGTAGACGATGAAGAAAAACTTTGTGTGACACTATTTCCAACAGTGTTTACTTATTATCCGCAACCGAAATACAAACTAGCCACTTATTCTCTTTGTACCCGCCTTTTTATACAATCAATGAATCATCAGTCATGATACGAACACAGTTGAACAACAACTTATTATAAACAAAGAATCGAACATTGGTTTAAAATTAATTAAATATAAAAATGTAAATAAATATATATCTAAATATAACTAATAATCATGCAATCTATATAAATTAATATCGAATGAGTATCTCAATTATATGACGAATATTAGCGGAAGCCGCGACTTACAACAAAAATGTAATTAATGCATACGTAAAATCAACAAATAAGTAACTGATATTTAAATAATTCTAGAATAGGTATCTTATTTATGTAATATATTATTAGTGGAGACCAGTGCTTGTAACACTACAAAGGTCGCCGGCTCGCTTCGCTCACCACTAGCCCCTTCGGTCCACTCGGCCTCGTATACCTGTTTTATACAGATATTCCCTATTTCTGGAAAAACTGACGTGTTATTTACTTAGATTACACAGTTTCGTTCACTTTATTCATACGTTTGACGACCTCCCTGGCGCAGTGGTGAGCGCTGTGGTCTTATAACTGGGAGGTCTCGGGTTCGATTACCGGCGGGGGCAATTTAGTAATTTATAATTTCTAAATTGTCCCTGGTCTGGTCTGGTGGGAGGCTTTGGCCGTGGCTAGTTACCACTTACCACCCTACCGTCAAAGACGTATCGCCAAGCGATTTAGCGTTCCGGCACGATGGTGTGTAGAAACCGATTAGGGGTATGGGTTGAATTTACACTGGTATATCCCTTCCAAGTTAGCCCGCTACCATCTTAGACTGCATCGTCGCTTACCATCAGGTGAGATCGCAGTCAAGGGCTATCTTGTCATCGAATAAAAAAAAAAAAACTGACGTGTTATTTACTTAGATTACACAGTTTCCTTCACTTTATTCATACGTGTATGAGAGAGATACCCTCAAATATTATCATAGATTATACAAGGTTATATATAGCCTCGCTGTGATGTTAACAATTTCGCAAAAATGTTTTCTACTAGAAATATATTGGAGAGAAAAACTAGTGCACGATATTTTCGGCTAGTCTTGACGTATACTACCATTACTCTAACCCTATTGTTTTATTGTGTGTTTAGGAAAAACACGATTTGTGTAACACATGGTGGTCCTACGTGACGTTCGACTTGGACCTTTTACGAATACGAATCTTTATCAACGTTTGGCGAACCGAGCACGAAGCGTGTTAGTCGGATTAAGAGCCTATAGTCTGATTTTTAATTCGGTGGAATTCTGAGAGTTGTCATTTTATAAATAAAGCGAGTTATTTGTATGAAAAACAGTATTACCACCTGTAGTTCGATTTTACCCCAAACTATCTGACAGGCGTTTGTCATAATTATCTATGTGTGGCAATTGATTTTTATTTGTACAAGTTTCAATTCACTATCTTTTTTGTGGGATTTTTTTTAATCTCTGGTAACATTAAGATACGTCAGAATTCCACGCAATTAAAAATCAGACTATAGATCGAACATTCTCGATGCTCTTTTTTTATTCGATGACAAGATAGCCCTTGAATGCGATCTCACCTAATGGTAAGTTACGATGCGGTCTAAGACGGTAGCGGGCTAACTTGGAAAGGGTTTGATGGCAGTGTACAACTCGTACCCCTAATCGGTTTCTACACAACATCGTGTCGGAACGCTAAATCGCTTGGCGGCACGTCTTTGACGGTAGGGTCGTAACTAGCCACGGCTAAAGCCTCCGACCAGACAAAACATCGAACATGTGCATTTTTGTTATTATATATATTAATCATTTATTTTGTATGTTTTTCTGTGTGTATGTGTGAGGGTGCGTGCATGCGTGCGTGCGTGCGTGCGTGCGTGCGTGCGTGCGTGCGTGCGTGCGTGCGTTTGTGCGTGCGTGTATTATGAACATAAGGAGTTCATCCATAAGATGAAAAACCAAAAATCTTTTTTGATTTTTTTCAACGATTTTGAGCCTAATTTCACGTTCTTTCGTTTGTGCAAATTGTGAATGGGCACATTGTATTTTTGGCGGGTTTATTTTGAAAACATTTCTAATAGAAAATATTGATCATAATATTTGATATCTAGAGCGTAATTAATTACATCATTGAAATAGGAGTAATTATCAGATAGCGGTTTCGATTTATTAATATCGAATGCCCTAAGGGGAAGCGATGTCAGATACCTATCTGCCTAACATAAAAAAAGATATCTAGCATATTAGCAAATATGAAATGCTGAAAACTATATAGGGCAAATATACTTTGCCCTATATAATTTTCTGCTTTAAATATTCCTTATAGGTACAATATAATATAATAAGGAATATTTAAAGCAGTACATGTATAAATAAATGGTACCTATAAGATTTTTCATAATAATAGGGAAATCTATACTCCTTCTTTGACCTCGCCTTATCCCGTTACGCGGGGTCGGCTTTTCTTATCATAAGGCGCCATGAAGATCGCGATTTTGCGTCGTTGTCACTGAGGCCAAGGCGTTTCATGTCGCGTGTGACATTTGTCAACCAGGTGGTTTGTGGCCTTCCCCTTCCCCTCTTTCTAACAGCCATGGAAAGGCACTTTTTAACTACATAATCATCGGGCCTACGAATTACATGACCGTACCATCTGAGCCTTGATTCTGTTATTTTGTCGGTTATGGGCGCAACTTTAAAGCTTCCTCTTATATATTCATTTCTTATTTTGTCCTTGAGTGTAACTCCTCCCGCCCATCTTAGCATACGCATTTCGGTGGTGTGCAGCTTCTGTTCATGGGTCTTTTTGGTTGCCCAAACTTCGCAACCGTACAGTAATGCTGGTCGTACTGCCGTTTTATAGACCTTGCCCTTTGTTCTTATTGGCATTTTAGCGTCGCATAGTACCCCTGTGAGAGTACGCCACTTCATCCACCCAGATGTCGTTCTCTGTATTACATCTGCTTCTATAGAGCCATCCTCGGAGAGAACGGATCCTAGATACTTAAATGTTTTACATCTAGGGAGGGCCGTGCCGCCCAACGTGATGCCCGGGTCAAGTGGAGCGTTGGGGTTGAAATTACAGAACATATATTCGGTTTTTGTCCTGCTGATGCGCAAGCCATTTTGTTCCAACGACTCTCTCCATCTTTCTAAGTCTTCTTGTAGATCTCGCACACTGTCAGATATAAGTACTACGTCGTCAGCATACAAGAGATTCCATGGAGTTGGCTTTTGGATTTTTGCCGTCAGATAGTTCATGACTACATTAAATAGCAGAGGGCTCAGTGCACTACCCTGATGAACGCCAACTTTAATATCAAAGTTTTTAGATAGACCTGCTGAGCTTCTGACGCAGGTTTGGACGTTGTTGTACATATCTTTAATGAGTCGTATGTAGCATTCAGGTACACTGTGCGCTCTGAGCGCCTGCCATATCAATGTCCTTGGCACTCGGTCAAAGGCTTTTTCTAGGTCTATAAATACCATCCACAAATTTTGACCGTTTTCTTTAGCATTTTCCATTACCAGTCTTACTGCATGAATTGCGTCCATGGTTCCCTTTCCGGTTGTGAAGCCAAACTGATTTTCCGTTAACGAGATTATAGATGCTAGACGTTCAGTGAGCACTCGTTCCCAGATTTTCAGGGTGTGTGATGTGAGTTTTATTCCCCGGAAGTTTCCGCACTCTCTAACGTCTCCCTTATTTTTGTAGAAGGGAACAAGTATGCTTTTTCTCCAGGCATCTGGCATTTCCTCAGTTGTTAGGATGTTATTAAACAAGTTAGTTAGCCAGAATTCCCCACCTGCCTTTAAGGACTTCCACAGTTCGGCTGGTATATCATCAGGCCCGCAGGCTTTGTGGTTTTTCATTTTCAGAATGGCCTTTTTGACTTCCGTGATGGTGATTTGATTTACGGGTCCTTGTATTCTTGGTTCTTCGATTTCAGCCTGTCTGGGGAACTCCTCATTCAGCAGTATATGGTAATACTCGTACCACCTTTTACAAATATCTTTATCAGATGTGAGTAGTTTGCCTTTGCTGTCCTTAATGTATTTTGTAGTCTTAAAATCCTTCGTGTTATTATACCTGTGTTTAGCTATTTTATATATCTCTGTGTCTGAAGCTAATTCTAGTTGTAGATAAAGATCCAACTCTGCTTTTTCCTTCTCAATCGCAACTGATCTTCTTGCCATCTTTTTCGCCTCTTTGTACTGTAGCTTATCCTGCTCTGAGCCACTCTCTTGCCATTTCTTGAACAGGCGTTTCTTTTCGGATACAGTGGCTTTGGTGTTGTTGTTCCACCATCTGGCATCTTTCTCGTTATGCAGAGGACCTTTGGAAATACCCAGTATAGTTTTTGCTTGGGCTATACAGACATCATGAAATTTAGACCAGTTAACTGTGGGAGAGTCGTGTGATGAGGAGTCGTTACCCAAGTACTCATGGACTTTGTTCTTAAAATTTCTTCCTTTTTCTGTATTTAATTCCCGCCATTTTATCCTTTCTACTTTCGGTATTTTATATTTAATTTGTCGTTTAAGTTTTAAAGCTACTAATAATAGTCTATGTTGTGATGTTAATGGTTCGCCTGGAATAACTTTGCAGTCTTTAATTTGTTTGAGATTCTTTCTATCTGTCATTATATAGTCAATTTGTGTTTTAGACTTTCCACTTTTGTAAGTAATGAGGTGTTCTTCTTTCTTTTGAAAAAATGTGTTCAC
Organism: Hipparchia semele; assembly: GCA_933228805.2. Lineage (NCBI taxonomy): Eukaryota > Metazoa > Arthropoda > Insecta > Lepidoptera > Nymphalidae > Hipparchia > Hipparchia semele. The sequence continues at coordinate 3,789,816 of OW121733.1, read as the reverse complement.
TACCACTAAATTTAGAGACGCTGCAAATTCTAATATTGTGGTTCCTTCTTTATTTTGCGTTCCATAACCAAAGCCCCCATGATGACCCTCATACCCATCTGCGCCACTACCCACATGCCCGTTGAGATCACCGCAGATAATTCTTTGCTCTGTTACCGGTAAAGTATTCATGTGTGTACACAGCTCTTCCCAGAAGTCTTGTTTGTCTGTTTCGGGGCAGCCGACCTGGGGCGCGTAGACACAAACAATGTTGAGGCAGGTTTGGTTCTCCAAGGCTAGTTTTACAGACATAATACGGTCACTCGTTCTATTAATTTCTATTACCTTTTGGCTCAGATGTTGATCTAGGATAATCCCAACCCCATTTTTTCCATTTTCAGTACCATTATATATAAGTTTAAATCCCTTCCCGATTTGTCGTGATTTTGCACCTTTCCATTTTGTTTCTTGCACACAGCAGATGTTGATGCGACGTCGTTCTAAGATGGCGCTTAATTCAGCACTGCGTCCTGTCATCGTGCCAATGTTCCAGCTAGCAATGCGTAGTTCGGACATTGACACGGTGCTTTGCTGTTTAGCTCTTCCGTCGCTTTTGGGGGACGCCCTAGTATGTTTCGCAGTTCCATCATCACCAACGTCGCTTAAGGGGGACGCCCTAGTATTCCTCGTGTTCTTTAATTTTTGCCTTTTCATGATAAGTATGGTGAGTTGGCTTCTGTTTATACGGCCAGTTGCCACCTGACGCCAAGGGTGTAACCCACTACGGGGCTTGGGCGCCGCCGTTGACCCGCTAGGGGCTCATCCGCCGCCATCAATAGGGAAATCTATACTAATAAATAATAATCTAAATATATAAAAGGCAAAGGTGACTGACTGACTGATTTATCAACGCACAGCTCTAACCACTGGACCGATCGAGCTGGAACTTGGCATACAGGTAGCTGTTAGGACGTAGGCATCCGCTAAAAAAGAATTTTTCAAAATTCAACCCCGGAGGTAAAATATGGGTTTAAAAACCAGGTTTAAGAAGCCGCGGGTTAAAGCTAGTAATATAATAAAGTGGAAGGGTTTGTTTGTTCATTTGAACGCGCTAACTCTGGAACTACCACTCAGATTTGAAAAATTATTTTTGTAGTTAATAGCCCAATTCTCGAGGAAGTTTTATAGATTACTAGCGGACCCGACAGACGTTGTCCTGTCTTAAGTTTTTTTTACATCCTCTTTGACGAAATTGGCAGCACGCATTCTGTCAATGTTATGTCAAACGCCATAAGGTTACATCAAAAAAGTTTTAATTGTAAAAGCGGTTACATTAGAAATAATTTAATATGGTGGTTAATATTTCTTAAATTTTCTAATTTTCCGCGCAATTTTCTTAATTTTTTCTTTCATAAGAACCTTCTCCTAACAATAACGAACACAATAAAAAAAGAATTAGCGAAATCGGTCCAGCCGTTCACGCGTGATGCGCTTACCAACACATTAAACGATTCATTTTTATATATTAGATTCAAAATCACGGTAGGTAGGTACGATCCTTAGAAGCCGAGTAAAAAAAAAAAAAAAAAAAAAAGTGGGAGCCAAGTGGGAGTTGGACTCGCACACGAAGGGTTCCGTACCAACTACCATCGTAACAGTGATTGTTAAGGTCGAGCAAAAAAAAAAAAAAAAAACGTCGAAAAAAAAAAATCACGTTTCTAGTAGGGGAACCCCCTTTAATTTATTTTATTTGTTGTTATAGCGACAACAGAAATACACATTCTTTGAAATTTTCAACTCTCTACCTATTACAGATCATGAGATACAGCCCGCTTACAGACAGATGGACGGACGGACAGCGGAGGTTATTAATAAGGTCCCGTTGGTTCTTCTTCGGGTACGGTACTCTAAAAAGTAATAGCGCGGGTGGGCAATGCGATGTGACGATTTTTATTCCGAAAAATCAGTGTTTCTACTGGATTATTTAAAGTAAATCTACGCGGACGAAGTCGCGGGCATTAGCTAATGTAGTATAGGTACCTACCTACTTAGTATATTTTTGAAAATCAATTAAAATCCTCTCATCAATGTACAGTAGGTACCTACCTACTATTATTTTTATGACCTCGTAATAAATTAGGTATTTATAATATCGTTTTATTTAATAACGAGTTTTAGATAAAACCGTTACCTAATATCGAACTGGTTTAGATTAGTACCGAATTTACGAATAAATTGCGTTGAATTAATGTAGCCTTCCAATTAATTAATAATGCATAGTACATCCTTCAATGGGTTAGATATAATATTATGTATACTAAATACTAATTAAGATTTAATCTATGCTTATAATATAACATTATAAAAGCTACCTATTAACCAGATATGCAATTATTATTATACCCATCCAAATATAACGCTTAGAACAGAAATTGCTAACAAAGTTCCGGTCCAAACGACAGGGACAATATAGAAGTTATGAACTCCCAAAATTGGCCCTGCCGGGAATCGAAGCCGAAACTTCATAGAACGCGCTACTGCGCAAGGTAGGTACCTACATCTTCAAATTATTATGTGTGATTGTGTCTGATTGTGTTACTATCAATAACGTTATAAAACTGTTACAGTAACTTGGTAACGGTAAAAGCTGATACCGTTACTAAAGTATTGGAAATTAACGTTAATTACCGGTAAGTATTATTTGTTGTTTGATAACGTTGACAAGCCCAACCATTAGTTAACATCCATTTTTCAGTCAAGCCAACCTACGAATAAATACCGTGAGTGATTTATTGACAGCTGATAATGAACCTAAACATTTGAAACGCTGAATAAATATTGCTCTCCTAGAAGCAAACTAAGGAGGGATTTTAAAGGGATGAAGAGGAAAAGTACAAGTATTTTCTTCCCAAAATCTACAAGAAAAAGTCATACACATATTCTAGGATTTTTCTGTACGTACTATGTAAGCTAAGCTTAGCTTTATGCAGCTTAAAATATACATAACGTTATAACGAAATGCCTACACTTATACAACGAATTAAGTATCAATTATTATCTAAGTGATAAAAAAGTTTCCTTAACAAACGAGTAAACTACAATACTAATACCAACCTAACAATATAAACCCACCAATATTTGGGTAAAGGTTTTATTTTGTTAATTATGCCTCAATAAGGCCTTACGAACTAAATAAACAAAATTATTTTGACAAAACTACAATAGATTCTGGAAATACAGGTATTTAAATACACATAAAAAAAAAGCATTCGCGAAATCAAGAAAGCTTTAAAATGTAAACACCTCACCAATATACAATAAGCCACATACAAATTAGAAAAAAAAAAAACAAATGAGGGTTCAGTTTTTTCGGAACCCTAAAAATTGACGAACAATAAAAACAAAACAATTCCGGAAAAGCGGGTAAACTGAAAATTAAAAATACCTCATCAAAAATACAATGAGCTCACCGTCACGGTTATTTCAAAAAAATCCATAAACAGTTTTCATTCACACACAACAAACACTGAAATGAAAAGCGTTTTTCCAATTTTGTAAAATTCAAAATGTCACTCGCGTTTTTGTTTCGTAAAGTCAATATTTACGTGGTACTTTCACAAATGCATTGGCAAATATTAGTAAATTGACGTGTTCGCGTACTGATACGCCGCGTGTAACCGCGAGATTGGCGTACTGGCACGCACATTGACACACTATCACGATGGCGTCCGGCCGGTAACTGAGGGTGAAGAGTAGGCTCCGCTTGCCCCGGCCAGGCTCGTAATACATAGATTATGCAGACACAGATATTCTGCTTATCATTTATACCTTTCTAATAAAAATATGAATGAATGAATGAATCTACTTTTATTGTACACCACACATAATATAGAAACAATGAGCTTAATAATAGTATACAATTTGGTAATATGTATTTGGGTACCTAATATGGTTATTAAGCTATTGCATAGCTTCTATCACGGGCCTTGAGCGTGGAGACCGAATCCAGAAATTCCGTAACGAAAATAACCTGACACGGGACTCCTCTCACCGCTAGATGGCGTTGATAAAAAATGCTATGCAATACCTTTACCGCGGCAGTCCCCGAGTGTCACACGTCTTTTTTATTTACACAACTTTATTGCATGAAAAAACAGGAACAAAATATATAAGTAAATAAACAGTGTAACACAAAAACCTTATCACTAATGGTGATCTCTTTCAGGCAACCTGTACGAGAGAATTATTATTATAAAGTATTATTGCTTTTCCTTTCCTTTTTTTAAATCCTGAATTATGGCCTCATAGGTATTTATTTTGGACTGCTTGTTCTAACCAGCTTAATTTAGTGGCTGTAAGATATTCATTCCAATCAAAAACAAATTAAAATTATACGTATTTTAGGCCAACCTGTACCTCTAATATGACAAGACACAAGTCAAAACTCTACCACTGGTTCAGAAAGCATTCTGCAGAGAAGAGCCGGAAGCAGACTCAGCAATTGACAGCTTAGAATAGTTTTTTCAAAACTTTCATTATAGTTATTAATTAGCTCCAATTCTGTTTCTTTCTCCTAGAAGCAGTTAAAGCAGTGGTCAGACTTGCTTTCTCCGTTGGGGGTTCAATCCCGGGGTTCAAAACCCCTGATTTTTCAGAGTTATGACATATAAGCTATTAAATATCACATGCTTCAACGATGAAGGAACGGTGAATCTCGTGAGGAAACTAGCACACTAGAGAGTTTTTCATAATGTTCTCATATCCCAGTACCTATTCAGTCTGAAATTAATAAAGAATTTTCATTATTCTGCCTGAAATAAATTCTTTTAACTATTTTTGCCAATGACTATAATCACCACTTAGGTACTCATCTTGCGCTTACAAAATATTTAATCTATGACTCGACAACGACCTTAATCTGAAATCCCTTTTCAACTCCTCGGGCCTCTCATTATTGATCTCTTTCACTCCTTACCACCGGTGCAATAATGTGTGCTTCTCGCTTTAACGAATGAAAGCTCTCTACATCTATCTCGCTCACACTTCACTGCAGAGCTTCGAAAACAAGGTAGAGGCACCCGTACTATCAATGCGAGTGTGTATTAGAAAATTTTTCCCTTATATTAGCCACAGAATACAAAATATGTTTCGTTAGCTTATTAGTACGCTGGCATTTTCCCTTTTGTTTCATATTGAATTTTTCTTGTATGTGCCACAGTATTTTTTCATACGCATATTTTCACAGACACGTTTTTTTTGTGAATTCGGAATTTATGCAGAAAAAGTTTTTATTGGACGTTCTTTTGGAATTCTTTGTTAAGTTTTTATTAAATACGGGACGTTATGAATAATATTCATAACATCATGCGTGATTTTTTCGTTATAAATAGGTAGGTAGGTAGGTACCTAGTTTATGAAGAGCTATTTAGGCGTTTCAAGATCATTAGCTCATTTCCTACTTGGTAGAGCTTACAGCTTTCAATTTTCAACTTTCTCAGGTCAGATTGATTTGCGATTTGGTGTAGGTACTACTGTTACTTCGGTTGTATTTCCAAAGACCTTGAGCTGATGCTGTAGTACTGAGAGATACCCAGCCTCTCAGCAACTTATGGCAGATATAGCGTGTTTGGGCTTATTAGAATGGTCTTAACGAGTTAATGTTACTTAGATGATGGTCCAGGCCCCATGGTGAAAGGGGCCTCGTTAAGTGATCTCAGAACTCAGAAAGGGGCCTCGTTAAGTGATCTCAGAAACTTCCACAGGTGCAATTGATTTGAAATTTATAAACAGGGTCTGTAGTCTGGTGGGAAGGCTTTGGCCGTTGCTAGTTACCACTCTGCCGTCAAAGACGTGCCGCCAAGCGATTTAGCGTTTCGGCACGATGGCGTGTAGAAACAGATTAGAGGTATGGGTTGAATCTATACTGCCATAACCCTTCCAAATTAGTACGCTATCATCTTAGACTGTATTGTCACTTATCACCAGATAAGATCGAAGGACTATCTTGTCATGAAATAAAAAATAAATGTTTTCTTTGAGCCAATTATTTAATTTTTGTCATTTTAATTATTCCTTTAATTTTCATTTTACGAGTTAATGTTACATAGATAATGGTCGAGGCCCCATGGTGAAAGGGTCTCAGAAAGGGGCCTCGTTAAGTGATCTCAGAAACTTCCACAGGTGCAATTTATTTGAAATTTACAAACAGGGGTTTTTAAAATTATTTTTTTTACACTTGTTAGCTCTATTATTCCTTTTTAACGCACTTGGGTGCTAAAACACCGATAACCGGGTACTTACAAGCTGAACGAGACAGGTGGTCGATTCCAAGGGCCATAACCTTCAAATAAATATTAAAGCGAATATTTTTAGGGCCCGCGTTAATTATTTTTCAGAAGCGGTTTACATGTTTACGGCCTTAACTTTTGTGTCATGAATATAAAATAATGGATACAGTTAAACGGTTGTTTCGTAATTAGTGTACAAAATATATTTTATTTGTTTTAGAGAGCTGGGCTGGGCTACCCACGCTTAAAGCAGTATTATTTCAATTTTGTTTTGAAATGTCATACCTACCTTAAAGTAATTGCTGTAAAGTTGTCATGATATTATTATATTGGCATAAAAAAAGACGTGTGGCACTCGGGGAATGCCGCGGTAAAGCTATTGCATAGCATTTTTTATCAACGCCATCTAGCGGTGAGAGGAGTCCCGTGTCAGGTTATTTTCGTTACGGAATTTCTGGATTCGGTCTCCACGCTCAAGGCCCGTGATAGAAGCTATCCAATAGCTTAAAAAAAACATCCGGTCAACAAAATAGCACTAATTAGTTTAAAATTCTTCCTGCATGCCTTTGAACATTAAGAGGAGCTAAGCATTCGCACAAAAACTAGTTTAGCTACAAATTGCAACGTCTAAACTATGCTTAACATGCTTCATTACCCTTTTTTACTGCCACGCGACATCTTGTGTCCCTTTCACTCTCCATAATTCCGTATTTACCTCTCATTCCCTCGCAAAGAAAACTTGTCTCTACAAATTGCAATGTCTACACTATCCTGAAGAATCTTCATTACTCTTTTTATAGCCACGCGACAGTATTTTCATCCCTTTCTTACTTATTTATTACTTAATTTACTGTCTCTTTCTCACCACGCGAATCTCTGGCCCTTTCAAAACCTGATTTCTAGCGAGTTGTCAAGTTCAATAAAAATAAAAGTAAACCATCGAACTATAAGGCTTAGAACAGAAGTTTCTAACTAAGTTCCGCTTCAAACGTAGATATACTCAAAACAACCAACGAGCGCCGTGTAATTACATTTCAGTAATGGTACCGGTAATTAAATTTTTGATGGTAATGTGATGAATTATAACATCTAATAGATTTATTAATACATATCAAAAATTCGGAGGCCGGCGGGATTCGAACCCACATCTCTCTGGGAATCGCGCCCGAGTGTGTTTTACCGTTACACCACGGCCGAACCACACTTCAGCCACGAAATTAGTGATATGTATCTACTTTTTTCAATCAGTTTTATAATTCTGGGCGCGATTCCCTGAGAGATGTGGGTTCGAATCCCGCCGGCCTCCGAATTTTTGATATGTATTTATAAATCTATTAGGTTATTTCCTTTAAGTGTAGGTTAACACTTTAATATAAATTAAAAATTATAACATCCTTTCAGAGCATAGTAGGTACGTCATTTTTAATAATTTTCTTTGAGCTCGTCGAAATAATGCGACGTTCCTACGTAGTCGACCCTCAGAGGCTCACTTAAAATGGCATATCACCACCGCTTCGAGACTACGCTTCTAAGCGTTATAGTTCAACAAAAGTAAACTTCAGATAAACTTTTTATTGAGATTGCAATTACGTGCAGCGTTAAATTACTCCAGAACACTAAATTGAACTCTATATTAATACGACGGCTTTTAGGCTACCTGTCCACTGAAGCGGAGCGGAGTGGAGACGTGATCGGTGGACCAACGTCATTTTTGAGATCAATATCATCATGAGAAACCCATTAAAGTCTCAATACTCTCCTCTCAGAAACGTCAATCTAATAACACCTCTCTTTTTCCATCAGGGGTTAAAAACCAACCACATACAAACAACTAAGTAAACAAGTGTACTTAAATTAAAAAATTTCAAACACCCCCGACATATTGCAACATCCTAGTCGTTAGTCAGTAATCGTTAAAATAAAAATATGTAATCCGCCATTTTGTGGCGGCAGCCATCTTGGACCGATTTTCATCAAACATAGCTAAGACCACTCCCGAATAATTCACCTTTCAAACAAAAAAAAACGAAATCAATATCGGTTCATGCCACGGTACGATGCCACAGACACACAAACACACACACACACACGCACACGCACGCACAAACAGACACGTCAAACTTATAACACCTCGTCGTTTTTGAGTCGGGGGTTAAAAAAAACAGAAAGAAAGCTTTCGTTTCATCAAAAAGTGTTGGAAAATATTTTCTAGTTTAAGTCAAGTCCGATGAGCTTTGCTTAAAAATATACCTCTACCTCTAGTTGAAAGAGGTATAGTGAAAACTAGAAGTGTTTACTATTCTGCAACCTAGACCAAAACCAAACGTAGGTAAATAGCTAGTATGTCACGTAGAATCTCTGTTTGGAATCTCTTTGAATATCCCAGTTACTTACTGATAATATCTGACTGGTACACTGCGGGACAAATAATTGAACACTTGCAATTTATTTTAATTTTTTTACTCAACTTTTTACGACGTAAAGTAGGGGTTTTGAAAAATCGAACTTAACGTGAGCGAAGCCGCGGGCAAAAGCTAGTTTAAATATAATTCCAAAACCTGACTACTGATTGACTTAAAAATCAACACACAGCCTAAACCACTGGAGTTAGAAGCTTGGAATTTTAGCAGTAGGTAGGTTCCTTTTATAACGTAGGCACCCACTCAAAAAGAAGTTTTTGAAATTCCACCCCTGAGGGGTTAAATAAAGATTTAAAGTTAGTATGAAAGTCCGTCATTTTTCAAGTTATATCCATGAAACTTGGTATTTGGGCTTTCAATTAAAAGTGAAGAATTATGTGTGTTTTTGAATTTTTTTCCCAAAACCTACTTGGGATGAAGTCGCGGCGCCCTCTAGTCTAGTATATTATAATAAAAAAATATAGCAATAAACTATGACATTCTACTAGGGATGAGTCATACGCCCACAAAACAAGCGAAAAACTTGTTCCGAACGACGAAGAGTATAATGCATTGTTAAATGACATGACAAATTACGACAAATATCTGCAATTACGCGCTTCGTTTACCGCACGCTTGACATATCTACCTCTTTTTATACATATACTATACTAGCTGATGCCTGCAACTTCGTCCGTGTGAATTTAGTTTTTAAAATTCCGCGGGAACTCTTTGATTTTCCGGGATAAAAAGTAGCCTATGTTTTAATCCAAGGTATAATCTATCTCCATTTTAAACTTCAGCCGAATCCGTCCAGTAGTTTTTGCATGAAAGAGTAATAAACATACACACACACACACACACACACACACAAATAAACTTTCGGCTTTATAATATTAGTGTGATCATAGGCAGTAAGTTGACACATTTTATGTCCTCAAGTGTACTAGAGCATTCTAAATGTTTAAGCCTATATAAAAGGAGTGTAGAGGTGCGGCCTTTAAGAATTTACCCTTCACTTAGAAGGGATTTCAACTTAGGCGATACATTGTCCCGATGCAAATGAAGCTGGAACACGTTTATGCAGAGTAGAGTAAATAATAACTTTGAGATAGAAATAGAAATATTTTTTATTCAAATAAACTTTTAGCGCTTTTGAATCGTCAATGAATCTACCACTGGTTCGGAATGCCTTTCCTGCCGAGAAGAGCCAGCAATAAACTCTCTTTAAAAAAAAAAAATTAATAATTTAAGGTAATTAAACTATGCTATGTATACAGTGCTTCCACGTTGAAGTTTCCTAAGTCCAATACAATACAAATACAAATAAATACAATCTAATGCATTAGACAGAAAGCAGACCCATTCCCGTTGGTAGCACGCGCTCACGAGCATGACGCATGATCCAGCCGTTGCTTCGCTCAACCATATTTGAGGGAACGTAACAATTGATCGACTTCGAGTTTACTAGGGTGATTTTGTATTTGTCTGTCAATCTGTTTAAATGCCTTTCAGAGCCTCTTAACTCCTGAATCAATAAACACTTCATATTTACAAAGAATATGTAGAAATCTGGCCAAAAATTAAATTACCTAATTAACTATTTTATTTTTTGGAGGGTATAGGAGGATATTAGTCAACTTCAGCTTGGTTTCTTCTTTTAAAAAAAGAAGAAGAAAAAAATCTAAGTTTGTAATTGCAGGTAAAACTATAAAACTATTTTTGTTATGATTGATGTAGCGTATTAAAAATAAAGGCTTTTTTATTAAGTAGCCGTTTTAGGACCTCTTTTTTTAATTTTTATACAGGGTGTCCCCTATCGTAAACAGGGATTTTGTTTATCAATTTTAAATTTTCATTTTATTTAAGTTTTTTACTATTAATTAATATTTATTTGGGCAATTTTATAATTAGGACCTCTTTTACCCCAGGGAACTTTGACTTATATTTAACTTCATAAAGTTCCATAGTAAAACTTATAAGCAAGCTCAAGCTCTTGCATAACCACATCCAGGGATTGTCTCAATTAAATTAGTTCATCTACTTACTGTTGGCAAGTCTTAGTTGATTCTTAGTTGCAGTGTATTTTCAGATCTCATTCAAGATCGTTGCTTAGTCAACGAGTTAGATAAATCGAGATTAAGGATTATTATAATTACAAAGATAATTATATTTTGCAACTTTATTCGTATAAAAAATAATACGATATTTTGTGGGTACCAAATCTAAAAAGTACTCTTCTAAATGTATAAAACGATAGATGAAAGGAAAAGGTGACTGACTGACTGATCTATCAATGCACAGCACAGATCAAACTACTGAACGGATCGGACTGAAAGGCATACAGATAGCTATTACGACGTAGGTATCCGCTAAGAAAGGATTTTTGGAAATTCAACCCCTACAGGGGTATAATAGGGGTTTCAAAAGGCCGCGAGCAAAAGCAGTTTGTACAACTACCTGCCTAAACATTATTAACCGATTTCCAAAAAAGGAGGAGGATTCATCGGAATCTTTTTTTTTTTTTTTAATTTTTTATGTATGTTTCCCGATTACTCGAAGTCGCCTGGACTGATATGGAAAATTCTTTTTTCGTTTGAAAGGGTATACTTCCCAAGTGGTCCCATTGTCATCAGGTCAAGGTCTGATGATGGGATCCTGGAGAAACTAAGGGAACTCTTCAGATTTTATCGGCGAAATCGATATATTTTGTAGTGGCGTTTGAAGTCGGTTTTGTAAAAAGAATTTTTACGTTTATATTATTTTATGTTCTTAGGAGTTTAGATACAACCTAGTTATACTGGCAATTAAACTATATATTTATCGCAATTTCGTAAAGATATTATATATGTATTTATACATTTATGCTATGTTATATATATATAGGTATGTATGTATTATTTTATTTTATTTGTTTAAATATGTAGATATTATAGTATTTAATATGTTATTTATTACGTAGTGTAAATATGTATATTGCTTAGATAATATACCTTTATGTTGCACCATACTACCCTCACACATCATTTCACTCCTATCACAAATGGTTGCCTGATAGAGATTGCTCTGTAGCAATAAGGCCGCCTTTGCATGCGTAGTTTTAAGTTTTATTAATTTTTGTTTCTTTCTTGTGTGCAATAAAGTTTTTATCTATCTATCTATCTATCTATCTAGTTACTAACATTACTACTAGTTATTACAAAAGTTACAACAATATTTTTTCTATTTCGCTTCGTGGTGCCTTTTACGTACGTACAATGGCCACAATAAATGTCAAACTACAATCATTGCTAGTGAAATACAACCGCCTAATACTTTCCCTGGATACGTGTTCGGAACGAGTAATTAGGGAGTATTATTCCGTAACGTTATTTTATTCTGTAACGTTATTTTTTGTAGGTATACTTTCATAAATACAGATTTCGCGCGGCCTCTATCGTGCGGCCGGATTTATAGTGTTTACAGGGTGAACATTTTTACTGCTAATTTATTTTTCCCATAGCAATTTTCGAGGTATTTAATTTTTTCCCTCATTTCCCTCACACAAATATTTTTCGGATTATGAAAAAATTTATTAATAAAAGTACCTTAATTGTACAGTGTACAGTACACCACCCATAATAACAAGCTATAATTAAAAATATAAAAAAATACGACTGCCCAGCCAAAAAACGAACTAAAAAAAGTTAAATACTACAGTCATTCCCTTTGGAATCTTATTCACATTTTTAAATGATATTTTTTGTGAATCACTGTATATTGAACTATAACGTTATATGTTTTTGGAATCTACTCATCATTTTCTAGATGATGATTATATACTTAATCTTATTTTCGAATTATTTTTTTCAACTTTAGTCTTTAATGCGGGACCATGGTCACCCCATCAATTTTTTTTTAAATTTTACTAGCCTATGTCACCCGGAATAAGCTAAGGATTCTAACGATAGCTCATTCATCAAAATCGGTTCAGGCGTATAGAAGTTATGGTGGAATATAGGAACTCACATACATACATACATGAACCCTGAAAATAATATACTCCTTTTTTCAGGCAGTCGTATAAAAACATAATTCTCGGTCTAGGCTAGTATTTTCATTGGATATAAGTCTGAAGTCTTATATGAAGTATGTACTTACTATATTATAGGGTTGCCTTTACGTTAAAAGCTTTATATCAAAACAATTTCTTCCACGTCAAGGTTCCCGAGGGAATTTATACTTTTTTAACAATGCAAGTCTTTGTCCTCATAAAAGCTTCACTTTGCTATTCTAAAAATTATAATGCTCTCAATTTTTATCGGGAATTTTAAATATTAAAAGAAGTTTTTTCATTTACCTACTCTTTAATACAATATATAAAAATATAAAATATAAATTATAAAGGTGTTTTAATTGTGATTTTCAATTACGCCGCTGAATTGATTTGGCTGAAAGAGAGATAGACTAGTTGATAGATCAGTCAGTCAGTCACCTTCACCTTTTATATATTTAGATGACTGCTAGGGAAGGGAGTAACTTCTCTTAAATCGAAATTCTCAAATGGATTTATGAAACCACTTGCCACTCACCTCACCGATCGAATAGTAAAAAGAAAAAAAAAACCAAATAAATAGAATTGTAACGACTCATTTCGTAGAGCAGAACGGAAATCATAAATATATAGAAGCACTTATGGGTTTGAGATAAGTGTTATTAAAAATAATTGCTCCGATCCATTGATACAAAGAACCAAAGAGACGCTTTTGACGCCACTGTTCCTTTCACTCCGGATTAAAAACAGATTTCGAATGTGGATGAAGCAAGGTGAAGGGACCTTACACATTCCGAACAAAGGTTTTTTTCAGCTATCCGCCCGTAATTATTTTTCCTTCCTATTATTTATTTACTAGTTGATGCCCGCGACATAGTTCGCGTGGATTTAGTTTCAAAAATCCTGCGGGAACTCAAAGATTTTTCGGGATAAAAAGTAGCTTATGTCACTCTCCAGGTCATTAACTATATCCATGCAATAATCACGTCAATCCGTAGCTGTGTGATTGAAGGACTAGCCAACAAACAAACACACATTCGCGTTCATAATATTAGTAAGATTAGTAACACTAGATATTAATTCGTTCTCTATTGTTCTCTATTGTTTCTTTTAATTTGATTAAAATATATTCTTAATATTATAAAGTTGCATAAATTTTGAGAATGTATCGTTGAAGTTTAAACATTTGAACCAACTAATAACCACCCATAACTAAATTAATTAAAGTAATTAAATTGTGGTTTTTAAGTTTTAGGAGTGTATAAAAAATTGGGGGGCGCTGAGAAATAATTGATTTTCAAAGGGGGCGGTGAAAGAAATAAGTTTGATAATCTCTGATCTACAGAGTATGCACCGCAACCAAACTTATATTCATGTTTTATGTATACCAATGGCGTCTATTCAATGATATTTACAGCCGTGATTATAATACTGTAGACGGATACTACACTCTGAGTCGTATTTCATACAAATCGAATGTGAAATGACTATGGGGAAAATAAAAGGCATCAAAAATGTATAGGCGCCATAATTTATTGATATTTGCAGAGTAGAGAGTCTGGGAAAAAATGCGCTTGGTCATGCCTTGCTCGCTTCCCCCGTACCCGAGAGAGCAAGTAGGTACAACTTACAACCCGGTTACGTTACACGGTGCACCTGGCTTGATGACGTCATATCGGCTTTAATGTAATCTACTAGTTGATGCCCGCGACTTCGTCCGCGTGGATCAAGGTTTTTAAATTCCCATGGGAACTCTATAATTTTCTGGGATAACATATAAGTAGCCTATGTTTGAGCTATCTCCATTCCAAATTTCAGTTAAATCGGTTCATTCGTTGTGGCGTGAAGGAGTAACAAACATACACACACACACATACACATGTACAAACTTTCGCCTTTATAATGTTAGTGTGATAGTGTGACTAGTTGATGCCCGCGGCTTCGCTTGAGTTTACAAAATCCCGAGGGAACGTTTTGATTTTTCAGGATAAAAATGTCACTCTGCATAGCTATAGCTATCATATATATCCCGGCTATATGATAGCTATAGCTATGCAAAAACCAAGTCGATCCGTTGCTTTGTTGCGGCGTGATTGAAAGACAAACCAACAAACAAACACACTTTCGCATTCATAATATTAGTAAGGATTTTTAACCTCCGATGGAAATGAATTGAAAAAGAGGGGTGTTATAAGTTCTGTATCTGTGTATCTTTGTGTCTGTCTGTTCCGTCGTAGCTCCCTAACGAATAGACCAATTTTGATGCGCTTTTTTCTGTTTGAAAGCTAACTTAATTAAGGTGGATCCCTAAGTTCAACCCCTAAGGGAATGAAATTGGGGTTTAATGTAAGCGAAGCCGCTGTTAAATGCTAGTTAAATTATATTATATTGGTAGGGATACCAATTATATTAAATTTCCATACGTTAGATTAAGAAAGTTTTTTAATAAAATGTCTAATGTGTCGCACAAAATTGTTTTAAACGGAATTTATGTATTCTCACTAACTGCTCGTAATTTTATTTTTCACTAGCTGATTCCCGCGACTTCGTCCGCGTGGAAAGAGTTTAGAGTGACTTGCTACTATCCGTGAGAAATTATGTCCTCTATCTCCGATAATATTTAGTAGATCTTCACCAAAATTGAACACAATGTTCCTAATAGTGTACAATTTATAATAAAAAATTATCAAAAAAGAATTATCAAATTCGGTTTAAATTTGAAGAAGTTAAGGAGCAAAATCAATAGAAACTTTCATCCCCTATCCCGGATAAACCTTATTGTTTATTAGGATAAAAAGTATTCTATATGTTAAACCAGAGTATCAGCTATCACTGTACCACATTTCATTTAAATCCGTCCAGTGATTTGCGCGTGATACGCGCACAGACAGATAGACAGACAGACAGACAAAAAATTCAAAAAAAAAAAATTGTTTTGGGCTCAGTATCGACAATAAAGCACCCTCCAACTAAAATTTTCAAAATATATTTAATGTACAGAATTCGTCCCGTTACAGTTTTATTATAATTATACGTTAGGTCCTGGAATTTCATGGATAAAAGCGAGTAGCTTCATTGCGTGATATACGAGAAGGGCAAGCTTGTGAGTCGTAGTAGATACATACTTGCAACTTTGCAATTTTTTTTTTGTATTCGATGGCAAGATAGTCAATTTTGCCTTTTATATATTCAAGGTAACAGATATTTTCCACGTGAGTTAGTTTCTTTAAAAGCACATAACTTCAAAAAGTTCGAGGTTACTGAGATAAAAAAAAAGACGTGTGGCACTCGGGGAGTGCCGCGGTAAAGCTATTGCATAGCATTTTTTATCAACGCCATCTAGCGGTGAGAGGAGTCCCGTGTCAGGTTATTTTCGTTACGGAATTTCTGGATTCGGTCTCCACGCTCAAGGCCCGCGATAGAAGCTATGCAATAGCTTAAAACCCCTGAACCGTTTACTCGTAATTTCTATGTGAATCTCTTCAGAGATTCATGAGTAAAGTGTAGACAAAATTTTCTCGTAGCGCGCATGTTAGCCCTACTGAAAAAGAGATTGTAGTCTCAAAAGCCAGGCGTATACCACAATAGGCTGCAGGTATGCTTCCACCATTATTTTCTAAGAAATCTCTGCTAATAAGTAAAGGTATCGTATTTTCTCTTTCCTATGTATTATAATTTATACCACATTATGTACATTTTCGTAGAATGAGGTTAATGTGGGAGTCAAATGAAATAAACAGAATCTTGTACTCGTATTCAATTCCGGGTACATGCTAGGTCGAATTAATTCATTGAGAGAAACAGTTCTGAGGTTGTTAACGGCAGGATCTCCGAAAACAGCCTGTTTTTGATTCAATAGTAAACAATCAAATATTCTTTGTTTTGATAGGTTAAAAATATATGTTGTAGTTTAATACACGTTCTAAATTATTTTACAGTTCAAAAGTCCATATTTTGAACTTCACGCGATCAAATAATATTCCGAAAACAGCGTAGTTTTTAATGGTTTTTCAGGTTGTATTTATAGTATATCAAAGTTAAACTAAAAAAAAAAAATGTCAAAAAATAGGCAAAAGCTTTTAGAAGAATATTTTACCGTTAATTTTTCTCTAAAAAGTTTTTTTTTTATCATGACTGTTTTACTTTTTTTATAACAAAGTGGCTCATGCACCTCACTTCAATTGCTTGCAAGTTACTTCGGCCGAAGATCGTGCCCTTAAGATTATTTTTTTTTTAATTTACAGCCAAGCACTTGACTGCGATGACACGTAATGGTAGATAGATCAGTCAGTCATTCACCTTTGCCTTTTATATATTTAGAAGATACGGTCAGCATCAGGATATAGCCAAGCTGAAGTTGACTAATATTCTCCTATCCCCACCAAATAAGCGGAAAGCTTGTGCTAGAAGTGGGTGCGACAATAGTGCAACGGGTGGGGTTCCAACCTGTGACCTTTCAGTTTTCAGTCCGCACCCTTAACCGTTGGGCTATTGAGGCTTAATTTATTATTATTGAGGATTGTAGTGTATACCTACTACAAAGCTGCCCGCATACGCTGTGGAGATTTAGAAACTTATAATAGCCACTATATAATAACTGTATATTAGCCATAACATAAACTCAAAGATTTGTATTTAAATCTGGTACCTTCATGGAAAACTACCTTCAAACATTGAGGAACATTTGTCTGGTGGGAGGTTTTGGCCGTGGCTAGTTACCACCCTACCGTCAAAGACGTGCCGCCAAGCGATTTAGCGTTCCCGCACGATGGCGTGTAGAAAGTAGAAACTGATTAGGGTTATGGATTGAATTTACTACACTGTCATACGCGATCCAAGTCATCCCGCCACCATCTTAGACTGCATCGTCACTTACCATCAGGTGAGATCGCAGTCAGGTACTATCTTGTCAACGAAAAAACAACTTCAAGGAAAACGACCTTCAAATATTCAGGTCTCCAAAGTTCCCTCGCCCATCCAGTTACCATCTAAAGTCATATGTTGCAACAAGCGCAGTCGACCTATGCTCTCTGTTGGGTGTTGCCACAACACTATCAAATTATGTATATTGGTACCTAATAGAGTAGATAAATGTCGTCGACATTTTAACCGTCACAAAACAGTGTTTACCGCCGTCTCTAAATTACATTAATAACAACCACAGGTATTTCAGCATTTCGATACGAGTAACTCGATATTGTTGTAACGAGTCGATATGTACTGAATCGGAAAGAGTATCGACATTCCGTTTTATCGTAATGTAACGCAAGCGCCACACTTGCGGTCTCGTTAGTGATGTGGTGTTTATCGATATTGAGATAAATTAATGATTATTAATACGTGCAATTAAAAGTAGTTAAATTTTTTTAAATATATTTTTAGCGAGCAAACGAGTAGGCGGGTCACCTGATGTTAAGTGATTACCGCCGCCAATGCGTTGCCGGCTTTTCAGGAATTTGTTGGTCCGCCTCTAGAATAGCCCCATATTGTAATTTTGTGGGAACAGCAAGGAGTTGGTTCCACAGTTTCAAATACGTGAAAAAAAAAATCTAGCACAATGGATGTTCGAAGTGCTCCAGGCACCCAAGTGGTGAGGGTGAAATTGTGTTCGATGGCGAGCGGTACGGTTGTAGAAGACAGACGGTAGACATAATGTCAAATAACTCTTCAGAACACTCCCCGTTGTATAGCCGATAGAATACGCAAAGAGAGCTTGCATCTCTGTGGTGCTCCACGTTTTCCAACTAATTGATTTAGTTACGAAATTGTCAGTGAGATTGAAGCCTATGAAGAATTCTAAAAAAAGGTTTTACTGTTATATATTATTATATCAACCTTTACCAAACTACAAAAAGCATTCAAAGGGATATTTAAAATGGAATGGAATAACTTTATTTATATAAGAATAGTTAGTTATTTTAAATAAACTTTTACAAAGTGCTTTTGAATTTGAATTTAGAACGGAGCTCGAAAACTAAAATAACTAAAATATATTTTTCCATGCCTCCATTGTAATTGTATATTGTAAGAATCTAACTGTAAATTAATTTCATCAAACAATGCGGTTTGGAGACAAAAGATGCTGTATGTGAATCACAACCGATCACAAATCATGTTTCATCGACATGCTGTCGTATTTCATCGACATATTGTATTCACTATTAATGGCCGTTGCCCAGTCGCTGTGAGCCGATACGTTCCAATTATTGAACGCATCAATATGGCGGACGATGCTTCCACGCCTTTGTTGGACATATCGAAGACGCATGATGAAATGATTAGGCACATACAGCTTCGTGTCTAGTTGGCTGAGACACTGCCTTAAACTGAAGCATGCCGCACAATGAGGCAAACTTTACTTCACTTTTGAAGGCAAAAATCTGGCAGACAATTTTTCGACGCCTTAGTTGGACATATCTGCCTTAACTGAGGCATGCCTTACAATGAGGAAAACTTTAATTATTTACTTTTGAAGGCACCAATATGGCAGACGATGCTTCCACGCCTTTGTTGGACATATAGAAGACGCTTGATGAAATGATAAAGGCACATACAGCTTCATGCCTAGTCGGCTGGGACACTGCCTTAAACTGAGGCATGCCGCACAATGAGGCAAACTTTACTTCACCTTTGAAGACAACAACGTCACGGAGGATGCTTCGACGCTCTAGTTGGACATATAGTCCAGTCAAAACAAGGTTTAACCTCTGGAAAATTGCGAAAGTTTTGAAACTTTGCACATCAAATTATGGGTACCTAGGGATGAATATACCAAAAGTCCTCATGCGTACGAGGTGAGCTCTAGCGGCAATTAGCGGAAACAGGACCCTTTTTTTGGTTTTTTGTTAATATCTCGAGAACCTTTAGTCAAAGGTAAAAGTTTACTACTACATATTTGAAGCTTATTAAATTTGCAATAATAATGATTATATCCATTTTTCTGGAATTAATTACCGAGTTTTAGGCCACTAAAGGATAGCTTTTTCGACTTTTCCGCCAATTGAATCCGTATACGGACATATCGAAGATGTATAATGACATTATTAGGCACATACAGGTTCATGTCTGCTTAGCTGGGACACTGTCTTTTAACTGAGGCATGCCACACAAT
Source organism: Hipparchia semele (assembly GCA_933228805.2). Classification (NCBI taxonomy): domain Eukaryota; kingdom Metazoa; phylum Arthropoda; class Insecta; order Lepidoptera; family Nymphalidae; genus Hipparchia; species Hipparchia semele. The sequence continues at coordinate 3,770,007 of OW121733.1, read as the reverse complement.
AAGGCAAACTTTACTTCACTTTAGAAGGCAACAACGTCGCGGATTTGCTTTCAAGACTTTGTTGGACATATCGAAGACGTATGATGAAATGATTAAATACATACAGTTTCGTGTCTGCTAAGCTAGAACACTGCCTTAAACTGAGGCAATCCGCACAATGAGGCAAACTTTATTTCACTTTTGAATATAATATAGCGGAGGATACTTCCACGCCTTTGTTGGACATATTGAATATATTATAAAAGATGAATTTATTAGGCACAATATCTTGAGGCAAATTTTACGTCGCCTATATAAAATTAACGGCTGTTGTACACATGCATTAATTAATTAATTCATTCGTTCATGGATCTGGTGCGAAATAAACCGATAGTAGTGTCCACCGATTTAAGTCCACAGCTGGGCATGGGTTTCTTATAGGGACGAAGCTCCTGCCATTGCATTTTATACCTCTCCTATAAAAGAAACCTAGTCCCGTAACTCACGCGTGGGCTAAGCAGGCTCAACTAACGTAGGAAATTGCATTCGTCGAATTTCCGCTCACTGAATCCGTATACGGACATTCTATTACAGGTACCCTTGATCACTCGCATCAATTACAATGGGAACTTTTTCAAGCGGATATGACCTTTATTTCCAAAAGTTAAACTTTAAAATTGGGTGATAGGTTTTTGGATTCGTGGGTGTGATTGGTTTTGGGGTGTGCAGCTATTATTGTTGGATTGCGTATCTATTTCCGATTGGGATATATTGCCAGATCAATAAAGTGCTTAAAACTGGCGATGGATGCTAAAATTTATGGACCGCTCTTGATAGGTACGGGCTTCGACAAAAGCTTTTTAATCTGACTTCAAAAAGAGGAGGTGGTTCTCAATTCGACGGAATCTTTTTTCTTTTTCCCCGATTAATCGAAGATGCCTGGACCAATTTAGAAATTTTTTTTTTTTTTTGAAAAGGTGGTCACAATCATCGTCAGATCAGGATCAGTCTGACGATGGGATCTCGGAGAAATCGAGGGAACTCTTCAAATTTTATACTCGTAGAATTGATATATTTTTTAGTAGCGTTTGTAAAAAGAATTTTTACGTTTAAATTATTAGTATTAAAGGTACCTATTCTTTTCTCAGACAAGGAATTTATTTGATATCCTGGCTATATGTGATTAAAAAATATACTGAAAAGTGTACTGGGCACTCTATATATCTAGTCTAGCCAAGTGAGGATTTCAGGCATACAGATTTTCTTGATTGACTTATATTTTTCTCTCCCCTCCAAATTCAAATTCAAATTCAAATTCAAAATTTATTTATTTCATGTAGGCTACCCTGTAGCACTTATGATAAGTCAAAAATCTACCACCGGTTCGGAATGCAGATTCTGCTGAGAAGAACCGGCAAGAAACTCAGCAGTTGCTCTTTTCAAAAAATAAAATAAACTAATTTTACAATAAGTAATAAAACTAAGCTAAGTATACAGTGCTTCTACAGTGAAGCTTCAAAAATACAATAAATATAATCTAACACATGTCAGCATGGGAAGTCAAAGCAGACCCATTCCCGTTGGCGGCACCCGTTCACGAGCACGACGCATGATCCAGCCATTGCTTCGCTCAACCATATTTGAGGGAACGTAACAAATAAGCATAAAGCTTGTGCTAGGAGTGGGTACGACAATAGTGTAACGGGTGGGGTTCGAACTTGCGACCTTCCAGTTTTCAGTCCGCACCTTTAAAGCGTTGAGCTATTGAGGGTTAATTAAGAGGTCTAAAGTTTTTGCGGGACAAACGTCCTCTTGCTCTTCGGGGCATCTATCTTAAACGTAATTTATATGGATTAGGTTACTATTAGAACCTGCGACCTTTCAGAATTCAGTGCGCCTTTAACCGTTGGGCTATTGAGGCTGGTTCACGTTGTTTTTCATCAAACATAAGAGCCATCGATGCACTCGTGGGCAGTTTTTCGATTCCATAAAACGATGGAACTGTGAAACTAGACTCGAAAAACTGGGTCGAGGCACTAAAAAACAAAACTCATCCCTGGAACTGTTGACATGAATTTAAACTAGGTGCGCAAACCTAAAATTATTATCGGTTAGCAGGGTTTTCTTTATGTATTTACCCTGGTGGGTAGAACTGCAGTTTCGTATTCGGGGGGTCGCGGATTTGATTCCGGGTAGGTACCTCTGTGTTATGTGGTGCGTATATCAACCGAAACGCTTCAATTCAACGTTTCTGATAAGAACCGCTAAGGTGTGGAACACTCTTCCAGCATCCGTGTTTCGTGCCACTTATAATTTGAGTACCTTCAAGGCAAGAGTGAATAGGCATTTTCTAGGCAAGCGCGCTCCAACCCAGACCTCATCAGTGCTATCCAGTATTGATTGTCGTCAAGCGCAAGCCTATTTCGTATTAAAAAAAACCTCTGTTATGTGCATTTAAGAGAAAACGCGGGGTGGTCTTTTCTCCATATAAATCCTCTCGCCAATTTTCTTTCTGGTTTTTGACATTAAAAGCAATGATTTTTGACAGTTTGAGTAGCTCTACACACTCTCCATAGAAAATTTCGCAGTAAAGTCGCAGCCGCAGTAAAACAGTTTATAGCTTATTTGTTTTTTGATCGATTTATTTTCTGTTTTTACAAATGTTTTTCTTCCATGATACATTTTCGATTGCAATTAATGATTACCCACATTTTGACAACACACAAATACCTAATTGGTATACTGTAAAAAACACATTTGATATACAACCACGATTTTTAATCCACACGTAATAAATCAATGAATGCCACCGAAACAATAAACCCTCATTAACCGGTCTATACGCGATACTCCGGCGATCACATCACGGCCCAGTGGAAAGGTAGTACTAGGTCTTCTCTGGTATAGTCTAAATATATAAAAGGCAAAGGTGACTGACTGACTGATCTATCAACGCACAGCTCAAACCACTCGACGGATTGGGCTGAAATTTGGCATACAGATAGCTATCATAACGCATGCATCCGCTAAGCAAGGGTTTTTGAAAATTCAGCCCCTAAGGGAATAAAATAGGGATTGGAAAAATTGAACTTAATGTGAGCGAAACCGCGGGAAAAAGCTAGTGTAAAAATAATTTTGATACAACCACGATTTTTAATCCACACGTAATTAATCAATGAATGCCACCGAAACAATAAACCCTCATTAACCGGTCTATACGCGATACTCAAGCGATCACATAACGGCCCAGTGGAAACTTCAAAGCAGCGATCTCGTCTAATAGTTAATATCATTAATCTAACCATTAATAAGGCCGATCGAGTGTTACAAAAAATGGTCGACTTATTAACTAGAAGCGCAGACTTTAGTCAAGAAGTATTTACTTAAGCTCCCCAACATCGACATTCTACTGTCGAACCACAAATTATCGCATGGCCTTGTTCACGATTTTTAATCCACACGTAATAAATCAATGAATGCCACCGAAACAATAAACCCTCATTAACCGGTCTATACGCGATACTCAAGCGATCACATCACGGTCCAGTGGAAAGGTAGTACTAGGTCTTCTCTGGTATAGTCTAAATATATAAAAGGCAAAGGTGACTGACTGACTGATCTATTAACGCACAGCTCAAACCACTGGACGGATTGGGCTGAAATTTGGCATACAGATAGCTATTATAACGTATGCATCCGCTAAGCAAGGATTTTTGAAAATTCAGCCCCTAAGGGAATAAAATAGGGATTGGAAAAATTGAATTTAACGTGAGCGAAGCCGCGGGAAAAAGCTAGTGTAAAAATAATTTTGATACAACCACGATTTTTAATCCACACGTAATAAATCAATGAATGCCACCGAAACAATAAACTCTCATTAACCGGTCTATACGCGATACTCAAGCGATCACATCACGGCCCAGTGGAAACTTCAAAGCAGCGATCTCGTCTAATAGTTAATATCATTAATCTAACCATTAATAAGACCGATCGAGTGTTACAAAAAACGGTCGACTTATTAACTAGAAGCGCAGACTTCAGTCAAAAACTATTTTTTTTTAATTCACTGACAAGACAGTCCTTGACTGCGATCTCACCTGGGGGCTGATTCTGTAACTCAGTGCCTATCAACGACGATAGGCATTTTTATCCATTGAAGGTTTGAAGAGAAATGTCATTTTTATCCATGGAAGGTTTACTATGAAATAGTTCATAGTAAACCTTCTATGGATAAAAATTGTGAGTGGCTTTCATTTTTTGATAGGCACTGAGTTACAGAATCAGGGGGCTGGTGGCAGTAGTGACGATGCAGTCTAAGATAGTAGTGGGCTAACTTGGAAGGGGTATGGCAGTGTAGATTCAACCCATACCTTTAATCGGTTTCTACACGCCAACGTGCTAGAACGCTAAATCGGTTGGTAGCACGACTTTGACGGTAGGGTGTTAACTAACTGTGGCTAAGGCCTCCCATCAAACCAGACCAGAGGCAATTCAGAAATTATAAATTCCCAAATTGCCCCCGCCGGGAATGGAACCCGAGACCTCCCAGTAATAAGAACACACCACTGCGCCAAGGAGGTCGTCAAAACTTGCTTGAATAAAAGTCACAAAAGAAAATTTCTGTATTAATGAAAATGAAATACTGCACAAAAATGAAGTCTAATGTCTGCGCTGCCTAATTAAAAGCTTTTTACGAAAACAATAATATAAAATATCTATCAATATTGCCGTACATCCGTTCCAGTATAGCACAACCCTTATCAACTCTCTCTAAGGTTCAAATTTGCTAGACCGAGTTCGATGGAACTTTAATCTATTGTGATTTGTTATGAAATAAAAGAAATTGTTTCATTTATCACGCTACTGGATCGATATTGTTCAAAGGGCTAATTAAAACTGGTTGTACGTCAAAACAAGTGTTTCAACACTAAACACATCATAAACTAACTAACTAGAGGTTCGCTCCGAACTAAGAATGCTTCCTAGAAGTTATTATATGCAGCGTGTCAAGAAAGTCCTTATAAATATTGAAGGATATGTAAAGGGATTAGAAACATATTATTTTCGTTAAAAAATAAAAGGAGCGACGCTACGTCTTTATTTTTGCATCAATGTGCCTTGAACGTAACCTTCCATGTACGAGGCGACTAAAAATCTCATTCTGTGTTAGGTGGAGTGTGACCAACCCTGATTCATTGAGGTCATAAAAGTAGCATTTATGATTTTTTTGTGAATTAGTTAAATATATGCTCGCTTATAATAATGTTTTTATGGTTTATTATTTTACTGCAGTACGACGGTTTTGTTTTTCGAACTTATGTAATGTAGGTACATTTATGTTTATTTCCTTGATACGTTCCGTAGCCTAAGCACGAACATTTTAACTTTCGAATAGTAAAGGTAAATTTACCACCAATGTATGAAAATGACAGGAGCGCTCCTGTCAATTTCATACAAAATTTCTTGCTGACATCAACTTTACTTTTACTATTCGAAAGTTAAAATGTTCCTGCTTAAGCTACTGAAGAGGCTTCAAAAATCAAATTGCTCCAATCAAATTAGTGCCTGCTTACTTTTTAATACATGTAGGTACTTACAGTTAACTTTTAAATATTTTAGTAAGAACGCGACGCTACGCTTCGTTTCAAGACCGATGTGCCTTGAACTTAAAACACGATTTTCTTTCAACTGTATGAAATACAAACAAGTTGTCTCGGAGGCGCCTAGGTTTGCGCGCTTTTATGACATCTGTATGCGCACTTTATGACTGTTTGTCTGTGTAACGGACACAAGAATGCCTTGAGAGCGGCGGCTGTGCGTATTAGCATTGTTTTATATACTTTACTAGCTATTGCCCGCGACTTCTTCCGCGTGGTGTTAGATTTTTAAAAGTTCTGTAAGAACCCTTTGATTTTCCGTCATAAATAGAAGCCTCGTCACTTTCCAAGTAATCAAATAAACCCATGTAGAAAGTCACGTCGATCCCTTGCTATGTTACTGCATGATTGAAGGACAAACCAACAAATAAACACACCTTCGCAATTACAATATTGGTAAGGATTACCCGACAGCCAAAGGAGGGAAATAATAATAATAATAATAATAATTCCTTTTATTTGTAGCAACTGAGGCTCATTTTGTTAGTAAACAATCTTGCACTTATAGCTAATGTTAGTAACTTAAACTAGGGTATACACAAAAATAAAATTAAAAAATATCATAAATCAACATGTGGCCTCACCAATACTTGAATCATGTGTTCAAGCATTGGCGAGTCCATCTTGCTCGCAAACATGTTCAGGATGCAGTTGGGACTTGAGCGCAGTCTTGTCAGCAGCGATGATGACTTCTTCCGCATTATCGCATAGAAGTCATCGGTACGCTCTTTTGCAAACATACCTGATGCTGAACAAAACCGCGGCAGCCCCAACAGCATCCTAAAACCATTATTATATTGCACCCTTAGTGCATCCATAGTTCTTTGCGCGTAGTTGACCCACAGGCTTCCCGTATAGAAGTTTTGGCAGTACGCCTTGAAAAGCGTTATCTTTGCTTCTTTACTACATCGGGTGAACCTGCGGGCCAACATACTGCACTTAACAGCCAACGCTCTTCTTTCACGCTCAATGTCTATATTATCTTTAAGATCTTCAGTGACATAATGCCCCAAGTATTTAAATTGCTGCACTCGTGTGAGCGCCGCCCCATTGATTGTTATTTTTGGCTCATATCGCACCTGCTTACGAGGAGCCTTAAAAATCATATAATGACTTTTAGTCACATTATATATAAGACCATGTCTGGCAGCATATTCCTCGCACGTCTGAAGCAACTCCCTGATAGAACCAGCCGTGGGACCCAGCAACACCATATCATCGGCATAGCTTAAGTTATTTACACAGACGCCATCTATCCAACAACCTACTGGCTTGCTGCTGAGTTCCACGATTAGTCCGTTGACATACAGGCTGAACAGCTTCGCTGAGGTCAACCCCCCCTGCCTCACCCCGCACTCCAGCCTATATGCATCAGAGAGTTCCTTCCCCCACCTAACATTATTTATTTGGTTCGAATACCAGAACTGCAAAACATTAATCAACTCCTTTTGCACGCCCGCTTTCTCCATCTTTTCCCACAGTATATCATATGCCACTAAATCGAATGCTTTTGAAAGATCAAGGAAGCACGCGTACACAGGTGTAAAATATCACGCACACAGGTGTAAAATATCACGCGTGAAATATCACGCTAATATTATAAAGGCGAAATTTTGTATGTGTGTGTATGAGTATGTTTGTTACTCCCTCACATCATAACGAATGAACCAATTTGGCTGAAATTTGGAATGAAGATAGCTCATACCCAGGATTAACACATAGGATACATTGTATCCCGGAAAACTAAAGATTTCCCGCGGGAATCAAAAAACCTTAACCCACACGAACGAAGTCGCGGGCATCATCTAGTAATTAATAATAATATACAAAACAATCCTTTTACGGGACACATAACAGTAATAATAAAAAGTAATACACACAATTACACGTATATCATTACACGCGGGTAACTCTACCGAAAGTACGTACAAAATTGGAATACCATTAAAACTCCCGTATTAAAAACATATTCGCTGCGAACGCACCTTCGAGGCCTTTCATTTCGAGCCGCTAGTTATTTTTTACTGATACCCGCTCTGAGGGACTACCGTGTGTATATGTGAGTCGGTAACTTTAGTATGGAAATGGACTATTTTATTTGGATCATCAGCATCATGCCAATTGCGTCATTTAATACAGCCAGCCTGCTTTCGTAATGCTATTGATTTCCTACGTAAGGGAGCTAATTTGTAGCAATTACTTTCTACTCTATCCACAACTGGTCATCGGTTTCCTCTCAGAATAAAACCCGTGTGTGTGCATTAATTACTCCTAGCACAAGCTTTCTGCTTATTTGAAGGGGATAGGAGGATATTAGGCAACTTGAGTTGAGCTAATATTCTTTAAAAAAAAATTGTGCAAAAACAGCGTGTCTTTAACCTAAACCAAAAAGGGTTTAGGTTAAAGACACGCTGTTTTTTTTACTGGTCAAGTATTGGCGAACTTCACACACCTTTGAGAATTACTATTAAGGACAATACAGCCGTACAGGTTTCGTCACGACGTTTTCGTACACATCCGATTTTTCGAGATAAGTAAATAAAAATAGCAGAGATCCTATACTTATAATAAGTATAAATGCAATAAATAGTGTCTATCATTCTGTTTATCTTAATTTTCACTGTTCAACCACCGATCTTAATGAAAACTACAGAGATAGCTATCATATATTAGAGTTCGACATATCTTTATCCCACAAAAAAATAGAGCTACAAAAATCTTAATCAATACAGTTAATCGTGCGCAGTAATAAATATAAATTATTACAACAAGCCTGTTCCATATCAAGCGACCACGCAGCTGAACGGAAGCTCTGATTTGGGTGTGTATAACCTATAATCAAGCACCCACACAAACACAGTGCTTGACCTTAGCCAATCAGATTTAATCTTGTAAATAAATAAATATAATAATACGCACCATTACAGATAATGCTTTAGAAAGGTGTCCATTTCCTTGTCTTGAAAATGGTATGGAATTTTCGTTAGTTGAGTCATTTTGTGGAATGATAAATATACAAGTAGCTTGTTGCATTTTGGATTAAGATTTACTTAACATGCAGTTTGACTTACTGCATGTTAAGTAAATAACTTAAGTATTTTTACCCGACTGTTAAAAGAGGCTAATGTCTTTCGAGCGTATGCATTGTATGTCTAAATGGTTTGACGGATTTTAACATAGTATGACACCTCATACCAATGACACTTTATTAGATGGAACTTAATTTTGGGAGTACCTTAATAATATTATACACGCGAAAGTGTGTTTGTTTGTTGGTTTGTCCTTCAATCACGCCGCAACAGAGCTACGGATCGACGTGATTTTTTGCATGGGTATAGTTGAGGACCTGGAGAGTGACTTGGCGTTTTATCTCGGAAAATCAAAGAGTTCCCGTGAGATTTCAAAAACTAAATACACGCGGACAAAGTCACTAGTTGAATATACACGTTACCTTCTATTTTCACCACGTACCCTTTACACACCCTATCCACTGGAAAGATCGATAGGAGTTTTCGTCCCGAAAATATTTTTGCAAAGGAATTGTGTTATAGCATGACGGAAGTAACTATACTATACTTACTATGTAAACAAATCTCGCGTCGCCGAGAGGGGAATATCAAACACCTCCCATTATTCAAATGATACCTATATCAAGCGAAAAAGAGTGGCTTTATCCTTATATAATATTTGACGTCTATATTTTCCTAGTCTGGTGGCACCTTGGCCTTCTTTTCCAGAGGTAGGTATACAGTTCAAATCCCTGGCGCGCCACCACTATATTTTCGTAGTTTGAAACAATTAAATAAATACCACTTGCTTAACGGTAAAGAAAAATGTCACAAGAAAACATGATTTTTTTTTAAATATTAGCCAATTTGAACTTGACTGACGTTGTCGCATCGTTTTGGCATCGGTATAGTTGAGGACCTGGAGAGTGAAGTAGGCTATTTTTATACCGGAAAATAAGCGGAAAATCAAAGAAATCCCGAAGTATTTTAAAGCCAAATCCACGCGGACGAAGTCGCGGGCATCAGCCAGCTCAAAATAAAGGTTGAAAAAAATTACTTAACAGCTTTATTTTTGTTGTCCGAAGAGTCTACATTGTGAACATGGTGTGGTGAAAAACACCAAGTTACCTACTTCTGCCGTTGCGTTGCCTCGCAATCGATGAATGGCCGCAAGTAAAGCTTTTCCACGTCTTTTTTAACAAGCTATAGCATACATGTGTAATATGTATACACGGGTGTATTCTCCGTGTGTGTACATAATAATAATAATAACCACGCGTGTTACCGTTACACAATCTTGCGGGTGTAGGCGTCACGTAATGAGGGCATCGTAGTCGAGTACTAATGCCTGGCACCTGTTGAACTCGCCTTCCTCCCTTGTCATATTTAGCCACTACTGCTGGAACCTGAGCTGAGTAAGACTGCAGTTTATAGATTTCGGCTTTTAAAAATCCTATTAATACCTCCATTCGATTCGATTAAGGATCGATGAAAAGTTCTACTGTTGAGCGACGAGGGCCCGTACACGGTCAAACATGTTTGCCAAACACGTAAAATTTTTACGTGTTTTTGTTACGGTTATGTTTGAACAAGGTCATCAGGGGGGGGGGGGGGCTGCCATCACTGAGCTTCACGGTGCGGGGTCGCCACTCCAGCCCCTTGGGAACCCAACGAACTATGTGCACCGCCTATTTCCTCTTCCGCTTTGCGAATCGCTGAGCTATGTCAGTGACTTTGGTGCTCCTACGGATTTTTTTTTTATTCGATGACAAGATAGCCCTTGACTGCGATCTCACCTGATGGTAAGTGACGATGCAGTCTAAGATGATAGCGGGCTAACTGGGAAGGGGTATAGCAGTGTAAATTCAACCCATACCCCTAACCGGTTTCTACACGCCATCGTGCCGGAACGCTAAATCGCTTGGCGGCACGTCTTTGACGGTAGGGTGGTAACTAGCCACGGCCACAGCCTCCCACCAGACCAGACCAGAGACAATTTAGAAATTATAAATTTCTTAATTGCCCCCGCCGGGAATCGAACCCGAGACCTCCCAGTTATAAGATCACAGCGCTCACCACTGCGCCAGGGAGGTCGTCAAATCTCGTCATTTCTGATCGAACGAGTCCTAAGAAGCCCCTGGATTCAGGCGGCGCATGACCGAGGCCTGTGGATGTCCACGCAAGAGACCTTTGTCATCTATCGGTTGACTAAGAAGAAGAAGAAACTATAACTGTAAAATTCCCTCGCAATGGAATTGGAACTCAAAACTTTGAAATAATACAAGCAAGTCTATCTCATAATTTAAAAAAAAAATCTTCCGTTTCTTGTGGTTTCGCTTTGGTGAGAGTAAATCGATACACGATAACTAAGCATCCCGTCCTAACCCTTGTTATGTATCTTTAGGTGTCCTCAGGGAGCGTGTGAAATATGGTGTCGTTGGTTCGCCAGCTTCACGCCACATCGGGAGGCGACTAGACAGTTTAATATTGTAAAGTTTTTACTATCGACGACCTCCCTGGCGCAGTGGTGAGTGGTCTTATAACAGGGAAGTCTTGGGTTCGATTCCCGGCTTAGGCAATTTGGTAATTTATAATTGCTGAATTGACTCTGGTCTGGTCTGGTGGGAGGCTTTGGCCGTTGCTAGTTACCACCCTAACGTCAAAGACGTGCCGCCAAGCGATTTAGCGTTCCGGCACGATGGTGTGTAAAAACCAGCTATTTCAATAACTGCTTGCTTTTATCAAAATATACTTACTTGCCAATGTAAAGAGGAAACCTTCAGTGACCTCTAGACTTTGCAACAAATTACTTTCAAAGTGAATTAGACCTATATAACACATTTCATTAAACGTCAAGATTTATTGGGAGAAAAAAGGAACAATTATAGAAGCGGAAAGAATTAAGTAATGATAAATATAGTTCACACACGAGCGGTGATCTAACCAAATTAAGGCTGGGATTTTGTTAAACAAAGCTTAGCGGGGGCGATTTAATGGAGACACAGGCGCAATACATGACGCTTTTACGAATGCAAAATTGTACAGGTTAAAAACAAGGTAAGCAAGACTTCTGAATTTTTCAGCAAAATGGTTATTTATAAATCAATTATAGTATTTAATGTGAATAAATATCACGTGAGATAACGTAACTTTAAGACTTCAAAATGGCTGATGTTTATTATTATAAGGATCCATATTGACATCCACAGTAAACTACAAACTGTATCTGTTTGTCTATTAAACCTTCACAGCCTAATGCTGGGTCGCTATTTGGCGTACAGAAAGTTCGTGTCAATAGACAGGAATGGGCTTGTTTTTACTGCGAAATATATTTTTGTGAAAACCACGGGAAAACAGAAAAAAATCATTTTATATCTACGTGGATAAGAAGTGTTTAAAGAAATAAAATACGTACCTGTTAATTTAACATGTAATAAAAAAGACGTGTGGCACTCGGGGACTGCCGCGGTAAAGCTATTGCATAGCATTTTTTATCAACGCCATCTAGCGGCTCGCCGTAGAGGACTCCCGTGTCAGTTATTTTCGTTACGGAATTTCTGGATTCGGTCTCCACGCTGGCCCGCGATAGAAGCTATGCAATAGCTTAAAATCTCTTCCCATACCAATAAACTCGCCACCGCTATCGCCTATGCACAAATACCAGCCGAAACAATCGTTCAAGAGAGCTTACAAGATATTAACGCACTAATGTGTAACACTTAACGAGGCCAAATATTCCTTTAATTATTATTATCTATCTACATGAGATGACCACTTTTATTTGTTAGCGTAATTTACAACATGAATAGTAAAAATAACAGAGGCGAACCTTGTAAAGACCGTAAAATATAGTTCTTTCAATTCGAAAAAGCGCGCGGCTTATGATTGTGTGTTTGGCGTAGGGCTGCCATCCGTCCGGGTTTCCCCGGATTTGTCCTAGTTTGGAAGACGTCCGGAGAGCGTCCGGGCGGGGTTTCAATTGTAGTCCGGGTTTTCGTGGAAAAAAATTGTATGGAAAAATAAAAAATTAAACAAGTTTTCATTTAATTTTATTAACTGAGTAACTAATATTGGGTTTGTTTATCTTTTATTTATTACCTAAGAAGGTTAAAAAATAAAGCACAATTACTCACTTGTCGTCACAAAAACGATTAAACACTATTTCATGCAACAAAAGAGGCTTAAAATTAAAGTTCACTTCTATCAAGTATGGAGTAAAATATATTTTAATCAAGATGTAAGTGAATGAAAAAAGTATTGAAATGTCCGGGGTAAAAGCTCCAAAATCCGGGGAACTTACGCTTCCGGTCCTGGGGGGCAGGTTTTAGAGATGGCAGCCCTAGTTTGGCGTATCTGTATAAGTGTCTGCGAGAGCTTGCGCCTGACCACTCTCACCTAGGCTCCTGACAGGCACGCACACTTGCGCAATGTGCATGTACACGACGTAACCACAAGTAAAGCTCACGCGCCCTCGTGAAATGCAAGAACTATACCTATATTGCAGGGTTGTCACAGAAGATAAGATAATAAAGTAAAATATTCATATTATATCTGTTGTTGAAAATACATATAATAGAATAATCCTTACTAATATTTAGTCTCAATTAGGTGAAAGTGTCTTTGTTTGTCGGTCAGTCCTTCAGTCACGCAAAACGGAGTAACGGAATGACGTTTTTTTTGCATTATAATGGATGTTAAGTACATCTAATTTCCCAAAGTTAAGTCATAAGTAAGTAGTAAGCAGCTTTGCAAGTCTATATTTAATATATTTTTACCTGTATTTAAAAGTAGGTAGGTACAATTTTTAATTTTTTATTGAAGTGTTAACCTACACTTAAAGGAAAAACCTAATAGCTTTAAGTTTAGGTTAACACTACAATAAAAAATTAAAAATTGTAACAAGCAATGTGGCATCTATAATTTCTTAAGAGCTCCATTGTAATATGGTGTCTTGGAAAAAAGTAGATCGACAACTGTAATGTGTCGCTACTAAATGTCGCTAACAATTGCTATAATACTGATTGAAAAAGTAGATACATATCACTAATTTCGTGGCTGACATGTGGTTCGGCCGAGGTGTAACGGTTAACATACTCGGGCGCGATTCTCAGAGAGATGTGGGTTCGAATCCCGCCGGCCTCGGAATTTTTGATATGTATTTATAAACCTATTAGGTAGGTATATCATAGTACAGTTGTAGGAAGCTTTGTCTCTTCGGCTATTTACTCATGTAGTAATACATCGCATCATGATTCGCTTTCTCACGGATGTTATTACGTAATGATGTAAAGGTACTGAATTAGATTTGTATGTATCTCCTCTGATTAACTTTGGTTTCAAAGACCAATATAAAATCTGGATTTGTAATCACACTAATATTAAGAAGGTAAAAGTTTGTTTGTATGTGTGTGTGTGTGTGACTCTTTCACGTCGTAACGATTGAATCGATTTGGCTGTAATTTGAAATGGAGATAGCTCATACCCAGGACTAACACATAGGTTCCATTTTATCCCGAAAAATTAGGGACTTCCCGCGGGAATCAAAAAAACTTTAATCACGGGATATAAAAGCTTATCCTCGCGGACGAAGTCGCGGGCACCATCTAGTATTTAATAAAATGAAAATAAAAAATATTTTGTAGGATAGGAAAGTAGGTATTTAACATGACTTAATGAGAGATTAACCGATATACTAGTTATTGTATGGAAAATCAAAATGTCAGAATTATTCCTCGGTTAAAGATTTTTCGGCTATGGTAAAATTGGCTCTAAGTCAAATTGATAAAGCCTGAAAGTAACCCACTATTAAAATCCGAAAGTAATATATTTTCAATAGAAGTTTTCAACAAACTTGAATCGAAAAACACAGCGTAACTAATTATAATAAATATTAAACTGCAATTAACATTTCAGTAGGTACCGTAGCAAGGTACGCGGAAAATATGAAACAATAAACGGGTTCAGTTAAAACTAACTTAATTACAACTTTCAGATTTATGACCGCAAGTGTGACTGTATTGAACCTTAATATATGAGTACGTGTTTACGTCAGACGAGCGGTAGCGGTGGCGGAAGCGGTCGCGATTTTATGACTTGATCCGAGTATATAGGTTTTTTTTTATTCGATGACAAGATAGCCCTTGACTGCTATCTCACCTGATGGTAAGCGACGATGCAGTCTAAGATGGTAGTAGGCTAACTTTGAAACTTACCCCTACAATCTTTTTTTTTTCTTTTTTATTAAAAAAAGAATATTAGCCAAGCTGAACTTGACTTATATTTTCCTCTCCCCTCCAAATAAGCGAAAACTTGTGCTAGAAGTGGGTACGACAATAGTGCAACGGGCGGGGTTCGAACCTGCGACCTTTCAGTTTTAAGTCCGAATCTTTAACCTTTGGGCTATTGAGGCTTTTTAAACAGTTAACATTGTATTTTTTACACAGTAACATTGCAGTTTTCATATTTTTTTATGGGATACGTACGTAAGGAGTACGGAAAAATAATAATTTCATGGCACTCACACATCCATTGGTTGTTTTGAGACTGTAAAAGTGAAACTTTGTTAGGAACTTACCTGTTGTAAGCGCTATGCTATAGTTCGGTGAAGAAAACATTATAAACATAAATTTATTCATTATGAATAACACGACATGTATGATACATGTCTAGTTGTATACAGTGCAATTAAATACACGGGAAAGCGGACAGTTGCCAAACAATATATTTATTTATATGAACCGTAATTAATACTGACTTTTTAAGTGCCCTAGGCTCTATACCAATTACGATTATAATTGCCTAACGTTTGTATTGTTTTTATTAGGTTCTTATAGTTATTATTTATTCTATAACCTATTGGTTTGGCGCGTAGTGGTGGCAAGCGACCTGATGGTATGACCCTGCCTTCAAAGACGTGCCGCCAAGCGATTTAGCGTTCCGGCACGATGGCGTGTAGAAACCGATTAGTGGTACCTACGGGTTGAATTTACACTGCCATACCCTTTCCAAGTTAGCCCGCTATCATCTTAGACTACATCGTCACTTACCATCAGGTGAGATCGCAGTCAATGGCTATCTTGTCATCGAATAAAAAATAAATTCTGTACAATTTAAGCCGTCGGGACCCACCCTTAGTTTATCTATTATTTTTTATTTACGTGTTCTTTTTCTTGTTTTTTTTTTATGGCTGTTTTTATTCTTGACTAGCTTTACCCCGCGGCTTCGCTCAATTTAAGTTCGATTATTCCAACCCCTATTTTATCCCTTTAGGGGTTGAATTTTCAAAAATCCTTTCTTAGCGGACACCTACGTTATAATAGCTATTTACATGCAAAATTTCAGCCTGATCCGTCCAGTGGTTTCAGCTGTGCGTTGATAAATCAGTCAGTCAGTCAATCAGTCAGTCAGTCAGTCAGTCACCTTTGCCTTTTATATATTTAGATTAAAAGACTCAACGCATAATACTATAGGATGCTTTATTGTTATTTTTAAACACATTATAATATAAACAAAAGCATGTCAGATCTTTCTTGCTCAACTGTTTGCCAAGCCAAATGTCACTTGCTTATTTTATTGGAGGTCATACAAACGGTATCGCTTTACATACAATGGGAATAATCAAAATAATAACAGTGAATGTTATTTGAGCTTAGACTATAGCCTAAAGGTTTGCAAGGTAAAGTGTTAATGGGCGGGGCGCATAGGCAATAGAACCGATTAGCGTTGGGGTCCCAAGGTGCATGAATGGCGACCCCGCACCGGAAAACAGCGATGGAAAACCCCCCAGACCCCATCAGTTGGACGGCACCATCTGAGGATCACGAGTTGAGGAACCGCTTTTTTGAGGGCCGACGGTTTTTTTAGAGACATGTAGAGTAAGTAGACACTTTAAAATCCTGTGAAAATCCCGTCCTAATTGGGTACAGCACTGGTAGCATGGGCAGGAGATAAAAGTTTTATCCCCCGATTTTATCCACTGACAGGGGATAAAATTATCTTTTCCCTATGCTAAAGCATGGCGACAGAGGAGAAGGCAATGTATATTTCTATAAGTATATCCACTGAGTGTTATTTCCACCGGTGTGCCCATGCTCGACGGGTGGATAAGACTAAGCGAGGGGATAAACGTTTTATCCTTTTCCCGGGGATAAAATTTCTCCCGCCCATGCTACGGGGGCTGGTTTAATTAACTGTCATACCCCTTCCAGCTTAGCCAGCTTCCATCTTATACTGCATCGTCACTTACCATCCAAGTGAGATCTTAGGCTGAAATCTATAGCACTATCCCTCTGCTTAGACTCAAGACAGAGATATGGTTGAGCGAAGCAATGGCTGGATCATGCGTCATGCTCGTGAACGGGTGCCACCAACGGGAATGGGTCTGCTTTGACTGCCCATCTTGACATGCGTTGGATTGGTGTACCTACGTAGGCATTTTTGCATTTTTTGAGCTTTACTGTGCATTGAGTCTGCATTCCGAACCGGTGGTAGATTTATGACGTGTCATAAGTGCTACAAGGTAGCCTACATGAAATAAATAAATTTTGAATTTGAATTTGAGATAAAACGAGACAGAATTATGTTGAATTATATTTGTATCATTTTAACTCTTATCTTGCGTCCGAGCTAAGTCAGAGCACGCTTTATAGTCCAGGGGCCCAAGTCTGCTATTGCAATTGTAGTTCAATTGTCTATCAATGACATGACAATTGTTATTTTTAGCAATTGTAATGTCATTGATAGACAATTGAACCCCTGGGCCCCAAGTCAAATTGCTAAAAGTAACAATTGGGATGTCATTGATAGACACATGAACTACAAGTGCAATAGCAGACTTGGGCCCCTGGGCTGTCTTGTCATACAATAAATGAATAAATAAAATACTTTGGCCAAATATAATTGTTTGGTCATCCAAAGGGATGATGATGCTTTATGGGTACCTAGTACCTACATCGAAAGTTTTTAAGCTATTGCATAGCTTCTATCGCGGGCCAGCGTGGAGACCGAATCAAGAAATTCCGTAACGAAAATAACCTGACACGGGACTCCTCTACGGTGAGCCGCTAGATGGCATTGATAAAAAATGCTATGCAATAGCTTTACCGCGGCAGTCCCCGAGTGCCACACGTCTTTTTTTGAATGTAGTTTTCATTTTAGTAGGTAAATTAGTAATTTAGATTTTAGTTTATTTTACAAATTATTTACTTGCTTTATGTTCTTTTTTTATATAAAGGTTCCTTTCACATTCAAAACCTCAGCTTATCTATCCCGATGTTAATCACGATCACAATTAGAATGGAGTTTGGACTCTATAAAAAGTTATCGCTACAAATAGTTACAACTTGAGGTACAGCATTCTTTGTGTTACAAACATTACAGAAAAAACTGTGTAAGTTCTATCTATTTTAATCTTAATTAATTAACGTTCCTTTTAAGCGTCAGTCTATGAAATTAAGTTAAGCGTTTTGAGAACATTCTTGTAATTATGCTTTTTCATGTAACTGGGTCTTGTTGACAGAATGTGATAACGATCTAACTTGTTGACGTCATTATGGTTCATTGACCTCTACGATATTAGCCTTTGTCGTCTCTACCAGAGATTGTTAAGAAGAAAATAGATTACGTCTTCTTATACGTATATTACAATAACAATAGAGAAAATATTTTTAGTACATACCATAGAATCTGTCTCGTTTTATATCTGTCTTAAGTCTGGACTCTGGGCAGAGTGAAAGTTCGGTCTAAAGATTTCAGCCTAAGAGTTCAGTTTTTAAGCTATTGCATAGCTTCTATCGCGGGCCTTGAGCGTGGAGACCGAATCCAGAAATTCCGTAACGAAAATAACCTGACACGGAACTCCTCGCACCGGTAGATGTCGTTGATAAAAAATGCTATGCAATAGCTTTACCGCGGCAGTCCCCGAGTGTCACACGTCTTTTTTTTTATTCGATGACAAGACAGTTCTTGATCTCAACTGATGGTAAGTGACGTTGCAGTCTAAGATGGTAGTGGGCCGCTTCTTGCCGACTGATCTAGGAGGCGATCTAGGATCAAATTCAAGTACAAATTCTTATTTATTTCATGTAGGCCAACTTGTGGCTCTTAATTGAGCTCTTATGACAAGCCGAAAATCTACCACCGGTTCGGAATGCTGATTCTGCTGAGAAGAGCCGGCAAAAAACTCAGCAGTTTCTCTTTTCAAAACAAAAAAAAATGATACAATATGTAGCTTATCTATCGTGTGGACAGCTGAAGCAAAGCAGTTTGGTTCCAAGCAACTTTGTTATTAAGAAATTCACTAACTGTGTAATAACTTCTGCTTATTAAATGTGTCTTTACCTGGTCATTACACTCTGTTTAAAATGTATTGGATCGGACCTAGAATGATCCTACATACGACATATTTAGGAGGCAATCTAGGATCCTCCCCACTTTTTCAACCTAAATCGGCCCTGTCGCATTGTCATTGGAATTGGGGTTGAAAAATGGTATATTATACCGCGCATTTGACACGAACGTCGCTAGACAATACAGCATTGTAAAGTCGATATCTCCTGAGGATGCTCCGGTGTCGGGGCGAAACGTGCGTCGAGAGTAGTATTAAAGTCTTGTGTGGTGGTGCATGTGACTGGTGGTGGCATTGCTTGCTTGGGAACTTTGCTCTATTGCTTGGTTGGGGAGGTAAGCGGTGCTTAGCTTATAACTGCATGTTTGACCATACAGATTTTTTTCTGTTGGCGGATTACAGCAAAATAACTCTAACATTTTTTTGTTAATCATGAACTTGCGCAAAGTAACGCCTGACTCTATCCAATAAGTAGAATGCTTAAACTTCTTTATAGGTCAAGCGTTCCAGTAAGGTTCCAGTCACCAACTTAAAAGCGTCGATAATATCAGTACAACAGACTCGAATCACAACTTGACATAAGTTCGCGCCGGACACTGACCGCGGGGAAGAGTATCAATCCAAAGGAAAAAAATAAAAGCAATTTGTCAAACTCCGCCACCCGGCCGTCTATTGCCCGCGTCACACAGGATGTGCGAAGAAACTTCAATGTTCCAATTTTAAATATTGGATAGAATCAGACGTTACTTTGCGGAAGTATATGATTAGCAAGAAAAGGTTAGAGTTATTTTGCTGTAATCCGCCAACAGAAAAAATCTGTATGGTTAAGCTAAGCACCGCTTCCCTTCCCAACCAAGCAAAAAAGCCAAGTTCCCAAGCAAGCAATGCCACCACCAATCACATGCACCATACTGCTCTCGACGCACGTTTCGCCCCGACACCGGAGCATCCTCAGGAGATATCCACTATTATATACCATTTTTTAACCCCAACTCCAATTTTATTTCGACGCTTAAAGAGGAAATGCGGTCGCAGAGACTTCTGAAAATTAGTTATTTGAAAATATATAGATGTCGCTCTACAGTTGTTCAAAAAGCATATTCGTGCAATAAGAACAACCGCAGATCTGACTGAATAATAAGCCTAAGTAAAAAGTCATTATACGAGGTTTTTTTAAAAAAAATTATATCACCACCTAGGTTTTGATAGTCCGTTTCATAAAGTACCGCATTCGTGGTTCATAGCTGCTAGTCGTGATGGTATCACTTCATAGTTCGTTAACGCGTATTACCCTCGCCTGATCGATATAGTGTATTGCTCGAACAGGTTAGTGAGGCTCTGTAGGTTTAGTATAAGATTTAATTCGATTGATCGTATTCGTATTCGATGACAATACATTAGCGTTAAAGTATGGGTGGGAAGAGTGGAACCAACTATGGTGTTCCCACTAAATTACAACATGGGGTTATTTAAGGGGCGGACCAACAAATTCTCAGGTCCTGGTGCCTCAGGTGCTACAAATGTTCATGGGCGGCGGTAGTCACTTAACATCAGGTGACCCGCCTGCTCGTTTGCTCGCTAAAAATAAAAATAAAAAAAATGAACCTTAATCCTATTGATTTAAAGACACAAATTCAGTACAACCGATTTTAATTCGGAGCGTATCTGTATACGTAATCTTATGAGAATGCGTGCACGAAATTGAGCTGTAATTTAAAGCCGTTATGGTCTATTTAACTTTGACGCTAATGTGATCGAATACGAATACGACCAATCGAATTAAATCTTGTACTAACTCTACTGTACTATAGAACCTGTACTATAGTATAGAGTCTGTAGCACCGGTGCACTAGTAAATTAACTGTATCAATTTACTAATTTATTGTTGACCGAGTGAAGTGACGTCTATGCTGAGATCTACAGAGCGTGCTCTGACTTAGCTTGGACTTAAGATAGAGTTAAAACGGGACACAAATATGCTTTGACATAAATCTGTCTCGTTTTAACTCAATTGTTATAAAATAATACGAGTACGTACCACGGTAATTATTTTAGTTGGGATTGTCGATATTTCGCTCCAGTTGCATGGACCGTGGTCACGACGGGACTGCGTTGTTGCGAGACGTCAAGTTGAAGCTGTCATGGGTAGAATCTATCTCTCCTTGTCCGTCTACCTGAGTGTTTGTCAGAGCCTTATAACTCTTGAACGTGTATTACTTGCTAGCTTTTACCCGCAGCTTCGCCCCCGCCATCTATTAAAAGTAATTCAAAGTGGTGATTATCTTCCTATTGAAAAGTTTTTTTTCTATTTTCTAGCTGTTCTTTTGGGTTTTCCCAATTTTTTTTGTTTAATGTAAAAACTCTATTCTAGTTAAATCGTATTTAATTAATCGTCATTATTAACCAAAGGAAACTCCTAGTTCTACTGGATTATGGAAAGGGATTGATTATGGAATGGGCCTCGACCCTCAGTCGTGAGGAATAAACGACGCAAAGAGAATGGTCCGTCATCGGAATGGTAAGCAACAAAAACAAACATTTAAACGTCCATTCTAGAAATGAAACGGGTCTAAATGAAGATATTAAGTTTACAGCGTTATAAACCTGCCTGTTTGAAGTAATAAAAAAACCTAGTTAATTTAGTAAGTCGTAAAATTGAGAGTCCCATAAAGAGAGAATTACATGATCACAGGAACGGTGTACAGTACCGGACACTGAATATCACAAGCTCCAAAAACAATCAATCGGCCAGAATTGAAATCGTAGAGTGTCGTCTTTGTCACGTTATCTACGTGTGACATCGACGCGACAAGTTAGCCCGCTACCATCTTAGACTGCATCGTCATTTACCATCAGGTGAGATCGCAGTCAAGGGCTACTTTGTCAACAAAAAAAAACTAGGACAAAGACACATGATACAAGAAAACGCTGCGGAAATTTAAAAAAAAAAGTCAAACGTACGTAATATTCATTTAAATTAATATAAACAAAAAACCTTACACTGATATTTTTTTTGATATTATTGACAAGATAGTTCTTAAAAAACACTATCAATTTAGTAGTGTAACATTGTAATATATCGAAGCACCAATACTTTTATCGGTCGATCGCGCAGATGTAATAATTTCATCGAGTGTACGCCAGAAAAGGCGTGGCCTCACTGTTGACAGAATAATGACACAGTTCCACTTAGCGGTAGGACACAATGCTAGCATTGACATTATTAAAAACTAGGGCATGGACTCACCGCGGGACAAAACGCTGCGGCGCGGCGTTCTAATTTTATTAATGTGTCCGTATTACACATTTATAATGAAGCGCTTTTCCAAGGAAATTCTAATGTGATATGAATGGCTGAGACCCTAAACAAAAACTTATATCTACTAAGCAAGTAAGTTAAGGTACTATAAGTTCGTAGTTTGTTTAGTTTAGTAATAATTATATAAATGAAAAAAAAAATAACAAGGTAGGCCTAGCCGCCTAGGTAGTAGGTAACTTGACAAGGCCTTGTGTTTGCAGCCACCGATGCTTGTGTACACTCAGCTTTAGTGAACGATATAATTAATAGTAAGTTCATCACAATAGATGGCCAGATTATGTCAATAGTATTTTATTGGGCGCGTTTCAAAGCTGGATCGTGACCATGCGATAGCAATCGCTATTTCAATCGCTTTTATTGTTTTTTATATTATATGTTGTTTACTACTGTACTTTGTAGTTACAATCTTTGTATTCACTAGCTTTTGACCACGGCTTCGCCCACGTTAGGGGTTGTATTTTCTAAAATCCTTTCCTGACGATGACATTTGGTTTTAAATTAAAATAAATAAAGTTACGCAATGTATCTTACTTCAATTCCATACAGTTGTACCTATGTCGTGTTAAGCAATTTAGTGCCTTTCGCCACTGAGTAAATAACATATCAGAGGCAAAGCTTCAAAAGACTTTATACCTATTTTAGTAGAGTTATCCTCCTGTTACAATTAAGCAAAATATTTTATCTAGGGTTAATTTTTAATTACCAAAAATCTCCTACAAGGAATTTCTATATTTACGAAAAAATACTAATCTTATTTGAAAAAATATTTTTTGGGAAATGTATTATTTTTTGTTAAAAGTTTTTCTCAGAGAAGCGTTGTAGGCCATAGTCCACCACGCTGGCCCAAATTAAATAGGCAGACATCATATACCTACCTTTGACAATATTACAGAAAACCCTCAGGGGTGCTGGTTTCTCAAGAAGCAGATGATGATTGATTTATTGTACGTACATAACTCCAAAAGTCAGATTCTTATTCGATAGGAAACCTGTGGCCTTTAGGCCGGCGATGGGTTGAGATTGTTGGGAACGCAACATAAGATCTATTTTGTTCTCGGACATTCAACAGTTCGTTCAACCGTGTATTGAACTAATGATCGCTCTCTTACCTTCGATCTGTCACGTTGTTAACACGTACACGCTCTTATCTTTACAATATAACTAGCTTTCGCTCGCGGCTTTGCTCACGTTAAGTTCAATTTTTCAACCCCCTATTTTACCCCTTCACTTTTCAAAAATCCTTTCTTAGTGTGCGGCTACGTCATAAAAGGAACCAACTGTAAAAATTTCAAGTTTCTAACTTCAGTAGTTTAGGCTGTGCGTTGATATCTCAGTCAGTCAGTCAGGACTTTGAATTTTATATATATAGATCAATTTACTATGCCACAAGCCGTTGTTTGTCTTAAAACCTATACCGTCGAGCACCCAGCAACTCACACAGTTTCCCACAGAGACGAATGGAAAAGAACCTACCAAAGCACGGTTGTATGGAGTTTTGTCTCTATTAGGTTAGTTATTCAATAATGCTCTTGCAGGGCATAGTGTACACTGTACAAATAGAATCAAGTCTGTCGTGTGTTTGCTCGTCCTATTACCGAGAGCGTTTGAACAATCGCAGATACAAGTAGCTTTGTATTGTTTCCCTTTGCTCTCTCACAATGTTCAAGGGCCTCTATATTTCTGCTACGATTTTCGAATAATACTATCTATTTTATTTTTCTTAAAAATGATATTGAGATTTGTTTTGGATTGATAGGTTGAATTAGTCGGGAATGTTCTTGGCTATGTTTAATGGAAAATCCAAGATGGCCGCCGCCACAAAATGTCGGGGGTGTTAAATTTTCAATTTACACTTATATATAGATTGTGTAATATTTTCTGCAGATACATACTATAAAATGCACGCCATTTGTTTTTTATTCTGTGGAAAGATACATAATGATGGGATCCTGGAGAAATCGAGGGAGCTCTTCAAATTTTACAGGCACAATTGATATACTTTGTAGTGGATGGCGCTACAAGTCGGTTTTGTAAAAAGAATTTTTACGTTTAAATTATAAATGCGAATTTTTGTATTCGAATGGGATGGTCTATAGTTTAAGAATTAGGTATAGATAGATAGATAGACATTCTTTATGCAACATGAAGTTTACGATAATATCTAGGTAGGTATATTATATCCGGTAAAAACAGAGGGTTCCCCCGGAATTTTTAAAAACCTCAGATACTCCTAGCGGAAGAAGTCATGGGCATAATCTACTTATACACCTACAGATACAATTTCTCATTCATATTTTTATCATTATCAGAAGCGAGCAATCGTAAACATTTTCTCATTTCTTTCATCGCGATCATGTTTTTCCTAAATATTACGTTATTATTATTATGTATAAAATAAAAATAACAATTTCATCATACAGAGCTATAACTCAGCATCTAATAAGACAAAATATAACCAGCCACGTGCCTCGCCTCCGGTGGTAGCGTTAAGCCTGTGCTGTACTGAGTATGCTATAATAATATGTAATATAAAATAGAATATAACAAGCTATAATATATTGGTTGGGTAATACATCATGCCCGGTCAATCGCGGCTATAGTCGAGTCGATCGCGGCATGACTTTGCAAATCTAGCCGAAGATGCTCAGGCGCTAAGCTCACACTAATATTATGAACAAGTAGTTAGTAACTAGTTACTAAGAATTCAATTTTATATTTTGCCTTTTACTCAAATAAAAAATACTTCATAAGTAACTTATACTGTTTCATTTATCAAGAAGTATGTAATTAGTAGATCTCACAGGGTTTCGTGCGCGACAGTTGACGCCAGCGCCACCTCGGCAGCTGTCAGAGGTCGTGACGTCAGCGCCGCGTGATCGAAAGGAGGGAAAGATGGCGTCTTTTGCCTCGGTGTGGGCATCAGACCGCGATTCACTTTGGGCTAAGACCCCGGGAACGACACAACGAATTTGCTAATTTTGTACTACCTAAGTATTATTATATAATGTGTAAATGTGTACACATATAATGTGTAATTTAGTAGCTCGGTATGTTTGAGTTTATACAGTATAGCTCGGGTTGTGTAGTCAAAACCTTACTACATTTTTTTAGAACAATCTCAAAGATTGAGTAATTATACTTACGTAGGTATACCGTGACGGCCATGTTTGTTTTATTGAAGTGTAACGAATTAATTGCTATTTTACGTTAACCGCTGTTTTAATCATTTTGGAGTTATGTTAGTTTTATTATGGGTTTGATTTGATGAACGTGGGGGCGTTTAATGCTCAGTAGAAACATTTTAATTTTCTGTTTTACTAGCTGATGCCGGCGACTTCGTACGCGTCGATTGAAATTTTCTAATTCCCGCGGGAACTCTCTTATTTTCTGAGATGAAGAGTAGCCTATGTGTTATTCTAGACTGTAATCTATCTATGTGCCAAATTTCAGACAAATCGGTTCAGTTGTTGCGGCATGATTGAGTAACAAACATCCATCCATCCATCCATTCATACATAATATATTATACGACAAGTACACTAGTTGATGCCCGCGAGTTCGTTCGCGTGAGTTGAGGTTTTTTGATTCCCGCGGGAACTCTCTTAATTTCCGGGATAAAAAGTAGCCTATGTGTTATTCTAGACTGTAATCTATCTATGTGCCAAATTTCAGGCAAATCGGTTCAGTTGTTGCGGTGTGATTGAGTAACAAACATCCGTCCATCCATCCATACATACACACATCCAAACTTTCGCATTTATTTGACTTAATTAATTATATTAATTTGAATTCGCTCCTATTTTGTATAACAGGATGAGTTTTATAACCATTCTAGTACCTAGTAGGTACCCTAACTGCCTTGTTAGTCTAGTGGTAACATGGTAAGCAAGTTCGACTACTAATGACGAGGTCTCGGGTTCCATTCCCGGGTCGGGCCAAAAACGTATTGGGTTTTCCGTTAAGAAATATTCAGTACTAGTCCGGAGTTAGGAAGTCGGTGGTGAGTCACCCCCGTGCCTCGGAGAGCACGTAAAGCCGTCGGTCCTGCGCCTGATCTCTCTCTGGACGTGTCGGATTTCCCTCCCATCGGACTATGAGAGTGAGGGAATGGAGAGTGCACCTGTGTTTGCGCGCACACTTGTGCACTATACTATCTCCCGCGCAGATGGCTAATCTCTGTGGAGATTGGCCGCCGTGGCCGGATTCGGTCGGGAGGACAATATTAGATATAATTAGTAGTAGTTAAGTAATTTAATTTATTTAAGTTATTTTTTTAAATGTTACTGTGAATTATGAGGCAAATAAATAGTTTAAAATTATTAATACCTATTTTTTACCTACTCCACGGTTTTCGAAGTGAGTTTGCTTTCGAAGTAAGTTTGTATTTTACTGAATAGCGCTATTGTTGACTCCTCTGTTTATGTACAGTTAAGTAGCGGGCGGGAATCGCGTGAGATTGCAGCATTACCGCTCGCGACCGAAGCTCGCTACGGTGTAATTGAGGACGCCGCGTCTTATAAAAATATTTGAATGATTATAAATTGTAATCCGTGTGTATAGAATATTTAGGCTTGTGTGGGTTTAATTGTTATAATTCAAATTCAAAATTTATTTATATCATGTAGGCTACCTTGTAGCTCTTATGACACGTTATAAATCTACCACCGGTTCGGAATGCAGATTCTGCTGAGAAGAACCGGCAAGAAACTCAGCAGTTGCTCTTTTCAAAAAATAAAATAATTTTACAATAAGTAACCAAACTAAGCTATGTATACAGTGCTTCCACAGTGAAGCTTCTAAAATGCAATACATATAATCCAACACATGTCAACATGGAAAGACAAAGCAGACCCATTCCCAATGGTGGCACCCGTTCACGAGCACGACGCATGATCCAGCCATTGCTTCGCTCAACCATATTTGAAAAAATATTAATATAAAATATAAATATAAATATTAATATAAAATATAACATTAGCTGATACCCGCGACTTCGTTTTGATGCCTGCGAGATCTCTCTCATTTTACGACATAAGTAGCCTATGTGTTATTCCAGACTATAATTCATCAGTCAAATCGGTTCAGTTGTTGCCTCGTGATTGAGTAACAAACATCCATACATCCAAACTTTCGCATTTATAATATTAGGTACTAGAAGCCCGCGCCGACTTCGTCCAGGTTGAAAATTTAAATATTTGTTTTTACGGGACTGATCGCACAGAGCTTCTTATAGAAGACGATTGTAAATAAGATCACCACAGGAACCAGAGGAATCTCCCGCGCCGAAACCCGCCACCGTGCACCGCCCCGCCGGCCGACACCATTTTATTATTTTGTCGCGCCTAAATATTAATTTCCCGACAACTCCTATGATATTTATTTAAATTGTATAGTGTAAAGGGCAAATATGATCTAAATTAAATACTTACGATAATAAACATATTTATTTAGATATAAATTGACATCACATTGGTTAAAGAAGCTTCGAAAATAATTCATTATTTTTAATCAAAATTTGAAAGATAGAAATGGTTACTGTAACTTATCCTTAGAAGACAGACATATGCTATCGCGGACTTTTTTTGTAGAACTCTTTAAGAGGAATATTTCACCCATACATCATTTTCATCCAATAGCAGTATATGACCCAGCGCACGCCTTGAAAACGTTTAAGAGTCAAAAAATTTTGCGACTTCCTTAACAAATTTGCACATAATATCTAGCCATATTACTTAACTAGCGGACCCGACAGACGTTGTCCTGTCTTAAGTTTTTTACATCCTCTTTGACGAAATTGACAGCACGCATTCTGTCAATGTTATGTCAAACGCCATAAGATTACATCAAAAAAGTTTGAATTGTAAAAGCGGTTACATTAGAAATAATTTAATATGGTGGTTAATATTTCTTAAATATTCTAATTTTCCGCGCAATTTTCTTAATTTTTTCTTTCATAAGAACCTTCTCCTAACAATAACAAACACAATAAAAAAAGAATTTGCGAAATCGGTCCAGCCGTTCACGCGTGATGCGATGACCAAGGAAATAGGGATTCATTTTTATATATATAACTAGCTGATACCCGCGACTTCGTCCGCGTGGATTAAGGGTTTTTATTCCCGCCGGAACACTCTTATTTCCCGGGATAAAAAGTATATCCTATTCCAGACCATGATCTATCTCTGTGCCAAATTTCAGCCAAATCGGTTCAGTCGTTGCGACGTGACTGAGTAACACATGTAACGACTTCGTCTGCGTGGATTTAATTTTTAAAATCCCGCAGGAACTCTTTGTTTTTCCAGGACACAAACATTTTTAAATTAAAGATATTAGTAAGGATTAGTTAGGATAAGAAAGTAAAGATTCCTCATTAATTCCTCTCAACCAATCGCAGGCCCATTACTATTTCTCTCGATGAGAACAGACAGAAAAGATTGGCAGACTTCACACACCAATATATATTTTTTTTAATAAAGAATAATTAGCCAAGCTGAACTTGACTTATATTTTCCTTTCCCCTCCGAATAAGTGAAAACTTGTGCTAGGAGTGGGTACGACAATAGGGCCACGGGTGGGGCTCGAACCTGCCACTACAATAGCAACATAAAACCGACATTTTCGCGAGCGAAGCGAGCGCGTAATTTTTTATGATTGCATTACAGCACTTAGTTGTCCATTCTTGACACCTACAATAGCAACGTAAAACCGACATTTTCGCGAGCGAAGCGAGCGCGTAATTTTTTATGATTGCATTACGGCACTTAGTTGTCCATTCTTGACACCTACAATGGCAACGTAAAACTGACATTTTCGCGAGCGAAGCGAGCGCGAAATTTTTTATGATTGCATTACGGCTCTTAGTTGTCCATTCTTGACACCTACAATAGCAACATAAAACCGACATTTTCGCGAGCGAAGCGAGCGCGAAATTTTTTATGATTGCATTACGGCACTTAGAAGTCCATACTTAGCACCTAAAATAGAAACGTAAAAGTGACATTTCGCGAGCGAAGCGAGCGCGAAATTTTTTATGATTGCATTACGGCACTTAGTTGTCCATTCTTGACACCTACAATAGCAATGTAAAACCGAAATTTTCTCGAGTGAAGCAAGCGCGAAATTTTTATAATTGCATTATGGCACTTAGTAGTCCATTCTTGGCACCTACAATAGCAACGTAAAAGCGATATTTTCGCGAGCGTAGCGAGCGCGAATTTTTTTATGATCGCATTACGGCACTTAGTAGTTTATACTTGGCACCTACAATAGCAACGGAAAAGCAAAATTTTCGCGAGCGAAGCGAGCGCGAAATTTTTTATGATTGCATTCCGGCACTTAGTTGTCCATTCTTGACACCTACAATAGCAACGTAAAACTAACATTTTCGCGAGCGAAGCGAGCGCGAAATTTTTTATGATTGCATTACGGCACTTAGTTGTCTATTCTTGACACCTACAATAGCAACGTAAAGCCGACATTTTCGCGAGCGAAGCGAGCGCGAAATTTTTTATGATTGCATTACGGTACTTAGTTGTCCATTCTTGACACCTACAATAGCAACGTAAAGCCGACATTTTCGCGAGCGAAGCGAGCGCGAAATTTTTTATGATTGCATTACGGCACTTAGTTGTCCATTCTTGACACCTACAATAGCAACATAAAACCGACATTTTCGCGAGCGAAGCGAGCGCGAAATTTTTTATAATTGCATTACGGCTCTTAGTTGTCCATTCTTGACACCTACAATAGCAACGTAAAAGGGACAGTTTCGCGAGCGAAGCGAGCGCGAAGTTTTTTATGATTGTATTACGGCACTTAGAAGTCCATACTTAGCACCTAAAATAGAAACGTAAAAGTGACATTTCGCGAGCGAAGCGAGCGCGAAATTTTTTATGATTGCATTACGGCACTTAGTTGTCCATTCTTGACACCTACAATAGCAACGTAAAAGCGACAGTTTCGCGAGCGAAGCGAGCGCGAAATTTTTTATGATTGCATTACGGCACTTAGAAGTCCATACGTAGCACCTACAATAGAAACGTAAAAGTGACATTTTGCGAGCGAAGCGAGCGCGAAATTTTTTATGACCGCATTACGGCACTTAGTAGTTTATACTTGGCACCTACAATAGCAACGGAAAAGCGACATTTTCGCGAGCGAAGTGAGCGCGAATTTTTTTATGATTGCATTACGGCACTTAGTATTCCATACTTGACACCTACAATAGAAGCGTAAAAGCGACATTTTCGCGAGCGAAGCGAGCGCGAAATTTTCTATACTTAGCACCTACAATAGAAACGTAAAGGTGACTTTTTCGTGAGGGAAGCGAGCGCGAAATTTTTTATAATTGCATATCTAGTCGTACACTTTTGGCGCTTGAGACCCTGCCACCCAAAAAGTCCCAAAGAATTTAGTTTAATTATCAATTTTAATTTTGAAAATGATCGCTTGGCATGTAGCTTGTCCCTGCTCTCTTTGTCCCTTCCCTCCTACGCTACGCAGTAGCGTAGCGTAAATGTAATCTATACTTGGTACCTACGGCACTTATTAACAAACCACAATTACTAAATCCCCGCACTTTAGGTGGGAAGTATCATGATTGAGGAGCTGGACCTAGAGCTCCATGATGTAGTCTATGCTTGGTGCCAACAATATCAATTCGAAACTGACAATTTCTACATCCTCACTGTTTAGGTAGGCACTACCCTGTAGCATCAGGATTGAGGACCCAAGTAACATTTTGGTACTATAATTTAAGAATTCATCACGAAAAGGTTGAGTTAACATCGTGTAAAGGTTGTAGCGATAACCACCCGTTATATAAAAGCATTTGCTATGACTTTTTTGCTCTATAAGCTTATATAGCCAAACTATCCTTTTAGCAGGGGATGTAAAGGTTTACAAAACCGTTTTGTAGAGCCGTTATAGGCAAGTTCTATAAAAACCTCGAATTTAGACAATATAGCGCTATATTAATGTATAACAGCGTTTGAATTCACTATTATGTACCCCATTAGTACTATAAAGTTTTCCTGGTAACTGCTATAAGTATGGCGTTTTAGCAGTGATGAAGGACACAACAATACAATAATTTGACGCTATTGTGGTCCCACAAAACACTGCTATAGTACATGGTACATAATTACTCATAACAACACTGTTATAGAGCGGTTTTGCTTTATAAACGATTTTCGGGACATTTTTATAACAATAAAAAGTGTTTTAATTATCTTTGTTGGGTTTATTATAGTCTCATTGAAGAAGAAGTCACCATGACTCTATTACATGACCAAAGTTTTCTATTATGATTTTGGTTGTTCTGTTTTAAGACAACAGCGATATATAGCTAATTCCTTTATTTCCTTTATAGAACAAATTTTAGAAATTTATCAATATCCATTACTAGGGGCATATTTATTATAAGTACCTGAGAAAGAAAACCAATCATGAGCAACGATTACCTACCTACCTATTTTATTTCTTCCTTGGATACAAAAATGTATTCAAAAATTAAGTATGTGGGACAAGACTAGTCATAAGGAACCCTAATTTTACGTCAATGGCGGCAGATTTTTTGTCACTTGTGCTATAGTTAACCTAAAAGAGAACCAAATTAGCTTTTTGGCTGTGTAGCAGAAACTACGGTTAATTTTATTTATTTTTATTAATATTTTAATTAAAAAACTCAATTAATTTAGGGCGCATTGAAAATAATAAGTAAAACTAATGCTATTCTATCAGTAAAACTTTGGTTCCAAGTGGTTTTTATAGTATTGGTCGAATTTATCCATGTCTAAATAAAAGATGACATTAAACTCAGCAAGATGGAATCCTTATCCCTTTTATTTTTTTGTTTTTGTATAAACACACGTAGACCACCTTGCCGTGAAAAATTAAAATGAAAAGCGTAGTAAAAGAATCACGTACTTTTCTATAGAGTATAATAGCACTATAATGGAATTACGAACGCTGCTACAGAATAAAAAAGAACTATAAAAGCTTTATTGTGCCTCGTATGTCAACAAATTGTCATACAAGGCACCAATATATCAAATTTATAGAAAAAAAAAGTCCCAAGCACAACTGCTATAGTTTCGCTATGTCTCTAAATAGAGATATAACTGCGCCAAATCAGCGTTATACGACCTTCTTATTGCTTTTACAGTGCTTAAGTGGTGTTAGAGGAAACGTTCTATGGGCTGCTATAGGACAAGAAATTGTTACTTGGGGAGCCAGGACCTAGAGCTCCATGATGTAGTCTATGCTTTATACCTACAATAACAATTCGTAATCGAAAGTACCTACATGCTTACAGTTTAGGTGGGCCGTATCCTGCAGCATCAAGATTGCGCAGCTAGGACCTAGAACTTCATGTTGTAGTTTATTCTTGATACTTACAATATTAATTCGCAAGCGACAGTTCTTAAATCCTCACAGTTTAGATGGGCAGTATCCTGCAGCATCAGGATTGAGGAGTAGAACCTGGAGCTCTATGATCTAGTATATTCTTAGGCCAAGCATACCAATTCGTAGTTGACAGTTCCTAAATCCTCATGATTTTGAGGGAAAGTACCTCTGCAGCATCAGGCTTGAGGAGTTGAAGGTAAAAAAATATCCATTAAAAAAAAATCAGCTGAATTGGTCCAGAAATCCAGGAGTAATCGGTGGATATATACATAGAAAAAAAAAGATACCGGCTGAATTGATAACCTCCTTTTTCGAAGTCGGTTAAAAATAAAGCTATCCACTATATAGTGTATTATGCCAGCCTAAGATGAGCCATAGATTCAAAGTTTCCTGTACATAACGGGGTTCAAATTATTTTGGACCTTATACTGAGGATTGTGATGTCTATAACTTCTGAACTACTGAACCGACGACCTTGAAATAATTACAGGACAATCTTTACAGTATCTTCTTTCTAATAAAAAAAAGAATGAATGAAATCGGAGTACGCGTTAATGAATTACAACTAAATACACATTTTAACTTTCATCCCCTCTCCCAAGGGAACCGTGCTGAATTTCGGGATAAAAAGTATCCTATATGTTACCTCGAGGTATGTACTTAAATTGTGCCAAGTTTCATTTAAATCCGTCCAGTAGTTTCAGCGTGATGCGCGGCCAAGATACAGACAGACAGACAGACAGACAGACAGACAAAAAAATCAAAAAATTTTTTTTTGGGTTCAGTATCGATAATAAAGCATCCCCCGATTAAAATTTTCAAAATATATTTAATGTACAGAATTCGTCCCGTTACAGTTTTATTATATTATAGATGTGCATAATATATAGCCTATTACCATCTGGAATAATGTACCTTTGAATTGGTAAAAGAATTTTTGAAATAGGTGCGGTGGTTCCAAAGTTTGCTCCGGACATACATACAAACTCACAAAATTCGCGCTCCCTCTTTATTATAATAGACTAGCAGATACCCGCGACTTCGTTCGCGTGGATTGAGGTTTCTAATTCCCGCGGGAACTCTCGTACTTTCTGGGATAAAAAGTGGTTTGTATGTTATTCCAGACTATAATCTATCAAATCGGTTCAGTCGTTGCGGCGTGATTGAATAAGAAACATCCATCCATCCATACATCCATACATCCAAACTTTCGCTTTTATAATATTACTAGTTTTTGCCCACGGCATCGCTCGCGTTAAGTTCCATTTTTCAAACCCCTATTTTACTCCCCTAGGGGTTGAATTTTCAAAAATCCTTTCTTAGCGGAGGCCTACGACATAATAGGTATCTGCTTGCCAAATAGTCCGATCCGTCCAATGGTTTGAGCTGTGTTGATAGATCAGTCAGTCAGTCAGTCAATAAGTCACCATTTCC
The DNA here is from genome assembly GCA_933228805.2 of Hipparchia semele. Taxonomy (NCBI): domain Eukaryota; kingdom Metazoa; phylum Arthropoda; class Insecta; order Lepidoptera; family Nymphalidae; genus Hipparchia; species Hipparchia semele. Next base: position 3,735,858 of record OW121733.1, on the reverse strand, counting down.
TTTTATAATAAGAAGATAATTGAAATCGGTTGTACGGAATGTGTGACTAATCAATTTAGGTTCAAAGGTAGTCTTCAAAGTTATAAGCCTCAATAGCCCAACGGTTAAAGGTGCGGACTGAAAACTGAAAGGTCGCAGGTTCGAATCCCACCGTTGCACTATTGTCGTACCCACTCCTAACACAAGTTTTCACTTATTTGGAGGGGAGAGGAGAACATCAGTCAAGTTCAGCTTCTATTCTATATTTAAAAAAAAAAGTTATTTTAGTTATATGAAAACATTTAGTACCTAATGTTAGCGGTATAAATATCTATTTTACCGCACAAATGTTGGCAGCCTTGCTACAATAATAGCGAACATTATTTGATTCTCCCACGTTATAACCAGAGCGTAAAGTTCATCCTATTTTTAAAGGAATCTACGAGTGAGAAACACGGAGGTGAAAGGTTTTGATGTGGTATTTTAAGCTATTGCATAGCTTCTATCGCGGGCCTTGAGCGTGGAGACCGAATCCAGAAATTCCGTAACGAAAATAACCTGACACGGGACTCCTCTACGGTGAGCCGCTAGATGGCGCATTTTTTATCAACGCAATGTAGCGGTGAGCTGCTAGATGGCGTTGATAAAAAATGCTATGTTAGCTTTACCGCGGCAGTCCCCGAGTGCCACACGTATTTTTTTTTTATTTAAAAAAAACCATTCAGTTTTATTACGATAACATTTAACATCACATCCTATTTAACTGAAATCTAAATTAAAAAATCTTAAATATCATAAAAATTCTTTTCAAAAAACCGACTTCTTACGCCACAATAAAGTATAAAAATAATTTTAGTTTTTACACGTTTGTTGAAGTCGGGCGAGCTTAAAAAGAAACGATGAAACCGATACGCGATGCTCGCCCGACTTTAACAAACGTGTCTCTCATGTGCCATCAGAAGGCGACCCTCAACGCTGAAGGTGATGGGTCGGGAACTAATCGCTCCCATACCCTTCTGCGAATACAAAACTTGGTTGCACAACAGAACAGTAAGTACACATGCTGAGCTGTGGGCCAGCACCACAGTTTGTAGACAAACGAATGAGGCTTTTCCTTGCCTAAAGCGATGACTAACACAAAAACTAACACAACTGACCCGCGTCAAGCTAAAGGTAGTTGTAGGTACAATTACAGGACACAGTTCGCTTAACAGACATCTTTACATTCTAGGTATTACCGACAGCCCTCTGTGCAGAGCGTGCAGAGCGACGAGACACCGGAACACGTACTGCTTAAATGCAGGGGTGTATCCGACCTATGTCATAGAAACATTGGCTCTCCAGCTACACTTCCTGAAGTCCTCGCCGACCTGGGTGGCCTGCTCGGATTTTGGAGGGAGCTCGGCTGGCTGGAGTGATCCGGCGGGGAGCCGTACCAGCGGGACCACGCAAAACGGGCGATTAACGCTTACTTGCGGAGAAAATTCCCAGGAGATGAAGATTTTTAAGCTATTGCATAGCTTCTATCGCGGGCCTTGAGCGTGGAGACCGAATCCAGAAATTCCGTAACGAAAATAACCTGACACGGGACTCCTCTCACCGCTAGATGGCGTTCCGCTCAATAAGTCTTTGGTCTGACCTATAGATGGCAACACTTTTGACAAAACCATATGATTGCAGAGTAGTAGGATCCTTCAGATGACACGTGTCAAAATTTGGCGTCGTTCTGACAATTAGTTCAAAAGTTAGAGCGGATTAAGTAACCCAAGTTCTTAATTGTTAAAAACAATGGATGAAAAAGAATTTCGAGTATTAATTAAACATTGTTTTTCAATGGGAAAAAATACAACCGAAGCAAAACAGTGGCTCGATGTTACATCGATAGGAGCTCCCAACAAAATCAAAGTGCCACATCCGACACTTTACAACATCCGCAACGAAACGGCGTAAAACAATGGAGCTCTGGATTCTGTAATGCAGTTATGTTTGGCCTTGAATTGTTCTCAGTAGCGCTTATCATGCGACGATTCATTGAATAATGTCTATTGTACGTACCCACTGGGATCGTTCCCACCAGATTCGCGGAAAGGTCGGGTTTTTGCAATGTTTAAAAGTACCTACCACAACTATACCTATCATACTTAGCACAACGGTTATTAATATTTATCAAAATCACATTTACCCTTAACATAATATATCAGTCACTTTGCGTAGGTGCAGTAGGTTGGTGTAGTATGCTCTTCTTGGCTGAAACGCATAGAAATAGAAATGGAAAGGGATAAATACTAGTATTTCCCAGCGGCTTGAAAATAATTCAATAGACAGAACGCTATGTACAATTTAAGCCGTCGGGATCCATCTTTAGTTTTTATATATTATATTGTATTTTATGTTTGTGTTCTTCTTTGTTGTTTTTCTATGTATTTTTTCTTATGTGGCTGTTTTTTATTCTTGATTAAAAGACTATTTATTAATTCTATTTATTTATTTAGGTAACGAACTCAAACTCAAACTCAAAATTAGGCCAACTTGTGACTCTTATGACAAGTCGAGAATCTACCACCGGTTCGGAATGCTGATTCTGCTGAGAAGAGCCGGCAAGAAACTCAGCAGTCGCTCTTTTCAAAACAAAAAAATGTTAGGTACAATATGTAGCTTATCTATCTTGGACAGCTGAAGCAAAGCAGATTGGTTCCAAGCAACTATTGAAAAAATGTTTGCAAGAAAACGTTATTTTGATAGAGTTATTTTGCTATAATCCGTCAACGGAAAAAATCTGTATGGTCAAACATGCAGTTACAAGCTAAGCACCGCTTATCTCCCCAAACAAGCAAGAAGGCCAAGTTCCCAAGCAAGCAATGCCACCACCACTCACATGCACCACCACACAAGACTTTTATACTACTCTCGACGCACGTTTCGCTCCGACATTTAAACAGTTTATTTATCCAATATTTAAAAAATTTGGATATAAAATTACTTTTGTTATTTAACTTGTATAAAAACACATTTTTCAAGTCGACGTTATTACATAATTAATGGATTTCGTAACGACAAAGTTGCATGGAAGCAATCGTCTTTGTGTACCTACAGCTGCCAACAAGATAGCGGAACAACTTGTTACATTGAAATTGCTGCATAATAATATACTAGCATTTTGTTGTCCAATTCCTTGCCAGCTTTTTTTTTAAAGAATATTAGCCAAGCTGAAGTTGACTTATATCCTCCTATCCCCTCCAAATAAGCGGAAAGCTTGTGCTAGGAGTGGGTATAACAATAGTGCAACGGGTGGGATTCGAACCTGCGACCATTCAGTTTTCAGTCCACACCTTTAGCCGTTGGGCTATTGAGGCTTAAACTTTAAACTTTCTAAACTGATGGTATAGTCTTGACTTGTCCAAAAGAACCACAAGATGGACTACATATTATTATTATTTTTTTATATTTCTAGCGAGTAAACGAGCAGTCGGGCCACTTGATGTTAGGTGATTACCGCTGATCATGAACATTTGTAGCACCTGATGCACCACCAATGCGTTGCCGGCTTTTCAGGAATTTGTTAGTCCGCCCCTTGAATAACCCCATGTTGTAATTTAGTGGGAACACCGTCGCAGGAAGTTGGTTCCACAGTTTCAATTTATGTGGAAATAAATAATTTGGGAATTTTTTTGTCAAATTTTTAAACTATTGCATAGCTGCTATCGCGGGCCTTGAGCGTGGAGACCGAATCCAGAAATTCCGTAACGAAAATAACCTGACACAAGACTCCTCTCACCGCTAGATGGCGTTGATAAAAAATGCTATGCAATAGCTTTACCGCGGCAGTCCCCGAGTGCCACACGTCTTTTTTTTTGTAGTTTTTTCCAGGCATGTCAACTCCATAATTTTGAATTTGAAACCAAAGTCATTGTGCAATACGTTATACTATTGGCGGGTTACTCTACCTACTTAACTTTCTATTTACTCACTTATTTAGACTATCGTTTACGTGCTTCGCATTTGTCAACCAATCATCCTAAGTCGTGCGTACAGTCATCCACTAGATGACATCTTACGTAAGTCCGTAGTAAGCCATATATCTGTCTTTAGTTGACCTGAATCTCGACACCTACGCAGATTCTACAAGGTTTGCAGGTAATGTTTATACTAAGTTGGTCATACTATGGACCTGCCGCAAGAAAACTTCATTAATTTGTTCACAACCTCTCACAATTTTAGTCTTATAGAAGTCCTTACTTTCTAAAAATAATAAAATTCTTACTTAAATTACTAGTCGCATAAAGTTAAAGTAAGTAGGTATATAAGATTTTTAGAGTAATTTTTTTTGTTTTTTAATTTTTCTTTATTTGAGGTAAAAACCAGCAGCGGCTACATCAGCTCATAAGAGTTCCTGGACGCGAAGTTAAAGAATGTAAATACATATGAATGAATGAATGAATGAACGAATATACTTTTATTGTACACCACACATAATATAAGAATAGACACAATGAGTTTAATAATGAGCTTAATACATATTATTTGTATCTATAAGTAAATAAAAAAAGCCAATCTTTGAAAAGAGCGACTGCTGAGTTTTTTGCCGGCTCTTCTAAGCAGAATCTGCTTTCCGAACCGTTGGTAGAGCCTTCACTTGTCATAAGAGCCACAAATTAGACTTTATGAAATAATTAATTTTGAATTTGATCCAAATTAAAATTTAATTTCCATCCAAATTATATAGCTGATCCATGTTAATCCAACACAAAAATGTGAGTCGCCTATTCCCATGGCGCCAACTCTTGCGCAGCTCTTTCCTAATATGACATATTGAATAATTTTAATTCGTTTATCGTTATTTTTTGGGTTATTAATGCTGCCATTGTTTTGTAGGACATTTTTGGGTTGGCTCGGGCAGTAAAAAAAATTGATTGATTGAATTAATTTTGTAATAATTAAATGGGGAATTAATCAATTTCTTTTATTGTTTTGTCAAATGCCCTAGCAGCGCAAAAATTTTTTTTTTTAAAAGAATATAAGCCAAGGTGAAGCTGGCTAATATCCTCCTATCCCCTCCAAATAAGCGGTGTAGTAATTGGTACGACAATAGTGCAACGGGTGGGATTCGAACCTGCGACCTTTCAGTTTTGGGTCCGCAACCGTTGGGCTATTGAATCTTAATTTTTTTTTTAATTTAGATCATCGATCTATAACGTAAGAAACACAAAAGTCGGCGTGGTGATAAGTCATTTTAGTAAGCCTTTAAAGACCGACTTCGCAATTTCAGAAAATTATGAAAAAATGAGGTAATGTGCTGTGAAAGAGTCTTTTTCGTCACCGAACCGCTCACAACCGGATACAATTTCACCCTCACCACCTGGGTGCCTGGAGCACTTCACCATCCGTTGTGCCAGATCTTTTTTCCACGTACTTTGAAACTGTGGACCCAACTTCCTGCGACGGTGTTCCCACTAAATTACAACATGGGGTTATTCAAGGGGCGGACCAACAAATTCCTGAAAAGCCGGCAACGCATTGGTGGTGCCTCGGGTGCTACGAATGTTCATGGGCGGCGGTGATCGCTTAACATCAGGTGACCCGCCTGCACGTTTGCTAGCCAAAAATATAAAAAAATTACCATCATAAACCTAATTATTAATACTAAAAATAATTACATGGCACTCCCACATTCACTGGTTGTTTTGAGCTTGAAGCGAAGCTTTGTTAGAAACTGCTGTTTTGTTCAGTATACTTAGTTTTATGATATAGATACATTGACATATAATACTAGTATTATTATATGTCAATGTTGAGATACGACAAAGGTCATTGTTTATATAATACTAGAAGCCCGCGCCGACTTCGTCCGGGTTGAAAATTTAAATACATATTTGTTTTTACGGGACTGATCGCACAGAGCTTCTTATAGGAGACGATTGTAAATAAAATCACCGCAGGAACCAGAGGAATCTCCCGCGCCGAAACCCGCCGCCGTGCACCGCCCCCGCGCCGGCCGACACATATTAATTTAATTTTCCGATAACTCCTATGATATTTATTTAAATTGTATAGTGTAAAGGGCAAATATGTTCTAAACTAAATACTTACGATAATAAACATATTTATTTAGATATAGATTGACATCGCATCGGTTAAAGAACCTTCGAAAATAATTCATTATTTTTAATCAAAATTTGAAAGATAGAAATGGTCACTGTAAGTTATTCTTAGAAGATAGACATATGCTATCGCGGACTTTTTTTTAGAACTCTTTAAGAGGAACAATTCACCCATACATCATTTTCATCCAATAACAGTATATGACCCAGCGCACGCCTTGAAAACGTTTAAGATTCAAAAAATTTTCCGACTTCCTTAACAAATTTGCACATAATATCTAGCCATAATACTTTATGTGCATAATATATAGCCTATAACCATCTGGAATAATGTACCTTTGAATTGGTAAAAGAATTTTTGAAATAGGTGCGGTGGTTCCAAAGTTTGCTCCGGACATACAAACTCACAAAATTCGCGCTCCCTCTTTATTATAATAGTATAGATAATTAACAAACAAACAACTTTGCAGCTTTCATAGTTTCTGAATGAAATGTCTGTGATGAACAGACGAACATTGTAACGAGGTACATATCGCTCATTTGCGACAAGGGTGACATAACTCAAAATTCACCAATTTTAGTGTCGAAAATTTATACTTTTTCCTAAAAAACAACATTACGCTAATAATAATAATAAATTTATTTGCCAAATTGTGGGTACTAATAATAAGCCTAAAAAAATACTACTAAGCCTAAAAAAATAAGAGCGAGAGAGGTTGTGACTTAATGCTCTGTCGCTTTGTTGGCCGCTGTGTTGTTTCGAGACCGCAGCATCCACAAAATATTACTCTCTAACGAGAGAATTTTCTTATAGAATTCTCTCATCGTCGATTTTGAATTATGACTCAAAATCGACGATGAGAGAATTCTATATGAGTGACATATCACTCTTATCGCAAATGAGCGATATGTAGGTACAGTTGAGGACCTGGAGTGACATGTGAACCTTTTTATTCCTGGAAAAGTGAACTGAAGGACGAAGTCGCGGGGAAAAGCTATCAAAATACTCATGTACTTCAATGACTTGGCTCTTTCGTAGTGCGGGGAACACGCTCTAATTTCGCCCTACTCCGCGTGACTCTCAAACTTTTTGATGTTTACGAATGTACCTACGCGGGAAACTTCTGTAATTTATTCCCCCACGGCCTTTGTGCCTTTCTTGGGCTATATTTCATTCCGCTTATTTGCGATTTAGAATTATTTCATGCAATATTATCGTCAAAATAACTTTCATTATCATAGGCTGATAAGTTGATAGCGCTTTATTTTTTACTAGCTGTTGCACGTGACTTCATCCGCGTCAATTTCTGTTATTATGATCGCGATTAAGTTATGTTGATAAAACTCTTTGGCAAATAATTGGCAAAAATGCATTAATTTGGACCAAATTTGATTGAGGTTATAATGATTCAATCTTAAAAAATAGACATATACTTTCGCGAACCTTTTTTAGATCATTTAAAGAGTAGTAATATTTCATACACATTTTTTGGGTAACTTGAACCGTTTACACAGCGCACGCAACGGTAGCCCTCAAATATGGATAATTTTCCCGTTTTTGCAACATTTTTCACTGATGCTTCACTTTTATTGGTTGCAGCGTGATGCTATATAACCTAAAGACTTCCTCGATAAATGGACTATCCAACACAAAAAGAATTTTTAAATTCGAACCAGTAGTTCCTGAGATTAGCGCGTTCAAACCAACAAACTCTTCAGCTTTATAATATTAGTATAGATAGGCTTGCGCTTGACGACAATCAATGATGGAAAGCATTGATGAGATCCAGGTTGGAGCGCGCTTGTCTAGAAAATGCCTATTCACTCTTGTCTTGACGGTACTCAGATTATACGTGGCCGGAAACACAGAAGCGGGAAGCGCATTCCATACCTTAGCCGTTCGTTTCAGAAACGTTGAACTGAAGTGTTTTGTACGAGTAGGTTGAACTTGAATCACGTATGGGTGCCGCTCACGATTTTTCGAAGTTCTGTGGTAAAGCAATGGCTGGATCATGCGTCGTGCTCGTGAACGGGTGCCACCAACGGGAATGGGTCTGCTTTGTGTCTACCCATCTTAACATGTGTTAGGTTGTGGTAGGTGTGCATTTTTGAAACTTCTTTGTGGAAACACTGTGTGCATAGCATAGTTTTGTGAACCATTGTAAAAAATTTTTTTTTGAAAAGAGCAACTGCTGAGTTTCTTGCCGGCTCTTCTCAGCAGAATCTGCATTCCGAACCGGTGGTAGATTTATGACGTGTCATAAGAGCTACAAGTTGGCCTACATGAAATAAATAAATTTTGATTTTGATTTTGAAAATGATGAGGGGGGCATGAGGTTGTGAAGTTCCTGCGCGCACTCTCCAAATTATATCCGACTAGATGATGCCCGCGACTTCGTACGCGTGGATAAAGGCTTTTCGATTCCCGCGGGAACTCTGTAATTTTCCGGGATAAAAAGTAGCCTATGTTTTAATCCTGGGTATGAGCTATCTCCATTTCAAATTTCAGCCAAATCGGTTCATTCGTTGTGGCGTGAAGGAGTAACAAACATACACACACACACACACACACACACACACATACAAACTTTCGGCTTTATAATATTAGTGTGAAGTGTGATAGTGTGATGTGATGTGATGTGATTAGTGTGATGTGATGTGATGAAGTGTGATAGAAGACCGATAGTCAGGCGACAATGGGTGGGGCATATAAGTAAGCTAGTTACGATGTATAAAATTCCACGTTCTTTGAAAGCGAAAAAAACGAGACCCAATATTGCATACCTAGTTCATGGCACCCAATAGAATAGAATAGAATAGAATTCCAATAAACAAAATATGAAATCCCGGAAATCTGGTGTAAAATGGACATCATATCGACTTCTGTGAATCGATGCATTTTATCTTTACACTGAAGAATCAAGTGCTTCTGCTTATCCACTTTAATTACTTATATAATAATACTAGATGATGCCCGCGGATTCGCTCGCGTGGATTTAGTTTTTAAAAATCTCGCGGAATCTCCTTGTTTTTCCGAAAAAAAGTAGCCTGTGTCACTCTCCCGGTTCTCAACTGTACCACACACACTTACGCATTTTGTGACTAATATAGCATTTTGCACAGCTACGGTAAAATGCCCCAATAACATGACAATTAGCAATTGGTTCTGACTGGTCGCATATTACCAGAAATTATTGGTCCAAAACTTTTGTTTTATGCATCCGGTGAGTGTTATAAGAGGTCCGATGGAGTGTGGAGTCTAGTAGTATTAGTAGCAGCAGTTGTAGTAGTAGCAGTAGGTAGTAGTGTAAATATATAAGCAGATTGTACAAATTTGATTTTTATTTTAGGCGAATATTCACAAGTCTCCCTAAAAATGAGCCAAAAGCGTAGACAGAGAAGCACTATAGACTTAATGATATCTCCGTTTCATTCCCATACGAAAGAGATGCAGTATAGCGATGTCAAACAAGGTAGAATGAGACACAGCTATGTCTATATCCGTCCCTCACTGCGTGCCACGTTTTGAGTTGTTGCTCATAATACATTGTGAAGACGTACAAAAGTAGGTATTTCACAGTGTTATGATAATTTTAGTGTTAAATAATAGTACATTATTGCAAAGGCAGGGAAGTAGGCAATTGCAGGTCGAGTATGAGTTTGAAGGCCGAGCCGTAGGCGAGGACTTCACTAAATACGAGACCGGAAATTGCCATTTCCCGCCGAGGCATATATAGTGCTTTTCTCAAAAGAATGCAGGGAAATAAAACACTTTTTATATTATACATCCAAATCCATCCGCCATTTTGGTTTAAATCTGGTAGAGTAGGTACAATCAATCTCCATTTCACTCTCTGAACCGTTGGAACCGTAGAGAGAGAAGACATAGAGCCAGTGACGATTTCTTTCTCACTCACACTAAAAAGAGAGCAGAAATAAAGTTATTAACGTGATAAACAGAGACGCAGCTACCCAATTTTTTGTCCCTCATCGTGTAACCAGTTTTTTTCAAGGTCGACACACTTTTGTGCGAAACAAACTGACAGTTAATAAGAAAATTTAGTATCTATGTGTGTTGCCAGCTTTAGGTACCTATACAATGTCCCGATTTTCCCTATCCTACTTATATTATAAATGTGAAAGTTTGAATGTATGTATGGCCATCCATACATACATCCAAATTTCCAACATCCATATGTTTGTTACTCAATCACGCCACACTAAACCGATATGGCTGAAATTTGGCACGGAGATAGGTTTTTTTTAGTAATGTCCTCTGACATACCGTAACGGCGGGTCACTTTGGCTACTTTTTCAATTTTTTTTTTAATTTTTGTTGAAACAAAATAAAGTCGTGATGGAAGAAATGAATATTATGAGAAAAGAAAAGAAAGATGATGGATACTAGAATATAATATATGTCGGCGATGATTAAAGTGTATTCAGTTAGATAGTGTCGGTTACTGTTCTGAATCATCCTGAAGTTTCGTTCGAATGTCCAACGACCAGTCGAGAGCTGTTGGCGATCTTAAGAATTATTTTATTTACAAAGTTCTTAATTTTTAAAGCCATTTTTAAATAGCTAGAGGCAGACTTTTAATGTTTTTTTTAAATAATTATTAACTTAAACTATGAAGAGTTGCAGTTTTATACGACTGCCTGAAAAAAGGAATATACTGTTAATTTTGATAACTAAATATACAATTTTTGTTGCTTTTAATTCAATAGCATTACTCGATCGAAGGAAAATTTTAACTGTTCATTACAAATTATTTTGTGTAACATTCTTAATAGTAACGAAAAAAAATTTTCCTTTGTGTTACATACATCTTTTTTCAAAGTGACTCACATATGCTAAATTTCTATTCGGCATTTCAATATTTTTTTTAAGGAGCAAATAATTATCTAGTGAATTGGTCCTATGAAACTACATTAAAAAACTTTAGTATAAAAAAAAAATATTTTTAAAAAACCGACTTACGTGTACAAACTAAAATTATTTTATACTTTTAAGTGGTGGTTGAAGTTAATATTGTGTGCAATAAAGAATAATAAATTCTTTATTGCACACAATATTAAGATATATGTAAAAAATAGAAGCTTACCCTAATAGGTATGTCTCTCCCAGACAACCTTATATGTGTAGGTATGTTATTTAAAAAATAAAACAGTTCAGCATCTGTTTTGTCGTTTTATTTAAAAATCCTGCGAAGAATTTTCCATCTAATTTGGGGTACTAGGGGAGTGCAGTCATTGTGGCAACATTAAACTCGAACTTGTCATGTGACGTCATCGTTACGTCATGTTATCTCTATTTCAGTCGCGGTTACACAGTACCTTGGTCTATTGCCTTCTCTGTCTACGGTTGGAACTCATTTTGATTATTATTAAATTTATATTTATTAAGTAGGTATGTAACTAACAAATCAAGACGAATTTTCAGCTTTACCGCTAATTTTTTTTTTATTATCTGTGCCGACAGGCAAACGCATTTATGGCTATACAGCCACGTAAACGCAATTTGTACTAAGCAAAGGGACTATGGTATGCCAAGAATGACAAAAGAGATCCGATTAAAGAGTATTTAGTAACCCCAGCACGCCATTTCATACTGTTGTATGAAACGGCATTACATTACAAAGCTCCTGCATGCAATATTTAAAAAAAAAAACATGGTGCGTTGTAATGTTCCAAATTCAAAAAACGCTCCTGCAATGGATTTGATTTTCTTTGTCCGACAATTCGATACTTCGCGTGTTCTTTTTTCGAAAATAATGACAATATTTCCATGCATGTTTGAGAAAAGTCTTTAACCTGAAATAAAGAGTGCTTTAAGTTATTAAAACTGATCTAGAATATAAACGATGGTGCATTGCAGCGTTTTAATATTGTATGCAAATTCTAAATTAAAAATTCTAGAAGATACTCATTCTACGTCCAAAAGTGATCTAAAATGTCAAAATGTCATACAAATCCAGATCTCGTGTCACAATGCAGCAGTGAAATTGACACCGCACAACCGTTTCTTTCCAACAAATAACATAAAAGCGAGTGATAACAGCCACCCTATAAATTTTGCTCTCAGCTAAATTAGCTCACGTAGAGGTACAGTTAGCAACTACAAAACTTGTGCCAACGGATTAGTAACCGTACCTACTTAACAAAAAATATAAAAGTAGTCAAAGTTCTATTTAAAATTTTATTTTTGATTTTAAATCTCGAATCAAGAATCCCCTTTATAATTTCGCTTCGCCCCCCCCCCCCCCCACCCCCTTCCCCTTTATAATTTAGTTTGCTAAAATCCCGCGGGAACTTTTTGATTTTCCTGATTATAAAGTAGCCTGTGTCACTCTCCAGGCCCTCAACTATCCACGTTACTGCGTGATTGAAAGCTGCGTGAGGCTACGGTACGATCGATATTGTTTGCATGGGATAGATGAACATGAAGACAAGAATGACATAGGTTTCTTAATCTCAGAAAACATAGGATTCCTAGAGATCATAAAAATAAAAAAATTGATTTGGTTTAAAATGTCATTCACATTTCGTTATAAATGCGAGAGTTTGTGTTGTTAATTGGTTTGTCCTTCAATCCCCGCCAACAGAACAACGGATCGACGTGTTTTTTTGCATGGATAGGTATAGTCGAGGACGTGGAAAGTGACAGAGGCTACCTTTTATCCCGACAAATAGAAGACTTCGGTGTTATTCTTAAAACTAGTAAATTGGTAAAAATATTATTATCTTACTAATTATTATTATCTTTACCTTTCACAAAACTTTTTAATTTAGTTCCTCCATCAGCTTTCTTACAGTTCAGAACATCACATCGTATGAATCTGCACCGCTCGTGATCGAAAGTCCACGATCTCGTACTAAGCGCTTTGTTTCCTCGTTCCCAATACGCACCCTAAAAATTTGGAATGCCCTTCCGGCTTCCGTTTTTCCAACTAACTATAACTTGGGTATCTTTAAATCAAGAGTGAATAGGCATCACCTAGTCAAGCGCGCACCATCTTAGGCTGCATTTTCAGTTACCATCAGGCGAGATCACAATCAAGCACTAATCTATGTTCCTATTTTTAAAAAAAATGTTGTCTCTGTGAACGGTACCGCTACGCCCGCCGCACGGTGTATATCAGAATGCAAATTCCAGTTGTATTTTAACCCCTACGCCTTATGCAATATGATCCACACAACATTTGTGAACATATCTGTCGCTTCAAAGAGTCACCATTAGCATATTAAAAACGTAAGAAAGCCGGCGCTAAGTGCAATATGGACATGGATTAATCTTTAATCTAAATATATAAAAGGCAAAGGTGACTGACTGATTGACTGACTGACTGACTGACTGATCTATCAACGCACAGTTGAAACTACTGGATGTATCAGGCTGAAATTTTGCATGTAGATAGCTATTATAACGTAGGTATCCGCTAAGAAAGGATTTTTGAAAATTCAACCCCTAAAGGGATAAAATAGGGGTTGGAATAATCAAACTTAACGTGAGCGAAGCCGCGGGGTAAAGCTAGTCTAAGATAAAATCCCAATAGCGTTTTTAAAAAATAACATAAAAGATGTAAAATAATTATGTAGAAAGTTGAACAACTCGGATCAATTCCTTCTAAAAAGTTTCAATTTTTCAACAAAAATTCTAAGTGGAACTAATTGGAAAATTCTTGTCACATTTTAACTAATTAAACTTGTGCCCGTTAGGTAATTTTAGTTCCATTGTTGTCGTCAATCGATTGATTAGGTTATCTATCTTCTATCTATATCTATACTTATAATAAAACTGTAAACTGTACAGTAAATATATTTTGAAAATTTTAATCGGAGGTTGTTTTATTATCGTAGTGAGCACAAAATGATTTTTTTGAATTTTTTCTGTCTGTCTGTCTATCTCTCTGTCTGTCTGTCTATCTCTCTGTCTGTGCGCGCATCACGCGAAAACTACCGAATGGATTTAAATAAAATTTGGTATAGTGGTAGCTGATACTCCGGGTCAATATATATATAGGATACTTTTTATTCTGATAAACAATAAGGGATAGATGAAAGTTTTTGTTGATTTTGCTCCATAACTTCGTCAAATCTAATCAAAATTTAATTTTTTCTTTTTATTATAATTTGTATGCAATTTGAAATATTTTGTCCAATTTTTAAAGTATCGGAGATAGAGAACATTACTTCTCGCGGATTGTAGCAAGTCACTCTAAACTTTTTCCATGCGGACGAAGTCGCGGGATCAGCTAGTATAATAATATTATATTCATTTCTCAGTAAAACTCATAGATAATACATGATAGAGTGAAACTGATAATTCACTGATAACTGCTGGTAAGTGCAAAGTGTTATTTATTGGCTAATATCGTAAATAGGTTCTCTATTAGCTAGTGCAGTCATTGTGCAGTGCATCGAATTAAGAAGTAAGAAAAGGTTTTAAATATTATTTTTTCAGCTCTTGTTTGTTTACTAACAATGAAGAATATAGAGTGTTTAGAAAAAGAAATAAAAAAAGTGGACAAAAAGCTTATAAAAGTAGACGCACATTTGGCGAAATGGAAGGACACTCAGCAAAAGTTACACGAAGAGAAAGCTTGGCTGAAGAAATCTATAGACATATTAAAATCTGAAACATTAGCCAGTGTCGACTGGGAAAGGAATACTTACAAATGGTCAGAAGCCGTTAAGACGACTTTGAACAATGTTTTCAAGGTCGATTCATTCGGGTCGAAACAGTTAAGTGCCATTAATTCAACGTTAAGTGGCCACCACACGCTAGTAATCATGCCGATAGGTGTCGATGCCGATAGGAGTATCTGCTACCAACTTCCCGCGCTCATCAGGCCAGGCATCACTGTCGTCATATCACCTCTAGTGCCACTAATGGAGGATCAGGTAAGATCATTGACCAAAAAAAACATTCCAGCAATGCTTGTGACAAGTACTAGCTCCAAAGAACAAACTACAGCTGCATTGAATGCATTGGAAGACAAAAATACAAAAGTTAAACTTTTATATGTCACACCTGAAATATTAGGTAAAAGCAAAGAATTCATGACCAACCTGCAGAAATGTTACGCTGAATGCAGATTACAAAGAATCGCTATTGACGAAGTTCACTGCTGTTCACAATGGGGCCACGATTTTAGGCCAGATTACAAATATCTAGGTATACTGTCTAATATGTTTCCAAATGTTCCAATTCTCGGTTTAACTGCAACAGTAACTGCTCATGTTTTAACAGATGTACAAAAAATACTCAATATAGCTGGCTGTTTGGTGATCAAGTCTACATTTAATAGACCTAATTTATCTTATAAAATATTGGACAAACCAACATGTCTCGTAGACTGTTGGAATATAATGGTAAAATTACTGAAGCTGAGATACAGAGGTAAAAGTGGTATAATTTACACTAACAGTATAAAAGATTCAGAAGATGTCGCTGGATGGCTTAAGTCCAGCGGACTCAAGGTTGATTATTACCATGAAAATATGGATGCTGATTCCAGGTTAAAAGTCTATTTAAATTGGCATAAGAATTATTACCAAGCAATTGTTACAACTGTCGCCTTTGGCATAGGAATTGATAAGCTAGACGTGAGATTTGTTATTCATTACACAATCAGTGAATCTATGGAGAATTATTATCAAGAGTGTCTGAGAGCTGGTCGGGATAACCACCCGGCAGAATGTATAACTTTATATAGACTTCAAGATATATTTGAAGTGAGTCCAATGGTGTTCTCCTCAGTCGGGAAACTTGATCATTTATATGGCATGGTCAAGTATTGTTTAAATGGAACATTTTGTAGGAGGCAATTAATAGCAGATCATTTTGATGAGGATTGGAGTGATGCTGGCTGTAACAAAATGTGCGATGTCTGTTCAACAAACACTACTACTCAAGTACTCAATAGTACAGAAATAAGTTTAGAACAAGATTGTAAGACCATATCAAGTATAATTGATAATGAGGATAAACAAGATGCAAGATTACCAGCTCAACGTCTGCTTGATATTTGGTACGTAAAACGCCTTTTAAATTTAAGGCAGATGGGTAAAACGTCCACCT
The DNA here is from genome assembly GCA_933228805.2 of Hipparchia semele. Lineage (NCBI taxonomy): Eukaryota > Metazoa > Arthropoda > Insecta > Lepidoptera > Nymphalidae > Hipparchia > Hipparchia semele. The sequence continues at coordinate 3,719,697 of OW121733.1, read as the reverse complement.
TTTGTAGAACCACAGGTGAAGATATAGTTGCCTTTTTGCTTGTTCAAGGGTATTTAAAAGAAGATTTTCATTTTACTGCCTCATCCAAAATATCCTACATAAAGAAAGTTCCAAACATGGAATCAATTGAAGATGCTAATTTCAGTTTAAAAATGCAGGCGAGAAAGATTACAACATCTAAAGATGATGATGAATTTTTTAAAAATAATAGCGAAGAAGATACAAAATCTAAAAAGAGAAAGTCTAGTGTTGAACCAAACCCATCAACGATTATTGTTATTGAAGATGATGATGATTAACATTTCTGTTATCTATAGGTTCTTATAATAAAACAATTATTTATTATTATATTTATTTATGTTGTACTTTATAGGCGAATTCTGTACATTAAATATATTTTGAAAATTTTAATCGGAGGATGTTTTATTATGGATACTGAGCCCAATATATATTTTTTGAATATTTTGTCTGTCTGTCTGTCTGTGCGCGCATCGCGCGTAAACTACTAAACGGATTGTATGGTATAGTGGTAGCTGATACTCTGGGTCAATGTATAGAATACTTTTTATCCTGATAAACTTTCTTTATTGAACAATAAAGTTTATCCGGGAAAGGGGATGAAAGTTTTTGTTAATTTTGCTCCATAACTTCGTCAAATCTAAACCCGAATTTGATAATTCTTTTTTTTTATAAATTGTGTATTATTTGAAATATTTTGTCCAATTTTGGTGAAGATCTACTAAATACTATCGGAGATAGAGGACGTAACTTCTCTCGGATAGTAGCAAGTCACTCTAAACTTTTTCCACGCGGATGAAGTCGCGGGGATCAGCTAGTCTTTTCTAAATATATAAAAAGAAAAGGTGACTGACTGTCTGGCCGATTTATCAACGCACAGCTCAAACCATTGGACGGATCGGGCTGAAAAGCATATACAGATAACTTTGAGTGTAAAACAGATAACCATTACGTACGGGGTAATATAAGGGTTTAAAAACTGAACGTGAGTGTGGCCGCGTGCAATAGCTAATCACTATCATCACTACATAGTTTAAAACAAAGTCGCTTTCTCTGTCCCTATGTATGCTTAAATGTTTAAAACTACGCAACGGATTTTGATGCGGTTTTTTTTAATAAATAGAGTGATTGAAGAGGAAGGTTTATATGTATAATAACATCCATTAACAGTGAATGACATAGGCTATATATTTTATACCCGTGCGAAGCCGGAGCGGGCCGCTAGTAGATTATATAAAATTGTTGCACTTTCCCATATTCCTCAATAAGTTTCTTTTAAAATTAAAGTTATCATTTAAAGCGATAAGACCGCCTTTGCGCATTTTATATTCATTTATCAGTTTCAGTTGTAACTTCGTAAGCCATCAATAAAATTTTTGTATGTAGCAATCAAAAAATTTCCATCTTTTTATCTATCTGTACCTATAACAAAAGCACTAGCTAACAATTATACAAAAACCAGTTGATGCCCGCGGCTTCGCTCGCGTGGATTTAGTTTTTACAATCCGACGGGAATTCTTTGATTTTCCGGGATATAAAGTTGTAGTAGTCCCTCTCCCGGTCCTCAACTATACCCGTGCAAAAAATCATGTCGATCCGTTGCTTTGTTGTGGCGTGATTGAAGGATAAACCAACAAACAAACACACTTACGCATTTATTAATAATTGTCAGGATAAACAATTTACTCCTTCTGACAAAGAACAGTAGAATAAAAAGCTTAAAAAGCATTTGCTGTAAACGTACAAGTAATTTTTAAACGGAATTTATAAATAAAGCACTTTCAACACAAGGAGTTTCCAGCGATCGATCTCAATCCAAACAAAATGATCGTAATCCATATCAATTAGTTAAGCAGATAAAGCCGTGGACAGCCCTATAAAAATACCACATTAATGGCGACAACAGGAAATATTATTATCGGAAAGAATGGTGAAGCTTTTAAAAACACAACCGTTGTTTACATTACACCTTTTCTAGAACACCCTTAAACGCTCAGCGAAAGATTTAAAGCGATGGATATAAAACTGAGAGTGAAACTAAAATATCTCCAAGAAATGCTAATTTCGTTGTAGCAAAAATGTGAGGTAGTCACGCGAGCTTTTAGAGCAACGACACATTCAAATTTATACCTTCAAACGTAGCGATAGAGTCTCATTCGGATCGTAAGGTTTTTTCAGCAGGAGCTATTATAAATCGCGGCCTATCTACGTCGCGACATCTAGTTGTTAAAATGACAAATGACTGTTCGGGCGGCAGGGACGCGAGAAATCAGTGATTTCAGGCGGGAATACTAAGGTATCTTTATTTTTATCGCCTTTTCTTTATTGATCAATGATAGCTTTTCCGTTCGCAGAAAATGAAAAGTGACAGACAGACAGATTACTTACCTATGCGATTATCTAGAGCAGAGTTCCCAAAAGTTGACTGGACTGCGACTCATCTAACAAAAAGTTCGAAATTCGGGACTGTACCTATTAGTTTTCATGGAGGGAAAAGGGTCATAACTTCGAGTATATGAATGAAGGTCTGTTCAAACAAGAAAAAACATTCAGGTCCGATCCAAAGTGTTAATATTTAAATACAACGAGTGCTATCTTTTAATAAGAAAACATTCTTATTTATTTTCTATTTTCGTCTTATCTTGACATCGTTCAAGTTCAATTTTAGTTACTTTTAATCGCAATGAATTTAATAAGTCCAATTTATTTCGATATTTACACAACTTACAGGGCCCACCCAATATAAGCTTGCGACCCACCAATGGACCCATACTTTGGAAACCCAGGATCTAGAGACTCTAGATCCTGGGTTAATACTCGTAGAGTCAATGATATCAGACGATTCCCGTTTTACTCATAGTTAAAAAAATCGTTACGAAAAATATACAGAACTTACAGTACTTCTACAATATTTTTTTATTGATTGAAGTACTTTTTACAGGAATATTAGACATGTTGAACTCTACTAATATTCACGTCTCCCTACCAAATTATCTTAAAGATTATATGTGGTTGGGTACGACAGTAGTGCATTCAAAATTCAAAATTTATTTATTTCATGTAGGCCAACTTGTAGCTCTTATGACACGTCATAAATCTACCACCGGTTCGGAATGTAGATTCTGCTGAGAAGAGCCGGCAAGAAACTCAGCAGTTGCTCTTTTCAAAAAAAAAATTATTACAATAGGTAACAAAAATTTGCTATATATACAGTGCTTCCACAACGAAGCTTCAAAAATGCATACGTAGGAGCACAATCCAACGCATGTCAACACGGGCAGACAAAGCAGACCCATTCCCGTTGGTGGCACCCGTTCACGAGCATGACGCAAGATCCAGCCGTTGCTTCGCTCAACTATATTTGAGGGAACGTAACAACCCGCACCACACGACACTACCACAGAAATGTTTAAAGAGAGCATGATATGCAGAGAGCAGACATTGGGTGGGGATTGAACCATGGACCTTTTAGTTTTCAGTTGTTAAGGGCATGGATTAGAGTGGTCGAGGAGTCAATCGGCTGCCCCATTTCAAAACCTAGTAAGTGCGATTGACAAAATTTTACGGGAGACCAAAAAAACATATTTGTGTTAGCCCTTCTCAACTATTCAGTATCTGTTGATGCATTAATGTTTCGTAAATGAACTAACTACTTTGAAAGCTTTTATTTGATATATTTATTACTTCGCTAAGCCATCTATCGTGGCTCATGGTTGCATGTGTGTCGTATCTATATAAGTGGGAGCGAGAGCTTGCTCGCGCCTGACCGCTCCCACCTAGGCTCCTGACAGACACACTTACGCAATGAGCATGTACACGACGTTACCACAAGTAAAGCTCACACGCCCTCGTGAATTGCAAGAATTATACCACAAAACATGTTTTTTGGTCTGCTATAAAATTTTGTCAATCTCACTTACTAGGTTTTGAAATTGGGCAGCCGCAATCCTCAGTCCTCAACCGTTGTAGTATTCATTCCAGCCTTACGCTTATTTTGAGGGTGGAGGGGAGGTCCGGGAGGGAGGGGAATATTAGTCAAGTTCAGCTTGGCTACTGTTATTATAACAAAAAGAAAATGCGAAATTAGTGTATTTGTTTGTTGGTTTGCTAGCTTTTATCGTTGCAAATCACTATTCTAGGTACAATTCTGAGTACAATTTTACTTCGGTAAGTACTAAGTTAAAGTCAGTAAAATTTTGTACATTTTTAAAACTACTAACAACATTTTCGTGCCATCTACTTCAGCCGAACACTCTAGTTAGACAAGTTTATAATCCGAAACACCCCATTTTCTTGGTAACTTTGTGTCGGTTCGCACACTTTGAATTTCAATTTTCAACAATATTCCCTTTGTAGTTTCCCGTTTCTCTTCAATATGTTTTTTCAGCGCTAAGCCAATTTAGACTATAGGATCGATCCTTTGGGCTAGAGAATTACCTATTTGGGTTGCACTTTAATTATTAAACCGACGCGACTTCAAAAAAGGCGGAGGTTCTTAAGTCATCGAAATATTTTTTTTTACAATTTTATCCCGAAAAAATAAAGCGTTCCCGCGTGAATCAAAAATCCTCAATCCACGCGTACTAAGCGGACATCAGCTAGTAGGTAGTTTAATTGAAATTTTGGATAATATCCCATTTCCTACTAATATAGTAATAAGTATTATCCAAAATTACAACATAAATTGGGCCATTTTGTATTTGAGGAATGTAGTACGTGACACGCCGTATGATGGCGTACGTGCCCAAAATACACGTTAGATTCGAACACTTCCAAAATATACTCGTACCTACATACCTGCTAACGTTTGATTGACATCTGCTGAATGTTGGAATCAACCGGCAATCGTTACTGAACGATAATTGCTCAGAAATGCGCTATTATTGAATTAAATCCTTATTAATCCTACTTCTACTAATATTATAAATGCGAACGTTTCAATGTATGGATGGATAATCGAACCGATTTGGCTGAATTTTGGCACAGAGACAGATTATAGTCTGGAATAACACATGCTACTTTTTATCCCGGAAAATAAGAGAAAAGGGACAGATTCTTTCTACCCATGACAGCTATTTGTTGCTTATTACACTAGCATCTGTCGCGTTTTAGAATGGAATAATTTTTATTCAAATAAACTTTTACAAAGTGCTTTCGTCAAATGAATTTACCACTGGTTCGGAATACCCTACCTGACGAGAAGAGCCAGCAATAAACTCGACAGTTGCTCTTTTCAAAAACTTTTTAAAATAGGTACCAAAACTATACAGTGTTTCCACAATGAAGTTTCAAAAATGAAATTATTCAAATATTTAATTTCATATATCGCGGGGATTTTTTCCGGCATTCTGCGCACTGTTACGTCGGCGGAGTCGTACAGGTGCTGCATCAAAACGGCGTCGTATAAATGAGCTACGACCTTTAGTTTGCGTGACGGGTATCTTAATAAACTAGTGGTTCGCCCCGAAGTCCGAACTGAGACCTCGCGATATCCCATAATTCCCAAAAGTTTTAATTATATATTGTAATAATTAACTTTTAACATTAGACGCAATAAAAAAAATAATAGTTGACATAAAACTGTTTTACTGACACAGCGCCATCTATTAGCATTATAGTGAAGCTATTAGCTTCACAATAATGCTAATAGATGGCGCATTAAAATTAAATAATTTCGTTTCTTTATAACATTTATCTAATTTTAGTATTTGTTGTTCAAGTACAGGATATAACTGAATTTTCAACCAAGTTTCACGTTCTAATATTCAGTAATTCAGAAGTTATAGGGCTCTGACAGACATTTAGACGGACACACTTCTCTGTCTAGTAGGCAAGCGCCCTAGTTGACTCAGAGAACTCGCTTCGCTCGTTCAATAAATGGAAGAACTACCCAATGTTAAACCCGAGAGTAGAGCGACCCACTTGATGAGCCTAAACCACGGGAAAACTAATTTCCAAGAAAACGCCGCGACCGCTTTTCTTTAACCGAGGAGGCTTTTGTTAAAAAAAAACTCACGTCCAGAACAATACACGCGACGGACAAAGGTTATGAAGTGTCGTGAGAGGACCCTTTTCTTGGGGGTAACTTTTGAGATGCTATATAAAAACGTCTCAAGGGAGTGTGCTCTTTGGTTTGGAAGCTTTTTTGTTACGTTATGAACGATGTCGCGGAATAACAATGTAATATTTTTAACAGAGGCTTGTAAGTAGCTTGCGCATACCAACGATTTTTTAATTTTTTAACCGACCTCCAAAAAAGGAGGACGTTTTCAATTCGTCGGAACCTTTTTTTTTATTTCTATGTATGTTCCCCGATTACTCGAAGGCGCCTGGACCGATCTGGAAAATTCTTTTTTTGTTTGAAAGGGCATACTTTCCAGGTGGTCCCATGGTCATCAGGTCAGGATATGATGATGGGATCCTGGAGAAATCGAGTGAACTCTTCAAATATATTGGCACAATTGATATTGTACCTTGTAAGTGGTGTTTCAAGTCGGTTTTGCAAAAAGATTTTTTACGTTTATATTATTTTCCGATGACAAGATAGTCCTTGACTGCAATCTCACCAGATGGTAAGTGACGATGCAGCCTAAGATGGTGCGCGCTTGACTAGAAGATGCCTATTCACGCTGATTTAAAGACAAGATAATTATTAAAACCCAAGTTATAGTTAGTTTGGAAAACGGAAGCCGGACGGGCACACAAAATTTTTGCGATGTGAGTGAAGGGCTAGTCTATATATTAAAAAAAATTATCGCCACACTCATCATTCATCATCATCATTTCACTTGCGGACGTCCACTGCTGAACATAGCCTTTCCTAAACAGCTCATTTCAAATCAGAAATGAGGAGATCTGTAGGAGAACCAAAGTCACCGACATAGCTCTGCGAGTGGCGAAACTGAAGTGGAAATGGGCGGGGCACATAGTTCGAAGAGCTGATGGTCGATGGGGTCCCAAGGTGCTGGAGTGGCGACCCCGCACCGGGAAGCGCAGTGTTGGCAGACCCCCCCACTAGGTGGACAGACGACATCAAACGAGCCGCAGGGAGCCGCTGGATTCAGGCGGCGCAAGACCGAGGCTAGTGGAGGTCCATGCAGGAGACTTATGTCCAGCAGTGGACGTCCATTAGTTGATGAAGAAGAAGCAGAAGAAACAGCGCCACCACACCCGGTCCTCAGCCCTTCTCATCCAGCCACTTCCCGCCACTCTCTTTATGTCGTCGGTCCACCTTGCTGGAGGGCGCCCCACACTACGCTTGCTTGTTCGCGGTCTCCACTCCAGAACTTTCCGGCTCCAACAGCCATCGCCACACTAACGCAATCATATTTCCCGAATCCCAAGATCCAAAGCCATAAGCTAGTTACACGACCAACAAGGCATTACCATAATATTATTTTTACCGAGTTTATAAACAAAGAGAATGGTTAAAAGGAAGAGACAGAAATTACATACAATTTCTTACCACAAAGCGTTTTAAAATGGCTTTAGGTAAATCCCCGCGGCCCGCGGGCGAGGCAAATGAGTTTAATATTAAATTTCTAAGGTGCTAATTCTAACTGTGACAACGTTAATATGGGGTCTTGGAAAAAATTAGATCGACAACTGTAATGTGTCGCTACTAGATGTCGCTAACAGTTGCTATAAAACTGATTGAAAAAGTAGATAGATACATATCACTAATTTCGTGGCTGACGTGTGGTTCAATTTGGCCGTAGTGTAACGGTTAACACACTCGGGCGCGATTCTCAGAGAGATGCGGGTTCGAATCCCGTCGGCCTCGGAATTTTTGATATCTTCTAAATACCTATATAAAAGGCAAAGGTGACTGTCTGACTGACTGACTGACTGACTGATCTATCAACGCACAGCTCTAACCACTGGACCGATCGAGCTGAAATTTGGTATACAGGTAGCTGTTAGGACGTAGACATCCGCTAAGAAAGGATTTTGGAAAATTTCAACCCCAAGAGGGTTAAATAAGGGGTTAAAAAATCAAACCTAACGTGAGCGAAGCCGCGGGTTAAAGCTAGTGTATTTATAAATCTATTAGGATATTTTCTTTAAGTGTAGGTTTTAAACTTTGTAACCCGTTGTCACAATTTTTTTTTTAAACTTAAAAAAAAAAAATTGTGACAACGGGCAAATATTGTAAGTTATTGTCGTATCCGATGTACTTTAGAATTTGCGAATCAATTTGGGGAATTAATTTGAGGGATCTCTTCAGTACATAAAAGAAATAAAAGCACTTTAGTTCGCCTGGTCCAAATTCGAAATGAATGAAAAGCTTTACTGCATCCATGTAACCATCCATTTAACTTTAAATGAAAAAAAAACTCTAATTTATTAATCAATTTGCTTAAACCCGCGACTTCGTTCGGTTCCCGCGGGAACTCTCCTATTTTCCGAAATAAAAAGTTGTAAAGCCTATGTGTTGTTTAAGACTACAATCTATCTCTGTGCAAAATTTCAGACAAATCGGTTCATTAGTTGTGGTGTGAAGGAGTAACAAACACACACAGACTTTCACCTTTATAATACTAGTGGTTCGCCCCGAACTGAGACCTCGCGATATCCCATAATTCCCAAAAGTTTTAATTATATATTGTAATAATTAACTTTTAACATTAGACGCAATAAAAAAAATAATAGTTGACATAAAACTGTTTTACTGACACAGCGCCATCTATTAGCATTATAGTGAAGCTATTAGCTTCACAATAATGCTAATAGATGGCGCATTAAAATTAAATAATTTCGTTTCTTTATAACATTTATCTAATTTTAGTATTTGTTGTTCAAGTACAGGATATAACTGAATTTTCAACCAAGTTTCACGTTCTAATATTCAGTAATTCAGAAGTTATAGGGCTCTGACAGACATTTAGACGGACACACTTCTCTGTCTAGTAGGCAAGCGCCCTAGTTGACTCAGAGAACTCGCTTCGCTCGTTCAATTAATGTGATTTAAATAAATAAAAAACTCTTATTTCGGAATCGAAAAGTTGTAAGTCGGAATCTTTATTATTTTTTTTATTTTTATGTTTATGTTCCCCGATTACTCGAAGACGTCTGAACCGATTTGGAGAATTCTTTTTTTGTTTAAAAGGGTATGCTTCCCATTGTCATCAGGTCAGGATCTGATGATGGGATCCTGGAGAAATCGAGATAAGTCTTCAAATTTCATAGGCACAATTGATATACTTTGTAGTGGCGTTTGAAGTCGATTTTGTAAAAACAATTTTTACGTTTATTTTTAGAAAATTAGATTTATGTATATTGCATTGCTGCGCTGCTTAAATTGAACTTAAACGCAACCCCTTAATGTCAAGCGCAGGTACCTATTCTCTAAGTTATAGGCTAATGCTCTAGCTTATAAATCTCCGCTATACACAGAGTTAAGGCAATCCTTAATGTGCCTCCATTCATTGGTAACCCCGATCTGGTTACAGCGCATTTGAAATTTAAATCGCCCCCTCAGCTGAAATGCCAGCTGAATCGGCAGCATTGATTTCCAAGATCACGTCACCATGATGGAATATAGACTCTAACCCAATTGAATTGAGTCTAAAATTGATCGAGCCATCAATCTGTCAGGCAATTTAGAAGCAGTTCTAACGACTTATTATTTTCAAGTCTTGGGTGTTATCTTTAATGACTCTGTTTTATGCTATCATGACATTACTTTACATTTAATAAATTACTTTCTGTATAATTTTATTACAACTGTGATAGCTTAGTGTTGGATCCCCTTTTTTGCAAGGGGGGAAGAGGGGTCCGAAGTTTGAATCCCAGAATCGTTCGAATTTAATATCAGTCAAGTGGGAACGGAACATAGGCTGAAAAGAATGAGAGATGACGTATGCAAGCCTCAGAAAGAAGCCTCTGCAAGAAGAAGAATAGTCAAACAGAAAGTCCGACATAAAATGAGAGAGATCAGGTGCAGGACCGACAGCATTACGTGCATTCCAAAGCACGGGGGTGAATCACCATCAACTTCCTAACTTCGGGCTAGTACTGAGAATTTCTTGACAGAAAAACCCAGTACATTTTTGGCCTGACCCGGGAATCGAACCCCGGACCTCGTCATCCGAGGTCGAACTTGCTAACCACTAGACCAACGAGGCAGTCTAAGGAAAGAAAGAAAGAAACGTTTATTTTATAAATTGTGCCACACATCACCAAATATGTATACCTAGATTAGGATATCTAGATTAGGTTGTCCCGGCGCCTCCACCACTTGAGCATTAAAGACAAAAGGCGTCAAGCAGAAGAAGCGCCGGAACAACTAAGTCATGTGTGGCAAAATCCGGAAAAAAGGTCCCAATTCAGCAAAACACTGTGTGCTTTGTACATGCACAAGGGCATACAGCGCTGATTTCCAAACGCGCGTTCCATCTTAGGCTGCTTCTTCACTTACCATCAGGTGTAATCGCAGCCAAGCGCTAGTCTATATTTATTTTAAAAAAAATAGGAATAAAACCTGTGATCCTCATAGTTCGATGACAGGTTTGTACCCTCAGCACTGAGACAGAAACATTAGAATTTCAAATCTTTAAATAGCTAATATTCTGCTAAATGGTAAAACCGATGGAAGGAAATCCTCTTATTGGAATTATCCAAGAAAATCCTACAGGCGATAAAAACAAACGATCTTACTAGCCATTTTCAGTTATAACAAGTTCGCAAGTACCCCCATTTTCCACCAATGTACCTTGTAGTATAAAAGCTGGTGGTTAAATGGAAATGAACACTATTTATTTATTTATTCTTATTTTTTATGTACATATAAAGAATTACAAGACAAAAACATATATAAGAAGAAGTAGGTGGTAAGACATAGGTGAAGCTTATCTCTAAAAAATGGAATGAAAGGAAATAAAAAAAAATTGAAAACGGAACAGTGAAATAATGACTTTTTAGGGTCTCGTACTCAAACGGCAGCCTGTTGCTAATGCTGATGATAATGTCCATCTGTCAGCGAGCTGTGTTTCATTAACTGCAACTGGTAGATACTTGAAATTTTCTCAGAATGTGTATTTCTATTGCCGCTATAGCATCAAATACTGGACCCTATTATGCAGATTTCAAATCTTTCTCGGGTATTTTCGTTTATTTGATATACCTGCTTAAGTTATACCTATAATTTCTTTATTTCTATGTTTTTTTTTTTTGACTCGGAAAGTTTGAAATCACTCAGGAATTCTCTGTTTTCGGGATAAAAGGAAGGAAGAAGGGAAGGAAGGATGTGAAACTTCTAGTTAACTATAGCCATACAACATAAAACACAAACGCTGATACATTTCTCCGGTACTGCGTGATTGAAGGACAAACAAAACACTTTTGCATTCAGGTTAAAGAATTTTATTTTCTCAAAGAATTACAAATTCACTTACAGAGAAAACAATAAAAGTAAAACATTTACATATTTCAGCAGTCAGATGTGTATACAATAGTAATAATTTTACAAGTATTGTACGTTTAATTCTAAGTTTACCCACAAATTTATCATAACTCCGCTCCGGTTGAAGAATGCGAATTCGTTGCCACAGTGTAGTCTATAACAGTAAGTTAGTATATGATTATTAAATAAGATTATTTGAGTAAGTTTATATCATGAAGTACATGTTTTTTTAGTTTGTGTTTGAATGTGTTAAACGAAGTCGCATTCTTCACCTCCTTGGGTAGTTTATTATACACTTGCACTCCTACAAACTTGATATTCCTTCTTCCTTGGGAAGTGCGTGTATGTGGCAGTAAAATGTGATCTCCTCTACGACTGCTTCGACTTTGTACCTGATGAATTTTAGTAAAAGTTATATGTGTGTGAATGGATTTGTTGAGAATTTTTCTTATTAATATGCAAGTGTAGTATGTATGGAGCTGTTTGATATTCATGAGTTTTGTGTCTGTGTATAATTTAACTGTAGGTGTTAGGTAGTCATAATTAAATAACATTTTTATTATTTTGTTTTGTGCTATTTGTAGTTCCTTTAGGTTAGTTTTTAATGCAAATCCCCAGACTTCGATTAAGTATTGTAGATGTGGTTTAACTAAGGAGTTGTATATTATGTGGCGTACTCGACGAGGTAAGCAATGAATTATATTACGCAATGATCCCATTAATGTGGATAGCTTATTTTTAATAAATTTGATTTGAGTTTTCCAATTTAAGTCACTATCGAGTCTTAGACCTAGATATTTTTCGGATGGTTTCTGTTTTAATACTTGATTGTCAATTAGAAGTGGGGGGTGAGGTGGTATTTTTTTATTTTTAGTCTTAAAGATAATGTAGCTGGATTTAGAAGCATTGATAGTTAAGAGATTTTGCTCAAGCCAATTCGATAATGTATCCAGATCTTGTTGTGCGAGACTCACTATGCTAGTTATAGAGCTACCAAAGTAAAAGAGACATGTATCATCAGCATAGAGGGATAAATGGCCGTGTAGTTTGATTTCGTGCATGGAGTTTATATAAATAAGAAAGAGTAAAGGTCCCAGTATCGATCCTTGGGGGACACCAAATTCAGAGGTATTACGGGGGTTACTTTGATACTGAGCAATTTTTACAATTTGATGTCTATTTGTCAAATATGACTCAAGTGTTTTATATGCTGCCCCTGTTAAACCTATGTCTTTAAGCTTTTGCAAAAGTATCGAATGGCTAACTGTATCGAAGGCTTTTTTCAGGTCGATAAACAGACCAAGTGCAATCTTTTTCTGATCTATATTAGTGTGCAGTTTGGTGATAAGGTCAACTGTAGCTGATAGAGTATTAGACTGTGACCGGAATCCATACTGTCTCTTATAAAGAAAATTTATAGAGGTGAGATATTTGTCTAAACGAGTATGAATAACTTTCTCAAATATTTTGGATATCACTGGTAATACTGAGATTGGACGGTAATTATTAGGGTCTGTTTTGGTGCCAGATTTATGGATTGGAGTGACTTTCGCTATTTTCAATGCATCTGGAAAAGTTCCTTCAGCTAGGTGTCCGTTGATACCTATTAGTAGGATTGCATTTATATACCTATTAGTAGGATAACCAGTCGAAATTTTTTCTAGCTCACCGACTACCTTTGAACCAGTTTGAACCAGTGTGAACTGCTCACACCAGATGTGGCGTTACAAATAGCGATGCAGTCTCGAGATGATTTCAGGGATTCGTACAAATCATCACACGCAGGAAATAAGTGTCTTGCATAGACTTCTACCTGCCTCAATCTTGCGCCGCTGTATCCTGTATCCTTGCGAGTCGTTTGATATCATCAGTCCAGGGATCTGCCAACACTGCGCTATCCGGTGTGAGCTGGCCGCTTAAGTGGGATTGATATTGTAGAGTAGAGATTTAGTAGGATAAAAGTCCGGAGTTTCCAGGTCTCCGACTAAACCAGTTTGAACCGGTGTGAACTGCTTAACCAAATGTCGCCTAAAAAACAGCGATGTGGTCACGAGATGAGTGCTTGTATCTAGCGGTTCCCTCCGATTTGTTTGATGTCATCAGTCTACTGGGATAGATAGTCTGCAGCTGCCTTGCTTTCCGGTACGAGGTGGCCGCTTAAGTAGGATTGATATTGTAGAGTAGAGATTTAGTAAGACAATAGTCCGGAGTCCCCAGCTCTCGGACTACGTATGAACCAGTTTGAACCGGTGTGAACTGCTCACACCAGATGTCGCGTAACAAATAGCGATGCGGTCTCGAGATGATTTCAGGGATTCGCATAAATCTTCCAACGCAGGAAAGTTCACGCTAGATGGGACCGAATGTTCGGGTTGGCGCGAACTGGAAAATTTGCTACATTGTACGTTGGACATGATGGCCTGAATGGGGGTGTTATACGTCAATATGGATGGTTATGACCCCTTTATTTATGCACTATCGAGTAAATCGGCGAATACTTATGTTGAAGTGCAGATTTAAATTAATGTCGAAAACGTCACTGGTGTATGGAAATACGCTTTGAAAAGTTGTAACTTTTCATTGAGTTGTATTTTCACAGCATTAAGAGACCATTAACCTTTGTGCTTATTCAGTATTTTCAACCTAGTAATTAAATAATGAATACCTCAAAAAGGGCCTCCACTCCACTGACAGACGGATAAAAAATGTGACCCGTTAAGGGTTCCGTCTTTTTTTTACGGAACCCAAAATAGAGGCGCTCTTAAAGACCCTTTCTCAAAAACAATAGATAGCCTAACCTAAATAAAGATAACAACGATTTGGGGCAACGCGTGGTAGGGCCAAAGCAACCGTTAAATTAAACCTTTATCACCCGCGTCAGTATGACCCGGCACAATTACAGAGTGACCCATTATAATTAATTGCGGAGTAACACACGTAACGTTTTGCCCGCAAATTGGAGCGATGCCTCGCTAATTGCTTGATGAATTTTCATAATAATATCACTCTTTATGCTCTTCATCTTGAGCTTTTTTTTTTTTTTTTTAATAATTTATCCATCACGCAGAAAACAATGAACTTTCTGCGATTAATATCGCAATTTTATTAATATTTTCCGCGTGTAATTAAGTTTTTGAAACTATTGCAGGTAGCCTTTGTTTTTCCGGTATGGTCCCCTATGAACTTTTTCCAAAAGTTTTATTTTTATCTGTCATTTTTCGCTTTAATGTCGCCATTTACCAAGCGAAGTTCAAAAAGCTGCAGAATTATAAAAACACTACGGAATTTTGTCATCCTTACTATCCTTACTTGTGTTTGTTTGTTGGTTTGTTATTTTGTCCTTCAATCACGCTGCTACAGAGCTACGGACCGACGTGATTTTTTGCATGGGTATAGTTGAGGACCTGGAGAGTGAGATAGGCTACTTTTTATCCCGGAAAATTAAAGAGTTCTCGCGGGATTTTAAAAACTACGCGGACGAAGTCGCGGGCATCAGCTAGTAAGTAGTAAAAAAATTAATGAAACAACTCAAATGACGCAACTCAAATGGGTCACACTCACATAATGTTAATTCATGGAGTCAATATTATTTTATCAAAAAATTGCATAAAAAATTCAAATAATTCTCCATAGATTAAAACAGCAAAAACTTTATTGTCACATTTTCAACTTTAAAGTTACCACTGTACTAAATAAGGTAAAAAAGTTTTAATATAAACCTGCAGAATTATAAAAACACTGCGGAGTTTTGTCCAGGTGAAATTAGCGGTAAATTTTTAATGACACAACAAAATTGCAAACTCAAATGGGTCACACTCGCATTGTGACGGTGAAATTAAAATGCAATCGCACGAAATTTGTATTGCGTTCGCGTTACAATTACCATTTAATTATTTTAAATGCATGAAAATAATAATTAAAAAATAAAACATATAAAAAAGAATATTGCTTCAATTAACAATAATAATTGTGTAACATATTAAATACCTTATTTTTTAATCAACAGTAACATTTTATATATAGCTATGTTCCGTCGCGGACTTTTTTACAGGCCTTTTATAGCTTTAAAAAAGTTTTCCGTAAGAATTATTCATAAAATCTAATAAATAATTACGTACTCTTCGGCTCACTTTGCAAAATTACGCTGAGACTTATAGACTCAGCCCAAACTCAAGATGGAGATTAATACCGAGATTTATAGAGCATGCTTAGCTCGAACTCAAGATAAGAGTTAAAACGAGATACAAATATGCTCCGATATCATTTTGTCTCGTTTTATCTCTGTCTTCAGTCTGAGCAGTGTGAAAGTACGGTCTATAGATTTCAGCCTAAAACGAGACACAAATATGGTCTGACATAAATCTGTCTCGTTTTCACTCTATCTTGAGTCTGAGCTGAGTGAGAATGTGGTCTATAGATTTCAGCCTCAGTCTCCATGAAAAGTCCTTTTGTTTTAACAGAATAATATTATATAGCCTTTGTTATTTCATCGGAATATTGATAATATTTCCTTCCTGAATGTCTGTTCTGAATAGTGGTAAAATAATTTTTTCATCATACCTATTCGAAAAACGAATATTGGCTTCAGAGGATAGCGGGAGCAAAATTTAATTTTTAGTCCCAAGGGAGTTTGCATTTCTCTCTTCTGATTGGTCTGGTCCACGTTCGTGCTTTAGTATGTGTTTAAATATATTTTAAATATGGATAATTTTCCCCGTTTTTGCAACATTTTTCACTGATGCTTCGCTCCTATTGGTCGCAGCGTGATGTAATATAGCCTAAAACCTTCCTCGATAAATAGACTATCCAACACAAAAAGAATTTTTCAATTCGAACCATTAGTTCCTGAGATTAGCGCGTTCAAACAAAATTCAAAATAGCGCCCTCGGGGGACAAAAATTTCTTTGCCCCCATATAACACAAATAACTATTGAAATCGGTTGACTAATTGCAGAAATTACCTCATAATTATGTCCAAACTTACAACATTACCTCTTTATTATATTAGTGTAGAAGTGGACTAATATGTAGAAACTATCCTCTGCAGAAACTTTTTAACTCGAGACTGTTTTTAACTCTAGGCAAACTAAAAACCATGTCGACAAAGTCGCCGGTTTAACAAAATATTTAAGATTAGCTTTTGCCAGCGTACCCGTCCGCATGGAGTTAAGTTTTCCGCAGGAACTCTCTGTTTCCCCAGCTTTTTTATACACGGTGGAACTTTGGTGGTTGTATTCCCGAAGCGAAATGATTTGATCATGGTATTACAATCGATTTTTAAATTTAAGGAGCTTATTCCCGCGGCTTCGCTCACGCTAAGTTCGATTTTTCAAACGCCTATTTTATCACCCTAGGGGTTGAATTTTCAAAAATTCTTTCTTACCGAATCTCTACGTTATAATACCTATCGGCATGCCAAATTTCAGTCTGATCCATCCAGTGGTTTGAGCTGTGCGTTGATAGATCAGTCAGTCAGTCAATCAGTCAGTCACCTTTTGCTTTTATATATTTAGAAAAATGATTTGAACCAAAAATGACAATTTTACAATCGAGAAAAACAAAACTCGAAAAAGCAACGAACCAATAGTAATAGGTACTTCGCACTACCGCGCGAGGTCGCGTAGCACAGCTACGTGATCGTTGACCCTCGCGCGCGCTTAGTCAATGATCAGCTGATTAATTACATCTAAAGTACTGAAGTGTGAAACACAATTACGTACGTACGTTATGTTATGTCCATTACTATTGTTTCTCACACTTTCGAGTTGTTGATTATTTTTTTAATTATTTCAAAATGAAAACATTTTTATTTCTTGATTTTAATTCTATGTTTCGATAGTACTACTGAGGGCGAATCGTTTCGCTTCGAGAATACAACCATTAAAAATACACGGTGTATACAGACTAGCGTTTGGAGAAAAGTGCAAAAGGACAACCAAACAAACAAAAAAGACATGTGGCACTCGGGGACTGCCGCGGTAAAGCCATTGCATAGCATTTTTTGTCAACGCCATCTAGCGGCTCACCGTAGAGGAGTCCCGTGTCAGGTTATTTTCGTTACGGAATTTCTGGATTCGATCTCCACGCTGGCCCGCGATAGAAGCTATGCCATAGCTTAACAAACTTTTTGCCTTAATAGTATTATGATTTTTAATTTTAGAAAGACTCTTATTCTAGCGACGGACGGTAATTTTTCTTCTTTACAACCGAATAACGTGTGACGTTTAAGATAATAAAGTATCTAGAGGGGATGTTAAAAATTTTATTATCAATTTATTGCCAAATTTTCTGCGTTTACGTCCTAAATGTCCTGGCTAAGATATAAAAGCTTAAACTTTTATTATGGCTCCACGTCGGGGGACGCCGGAGTAATAAAAACACTGCGGCGCTTCGTCCAGGTGAAATTGGCGGTAAATTTTTAATGTCCCACCAAAATTGTTACTTAAATAGGTCACACGTTCAATTTATATCCAATTAAATTATACTTAAGGTTCTTGTGCGCTTTGATTTTGTTACCCGACTGCACGACGTGAAGGACTTCACACACGGCAGCTATAATGTATATTAATGTACATTACATCCCGGGATGTATAGCTTTACATTATCTTAACCTATCACACACGGAGCAGGTAATGTAATATATATTTCCCTTTATTCCATTGGTATACGTCTCAAAATGTATCGAAATATAAATGTATATTTTAGTATCGCTCTGTATCTTAAGATACGAAGATGTCAAAATATGCATTATAGCTGTCGTGTGTGGTCTCCTGACGATTTATATGGAAAGATGTAATGAGATGTATCGTGCTATAATATACATCTTTACATTATAGCTGCCGTGTGTGAAGTCCTTAAAGGAGCGTAATATTTAAAGACCATGTCTAAAGCCTCAATAGCTCAATGATTAAAGGTGTGGACTGAAAACTGAAAGGTCGCAGGTTCGAGCCTCACCCGTTGCACTATTGTCGTACCCACTCCTAGCTCAAGCTTTTCGCTTATTTGGAGGGGAGAGGAGAATATATGTCAAGTTCGGCTTGGCTAATATTCTTTATTTAAACAAAATGTGTTTAACCTATGTATGTATGTATTTATGACGCTCTGGAGACCAAACGCGTCGCCGATTTTGATGGTGAAGCAGCGAATTTACAAAAATGCCAAAAGGGCCGATTTTCACTGATGTAAAATAAGTCCTATCTGAGAGTGAAGATATTTTGACAGATCTTCAATACACAAACTGTCAGAACTCCCAATTTATATAATTACTAGCTGTTGCCCGCGACTTTGTCCGCGTCAATTTCTGTTATTATGATCGCGGTTTTTCACTGATGCTTCGCTCCTATTGGTCGCAGCGTGATGTTATATAGTCTAAAGCCTTCCTCGATAAATGGACTATCCAACACAAAAACAATTTTTCAATTCGAACCAGTAGTGTCTGAGATTAGCGCGTTCAAACAAACAAACTCTTCAGCTTTATAATATTAGTATTAGATTTATATAATTCATTATTCATTTATTTGTGAATATGGTAGTAAAGTTGTTACAAATATTAGGCGCGCATATCCTACCACAGTGTGGTGTACAAATATTTTATAGGTTAACTAGCTTTAACCCGCGGCTTCGCTCACGTTAGGTTCGATTTTTTAACCCCCTATTTAACCCTCTTGGGGTTGAAATTTTCAAAAATCCTTTCTTAGCGGATGTCTACGTCCTAACAGCTACCAAATTTCATCTCGATCGGTCCAGTGGTTAGAGCTGTGCGTTGATAGATCAGTCAGTCAGTCAGTCAGTCAGTCAGTCACCTTTGCCTTTTATATATTTAGATTAATGTCGTTCGATTTTGATGAAATCGGCATTATAAGAATGCTGTATCACACTGACCGCATCACGAACAACGTTTTGCACGAACTTGGCAGATAGAATGAAAGAGCGTTTTAAAAATGATTGCTGAGCGACTTGCATTGGGAAGTGTAGCTTAATTGCAGAGCAATCTATCCTCTGTAGAGAGCCATTGCGTTGGTTTAACTCTAATAGGTTTCCCATTTTAGAGTGACTGGAACGAGCTTTTTTCATTCTGTTTTCTCTCTATCGGCCTTCGTGATCATAATCTTTTCAACTCATCGCCAGCCCACGTTTTTTTTAAGGCCCAAGAGACAGGTCTGCCCGCGAAATTCAAATTTAATTTGGTTTTTTTCGCAATTTGTAAACTAATACGACAAAGTAGGCTTATGGTATTCAAATTGCGCCAATGGCAGTATCATCTTCACAGGTTTATATACTAATCTTAACGTGAAAGTATCCAGTTTAAGAATTTAGTCAAAATAATGAGTTTGACGTGAGCTACTCACAAATTAGTCATTATTTTGATTAATTTCTTAAACTGGATACTTTTACGTAAAGATTAGTATATAAACCTGTGAAGATGATACTGCCATTATCGCAATTTGAATACCATAAGCCTACTTTGTCGTATTCGTTTATAAATGGCGAAAAACCAAATTAAATTTTAATTTCGCGGGCAGCTCCGTGTCTTGGGCCTTAAATTTACTTGACGACCTACCTGGCGCAGTGGTGAGCGCTGTGATCTTATAACTGGGAGGTCTCGGGTTCGATTCCCGGCGTGGGCAATTTGGGAATTTATAATTTCTAAATTGTCTCTGGTCTGGTGTGGTGGGAGGCTTTGGCCGTGGCTAATTACCATCCTACCGTCAAAGACGTGCCGCCAAGCGTTCCGGATGGCGTGTAGAAACCGACTAGGGGTATGGGTTGAATTTACACTGCTATACCTCTTCCAAGTTAGCCCGCTACCATCTTAGACTACATCATAACTTACCATCAGGTGAGATCGCAGTCAAGGGCTATTTCGTCATCGAATAAAAAAAGAACTTATTCACAAAATTAATTAAAAAAAACATCAACATCTGGACATAGATCTCCTATAACTCTTTTTTTCTATTATGAGATAGGCTTGTGCTTGACGATAATCAATGATGGATATAGTATTGACTAGGTTGGTTTTCTGTTAAGAAATTTTCAGTACTAGCCCGGAGTTAGGAAGTCGGTGGTGAGTCACCCCCGTGCCTCGGAGAGCACGTAAAGCCGTCGGTCCTGCGCCTGATCTCTTTCCGTTCGTGTCGGATATTCCGTTCCATCGGGATATGAGAGTGAGGGAATAGAGAGTGCACCTGTTCTTGCGCATATACTTGTGAACTATAATATCTCCCGCGCAGATGGCTGATCTCTGTGGAGATTGGCCGCCGTGGCCGGGTTCGCTCGGGAGGACATTATTATTATGTTTTTTTTTTTATAAAGAATATTAGCCAAACTGAAGTTGACTAATATCCTCCTTTCCCCTCCAAATAAGCGGAAAACTTGTGCTAGGAGTGGGTACGACAATAGTGCAACGGTGGGATTCGAACCTGCGACCTTTCAGTTTTGAGTCCGCACCTTTAACCGTTGGGCTATTGAGGCTTAAATCTATGTAATCTGTATGAATACATTTCCGCCGTAACATATTATACATACATAATAAATAGATAGCTTGATTTAACATTCATGCTTAATTCCTTAGTTCTGAAACGGGAAATTGCATCACAACGCTTTTAAGCCTTCAGGCCGGAACAGATTTCGGTCGGAGTCGCGACGTGTAGACAATTAACTAAATAATATGCAAACGAATGTGACGCTGCCATAGGATTTGTGCTGGTTAATGCATCTATGACATACGCTGAATCTGCCCTAGCCTAAGGCACATACGATTCCGTACGATTCAAAATTAGATAGCTAGATAAATAGATAGATAGATAAAAAAAAGACGTGTGGCACTCGGGGACTGCCGCGGTAAAGCTGTTGCATAGCATTTTTTATCAACGCCATCTAGCGGTGAGAGGAGTCCCGTGTCAGGTTATTTTCGTTGCGGAATTTCTGGATTCGGTCTCCACGCTCAAGGCCCGCGATTGAAGCTATGCAATAGCTTAAAACTTTAATGCACACAAGAAAGAAACGTTATTGCTACAAAGCAATCTCTACCAGGCAATTATTAGTCAAAAATAATTAAGTTAAGAAAAAACTGACAAAAAATTAAAATAAAAAGACTACAAATGATAAAAATTTAAATCAAATGTACTCGTAATTTAAAGACAAGCACATCAAAATCCCTGATAAAAAAAAAAGTAAGAATGTGAGTGTACAAAGTAAATTGTATTATTTTATTAGTCATGGAGGAATCAAATTTTTTGTTTTATTAGATGATGAAACGTTTCACCCCCCCCAAAACTGTAGGTGCTAATTAAAGACCGTTGAGTTCCAGGACCCAACCACTCAATTCTGAAGTTTTAATTTTTCAATGACAAGTTCAATTCCTTGACTGCGATCTCAACTGATGGTAAGTGACGATGTAGTCTAAATGACGATGTGGTCTAGTGGGCTAACTTGGAACGGGTATAGCAGTGTACTTAAATTCATACCCCTAATCGGTTTCTACACGTCATCGTGCCGGAACGCTAAATCGCTTGGTGTTGGCCCGGCCTAGTTACCATCCTACCATCAAAGACGTGCCACCAAGCGATTTAGCGTTCCAGTGTAGAAACCGATTAGGGGTATGGGTTGAATGTACACTGCCATACCGCTTCCAAGTAGCGTTGCCAGGCGTCCGGATAAAGCCGGACACAGTCAGGCTTTTTAGTTGAGTGTCCGGCCAAATTAGACGGTGTCCGGCCTATCCGACTTTTGCTAAGCTTTTTAAGTTTAACCATTTTTTTTACATATTTGTCATGTGTTGGTTTCCGCTCCGCTCGCTTTATCTTGTATCGCTACGCTTGCGCAAACGAGCTTTCAAAAAAATTGCCATTTTGCGCTAGGTCTAAAAAATAAGGGTGTCCGGCCTTTGTACCCAAATGTCCGGCCAAACTGGCTGGCCTGTCCGACTTTTCGGTTTGAAGACCTGGCAACCCTACTTCCAAGTTAGCCCGCTACCATCTTAGAATGCATCGTCACTTACCATCAGGTGAGATCGCAGACAAGGACTATCTTGTCATCAATTAAAAAAAATATACCCTTCATCCTGTTATCCACGCTTCCAGCTCCATTCACAAAATCCCTTAAACACTAACCATGGCTTTTTAAACAAAAGCCATTAAACCCAAAAGACCACTTACACACACAACGAGCCGGGGACAAAATTCTGTACCAATTATACTTGAAAGCCTTACACAAGCGTTCTGTGTGAAGCGACCGTTAAATTAACCCTTTAGCGCTCCCGACTCCGACGCAATTACAGAATGACCGCCGCCGTAATTCTGTCAGAATTTCGGTCAGAATTTAACAAACGAAACGCATCTCGTACGAAATTCAAATAATTTTATGTCACTTTTACGAGAGCAATTCTGACTTAGAAATACGACTCTGCCAGCGATTCTATAGTCTGATTTTTAATTCCGTGGAATTCTGACGTTTCTTAATGTTACCAGAGATTTAAAAAATCCCACAAAAAAGATAATAAATTGAAACTTATACAAATAAAAATCAATGGCCGCACATAGATATATTATGACAAATGCCTGACAGATAGTTTGGGGTAAAATCGAACTACAGGTGGTAATACTGTTTTTCATACAAATAACTCGCTCTATTTATAAAATGACATCTGTCAGAATTCCACGGAATTAAAAATCAGACTATAGACAAAAGCTGGTGACGTCACCAGAAAATTGACATCTAGTTATTAGTAAGAATAATATTCCTTACTATTCCTTACTAATATTATAAATGCGAAAGTGAGTTTGTTTGTTGTTTTGTTGGTTTGTCCTTCAATCACGCCGCAACAAAGCAACGGGTATAGTTGAGGACCGGGTGAGTGACATAGGCTACTTTATATCCCGGAAGATTGAAAAGTTTCTGCGAGATTTATATATTTTATTAATAACTAAATCCACGCGAGCGCAGCCGCGGGCATCAACTAGTATAATAGTTCTTGCAATTCACGAGGGCGCGTTGCTCATGGTTGTGTGCGTGTCGTATCTATAAGTGTGAGCGAGAGCTTGCTCGCGCCTGACCGCTCCCACCTGGGCTCTTGACAGGCACGCGCACTTACGCAATGTGCATGTACACGACGTAACCACAAGTAAAGCTCACGCGCCCTCGTTAATTGAAAGAACTATAATAAAGTACAAACTTATCATCGATACTGGGAATCGCTCATTATAATAAATATTTCAATATTATTATCGTATTGATTTTTGCAATAAATTTGTAAACTGCAGATTCGCAGATTTAAATTCCGAATCGGGACTTATTAATAAAAAAGTTCATATTTCCTCGGTGAAATATCACTGGGAAGCTCCATGGACGTCAATGGAAATTAAAAATATACACGAGGCCATCGAGTTTTACCACCTTTAGAGCAACAGAAGTGTATTTATTTATTTCTTATACAAGTTATAGTTCTTGCAATTCACGAGGGCGCGTGAGTTTTACTTGTGCTTTGTCGTGTACTTCATTGCGTAAGTATGCGTGCCTGTCAGGAGCCTAGGTGGGAGCGGTCAAGCACGAGCAAGCTCTCGCTCACACTCATACAGATACGACACATACACAACCATGAGCCACGCGCCCTCGCGAGTTGAAAGAACTTTTTAAAATCGATAAAAAGGTCAATTTTGCTATAAAAATAATGCATTTTAATGTCAAGATTCTCACTGATTAATAAAATTCAGATATTTTTAAATAAATAAAAAAAAATCGTGTGTTGAATTTATAACTTATTTAAATAAACAATAAAAGGTGTTGAATCAGTAAGACTGCTTATACTGTATTAGCAAAACTTATGACTAGTGTACACACCATACAGTTTAAGGCTTTTTGACGTACATACAATGCCTGCTCTAGAAAGATGACATCTCCATGCTAGCAGTACTGAATAATTTGATATTACGAGAAAATGAACTGTATAAATTATATAGCAATATTCACGGGAAAGGCTTTCACATTTTGAAGCTTTAATTATTATTCCTGTTTTATTCCGAAATAATTTCGTTTATGCTTTATTGCAAGCAATAATATAAAGCTGCTGTTAACTATTTAATGCTTATGTACTTCTCTATTAAATACGCACGTTATAATTTTATACACATATATCATTGCCTTATTTATTATAAGCTTTTGCGCGCATTGAGATACGCTTTTGTTCGCATGGAGATACGTGTGAATAGATATCTTCTAGGCAAGCGCGCTCCAACCTAGACCTCATCAGTGCTATTCAGTATTGATGGTCGACAAGTGCAAGCCTATTTCAAATTAAAAAAAAAATTAAAACTCTCAGGAACCCTCTGTTTTTTCGGGAAAAGTAACTTATGTCACTCTCCAATTTCTGCGATTGCGAAAAAATCACGTCAGCCACGATCCGTTTCTCAGTTGCTGCGTGATTGAAGAACAAACCAACAAACAAACACACTTTCACATTCATGACATTAGTAAAGCCTCAATAGCCCAACGGTCAAAAGGTGCAAACTCAAAACTACAAGGTCGCAGGTTTGATCCTCACCCGTTGCACTATTGTTGTACCCACTCCTAGCACAAGCTTTCCGCTTATTTGGAGGGGAGAGGAGAATATAAGTCAAGTTCATTCAAAAAATCAAAAAAAAATCAAAATTTATTTATTTCATGTAGGCCAACTTGTAGCTCTTATGACACGTCATAAATCTACCACCGGTTCGGAATGCAGATTCTGCTGAGAAGAACCGGCAAGAAACTCAGCAGTTGCTCTTTTCAAAAAATTTTTTTTACAATGGTTAACAAAACTATGCACACAGTGTTTCCACAAAGAAGCTTCAAAAATGCACACCTACCACAACCTAACACATGTTAAGATGGGTAGACACACAACAGAGCCATTCCCGTTGGTGGCACCCGTTCACGAGCATGACGCAAGATCCAGCCATTGCTTCGCTCAACCATATTTGAGGGAACGTTGCTATCTGTACTTAGCGGGTCTGACTTGAGGAAGCGCTGGGCGAGGTAGCGGCCAACTTGACGTGGACAGATAGTATGTTGTTGCCGCATTAAATTTTTTACCACCAATTTCACCTGGACGGAACTCCGCAGTATTTTTATGAGCTTTACGTCCCGACGTAATAAAATTTTAGCTTTCAGTTATTCTAGTTAGGAATTGGACGAACTGGGAACATTATGTAGCAACAGCGAGAATGAAAAAAGTAATTGCCGAGTTTCTTACCAGCTCTTCTAGAATCTGCTTTCCAAACCAGTGCATAGTGGAGTCTTAACTTGTCATAACAGCCATAACATCAAGATGAAACATAACATCCAAATCGTTAATTAAGAACAACCAAAAAAGGAGGTTCTCAATTCGTCGGAATATTTTTTTTATGTATTTTCCCTGATTACTCGAAGACGCCTGGACCGATGTGGAAAATTCTTTTTTTGTTTGAAACGGTATACTTCCCTGGTGGTCCCATTGTCATCAGGTCAGAATCTGATGATGGGATCCTGAAGAAATCGAGGGAACTCTGCAAACTGATTTACTTTGTAGTGGCGTTTGAAGTCGGTTTTGTAAAAAGATTTTTTACGTTTATCTCGTATCTGCGCAATTGGTATATTAATGATTATTGTTAATTCTCCTTAATACTGTAGTTTGTGGTATCACACTAATATTATAAAGGCGAAAGTTTGTATGTGTATGTGTGTGTATGTGTATGTTTTGTTACTCCTTTACGCCACAACAAATAAACCGATTTTGCTGAAATTTGGAGTGGAGATAGCCGACACTTAGGATTGACACATAGGTATTATTTTATACCGGAAAAATAACGAGTTCTCGCGGGAATTAAAAACCTTTATCCATGCGGACGAAGTCGCGGGCATCATCCAGTAGCAATATAAAAAACATCGTTGTTTTTTTAGTTATCAAATGGTGGCATTTCTTTATAAATTGCCGCTTTTTGGATCATAGCTCGAAATATGGTCTTGGTTGGTTGGTTTTATCCTCCAAACTTGGTAGTTAATGACATTTTAGCTTAAGTACGGCAGCACAGGTTGGCCTACATGAAATAAATCATTCTGAATTTTGAAACGGACGCACAAAGTTGGACCGCCGTCTAGACCCTAGGAGGTTACAATACGCTTTACAAAGTTTTAAAAACGTCAAAAATTTCCCCAACGAAATCCGTCCAGAGCTTTTGTAGTAGGAAGTTGTATGAATTATGAAGTCTGACTTATTATGAGTTGCATGCAACCAGCGATTGTGCGCGCAACAATGCCCGTCCCATCCCTTTTGTATGGAAAATTGGTGACTCCACACACTGGAGTAATTCGAAAATTGCTTTTCGGGTTTCTCATACACACAATTGTGTATTCAATTCTACGTGAACGTTAGAACATAGAATTTTATTAAAACAGCTTCTCACGTTTTTATACGACTGCCTGAAAAAAGGAGTATATTATTGTTTTCAGGGTTCATGTATGTATGTGTGTGAGTTCCTATATTCCACCGTAACTTCTATACGCCTGAACCGATTTTGATGAATGAGGTATAGTTAGAATCCTTAGTTTATTCCGGATGACATAAGCTAGTGAAATTAAAAAAAAAATGATGGGCTGACCATGGTCCTACATTAAAGACTAAATTTGAAAAAAAAATATTTGAAAATAAGATTAAGTATATAATCATTTTTTATCATCATCTAGAACTTAACTAGAATAACTTTTTAGTTCGTTTTTGGCTGGGCAGTCGTGTTTTTAATTTTTTAAATTATTTCACACTAATATTGTTAAGGCGAAAGTTTGTTTGAATTTTTTTTTATCAGGCAAACAAGGACTATTTTGTCTAAATAGTCCTTGTTTGCAATCTCACCTGATGGTAAGTGACGATGCAGTCTAAGATGATAGTAAACTAACTTGGAAGGGGTATGGCAGTGTACTCATACCCCTAATCGGTTTTTACACGCCATCGTACCGGAACGCTAAATCGCTTGGCGGCACGTTTTTGACGGTAGAGAGACTGCAAATCAGCGTCGGGACTCCTGGCACCCACAGCTTTGAAACTTGGCGGCATCACCAGTTTTAAGTCTGGAGCCTTAGGAGCCCCAACACAATCTGAGTGACTGAGTGACTGACTGACCTTTTGGTAGCTTGCACTGCTAGTAATGATATCGAATCATTTATTTATTTTTTAGTTTTGATTTATTTTGTGCATTTTTGTGTTTATTGCTACCAATAAAGATATTTTATTCTATTCTATTCTATTGTTGCAAAATAAGTGTCAAATCAAATTCAATTAACCGATACACTCCGCTCGCTGTCCTATATCTACGGACTCTCCCAAATTATTGGGATATTTCAATTAACTGTAAACTGTAATTTAACACCGGCTGTTTAGCAATTAGTGGGAAAATTGCGCATTGAGACGCACGTTAGGGTAATTATACTATAACAACAGCTACAAATACCTACATACAGCAAAATACTGTTAGAATAGAATAGAATAGAATTTATTTGCCAGAATGTGGTACAAATATTTGGTCTTAAAACTATTTTGTCCTGACACATTCAACTAATAAATTAGTATGCAAATTATAAGTTCCTTAAAACATTACATTTACGACATACACTATGTTGTTATCCTTATAATTTTAATAAGGATTAGTAAGGATAGTAAATCCTTAATAATCCTTATTAAAATTATTTTAAATGCGAAAGTGTATTTGTTTGTTGGTTTGTTTGTTTTGTTGGTTTGTCCTTCAATCACGCTGCAACAAAGCAACGGATCGAAATGATTTTTCGCATGGGTATAGTTGAGAATCGGGAGAGTGACATAAGCTACTTTTTATCCCGGAATATCGCAGCCATATTGTTGCGTATCATACTGTTGAAATCGACACCATGCTGATTATGACTAATATTCCCCTCTCCCCTCCAAATAAACGTTTATTCTTGTGTTAGGAGTGGGTACGACAAAAGTCCAACAAGTTTGAACCGTCGACCTTTCAGTTTTCAATTATCGAAATTATCGATTTTTTTGGATTTTTAGTTTAAAATTTTTCAATGAAGTCGAGAGCTTTTCTTTTATAATTTACTTGTTCCTTGTGTGAAAAAGCTGGTAGATTCTTTTGGTGCAATATTTTTGTTGGTTTTTCCAAAGAGTACATTTTTGAACGCGTCTGCAATAGACACCCGGTATTGCACGAGCAATAGGGTTGTCACCACGACTTCACTAATACTATAATGACATATATAAAAAATCAATTGATTTTCGTTATTTTGTCTAAAACTTGAACACGGCTTGACCGATTTGAACTTTTTTTTTGTTTTGTTCGCTCTAATACAGGCTGGTTTAAAAATAAAAAAATAGGGGAAACCCAAAAGATCAGCAAAAAATCGAAAAAATCAAAAGTAGTACGTTATTTTGTATAAGAATTGTAATTCAAAAAATACAACCAAAATCGAATTAGAACTTGCCAAAAAAACAAAGAAACGGTAATATAGTAATAAAAATTTATTTATTGCATTAAATTTATTTATTTAATTTATGTATATATTGCTGTCAATTAAATAGGTGAATAATAAAACAAGCTTCAAGAACTTTATTTTTCAACTCAAATCAACAAAATTACAAAGCAACGGAAATATTATAAACTATTACATAATCATTACATGATCAACATTTTTTACGAATATAGTTTCAGGTAAATAACAACAATATTTAAAAACAGGATGGATCCAAAGAGCATTTTACTGAACGCGGCGTAAAGCGTTCTTCAAAGGCTTACTGCAACGGACATCCTGTACGTACTGCATGAGCGATAGGGTTGCCACTCCAGTTAAAAATTAAAACACCCTGGACATTGATATATTAAAATAATATATTAACCCTTTCCCTGTCCCATGAATCACATGTGAGCATGGTTATTGTTTAACTATTGTGTCTGTTGTCTGGACAGGGAACCTGTTATAAATCAATTCATTAAATTAAGAAACCAATTAATATTAAAAATTAAAACTAAATAATATCTAAAAGCACATCGAAGTCACCGCAGTGTGGCACAGTACTCAAGATGCTGGCAACATTGGCCTTTTGGATGGCCAAGTTAATCCTTTGGCCAAGGTAGCTTCTAGCTGTTGGATCCCCGGTAGACTCGATTACCCTTTTTGATATTTTGATAACCCAGAGGCTCGAGCCTCTGGGTTCAACGGATAAAAATAAATCAATTTGATTGACGTTTAGCCTTCTTATGGCACATGAGAGACACGTTTGTTGAAGTCGGGCGAACATTGCGTATCGGTTTCATCGTTTCTTTTTAAGCCCACCCGACTCTAACAAACGTGTACAACTAAAATTATTTTTACACTTTGTAGTGGCGTAAGAAGTCGCTTTTTTGAAAATAATTTTTATTGAGACCAACTGACAACCCTAACAGAATGCGTCTTACTTGAATAATAAATTTATATTACGCCGCTGGCGGAATATTACTATAAAAATGAGTATAACATATATCTCAAAATGTTACTTTAATATCATTAGTTAAGACTTGCGAGTTTCTCTTAAGAGAAGCTTAATTAATTGTACATTTCAAGTTATGATAAAAACGTTGGGAGAATCTTAAAATTATAATTAAATAATACTACTACACGTTCACGTCAAGTTGGCCGCTACCTCGCCCCGTGCTTCTCCGCAACGCACCTCAAGTGAGAGCCACTTAGTACAGATAGCAACGTACCGCTCGCAATTGTCACTATCAAATTTTTTGAAAGTTTTGTTATTGTTACGTTTTGAATGTTTTTGTTAACTTTAAATTAGTTATTTTTTTTTTATTTGGTTACTATTGTTAGCGTATCGTCTTCTACGATGAGTGAAAAAGGAAACGTTGTGCATAGCGCAGACTATTAATTACTTTAATTAACGATTTTTTTCAAGTGGAAAAATAAGAAATTAAAAATTACGCCTTTAGACTTGCAAGATTTATCATTGCCATGAAAAGCATTGCCAAAAATCAAAACTTCTGTCATAGTCGTGGTTACAGTAAAAAATACAATTTTTTTTTTGTCAACGGTACGGTATGACGTCATTTAGTAACGGTCGATGACGGCCAACTTGACGTGGCCACTTCAGCTTACTTATAACACATGGCGGAAGCGAAACCGCCGGTAAAAGTTAGCAAAAAAAATGAGGTCGAACTTATGACACCCCCCTTCTTGGCGTTGGGGGTTAAAACAGTAAGTATTCTCAGAGAACGTACAACTTTGTATTAGAGCCTCTCCACACTGTTGAGCCCGACAAAAACAAAGTAGGTAATTTCCACGTCGTCGAGGCGCGGGACGACTTCCCCCCCCATTTCCTGCACTTCCCCAAGTTTCCTTCGAGGGGATGTTATTGTGAAAGGCCCTTTCATATTTTGTTTATTTCTTACTTCCTATAGAAGTGGGCGTTTAAACGAAAAGCGCTTTTCAAAGCGCTTTTTGTTTTTAAAACAAGTCGCTCATTTGCAACAAGAGTGACATAATTCAATATCGACGATGAGAGAATTCTCTCGTTAGAGAGTAATGTTTTGTAGATGCTGCGGCCTCGAAACAACACAGCGGCCAACAAAGCGACAGAGCATTAAGTCACAATCTCTCTCGTTCTTATTTTTTTGTGCTTAGCGTAATGTTGTTTTTATAGCAAAAAGTATAAATTTTCGACACTAAAATTGGTGAATTTTGAGTTATGTCACCCTTGTCGCAAATGAGCGAAGTGTCCAATAACGTTTATAAACATAAGCTAATTTCGTGTAGACTTTTTGGTCAACCGAACTTAATATGCTTTCTATAGTACAATTGAAATGTAACCCCTTATGTTCTTTATTATAAGATTAAATTTCAGGTGTGTTGCTATCAACAAGGCAGTTACTTTCTCCTTCCACTAATAGGTACCTACTACTACTAATATTAATGCGAAAGTTTGTGATGAATGGATGTTTGTTACTCTTTGATGTAAAAACTACTGGACGGATTTTGATGTAACTTCACAATGTACATCAAAATAGAACATAGGCTATATTTTTCTCGGCAAATAAAGAATTTCTGCAGGAATCAAAAGCATCTAATCTACTCGGACGAAGTTGCGGGCATCTTCTATACAATGCCTAGGTTGGTACTCGTATACATAATGCATAAACGTGTTTTTAACCGACTTCCAAAAAAGGAGAAGGTTCTCAATTCGGCAGAATCTTTTTTTATGTATGTTCCCCGATTACTCGAAAACGTCTGGGCCGATTTGGAAAATTATTTTTTTGTTTGAAAGGATATACTTCCCAGGTGGTCCCATTGTCATCAGGTCAGGATCTAATGATGGGATCCTGGAGAAATCGAGGGAACTCTTCAAATTTCATAGGCACAATTGATATATTTTGTAGTGGCGTTTGAAGTCGGTTTTGTAAAAAGAATTTTTACGTTTAAATTATTTCATTACACGTTTATTATTTTCCGTTATTTACCGTAACCTTTTCACCCTTTATATATACATCAAATTTAGAGCAGCATTAATGTTTAACAAACACACAATCTAATCTAGATTGTCTGTACGAATTTTAGTTGGAAATTGTGCATTTTCGAATTCAATGATAGTTAATTGGCCTGTTTTCCAATTGAGGCGAACTATTTTGTAATGGAATTGAATGCATCGCTTATTTGAATGCTTTTGGGGCTATTTGTGATGCCTATGGCGATATTTGGATAGGTATTTTGAAATCTATCGACTGGATAATGAAGATAGATAGATAGAACCTACTCGCTTGTCACTTCTATTTCATTTTATTCCAGTGGTTGCCCGAGACTTTGAAAGTCGACGTCGTAGTTTGACGACCTCCCTGGCGCTGTGGTCTTATAACTGGGAGGTCTCGGGTTCGATTCCCGGCGGGGGCAGTTTAGGAATTTATAATTTCTAAATTGTCCTGGTCTGGTCTGGTGGGAGGCTTTGGCCGTGGCTAGTTACCACCCTACCGTCAAAGACGTGCCGCAAAGCAATTTAGCGTTCCGGCACGATGGCGTGTAGAAACCGATAAGGGGTATGGGTTGAATTTACATACCCCTTCCAAGTTAGCCCGCTACCATCTTAGACTGCATCGTCACTTACCATCAGGTGAGATCGCAGTCAAGGGCTATCTTGTCATCGAATAAAAAAAAAAGTATCTGGCCATTAAAAAAATGGTATAAAGCTGAAAGTACTCGGGATCGTCCTGGCCCGTCGAATTAACACAATGGGCTAACGTAGTGGGAAGGGATAAGAGTTATGCGATAAAAAGAGAGGTAACTTCTAGGTGAATATAAGTATAGGTAAGTTAGCCCTGTGCGACCTAAATTGCACCTTATAGTGTGGTAGCAAGAGTCGCTTTTCATTTAAATTATTTTGAGGAGTGAATCTTCTGTACCTGTACTATCTCCGTATTAAGTTATAGTCTGCTTATTTACGGTAGATACATTCCCAATTACTTACTCGATATTTTGATCTCATCATGCGTCATGCTCGTGAACGGGTGCCACCAACGGGAACGGGTCTGCTTTTGCCTGCCTGTCTTAACAAGTATTGGATTGTATTTATTTGTATTTATATTGTATTTATTTGTATTGTATTGGACTAAGGAAAATTCATCGTGGAAGCACTGTATACATGGCATAGTTTCATTAACGATTGTAAAAATTTTATTTTTTTGAAAAGAGCAACCGCCGAGTTTCTTGCTGGCTCTTCTCGGCGGGAAAGGCATACCGAACCAATGCAAGTGGTAGATTCATTGACGATTCAAAAGTGCTTGTAAAAGTTTATTTGAATAAAAAATATTTCTATTCTATTCTATTCTATTCATCACTAGATTTCACACGTCAGACAGCAGACTTTAGTCTATACTATTCTCTTTCTCATGTATACCGTTATCTCTCCCGATGTGACACGTCAGACAGCAGACTATAGTCTATACTATTCTCTTTTTTATGTATACCGTTATCTCCCCCGATAGAGTGATACAGTTTTCGGGAGATTTCCTAGGTATCGATCCAAAAGTATCGATACTACTCAGGTATCGATCCTATTTTCGAATCCTTAAGCATCATGCAAACTTGACGGCAAACTTGATCTATGTGGTCATACTATGTACTTACGTTAATTTAAGCCTAACTTACTTAAACCTAACTTACTTCTGTGTCGATGGTTACACACGAATATTTTAGTATAAATTTTTCATCTTATTCTCCTAATGTGTTCGTTTGTTTTGTTTAATTCTTTATTCCACAATAGAACAACAATGTACAAAGGGAAACTTAATCCCTAAAGGTTTTCCTCCAGTTAACCTTTGTTGATGTGGACAGCATGGAAGAAATATTGCGTAGATAGAGAAATAAGTAAACAATTATATGATAGCGCGGACAGATCTATTTTTGCACGCTAGGTTTTCATTTATTTCGGTAACCGAAAGCTTATGAATTTTATACAGAGCTTTTGTTTTAATTCTGGAAAATCTGGTAGGGATATGACAGTTTTTGTTGAACCGATCATGGAAGTAGGACTAAAAATAATAGGATTGCTAATGTATTTTGTCACTAAAGTGAGATAATATTATGTGACAAAATTAAGTCTGTTGAACGTTGCATAATTTGGTGTCATTTGATAATTTGAAATTAGTAACCAGTTGATAATAATCGAATAAACACAAATGGCGACGAGGTCTAGGTTGGAGCGCGCTTGCCTAGAAGATGTTTATTCATTCTTGCCTTTAAGGTACTCAAATTAAAGGTGGCAGGAAACACAAATGCTGGAAGAGTGTTCCACACCTTAGCGGTTCTTATCAGAAACGTTGAATTAAAAGGTTTCGTTCGAGTATGTTGGATTTCTACCACAAAGGGATGCCAACGCTCGACTATGGCTTAAATCCTTTTTTCTGAGAGGAGATCTGCGCTCAGTAGTGAATTGGTGATGAGTTTGCTGATGATAATGATGAATTGAACCCGGGACCTTGTACAACCAGACCGCTCGCGACATTCGAAGGTCACAGAGCTTCTTAATAAGTTACAAGAAAAAGAGGGGAGGGTAGGAAGGGGGGGGGGACCTCGACACTTCATAACCTTTGTGCGGAGCGTGTTTTGTTCTGAACATTGTGTAATGTTTTTGAACAAAGCCCGTATAGAATTTGTGTAGTGGCTATTCGGTAAAGCGGTGGGCCCTTTACGAGAAACGAGTTTCGGTCTGAATAAGGCTTCTGTGTTTTTCTGATACTTGAGTTTCTTTTTTTTTGTGCCTTGGTGACATACTTTATGACCGACTTGAAAAGTGGTGTTTCGGAAAATTACTGTGTGTTAGTCTGTCTTGATTTTTCTGAACTTGGTTGGAACTCGGTTCGAACGGCATTCCAATGGTAGATTCACTGGACGATTCGAAAGAGCGATACGTAATGAAAATATATATTCACATAATATACTTAACTAGATGATGCCCGCGACTTCGTCCGCGTGGATAAAGGTTTTTTGATTCCCGCGGGAACTCTTTAATTTTCCGGGATAAAAAGTAGCTATGTTTTAATCCTGGGAATGAGCTATCTCCATTCCAAATTTCAGCCAAATCATGCGTTGTGGCGTAAAGGAGTAACAGACATACAGACACACACACACACACATACACATACAAACTTTCGCCTTTATAATATTAGTGTGATACTTATTACGTACATTAATATGTACCGGTATAATTACCGTAAAAGTTAGGGAATATTGGTGAAAACAGGCATTAATTACTTAGGTTGTTTAGTTGGCAACAGCCATACTTACAGATTAAGTACACGCAAGTATCTAAATATGTTTTAAATTATTTTTTTTTTTTTATTTATTATTATTAATCTTATACTTCATACGTACATGAGTGTTACATTCAGTGCAACAAAAACCACAGTCGGTTTTACTGTGCACTGTTGACATACATAATTAATTATATAAAATAAGTAGGTAGGTACATAGTAAATAAAAGCAGGTAAATAGAAAAAAACTGCGCTCAGCGCGTGAACATTGTGACATAGAAAATGCAAATAGAAAAAGTATACACAGAAAGAAATTACATTAAGGCAGCCATTAGCAAAGCGATGCTACCTTTTTGCGATAAATTATTCACGTAATGAAGCCGCCTCGACGTCGGGGAAATTGGCTGCGTTTCCCGAATTAGCCCTTTTCTGTACCGCCAACCTTTTGTAGGGAGTGTTTACACAGACCCTTGCGGGGCAAGGTACGTGGTGGGGCAACGTAGGTGTAAAGTTCGTCGCTCACGTGTCACTCTGGCACCCGACTAGCACCGCATCGCCTCTTGCGGTAGAGATTTTTTGTATGAACTTTCATATGATAAGGACTTTCTTTTTGGTGCGATTTATAATGTATTTTAAATAGGAAGTAAACAAGGAAATTGTCTTATTTTATAGTTATCTACTACATTTTAAGTTAGCCCTTAAAGTGGAGTAGGGGTGAATGTGATGTCGAATAAAAATATTATGTTCTATACCAGCAAATTGTATAGATAATGAATATGATATGCTCTACTGCGCTGAACATAGTTCGAAGAGCTGATAATCGTTGGGGTCCCAAAGTACTGGAGTGGTGACCCTCGCACCGGGAAGCGCAGTGTTAACAGACCCCGACTAGGTACAGGACGACAGTAGACGAGTCACAGGGCGCCGTTGGATACAGACGCTGCAAGATCGGGTCCTATTGAAGTCTATGTAAGAAATCGTTGTCCAGCAGTGGACGTCTATAGGTTCTATAGGTTGATAAAAAAGATAAGAAGAAGATATGTTACGAAATGAAATCAGCCCGCTTACAAACTGCCCATACGCAGAAAACGAGTGAGCCATTTGATGATATTAGCTGTTCGTGCGCTTGTTTTGCATTGCCCATACACATTGCACAGGCCTCGAGTACACTACGTGCCTGTGGGATGTTCTTTGACCTGGGAATGGCCTATTTTGTTGCTTAAATAGAGGAGGTTGACCACGCGGCGTCCACCCGTTAACAACTGGATGTCCACTCGTCGGCAGCGTAATATCACCGCTCAGGCCACTCGTCGACAACGTGCGGGCGCCGAGCGAAGAACCGGTGCTAGTCGGGTGCTGAGTTGATAAGTGAGCGACAACCTTAAGGAATGATTCACGACACGCAATTTTATTGTCTTGACGCTGAAATGTGCGGCAAATAAATGTGACCGAACGGGGCACGCTCGGCGCGGTCTAGCATAAAAGCATGTCCCTTGATGTTCTAAAATTAATTCGCCTTAAGGCGGTCGATACAGTGGCTAAAGTTAAAGCGCAATCGAAAGATAAGTCTGATGGGAGGCTTTGGCCGTGGCTAGTTACCACCCTAACGTCAAAGACGTGCCGCCAAGAGCGTTCCGGCACGATGGCGAGTAGAAACCGATTAGGGGTATGGGTTGAATGTACACTGCCATACCCCTTCCCAGTTAGCCCGCCACCATCTTAGACTGCATCGTCACTTACTATCAGGTGAGATCGCAGTCAAGGACTATCTTGTCATCGAATAAAAAAAAGTATTCTACTAAAACGTTCTTAGAAATCTATCAAGATCAGTACAATTTATTTACCTATTTCTTTCTAAAATACATTTAATTTTGGATATTGGATAGAAGCAGACGTTACTATGCGGAATTCCATAATACTCTAGGAAAAAAACAATCAAACCAGGAAAAATATGCACAGTAGAATTTTTCACATAATAAAATTACAGAGTTTTCATGTAGGGTATTTAATAGTTTAGTTTGCCCTAATTTTCCTTTAGTTTGCGATTTTTTTTAAATTTTCTTAGTTTTCTGGTGTTGCTTCTCTATGGTTTATGTTTGGCACACAGTTCTGTGTAAATACTGCCTAAGGTTCTTTCCGTACGGCTCTGTCCCCTTTGGCAGGCGAGATGTTAAATAAACGGATGAAAGGAAGTGCAAACATCTCTATTTGAGACCGGACCGGACCGGACCGGACTGGGATAGTGTTGCTGGAAGTTTCATCATCGTTACAACCGACAGACGTCCACGTGTGGACATAATATATCGGTCTTTTGATAGTTCTCTGAAACGAATCCTACTATCCTACTTCCTACTATATTAATATTAATTAATTAATATTAATATATTAATATTAATATTAATATATTAATATTAATATTAATATTAATTAATATTAATAATATTATAAATGTGAAAGTGTGGATGTTTGGATGTTTGTTACTCAATCACGTCGCAACGACTGAACCGATTTGGCTGAAATTTGGCACAGCGATAGATTATAGTCTGGAATAGCATATAGGCTACTTTTTATCCCGGAAAATTAAAGAGTTCCCGCGGGAATAAAAACCCTCAATCCACGCGAACGAAGTCGCGGGCATCAGCTAGTATATAACATTATAAACGCGAAAGTTTGTAAGTATGGATGGATGTTTGCTACTCTAACTTGTTTGTTCACGTAAAAACTACTGAACCGATTTGGCTGAAATTTGGCATAGAGATAGATTATAGTGTTGAATAACACATAGACTACTTTTTATCCCGGAAAATAATAGATTTCCCGCGGGAATCACGAAACCTTAAATTAGGGGTGGGGGGGTCCTGCCAACACTGCGCTTCCCGGTGCGGGGTCGCCACTCCAGCACCTTGGGACCCCATCTACCATCAGCTATTCGAACTATGTGCCTCGTCCATTCCCACTTCAGTTTCGCAACTTGCTGAGCTATGTCGTGTGTCGTTTGTCGTGTCGTGTGTATGCGGTCACGATTTCAAATTTCAATGTCATAGTGAACGAGCGGCCCTGATTCGGAAATTAATACAGTAAGTCGGAAAAGTTAATTTTGAACACCCTCAGCACCCTTATCAGTTGTCAGCGACACGCTCCGCTGATAACTGGCCACCTGTGCTTGTCGTTTGGAACTTTGGAAACCAACGAATTATATCATTTTATCTACAATTATTGTATAGTTCTTGCAATTCACGAGGGCGCGTGGCTCATGGTTGTGTGTGTGTCGTATCTGTATAACTGGGAGCGAGAGCTTGCTCGCGCCTGACCGCTCCTACCTAGGCTGCTGACAGGCACGCACTCTTACGCAATGTACACGAAATAACCACAAGTAAAGATCACGCGCCCTCGTGAATTGCAAGAACTGATACTAATTGACGCACCCAAAACTAAAATAAGTTAAAAAACCGACCCAAGCGAGGTCTCCTAGTCTACTTGGTTGATTTTTTTTCTTTTTAAAAGAATATTAGCCAAGCTGAAGTTGAGTAATATCCTTCTATTCCCTCCAAATAAGCGGAAAGCTTGTGCTAGGAGTGGGTACGACAGTAGTGCAACGGGTGGGATTCGAACCCGCGTCCATTCAGTTTTCAGTCCGCACCTTTAATCGTTGGGCTATTGAGGCTTCAAAATGAACTTGCCTGTTTTTTTGTTTGTCAAAACTTCGAAACAAATTACTTTAATTGACCGGAATTAACTGACTTGGCTGAAAGGAATGGAAATAGCTCATACCCAGGATTAACACATAGGCTGCATTTTATCCCGGACAATCAAAGAGTTCCCGCGGGAATTGAAAAACTTTAATCCACGCGGAAATCGTCAAGTAATGCTATATTTATAGGCTTACAATTATTAATCCGCTTGTCTATACCATCCCATTTCCTGCACGGCTTTACCTGTCTATTTGATGTACAGACACACATGCGTATTCAAATCTAGCAGATCACAAATCATTTAATCACGATCGGAATACAATCCAATTTGAGCGATTTCTAGTGCAACACAAACTAGACACGCTTGCATTGCAAAAGGACCTATAGTCTCAGAGCTGGTGGCAAATTGGGTACCTGCATGATTACATGTTTTTTTCGAGAAATAAAGCCCGAAATAAGGGAAGAAATCCAACCTTTTTTTTTATTCAACGATAAGATAGTCTTCGACTGCGATCTCACCTGATGGTAAGTGACGATGCAGTCTAAGATGGTAGCGGACTAAATTGGTAGTGGTTTGGTAGTGTAGATACAATCCATACCTCTAATCGGTTTCTACAACGTGCCGGAACGCTAAATCGCTTGGCGGCACGTCTCTTACGGTAGGGTGGTAACTAGACACGGTCAGAGCCTCCCACCAGAACAGACCAGAGACAATTCAGAACTTATAAAATCCCAAATTGTCCCCGCTAGGAATCGAACCCGAGACCTACCAGTTATAAGACCACAGCGCTCACCAATATGCTAGGGAGGTCGTCAATTTTCCAAAATACGCTAGGTGGCAAAGGACGCTGATATCCAGTTTTTTAAAACATTGTGAAATAATCTAATTTTTAAAATATAGTGATTATTTGAAAACATTAGAGTTGTGTTAAATATTAGAATATTTGACTTTATCCTATTGACATATTCATCGTTCTACCTAAATAACATACCTAGAATATTGCACACTTATGTTGTTCACACTAGATGCCCGCGATACCCGCGACTTCGTCCGCGTGGATCAAGGTTTTTCAATTCCTTGGATAAAATGTAGTCTATGTTTTAATCCTGGGTATGAGCTATCTTCATTCCAAATTTCAGCCAAATCGGTTCATTCTTTGTGGCG
Organism: Hipparchia semele; assembly: GCA_933228805.2. NCBI lineage: Eukaryota > Metazoa > Arthropoda > Insecta > Lepidoptera > Nymphalidae > Hipparchia > Hipparchia semele. Next base: position 3,679,656 of record OW121733.1, on the reverse strand, counting down.
TGAAGGAGTAACACACACACACACACACACACACACACACACACACACACACACACACACAAACTTTCGCCTTTATAATATTAGTGTGATATACTTGATACATCGCTCACCAATGCGCAAGGGAGGTCGTCAAGTGTACAACTTTAAGCCATTGTTACGCAGATGTGTAACAAATGCTTCAATGCTGAAAAGATTAATGGCACCAGCTCTCAGATTACATTGAACTACTATAACCGTGTTCTCGATTGGAATTGTAGGATTTGCAGATTTCCAGCGAACAATCGTAATCGGCGCAACGATGCAACTCAGGTAGGCTGGTACGTAGTCGTTTCAAACTCCAAAACCACATAACCTTCCTTCAGGTCGATAGCACACCCCTGCCGATGTTTATACAATAGAATAGAAACATTTTTAAACTATTGCATAGCTTCTATCGCGGGCCTCGAGCGTGGAGACCAAATCCAGAAATTCCGTAACGAAAATAACCTGACACGGGACTCCTCTCACCGTTAGATGGCGTTGATAAAAAATGCTTTACCGCGGCAGTCCCCTAGTGCCACACGTCTTTTTTTATTCAAAGAAACTTTTACAAGTGCTTTTGAATCGTCGATGAATCTACCACTGGTTCGGAATGCCCTTTCTGCCGAGAAGAGCCAGCAATAAACTCGGCGGTTGCTCTTTTAAAAAAAATATTTTTTTTTACAAAAGGTAACAAAACTATGCTATGTATACAGTGTTTCCACGATGAAATTTCAAAAATGCATACCTACACACAATCTAATACATGTTAAGAAAGGCAAAGAGAAAGTAGATCCATTCCCGTTGGTGGCACCCGTTCACGAGCATGACGCATGATCCAGCCGTTGCTTCGCTTGTTTTTTTTTTTAATTCTCCTTGTCCTTGACTGCGATCTTAGCTGATGGTAAGTGACGATGCAGTCTAAAATGGTAGTGGGCTAACTTGGGAAGGGCATACCCCTAATCGGTTTCTACACGCCATCGTGCCGGAACGCTAAATCGTCTTTGACGGTAGGGTGGTAACTAACCACGGCCAAAGCCAGACCAGACCAGAGACAATTTAGAAATTATAAATTACCAAATTGTCCCCGCTGAGAATCGAACCCGAGACCTCCCAGTTTTAAGTGTGTATAATATGTTCTTTCTTTTAAAAATGTGTAATCAAAGGAATGGATAGAACAATTTACATCGCAAAACAACTGAAAAAAATATTTTTAATTCAATGTTGTTTTAACTCGAACCATTGAAGCTACGTTTTAAATTAAAGTTTTTTTTTTATCAGAAAATAGATATCGGACGCAAAATGGGATCGCCGTTTAAACTCGCAAATGGAGTAATCGAATTAACACAATTCCCTCGTTTGCCCGACTTGTAATGCCTAATAGTTTTGTTGCTTTTATTCTGTAAAAACGCAATGGACTTTGTATTTTTACCACCATCATGACATTTTTTTTTATTCGATGACAAGATAGCTCTTTGCTGCGATCTCACCTGATGGTAAGTGATGATGCTGTCTAAGATGGTAGCGGGCTAATTTGGAAGGGATATAGCAGTGTAAATTCAACCCATACCCCTAATCGGTTTCTACACGCCGTCGCGTCGTGCCAAAAAATTTTTTTTTTTCTTTAAAAGAGCAACTGCTGAGTTTCTTGCCAGCTCTTCTCAGCAGAATCTGCATTCCGAACCGGTGGTGGTAGATTTATGACGTGTCATAAGAGCTACAAGTTGGCCTACATGAAATAAATTAATTTTGAATTTGAATTTATATTAGATAGCGATTTTCACGCAATGGGCATACATTTACCCAAACTAATTGTAACGTATTAATATTGGTTAGTTCATAATTTCCGCCTTCAATGTACTATCTACTCTCCTACACTGGCAAGCGCTTCGCTCATAATTAACTGAACGGGCTATAGAATATCAATTTTGGGTTTAAGATTACCATTTTCGACGACCTCCCCGGCGTAATGGTAAACGCTGTGGTCTTATAACTGGGAGGTCTTGGTTTCGATTCCCGGCGGGGGCAATTTGGGAATTTATAATTTTTGAATTGTCCCTGGTCTGCTCTGGTGGGAGGCTTTGGCCGTGGCTAGCTACCACCCTACCGCCAAAGACCTGCCGTCAAGCGATTGAGCGTACCGGCACGATAGGGTGTAGAAACCGATTACGAGTATGACTGACTGACTGACACATCACACTGATATTATAATGAAAGTTTGTATGTGAATGTGATGTTTGTTACTCTTTCACGCAAAAACTACTGGACGGATTTAGTTGAAATTTGGAACAGAGATAGATCATACCCAGGATTAACAAATAGGCTAAATTTTATCCCGAAGAGTTCCCGTGGGAATCAAAAAACCTCAATCCACGTGGACGAAGTCGCGGGCATCATCTAGTATTAATAATGTCTCGTTTTTTATTACTTTTAATTAATGCTGTTACTGGTCTCATTTGAATACTAAAAAGATCCTAAAAAAAATTTGTAATAAGCTTACTTAACAGGAACTTCGGCCTCCTTTAATTAAAAAAGTCCTACCTTCATCATCGAGATATAGAACCTGTGGAGGAGCAAACTTCATACAAACATTTGGTCAAACTGCTTTGTTAGATCAGTGATAAGATTCTCCTACAGCTCAAAAGTTCTGAGTTCCTGTCCCGGGTCAAACCAAAAAATCCAAAGAAAAAAGCTTTTTTTTTAACCGACTTCCAAAAAAGGAAGAGGTTCTCAATTCGTCGGAATCTTTTTATTTATTCATTTATTTTTTATGTATGTTCCCCGATTACTCAAAGATAATTCCCATAAGTTCCTAGGTGGTCATAAAAAATTTAAAAAAAAGAATAATAAAAAGATTACAACAAATTAAGAACCTCCTCCTTTTTTGGAAGTCGGTTAAAAAGTAATCTATGTCACCCAAACCATAATAACGAATCGATTAACACCTCATCCATCAAAATCGGCTCAGTAGTATAAGCGCTGCGGTGAAACATGCATTAATAGTTACATACATATAGACTGCTAAAAACGCTTTCTATTGGCTTTGCCGTTAGACTTGCGCAACATTGCACGCTCTAGGATACAATAACTCTCTGTGCTTCATAAACCTGCAAATTGGAGTGATAACATTTTGCCGGCATATAACACGGGTCAGGGGTTAATCCGGATTTGATAATACTGCTTTGACCTTATAAGCTTAATTTTGGGCCAAAAATAAATACCAAAACCGACTTCATTAAAATCTGCATTGTAGTGCTGATTGCTGAGGACTGTAATGCTTTCTTATAACTTTAAAGTCACGAATATTAAAGTCAAATTCGTTCTGTCAAAGTTGGTCACCCATCCAGTTACCGACTCGGGTCAACGTTGCATTACCTACACAATCAGTTCATGTTATGATCTATTCTTAAGATCATTGGCAATACATTACTCAATTCCGTTAATCATGTATAGTTCTTTCAATTCACGAGGGTACGCAGCTTAAGGTTGTGTGTGTCTCGTATCTATATCAGTGGGAGCGAGAGCTTGCTCGCGCCTGGCCGCTTCCACCTAGGCTCCTGACAGGCACACACACTTACGCAATGTGCATGTTCACGACGTAACCACAAGTAGAGCGCCCGTAACTTCGTGAGATAAACGTACTATATCAGTCATGACCAACAATGACCTCTACGATACGTACGAAACTTTAAGAATAGGTACCTACATTAATAGAATCAATCAAATTGAATTGACTTGTCATAATATCTGAGAGCCACAAGTTGATCTAGGTACTATTTTACATCGATGAGTACCTACATTAGATAAATAATATTGAATTTTGGAATCGTTTTGTCCGTTTGAACTCAAAAATAACACAGGCATACAGACAGATAAATAATGCGATAAAACTTATAACACCCCCTTTAAGGAAAGGGGTAAACCTCTCGACTACTCTAATGGAAGTTTCCACACCAATCTCAAAACACTCACTCACACAAAATATTGTGAATTCGTGTGTGTGTGTGTGTGTGGGTGTGTGTGGGTGTGTGTTGGGTAGCAAACACACAATCAGAGAGTGTTGTAACAGAGCTGTGCAAAGGGAGGGAAGAGTTCTCCAATTCTCGCTACTTATAGCCCCAGTAATTTGAAGGATTTGCTTGTGTGGTACTAAGTATAGGCTATAGCGTTGTATTTAAAAAAAATCTATTTAAATCACAGTCTGTGTCTAATGATATAATATATCTTTTTTTATTCGTCGACAAGATAGTCCTTGACTGCGATCTCACCTGAGGGTAAGTGACGATGCAGTCTAAGATGGTAACTTAGAACGGGAATGGCAGTGTACATTCAATCCATACCCCTAATTTGTTTCTATATGCCATCGCTAAATCGTTAAATCGCTTGGCGACACATTTTTGACGGTAGGGTGGTAACTAGCCACGGCCAAAGCCTCCCACCAGACCAGACCAGAGACAAGCAGAAATTATAAATTCCCAATCGAACCCGAAACCTCCAAGTTTTCAGACCACAGCGCGCACCACTGCACCAGGCAGATCGTAATCAAAAATGGTAGTTACAAGTACAGAACATTAATTCCGTCAAATCATTTAAATAAATACTCTCTTGCTACCACACAATAAAGTGCAATTCAGGTTGCCCTAACTTACCTTCAGTGATATTTACTAGAAGCTGCCTCTCTATCTATCACGTAACTCTTATCCCTTCGCACTAGTCATCCCGGTGAGATAGTAGCCAATTTGACGTGAACGTGTAGTAAATGATTAATACATCTTCTTGGCGGTTCTTATGACTTGGACCATTGCTTAGCATGTTGAAAAGCGTATATTTATATAGAGATTTTATTCGCAATTCAGACGGTGCTTTGATGGCTGATTAGTTTGAGGTGAAAACGGGGTGCCAGCCTATATTTTGCACCTTTATTTCACTGAAATTATTCGGCAAAGTATCCTTTGTTGCAGCTAAATATTGCTACTATATCTACTTATACCATGTTAACATGTGTTAGGTTGTGGTAGGTGTGCATTTTTGTAACTTCTGTGTGGAAACATTGTGTGCATAGCCTAGTTTTGTTTGTAAAAAAAAAACAAATTTTTTTGAAAAGGAATATAATAAGTCGACCAACAAAATTTATTTTTTGGCATCAAAACCTAGCTTCTAATTTAATAACTCAGCAACGGGAAAATGATGATGCTTCTAATATACTAACTCGGCTTCTTCACAATGGCCACAAAATATTCCAAAGAAAGCATCAAATAAAGAGCCACTATTTTTATTATTGTCCACTGCCACTGCACGATTTGGTGCGAGTGAGATGGATACGACTGGCCATTTGCACGATTTCGTTGGTGCGAGTGAGACGGATGCGACTGGCAATTTGCACGATCTCGTTGGTTATGGCTATTTGCACCAATCAGAGAGCGCCATTCAAAACATGCATTTGTTTTTTTTGTTGTTCTGTTGTTAGTGTGTTAATATTGCAATTATTTTTGTATAATTTTTTCTTTAAACTAAAGTTAGGTTAGGTTAGGGTTATACATGAATATTCAGGTGCCCGGCCGAAGGCCGGGTACTTAGGTTCTGTTGGGATCGTAAACCTACCTAAAACTAAAAAAAAAGTTGAAAAAAAAATTTGATTTTTTTTTCAAAAATGTTATAAGTAATGTTATGTGTAGGTATTTATCTTGAGTTAAATTTAAAAACAATCATTTTTTTAATTTCATTTTATCAAAAAAAAAAAACGTTTTTTTATTTAGTTAGAAACATTTTTTTATTTCATTTTTCTCACAAAAAAAAAGAAATTAAAAATGTGGTTGAAGATTTGGTGTATTATTTGATGCTAATATTTAAGTATTTTAGGAGTTCACGGTTTGAAGCTAAGTTATAAATATAGATGCTAAAATTATATTTTTTAGAGGCTCACTAGTTGAAGCTGACTTAGTAATTTAGAAGCCAATAATGGTATTAAATAGAAGCTCGTTTAATTACATGCCTTTTGAAAATAGCAACTGCTGAGTTTCTTGCCGGCTCTTCTCAGCAGAATCTGCATTCCGAACCGGTGGTAGATTTATGACGTGTCATAAGAGCTGCAAGTTGGCCTACATGAAATAAATAAATTTTGATTTGATTTGATTTGATATAATAAAACTTTTGTGGGACGAATTTTGTACTTACTGACTTACATGAAATATATTTTGAAAATGTTATCCGAGTATGCTTTATTATCGATACCGAGCCTAAAACAATTTTTAAAACAATGCGATAATAAATAATTTAATAAAGTTTGTTACAGGGATGCTAAGTTAAATATTTGATGAAGTTATAGCCTTAAAGGAGGTGGGTTGATAAGGCAACAAAATCCGCCCCTCATACACTCGAAAAAAAAAGTTCCAGATTTCGACAAATTGTAAATGTATTTATATACTTGAAGATATAAACTTTATTCTAATATAAAGTTTAGGTGATAAAAAAAATAGTAAGTCACAGAAAATAATATTTTAGAATGAGGCGCTCCATGAACCAAAATAATTAAGTCTTTTTTTTTTCAAGAATATTAGCCAAGCTGATGTTGACTAGGTATCCTCATATCCCCTCCAAATAAGCGGAAAGCTTATGCTAGGAGTGGGTACGACAATCATTGAATTATTATGTACGCCAATAGTGCAACGGGCGGAGTTTGAACCAGCGACCTTTCAGTTTTCAGTCCGCACTTTTAACAGCTGGGCCATTGAGGAATTTCTATTCTGTTCAGTTTTTAGATGTTTTATTTTTCCAATAGGTAGGTAAGGAAATTTTAAGCCGAAACCCACCTCAACAAAGGTAGGGCTTTCCACAATCAATACAACCCTTCACCCTCTAATTGGTCACGTGCTCTATAATGGTTTTTCAAGGGACAAATTCGGTGTGCGTGCCCTGGAGTAGGTAAATTGAACTTTGAATAAAGTTGAGCAAAGTTGAACTGTAATTACGAACTTTTGTTTTTGGATTTAATTTCTCCTTCACTATGTTCTGGCACGTTCCAACAAGTTCTGTTTGAATTGTTGTATTTTAAAGGACATTATATCCTAACTAGCAAAGGAGTCCTATAAAAAGACTACAAGTCAAAAAGACTACAAGATTCCCGGCGGGGGCAATATGGGATTTTAAAATTTCTGAATTGTCTCTGGTCCGGTCTGGTGGGAGGCTTTGGCCGTGGCTAGTTACCACCCTACCGCCAATGAGCGATTTAGTGTTCCGGCACGATGGCGTGTAGAAACAGATTAGGGGTACGGGTTGAATATACACTGCCATACCCCTTCCAAGTTACCCCGCTAGGTACCATCTTAGACTGTATCGTCACTTACCATCAAGGACTTGTCATCCAATAAAAAAAGTAGATGTTTTGACTAGTTTCTTTTATTTGACATCAGGTGACCCACCTCCGAAATTCAAATTCAAAATTTATTTATTTCATGTAGGCCAACTTGTAGCTCTTATGACACGTCATAAATCTACCACCGGTTCGGAATTCAGATTCTGCTGAGAAGAGCCGGCAAGAAACTCAGCAGTTGCTCTTTTCAAAAAAAAAATATTTTACAATAGGTAACAAAACTATGCTATGTACACAGTGCTTCTTAAATAAAAATGCTTCTGCATTTGACTGATCTTCTGATATACTCAAGGCACAAAGGGTAAATAAATGTGTGACTGCTTGACACGTAGACGTGAATTAAATATTTTACGCGTATATAAGGACCCTTGTTCTGAGTGCCCGCACCCGTCCAATTAGCAAGCTATATTTCTTGGGGTGATATAAGAAATATTTTAAAACTAAAACTAAGTTAAAACTAGTTGATATATGAAACTACTAGTTGATAAATGGTGATATAAGATATATTTATCGTAAAACTAGTTGATGCCTGCGGCTTCGCTCGCGTGGATTTAGTTCTTAAAATCCCGCGGGAAGTCTTTAATTTTCCGGGATAAAAAGTAGCCTATGTCACTCTCCCGATACTCAACTACACCCATGCAAAAATTCACGTCGATCCGTTGCTCCGTTGCGGCGTGATTGAAGGATAAATCAACAAACCAACACACTTTCGCATTTATAAAAAAAAAAGTGACGATGCAGTCTAAGATGATAGCAGGCTACTTTGGAAGGGGGAATGGCAGTTTTAATCAAATCCATACCCCTAACAGCGACCCCACATAGAGCAGTGACAGCCTAGTGGTTAGGACTGCGGTCGCAGGTTCGATCCCGGGCACGCACTGCTGACTTTTCGGAGTTATGGTCGTTTAAGCGGTTAAATAATACCTGTTTCAATGGTGAAAGAAAGCATCGTGGGGCAACCTGCACACGGTCGTGACGGAATGTGGTTCATAGATGTTTTATAGCGTTGATGAAAGTTGCGCAAGAGTTTAGCGATCAGTATCTGCAATATTTCAATCCCGCGTCACTGATCCCGCAAATACGGGACCCGGGATGAAGATATTAGCGATCAGCAGTATCCGCAATCTTTCAGCCCCGGTAAACCCGTGGATCCCGCGTACATAATCCCGCGTCACTGATCCCGCAAGTACGGGGCTCCGCAGTTGCGGGATTGGATTCCCTATAAGGGACCAACTGGCAGTGCCCACGTTTCCATACAATATTAAGTCAAATCGCAGAAATGCACTAGCCCATAGTAAACAGCTCCATTACTCATGTACCCACTAACCCCTAATAAAATATGAATTCAAAGCTGGTTTGATAGATGGCGAGCGTTCAAGCGGTCGACGGCCTGGTCCTTTGTGTGTCTAATATTACTTGTAAATAAATAATTTTAGTATGGTCTTTCGGTTTTTATGGACGGATATACCTACACGTTGAGTTCTTTTTTTTTATTCGATGAAAAGATAGCCCTTGACTGCGATCTAACCTGATGGTAAGTGACGATACAGTCTAAGATGGTAGCGGGCTAACTTGGAAGGAGTATAGCAGTGTAAATTCAACCCATACCCCTTATCGGTTTCTACACGCCATCGTGCCGGAACGCTAAAACGCTTGGCGGCACGTCTTTGACGGTAGGGTGGTAATTAGCCACGGCCAAAGCCTTCCACCAGACCAGACCAGAGACAATCTAGAAATTATAAATTCCTAAATTGCCCTCGCCGGGAATCGAACACGAGACCTTTATAAGACCACAGCGCTCACCACGAGGTCTGCGCCAAGGACCTCCCTGGCGCAGACCTCGTCATAGGGGTTTGATTTTTCAAACCCCTATGACGAGGTCTGCACCATTTTTCATTTGGCATACAAGTAGATACTTTTATGCCAAATGCCAGCTCGATCTGACCAGTGCAGTGGTTTGAGTTGTGTGTTGGTAGATCAGACAGTTAGACAGTCATCTTTTCATATAAGAAAGAAAGAAGAAAGAAAGAAGCGTTTATTTAATGCATTGTGTCACACATCATATCATCATGTGTCATATTCAGAAAGATTGGTGCTTATTTTGGTGATTGAGTTTCTTGCTGGTTCTTTTCAGATGGAATGGCATTCCAAACCAGTGGTAGATTGAGTTGAAAAGCACAATTATAAAGATTGATTAATCTTTTTTTTATTATTTTTTGAGAAGATAGTCCTTGTGGTAAGTGAAGACGCAGCCTAAGTTGCTGCGCGCTTGCTATGAAGCTGTCTATTTACTCTTGATTTAAAAGATACCCAAGTTATAGTTGTTGGAAAAACGGAGGCCGCAAGGGCATACCAAATTTTTGTAGTGCGTATTAGGAACGAGGAAGCAAAACGCTTAGTGCAAGATCGTGGAATTTCGACCACGTAGCGGTGCAGGTTTATGCGATGCCTTGCGGTTAGGATAGACTGTTAGGCTATTTCCGTACTGGATCTGATACGAATCCGATTCGAACCCGAGAATTCTCGATTCGATGTAGCCTTAGTTCTATTCGTAGGAAGGATAAAAAGTAGCCTATGTCACTCTCCAGGTCCTCAACTATACCCATGCAAAAAAATCACGTCGTTCCGTAGCTCTGTTGCAGCACAAACCAACAAACAAAAACACTTTCGCATTTATATATCAGTAGGATTACAATTGTATTTTTGCAATAAAAACATTTCTATAATTTTTTTATTTGCGGTACTTTTGAATTGAAGCAGCCAATTGTAAATCACTTCATCCACGTCACTCGTTAAACTTCGCCAGGCCGAAGCTCAGTTGGCCCAAGTTTTGTAAAACATTGGCCATAATCCTGACAAGTGACAGGTAATCAAATAAAGTACAGTCCAAGCTCTCGAGATTGAGGGGAACCCTTCCTTTGTTTTGAGAGACAGCAAGTTAAAAGCGGTAGCGTTTATTGATACTCGAGAACTAGGTTTAGTTCTTGCAATTCACGAGGGCCCCTGAGCTTTACTAGTGGTTACGTTCTCTCTCACGTAGCTCTCGCTCACACTTATACAGATACGACACACACACAACCATGAGCCACGCGCCCTCATTAATTGCAAGAACTATAGCATAGAATGTAGTGCTGCTACGCTGTACTTATAGGTTCTTAATAAGCTGATCATCACACAAATAAGTCTTGCAGATACTCAAAAAATTTTATAATGAATTTTCCAAAGGAACGATAGCGAATTTTACAGTTATTTATGATGAATTTAACACGAGTTGCTCAGTCAACTGATCGGAGAGAAGTGTTGTTATATAAAGTACTAAGAAGCCGATCAACTCGGGTGGCTGAAGCTAGTTGAATGACTGTGGCACATGATTTAAGTTTAGTTTTAACTTCTAAATTCACCAAACCAATTTGTTCGAATTCGAGTACCAGTGATAGCATCCAAATCGGCAGCTATCAAACCTTCGTAGACGTTACACTCCACAGCAGTTGGGCTAAAATCATGGAGAAACGAAAGTACATAATTAATTGCTAAAACCTCATCAACATCCACCTCCAGCCTCATCAATGCTATCCAGTGTTGATTGTCGTTAAGCGCAAGCCTATTTCGAAAAAAAAAAAATAAGAATTTGCTCACCACTAGTGACCAGACCAACGACTACCGCCAAAGTTCCCAACTTGCACCCGACCTGCCCAAATAAATCGCGGTCATATTTTTTGCAAGGCCAGTAACTATCGGCCCATCTGCCGGCATCGGCCAACCATTGACGCTTACATTTAGATTTGGATCGGACAGCTCGGCTTAACGGCAGTGGAATCGGTTCAACCTTTGTTCGATGGGATGATCGTTATTTTAACTGATTGTTCGGAAAGTTCCTGGTGCATCGTGTTGAACGTACTGTGTCAAACTTTTCGAAGGCGAGTGAGAATATTTTTTTTTATCCGAAATAGGGTAGCACTAGATGACAATCAATATTGGATAGCACTGATGAGGTCTAGGTTGGAGCGCAATTGCCTAGAAGATGCCTATTCACTCTTGCCTTAAAGGCACTCAAATTATAGGAATATCAGAGAGTTGAACCTTAAAGGTTTATCTTAGGAAGCTGGTCACGGTTTTTCAAGTTCGCATTCTTCTTACCGCTTTATGTGCGCGTATTAAAACTTATTTCAATTTCTTAAAAAAAAGGGTTTAAAATCCATCTCTAAAGTCTAAAAAAGTATATAAAAATTCCTAAAATAATTTTTTTATGAATAAAGTCTTATGCGCTTTCTAATTGCTGTTTTCGAGAGGAGAGATGGTAGCAACATGGATAAAAAAATTACCCGTGTTACTACTGATAGTAATACCTACTGTTAGTAAGAATAGTAACGAACGGAAAAATGGATAGATTTAAAAAAAACTGATACACCTCAGTACAGTGAACTTATTTATTTTCTAACCAAACGTGCACGTAATTTATCCCCTTCAGTAGGTATTATATTTTATCTAGGGATCTCTCTGGAACGATAAATTTATTCTGAAAAATGTGGTCTCCTCAAATTCTTATCACTTTAAGTGAATCCTTAAAGTCCTGAAGCAGAAAATAAGCAAGGAATAGCGAAGGAGGTCCCTATCTGTATATTATCATAGCCTTTTAAATCCACCCAATAAAATTAGTCCGTTCTGCTCTGAATATTGTAGAGTTGGCGAAATCTTATCGATATTGACTATAAGGAACTATATGTACTTTATAAATTGTTGTTATTTATTTAGCCAAGCTTAATAATATGGATATTCTATTTTTGGTCGAATTAATTATTTAAAGGAACTATCCTTCTACTTCGAAACTGGGTCGGGTCAACTTTCCTTCATTTGGGACACGATCGTACTCCACACACCTAACTCTGTTTAACGCAAGATTCTAAGACAGTTGAGGAATCTACTCGTATTACCGAAGAAACTTTGTGGTTTATGTGCTACATGAACAATTTATGGAAATAAGAGAGGAAGAATAGAAATTCATCTTATCTCAACAGGACATTTGAATGTATAAAGGAATTAATTAAATAAATGAATGGATGAATGAATGAAATAAACCAAATACAATTACAATATCCTAAAAACAACAACAAGTTTCTTAGTTGTGTAGAGTTTAAATCATTACTTCCTAAGGGGAAATAATAAAGGGTCCTTCATATTAAAATTCATTAACCACTTAAAAGATCTTGAGAAAATTTGGCACGGAGATAGTTTGCATCCCGAAGCCGGAACTAGGCATAAGCAAGGAAAATAAAAGACTCTCCACGGAATTTAAAAAAAAAACCTAAATTCATGTAGATGAATACACGCATCAGTTTATAGAAATAATTAATTAGCTTTATCATTAAAGTATTCTGCTATCGTTACCCTCTAAAAAAATTTCACGCCAATTTTACTATGTTTTCAATAATATTTTATTTTTGCAATTTTCTAACTAAACTGAACATACATAGTAGCGTTAAAATTTTGTACAACAAAATTGGCGTGAATATCTAAAGCTACAATTTTGTTAAAACATTTTTGCCACAGTTCAGTATATGTATTTATAAAACACTGCTTTTTGACTGAACTCAAGCATTCTCAACTCGAAAAACGCTGTTTTGATTTTTTTTTCAAATTCATCCATTGAGTGAAAAATCATTGAAATAGATAGATAGAAAAATCTTTCCTGTTGCGGTATGACGATGGTCAAACCAAGAAACTAACACCCTTTAACGTAATAGTTTCTTTCTTCTTCTTCTTTTCTTTCTTAATAAATAAATAGCCATTTATTCCCAAAATTACAGTCAAATTGTCAGATACATTTTTAGTCAAATACATTATTTAGTCAATTTATCATATATAGAATTAGGCTTTCCAAATATTTTTGTCTCAATTTAATTAATGTTTGAAGCCTCAATAGCCCAACGGTTAAAGGTGCGGACTGAAACTGAAAGATCGCAGGTTCGAACCCTACCCGTTGCACTATTGTCCAACCCACTCCTAGAAACAAGTTTTTCTCTTATTTGGAGGCGAGAGGAGAATATACCTAAGTCAAGTTCAACTTGGCTAAAATTCTTTATAAAAAAAAATATTGTTTGACTAGTTGATGCCCGCAACTTCGTTCGCGTGGATTAAGGTTTTGTAATTCCCGCGGAAACTCTCTTATTCTCCGGGATAAAAAATAGCCTGTGTTTTATTCCACACTATAATCCAAATTTCAGCCAAATCGGTTCAGTACTTTTTACGTGAAAGAGTAACAAATATCCATCTATCCTTTTTAATTTTTTATTGAAGTGTTAACCTACACTTAAAGGAAATAACCTAATAGATTTATAAATACATATCAAAATATAATAAATTGTAACAAGCAATGTGGCATCTATAATTTCTTAAGAGCTCCATTGTAAAATGGTGTCTTGGAAAATAGTAGATTGACAACTGTAATTTGTCGCTACTAGATGTCGCTAACAGTTCCTATAAAACTGATTGAAAAAGTAGATACATATCACTAATTTCGTGGCTGACGTATGGTTCGGCCGTGGTGTAGCGGTTAACACACTCAGGCGCGATTCCCAGAGAGACGTGGGTTCGAATCCCGCCGGCCTCGGAATTTTTGATATGTATTTATAAATCTATTAAATCCATCCATCCATACTTACAAACTTTCGCATTTATAATATTAGTAGGACAAGTCTATCGATATTTTGCTGTGTCACATCACTAGTTTTTATCGCCGAGCGCTCAATCGCATCCTTCGCCTGACGTATTGCTATTCATTCTTCTCCCAAGTCAGACACCTATTTATTCAGTAAATCCCAAATCCCCGCCACATCTCGCGGTTAGGTAATTTAAGTGCCCTTAAGTACGTACTTCGGTTTGTTTCACCATTAATCCTTGGCTGTCCTTTTAAATAAGGATTTGTGTTTTACAATTGGGTAAAATATCATTGGATGTAGTTGATCATAAGGCGGTAATTACGTCGCGTTTACAGTTGTTTACCTATTTTTTAAGCTATTGCATAGCTTCTATCGTGGGCCAGCGTGGAGACCGAATCCAGAAATTCCGTAACGAAAATAACCTGACACGGGACTCCTCTACGGTGAGCCGCTAGATGTTGCATTTTTTAATCAACGCCATCTAGCGGTAAGCCGCTAAAAAATGCTATGCAATAGCTTTACCGCGGCAGTCCTCGAGTGCCACACGTTTTATTTTTTCTTTTTTGTAAGATCCAGAGTTTAATTTTATTTGTTTTGCCATTAATTTAGTTAAGATGCAAGAATAGACGAACTCTCATATAAAATTCGGCATTCTCCTTTTATAGTAATAGCAAAAAAAAAAGACGTGTGGCACTCGGGGACTGCCGCGGTAAAGCTATTGCATAGCATTTTTTCACGCCATCTAGCAGTGAGCCGCTAGATGGCGTTGATAAAAAATGCACCATCTAGCGGCTCACCGTAGAGGAGTCCCGTGTCAGGTTATTTTCGTTTCGGAATTTCTGAATTCGGTCTCCACGCTGGCCCGCGATAGAAGCTATGCAATAGCTTAAAACGCTCCACTAGAAACCACGTTCATTTCACGAGGGCTCGTGGCTCATGGTTGTGTGTGTGTCGTACCTGTATAAGTGTGAGCGAGAGCGCGCCTGACCGCTCCCACCTAAGTTCGTGACAACTATAATAGGCACGCACACTCACGCAATGTGCACGTACACGACGTAACCACAAGTAAAGCGCCCGTAACTTCGTGAGATAAACGTACTAACCCGCACTGATAAGTTATTGGATCTATATAGAATATTAATAACAGTGAAACTTTAATAAAACTAACATTGCAATATCATCACCCGTTTTAAATTAATAACCCTCACGTCTGAACTTTAAATTAACATAACAGCGGCACGTGTTCGTATAAATTATATCTACGTGCCGCTTCTGCGCTGTAATAATAATAAAGTAAGTTATTATATCGCATAAATATTAATAAAAAGCTATATTGTTAGTTTACTATGTGTCTTCTTTATTAGGACAGGGGCTGACCTTGTGAGGTTCCTCGGACGAAAATTCTTGCTAGGAAATCTATAAGTCTTTGAGCTATTGCCGTATAATAGGTTTCTGATGACTTCCCTGGCGCAGTGGTGAGCGTTGTGGTCTTATAACTGGGAGGTCTCGAGTTCGATTCCCGGCGGGAACGATTTGGGAATTTATAATTTCTGAATTGTGTCTGGTCTGGTCTGGTGGAAGGCCTTGGCGGTTAGTAAAGCCTCAATAGCCCAACGGTTAAAGGTGAAAGCAACTGAAAACTGAAAGGTCGCAGGTTCGAACCCCACCCGTTGCACTATTGTCGTACCCACTCCCAGCACAAGCTTTCCGCTTATTTGGAGGGGAGAGGAGGATATTAGTCAACTTTAGCTTGGCTAATGTTCTTTTTTAAAAAAAAAAAGTTTAAAAGTTACTACCCTATCGTCAAAGACATGCCGCCAAGAGATTTAGCGTTCCGGCACGATGGCGTGTAGAAACCGATTAGAGGTATGGGTTGAATCTACACTGCCATACCCCTTCCAAGTTAGCCAGCTACCATCTTAGACTGCATCGTCACTAACCATCAGGTGAGATCGCAGTCAAGGACTATCTTATCATCGAATAAAAAAAACTGAATTCTAAAATTAAAATTTTTGTCTGTCTATCTATTTGTTTGTTGACGCTGATCTCGGTAACGGCTGAAACGAATAAAAAAAAAGCAAACGTGAATGAAATCACAAAAACTATTCAATTATAAAAATGAATCTAAATTAAGAATACGTTTCCACATTTCCACTTAAAAGTCGTGCAATGCTTTTAAAATCCGAGATACATTTAAAAATAATGCCGCAGAGAGCGTTTTCTTTACAAAAAGGCCTCACTCAGGTTAGCGTGGAGGAGAGATTTTCTACTTGACGCGTCGTATTGAAAGGGAGGCATTCTTTTCAAAAAATTGTTATTTAAACCCCTCATATTTATTTTAGAAGAACCATAATGTAAAGCTGTTTTGTGGCTTTCTTTAGAATTTACCTAGGCAAAGCCTCAATAGCCCAACAGTTAACTGAAAACTGAAAGGTCGCAGGTTCGAATTCCACGCGTAGCACTATTGTCGTACCCACTCCTTGCACGAGCTTTCCGCTTATTTGGAAGGGAGCTTGGCCTTTTAAAATCCGTGATACATTTAAAAATAATGCCACAGAGAGCATTTTCCTTACAAAAAGGCCTCACTCGGGTTAGCGTGGAGGAGAGATTTTCTACTTGACGCGTCGTATTGAAAGGGAGGCATTCTTTTCAAAAAATTGTTATTTAAACTCCTCATATTTATTTTTTTAGAAGAACCATAATGTAAAGCTGTTTTGTGGCTTTCTTTAGAATTTACCTAGGCAAAGCCTCAATAGCCCAACAGTTAACTGAAAACTGAAAGGTCGCAGGTTCGAATTCCACGCGTAGCACTATTGTCGTACCCACTCCTTGCACGAGCTTTCCGCTTATTTGGAAGGGAGCTTGGCCTTTTAAAATCCGTGATACATTTAAAAATAATGCCACAGAGAGCATTTTCCTTACAAAAAGGCCTCACTCGGGTTAGCGTGGAGGAGAGATTTTCTACTTGACGCGTCGTATTGAAAGGGAGGCATTCTTTTCAAAAAATTGTTATTTAAACTCCTCATATTTATTTTTTTAGAAGAACCATAATGTAAAGCTGTTTTGTGGCTTTCTTTAGAATTTACCTAGATAAAGCCTCAATAGCCCAACGGTTAAAGGTGTGGACTGAAAACTGAAAGGTCGCAGGTTCGAATCCCACCCGTTGCACTATTGTCGTAGCTACTCCTAGCACGAGCTTTTCGCTTATTTGGAGGGGAGCTTGGCCAAGTCGAGCGAAAAAATTGTTCCGAACGACGAAGAGTATAATAGAAGGTCGCAGGTTCGAATCTCACCCGTTGCAATATTGTATATGCTGAGCTACACACCCATTCTGAGTAGTGTTACAGACAGACATTACGTACTATTACTCAATATTAGTATTAAATGTACTGTTTGTAATACTAAACAAGAATAAATGTATTTTCTTTATTAAGCTATTGCATAGCAACAACTCAACCGATTTGGCTGAAATTTGGCATAGAGATAGATGTGGAATAACACATAGCCTACTTTTTAATTCGGGAAATAAGAAAGTTCCCGCGGAAATGAAAAACCTTAATCCACGCGAAAGAAGCCGCGGGAATCAACTAATGTTTTTAAAAAAAAATGAGAGTCCTTTTTAATCGACTTCCAAAAAGGAGGAGGTTATCAATTCGGCCGGCATCTTTTTTTTCTATGAATGTCCATTGTCTAGAAATCTAGCGATGTGGCATCATAAAGTTTTTTTTAACATCCATATTCCATAAGTTACTTACATTAAGGTCTTCATTGTATGATGACATGTCAAAACAATATTGAAATAATATTACTCGGTAGTAAGGCCCCTAATTTGCTTAGGTGATCGAATTCAGAACAGAAGGGTTAGTATAAGTTTTAATTCAATTGATCGTATTCGTATTCGATGACATTAGCGTCAAAGTAAAATGAACCTTAAATTTATTAAGTTTAAGTAAAATATTAAATTAATGGGCATAAGAGAGAATGAGACGTTACACTAAATTTTAATGATATTATACGAGGGAAACTTTATAGACCGGGCAGTTTGTTAAATATTACATCTCAATGTAAAGGTATCATCATACAGCAATGCTATGAACGCGCGTTTCTTGTTTTTTAAGGCAAAGGTTAAATTATTTGTGCAACGTTAATTAACTTAAATCACTGTACATTGTACCTACCTATTCGCATTTACTGTCTAATACTATGTCATTCAGTGTCAATTTCACCACAGTCGATTGACGTTTAACCGAGAAATAAATTGGGCGTTCTGACAGTTTTTGTATTGAAAATTTTCCCAAATATCAAAATGCTCGAATAAGACTTATTTTATATTGGTGAAATCAGGTCTTAGTCCTTACTAATATATGCGAAAGTGTTTGTTTGTTGGTTTGTCCTTCAATAACGCTGCAACACAGCTACGAATGATTTTTTACATGGGTATAGTTGAGGACCTGGAGAGTGACATAGGCTACTTTGTATCCCGGAAAGTTCCCGGGGGATTTTAAAAACTAAATCCACGCGAACGAAGTCGCGGGCATCAGCTAGTCGATTGATAAATAAGATGTAAAAGAATTTTTTTCTTGACCCTTTAAATATTTCATGTGAAACTCCCTTACGGGCTGTTTCCCAACGCGGGCAGAAAGGTCAGTCTATTGTTGTGAAGGTTATTTGTCAAATGTTCGAGGCCAAAGGGCTGCGAATAATTTCCATTGTATACAAGACGGATTTGTGTAACGGGATCTTAAATGTAACTTAATTGTAGTGTTAATGACGTAAGTCTGGGTATTAGACTGAAAATGTAACATGTAAGAACACATCACATCAGACTAATATTATAAAGGCGAAAGTTTGTATGTATGTGTGTGTGTGTGCGTGTGCGTGTGCGTGTGCGTGTGTGTGTGTGCGTGTGCGTGCGTGTGTGTGTGTGTGTGTGTGTGTGTGTGTGTGTGTGTGTGTGTGTGTGTGTGTGTGTGTGTGTGTGTGTGTGTGTGTACCTTCACGCCACAACGAGTGAACCAATTCAATTTGGCTGAAACTTGGAATGGTGATAGCTAAAATACCCACGGTTAATACATAGGCTACAGCTTATTCTGGAAAATTAAAGAGTTCCCGCGGGAATAATCCACCCGGGCGAAGTCGCGGGCATCGTCTAGTAGAAAATAAATAAGTCAAACAACAAAATAAGAGAGTGTATAGAGCTACTCGCTTGTGACGTCATGATTCAGTAGCGTTCTCTTTGTCTAACAGGAAACTTAAAAGCTCTATATTTTCGAGACTAGTTAAATATCGAGTTCTGTGTGTAGATGTGTTATTTAGTACTAGTTATAAATAGTACTAAACTAAAGAGTCTTCTTTTTGTTTGGAAATAGCTGTTTAATTTCGACGAAAAAGAAATGGCGGGAACGAGCAATAACCACAGGCAGAGAAAAAATCCTTTCTAATTCGAAGATAATACCATTATACAATTTTTTATTTTCTTCCATGCACATAGGTACTATCCTGAAAGAATTATTATTTCACAATTAATTTAACGCACGCGCGCGGATGCTAAAGATGTCTTATTATCGATAACGTAATATCAGCTAAATAACAACTCTAGCTCTTACGTCAATATTTCTTAAGATTCCTCGGAGCTCGCGCGCGGACTGTAGTTATGTAATATACAAATATACAACAGCGTCTAAATAATGCAGATGTACAAAGCACATTCGATTGCACAGCCGATGTGTCGCCTTTAACGCAACGGCATTAATAAATCCGGCTCACAGCAATTGCTCACGCCGTCGGCGCGCCTGTCTCGCTCGAACGTAATTTACAACAGATTTACTTGATACATT
Organism: Hipparchia semele; assembly: GCA_933228805.2. Classification (NCBI taxonomy): domain Eukaryota; kingdom Metazoa; phylum Arthropoda; class Insecta; order Lepidoptera; family Nymphalidae; genus Hipparchia; species Hipparchia semele. The sequence goes on along the minus strand of OW121733.1, from coordinate 3,659,776 downwards.
CACACTATTTTCTTCTGTACAGTAATTCCGGATGATAGAGCATGAATTTATTGAGATATCTGCATATAGCTGCAGGGTTTAATTTCCTTACTACAAACAAAAACTACAAGTGTTCATGGGCGGCGGTAATCGCTTAACATCAGGTGACTCGCCTGCTCGTTTGCCCGCTAAACATAATCAAAATCAAAATTTATTTATTTCATGTAGGCCAACTTGTAGCTCTTATGACACGTCATAAATCTACCACCGGTTCGGAATGCAGATTCTACTGAGAAGAGCCGGCAAGAAACTCAGCAGTTGCTCTTTTCAAAAAATTTTAACAATGGTTAACAAAACTATGCTATGCACAAAGCTATGTCTCAAAGAAGGTTCAAAAATGCACACCTACCACAACCTAACACATGTTAAGATGGGTAGACACAAAGCAGACCCATTCCCATTGGTGGCAACCGTTCACGAGCATGACGCATGATCCAGCCATTGCTTCGCTCAACCATATTTGAAAAAGAAACCATAACCATATAAAAAAGAAAGAAGAAAACTTATTCCACGTTTCCACGAGATTACGAGTAAACGTGCAGGCAAAATTTTCTCGTAATGTAAGCCCTACAGGTCCTGAATACACCGTGTATTATTAATGGTTGTATTCCCGAAGGGAAACGATTAGCCCTCAATAGTACTATCGAAACATAGAGTTAAAATAAAAAAATACAAATGTTTTTGGTTTGAAATAATTAAAAAAATAATCAACAACTCGAAAGTGTGAGAAAAAATAGTAATGGACATAAAATAACGTACGTACGTAATTGTGTTTCAGACTTCAGTACTTTAGATGTAGTTAATAAGCTGATCATAGACTAAGCGCGCGCGAGTGTCGACGACTATAGTCTGATTTTTAATTGCGTGGAATTCTGACGTATCTTAATGTTACCAGAGATTAAAAAAATCCCACAAAAAAGATATCAAATTTAAACTTAGAAAAATAAATATCAATTGCCGCACACAGATATTTATGACAAATGCCTGACAGATAGTTTGGGGTAAAATCGAACTACAGGTGGTAATACTGTTTTTCATACAAATAACTCGCTCGATTTATAAAATGACAAGTGTCAGAATTCCACCGAATTAAAAATCAGACTTTACGCGTCCGCGCTACGTAACCTCGCGAGGTAGTGCTAAGTATCTATTACTATCGGTTCGTTGCTTTGTTTTTCTCGATTGTTAAATTTAAAAATCGATTGCAATACCATGATCAAATGATTTCGCTTCGGGAATACAACCATTAAAGTTCCACAGTGTATAAAGACTATGAAGAACATAATGTTGACTGTAGGCGTAATAGTGACTTAGTTGGATTACCATGCCTATTATTACACTCTGAAATTGTAAGTCTGTATTCTCTCTGTTTATAGAGACTGAGTTCTCTGCTAAAGCCTAACGTTTAGGCAGTTTCAATAGTACCTTGTTTTCAGTTCGCTCCGAACACCTTAATTGTACAAAGGCTTACAACACTGCTCGTTGACCCTGCGCTAATCGGTTAACACGGCTTGATATTAATGTGATTATTGCATGGTCTATGCGACTGATTCTGTTTATGAACATACACAGCATAGGTAAACACTAAAATCAACAATACAACCATATACAGGGTGTACCTAAGGGACCCGTAACGTACCGTAGCGTAGCGTTACCGTAACAAAACTGACACCAAGACTGAAACCAAGTTTTCAGTACATGATTCAACTGACCGAAGCCAAGGATTCAGTACACGATTCTAAGTGCTCAGCGTTGGAATTTTTCTTCGGTCGTTTCGTGATTTTGACAACTTTTTTTTATTTATTTTTTAATTAATTACAAAATGGTAATTAAGTAAAGACTATCCACCAAATGCTTCCAAAAATTCTTAACTATTTAGTTCATATTGCCCGACGTCTGCCTAGTAACCTGGAAAAACTTATAGTTGTAGGCAAGGTGGAGGGGAAAAGACCACGTGGCTGGTCACCTAGCCGCTGGTCAGACCAGGTCAAATCACTGACTGCCCTTCCACTTACAACCGCAATTAGAGAAGCCGAGGACCGGGCAGACTGGAAGGCTATAGTTACCAACGCCACGAAGGCACTTTCATATGGGCACGACCTTCAGCAATGAAGTGTGCGACCAAGAAGAAGAATTAATTAAAAAATTATCGTTTATTTCTTTAATTAATTAATTCATTTCATTTTTCACTAAAATGTAGAACAGTGAAAAAGAAATGGATAATATTATTATAACCTTCACATAAAGGATTGTCTACATTTCCGTAATGAAATTTAACTACAGTAAATTCCAAGCAAATATGAGTTACTACCAAACTCCGTGCAACAAAGATAAAGGAATTAAAATAATTTACACACGCGAGCGTCTTAGGCCATTATGCAAAGCGCAGTTTCCTGTGAGACAGGCTTTGCGAACAGTTTACAAACAATAGAACCGCTACGAATTAAAATAGATCGAAAAAATTGCAAATAACGTATGAACTGAAACAGTACTAGGTACCCAAAGCCTAACAGTGTATGAACTGAAACAGGACTTCCAAAAGCATTAACAACGTATGAACTGAAACCGGACTGCCAAAAGCCTAACAATGTATGAACTTATACAGGGCTGCCAAAAGCCTAACAACGTACGAACTGAAACAGGACTGCCCAAAACCTAACAGTGTATAAACTGAAACAGGACTTCCAAAAGCATTAACAACGTACGAACTGAAACAGGACTGCCCAAAACCTAACAGTGTATAAACTGAAACAGGACTTCCAAAAGCATTAACAACGTACGAACTGAAACAGGACTGCCCAAAACCTAACAGTGTATAAACTGAAACAGGACTTCCAAAAGCATTAACAACGTATGAACTGAAACCGGACTGCCAAAAGCCTAACAACGTGTAAACTGAAACAGGACTGCCCAAAACCTAACAGTGTATAAACTGAAACAGGACTTCCAAAAGCATTAACAACGTATAAACTGAAACAGTACTGCAGTAATCTTATTTAGTTTCCTTCCTATAATGCCCTGTCAGTTAACAGCAAATTATTATTATTAATCTTCATTAAAATTTTAATAAGGAAATAGTTACAGTAGTTAGGAGTTCTTAGTTAGACTCTAGGAGATCCTCAGATTGAAAAGTTCAAATTCGTCCAATGCATGTCAAGACGGGCAGACAAGGCAGACCCATTCCCGTTGGTGGCACCCGTTCACAAGCATGACGCATGATCCAGCCGTTGCTTCGCTCAACCATATTTGAGGGAACGTAACAACCCGCACCACACGACACCACCACAGAAATGTTTAAAGAGAGCATGACGTACTTACTTACTTATCTTCGAATAAAATAAATAACCACAATTTACCAATGCCAAATAACCCAAAGAGTCGTAAAAGAATAATCTACGCGAATAAAATCGCGAGTATAATAAAACAATCGCAATGCATTTCGACTCTCACAATGCTTAGCGAAAGGGAATATTTATTGCTATCGTTTCAGTGTATTCAGACAATACAGAGAGCATAGTTACAGCTGAAAACAGCCGGGAGTGTTAAACAATCGATGTCTCAGTGTTAACAACGATGTATACAGTTTAATAATTCACGGATTGCACTGTTTCTAAAAGCGATGCGACGCTTCTCGCTAAACATGCGATAGAGCGACAGGCTTTGGATTGTAAATGACTCTAATATAATCCAAAAATCTTTTCTTTTTTTTTTTAATATTTTTAGGGAGCAAACGAGCAGCCGGGTCACCTAATGTTAAGTGATTACCGCCGCCCGTGAACATATTTTGTAGCACCAAAGGCACCACCAATGCGTTGCCGGCATTTTAGGAATTTGTTGGTCCGCCCCTTGAATAATCCCAACTTCAGTATGAATATCGAATTTAATCAAAATACGAGCACGAAGTAATCTATATATATAAAATTCAAAGTCCTGACTGACTGACTGACTGATTGACTGACTGAGATATCAACACACAGCCTAAACTACTGAAGTTAGAAACTTGAAATTTTTACAGTTGGTTCCTTTTATGACGTAGGCGCACACTAAGAAAGGATTATTGGAAATTCCACCCCTTAGGGGGGTTTAAATAGGGGATGGAAGTTTATATGAAACTCCGTCATTTTTCAAGCTGTTTCCATCAAAGTTGGTATTTGAGCTTTCAGTTAAAAATAAAGAAGTACGTGTGTCACAGTTTTTGAAAATTCCACCCCAATACCTAATTCCACGCGGACGAAGTCGCGGGGGCAAAAGCTAGTATAATAGGTATAAACGTAAAAACTCTTTTTACAAAATCGTCTTCGAACACCACTACAAAATATATCATTTATGTCTATAAAATTTGAAGAATTCCCTCGATTTCTCCAGGATCCCATCATCAGACCCCGACCTGATGACAATGGGACCACCTGGGAAGTATACCCTTTCAAACAAAAAAACATTTCCGAATCGGTCCATGCGTTAAATAAGAGAGGTTATGTAAACTGGCTGTGAGACGACTTTTCATAAAGCTGTACACCCACAGGAATAGCTGAAGATAACTCCGCGATTTACTCGAACATGAAAATTAATTACTACATTAACTGCAATTTTTACGAGCGATCCTGAACGTAACTCCGGCAACCCGGCCCGCGGGAAAAGTGTTAATTTATATAATTCCTGTTAGTAAGTAATTAAGTTCTTCTTTTTACAAAGTAGGGAAGTTGGGTTTCGAAATTAATTTTTGTATTGCTGTGTACAAATTTAACTAGTGAAAAATCGAAAGGGTGAATTTATGTTAGTCCGCATTTAATAGTGGTTCGTGTCAAGAAAACTGTCAAAATGGTTTGTAGAGTACGTATAGAGCGTGCCGATGAATCTATATATATATAATTCAAAGTCCTGACTGACTGACTGACTGAGATATCAACGAACAGCCTAAACTACTGAAGTTAGAAACTTGAAATTTTTACAGTTGGTTCCTTTTATGACGTAGGCGCACACTAAGAAGGGATTGTTGGAAATTCCACCCCTAAGGGGTTTAAATAGGGGATAGAAGTTTATATGAAACTTCGTCATTTTTCAAGCTGTTTCCATTAGAGCTTTCAGTTAAAAATAAAGAAGTACGTGTGTCACAGTTTTTGAAAATTCCACCCCAAAATCTAATTCCACGCGGACGAAGTCGCGGGAGCAAAAGCTAGTTGACAATAGATTTGTAGCGGGACGGAATTAGGCTGTCGCAAACTGAACCATTTATTATTTACCTTAGTTTTACATGATTGGAATCTATTCCCACACTTACCTTATTAGTTATGACACACTAATGGAATGAACTGCCTATAATATCAAAATATATCAATTTATTAATAACTAGCTGTTGCCTGCGACTTCGTCCGCGTCAATTTCTGTTATTACGATCGTGATAAAGAAGTTTTCAAAAAAATATACGAGTATTTTAAATATGGATAATTTTCCCCGTTTTTGCAACATTTTTCACTGATGATTCGCTCCTATTGGTCGCAGCGTGATGTTATATGTATAGCCTAAAGCCTTCCTCGATAAATGGATTATCCAACACAAAAAGAATTTTTTAATTCGAACTAGTAGTTCCTGAGATTAGCGCGTTCAAACAAACAAACTCTTCAGCTTTATAATTAATATACTAATGTATAGACTAGCTGTTGCCCGCGACTTCGTCCGCGTGGATTTAGTTTTGGAGACCGCCCTCGACCACCGACTCACCGCATCGCATTGTTCGCCCGCGCTATTTTTTCTTTTTGCTCGGCTTCTAAGAGTCGTACCGAGATTTTGAATAAAGCCTATAACCTTCCTCAATAATTGGGCTATCAGATACAAAAAGAATTTTTCAAATCCGGCTGGTAGTTCCAGAGATTAGCGCGTTCAAACAAACAAACTCTTGCACTTTATTATATTAGTATAGATTATTATAATTAATCCATGCAAACCCTACTCGTATTCTAAAATTCTTTGAAAGTATCTTGGAATGCATGGTACCAGATTGAGAACGAGCTAATTTTTAAGAAAATCTTCTCAATGAATGATGTCGTGAATTACAATGTAGTATCCTGGTGTTGGTGGACATAAAGGTGTATAAATGTGTTAAATACATCTCAGGCTGAGTTAACTTGGCATTAATTCATGATTTGTAAGTTCCCTTATATTTTACTGGTACGTACTACTTACTCGTATATTTTATAACTTTGCAAGTCCGCAATATGTCAATATTTTATGCGCTTAAGGAAGGAGGGATCAGCTTAAAAAATAAGCCAAGTGCCAGTCGGTTTCATCCACAAAGAGTTCCGTATATAAATCTTATCTAATATATAAAAATGAATCGCTTAATGTGTTGGTAAGCGCATCACGCGTGAACGGCTGGACCGATTTCGCTAATTCTTTTTTTATTGTGTTTGTTATTGTTAGGAGAAGGTTCTTATGAAAGAAAAAATTAAGAAAATTGCGCGGAAAATTAGAAAATTTAAGAAATATAAACCACCATATTAGATTATTTCTAATGTAACCGCTTTTACAATTCAAACTTTTTTGATGTAACCTTATGGCGTTTGACATAACATTGACAGAATGCGTGCTGCCAATTTCGTCAAAGAGGATGTAAAAAAACTTAAGACAGGACAACGTCTGTCGGGTCCGCTAGTTTTTAATAAATATCAATAACATAAATACCACAGCAGCATCAAGGCAATAAAATAAAGAGTAAAAAAATGTTAACGCCTGACCATCAATCATTAAAAATAAATAAATTTCATTGCAGCTTAAATTAATAGTAAATTCTAAGTTGGATAAAAAATCTAAAATTCCTCAGCTTAGATTCAGTAGCAAGGATCATTTGGTATAGACGTATCATAAAACGACGTACAAAAATAAACAAGAAATATTTCTTTAATAAAGTTTAAACATTGCCAAGATACGACAAAGTAGGGTAGTAGTTTTTCTTTAAAGTTAAACATTAGTTGCATAGTTGCCGGCCGCAGTTTTGCATAAATTCTAAAGTTTTCTTTATAAAGCCTGAAACAAACAAAACGCGTAGCTCTTAAAAAAGACAAGTTACACTGCGTCACAGTGTAACGTGCCTTTATAACAAGTGTAAATCACATCACATCACATCACATCACACTTCACACTAATATTATAAAGCCGAAAGTTTGTATGTGTATGTGTGTGTGTGTGTATGTTTGTTATTCCTTCACGCCACAACGAATGAATTGATTTGGCTGAAATTTAGTATGGTGATAGTTCATATCCAGGATTAAAACATAGGCTACATTTTATCCCGGAAAATTACAGAGTTCCCATGGGAATTGAAAAACCTTGATCCACGCGGACGAAGTCGCGGGCATCGTCTAGTTCAAAATATAAAACACCCCCGACGGCGATACACATGACATGCCGTTACCCAGCTTTCTGTGACATCATCAGATCTTTCTTCTCCATCCTCGATCATCATCTAACACCTACTCATTGAAACCATTATAATGAGTCCAATCACACTATATCTGCTGTAAGTTGCTGAAGAGTTGGTTATACCCGGTTGAGTTGGTTGTTGCCTCTTCTTTGATGAGCTTGGAGCCCTCGTAGCTAGAACACCAATAAAAGCTAATTATAACCATTAAGATTATTGCAATGTTTTGCTTACATTAACAAATTTACATACTAGTGCTTGCGCTGCAGTATGTATATCACGAAGCGCAGATGAATACATTAGTTGATAGTGTAGAAGCTTGATGTATCTACATTATCAACTTACATATGTATTAATTTGCGCAGACTTAAGTCATATTATCTGCACCATATGACTAAAATATGAAAAACTAGCTGATGCGGTTTTTTAATTCCCGCGGGAATTCTCTTATTTTTCGAGATAAAAAGTATTCCGTGTGTTATTTCAGACTATTTTTTCTTGCAAATAAAATATTTCATTTTATTTCTGTAATCGGTTCGGCCAAATCGGTTCTGTTTTTGTGGCGTGATTGAGTAACAAACATCTATCCATCCATCTTTACATCCAAACTGTCGCATTTATAATGTAAGTAAGACAGTAGGATGCCGCAGCGGTGCTGTAGAAATACGCTGCCGACACGCGTCCTGTTTGCTTCAGCCTTAAAAAACTTAGATATCGCGAACATGGTAGGAAAAGGAAACCTCTGGGTGACACGCTTTGTAATTTCTTTCATGCAAAGTAGGACATTCCGGGGAATTCCGCATTTAACATTTCTTATTTTCATCCGGACTTGTTACGGAGTTACGAAATAATCAGCGAATGTACATTTATGTCTTACAAAAAAGTCCTGTCGTGATTTTTTTTAATATCGAGCTATGTCCGCCGACTTATCGTAAAATTCATCGATACATCTAAACAAATAAATACAATTGCAGTGTCTGTTTGTAATATCAAAATTATATAGCTTTTTACTAATTGCATATGAAATTAAATACGGAAAAAGCATTTTTTTTTAATTTTTAGTCTGTCTGTTCGTTTTTTCCGGCTAATCTTAGGAACGGCTGGACCGATTTTGACGGGACTTTCACTGGTAGATAGCCGATATTATCGGACGTTATATAGGCTACTTTTTTAACTGACTTTCAAAAAAGGAGGAGAAGGAGTTGTGTTTTAATCTATGTATATCGATATCATGGTGATTTCTAAACCGATTTGCGTGAACCTTTTGCTATACAAAAGCTTTGCGTGATGTTCATATAAAAATTTCTGGTTCCAACTCCTCAATTCTGATGCTGCAGGGGTACTGCCCTCCTAAACTTTGAGGATTTAGGAATTGTCGATCGTGAATTTACGTTCAAACGTTAAAACCTTAACTTGTAAAGTTACGCTATTCACTAGAGCTTTTGAATACTCATTTCAAACACAATCTAGGACTGTCTATTTTTACACGGGACACAGTGACAGGCTTTGTTATCTTGTTATCGAAGTTGTCAGTGACTTTGAGGCCTCCACTAAAGCTCTACGCCCACTATACCGTATCAGGCACGGAAAAAACATGAAAGACTACTAAATGCCCACTTGTTCGGGTCGAGTAAATGGGGGAGGCGCGAAAGTTAGTATAGTTCTTTCAATTTACGAGGGCACGTGGCTCATGGTTGTGTGTGTCGTATTTGAGTGTGAGCGAGAGCTTGCTCGCGCCTGACCGTTCCCACCTAGGCTACTGACAGGCACACTTACGCAAAGTGTGCATGTCAGTAGCCTAGGTGGGAATTTACGAATTTATGACTTTAAACTAATACAGTTAGAGTTTATTTTACTTTGACATACATTTTAATGTCATGGCATACGAATACGACCACTTTTAAAAAAAAAAGAACATTAGCCAAGCTAAAGTAGACTCCTATCCCCTCCAAATATGCGGAAAGCTTTTGCTAGGAGTAGGTACGACAATAGTGTAACGGGTGGGATTCGAACCTGCGACCTTTCGGTTTCAGTCTGCACCTTTAACCGTTCGGCTATTGAGGACTAACCCGTAAGCTACATTTTAACCCGGAAAAAAAAGAGTTCCCGCGGATTATGGCGATGATTACCCCGATTATGCCGATGTATTTAAATGGTTTTTTTTTGCATAGGTATGCTGACAAAATTCGGTCATAGATCAATTTAGTGGGTATAGACCTTAAGCGTGTCAGAACCGTGTCAGAACCAGTCAGAACCCACAATGCAGCGATTGTTGGAGCGGTGAATGACATGTGGGAAAGTTGGCCCTAACTAACATTAGCTGACAATAGCTCGAGTATTGATTTTATGAAAACGAGTGGTAAAGGGGGGGAGGGGGGGAGGCTTTAACTTAGAAATGGGGTACATACTTTAACGTGGAAACTTAGGTACTGCCGTTATTATTAACCTAACTAATCCAAAATCTACGGATTGAAGTCGTAAATTATGCACGTACATTGTGAGTACTTTTTGTTCCCCCAGTCTCATAGTATCGACAAGACAAGAAAAAGCCTATAGCCATAAGATATTTCTAAAAATCTGCGTAGAAGCCATACTTAATGGAAGAACCTTAACAAAATCTTTTACGTTCTCTCTTCGAGTCTCTGTTCCATCGTGGGCGGGCCTAAATAGAAACGATGAAACCGATGCGTCTTGACTTGAACAAATGGAAACAAACTAAAATTATTTTTATCTTTGTAGTGGCGTGTGAAGTCGGTTTTTTGAAAAAAAATATTATTTTAAGCTACAAGATTTTTTATTTTTTAATGGGGCTTCATAATGTGATAATTTTGTTATTCAAAGCAAATCCCTACAGTTTAGGAGCAGTAGCTTGCAGCAGCAAAAATGAGGAGTTATAGGACCTAGAGCTCTATGATGCAGTCTATACTTGATACCAATAATATCAATTCGTAATCCACAGCTCCTAAATCTCCACAGCTTAGGTAGGCAGTATCAGCATCAAGCTTGAGGAGTTAAAGGTAAAAAATTTCATGGGACCATTTCGTAAGCTTCTTCTGTCGATTTAAATAAGGCGAACCGGCTTAGAAATACAATAAAGATACCCTCTCTTTTTAAAAAGAGGTTGCTTTTTTCCAGAAAAGTGCATGCATTTTATTTCCCATAATCGGAAAAAAACGCTGATCGGATAATTTCAATGCAAAAAACATTTTACTCATTAAAAACACTGAAAAAAAAGGCTAGACGAGCATATTTCCGTAACGTTTTGCCAACATTGATTACCATAGATCCCATTGGAGAGCATCCCTCCTAACCCTTGCTTTTTGAAAATCAACTTTAATTTTATATACATTGAGATCAAATTTGCGATGGTTGGGGGTTAAAGTAAAAGTGATAGAGTTAGGAGATCTGCGTAGTCTTGTCTGGTCTAGGCTTAATTGGATCGTAGAAGGGTAGTAATACACTGGGGCGCCGGGCTTAGTTTGCTCGATAATGCGTATTAAATAGGGTTGTACTCACCGATTTATCGTCCAATCATTTTTTATTTTTTAAGCTATTGCATAGCTTCTATCGCGGGCCAGCGTGGAGACCGAATCCAGAAATTCCGTAACGAAAATAACCTGACACGGGACTCCTCTCACCGCTAGATGGCGTTGATAAAAAATGCTATGCAATAGCCTTACCGCGGCAGTCCCCGAGTGCCACACGTCTTTTTTTTTTAATCATTCTCATAATTAAGAACCTGGAGAGTGACATAAGCTACTTTGTATTCCGGAAAATCAAAGAGTTCCCTCTGAATTTTTAAAACTATCCGCGCCTTTATCCGCATGGAGTAAGGTTTTAAAAAGCTACGGGAAAACTCTGTTTTACCGGGATTAAAGATAGGTTAACGACGTGATTTTTTGCATGGGTATAGTTGAGGGTCTGGAGAGTGACATATGGCACTTTTTATCCCATAAAGTTCCCGTGGGATTTTAAAAACTATATCCACGCGGACAAAGTCACAGGCATCAGCTAGTGAAATATGAAAAAAATAGGTACACATTTTAACTTTATTTTTATTTAGTGGTAACCCTAAATCTCGAGAAGGTTTCACCCGGGCATTAATTTGCATTACACTCCGGCCGGTGCATAACCTTATAAAATGTGCTAATGGCTAGTCCTAAAGCTTTCATGAAATTTCACTTGAATTTGGATAGAATACCTCGAATAAAGTAACGCTGTAATCTCGCCTTTAGAAAACTATGTTCACAACTTCATCTGCGTAAACCTACGAATCCATTTAATGCTATAAATGATAAAGTTTGGATGTATTCAAAATTCAAAATTTTTTTATGTCATGTAGGCTAACTTGAAGCTCTTATGACACGTCATAAATCTACCACCGGTTCGGAATGCAGATTCTGCTGAGAAGAGCCGGTAAGAAACTCAGCAGTTGCTCTTTTCAAAAAAAGATAATTTTTTACAATAGGTAAAAAAACTATGCTATGTATACAGTGTTTCCACAATGAAGCTTCAAAAATGCATACGTAGGTACACACAATCCAAAGCATGTCAAGATGGGCAGACAAAGCAGACCCATTCCCGTTGGTGGCACCCGTTCACGAGCATGACGCATGATCCAGCCGTTGCTTCGTTCAACCATATTGAATACTAATATTAAACTACTCATTTTGTTACTCAACCACGTCGCAACGACTGAACCGATTTGGCTGAAAATTGGCACAATGAATAATAAGCGAAGATAATAATAAGTCAGGAAATGTAACTGCGTTAAAAAATAACCCAACAAAAGTCGTGAGGTGTCTAGCGCGTCATCAGTCGGAGTTGGTGAAATCGGAACTAAAACGCATATATAACCCATAGTGACTGACTAACTGACTGACTAACTGACTGACCAACTGACTGACTAACTGACTGATTTATCAACGCACAGCTCAAACCATTGGACGAATCGGGCTGCTAATATAACATAGGCATCCGCTAAGAAAGGATTCTTGAAAATTAAACCTTAGGGGTTTAATTTAAACTTTAATTTAAGGGTGTAAAATAGGGCTTTAAAAATCGAACCTAAAGCGAGCGAAGCCGCCGGCAAAAGCTAGTAAAGCATATAACCCCGGAAAGTAAAAAAGTCGTAATAAATAATAGTGGCCTTGTATTTGCAAAAGCCCTAGATGTTTACTCAAATTACAGAAATCTCAGAAAGCCCTAGACATTTACTCAAATTACAGAAATCTCAGAAAGCCCTAGACATTTACTCAAATTACAGAAATCTCAGAAAGCGTAATTACGAATTCATATCATAAGTACGAAGTCGCTTCGTCACAATGCGTTTCCCTGTAGATGGGTTTAACAAGTGTGTTTATAAGGAGGTTTAATCTCATGAACAGAACGTGTTTTCCGAGCTAACTTTTCTCTTAACATAAAACAAGCTACATGTATGGTGTACGACTTATAAATGGATGTAAAAGTGGTACTGGAAGAGATAATTTTTAATTTATTGCAAAGCATAATGTAGTACAAAGGCGGGTTTAATACTAAAGGATTTTCTCTCAGTCTACCTTTAGATTTTTTTAATTTATAGACAAGCGCTTGGCTGCGATCACACCTGATAACCGAAAATGCAATAAGTGGAGCGCGCTTGCATAGAAAATGCCTATTCAATCTTGACTTGAAAGTACCGAAATTGTAATTATCTAGAAAAACGAAAGCAGGAAGGGCATTCCAAATTTTGCAGTGCGCAGTGGGACGAGGAAGCAAAGAGCTTAGTGCGCGATCTTGGAATTTCAACCACGTAGCGGTGCAGACCTATTCTGTGCCTTGCGTTGCGATGGTAGATGGTGATGGTGGAACCAACACCATTCTACCATCCTGAAAAGTTCCTGAGCACAATCTCCGAAATATATTCTGTAGAATAACGACAGCTATTCTGTGCCTTGCGTTGCGATTATAGAATGGTGATGGTGGAACCAACACCATTCTACCATCCTGAAAAGTTCCTGAGCACAATGTCCGAAATATATTCTGTAGAATACCGACAGCTAGGCAGCCTTGTGCCAATGTTCCAGACTTTGAAGTTTGGACTTATTTCGCCGATGCGACATCACAAGAATATATGGGTGTGCAAGAAAAAAACTGTGTAAGAACCATTGAAGTAAATATTATAGCTCAAGAAGATGAAGGAATTCATTAACTGTCCAATAACTTCTACTTATTAAATGTGTTAAACACGCTGTTTTTTTAAAATAATAGATATCTCATTATTCTTTATCTTATTCTTCTAGTACCGCGGCCGTATCTTAATGGAGGTTGAGAAGCATTAAGGCTTGTGTCTTTTCCGGATTCTATAAATCCCAACCCCATTAAGTAGGCTAAAGTAAAATTTAGCATCGCCCTGCCACGCGGGCGCGACATGTTAAATCCATTCGTCGGGCGGAGTCAAGTTTTATTGCCGCAACATAACCTTGGGGATGCGGAGACATTTCCGTAGAATTACACATTTTAGCAGAGAGTGACAGCTTAGTGGTTAGGAATGTGGTCTCGTACTCTAGGGCTCGCGAGTTCGATCCCGAGCACCTCTGATTTTTCGGAGTTTTAGCAATTAAATACATCAATGGTGAAGGAAACATAGTGAGGAAACCAGGGCCCCAAAGTCTGCTATTTTACATGTCATTGTCATTGAACCGCAATACAATTACAATTCAATTATCATTGGTCCAAAATTTCGTAGTCTACTAAATTCACAATGGTCGTTCGATTTCTTATAATTGGATTGTAATTCAATGATACCTCCGTATTGCCATTAACTTAAAAAGCGTATGGCGAAATGAGTTTAAAAAAAAAACTACATATTAAAAACGTTTATTTAAGCTAGATTCAAAGCTAGATGTGTCAGTGGCAAACCATCGGAAAACAATAGTGACGCCATTGAATTAGTAGACTATCGAAATTGCTAAAAGTAGCAATTGGGATGTCATTGATAGACAATTGAACTACAATTGCAATAGCAGTTTTGGGCCCCTGCACGTCTTCCCTCTGAGAGTTCTACATAGTGTTTTTGAAAGGTGTGTGAAGTCTGCTGTGAGATAGAGAGCTAATATCTTCTGTGTCAATTAATATTAGCCTCCTGTAAATTATTATAGCACAAGGGGCGATATAGGTTCCTATCGGGGGCAATTTGCCTAAGGAAACAGGGCAAAACCCTTTGGTATACACGTAAGTAGCTAATCTATATATATAAAATTCAAAGTCCTGACTGACTGACTGACTGACTGAGATATCAACGCACAGCCTAAACTACTGAAGTTAGAAACTTGAAATTTTTACAGTTGGTTCCTTTTATGACGTAGGCGCACACTAAGAAAGGATTATTGGAAATTCCACCCCTAAGGGGTTTAAATAGGGGATGGAAGTTTATATGAAACTCCGTCATTTTTCAAGCTGTTTCCATCAAAGTTGGTATTTGAGCTTTCAGTTAAAAATAAAGAAGTACGTGTGTCACAGTTTTTGAAAATTCCACCCCAAAATCTAATTCCACGCGGACGAAGTCGCGGGGGCAAAAGCTAGTATGATATAGGCAGAGGATGTTCGAAAAATCAACCCCGAAAAAATTCGGATAAAATAGGGGTTTGAAAAATCGAACTTTACGTGAGCGAAGCGGGCAAAATCTTATAAGAAGAGTTGATTTGTACAAAATAAATATGTAATTTGGAAACTGAAAGTCAACTTTATCTATATAACCGACTGAAGATTTAATTAAGCGTTCTCAATAGAAAATTCAAATCTAGGCACCCCATTAATTCCTCGAAGAGAAAGCAATAGACTCCTCCCGGAGAGGAATCATCTCCATCGACAGTAAATATTCGAGAGCCCTTTTAATTAATGAATCGGCAATCCTTTTGCGTTTGGACCTTGATGAAGTTTTCGTGGAAACATACGGGTCGAAAGTGGCGCGAGCAGATCAACAACGCATTTTTTTTTTAAATATGTAGACTAGCGCTTGACTGATGGTAAGTGAAGATGGAGCCTAAGATGGTGCGCGCTGGTGGTAGTGGTGCAATATTTTATTTTAAAGAATATCAGCCAAGATTAACTTGATTTATATTCTCCTCTCCCCTCCGAATAAGCGGAAAGCTTGTGCTAGGAGTGAGTACGACAATAACGCTACAGGCGGGGATCGAACCTGCAACCTTGCAGTTTTCAATTCACATCTTTGACTGTTGGGCTATTTGATTTTGAATTCATTATTCCTAGTATGTAAAAGGTCGAAAATAAACTATTGATACCAGGTATAAGTAAAATTGCACTCAAGAAAATAATACTAGTTATAGATTGCAATTTGCACGCCAAACTACGGCAGACTGTTGCCAAGAACTAAGTGTATAACAACTCTTCTCAGCAGAATCTGCTTTGTAAATCTACTACTACTGGTTCGGAAAGCAGATTCATCATATTGTACCAAAATAGTTTGTATTTGTTTTTGAAAATTTTATATTTAAACCTGCAATCAATATGAAAAGGATATCGTATCGTATTATTATAACCGTAGCTCTACTGTACTGGTAGCTTGGTTATACTAAATCCACGGCCAAAGTAGGCCGTTTATGGAATTTAAATAATTATAATATCAATATTTTAAGGATTAATTATCTATAAAATCCAAGAAACCTTTAACCAGTACATTGTGTTGGGGAAATCGCTCGAATCTATTTATTATTTTGAAGTTCTTCGAAAGTTTGACGCAATATATCTTAGTACGTTTTTGAGGTAGACTATTTCCCATCGAGATTGATTTATGCAGCTATCTAATTATCACAGAGATTCTTAGTAACTTATTGAAATATCGGCTTGAATAAAATCATTTACTTAGCATGTAATACTTTTTAATTTTAAGCTAAGTTTGGTGTGAAATCCTGGAGAAATCCTTGGACATAGATAGAAAAAAAAAGATACCGAATTGATAGCCTCCTTCTTTTTGGGAGTCGGTTAAAAAGAAAATCCCTCGATAGGGTGTTGCGAAACAAACAAAGGCCGCCCACGAAATAGCCGAAGGTTTTAAAAAGCAATTTTTCTCCATGAGAATTTTTGTACAAACAAAATTTTGCCCCTTTTAATCGCAGTTTCCTTAATCAAAATGACAAGTAATTTATCATTTTTTTCCTTGCCCGTAAAGAAATCCCCTTCAATTCATTATCACGGGCCCTGAATGCTTGTAAAACGGTGTAATTTCTCAAAAAACGTTGATGATAAAGGACTATGAAACGCTCGTTTTTGGGCCAAAATATCTTCGACGGATCGTAACAATGGTCCAACGTGAATGGATATTTCGAGTCAATTATTTAACGATTTGCAATCATCTAAATGCTTGTTGATACGAACGTTTATTTGCTGACTAGCTTTTGCCCGCGATTTCGTCCACGTGGAATTAAATTTTGTAAAAATCCCGCGGGAGATCTCTAACTTTTCCAGGATAAAAGGTAGTTTGTTACTCTTCAAGCCCTTAACTATTTCCAATGTAAAAATCACGTCAATCCATAGCTTCGTTGTTTCGTGATTGAAGGACAAATCAACAAAGCCATTCTCTCATTTGGGGCACTAGCTGATGCCCGCGACTTCGTCCGCGTTCATCTTATTTTCAGTGACTTGCTGGCTTGGCACTAAAAAAAGCCATCGACCAAAGGCTTATAGTAGTAATTTTTATCCCAAAATAAAGAGTGGACCTATGTCCAATCCTAGTCCTATGACTATGAGAGTAAAGGAATAGAGAGTGTACCTGTGTTTGCCAACACACTTGTGTACTGTAATATCTCCCTCGTAGATGTATCTCTGTGAAGATTGGCTGCCGTGGCCCAATTCGATCTACAATATTATTATTTTTCCCTTGAGTAACTCAGCTGAAGCCACGGGTAACAGTTAGTCTAAATATATAAAAGGAAAAGGTGACTGACTGACTGACTGATCTATCAACGCACAGCTCAAATCACTGGACGGATCGGGCTGTTATGACGTAGGCATCCGCTAAGAAAGGATTTTTGAAAATTCAACCCCTAAGGGGATAAAATAGGATTTTGAAAAATCTAACTTAACGTGAGCGAAACCGCGGGTAATAACTAGTTATCTTATAAACGGATTTTAATTACCCTTTTATTATTTTCCTTCGCTGAATAAACAGTATCTTAGATCAAATTTACGAGGCGGGATATCCTTTTAACGTCGGCCGGCTTATCGGGGATGATAATTGCTTTATCCTTATAACCGGATGAAATTATTGAATGTTTTTCTTTGTGAGCCTAATCGTTAGTCTGACGGTAAATAGTCGATGAATCTTGGTATTTTTTTAATGGTTTAATTTTATCATCTTCTATAAAAATATATAAAAGGAAAAGGTGACTGACTGACTGACTGATCTATCAACGCACAGCTCATATCATTGGACGGATCGGGCTGAAAAGCTCACAGATTGCTATTATGGTGTAGGCATCTGCTAAGGAAGAATTTTTGAAAATTAAACCCCTACGGAGGTAAAACAGGGGTAAAAAAAATCGAACTTAAAGTGAGCGAAGCCGCGGGCAAAAACTAGTCCTTACATAATATAAATGCGAAAAGGGTTTTTTCTATTGCATAGCTTCCATCGCGGGCCTTGAGCGTGGAGACCGAATTCAGAAATTCCGTAACGAAAATAACCTGACACGGGACTCCTCTCACCGCTAGATGGCGTTGATAAAAAATGCTATGCAATAGCTTTACCGCGGCAGTCCCCGAGTGCCACACGTCTTTTTTTTTTGGTTTATTACTCAATCACGTCGCAACGACTGAACCGATTTGGCTGTTTGGCACAGAGATAGATTATATGTAGTCTGGAATAGCACATAAGCTACTTTTTATCCCGGAAAATTAGAGTACTCCCGCGGGATCAAAAAACCTTAATCCACGCGAACGAAGTCGCGGGCACCAGCTACTATTAATATATTTTCTTCGTTTTATACCTATAAAAACTTTAACGAATTTGAATATTTAAACCCAATGTTAACCCAATTATTTAATAACATACATTTTAATGATTAAATAATTGAATGATATACGCTTCCGAAACTTTAAAGTTAGTTACTTTAAAGTTTGTTCATACCGCAATGGGACAAGTAGTAATAATTTACTTCATTATGAATACGTTTCTCCACTCAAGTCAGTTAGTGTTACTTTCAGTGACCCACTTTGTTTACTGTTTTGGAAGTAAAAGGCTTAGAGAAGGATATGTGGATTAAAGATGTTTAAAATATTTGGATATGATATTACCCTATCTACATTTACACTACTATAAAGGACTTCACACACGGCAGCTATAATGTATATTAATGTACATTACATCCCGGGATGTATAGCTTTACATTATCTAATATATCTTTCCCTTTATTCCATTGGTAACGTCTCAAAATGATATGTATCGAAATATATTTTCGTATCGCTCTGTATCTTAAGATACGAAGATGTAAAAATATACATTATAGCTGTCGTGTGTGGTCTCCTGACGATTTATATGGAAAGATGTAATGAGATGTATCGTGCTATAATATACATCTTTACATTATAGCTGCCGTGTGTGAAGGAAAGATTTATATTTTTGTGTGTATGTTTGTAATGAATAAACTCAAAAACTACTGTGCAGATTTCAAAAATTCTCTATGTTTATTGCTAAAAAAGATCCCGTGCGAAGCCGGGACGGGCCGCTAGTATACATATTAAATGAAAAGGTGACTGACTGAGTGATCTATCAATACACAGCTCAAATTACTAGATCGAACTGAAAGGGTAAAATAGGGGTTTCAAAAAACAAAATATTTATTAATGTATGTATATCATCAAAAATCCTATAAAATAATTTCATTGAAATGGAAAAGTGTACACTTTTCCCTTTTCAATTATTCTTTATTTCTATATATTGAAGTTGGTTTATTTTTTCTTAAATAATAGCTTGTTTATACAGGGCGTCCCACGGCTATGCCACATGGAGGGGAAGTACCTTAAATATTGTAGATGGAACATTTTACTGAAAGAAGACTTCATTTTAATTTAAAAAACAATTTAAACTGCATTCATAGATTTTTAAATAATTGCCTGGTTGAACCGGGACTCGAACCCGCTATACGAGAAAAAAAATTAACCTGTATCTTTATCATACCGATCGGAAGGCTTCATCATAAGTATTATTTTTTGTTAAATAACATAGCATGAGAAATAAAAGGAAGACCATGAATTTTAGCCTTTGATGTAAAATTTTGTTCAGAAAAATGAAAAGCTGACATTGGCGTATCGACATACAACTGACATGAACTATTACTAATGAGTACCCACTTGAGAAGTACGCATCATTTCCCGATTCTTACTATCCTTACTAATCCTTACTTATATTACCTATAAATGCGAAAGTGTGTTTGTTTGTTGATTTATTGGTTTGTCTTTCAACAGAGCTACGAATTGCAGCGGGATTGAAGGACAAACCAATAAATCAACAAACAAACACACTTTCGCATTTATAGGTAATATAAGTAAGGATTAGTAAGGATAGTAAGGATCGGGAAATGATGCGTACTTCTCAAGTGGGTACTCATTAGTAAATAGTTCATGTCAGTTGTATGTCGATACGCCAATGTCAGCTTTTCATTTTTCTGAACAAAATTTTACATCAAAGGCTAAAATTCATGGTCTTCCTTTTATTTCTCATGCTATGTTATTTAACAAAAAATAATCCTTATGATGAAGCCTTCCGATCGGTATGATAAAGATACAGGTTAATTTTTTTTCTCGTATAGCGGGTTCGAGTCCCGTTTCTACCAGGCAATTATTTAAAAATCTATGAATGCAGTTTAAATTGTTTTTTAAATTAAAATGAAGTCTTCTTTCAGTAAAATGTTCCATCTACAATATTTAAGGTACTTCCCCTCCATGTGGCATAGCCGTGGGACACCCTGTATATCTGTTATCTCGTCTCATAGATGGCGACCCGAGGTCTGGTAGTCGCTTTGACCAACATTTTTTTTAAATATATAGACTTGCGCTTGACTGCGGTCTCACTGATGGTAAGTGAAGATGCAGCCTAAGATGGTGCGCGCTTGCCTAGAAGATACCTAATCACTCTTGATTTAAAGACACCCACATTTTGAAAGTTCGGACCATTGAGCGGAGTAACGCAGCCAGTGTTCTGGGCACATTTCCTCGATCCAGTGGTTTGGATGATATTTTCTATATTTAGCTTTTCATATTTGGTATAGATTTCAGATTTGGTAAAGATATAAAAAGGTAAATTTTATTAGAAAAATCAAAAACAAAAGCATCTATACACACTTACATTTCATAGATTCGCGCAACACTACTTACCTTCCAAATTCCGTCGCCGTCCCTAAAGAGGGAAACAAAATATTAACTTGCCCTCATAGAGAATTCACGACAAGAAAAATCACTTTGACTTCAAAAAGGTTTGGCTCAATTGCAGTATCACTCAGAAATTCAATAGAAACACTTTTCAGTTCAAAGGCGAAAGAGGACCAAGTTTTAATGTAGGCGAAATGAATTATTTACATCGATTTGATTTTCCACATTTTTCTGTGATCGAAGGTGCAGATATGTTTGCCGGTGTTGAAAGCTCTTGAATGACCTTTTTTATTTATATTTTTAGCAAGTAAACGGGCACGCGAGTCACCTGATGTTAAGTGATCACCGCCGCCCATGAACATTTGTAGCACCTGATAGGCACCACCAATGGATTGCCGGCTTTTCAGGAATTGATTGGTGCGCCCCTTGAATAACCTTATGCTGTAATTTAGTGGGAGATAGGTCATACCCAGGATTAACACATAGGCTACATTTTATCCCGGAAAAACAATAAGTTCCCGTGGAAATTAAAAAACCTTAATCCACGCGGACGAAGTCGCGAGCATCGTCTCATATATAATATTAGTTGGATGTACATCTTCGATCATTTAGCCAGGATTTAGCCAGGATTTAGCAAGCGCACGCATTCCCCTCTGCCGAAGTACATGTACAAACGTACGGTTCAGATTGTAAGTGTGACAGCTTTTGAGTTAGTGTACATTCATAGAGATATTAAGTATTTACAAGAGTGTGCGGAAGTGACCAAATGTGTGCTGTACGTAGGCAGTACGTGATTACCCCACCTCACTGCAGAAAGTGGCAGAATATATTCAGTACTAAATCTGCGTAAAGGCAAGTCCTTTCTGAATCCTTCAAGATGTACATGGTAGAATTACAGAAACTATTAAAAAAAAAAAAACATTTATGAGAAATATTAATCATGAGATCATATAAAAATCCTTGCTGTACAATACCACAGGCTTTCAGTTGCAGATAGCCGTAAATATTCAACTATAAATCACCTGGCCGCCGCGGCCGTAACTGATACGTGACATTCGCAGAATTTAATTCTGGCTGATCGATGCTATCGCCGCTAAATGTCGGGGAAAATTGAACTTTTAAATGTTATGCCGACTGTTCGCTGGCTAGTAACTTTCGCAATATCTTGCGCAATCTCCCATTTCAATCAATGATCGTCAATTTGACGACCTCCTTGGCGGAGTGATCCCCGGCGGGGACAATTTGGGAATTTATAATTTCTGAATTTTCTCTAGTTTGGTCCGGTCTGGTGGGAGGCCCTTGCTAGATACCACCCTACCGTCAAAGACGTGTCGCCAAGCGATTTAGCATTCGAGCATGGTGGCTTGGTACCCTTGGAAGGGTATGGCAGTGTACATTCAACCCATACCGAAGGAATACCGTCAAAGGGAGACGATTCCACAATTTGGTAGTATACGTGAAGAAAAATATCTGGAGCAACGGATGGTCGAAGTGCTCCAGGCAACCAGCATAGCTAGCATGGGCGGGAGAAATTTTATCCTCGGGGAAAGGATAAAATGTTTATCCCCTCGCTCAGTTTTATCCACCTGTCGAGCATGAGCAAAACGGTGGAAATAATATCCACAGTGGATATTCTTATAGGAATATACTTTTTCTTTCCCCTGTCGCCATGCTTTACCATAAGGAGAAAATAATTTTATCCCTTGTCAATTGATAAAATCGGGGGATAAAACTTTTATCTCCTCCCCATGCTAACCCTGCAGCACTGGTAGCATGGGCGGGAGAAATTTTATCCCCGGTAAAAGGATAAAACGTTCATCCCCTCGCTTAGCTTTATCCACCCGTCGAGCATGGGCACAGCGGTGGAAATAACACTCGGTGGATATACTTATAGAAATATACATCGCCTTTTCCTCTGTCGCCATGCTTTAACATAGGGAGAAGATAATTTTATCCCCTGACAGTGGATAAAATCGGGGGATAAAACTTTTATCTCCTCCCCATGCTAACCCTGCAGGTGGTAAGGGTGAAATTGCGTTCGGTGGCGTGCGGTGCGGTTAGTACGTACAGAAATTAACGATAGGCGCATTTTATCATGCATTACATGGCAAATTCTCATCTCTTAAAGTACTTTCAGTGCAGATTTTTTTCCTGGGAGGCCACTCGGCCGAGTAAAGGGCCCTCGTGCTGGCCAGGGCCCTTGCGGTAAAGAAGTTCATTGTTCCATAGCATAATAGCCCGCGCCATTTTGTGTCGCCTTAACGCTGTTACGTGTTTTTATGACGTATTACGTACAAATTTATCAGATTTTATCTGCATAACTAGCTTTAACCCGCGGCTTCGCTCACGTTAGGTTCGATTTTTAACCCCCTATTTAACCCTCTTGGGGTTGAAATTTTCCAAAATCCTTTCTTAGCGGATGTCTACGTCCTGACAGCTACCTGTATACCAAATTTCAGCTCGATCGGTCCAGTGGTTAGAGCTGTGCATTGATGGATCAGTCAGTCAGTCAGTCAGTCAGTCAGTCAGTCAGTCACCTTTGCCTTTTATATATTTAGAAGAAGAAGATATAGCCTCAGTTTTAGACGAATAACGCCGTCGCGCGTTACTATTTTAGGCGTTACGCGTTTTTCTGGTGGGAGGCTTTGGCCGTGGCTAGTTACAACTCTACCGTCAAAGACGTGCCGCCAAGCGATTTAGCGTTCCGGCACGATGGCGTGTAGAAACTGATTAGGGGCATTGGTTAAATTTATACTCTATATCAAGTTAGCCCGCTATCATCTTAGACTGCGTCGACACTTACCATCAGATGAGATCGCAGTCAAGGGCTATCTTGTCATCGAATAAAAAAAAAGTGTTGGTTTGTTGGTTTATCTTTGATTCACGCAGAAACGGAGCCACGGATTGACGTAATTTTTTGTATGGGTGCAAGTGAGAACCTACTTACACATACACATACTTACTACTTTTTATCCCGAAAATAAAGAGTTCCCACAGGATTTTTTAAAAGTACAGACAAAGTCGCGGGCATCGGGCTAGTGCGAGTATTAGTAATGATTAAGTATCGGCTAATCAGAGGCGATTGCAATCGTCACGCTATCGCAATCATTTTTAGAGAATCGCACAGTGGATCTGTAACAACTTCTTCTTTTTCAACTTATGGACGTCCGCTGCTGGACATAAGTCTCTGGCATGTACCTCCACAGAACTCGGTCTTGCGCCGCCTGAATCCAGCGACTCCCTGCGACTCGTTTGATGTCATCAGTCCACCTAGTGAGGGGTCTGCCAACACTGCGCTTCCCGGTGCGGGGTCGCCACTCCAACACCTTGGGACCCCAACGACCATCAGCTGTTCGAACTATATGCCCCGCCCATTTCCATTTTAGTTTGTCCCATCTGTTTTTAATAAGCGACAAATCGTCATAAAATCCTAACAGTTATGTCCTAAGTATTACAATAAAAATTTCGCTTACAATGAGAAATCGCGACTCGTTTCATTATTCTGCCACATAATCGCTGACAATTGAGAAAATTTAAGACGCTACATCCAGAGAAAGCTAAGCTAAGCATTTGCTTTATTTTATACGACTGCCTGAAAAAAGGAGTATATTGATTTCAGGATTCATGTCTGCATGTGTGCATAAATGTGAGTTTCTACATTCTACCATAACTTCTATACGCCTAAACCGATTTTGTTTTTTTTATTATTCAATGACAAGTTAGTCCTTGACTGCGATCTCACTTGTGGTAAGTGACGATGCAGTCAAAGATGGTAGCGGGTTACCTTGAAGGGGTTTTGGCAGTGTACATTCAACACATACCCCTAATCGGTTTCTACTCGCCGTCGTGCCGGAACGCTAAATCGCTTGGTTGGTGACCGGGAGAGTGATATAGGCTATCGGCTTTTTATCTCCGAAAATCAAAGAGTTCCTGTGGGATTTTTAAAAAAATATATCCACGCGAGCGAAGCCGCGGGCATCACCTAGTGTAGTAATAGAAATCAAACGCATCAATTTATTTATGACAAGTATGATTCCCTTGGGGGTGGATTTTTCAAAATCTGTGAAACACGTGTTTCTTTATTTTTATTTGAAAGCCTAAATACAAAGTTTCATGGATATAACTTGAAAAATGACGAACTTTCATACAAACTTTCACCCCATATTTAATCCTCTTGGGGTTGAAATTTTCAAAAATTCTTTCTTAGTGGATGCCTACGTCTTAATAGCTACCTGTGTGCCCAGCTCGATCGGTCCAGTGGTCAGAGCTGTGCGTTGATAGATCAGTCAGTCAGTCAGTCACCTTTGCCTTTTATATATTTAGATATCGGTCAAGAGCTCACACTGCATAACTAAGCCATAAGTAATAAGCATGTAATAAGTAAGTTAGCTCAGCTTGCAAAGGACATTGCGCCTAATCGAAATTCCTTTAACAGGGCGAAAAATTGGTGTAGATTTATTTCATTAAGCGTTAGGGCGGCACCAGGCTTAGTTCAATTATAGTAATTGGAGATTGTGATTGTAGCCTTCTCTCACACTCAAGGCCCATACACACACTTGGCGACTAAAATATAAAAGTGCGGTGCGGGTTGTTAGGTTCCCTCAAATATGGTTGAGCGAAGCAATGGCTGGATCATGCGTCATGCTCGTGAACGGGTGCCACCAACGGGAATGGGTCTGCTTTGACTGCCCATCTTGACATGCGTTGGATTGATGTACCTACGTATGCATTTTTGCATTTTTGAAGCTTTATTGTGGAAGCTCTGTATACATAGCATAGCTTTGTAAAAAAAATTTTTTGAAAAGAGCAACTGCTGAGTTTCTTACCGGCTCTTCTCAGCAGAATCTGCATTCCGAACCGGTGGTAGATTTATGACGTGTTATAAGAGCTACAAGTTAGCCTACATGAAATAAATAAATTTTGAATTTGAATTTGAATAAAACTAGTATGTTTATTTCACGAGGTTTCGGGCGCTTTACTTGTGGTTACGTCCTGTACATGCACATTGCGTGTGCGTGCTTGTCAGGAGCCTAGGTGGGAGCGGTCAGACGCGAGCGAGTTCTCGCTCACACATATACAGATACGACACACACACAACCATGAGCCACGTGCCCTCGTGAATTGCAAGAATTATACGAAAAATGGCTAACGAACACCGGTGAACGAGATGACAGAGGATTTTAAAATCAATTAACTAGCTGAAGCCCGCGACTTCGTCTGCGTGGATTTAGTTTTTGTAAATCCCGCGGGAAATCTTTAATTTTCCGGGATAAAAAGTAACCTATGTAACTCTCCAGGTCTCCAACTATACCCATGCAAAAAATAACGTCGATCCGTTTTTTTTTTATTATTCAATGTCAAGATAATCGTTGACTGCGATCTCATTTGATGGTAAGTGACGATGTAGTCTAAGATGGTAGCGGGCTAACTTAGAACTTGTATGGCAGTGTAGATTCAACACATACTCCTAATCGGTTTCTACTCGCCATCGTGCCGGAACGCTAAATCGCTTGACGGCACGTCGTTGACGGTAGGATGGTAACTAGCTACGGCCAAAGCCTTCCACTAGACCAGACTAGAGACAATTCAGAAATTATAAATTCCAAATATCGTCCCCGCCGGGAATCGAGCCCGAGACCTCCCAGTTATCAGTACACACACACATCCTCACACCAAACTCACCCACACACTTTCACCAAGCGTCAGGCGCTTAAATCTAGGTCCTAGACTGTGATACTTTTAGATTGTATTTTTATAGCGAAAGAAAACTAGTGCAAGCTTACTGCCCTCCTTCGAAGGAAATTACTGTTTGTTTTGCGAAATTAAAAACGGTGCCGTATGCATACACAGCCGCTCGCAAGTTCCAACTCGAGTGTTCAACCTAACAACCCATCTTCTGACTTATGCCTCTTATAATATGAACGATATTTTGTTTATATACTCTGTTGAGACTGTAATTATTGCGTTAACTTTCGTACCTATATGCTATTATAGAGTTTGTTGGTAGTGGATTGACATTTTTGTTTGCGATTAGTAATTGAATTTTGCATATGAAAATCTTCATTCTATATAATCAATAATTGAGTCACAGAAAGGATATAGGCTACTTTTTGTCGCAAAAATAAAACTGGAAGGGGGTGAAATAGAGGATGAAACTTAGTATGGGAAAAATTTGAATTATCCTATTATCATAAATGCGAAAGTTCGGATGTATATTTGTTACTCAATCACGCTGCAACGCCTGAACCGATGTGGTTGAAATATTGGATATTCCGGAAAATAAGAGAGTTCCCGCGGGAATTAAGAAACCTCAACTTTTACGTTCCCTCAAATATGGTTGAGCGAAGCAATGGCTGGATCATGCGTCGTGCTCGTGAACGGGTGCCGCCAACGGGAATGGGTCTGCTTTGACTTCCCATGCTGACATGTGTTAGATTATTTGTATTGTATTTTTGAAGCTTCACTGTGGAAGCACTGTATACTTAGCTTACTTTTATTACTTATTGTAAAATTAGTTTATTTTATTTTTTGAAAAGAGCAACTGCTGAGTTTCTTGCCGGTTCTTCTCAGCAGAATCTGCATTCCGAACCGGTGGTAGATTTGTGACATATCATAAGTGCTACATGAAATAAATAAATTTTGAATTTTGAATTTGAATTTAATTTCAATCCACACGAACGAAAGTAGGTAGTGGTTAATACACATTTGTAAGGTGCGGTATTTCTTCGGGCGTAGGCATCAACTAAGACACTTATGAAAATCCACCCCAAAGGGACTAAAATTGTGGTTGGAGTTATTGGTAGGTATTTTCGTGTACCAACATATTTAACATATGATACTTAAAGATTTGGACAGTGACATAGACATAGGACTGTTTAGTAACAATGGGTGCCGCAGGGTTTTTAAAAACTTACTCCAGGAAACTGCTAATTCTTACTATACTTGCTAATCCTTACTATTATTATAAAAGCGAAAGTGTGTTTTTTTGTCTTCAATCTCGCGGCAACAAAGCAACGGTTCGACCCACAGATTAGGTATTAGTTATGGTTCGACCTAATTTTTTGTATGGGTATAGTTGAGGACCGGGAGGGTGACATAGGCTACTTTTTATCCCGGAAAATCAGTGAGATCCCCCAGGATTTTGAAGAAACTAAATCCACGCAAGCATAGCCGTGGGTATCAATTAGTATTCTATAAAATCTAAATTTAAAGCCAACCCGATTTATCTTGGAAAACATTTTCACCCGATGTGAAAACATTCGCTAAACTTCGCAGGCTCTATGCTGAAAAAAAGCGAATCCAATTACCGGGGTATTGGAAAAATTTGCCAAATTAACTCGCGCTGTGAAAAATCTCGTCAAATCTCTCAAGAACGCCCCTACCTTTTCGTTTTTTAGTTCAATTTGCAAGCCATTTTATGATAAACATAAAAGCCGTTGCAAATTGCCATTACTGAACCGGATTTTGTGAAGTTCTTCATTGCAGTTGCTGCTGATTCTGCTGAGTTTCTTGCGGCTTTCCTCAGTCGAATCTGCTTTTCGAACCGGTGGTAGAGTCTTGACTGTTCGTTTTTGTGCCACAGGTTGGCCTATCTACATTCTTGCCCCACTTTTCTACTCATAATATCTTAATATATACCTACCTAAAACAAGGTCTGGTTTGGTCGAACACTTAAAACTCTAGAACGGCTGGACCGATTTTCATGGTTTTTGGTTTGTTGTATTTCAAAAAATTTATATTTATATTTTGTAAAATTTGACGTGCAAGAAAAATGACTAACTGTTGACGTGCTATTTTTGTTTTCAATCCCCGCCTATGACGGTTTAATTTTAATCTCCACCCACTTCGGCAGAATTGTTGTTGGGGTCATTTTTTAACGCTGTTAAAGGAGAATGCCGGAAACCCGCCCATATTGCGTCACTCAGCGTCTTGACGACGTGTCTTGGAAAAATCAACTTTTTAATTATAATTTCATATGTATTTATTTAAAGTCAAAAGCATAATGGCGTTTAAAAGATATATAAAAAAAAAGTACTGTATTTGTTTTGAACTATACAGAAACGCCATATTTTGTCATGGAAAGAACTCTGTGACCAAATGTTGCCAGGTCATTATAATTTCCCTTTTTAAAGGGAAAAATGGTGACTAATCGTCTGGAATAGAAGAATGAAAACCAAAAATCATAATATATTAAAAATCATATTCTTTTTCCAATTGATTCCTAAAAATATACTTACTATTAAGCGTATATAATATATTAACGATGTGACGAGTTGGATTTTTTGACTCGAGTTACTCGAGTTGGGCTACCAATTCGAGCCACAGTCCGAGTTAACTCGAACCAGTGCCTAGCAGTATAGAGCGCAGCGCACCAATGCAACCGACTAAGGCAAGGCACCGTGTCAATTCATGGCGCGACGAGTAGCACATCGAGTCGACTCGGTGTCTTTATAGCCGCTAC
This sequence comes from Hipparchia semele, assembly GCA_933228805.2. NCBI lineage: Eukaryota > Metazoa > Arthropoda > Insecta > Lepidoptera > Nymphalidae > Hipparchia > Hipparchia semele. The sequence goes on along the minus strand of OW121733.1, from coordinate 3,630,500 downwards.
AACAATGTAGATTATCGTATCGCAGCGAAGTAATTAAATTAATAAACATTTATTCACCTTTTAAACATAACAAAGAGGAAATAATACAAAAGTTAAAAAAAACTTAATTCACACTAAATATCTACATAATTATTCTATATTACAAATGTTAAACTGGTATGTTAGCTACTGCCTCAGCATAATTACGAATAAGATACAATATTCCAGGTTTATTCATGTAGGTATTGTTGTGAATAAAATATTGTTGGTTTAATTAATCAGAAATGTTTATTATTTAAGTATACTTAGAGGTAATAATGGCGTCACTTTTCAGTCTTTAGATAATAATAATTTGGCATTCCTAGACGTGTAAAAATCGTAAAATATACGACTGTATGTATGTATTTTAAGACTTTAAAAATATACTATAAAGTCTTAAAAACTATTCTAAATAATTAATAGTTTAACATTCTTTTAGTACTTCGTTCGCTCGGCTTTCAACGAGTGGAAAACAAAGAATTAGAGATAATCTTCACCTTTTTCCACTTGTAATATTATTTTTATCAATGTTAAAAATAATATTACGGTGTTGGACGATGTGGATCGGATAATCGAACCGAGTGAAATGCACGGCGTGGGTCGTGACTCCTGCTATGCGAGTTGCTGTAGATCACGGACCAAGTTGAATCGAGTTGTTGAAAACTGAACTCATATTAACTCGTTTAAGATTTAATTCGTCAATTAACTTCTACTCGCACATCGCTAACATATTTTTTATTTTACTGGCAACCCTAATTGCATCTGTGTCTCTGTGTTATTTTTGACGACATTTGTTTTTGTTGTTTATTACTTCTTCTTTCTACTTGCGTTCGTTTCATTTGTGGAAAAGGAGTGTTTTCAGGTATTTTCTTTGAAGCTATTAATCAAAGAGAGTTTTCGTATTAGTTTAACGTTATATTAGATTAAAATAGGTATTTTAATACAAACTTAACCTTAAAATATCTGAAACATTAAAAGGGAGATTTCTAAAAATTGCCATGGAATATCTTAATATTTTTTTTTATCGTGTAATCCAGAGGTTATTTCCAATGTTTTACCAATAATTTGGTTAAGACGCAAGAATGGGCGAACTCTCATACAAAATTCGGCATTCTCCTTTCTTACTTATTATTTGTTCGTAGTGTTTAATAGTTAATTTTTGACAAGTTACAGTTTTAATCGGATATTGGTTACCGGTACTGACGGTTTAACGTGCAACAGAGACGACACTCAACGAATACGAAGCAGGTCCACAATCCCTTTTTCTAAGCTCGAAATATTAACTGCCGGGTACTGTACAGTTCTAATCACAACTTTTGTGCTATAAAGGCTGTGTTAAATATTTTTTAACTTCACCATCCTGATAAATTCCCAGTGGGCTATTCTTTTGATTTAGTTGCCGAGTTGGGAAGTCAGACGCTCCTTATTTCGCCCTCGGCGATGGAAATTCGGAACTCGGAAACTTTTGGAATGATAATGGCACAATTTGTTATATATTTGAATAATCAAGAAATATCCGCTGTTAATTTTTAGGATTCTGTCATCTTCTATCTATATATATAAAATTCAAAGTCCTGACTGACTGACTGACTGACTGACTGACTGACTGACTGAGATATCAACGCACAGCCTAAACTACTGAAGTGAGAAACTTGAAATTTTTACAGTTGGTTCCTTTTATGACGTAGGCGCACACTAAGAAAGGATTATTGGAAATTCCACCCCTAAGGGGTTTAAATAGGGGATGGAAGTTTATATGAAAGTCCGTCATTTTTCAAGCTATTTCCACCAAAGTTGGTATTTGAGCTTTCAGTTAAAAATAAAGAAGTACGTGTGGCACAGTTTTTGAAAATTCCACCCCAATACCTAATTCCACGCGGATGAAGTCGCGGGGGCAAAAGCTAGTCTAATTAATATACAACGTGTAACAAAAGTGTGAAATAACCCTGAAGGAGGTGAATGTGCTCATGAAACTGAACAACTTTCCCCAAGGAACATAGGTTGAAATATGAAAAAAAAATTTTACCTCCCATAGTAAATCAATCAGCTGATCGTCAATTTTGTATGGGAGGTCCACATTTTTTTTTTCACATTTCGACCTATGTTCCTTGGAGAAAGTTGTTCAGTTTCATGAGCACATTCACCTCCTTCAGGCTTATTTCACACTTTTGTTACACGCTGTATAAAAAGAAAAGATGACTGACTGGCTGCTTGAATTATTGACTGACTGACTGATCTACCGACGCACAGTTCAAACTACTGGACGGATCGGGCTGTTTCGCGTACCTACAGTTAGTATTAAGACGTAGGCATCCGCTAAGAAAGGATTTTTGAAAATTCGACCCCTAAGGGGTGAAAATAGGGGTTTGAAAAATCAAACTAAACGTAAGCGAAGCCGCTGGTTAAAGTTAGTATAATATTTTATTATATATATAATTGTGGTAGATTCACAAAAAAAAACGTCGTATTAAACGCTAAATATAATTGTACTTAATTCAATTCGTTCTTGTAAATTACGAGGGCGTGTGAGCTTTGCTTGTGGTTACGTCGAGTACATGCACATTGCGTAAGAGTCTGTCAGGAGCCTAGGTGGGAGCGGTCAGGCGCGAGCAAGCTCTCGCTCACACTTATACAGATACGACACACATACAACCACGAGCCACGTGCCCTCGTGAATTGAAAAAATATTATTATTATTTTTATTTTATTCGATGACAAGATTGCCCTTGACTGCGATCTCACCTGATGGTAAGTGACGATGCAGTCTAAGATGGTAGCGGCCTAACTTGGAAGGGGTATAGCAGTGTAAATTCAACCCATACCCCTAATCGGTTTCTACACGCCATCGGGCTGGAACGCTAAATCGCTTGGCGGCACGTATTTGACGGTAGGGTGGTAACTAGCCACGGCCAAAGCCTCCCACCAGACCAGACCATATTTCCATCGAAACATTAGAATTATACTTAATCGCACCAATTTAATAATCATCTGATTACTGGTATAATTACGTTGCATGGAATAGTTATTAAAATTAACAGTGCCCCCTAATGGATATGTAAAACATATCCATGAACCGTTTACGATAAATTAACAGTTAGACCAAATTAAAATAGGTTTGCAAATTGTGTTTCCCACCGGGGATACTTATTGAATGCATTCCTACGTTTTCCCATGTTGCGGGTAAAAAGATGAAGTTGGACCAAGTTGACATTGCCAGGAAAATTCTTTCAATAAATCTAATTCTTCACAAAGTTTTATTCAAGTATTCTACATCAATTGATACAAGATATTTTATTCAAGAACAAGACCTTATGAAACAGGTACAGGTCGCTGTCGCCGCAGCCGCAGTTGCTGAACCGATTTCAATGAAATTTTAATTAATAGTGAGAAAGAACATTGAATATGTTTTATCTTCAAATATTAAGAAATTCTCATGGAATAAGTTTTTTTGGAAATTTTGAAATAAGTACCTAAATCCACGCAGGCAAAATTTCGGGCATCTAGTCCTTCATAAATATTTTTCGTTTTATTTACGTGACGATGATCATAATTTCCATGCAAACCCGCTCATATCCCTTTTTTCTTTGAAAAATAAGCTTAAACTGACTAAACTTTGCTTATATTTTGATTATAATTAGCATACATGGAGCATCGATGCAAAGAAATGGTTAATTAATCAAAATAACGACAAATAGCGCACTAGCAGCCCGACTGCGATAGTCGAAGTGGTGGCTGCCACTTATAATTAACACAATAATTACTTATTCATTATTATTTATTCGCCTTGTGTGCGGACTCCAAAAAGCTGTACTACGTATTGGATTGGCTGCTAGGTCAGGTCAGCTCAAGCTTAAAGTTTATTTTTACTTTTTTAGTAAGCGAATAATAAGTCAATATATAGAATATATATATAGAAGCTCCATTCGATAACAATAGAGCTTATATTATTTATCATCGCCCGGGCATTGTCAACTTTACCATTCTGCGTATTTAGCTGTAGCATCAATAAATAAATTAATTTCGAATACCTGATTTTATCGCCTAAATACAGTCTAATTATATTATGAGTAATAATTTAGTCCGATTAACATTAATGCATCGGGGGACATAATTAAATTTTAATGCGATATAGATTTATTCCATTAAAACGAAATCCCATTATAAAATGTGAATTATTTTTGGCGAAAATTTTGTTTACCTTTAACGAGGGACCAAACAAAGCTTCCGAAGTATTTACCCGAATTTAATTTTCCTACTACAGTTTATCGAAAAAATATCGTTAAAATATTATTATGAAAATTAATAAGTTTTTAATTAAAAGTTTTTAAATCTATCGCAGAAGAGTTTGTTGACCGCATGCTTTTTCTAAAAGGCATACAGATAGCTATTAAAACGTAGGCATCAGCAAAGAAAGGATTTTTGAAAATTTAACCCTTAAGGGGGTAAAATGGGTAAAATAGGTTTTTGAAAAATTTAACTTAACGTGAGCGAAGGCGCGGGCTAAAGCTTACTTAATAACTTACTTAATAAAAAAATTATATAGATTAAGGTTTATATTAGTTTTAATTTTAGAATTTGTTTAGTATAACATGTTAATTATTTTATTTGTATAAGAATTATTATAAAAATAAAGAATAACATAGGTAAGATCAAAGTTGCGTATAGCGTCTAATCTGAAATGGCGCCTCCCTAAATCTTAAGAACATCAGGTCTTTAATTTTTTAACTTTGCATCAACTATCCATTTAACCCTGTCAAACTGTAACTAAAAAAAAATTGCACTATAAGTAGTGTAAAAATGGGCTATCTGGATCACCACTATTCGAATAGATCACTATTCAGCTATAGCAGTTTTTCATATTGAAAACTGCTCAGTATGAATAGTAGTCTATTCGAATGGTGCTCCAGACAGCCCATTTTTCACTACTTGATATCATAATGAACAAGCATCATACAGACAGGACGTGTGCTGCGCTTTAGGTTACATCAACGTATTTTATTAGATGTGATTGCAACTAAGCGTAAGCCTTATATCATTATAGTACATCGAACGAGATCATAAAGAGCAGGCTTTATATTGAAAGGCGCGCTACGCTTTAGGCTACATCATTGTTGTTTAATTTGTTCTTCGAAACGACAATTTTCAAATAAACTAGTTTTTTATAGATCATATAAAAATTTTCTACTAAACTGATCAGTTATAATATAAGTACCTGTTAAAGTTTTGCCTCAGATATCCCAAACTACATACTATTTTATACAATCGGATCTATTCAATACTGATCGATTTATATAAAATCTTTATTGATAGCTGATACTAAAATTGAATATCTATTCTATTCAAAAACTGACATTGATAATGATTTTTCAAAGTAGGTCATTTAGGTTATGATGTAATGAAACAAAATATTTTGATTGTAATAATTGTTATTTATTATTCATATACATTTATTTTCTTTATACCATTTAACTTAAATATTGTAGTCATGATAAATAAATTCGAATTACACTATCGATTGTTCTTCTGCAAATTGGACATAACAATTTATTCAATGATAGAGCGCATTTGGTACACGTTACTGCATGACCACAGGGTCTATAACATACACTTACTTCTTCCATCAGACAAATTTTACAAAGCAGCGTTGATGTTTCTTTAATATATTTAAGAATTGATTTACTGTCATCAGTTTCATTATCATTTTTTTCGCAATTTTCTAATATTCCACTTGGCTCGTCAATAATGCTTTTTATATAGTTTTCACCTTTCATAAGTAAAACATAGGGGCAGAACTGGAACCAGCGAGCATGTTCCATCCACGGAGAATTTTCGCTACCCCAGTCCCTGAACTTGCCACCACAGAAGTAACAAATAACTTCATCACTTTTTCCCGTGTAAAAAAAACCAGCATTCGCCATTTCTTCAGGGTTTTGACTCAAACCTTGAGGCCAGGTGTCAAAACTTTGTAATCGTACGCTTTGAGCAGCATAACTAGCATATTTCGGATTTAGCAATTTCTTGTTGTCCATACTGATTGTTCAAAATAGGTATTTTAATAAGTACTAAAGTAAACGAACAGTAGTTTAGTAGCTTGTAAGCATTAAAAATTTAACACTATAACTAATGATTTAATTTAGCTTAAACTAAATAATATAACAATAATAAATTTAGTAAATAGGTACTTCAAAAAATACGCCTGGATTATTAAATAGCTTCCTAATAACTGAATTTTAACTTTTAGACCATTTCTAATAAATCTACGAACTGTTTGTCAATTCGCAAGACCTGAGCTCGTAATTGTAGTCCCTCTCGATGCAGGTATTTATTTTTTGAAATTGATGCACTACGTGGCAGCAAAATTGCCTGGTAATTTTCGTAACCAATTATTGACACAGACCAACCCAATAAGCTTTTTTTTGTAATAATTACCTCAACTACATCATCAACTTTCAAATACATTTTGTGCTAAAAGGCTTATGTTAAATTAAGCTAACTTTAATCAAAGTTATGTTTAATTCACTCTCAATAACTTATTTTATAAAACAAAATGTGATAGTTATATTAAATAAGCTTAGTATCTACCTACTAGGTACTTTAAAGAGTAGACGTTAAATAAAACTGAAGTCACTGTAGTTACAATATTTATTTTAATCATTTTTAATAAACTGCACTATAATCACAGTTTTCTGTCGTTACATTTTCTTCCATTTTCTTTAATAGTTGTTTCGCAAGAAAATAAGCATCGTCTAATATTTTATTTACTATAATTTGTTGCGCGCACACTTCAGCATTGCATTTACACTCTGTCAAATTATTATTTTTCATTTCATTATAATCATAGATTTCGAGTTTTATGACCTTGCTACCATTCCACTTTGGTTTCTTTACGTAAGAATAAACAACGTTTTCATTTTTTGATCTCTTGGATGGAGCAGCTCTGTTGTTGAAACATAATAAATCTTCTGAATCCTGAAAAAAAATAGTACTGTAGTCAACAAATTCCATAATGACGATACATTAGAGCATTTTTATAAGGGAGCATTTATATAGAATATTGTTATAGCATAATTTTTACATGAATTTGACGGGGAATGGGCAAAGTTGGGAGGCAACTGCAGCTAGTCTATATTAATATTATAAAGAGGAAAGATTTGTTTCTAATTGATAAAACGTTATAGTAAAAGATATAAAATCATTAAGAACATTTTACTATGTTAATTTTTGTACTTAAATTAAATAAACCAATTTCACTTACCGACATTGTGATGCGTGTTTTCATCATGCGATGATTGATGCAAATAGAAACAAAATAATGAACCAAGTTTCAAATTTTTTAAACCATAGAGCTCAGAATAGGTATAGAGGTGGTAAAAGAGCGTGAGATGGTCATCATGCAGGTTGTCTAAATCGAAACATCATTAGACGTTCTCGATATCCTTTTTCCATATGTATTTGCATAGCGTTACAGTTCCATTTTCAGTTCTTAAAAACTATACTTATATGCTTTTAAAAATTTGTCACCATACACGCTATAATATTAAAGACCGCAGATACCACATCTATTATATTATAAACTCTATGGTTTTATTTGAGATGCGTTCACTCCAAAAATGGTCAAAGTGGTGTCAAATCGCGACATTAAGGCGCTTGATGCTGGTTTGTTTTGATGAAATAACGGATGACTATGATTTGGACAGGACTTATACTCTGCACTATTCAGGACTTATAAAAGAATAGAATTTAATATACCTATTATAATGTCAAACTATAAGCTAACTCTGAAACTTAAAATACATAGTATATAATTTGAGAGCTTATCGATTACAAACATACAAATCATTCCTCTTTATAATATTAGTAGATGGTAAATATTATAAATCTAAACAAACAATTTTTTAATCACCGAGTTTGTAATTGGTTACAATATTAATAGCGTAAAACAGAATTAAACATTACATTGTTTGAAGTATCCTATGAATTCACAATAACTGGTCACTTGAGTACTTAAATATGATGCCGATGAGATGCATACGTTATCAATATCATTAGAGATCCCTCGTAACCAGAACCTTATCTGCATACTTGTTTGACAATTATAATTTGTACATCAGTGATAAATAATTGGACGGAACTCACTTCAATTAGAAAAAAACACGCTTGACATTTTAATGGATAGTTTTTAGTATTGACGCTAAATTGAAGATCAATTTATCCAGTGACTTCGAATACGTGACACCTATAATTGAATCAATTAATCATGTAAGTAAAAAATAATAATAATTATTATTATTATTCATATGTTTTTTTTAATAAATTCATAACTCAGAATTCATTTACATTATACAAGTTATTCGTAGAGTTCAAAGCATAATATGACTAATTTTAAAAAGATTTATTATATTTTTTATGTAAAAAATAATAATATTTATTTATGTTTATTTATAATTATGAATAATATCCATAATATTTTTTTGTATTTACAGGTCTCAACAAGAAAATGAATATTCTTCTGATGAAGAATTAGTAGAAGTGGTTGAAAAAACACCAAGAATGCTGAAGAAACGTGCGACCATTCAAGAACTGTCACCAGAAAGGTAATTATAGTATATCAAGTTATTATGATATAATGCATAATTATATGATTGTACTAAATAATTCATAATATATTAATATATATGTAATAATATATACGTAACTATACATAAGTATTATTATTATTATTATTCCAGCATTATATAATTATAGCAGGCAGTTTATAATAATTCATTTTATATTTGCAGATCTAACTGTTCAGAAGAGGAATACCCTCGCAAGATTGCAAAAAAAAGAGTGAAGAAAATAGCGACGATGAGCACAACGCCTAGAATGACCAAACCATCGACGTCCAAAAAAAGGTTATTAAAATTATTATACTTAATTATTATTATTATTGTATTAAATATTGAATTATATACTAATAGATTAATTAATTATTAACATTAACTCGCACAGATTTGATGTATTTAATATTAATAATTCTATAGTAGATACCTACAATAAATAGAAATAAAATATTTAAATTAAATTATTTTTATTATTTCAGGTCTAAGCAAGAATCGTCTTCAGAAGATGATATGCAAGAGATTGTTGAAAAGAAGTCGAAGAAATCTAAGAAAGCGCAGGTCAAGCAATCTTCATCTGCAGAGTCGTCTAAAACAAGACAGTGCACCGCAGAAGAACTTTTTGGAGCTGATTTTGAAAGTGTTTCTAAACCGAATACTGGTAAATACTCACTAACATCATATTTTACAAAGAGACTGCCGGACGGTATTTCGAAACAAATATTTACAAACAAAACAGGTAGCCATTACATAGACCTTAAAATATATAAGGCGGATGAAGTAGAAAAGGTGCCTGCCATAAATAGATGGCGACATGCAGTGATATCATTGAAGAGTCGTACTGATTTTGATACAGTAGCATGGCAGCGCTTATCGGAATTTTTAGGCGCTGTTCGGAAGGAATTCAGTGACTGTCCGCCTATTATTATAAATTCCAATAATTAGTTATTAATAATGAATTATTATTAATATTCTTAATTATATGAAATAGGCATTATTATTTTTTCTATGTTCGATAATAAAATTTCGCACTACTATTATTGTAATCAATTTACTTTTATAATAAAAGGGTTATAAATTATAATAATTTTCTTTACAGCATCACCACCACCACTACAAGCTAATAAAAATAAAATAGAAAAAGAAATTATAGAAAATGATAAAAATAAAATAGAAAAAGAAATTATAGAAAATGATAAATTAGAAAAACAGACTATAGAATGTGATAAATGTAAAGTAAAACTAACACAATCCAACTTTCCGTTTCATAAAAGAACACATTTACATAAATCAAATAGTTTGATTAGTACACAGTTTAAAAATATAAAAATTATTGCCACTGCTTTTAAAAATAGAATAATTACTTATAGATTAAATCCTTCGCAGGAAAACAAGCACCTCCTACCAGAGGCTTTTCTATGTAGTTGCGAAAAAGACATCAATATTTTAATAAAGGATTCAATAACGAAGCATAAGTGTATCAAAGTGAATTTTGAATTTTATGCAAATTTTATTTTACCACATACCAATAAAGAACAATTGAAATCATTCACTACAAAATATAGAACAATATGTAGTAACACTGATTTGAGTGAAATGTTCTGCACAGCAGTCAATGCTTTAAAACAAAAGATTTCAGAATTTGAACATTGTGAGTCTGGTTGGTCATTTCTCACTGTGAGTCATTTAGAAGTAAATATAAATAAATATTCACCAATGAAAGGAGGTAGTTATATAGATCTACCACCTGCGATAAAAAATACGAAAAGTTGTATAAATATTAAAAATAATGACAATCATTGTTTTGTATGGAGTATAGTCGCTGCGCTATATCCTCAGAAAAACAATGTAAGCAGAGTTAGTAATTATCCACACTATAAAAATGTTCTTGACGTAAAAGGAATAAACTTTCCTCCCGATTGTCATGACATAAAGATTTTTGAAAAGAGAAATCCCGATATAAGTGTTAATATTTACGGTCTTGATAAAAAATGTAACGTTACTGGTCCATTATATTTAACAAACTCAAAAAAAGTTAATCATGTGAATTTATTATATTTCGAGAAAAAAGAAATTGGTCACTATTGTTTGATAAAAGATCTTCCTCGATTAGTAAGGCGACAAATTACTAAACATCATGATAAACTATGGTTTTGTGATTCATGTTTACAGTTTTTTAGCAGTAAACCTAAATATTTTTCCCACAAATGCTCTGAAATATTGTCTATATTGCCAAAAGAAAATAGCAAGTTAAAGTTTGAACATTTTGAAAGAAAGTTAAAAATAAACTATGTTATATACGCAGATTTTGAATGTATTTTATCAAAATGCGATCAACAAAAATCTAGCAATAACACGAGTAATTTAAGTGTACATATACCATCAAGTTTCGGCTATTATATATGTTGCGACTATGACTCTACATTAAATAAATATAGAACTTACAGAGGTCCTGATTGTATACAATTTTTTATAGAGCAATTGATTGTGGACGTACAAAATATCAATAAAAAGTTACGCGAAAAAAAGACTATGCGTTTATTAACAAATGAGCAAAGATTAACTTATAAAAATGCAACTGTTTGTCATATATGTAATCAACCTCTGCTTGGAGATAAAGTTCGCGATCATGATCATATGACATCTGAATTTCGAGGTGCAGCACATTCTCATTGTAACCTGATGTACAAAATGCCTAAATTTATTCCTGTCATATTTCACAACTTATCCGGGTATGACAGCCACCTTTTTATAAAAGAATTATTGAAATATGATGGACTATTAAAAGTCATACCCAAAACAAAAGAAAAATATATATCAATTACTAAGACGATTCAGAGTGAGGATCCTGCTCACGATGTTCAAATTAAATTTATTGATTCATTTCAGTTTTTGAGTTCTAGTTTAGATGTATTAAGTAAAAATTTAACCAAAGAAGAAAGCATTCATCTCTGTAAAGAATTTGATAATAACGAGAAATTTATGTTACTAAAAAATAAAGGAATCTTTCCATATGAATATGTTGACAGCTGGTCTAAGTACGATGATAAGGAACTTCCATCAAAGGAATATTTTTATAACAGTTTGAATTCTGAACATATATGTGATAGCGATTACCAAAGAGTGCAAAAAATTTGGAATTCTTTTAATATTCAAACACTCGGCGATTATTCAGATTTATATTTAAAAACGGATGTGTTATTGCTTTGTGACATTTTCGAACATTTTAGACGTACATGTTTACAGTACTACAAACTAGATCCTGCACACTATGTATCGTCACCCAGCTTAAGTTGGGATGCTATGCTGTTATACACTGGCATCGAATTAGATTTAATAAGTAATTTAGAAATGTACCAAATGATAGAACGAGGAATTAGAGGCGGTCTTGCGCAATGTTCTCTTAGACATGCTAAAGCAAATAATATATATTTACCAGACTATGATGATACAAAACCATCTACGTATCTGATATACCTCGACGCTAACAATTTATATGGTCATGCTATGACAAGAAAGTTACCTATTTCAGAATTTCGTTTCTTGTCACAAAAGGAAATTGAAAAATTTGATATATTGAATAAAGATGATGAGTCAGAATATGGTTATATTTTAGAAGTTGATCTAGGTTACCCTGATCACCTTCATACTCTTCATTCTGACTTACCCTTTGCAGCAGAGAAAATTATTCCTCCAGGAGGAAAATCTCCCAAATTAATAGCTAATTTAAATGATAAACACAATTATGTTATTCATTACATGCATTTAAAACAATGCTTAGAACATGGTTTAACTTTACAAAAAATTCATAGAATTATTTGCTTTAGACAAGAGTATTTCTTAAGAGGGTATATTAACTTAAATACTCAACTGCGCCAGGCATCTACATCAAATTTCGAAAAAGATTTATTTAAATTGATGAATAATGCAATTTTTGGGAAAACAATTGAAAATCGTCGCAAGCAAATAGATGTCAGACTAGTTTCACATTGGAAAGATAATGATAATACAACAAATAAAAAAATTGGTGCAAAAAAATTATTATCGAAACCGAATTTAAAAAGTGTTTGTATCTTTGATGAAGATTTTGTAGGTATTCAATTAAAAAAAGAAAAAGTTTTATTGGATCGACCTATATATATTGGTTTTACTGTATTAGAGTATGCTAAACAACATATGTACAAGTTTCACTACAATTTTATTAAAGACAAGTATTCTAATAATGCAAAACTTTGTTACACAGATACTGACAGTTTACTTTACTTAGTAGAAACCAGTGACATTTATCATGATATCAATCAGAATATTGAAATGTTTGATACTAGTAATTATCACGATGAAAATGCTTATAATATTCTTAAAGTTAATGCAAAAGTACCAGGATTGTTTAAAGATGAAATGGGTGGTGATGTGATCACTGAATTTATAGGTCTCAGAGCAAAACTTTATTGCATAAACAGCGTTAAGGTGCAGATAAAAAAAGCTAAAGGAGTCACTCGATCAGTAACTAAAAGGTTGAGTTCTGCTGATTACTTAAAAGCCTTATACAATACAATAAGTTATAAATCTAAGATGAGAATAATAAAATCCATTAAACATGTCCTATATACGCAAGAAATCAATAAAATTATTTTAAACAGTAATGATGATAAAAGGAAAATACTTCCGAATCGTATTAATACATTGCCCTGGGGACATTGCGATTGCATATTATATTAAGACTATATTATTGTGTCACCAACAAAAATGTAAATTAAAAATTATTTAATATTTTTACTATGTATTAATATAATTTCGTTATAGGTGTCAGGTATATGAAGTCATTGGATGATTCTAATCTAGTTGTAATATTAATTTTTAATAAAAGAAAATTTCAAATTTTGTTTGTTTTCATTTTATCCTATTACCCTACCATACCTATGTTTTATGATATTGAATATGAAGCTATAAAAGCACAATGACTAATGAAAAGCGAACATTGTTTAAAATGAAGTTAATAAAACACCCACTATCACTAGAGATATCAGATATACAGATATCAGAAAAAAATTATATCGTTAAACATAGTGCATTACTTCCTAATTCTATACGATGTTTAATATGCGGACCATCTAACTGTGGTAAAACGAATGTAATACTAAGCTTATTGCTGCATGAAAATGGATTAAAATTCGAAAATGTATACTTATACTCTAAAACTGCATTTCAGCCAAAGTATCGCTTTCTGAGTCATGTTTTTAAAATGATCCCCGAAATAAATTTTTTTATATTCAATAACCATGAGGATGTTATAGATCCTTGTGATGTTTTAAATAATTCTGTTATGATTTTTGATGACATAGTCTGTGACAACCAAAGCAATATTCGCAATTTTTTCGCTATGGGTAGACATAAACAATTAGATTGCTTTTATTTGTCTCAAACATATTCAAAAATTCCAAAACAACTCGTTCGAGATAACGCTAATTTATTGATAATATTTAAACAAGATTATGTAAATTTAAAACATATTTATGACGAGCATGTGAATACTGATGTAACTTGGTTGCAATTTAAAAATCTTTGCTCAAGTGTGTGGGCACAACCTTATGATTTTGTTATAATTAATAAGGACTGTGCAATAGATAAAGGAAGGTACAGAAAGGGATTTGACATATTTTTTTATTTTTAAATATAATATTATGGTTAGTAAATGATAGTTATAAAAATATCAAATATAGTTCCCAACATTAGTATAATTTTCAAATTTGCATACAGTAGTCGTGTAATATTGAAATTTCATTTGTTCTTCTTTTTAAAATGGAAAAAGATCTTAAAGCACGTTTGGTTGAATCAGTGCACTCGATAAAAAAGAAAATTAAAAACATGAAAAAAAATGAAGAGCAAAATAATGTTACAATTAACAAAATACTAAAACCGGTTGTTGATCCGTTGAATTCATTACTTAATATTGATAAAAATATTCAAAAATCAATAACGCAAAGAGACGATATCCAAAAATATTTAAATTCAAGTTCAGATCATGAAACAGAAGATTCGTACGATAGTTCAAATAATTTAAATGAAATAGATGCATTAAATGTGCCTAAATTTTCTAAACCAGATGAAGATAACAAAAGTCCGTTTAAGATAGAAAAAGTTTTAGAAAGGTCGCTAAAAAAGGATGACATTACTGATATTTATGATAACTTAAATGTGCCATTTGGAATTCGTAGCGTAGGTAGAGATTTATTCATGGGAAATTCGAATGTTACATTATCTACATTGGACAATCCTACAAATAATGAGAAAACATTTTTGATCAATATTGGCAATAAGCAATATGAATTGACATCAGGTTTGAGAGAATTATTGTTTTGCAAGAAACCTAACCTACCATTAGTCACAGACAAAGATCAATTAATATATAAGGATATGTTGTATCACACTAATGCGCATAAACGGGACTACAATCCAAAAGGGCAAATACGAGGCGACAAAAGTATAAAATATCGCGATATCATAAAACCATTATTTTCTGAATACACAATAAATGCAAATAATCAAAAATTTGGTAATGGTATACCAAATTTAAAAAAATATGTTTCTAATACT
This sequence comes from Hipparchia semele, assembly GCA_933228805.2. NCBI lineage: Eukaryota > Metazoa > Arthropoda > Insecta > Lepidoptera > Nymphalidae > Hipparchia > Hipparchia semele. Next base: position 3,615,288 of record OW121733.1, on the reverse strand, counting down.
GATTTTGTTTATTGGGACGATCCAAATGAGTTGATTGAAAGACTTCAATTATTAATCGCATCTAAAGACGCTGGCAATACTAGCCATGATAATGAAATAATTTCTATAATAGAAGAATTGAAAGAAGCGGGTATAATCAAAGAATAAAAAGAAAAGTATCTTGAATATAAATCAGTATAAAGTATCAGTTCCAACATGAATGTAGATAAATTTGGACATCACATTTTTAAGAAAAAAAGAGTAACTAATACCTTAGTTCCATTGCAGTTTATTTTAAAATGTACTGACGATGATAATTTTGATGCGCAAAACAGATTAATAAAACACCTGAAAAATCCAGTAGACGCTACCGATTGTGCTTCAAAAGAGTATGTTGATAAATCAATATCAGAATTTTTAAGAATTGTTAAAAATGAAAACGAACAGTTGATTGCTGAAATACATAGTAAGATAAGAAACTTAGAAACAAAAATTAACTTGAAATTCTCCGAAAATGAGCAAAAGAGATATAGTAAACGAAATACATAAAGATGTGCGGAAAAATTTTCCGCGAAGAAGTGTCATTACTAAAGGTATAGATGATTTATGGCAAGCTGATTTGATTGATATGCAATCAGTGTGTAAAGAAAATCGTGGCTTTCGGTATATTGTGGTCGTGATTGACACATTTTCAAAATTTGCTTGGGCCTATCCTCTTAAGTCTAAAAGTAAAGATGAAGTTTGTGATGTTTTCAAACAATTATTAGACAACGGTCGTATTCCTAAAAACCTACAAACTGATTTAGGAACAGAGTTTTATAATAAAAAATTTCAAAAATTGATGGAAACTTATACAATAAATCACTATTCCACTTACTCTTCGAAGAAAGCTTCAATCGCCGAAAGATTTATTAGAACTTTAAAATCTAAGATGTACAAAGAATTCAGTTTTAAAGGAAATTACAAATGGATAGACGGTACCCTAGATAAAGTAATACATACATATAATCATACCAGACATAGAACAATTGGCTTAAAGCCTATAGAAGTCAATAAAAATAATATGAACAATGTTAAACAAAGATACATAAAAAATAATCAACAAAAACAAAATGTAAGGACTCAACAAATGAAAATTGGAGACTTTGTACGTGTAAGCAAATACAAAGGAATATTTGAAAAAGGATATACTCCAAATTGGTCAACAGAAATATTCAAGATTGTTAAAATACAACGTACAAAGCCGTTGACATACTTGATTGAAGATGCAAAAGGTCAACCGATTATGGGTGCATTTTACAGTTACGAGCTACAGAAAACTAAACATCCAAACATATATCTAGTAGAAAAAGTTTTAAAAAGAAATCGTAATAATATTTTTGTAAAATGGTTAGGACTACCATCAACAGAAAATAGTTGGATACACAAATCAAATGTTTTGTAAAATAATATCATGTATCGGGATATGGTTACTGCAAATATACTACTTAAAGTACTGTCTCTTGTTTAAAATTTAGTATGGGTCTTGGAATGAGTAAAAGTAGTATTCTAAATTGGTTAATCAATCATTTACCATTTGAACTTCATTTACCTGGATATAATTATTGTGGTCCTGGAACAAGATTAATTCAAAGGCTTAATAGAGGAGATAAAGGTATTAACCAACTGGACGAATATTGCAAAGAACACGATATTGCTTACAACAAATCTGCTAATCTAAGCGATCGTCGAAAAGCAGATATTAAACTAATGAAAATGGCAGAAAAACGTGCTTCTGCCTCGGATGCATCTCCTGGTGAAAAATTTGCAGCAAATTTAGTCAAAAAAGCTATGTTAGCTAAGGTTCGCATTGGAGCAGGCTTAAAGGCAAATAAATATAAAAAACCATTAAAAATAACACAAAGCTCGGGTTTAAAAAAGAAGTTTCACCATATCGTCTCTCATACTAAAAAATGCTTACGAAAAGTCAAACCTAAAAATGAAAAAAGAGCAATCAATTTCGCAATGGCAGCTGCAAAGAACTTTGTTACCAATTCTATTATAAAACAGCCTCGCATTATACCTATACCAAAAACTGGTGGTGTACTTCCATTAATACCTATTTTTGCGGGGCTGTCAGCAACAGGAAGCTTGGCAGGTGGAGCTGCCGCAATAGCTAAAGCTATAAATGACTATAAAGTGGCTATGAAACGTTTAATTGAACAAAAAAGGCATAACGAAAAAATGGAAGCTCTTACAATTGGGAGTGGATTACAAATTAAACCCCACAAAGGTGGTCTTGGGATCTATACTACAGGCAAAAATAAAAAAAACTAGCTCGGCTACCCAATAGAGCTCTAACTAACCTAGATATTTTAAAGTATGCAGCAAACATCCCACATTTTCGAGGAGTTTTTATGAGAAATGAATTACCAATTCATCCTTTTAAAAAAGAATGTGGTATTGTTAATTTAGATCATTCAGAAAATTCTGGAACTCATTGGGTAGCTTATGTTAAATATAATGATTATGTAGAATATTTTGATAGTTATGGAAATCTTAAACCACCGGAAGAAATAATCAAATATTTAGGGAAAGAAGTGCAATATAATTATGAAAACATTCAAAAAGATCATCCTTATAATTGTGGTCATTTATGTATAAAATTTCTCGAGAATTTTTGGTTTAATAAAAAAAAGGATAAATAGTACTCGAATGTCAACTTACCTTTAGTTTACAATCATGTCTATCACTTTAACCATCAGCGGTAATGAGCCATTGCTACAAACATATTTTCATCCATCGTTGAGTATAGATGACAGATATGAGTGCGGATTATTATATTTTTCAGTGCTTAATGCTGTAAGAAATGTAAACGAGAACAATAATATATTTTCCTATGGTAATGATGGTAAATTATTATATATACCATACGGTAATTACGATTTGTATGACATAGTTACATATTTAGAAAAAAATTTAAAAGATTGTGAAATAAAAATTCAGCCTAATAATAATACCTTAAAATGTTCAATATTTTGCTCCGAAACAGTAAATTTCAGTGTAAAAAATAGTATAGGATCTCTGCTCGGATTTAATAGTATAAAATTAGAACCAAATAAATGGCATGAATCTGAAAATGCAGTCAATATTCTATCCCCGTCTCTTATAAGAATCGAGTGTGATCTTGTTAAGGATTCATTCATTAACGGCTTACCATCGCATGTACTATACGAATTTGTGCCTGACATTCCTCCCGGTTTTCGTTACATAGAAGTACCCCAAAATATAATTTATTTACCAATTAACAATAGCAACATAACATCTATAACTATAAAAATTGTGGACGAAAACGGTAAATATATTGATTTTAGAGGTGAAACTATTCAACTACGTCTTCATTTAAGAAAAGTAAAATGATTGTTTATTATAAGCCTCCTAATAATAATGCAACAAGCATTAAATCTTGCATTCCTAAACAGCATAGACGTATTAAAGGTGCTACTAGTAAATTAATAACTAAGAAGAACAAAGCCTTTCTTAGAGCTCTTGGATTAAAAATATGAATATACTTCAAATAACAGATTTACCACAGTTCGATAATTCCATTGAAAGTTATGAAATACACATCTATAATCCCTATAACAACAGTTTCGCAGAAAATGATGAAATCCGAATCCCCATCCATCAGCAAGACTTGTACCTATTGCCATCAGGAAGTTCCATCTATATCGAGGGATACGCAACCTACATTGGAAAAGACCACAAGCCTCTTAAGAAACATGTGGAATTCACTAATAACCCTATTATGTTCCTGTTTCAAGACATTAGATACGAAATTAATGGTATCGAAATAGATCGTATAAAAAATGTAGGGATAACGACTACCATGAAATCTTATGCGTCTATGAGTACTGGTGATTGTAAAGTTGCAGCTTTATGGGGATGGAACTTAAACGGATTTTCAAGCGATGGTCATTTCAATTTTGTTATACCTTTAAACAAAATATTAGGTTTTGCAGAAGATTATAACAAAATAATTTTGAATTGTAAACATGAGCTTATACTGAATAGGAGTAACTCTAATTTAAACAGCGTTAAAGTTTCGGATGATATTGCTTATGCAAAGATTGACATACAAAGAGTGCAATGGCGAATGCCTCATATAAAAGTATCAGATTGCGACAAACTTTCGTTACTTAAAATTTTAGAAAAAGATAGACCTATTCAAATAGCTTTTAGAAATTGGGATTTATATGAATATCCATTATTACCCCAAACGACAAAACATTCTTGGTCAATAAAAACAACTTCACAAATCGAAAAGCCACGATTTGTTATCTTTGGCTTGCAAACCGATAGAAAGAATAATAAAGCTAAAGACTGCTCTATATTTGATCATTGCAAAATAAGTAATGTTACATTATTTTTAAACTCTACGTACTATCCGTATGAATCATTGAATTTGAAATTTGATCAGGATAAATACGGTATATTATATGAAATGTACGCAAAATTTCAGCAGTCTTATTATAACAGTCACCGAGCTGATCCGTTATTAGATCTCTACAAATTTAAAGAAAAAGCTCCATTGTTCATTATTGATTGTTCAAGACAGAACGAAACATTGAAAACTGGACCAGTCGACGTAAGATTAGAAATTGAAAGTATTGAAGATATTCCAGGCAACACGTCAGCATATTGTCTCATCATAAACGATCGTCTTATTGAATATAAGCCCCTAAGTAATATTGTCCGCAAAATATCATGAATGCAATAGTAGACGTTCAAGGATTTAAAACTGATGAAAATAAGTTTATTTTAAAAGAATTTGCCGTTGCATATGATAACAAGATTCAAGTTTTCTTATTTAAGCAACCCTACCCATTTTGTGAATTGACAACAACAGAACGAAAGCAAGTAAGCTGGATAGAAAGGAATCGAGGAATTTTCTGGAAAGAAGGCACTATACCTTATTCAAAACATGTAGACCATATTGCACAGGTCTTGGCTAATAAAATAATTTTTACTAAAGGTCTTGAAAAAGTTTCTTGGATCAAAAAAATATTTAATATTAATCAAGTTATAAATTTAGAAGATCATGGCTGTCCTAATTTATTAAGTTTATATAATAAATATAGTAAGTTAGATAGTATATACAGTTGTATTTATCATTCAAAAATATGTGCTTTAAAAAATGTCTTATGCTTAAATGAATGGTGTAAAGAAAATAAACTGTTATAATATTATTCTCTTTTATTTCTTAACATCCTTTAATTATGATATAAATATTATATACTCATTGAAAAATATCAGATTTTTATCTAAAGACAGATGTATAACAGACATTATGAAAATAAATTCAGTATATTATAGGACATGTATTATAATGATCCTAGAGGAGCTCGTCTCCTTATAATACGAAGCCTGTTAATTATGATCTCGTGAAAAGTAGTGAAAAATGGGCTATTAGAAGCACTATTCAAATATACTACTATTCATGCTGAGCAGTTTTTATTACTATTTACTGAAAAACTGCTGTACCTGAACAGTGATCTTTTCGAATAGTGTAAGGCTTACGCTCAACTTCAAATCACATCTAATAAAATACGTTGATGTAACCTAAAGCGCAGCACACGTCCTGTCTGTATGATGCTTGTTCATTATGATATCAAGTAGTGAAAAATGGGCTGTCTGGAGCACCATTCGAATAGACTACTATTCATACTGAGCAGTTTTCAATATGAAAAACTGCTATAGCTGAATAGTGATCTATTCGAATAGTGGTGATCCAGATAGCCCATTTTTACACTACTACTATACCCCCTTAATAGAGTAAAAGGACAAAGGGCCACAAACTATGCACCATGATAAATCTTTGATACGCAAAAGCGGTGAAATTTATTGTCCACTTTTTCACCCCCTCGCTATTGATGCTGAAAAATAGGAGTTGTGTCGCTCTAATAAACGCAAACAAAATTGATTACATTGTTCACACTGGCCATTCGTGACGGCTGTCTGCAGTACGGACTAATCTACGAATAAATAAAAAGTCAGGAAATGTAACTTTTTTTTCTCCTGATTCTGAGCAACAAAGTGGTCCTCAATACAATTACAATAGATTGTTAAACTAGAGCTTAACTTAGTTGACTAATTAGCAATTTTAAATTACTAAACTTATAAATTACTATCTTATATACTAAGAGATTGTCCAATGACGCATCTTAGTCTTTAGAGACACTTTGTTCATGTGTTCTAGTGATCACTATAATTCACTATACACCAACTCAAATGGTTTTGTCCGTTTTAATTTCCTCACTAGCTCCATTACGTCAAGCTGATGGATTGCCTCAACGTTAAGAGAAGAAGAAGAAGGAAATGTAACTACGTTAAAAAAACAACCCAACAAAAGTCGTGTGGCGTGTAGCGGCGCGCCATCTGTCGGAAAAAACGAGCACACGTCAAATCTTCGTGTACTTTACTAAGTGAACTACTTTATTTTTTTATCCCCCGACGGAAAAAGAGGGGTGAATGGACCTATTTTGACGCAATTTTTTCTGTTTGAAAGCTGACTAATTAGCTATAATCACACTAATATTAAAAAAGCGAAAGTTTTTAGGTGTGTATAATTATTATATTTGTTACTCTTTCACGCAAAAACTGCTTTACGGATTTGGCTGGAAATTGGAGTAGAAAAAGTTCATACCCGGAATTAACACATAGGCTACATTTTATACTGTTAAACTAGTTTTTCACTAAAATTAATCATTTCGTCCTTTGTTTCCTTTCAATAATTCCTTGTTGCTATCACACAATTAACTAGCATAACATGGCATTTGTTGCCTGGATAAGATAAGGCTTAAAATTTTTGAATTGACGTTTTTAAATATATTTTTTTGTAACTGGTTCATTTTCGCAGAACACCATCTTTACAGAGTGGAGTCTATCCAAACAAAAAGAGTAGCAGTGGTACAACAAATATTAATTGCATTAAGGCCCGTCCAAATACGAGAAAATGCATCTGAGCCTTTTCTATCGGAGAGATGTAAGCTCTCTTTGCGTATTCTATCGGCTATATAGGTAACGGGGAGTGTTCTGAAGAGCTATTTGACCTTATTCCACCGTCTTTCTTCTACAACCGCATCGCTCGCCACCGAACGCAATTTGACCCTCACCACCTGAGTGCCTGGTGCAATTCGACCATCCGATGTGCCAGATCTTTTTTTCCACGTTTGGAAACTGCGGAACCAACTTCCTGCGACGGTGTCCCACTGAATTACAACATGGGATTTTTCAGGGGGCGGACCAACATATTCCTAGAAAGCCGGCAACGCATTGGTGGTGCCTCAGGTGCTACAAATGTTGCGGCGGTAATCACTTAACATCAGGTGACCCGCCTGCTCGTTTGCTCGCTAAAAATATATTTAAAAAAAAATTGCTTTCGGGTTCCGTACACAACTAATTGAATCGTTATATTTTTTCCATGCGTATAGGCATATTTAAAAAGTTACTTAAAGATATCTTAAAAACTTGAAACTTAGTCACTCTGTATATTCTGTAATTGTAATTGTTTATTGTTGTTCTGTGCTTCCAAGCTTTTAGCAGCAGTTACAAGATTTAAACAAAAACAATTATAAAGTTTGAAAGTTAATCCAAATTGAATACCCCGTCACCAAACTTTTGTTAATTTAAATCGGCTTTAATGAAATATGTAACACAAGATATTATTTAATTTTTAAAATATACCCTCGTACAACTTGCGCCACAAACTCGATTGTGATAAACCTTCAAGCAACTACAACTCTTATGCTACATACACAGAAGGTTTGGAATTGTGTAAGGGGGTTTGTCAGAAAGTTTTTGTGCCGTTTTCAATTGTACAGGCTAGCCTTTATCTGACGGCCGTACTGTTCCACCTGATCATAAAAAATAATTGAATAGTATCCGAGGGGTGGGTATGGCCCATAATATTATCATACCTATTGTACCTACGTAATGTTATGTAAGAATCCATTGAGTTATAGATCATAGAGAGGAAGACCACATAAGAAAAAACGCCTGCACTTAATTGTATCTACTAAGACCTAATATGGAACCCTTATTAATTATTTTTATTTTAGTAAGTATTCCAATATAGATATAAAGGCGATAGTCAGGTGATTAATATGATAAATTTAAACTGTATAATATGTGTAATGTCGAGGAAAATAAATACATAAATGAAATAATAATAATTGTCTCATTGAATTTCTGTCAGTTATCTTTTTACGGCTCAATCGCATATAAAATCTTGAAAACCTTGCTCCAAGCTATTTAAAAAAATCCACGTGAAATTACGCCCATCAGCGAAGTCTATTTTCGAGATGCAAGCTATTATGTCTCTGCAAAACCTTGTCAATAACGGCCCGGTAGTAAGACCATTAGGTCTTTATGATACCTAACGTTTAAAATTATCCCTCAAATCAATAGTTTTTTTATTTTACGCAGGAATCCTACTTATTTTCAGAATAAAACGAAGCCTACAAATAACACCACACTGAGAGTGTTGGCCAATCAGCGGTGATTGCGATCGTCACAATGTACTTATGTAGCAATTATCTTCAGACGATCCTGCCGCTGGTTTTGCGGGACATTACTGACTCTACTATATGATATCTCTAGGTATCTGTTTTGAGATCCGAAATGGGAGATAGCATTTGCGAATACGGATAGGCAGTTTAGCAGGCATTTAACGTTTTACAAATTATTTTCAGGTATTGCCTATCTATAGGTATACCTAATAACTTCCATACCTACGTACGCTCTTTTTTATGGTGTTTTTAGGCAATCAGGTGAAGCAAATTGAGAATTTATAATTTCTAAATTGTCTCCGGTAGGTCTGGGGGGAGACTTTAGCCGTGGCTAGTTACCCACCGTCAAAGACGTGCCGCCAAGCGATTTAGCGTTCCGGCACGATGGTATGTAGAAACAAATTAAGGGTATCTCTGTACTTCATTTCTCAGTACGGCAATAATGATGGGGTACGATTTGGGCGAGTTCCCCCTATAGGCTTCATTTTATATGAACAAAAATAAAATACGGATTTCATTTTTTGACGGATTTTCCTCAGCCACAGTTTACAGTTTTGAAGTTTTTTTCTTGTTACAAAGTACTTAACCTAAGTTTTCGTTCAATGGTAGGGTAGGTATTTTTACAAAGTAAGGTACTAGGACTTACCGAAAAGTTAATTCAAAAAATATATCGGCGGAGTTCGGTGCACGTCTGAAGTAGATTCGATTTCCGAGAAAATTTACGATTCGACCGTGCGATTTACGAGCCAAGTTTAGTAGTTAACTGCGATTTACAATCGGCTAATGAACTTAATTCAACGTGATCAAAGTTTTTATTGTTCGGATCGGAGGTAGTGAATTGATTCAATTTTGTTGCAAATGTTGCAAACTGAAATGCTTATCTAAATATATAAAAGGAAAAAATGACTGACTGACTGATCTATCAACGCACAGCTCAAATTACTGCACAGAGCAGGCTGAAATTTAGCATACAGGTAGCTATTATGACGTAACCATCCGCTAAGAAAGGATTTTTGAAAATTTCACCCCTAGGGGGATAAAATAGGGTTTGAAAAATCAAACTTTACGTGAACGAAGCCGCGGGCAAAAGCTGGTCATTAATACAATTCTTGCAATTCAAGAGGGCGCGTGAGCTTTACTTGCGTAAATGTACTTAATGTCCCATTGTCATCAGGTCAGGATCTGATGATTAGATCCTGGAGAAATCGACGGAACTCTTCAAATTCAAAATTTATTTATTTCATGTAGGCCACCTTGTAGCTCTTATGACACGTCATAAATCTACCACCGGCTTGGAATGCAGATTCTGCTGAGAAGAACCGGTAAGAAACTCAGCAGTTGCACTTTTCAAAAAATAAAATAATTTTACATTAGGTAACCAAACTATGCTATGTATACAGTACTTACACAGTGAAGCTTCAAAAAAGCAATACATATAATCCAACACATGTCAACATGGGAAGACAAAGCAGACCCATTCCCGTTGGTGGCACCCGTTCACGAGCACGACGCATGATGCAGCCGTTGCTTCGCTCAATCATATTTGAGGGAACGATTTTTTGATTTTAATTCCATTTGATTTCATAGCACCCCCTTCGAATAAAGTTTTCTTTACGGACTGTTTCTGTTATTTTCTGTTTTGAGTCGGACTCCACACGAACAAAGTAACGGGTAAAAGCTAGTAAAATATGTCCAGGTACAATATAGGACTGGGCTTGAGCAAATGTTAGACAATGCACTGACCGGAAGCGGTAAACACACGGTTTCCGCTGCAGTGTTAGCACATCCGTCTATGTACCTACCATTTGACTAATCCACGTATGTAGATACAAGTGATTGATATAAATAATTAGCTGATTACTAGCTGATGTCCACGACTTCGTCCGCCTGGGTTTAGTTTTTACAATCCCGTGGGAATTCTTTGATTTTCCGTGATAAAAAGTATGTTATATGTCACGCTCCAAGTCCTCAAATATACCCACGCAAAAAATCACGTTAATCCGTAGCTCCGTTGCAACGTGATTGAAGGACAAACAAAGAAACACACATTCGCATTTGCAATACTAGCTGATAAAACAACATTACGCTAAGCACAAAAAAATAAGAGCGAGAGAGATTGTGACTTAATGCTCTGTCGCTTTGTTGGCCGCTGTGTTGTTTCGAGACCGCAGCATCCAGAAAACATTACTCTCTAACGAGAGAATTCTCTCGTCGTCGATTCTGAATTATGTCACCCTTGTCGCAAATGAGCGAAATATGTTCTGACATAAATCTGTCTCGATTTAACTCTGTCTTGAGTCTGAGCTGAGTTAGAGAGCGGTCTTTAGATTTTCAACCTTAACTCGTATGTACGTCTGCGCTCGTACAAAATCTCATCCAAAATTGGAAAGAAATAGAAATAGAAATAGAAATATTTTTTATTCAAATAAACTTTTACAAGCACTTTTGAATCGTCAATGAATTTACCACTGGTTCGGAATGCCTTTCCTGCCGAGAAGAGCCAGTAAGAAACTCGGCGGTTGCTCTTTTCAAAAAAAAATAAAAATTTTAAAAATTTTAAAAATAATATAAAGAATATTATTTGATCGAGTGAAGTTCAAAATATGGACTTTTGAACGGTAAAATAATTTAGAACGTGTATTAAACTACAACATATATTTTTAACCTATCAAAACAAAGCATATTTGATTGTTTACTATTGAATCAACAACAGGCTGTTTTCGGAGATCCTGCCGTTAATACGCCTGTAGCTTAGAAGTAAAGCTAAATGCTCTCTCTCACTCTCTCTATTTTCTATCATAATCATTGATTTATCTCCCTTGTCCGCCCGTAATCCTATTAATTAATCCTGTTACAGACTAGTAAAGTGATATTAAAATCAGTGGTCCAGCGATATTACATTTCCACTATCTGCAATAAGGCCCCGACCAGACGTCGCTGGAGATTGAACGTAAACACTGCACTAGATTGTAGAGCGCTTCATTTTATGCTAAAGGCAAGTGCATATTACAGACGCGCTTTGACATTTCGCAACATAAATAGTAACTTCTAATAATCGTACCTATATTATAAACACGCTTTTGCCTGCAATTCAGACACGTACGGTTTGATTTTTAAAAATCTGCGGGTACCCCTTGTTTTTTCTGGTTAGAAATAGGTATCATAAATGTCCATCGATGTATATGCATTCTATACGTCATCAGCTTATTCCGCTTCGCTATTTGAATTTCTTGGATTAGGATCCAGGCGCTAAAGCGGATGTTTTTCACATATTGATAGAATGTGTCCGAAGTGAAGTTCGAAACACAAAATTGGGTTATGTAAATATAATTCTGACAAACCCAATGTCAGAAGACGCAAAAAATGTACATATATAGGATAGTAAGAAATCATTTAAGAAGAAGACCTAATAACTAGTTATAAGTGATTTCATTTTATTCATTAACTAGGAACAGAACTACGCGTAATTAAAAATAACATTGTGTTTTCACTATTCTAATCTTATTCTAATGAACAAAGACGAAAAAGGAACTTATGGTTTTTTACTTAGAACTCTATTTAGTATAACGAGACAAAAGTATAAGTAATTTAAATTTAATATAATAATAATTAAAAAAAAAAAATTTTAATTGTGCTACTTAGGCTAAAATTTGTAGACCGCACTCTCATTTCGCTCAGACTTAAGACAGAATTAAAACGAGACAGATTTATGTCAGAGCATATTTATGTCTCGTTCTAACCTCTATCTTGAGTCTGAGCTGAGTCAGAGCACGTTCTATCGACTTCAGCGTAAGTCACTCCAGCTCTATAATAAGTTAAAAAAAAGACGTGTGGCACTCAGGGACTGCCGCGGTAAAGCTATTGCATAGCATTTTTTATCAACGCCATCTAGCGGTGAGAGGAGTCCGTGTTCCCGTCGAGCCTTAGGTTTTTTTCGTTACGGAATTAATGGATTCGGTCTCCACGCTCAAGGCCCGCGATAGAAGCTATGCAATAGCTTAAAAAATCAAAAAAAGGATTAGAATGGACGAATAATAATATGCGCTGGACCTTACATTACTCGCCGGGCGTAACTGGAATTGCATAATCGAGCAGTGCCGATGTCAATTGGTTTCGTAGCTTAATACATTTAAATTATCGCCATGAAATGCAAACCGAGGACCGGTATCCGGTATATTTTGTCCTCCGATTTCCCGGTCACAATATAACTGACTACTCTATCCGCGTGGAGTTTGGTTTTCAAATATCCCGCGGGGACCCTCTGTTTCGCCGAAAATGCCTTAGTTTGTAGAACTACCCAGATACAGATAGACAGACGGACGGACGGACGGACAGCGGAGTAATAGGTTCCCTTGGTTGGTTTGTTGGTTGTTGTTTTTAAGCAATTGCACAGCTTCTATCGCGGGCCAGCGTGGAGACCGAATCCAGAAATTCCGAAACGAAAATAACCTGACACGGGACTCCTCTAAGGTGAGCCGCTAGATGTCGCATTTTTTGTCAACGTCATCTAGCGGTGAGCCGCTAGATGGCGTTGATAAAAAATGCTATGCAATAGCTTTACCGCGGCAGTCCCCGAGTGCCACACGTCTTTTTTTTATATACTTATGTATATACAATGTGTAACAAAAGCGGGGTATCAGCCATGAAGGAGCTGAATGTGCTCATGAAACTGAACAACTTTCCCCAAGGAACATAGGTCGAAATATGAAAAAAAATTTGGACCTCCCAAAGTAAATCAGTCGTCAATTTTGTATTGGAGGTCCACATTTTTTCATATTTAGACCTATGTTCCTTGGGGAAAGTTGTTCAGTTTCATGAGCACATTGACCTCCTTCATGGTTGGATATCCCCCTTCTGTTGGTGTATATGAATAGCGGTCAAACAAGCTGGCGGGTCACCTGATGTAAAGTGATTACCGCCGCCATGAACGCTTGTAGTACCGGAGGCACCACCAATGCATTGCCGGCTTTTCAGGAATACCTACTAACTTAGGTGATAGATTACTTAAATAGTAATAATACTACTAAATTAATATTACCTCATGAATAGTAAATGCTATCCTGTTCTACTAATACTGTAAATGTGAAAGTTTGGATGTATGGATGGATGGATGGATAATGTTACTCAGTTATGTCGCAATGACTAAACCGATTTGCCTGAAATTTGGCACAGAGATAGATTATGATCTGGAATAACACATAGGCTACTTTTTAACCCGGAAAATAAGGTTGGTTACCCTTCGGGTACAAAACCCTAAAGAAATAAAATTTCGTATTTGCGTGTACTGAAACGCCCAGTAAAAATACAAACACATAACTTTTATAATATTCACACTACATTTGTATTTGAACTTTTAACTATATCCACGCTTATTACAAGTTGGAACTACAAAACTTTAAGTTTTGCGTATTTTCTTTTCTTACTTCTTAGGTACAATATACCGTAATATAGGTTTTTTGTTGACTGGATTAATCCAACCTTGAATATTCCTCGTGCCTACCGATGTGATGTCTGGTGGGAGGCTTTGGCCGTGGCTAGTTACCACCCTACCGTCAAAGACGTGCCGCCAAGCGATTTAGCGTTCCGGCACGATGGCGTTTAGAAACAAGTTAGGGGTTGAATATACACTGCCATACCCCTTCCAAGTTAGTCGGTTACCATCTTAGACTGCATCGTCACTAACCATCAGGCGAGATCGCAGTCAATGACGATCTTGTCAGTTAATTAAAAAAAATGTGGTTGCACCGTAGATAACGGAATAAAGGGCTGCACTGACAACGAAAATTTTGTGCGATTTAAGTCCGTGGAATAAATTAATCTAGCCGCGGCCGAAGTCTTAATAGCCCAACGGTCAAAGGTGCCGACTGAAAAGCAAAAGGTCGCAGGATCGAATCCCACCCGATGCACTATTGTCGTACACACTCCTAGCACAAGCTTTCTGCTTATTTGGAGAGAGGAGTAGGTATATTAGTCAACTTCAGCTTGGCTAATACATATTTAAAAAAAAATACATAGTTATATAAATTGTATTATATATATGTATGTATTATATATATTTATGATATTATTATACTTATGTATATTTTTGTATCATATATTACTTGCACCACCTACCTCTAGTAGGCTGTAGCTATGTCCTTTAACACCATTGGTTGCCTGGAAGAGATCGCTATGTAGCGATAAGGCCGCCAAATTGTATGCTATTTATTAAGCTCATTGTATATTTTGTGTGGTGTACAATAAAAGTATATTCATTCATTCATTCATTCATAGTTTCATCACATTGCATCAGAGAAGTGAACTGTGCTCGACAATGGAGAAACTTCCACCCGGTCTCGAAACCCGACAAGTGTTGATTCAATACAATCAAAACATTTTCAGATATTGGAACGAACCACTTACACCCACCCTCCGCCTCTCGGAATAGAAAAGACCCTTAAGAGGCTCAGTTATGCCCGATCCCTCCTTGTGATGAGTGAGACACGACTGCGGAATTGCTAACCCTTTTTGGGGCGCTAAGGGGCGAACGGGGTTTCGTTGGGGCAGAAAGGCTCGTTATTGTGATTGTACTGTGGGCTACCTATTTATGAAATCGTATATATAGTTTTTAACATCCTCACTAGTACTATGAATGCGAAAGTTTGTTGGTTTGTGCTTCAATCACACTGCAACTGTCTCTTGTATTGACACAGGCGTCGGTCTTGCGCCGCCTGTATCCAGCGGCTCCCTGCCACTCGTTTGGTGTCATCGTTCCACCTAGTACAGCTTTCCCATACGGGTTACTACTTCAGACAAAAGTGGTAATTGAAGTAGGTCGATCCAAAACCACAAAAATTAGTAACACCCTCTATTTAATAGGTAGTACTTTATACCTTCTTTTTGCGTTGTTTTTCCCCAGATCGTCAAGCCAAAAGTGGAAAAAAATGAAACAATCAAACTAGCAAAACTTTATTTATTACCACAGCATCAAATATCAACATACTCAAAGAGCTGAAACATCGAATCATGAATTTAGTTTATCCCGATTATCGTTTACCCGCCCCCGATTTATTTGTTAGGGCCGATCTATACCAGAAAGGCAGCGGCCGGCAGCGGCGCGGCGACCACTTTCAGTGTGAAATAATTTTAAAATTTTTTTATATAATCGCTGAAGACAAGTATCGCTTGAAAAGCTGAAAAGGTCATGCGGCCGCGCAGACACACGCGTCAAGCGATACTGGTCTTTAGCGATTACGTAGATAAAGTTTAAAATAATTCCACACTGAAAGCGCTAGCGAGCGCAGTGAGCGGCCAAAACAAAGTTACTCGTACGAAGCCCGCGATGTCACTGCCACTATAAACGCCGTTCTGATTCATGGGCGAATCATAAAACGCTCATTTACTACACAAAAAGGTGTGGATGTGTCTATCCCAAAAAAGTGACGAAAAATAAGTGATTTTAACTAGTAATCTAGAAAAAAATCATCATTTAATGTTTAAGGAAAACTACTTAAAAAATGAACTTCTGAAGACTTTATGTACTTGCAACTTATCAAAACTTAGATTTTGAAAATTTAGAAATCTTTAAAATAAACGGGATTTTTAATATAAAACCAGTGTCGCAGCAAACGAGCGAAATGCTTTTTGCGAAAAAAAAACAAAAAACTCATGTTTCGATCGATCAACCAAGTAAACCTAAGAAAGACACAATTTTCTTACTTAAAGATATTTTTATTTATTTACATAAAAATTATTTCATTCATGACATACATACAATCTTTTTTATAAGTACATAGGACAAAATTGTATAAAATGGCAGCAAATTCAATGAAAAAAAGATTCCGACGAATTGAGGACCTCCTCCTTTTTTGGAAGTCGGTTAAAGAGAAAGCCTTTTTAAATCAGTCATACAAATCAATAAACAAATTATTTAATGTTATTTTTCACAAGACAACTAACTAAACTAAGTAATGCCTCAAAACTTTTTAGCATAAACAGTAAGCCGATTTTTGCAATGTCTCCTAAAACTTAAGAGGTTCTCAAACATATACAGGGGTTAAGGAAATGCTAACGGAAACTGAAACCAGGGATTTAGTACAGATTCTGAGTTGTTCAGTATTGTTTTTTAACGAGATAAACTAGGCATAATCTCTTTACAAAGTTTTTGTTAGCATGTCTCTTCTTACAATCTGAATTTTTTCATATAGCAAAAATATCAAAAAGGTTACGTAATTTATAATAAATTTTTTTTTTTAAAAAAAAAGCTCTTAAGCATTAGGAGATTCATCAGACTATTCATCTTTCCAGTAACTTAGTTTTTTTAAATCTATTTAAAACGTCTAGTTTACAAATCATCAGTCTTATTTAAATAATAATAGTTAATTAGAAATTCAAAAACATTAAACTTTTTACCTAGATATTTAATTTAATGCTTTTAAATTCATTATCATGACTTAAAAAAATTGTCTACAATACACAAGGTCTTAACAAATCAACTTAAATGCAGCTACGTATCGTAGTCATAAACTTATTTGATAAAAGTCTATAAAATTCTACAGTTAAGTAAAAAAAAATACAAAAAAAAAAAAATTACAAAAAAATATTTGGCTCGAAATACACTAGTAAGTTTTTATATCAGCTTACTGAAGATGAAGAACGTTATTAAACGATACGTGACAAGTACGTGACCTACAGCACTGCTTACATTTCGTAACATACTTACGTGACTTACGTGAGAAAAACTTACAAGTGTATTGCGGCCTTATAGTAACAATGTTTTTCTTTCAACGACATATTATTTTTGGTTGGACACAACGTTGCTTATGACGTAGTTAAAAGTTTTGCTGCTGTTGCAATTTGATATTCATTAGACTATCGTTGTTGCAACTTGAAAATAATGTTGTTGCATCAACAAAATAACGAGCATCACTGTTGCAAGCCAAAAATGAAACATTTTTTCCAAATAAAACCTAAAACTAAATACAAAATCTTGCCTATTTCACGTTGCTATAAAATTTTATTAAATCTTAAGTTAACCTTAAAATAATAATTGGGACCTATTCAATTCTTTGACATCTATATTTAAAGCTTTTTTCGTTAGGCTACCGTGAATATTTTAGGATACTTTAATACTTAAACTAATAATAAAAAAAATATACAAGAGAGACAAAAATACTTAAAAGTCTATCAAAAAGATGTAAAAATTCCACTTTGAATATTGTATCAAATAAAATTTTATAAAGCTTTGCAATTAGTTATTTAACTTAGGTATATTTTAATCGAGAGGACAATTTTGTTGTAGTATAAATTAAATTATATATTTTTTCATTATACATGAGTCCCGGTTCCTGAAAAAAGAAATAATTACATATTTGCATACAAAATGCATAATATTAAGATTAAGTTATTACTGAAAAAGTACAATAATGTATATTAAGTCGGTAAGTCCAATCATTTACTGCTCACAAAGTAGATAATTTAAGGCAATGCTTTCTTCTCCTTCTTTATCTACCGATAGACGTCCACTGTTGAAAAAAGGTCTCTTGCATGGACATTCACAGGCCTCGGTCTTGCGCCGCCTGCAACTAGCTGCTTTCTGTAACTCGTTTATGTCGTCGGTCCACCTAGTGGGGAGTCGCAATCGGGTTATTTTCCGAGATAAAAAGTAGCCTATGTGTTATTCCAGACTATAATCTGTCTCTCTGCCAAACAGCCAAATCGGTTCAGTCGTTGCGACGTGATTGAATAACAAACATTCATCCATCCATCCATCGATCTATATATTCAAACTTTCGCAATATTTAATAGGATTTATTAGTAGAATTTATTCACCTTTGGTAGATATTTGAGATGAATGCATGCTTCCCTGACTGGACGGTGGGAGAATGTACATCGCTCCAGTACCTTGGGATATAGGTTTGGGTACCTAGAGAAAAAAAGAGAGGAATTAGTGGGGATAAGTCATTCAAATAGCCGTCAAACCTTATGCGTAGGTTCAAGGAAAAAACAAATTTCTTTTGCTGCGCTGTACGTACGTTTACCTGACGAAGTTACGGTATAGAAATAGAGATAGAGATAGAGATAGAGAGAGATAGAGATAAAGAGAGATAGAGATAGAGATAGAGATAGAGATAGAAATAGAGATAGAAATAGAGATAGAAATAGAAATATTTTTTATTCAAATAAACTTTTACAAGCACTTTTGAATTGTCAATGAATCTACCACTGGTTCGGAATGCCTTTCCTGTCGAGAAGAGCCAGCAAGAAACTCGGCGGTTGCTCTTTTGAAAATGAAACTATGCTATGTATACAGTGCTTCCACGACGAAGTTTCCTAAGTCTAATACAATACAAATACACATAAATACAATCCAATGCATGTTAAGACGAGTAGACAGAAAGCAGACCCTCCCTTTACATTCTAGGCACTTGGTATAGTAGGTACTATACCAAGTGTCTAGAATTTAATGTAAAACTTACTTGAGGCTGTGCGCTGTTGTTGCTGGTCGGTGATGAAGTGGGTGGAGTGGTGTACGGACGTGATGATGATGATGAAGAAGGTGATGTCACCGACGTACCTGAAGGGTTAGAATAAGTTGCAGAGATCGCTTTTTAGAATGTATTCAACCGGCTACTGCTTGATTCAACTGCAGTTCAACGCGCTGCGTCAGGTGTGAATAGTACTTAGTTCAAATGGTACTGTAATTCAAGCCTCAACGGTTAAAGGTGCGGACTGAAAACTGAAAGGTCGCAGGTTCGAATCCCACCCGTTGCACTATTGTTGCACTCCTAGCACAAGCTTTCCGCTTATTTGGAGAGGAGGATATTAGTCAACTTCGGCTTGGCTAAAGTTTTTTTATGCTATTGTATGGCTTCTATCGCGGGCCAGCGTGGAGACCGAATCCAGAAATTCCGTAACGAAAATAACCTGACACGGGACTCCTCTACGGTGAGCCGCTAGATGGCGTTGATAAAAAATGCTATGCAATAGCTTTACCGCGGCAGTCCCCGAGTGCCACACGTCTTTTTTTTTAAAGTAATGGATGACTTAATTAATGTCTTACTTGGGGGATGATGATTAGTATTCCTTAACGTGTAGTACGGTGGGGGGGCATTCTTGGCAGGATTGTTTACAGGGGGTGCGTAAGCTGCAAGAAAATTTCACACACATCAATCTTACTTCTTTGATTGAACGTCAAACGCAAAATGTGTTTTACTTTCGGGACTTTGTTACCGTTTATTAATAACTAGCTTTCGCCCGCAACTTCGTCCGTGGGGAGCTAAATTTTTAAAACCCCTCGGGACCTTTGTTAAACCTTTGCTTTTCTGGGGAAAAATAGCCTATGTCACTCTCCAGGTCTTAAATTATAATCATGCAAAAATCACGTCAATACGTTGGTCCGTTGCTGCGTGATTGCAGTACAAACAAACAAAAAAGATACTTTCGCATAAAATATTAGGCGTGATTGAAGGACAAACCAACAAGAAATACTTTCGCTTTTATAATATTACTTAGGATTGGTGACCCGAGTTGCAATTAATTTGTAACGAAATTATTTCATTTCAATACTTATAGTAAATATTTATATTTTAAACAATTACCTACTTAATTAAAATCCTAGGTTACGTCATATACCATATATTGAAATAAACATTAAGCTTTGATCACTTGAAAATTTTTTTAAAAAATGTTGTTTCATAGTTCGCAGTCAAAATACGAGTAGAACAATTCAGTTTAGGTGTTAAATACTTTTAGTAATATTATTATTGACAAATTATAAAAAAAAGTAGGAAATAGGAGTAAAACTTACGGAGTGGTCCACCGCTGCCCCTTAAATAAGGGTTGCCGTAAGTGGCAGCATAACGCACGTCGACACCCCCAGTCATGATCACTCCAGGGTTTCCCATTGGGATCACTACAAGAAAACTATAATAAAAACACACTGGACACAAGGAAGCATTAATTTGCAGAATTCCACGAAACACATGGAAAACAAAATTTTTTTTTGCTATTTAACTCGCCGCTTCTTGTTAGGTGTGCATGCTCCTTTAGACGAATAGAAAAGTCAGCAAAACCAAAAACAAAGTTAAACGGAGTAGTTAGATGTACGTGTGTGCGTATGTGTGCGTGCTCGCGTACCTTTTGCGTACGTGTGTGTGTGTGTGTGTGTGTGTGTGTGTGTGCGTGTGTGTGTGTGTGTGCGTGTGTGCGTGTGCACGTGTGCGCGTGTGTGTGTGTGTGTGTATGTGTGTGTAAAAGAATACTTACAGTCAGGTCCCATCATCCCGCCCAATCTACCACAGCTTCCTTGCCAGTTCAAGGAGCCGCAGTGACTCTGGTATGTGGATGCATCGGTGCTTCTTGATAAAGAACCCGTCATGGAATCGGTCTGCGGTGGAGCGTAGTCCCTCGAGTAATCCACGTACGGCACGTAGCCATTCGCTTGGTCGTGTGTCTGCAACAACCATACCTCTATAACACTGTGATTAATCTATGGTGCCTTCTTCTTCTTTTTCGCGCTGGACTCTTGTATGGAATTGCACAGGCCGCCTGAATCCAGCGGCTCCCTGCGACTCGTTTGATGTCATCGGTTCACCTAGTGGTCTGCCAAAACTGCGCTTCCCGGTGCGGGGTCGCCACTCCAGCACCTTGGGACTCCATCGACCATCAGCTCTTCGAACTATGTGCCCTGCCCATTACCACTTCAGTTTTGCGACTCGCTGAGCTATGTCGGTGACTTTGGTTCTCCTACGGATTTCTGATTTGATCTCGCAGGGATACTCCGAGCATAGCTCTCTCCATCGCCCGCTGAGTGATCCTGAGCCTTCTTATGAGGCCCATAGTTAATCTAAGGTGTAATTCTCTAAAAATGATTGGTATAGTCTGGTGATTGGCCGATACTCGCTCGCCATTGGCTAAAATGCATTGTTACAGAAAGAAAACTTTATTTATCAGAAATAGGCTTGCGCTTGATGACAATCAGTACTGGATAGCACTGATGAGATCTAGTTTGGAGCGCTCTTGCATAGAAGATGCCTATTCACTCTTCCCTTGAAGGTACTCAAATTATTATAAGTGGCAGGAAACACGGATGCTGGAAGAGTGATCCACGAACTTAGCGGTTCTTATCAGAAACGTTGAATTACAGCGTACTTTTCATACTTCAAGCACGCACCTAAAGGATTCTTGTAAAATCTCATAAACTACCTGACGCTGGAGCCATTCGGGACGTGACTGGGAATCCGGATCACGAAACGTAATTTGACGCTCAAAGCAATGAAACTTTGTCAACATTACCTAAAACTACGTTATTAAATTTAATACAACCCTGGCCGGGTCGAAACCCCTACTGTAGGGGGTTCTATTTATGGAAACGGTGTCGGTTTCTAATTTAGGGCTGTTTGAACTGCGAAGCTCAATTGCTTGTGTCAATAAAATACTAGATTTTATCTTCCTGGCTCAGTAGTGACCGCTGTTATTATAATTATTATTGTTTGAAGCCTCAGTAGCCCAATGGTTAAAGTTTCGAGGTTAAATCTGGTTCAAGATGCACGTAGGGGATAAATGTTTCCTAAATTGCGTTCGTAATCTGTCACTTTTTAAATTGTTATTTTGTGCTATTAAATATTAAACCCCAGAAAAGTATGTATATTGCAAACTAAGTAGGTAGGTACTTTGTAGAGTACTCTTACCAGAAATGTATGTAGATATTATGTATGTAGGTACCTCTTTGTCAGGGGTCATAAGCGGCTAGTATTGGGGCTCCAGTCGTTCATTTTTCCTTATCCTCCTTAGGATCCTTAGAGACGAGCCCAATGGGCGTCGCGCCTGGAAGGCTCCGGTTGTGTTCTTAGGAGATGTCGGAGCCTCCCATTATGCGCTGAGGGTGGCTATGGAGGGGGTTTTAGTGGGTAAAATTCCCACATAACCCGGGACCCTACCCCACGTTTTCGGGTGTCTTTACTTTTTTACTTACTTAGTTTCTTTTTCTTTTTTTCACCAAATTTTATTTAATAAATCCTTTTTTAAGGATCTGTTATCCCGTCTCATAGAGTCCACTGGTGACCAAAGGGCTGGAAGTTACCTCGGCCAGCATATAAGTTTGGCCATTCAGCGGGGTAACGCAGCCAGCGTTCTGGGCACATGCCCTCGGTTTTTTTTTAATATATCGACTAGCGCTTGGCAGCGATCACACCTGATGGAAAGTGAAGATGCAGCCTAAGATGGAACGCGCTTGCCTAGAAGATGCCTATTCACTCTTGATTTGAAGGTACCCAAATTGTAGTTAGAAGGCAAAACGGAAGCCTGCCCTGGCTTCCGTTTTTCCAGTGATTAAGATGATATTTTCTATATTTAGCTTTTATTTTCGATATTTAGGATTTTATTTAATTTAGATTTTAGTTATGTGTTATTTGACCTCATATTATGTTATTTTAATAAATAAATAATTACTTTATGATTAGGACCTTTCCCACTATTTCGCTCTTATATTAAACTTCGCTTACAGGAGCTTATTAGTTTTGTTTTCAATACCTTCTAAGACTAGAATATGAACTGCGGCTTCATTAATGTAATTAGGAACAAAGTTTCCCAGCTGAGGTGCATTATTTAGTTGCCAAGTTGCTGGAACTACTTGAATGTTAACCAAAGCAGACTGACCATCAGTTTTAATTAACCTACGTCTAAATAAGGTTTCCCATTTTGCCATCTTGAGGCTTAAGTAAATGATAACTAGCTTTTGCCACTAAGAAAGGATTTATGAAAACCCCTTAAAATAGGGTTTGAAAAATTGAACTTAATCCTATTATACACGGTGAAATTTTATTCCCCGTGAACCCTATAGGAGGTGAATGTGCTCATGAAACTGAACAACTTTCCCCAAGGAACATAGGTCGAAATATGAAAAAAAATTTTGGACCTCCCATAGTAAATCAATCAGCTAATCGTCAATTTTGTATGGATGGTCCAATTTTTTTTTCATATTTCGATCTATGTTCCTTGGGGAAAGTTGTTCAGTTTCATGAGCACATTCACCTCCTTCAGGGTTTACGGGGAATAAAATTTCACCGTGTATATCATCTAGTCATCCAGTTATTTAGTCGATCTAGTCTTATAAATGCAAAAGTTTGGATGTATGTTTGTTACTCAATCACGCCGCAACGCCCAAACCAATTTGGCTGTTTGGCACATAGATAGATTATAGACTGGAATACACATAGGCTACTTTTTAACCCGGGAAATGAGAGTTCCGGAATAAAAAACCTTAATCCACGCGAACGAAGTCGTTGGAATCAACTAGTTTTATATATTTTGTCATCATTCAATTAATGCCATCAATTAAATTGAAAAAGGAAAGATGCTCAATGCTCATATCTCCCAAAGAAAGACGCGATGGGAATCATAAGAAGTTTTGTCTCTTTATTATAGGGCGAATGGGAAAGTGAAAGGAAAATGTTAGAAGAAAATGTCGGGGCACATTAATGGAAAACGATAATTTTAATAAAAATATTAGTTTACGAGACTAAACAGAAGGAAAATTGGAAGAGGCAGGTCTGGGGTAAATAATATTACGAATTAAGTGGTCCAAAAAGTTTGTTTGGTCCTAATACAAACGATATAATTTTTTTTCTGAGTTTATGTGCATGGAGTACATAAAGAGGTTTTGTATGACGCCATACTACCTTTGTATGGAAAGTCAGTTTTTTTTACTTATACTAACTTTATCTACGTTTTAGGGGGCTTACCTTAAAATGTATATGGTGAAGTAATTGGTTAATGAGTTCAAACAAACTATGGTTCAGCTAGTTTTCAATTAAACTAATATAACTTCAATAACCAAACTAATAAATTATTTCCAATAATTCCAATTAATTTAAAACACGAACCTAACACTACATAATGTAATAATTAATACCATCGATATAAATGAATCGGTTTTGGGTTGAATGTGCAACCACTAAAACGACGAGGCAGTTATTAAAATAGATCATACGTTATAGGGGGCATACCTTAAAATGTATGTTATGAAGCGGTTGGCTAAAGTCTCCGCTGTACCGCTGATACTGCTTCATAAGTTCGTTGTCGTAGTCCGTATGGTGTAGTCCGTATCCGCAAGGTCACCTTCCGGATACGGACTACACCGGAATTGGATCCGTACACCTTCGGAAGGTGTGCGGATCCAATTGGGACGCCCAGATTGGTCGTCATTTGTAGAGTGGACCGCAGATCCGGGTCTGAACCGTTGCGCATTTTTTGACTCATAAGACTTGGGATCAACTTTCTGCGTTCATGGGAGACATACCTTAAAATGTATATTATGAAGTGGTTGTTTAAACACCCCGCTGTACCGCTGTTCATAAGTTCGTTATCGTAGCCCGTATCCGAAAGCTGTATCCGGCAATCGGGATCGGATCTAAGTTGCTGTTTGACTCATAAGACTTGGGACAAAATATATCTACGTTACGCTGTACATAAGTTCGTTGTCGTTAGCCCGTATCCGGAAGCTGTATCCGGCAAGCGGGATCGGGTCTAAGCCGCTGATTGACTCATAAGACTTGGGACAAACTATATCTACGTAATTTTTTTTTTATGTTACGTTATGGGGGACATACCTTGAAATGTATATTATGAAGTGGCTGGTTAAAGTCCCCGCTGTACCGCTGGTACTGCTTCATAAGTTCGTTGTCATAACCCGTATCCGGGAGCGGTACGGGTCCGGCGAGCGGGAGGCCCAGATTGGTCGTCAGTTGTAGAGTGGACCGGAGATCCGGGTCTGAACCGTTGTTGGAGAGGTCCTGTTAATTGTGAATGGATGAATGAATAAAATATTGGGACGCTACGGACATACTGGACGTTCAGTGTATTGGACCTTCTGGGCCGTAACATCAATACCAAAAACAACCAGAAATAATAATATAAAAAAATATTTTAAAGAAACCGACTTCAAACGCCACTTAAAAGTATAAAATAATAATTTGTTTGTACAAGTATGTTGAAGTCGGGCCAGTGTCGCGCATCGGTTTCATCGTTTCTATTTAGGTCCGTCCGTCTCACGGGTGAATTCAACAAGTATATCTGCCTAATAGTATTTACAACTAGCTTTTGCCCCCGCGACTTCGTCCGCGTGGAATTAGATTTTGGGGTGGAATTTTCAAAAACTGTGACACACGTACTTCTTTATTTTTAACTGAAAGCTCAAATACCAACTTTGATTGAAACAGCTTGAAAAATGACGGAGTTTCATATAAACTTCCATCCCCTATTTAAACCCCTTAGGGGTGGAATTTCCAATAATCCTTTCTTAGTGTGCGCCTACGTCATAAAAGGAACCAACTGTAAAAATTTCAAGTTTCTAACTTCAGTAGTTTAGGCTGTGCGTTGATATCTCAGTCAGTCAGTCAGGACTTTGAATTTTATATATATATAGATATAGATTTAAGTATGTTGAAGTCGGACCAGCGTCGCGCATCGGTATCATCGTTTCTGTTTAGGCCCGTTCGTCTCACGGGTGAATTCAACAAGTTTATCTGCCTATTTACGATTTAATATAATTTTAGTTTGTACACGTATGTTGAAGTTGGACAGGCTTATAGTACTAGTTATCCCAAGTGTCAAGGTCGACACTAGTACGGGGAGTGTGCGGGGTGAGGTGCGACAGTCGTGCGCGGTGCACACCCGGGGCCCAAGTCTGCTATTGCAATTGTAGTTCAATTGTCTATCAATGACATCCCAATTGCTACTTTTAGCAATTTTGGTAGTCCACTAATTCAATGGCGTCACAATTGTTTTCCGATGGTTTGCCACTGACACATCTAGCTTTGAATGTAGCTTAAATAAACGTTTTTAATATGTAGTTTTTTTTGAAACTCATTTCGGCAAACGCTTTTTAAGCTAATGGCAATACCGAGGTATCATTGAATTACAATCCAATTGTAAGAAATCGAACGACCATTGTGAATTTAGTAGACTACGAAATTTTGGACCAATGATAATTGAATTGTAATTGTATTGCGGTTCAATGATAATGACATGTAAAATAGCAGACTTGGGGCCCCGCCCGCTTCGTCAGCCCCCGATTCCTCGGAGCTCGCGCGCGGACTGTACTTACCATATCGCAGCTTCCTTCAACCTGCCTCAACTCAAGTTTCAAGTCGCTTATATTAGAGTTCCGATCGCTCTCCTTGTAGGGGTCGCAAGTTTTGCCAACTTCGGTAATATCCGGCTTCTTGATGTCCTTGGCTCTGCGATGACACAGCATGATCGCGAGCATGATTATGAGAATGACTATCGTTATTGACGATCCGGTGCAGACTATCACTATGAGGGGGATGGATTCTGTAACAAGGATGAAAGTTTAACGAGTTGATCGTTCTATATATTATATTCACGACCTCCCTGGCGCAGTGGTGCGCGCTGTGGTCTTATAATTGGGAGGTCTCGGGTTCGATTCCCAGCGGGGGCAATTTAGGAATTTATAATTTCTAAATTGTCTCTGGTCTGGTCTGGTGGGAGGCTTTGGCCGTGGCTAGTTACCACCCTACCGTCAAAGACGAGCCGCCAAGCGATTTAGCGTTTCGGCACGATGGAGTGTGGAAACCGATTAGGGGTATGGGTTGAATTTACACTGTTATACCCCTTCCAAGTTAGCTCACTACCATCTTAGACTGCATCGTCACTTACCATCAGGTGAGATCGCAGTCAAGGGCTATCTTGTCATCGAATAAAAAAAAATATTGGAGCCCCAACACAAGCTGAGTGACTCACCTTTTGGTCTGAGTGACTGCTGTACAAAGTAACGATATCTAATACCTATCATAGCTGTGTTTTTCATTTTGATTTATGTTGTATATTTTTGTGTTTATTGCTACCAATAAAGATGTTTCTATTCTATTCTATAAAAATTCCTTTTAAATAATAATATTAAATTTGAAAAATCAAAAATCCGACTGCGTAAAAATTGGATTTTTTAAATAAAAACTGAAAGGTAAAAGCAAGTTCTGGACTTGTATTTTCCCTGTCAGTTATTGATTTTTTAAAATATTTTTATTTAAAAGGAATTTTTACCTGCAGCTCAATTCAAATGAATTTTTGATTTTTTCTTGAAAATTACCTTATTTATTACATAACTAATTGATGCCCGTGGCTTTGCTCACGTGGATTTAGTTTTTAAAATCCCGCGATACAAAGTAGCCTATGTATGTCACTCTCCCAGTCGTCAACTATATTTACCCATACAAAAAATCACGTCGATCCATTGCATTGTTGCGGCGTGATTAAAGAACAAACCAACAAACAAAGACACTTTCGCATTTATATTAGTAAGGATATAAATTAATTATACTTACTATCTGGTATAACATTAATCTCCATGCTATCAGTGCCATACGCGTTGGAGACAGTACAGTTGTAGGGACCGAAGTGTTTTATTTGGCTCTCTCTTTTGATTAGCGTGGACTTAGTCAATCCATCCGGTAAGGATTCTTCTAAGAACACGTAATCCTGCAAAAAAAGTATATTTTTAACCACTTTTTAACAATCATTGACATAATAATACTTGGACCTTGGGTGTGATGCAAAATTCACGAAAAAAGTGTCCCGAGAAAACCTATATATACCTACGAGTGTACATTTGTATTTTTATAAACAAACTAATACATTGTAATTTATGTCTTAGTCCATTATTATACAGCCTAATTTTGCTTGCAGTAATTTGCATGTTCTCTTTGATGATAAACACGAGACTGACGTGCGAATGGAAAGCTTTTTCGCGTTTTGGATTTCTTTCGGTTTGTACAATTTTAGCGCTGACCCGAAGTCCATAGTATTATTATGTCAATGTTAACAATACAGAAAATCTCAATATTTAACAGTGCGCAGGATGTCAGGAGCCTAGGTGCGAGCGGTCAGGCGCGAGGAAGCTCTCGCTCACACTTATACAGATACGACACAAACACAACCATAAGCCACGTGCCGTCGTGAATTGAAAGAACTATATTAATATACAAATTTTTTTTCATGGAAATAGAAAATATTACTTACGTGATTATGGAAAGAGTTGAGTTCGTTTCCACCAAAACTCCAAATCACCAGGTCGGGTTTAGGCACGGAGAAGGAAACGCATTCAATGTGCACACTCCCCCCCTCCACTCCATACTGTGTTTGATTGGATATTATTTTCGGTGGACCTGCAAAAACAAAACGCTGGCATCCGATGGAAGTACGGAACTGTAGGGTTAGTACAGTGCAACCTTAATTCTATAACCTTCACATTTCGACCTATCTTTCTTGGGGAAAGTTGTTCAGTTTCATGAGCACATTCACCTCCTTCAGAGTTATTTCACACATTAGCGTCAAAGTAAAATGAACCTTAAATGTACAAACTTAAAGTCACAAATTAAGTACAACCGATTTTAGTTTGGAGCGTATCCGAATACGTAAAAGTATAAGAATGCATTCACGAAATTGAGCTCTAAATCGAAGAAATTATGGTACATTTTACTTTGACGCTAAAGTCATCGAATACGAATACGATCAATCGAATTAAATCTTGTACGGATATTATGTTTTGGAAGTTGGAAAAAACGCATGGGGAAAGGTTGCAAAGCGTATGACGATGCCTGATTCGATTATTATTATTACGATAATTGATTTTTTTACAGCAAGTATGGACGTTATTTCCACTTTTTTTTATTCATGACAAGACAATTCTTGACTGTTATCACACCTGATGGTAAGTGACGATGCAGTCTAAGATGGTAGCGGGCTTACTTGGAAAGGGTATGGCAATGTAACATTCAGCCCATACCCGTAATCGGTTTCTAGATGCCATCGTGCCGAAACGCTAAATCGCTTGGCGGCACGTCTTTGACGGTAGGGTGGTAACTACTCGTAGTCACGGCCAAAGCGTCCCACCAAACCAGACCAGTGACAATTTAGAAATTGTTCCCTAATTGCCCCGCCGGGAATCGAACCTGAGACCTCCCAGTTATAAAACCACAGCGCTCATCACTGCGCCAGGGAGGTCGTCAAACTTACAGAATATTCTTTACAGTCATAGGTAGACAGACAAAGGCTAAAATCTCAATAGCCCAACGGTTAAAGGTACGGACTGAAAACTGAAAGGTCACAGGTTCGATCCTCACCCGCTGCGTTATTATCGTACCCACTCCTAACATAAGCTTCCCGCTTATTTGGAGGGGAGAAGAAAAAATTTAGGAATCGAATATGCGATCTTTCTGTTCTCAGTCCGTACCTTTAACCATTGGGCCGTTGAGGCTATTTATGTAACCGAATCACGTAATTACCATGCTAACAGGTTGACAAGATTTCAAAGGGAGTCCGGAGTTATTAGCCTAACTCAATCTTTTTATGTAAATTTTAATTCAAAATAGCAACGGAGTACTCTCACGCCTAGATCTACAACTGGTAGTTTCCTTGATAAAGTTCTTATGAGTAAAGTTATTCCAAAAAACAAATAAATGAATCATAAAAGACTAGATCTCTTATTTCCCGGGATAAAAAGTAGCCTATGTCACTCGCCAACTCCTAATTAGCAGCCAATCAATTAAATGTGGATGATACAGTGCTGCCATCCCTATTGATCTATACAAACCATTATTAATTCTTTCGCTTGCCACTAGATGTCGCTTCCCTTGAAAAGTTCGAGGTATCATTCTGCTCACAACAAATGAATATTAGACTATCCACGTCAAAGTTTCGTCACTCTGGTTTCCCTTCAAAACGCATAAATCTTTCGCCTTTTACTAAAGATTTCCGTGGAGGGGAACACTCAAATGAGTCTTACTAATTTTTGATGCCCTACGATCGTAGGGCTTATAATCAAATCAAATGTATTATTGACTTTCAACATAGTTATATTTATATCTGATACTAGCTGTTGCGCGCGACTTCGTCCGCGTCAATTTCTGTTATCATAATCGCGATTAAGAAGTTTTTAAAAGAATATATTTTAAATATGGATAATTTTCCCCGTTTTTGCAACATTTTTCACTGATGCTTCGCTCCTATTGGTTGCAGCGTGATGTTATATAGCCTAAAGCCTTCGTCGATAAATGGACTATTCAACATAAAAAGAATTTTTCAATTCGAACCAGTAGTCCCTGAGATTAGCGCGTTCAAACAAACAAACTCTTCAGCTTTATATATTAGTATAGATATCTGATATTCTAGTGATATTCCTATATTATGTAGTATGTTATAATGTAATTTATTTATAATATAACTAGAATTAAAATTATATACTTCTACGTATTTATTGCGATCCCCCATCTCTATGCAATAAAGTTGTTTAAAAAATAACTTTTTTTGTTTTAATATTATCATGAAGTAACGCCTGTTTCTATACAGATAAATAAATCATACTGCAGTATACTGTATACTTCACACGGTGGAGTCAATAAAGCGCGTACAGATAGGCGTTGCCGCCACTGCCGCATAGAAGTCACGAATTCAGAACTTAACTCTCTGTACGTGCTCGCAGATAATTAACATTCTATACCGCGCCGCATATGAAGTGCCGGTTTCAAACATTCATTCGAACGAGATTGTATTGAATTCTCTGATTTTCCATCGCATAATAGTTTTTTTTTTTTTGTTAGAAAAATCCGTCAACATCTTACTAATATTAAAAAAGCGAAAGTTTTTAAGCGTGGATTGATGGATGGATGGATGGATGGATGGATGTTTGTTACTCTTTCACGCAAAAACTACTGGACGAATTTGGCTGAAATATGGAATGGAGACTATACGCAGGATTAACATATAGGCCAAATTTTATCCCGGAAAATTAAAGGATTTCCGCGGGAATCAAAAAACCTTAGTTCACGCAGACGAAGTCGCGGGCATCATCTAGTAATTTTTATTTATTTATTTAAACAACTTTATTGCATAATACATAGAGAGATAATGGCGTACATGAATTAAGTAAAACAAAAGGTGACCTTATAAAGTTTATAACCAATTATACTCAAAGCCTTATCACTAAGAGTGATTTCTGCCAGGCAACCTATACAGAAGAACTCCCAATAAATACTTAGAAGTATAAAATGTTAATTATATCCTACTAATATTATAAATGCGAAAGTTTGTATGTATGGATGACGGATGTTTGTTACTTAATCTCGTCGCAACTACTAAACCGATTTGGCTGGGCACAGAGTTAGATTATAGAATGGAATAGCTAGGGAATAACATATAGGCTACTTTTTATCCCGGAAAATAAGCGAGTTCCCACGGGACCAAAAAACCTCAATCGACGCGCAAACGAAGTCGTGGGTTAACTAGTTACATTATATTATATTATAAATAAATTACATTATTACATACTACATTATATATATAAGAATATAAGAATATCAGATATAAATATAACTTTGTTGAAAGTTACTATACTACTACTATAAGACACAATCCAGAAATGGGAATTGAAACTCTAAACTAATAACGCCTTAAGAGATCTGATCTCTTAAAACGCTAAAACCCTACCTAAAGCCACCTCCTCTCACCCCTTTTAGTGGCCCCTGTCCTCACATCTAATTAATTAAACCACATCACGTCGGACAAACCACCGTCTGACGTGAGGGTAGCTATCAAAAATATCAAAGTATTATTTAATCAACAATTAATTACACTCAGATAAATCTATAGCCAATATTTATTCGATTAGGGCGCGATTGCTATCGCAATCCCTTAATCAAATACAACGACCTAGACGCGGGAGCATCCAATAGCCGTATGAGTCTCTGGGAGAGACTGCATTCGCAACGTCAAACCCGCCTATTTATATCCGACGGCCGGCGCCAGTCCGGCGCGACAGACGAACACCTGCACCGCACCTGCGCCGCACAGCAACAATGTTTAATAGCGATTTTATCAAACTACCTTCAAATAACAAAAGATCAATTTAAATATGACCCTACAATAATAATTTTATATTTAGGTTCACGACACTACATAAAACATTTTGATTTGATTATAAGCCCTACGATCGTAGGGCATCAAAAATTAGTAAGACTCATTTGAGTGTTCCCCTCCACGGAAATCTTTAGTAAAAGGCGAAAGATTTATGCGTTTTGAAGGGAAACCAGAGTGACGAACCATTGACGTGGACGGACTAATATTCATTTGTTGTGAGCAGAATGATACCTCGTACTTTTCAAGGGAAGCGACATCTAGCGGCAGGCGAAAGAACTAATAATGGTTTGTATAGATCAATAGAGATGGCAGCACTGTTTCATCAACTTTTAATTGACTGGCTGCTAGATAATAAGTTAATAAGCAATAGTTCGAACGATTAATTTATAAAAAATATAAATACGTTAAATTATTTACATTAAATTCCCGCAAGAATCCACTATTTTTGAATGTACTTAGCCTATGTCACTTTCGAATACCGTAACTATGAAAATCGCGTCGATACGTTTCTCCGTTACTGTGTGATTGAGGGACAAACCAACAAACAAACACACTTTTGCATTTATCTTATTATCCTATTAATATTATAAATGCGAATGTTTGGATGGATGTATGGACGGATGGAAATTTGTTATTCAATCACGCCGCAACGACTGAACCAATTTGGCTGAAAGGCGCAAAGATAGATTATAGTCTGGAATAACACATAGGCTACTTTTTATCCCAGAAAATAAGAGAGTTCCCGCGGGAATTAAAAAGCCTTAATCCACGCGCTCATCAACTAGTTTGTCATATTTGTTCTTATAAAATACTAGCTGATGCCCATGACTTCGTCCGCGTGGATTTAGTTTTTATAATTCCGCGGGAACACTTTAATTTTTCGGGATAAAAAGTAGCCTATGTCACTCTCAAGGTCCCCAACTATAACGATGCCAAAAATCACGTCTATCCGTAGCTCTGTTACAGCGTGACAAACCAACAAACTAACATCATATATATTATTATAATGACATATAGCGACTATTTACAGTTGTCGATCTAACAAAATTAATACTTTTTGTGACGCACCGTTACTTTGCAAGCAGTATTTCTTGGGATTTAGTATCAAAAGGCGCTAACAAAAATCGCTTTACCGCTACAAGAACAAGTGTTCCAACAAACTCGTCGACTGAACCCCGGGGCAAATTTACTGCGCAAACTTCGCGACGCTCTGGAATGGCGGCGCAAATGACGTCATCACTTAAAAACTTTGTTTGCGCTTTCCTAACCTACCCAAGATTTCAACTTGCAGCTCAAAAATGAGAATTTAATAGTGGTCTTAAAAATTTTCACCCCTCTTTCTTACTGCTAAATATCAGTCCCGCAACTTTGTCCGTGTGGAATTCCATTTTTAACAATCCCGCGGGAATCCTCTTTTATCCCAAAAAAATTAAGTTTTAATATTAAAAGGAAATGTCTTTTCTCCATACAAACGCTCTCGACTGTTTTCTTTCTGGTTTTTGACTTTAAAGCAATGATTTTTTTACAGTTAAATAAATATCAACCTCTTCTATGCCCCTATATTTTCCTTTTTGATGATACATTATCTGTATAAGCACTAGAACCCTTACAAAATGCTCAAAATTGCCTATTTAGACCGCTGTCAATAGAGGCCCAGTCTACAAAGGCAACTCCTATTAATGAAAAAGAAAAACATAGGGGCACAGTAGATATCTTTTAAATATCAATAATTTTAAAGGTTCAATATTGGAGGAGGAAATAGTAGCCATACCTCGAATTAAGACTTTTTACTTTCAGTCGTACTAAATAAATGAATTAATTTCAAAAGTCGCTGCGACCGTATTTCCACTTAACATTTGCTAATTAAACATACCTTTAACGTAAACCATGGCAGGCGCTTCAATGTCTTGATACCCTTCCACAGTGGCTCGACACCAGTACTGCCCCGCTGTCTGCTTGCTGATTGTTACTGTTAAGTTGGCCGACTTAGATACCCTCTAGGAACAGAATAATATAAACGTAAAAATTCTTTCTACAAAACCGACCTCAAACGCCACTACAGAATATATCAATTGTGCCCATAAAATTTGAAGAGTTCCCTCGATTTCTCCAGGATCCCATCATCAGATCCTGACCTGATGACAATGGGACCACCTGGAAAGTATACCCTTTCAAACAAAAAACGAATTTTCCAAATCGGTCCACGCGTCTTTGAGTAATCAGGGAACATGCATAAAAAAAAAAAAAGATTCCACGAATTGAGAGCCTCCTCCTATTTTGGAGTTGGTTAAAAATAGATAAATATTGTGTGTACTTTATTACCTATCCCTTTCGGTGGCAGTCTTGATAGGATTCTAGAGGATACTCACTCTACGCCGTTTATAAAGTAAGTAGATAAAAGTGGATAAAAGTTAACGAAGTTGACGTCAAAGTTGTCAGATTCAAGTGTCAACAGTGGGTATCGGGCGACGCGACAAATTGCCTTACATCATCCTCACGCCAGAACGCTTGAGCCGGCTGGTATTGGGTCCATCGGAATCACTCAATATGCACGACATTGGGGGAAAATTGAAACATGGATACAAGAAAGTTTAAATGTTTTCGTCAATCACACTATCAGATCACAATAATATTATAAAGGCGAAAGTTTGTGTGTGTGCATGTCTGTTATTCCTTCACGCAACAACGAATTAACCGATTTGGCTGTTTGAAATGGAGATAGCTCACATCTATAATTAACGCATAGGCCACATTTTATCCCGGAAAATTGAAGAGTCCCCGCGCGGATTGAAAAAACCTTAATCCACGAGGACGAAGTCGCGGGCCTCATCTACTTTTCTTTTAATTCGTTGACAAGACAGTCCTTGACTGCAATGTTACCTGATGGTAAGTGAGGATGTAGTCTAAGATGGTGTGCGCTTGCCTAGAAGATGCCTATACACCCTTGATGGATGGGCGCTTAGAACGGATATGGCAGTGTAGATTCAATCCATACCCCGTAACCGGTTTCTACACGCCATCGTGCCGGAACGCTAAATCGCTTGGCGGCACGTCTTTGACGGTAGGTTGGTAACTAGCCACGGCTATAGCCTCCCACCAGACTTGGGTAATAAAAGAAGATTCATTCATTCATTCAACTATGAATATGTACGTACAACAACTCGGTCCTGTTCGTACCGCATCCAAAGCACCTTGGGTTGAGGGTGACCTTCCACCAGGCAAGTGAGGGTCGCCGCTGATCCTATATCACCCTCCACGTTCTGAGGTCTCGCACGAAACACGGGTCCATCTGTATCATAGTGGGGTTAGTATAACATTTAACACGATTGATCGTATGCGTATGCTTTGACATTAGCGTAAAAGTAAAATTAACCATAAAGATATTAAATTAGAGCTCAATTTCGTGCGTGCATTTTTATACTTTTAAGGATACGCTCCAAACTAAAATCGGTTGAACTGAATTTGTGACTTTAAATCAATACTTTTAAGCTTCACTTTACTTAGACGCTAATGTCATAGTATCTATACGAATACGAACAATCGTACCTATACAAGAGGTAGTATATGTTACAAGTAGCGGTAAATGAAGCGCGTAGGTAATGGCAGGAATTTTTCGTAATTTTGTCATATCATTTGACAAAGAAGTACTCTATTATACTCTTTGTTGTTCGGCACAATTTTTTCGCTTGTTTTGTGAGTGTATAACTCATCCCTAGTAGAAATCATTGATTATAATAGGACGTTACTTCCAAGGTACACAGCTTTGCCTTGGTCGGGTAAAAAGGTTAAGTAATATAACTAGTTTCACAGCCTTTTGCCGGCAAATTCGTCCGCAATTGCAGTAATATTAGCCTACAGCCTGTCGCAGAACATACCTGCATAATTAAACAAGCATGTCTACAACTCACACAGGGGGATATGACTAGAAACTTTTCAAAGTTTAACTTCCACAATGCATGCAACTCTGGAGATTGTTTACTTAGCACGGATGAAGTGTTTCAGGATCGTGTATTACGCTAGAAAAGGTTGATGTGAAGGAGGTTGAGCATCTATTGGCTCGTTTGGGGGGCGGGGGGTAAGGGGGGGGGGGGTAGGAACGACTCGTATGCCGTGACGGTAAAGGGCATGACACTCTCTGATACCGTCATGACGTTATTTAATGACAAAGTTGCTTGGAACCAATCTGCTTCGCTCCAGCTGTCCACAAGATAGATAAGCTACTATTTTCAAAATTCAAAATTTCAAAATTAATTTATTTCATGTAGGCTAACTTGTAGCTCTTATGACACGTCATAAATCTACCACCAGTTCGGAATGCAGATTCTGCTGAGAAGAGAGCCGGTAAGAAACTCAGCAGTTGCTCTTTTCAAAAAAAAAAAATATTTTTTTTACAAAGCTATGCTCTTTCACAATAAAGCTTCAAAAATGCAAAAATGCCTACGTAGGTACACTAATCCAACGCATGTCAAGATGGACAGCCAAAGCAGACCCATTCCCGTTGGTGGCACCCGTTCACGAGCATGACGCATGATCCAGCCATTGCTTCGTATTACGTATATAATAGATAGACGTAATATAACTATTGTAACATTTTTTGTCTTGAAAAAAGTAACTGCTGAATTTCTTGCCGGCTCTTCTCAGCAGAATCAGCATTCCGAACCGGTGGTATAAGCCACAAGTTGGAATGCCTACATGAATTAAATAATTTTGAATTTTTGAATCATTTCGACACTGATGGGTAAGTAAACTATGGTAATCTTTTGCTATGTAGCTACTCGTAGGTACTTCAAGTTCAAAATGTATTTAATAAGAATGACTTACAGGAAACTTCCAAGGTCTTGGAGTCGGCGCTTTTACCAACTTGGTTCTGAACTTCGCACTTCACAGTCGCGTCATTGTGCCTCCGGGACACATTTGATATAACCTGCAACAACACTTAACATTAAGCTAGAAACGTACTTATAAAATCGCCCGACCTGACGACAAACGCCGCGTTTTGAGTCAGCCAATTTCTTAATAGATACAACGTTTTATGCAACGGTATATAGTTCTTGCAATTCACGTGGGTGCGTGGCTCATGGTTGTGTGTGTGTCGTTTCTGTATAAGTGTGAGCGAGAGCTTGCCCACCTAGGCTCCTGACAGGCACGCACACTTAACGCAATGTGCATGTACATGTCGGCGTAGTATCCTCGTTGGCATCAAGACTAGACATGTTTGTCGCACTACGTCAAGGTAGATAGAGAAAATCACTGATAAAATTATTATCACTTCACTTTATTCACTTGATCACAGAGTATAGTTTATTCTTACAATGCAAGACACTAAAAAAAGCCACTCTTCTACGTTACA